>CM075854.1:102235334-103682834 GCA_037975125.1 Latrodectus hesperus
GAATATTCTATATAATAGAATTTTTGTGAGTCAATTGTAGATACAATAATACTTTTAATCTTGCTTTAAAAAGAACATATGTACATTATGAGAAATATAAAAATTCTCTTAGTTTGAAATATTTACATGTTTGAATTTTATTGGCCAAGACATGAAATGCAAGACAAATATTTAATTTCAAATAAAACAAAAATTTATACTTAAAACACTCTACAGAAAAATAAAATTATCAATTAAAAGTTGCTTATTTTGCAAAAGTTAAACAGACTTTTTAGAGAATTTTCTTCAATAATTAAATGCGTTCAATAAAATTATTATATGTACAAAAATTAATAGAGGAATACTCTAGAACTTTTAGGAAGAATTTATAAATAATATTTGCCTTATATCGTCAGAATCTTGTCACTGTGCAGCAAAATTTAAGTTAAACACAGTAAAAAATTCCTGAGAAATTGCCTTCTTTATTTATTGGAAAAATAACATTAAAAGTAAAAATGTAACATAAAAGAGAATTTTAATTTAAAAATGTATTTTATCATACAAGTAAATTCTAAGTTATTTAAAGATACCTAATAAAAGAATGACATAAGTACTTTTAAAGAATATGCATTATACACAAAAAAATCTAGGTTTAAATTACAATCAGGAAAAACTGCCATACATCAAACATGTAGTAAGAGATAACATAAGTAAATTATTTATCAATTCATTATATTAAACCAATTACTATAAAAAATTTTAAAGACAGACATTTTATAAATTCACATGAAAGAACATGGATATTATTCAATAAAAAGAATAGTTAATTTTTATAATATAAAACAAATAAAAATGGTGATAAAATCATTATTTTAAAAATAATGAGCAGATTTTAGATAGTAAATGCTGAAAAAAACTAATGAATATCTAATTGACTGCACATAGTTCCTAAAATAACTTTACAGTTTGATTAAACTCAATTGGAAAGAAAATTTATGAAAAAAAATTGTTAAGATTATGTTTCTTTACACTAAAAAATTTATAATTTTTTTATGATATTGTTTTCAATCAATGGAAACTTGATGAATGCTTTTAAAATTAAATTGTTTATAATAAAAGAAAATGAAGATAAATGAAATACATTACTGCAAGGACAGCAATTTTTTTATTGGAAACTAGAGAGGGAAACATATGCAAATAAGAAAATAATATATAAATTTTTTTTAGACAAATTTACTTTAAAAAACATAAATCATATAAAAATAGAATTTTTAAAATAATAGCCGGATAACCATAAACAATATACAAACTATTGAAAGAAATTGAGGAATTTAAAAATGGAACACAATTAGACAAATATAAAGCGATTTCGATGTAAACAAAAACATTTACACATAACGAGTTAGAAATTTTACACTCAACATGTTCTTAGAGCCAAGTTTATAATTAAGAGTTTTTGCATAAAACTGTGTAACAAAACACAGAAAAAGTCTTTTTCTTAAAATAACAATACTTACAGCAAAAGAGGGCATTCAAACAATCAAGAAGTTACTCAATTATATTCCTACATGCAACAGGATCTCGAAACCAGACCATCCTATAAATACAATATAATTTTAGTGAATCAATCTCAAAATCAAAAGTACAGTAGATGTTCATTTTTCCAATGCCATAATTTACCAACACTTGCTATTTTACATACTGGTAGCCCCTCCTGAACATCTTACTATAGTTGTGAAATGATAAATATATTACCCATTTGAAGACAAACATTTAGAAAAACATATTTATGACTTGATTTTAAGCATTGTACTACAAATCCCACAAGGTCATACAACGAGTGTTTACTGTTTTCTGAATACTACGTTACAGCACTTTTTACAAAGTATACTATAATAATTCTTTTAAATTAATGGAATTTATTAACATTTAACCAGAAGTTGTATCAACTGATATATGTTTATTTTTAAAATTCTCTTTATACAGTGATAAATCTGTTAAATGAATTGAATAAATATATATTTTTCTTGATTAAATTACTTTCAATTATGGTACTACCAAATATATCAATTTTAATTTATTAACCACATAAAATAAAGCAAAATATTTGTCAAAGATGTAATTTAATGAAAAATGTACATGCATTCTGTAAAACTAAATTATACTTTAGTTGGAAATACTTTACATTTTTTTATGTCAAGATACTGATAACACAAAACAAATTTTTATTTTTTCCATTATATAAAATTCAAATTTAATGACTTTAGTAATTATAATAGCATTGTTATAAATACATTTGACAAGCTTCGACAATTCAAATGCCAGCGTTTTAAGTTAAATATATATATAAGTTGCTAAACTCTTCCAAAATATACTATATTAGAAAATATATGTTATTTTAACATTACAATCTGGCTACATTACAGCCAAATTGAGAAACATTTTATAGTTTTACTACGTTGAGTGATTAAGCTTAGTAATGTTTTATATAAGTGACGATAAAATTGAACAAATATAGATTATGACATAGGTTATTTCCTGAAGGTACGTATCACTTCAGCATTTTATCATTACGTCCTAAGAGGTAAATTTATTTGTTAGCTTGTCTTAACCTACCGAATTAAAGCCTATTTAAGAATGTATATACGTATTAGGAAGCTGTTACGGATAATTATAAGAAACACACTATTCACCGACAATGATTTACACAAATCATTGTTTACATTTCCTTTAAAGTGGGAGCATTTGAATTTATTCTCACTTTTTTATTCAGTCATAAAACTAAGGTAATATTTGCAGTTAAATTCATTCGATAAGTAATCAACATTACTGTATTTTAATTTCTGAAATTATAAGCACTTCATATATTAGGTACGATTACATAAGGTTTTGTTTACATTTGTTTTATCGTGTACAATCAAATTTACCTTTCACACACATTTCTTCCCTTTAATAACTAATATTTACAATTTTATTTGCATTTCGAATATTTGACACTATGATATAACATAAAATTTTGTGGAAATGTTCGCAATTTTTTCTTTGGGTCATTCTAAAACTAATTTAATTATGGCAATAAAAAAAAGCAGAAATTTGTCCAAAGTTGCAGTTACAAATACAATAGTGTAATCAAATTGGCAATGCTTAAAAATTTTAAATATAAAATAAGAATATAATAAATATAAAAGAACTAAAGAAAAGTTCAGAATTTGTGTTAAAGTGTTATTTATTAGTTGTAGAATTTTACTGCTTGATGTAAGATTATACATGAATCGTTAACATGATGGCTTTAACTGGAACCATATTGATTATTGTGTATATTCTGTAAAAATATGAAAGAAAAATTTCTTTGCTTAATTTACGCTTTTCGCTTACGTTCTGAGATTCTCATCGACTGCAATTATGCTTTCTAGTGATATAATATTTACATAAAAATCAAAAGCAATTCTATCAATTTTTGCTTTTAAGCTGCAATTTTCCATTACTTAAGATTTAAATTCAACTATTTATGTAGTTTCGATTTCCTTTTGCGCTCCTTATTGACGATTAGTTTGAAAACTTGATAGACTGGTACTCTATATAGAATTTTCTGATAATATCCCAAAATCAGAAAACTTTCCGACTACAAATTAAAGCTAGACTACCAGTTTGCGTTAATCATTTACAAATTTTTTTACTGTAAATGTACTGGCAGTTTCAAATTAGTTAACTGTACTTTGGATTCATGAAAACAAATGATTTCCTCAATTTATAACTATAAATAGATGAAAATTATAATTCTGTTAAAAAATCTGCCTGTACTAATAGAAATTTTTATAAGCTTTTCATGCTTTTTTTTAAAAAAAATTAAGTAACACACCAAAGTCATTTATTATTTTTTAATTTTTGCTATAATTATTCCAATTGTAAGCTTAAACTCTGTAGAACCATTTTCTATACATATGCTCTATATAAAAAAAAATTTGGTACGGTACTGTATTGCAAGAATGTTTTCGGTATGCCCTGATATTTTTTTGTGTAGTACTTCATTTTGTAATTAAATAAACTAGTGACAGATTTTCGAAACTGAGCCATTTCCAAATTATAGAATATGTGATGAATAATAAAATTAAAACACAAAAAAATCGTCTTGCATTCTTTGTTACTCATTACTCCTCTAGCTATGTATTTGGTGTAGTGATATACCTTGTATTTGAATTTGTGAACTTTTCCATGTTTACACAATATAATTAAATATTGTATGGCCAGCATAAAAAATATTGAAAAAAGAAAAAAAAACCTTTATGTTCATCTTCAGTAATGATATAATTGAGGCTTTACTTTATGTTTTACATTTAAATGAAATCCATATTGAGTTTACAATAATATTAAATAAAGATTTATTTTAAAGAAATTATAAAGTCACACATATTACTTAAATTGGTAACTGAGAAATCTTATATTTCATTAGATTATTTTTCGAAGTTTAATAAAAATTTTCATGAAAACTAACTATTAAAAGTGTATCTCTTTAACTCACTGTGTAAATTCCATTACTAAAAGCCCTAAGTGATTATTATTAGAAAATTCATTTTCCCCACATCTGAATTTATCAACACTCACTGTATCAATAATTTGTGATGAGATTAGTTTTTATATTTTCTCTCATTTTATTATTAGATAGTTTCAAAAACTGTTAAAAGTTAGTTTCATTTCTATTGTATGGATGGCAAGCAAAGCTTTACCAAATCACAGCCATATATCCCATGAAATAGAAATCCTATAAGGATTTTTTTTTTATTTCACTACAATATGGAAAACTCCCATTTACTGAAAATTTCCCAAGTGATAATTTCTTATAAATCAATACCTTGCTTTTTGATACATTAACATAAATACTATGAACTATTTACAAATGAACTCCTTGACAGTTCTCGTAGGAAACAATCTGTACCAAGCTGTCGATAACTTGTTTTACCATATATGTATAATATTTCAAGGCAAATTACAAATATTAAAATTTGGCATTTACTTTCAGTTTAAAAACAAAATGTGACAGTAATTGATACTATTTGAGACTCTGAAATGGATTGAAATACATTCATTTTTTTGTTTATTTCTTGAACAGGAAAAATAATATTTTACACAAATGATATTCAATATTGTACATGGTTTTGTATCAGTATTACTAGGTTTCTTTTACAGAAGAGAAAGTCATACCATCATTTAAACTGATGCAAAGCCAGAATATTCCAACTAAATCACAAGGTTAGCTAAAGAGAAATATAGAAATTATTTCAAAATAATACAAAATTTTGTAATTTGGAATTACCTTGTCTTATTTAATTCATAGTATTTCATTCTTAAATAAAAAAAAAGTCATTCAGAAACAACATTCAGTCCAAAACATGTATCAAAATGGTCATCGCACGAAAAACAATGATGGCACAAGTTGACACATTATTTAGACATTTTTGGGTCGACAACAGAATATACTGGAAAATTCCCATTAAAATAATAAGTCATATTATATCATAATGAGTAAATATTAATGCAATTAGTAAAACGTGTTTGAAGAAGATTTGTCATGATTTTCGAAAATTAAGGTAAAAGTAAATATAACATTATGGTTTAAAATATTTTTTCAGGGACAGAAAGAAATAAAATGCGAAATAAACTTCAGCTAAGTAAGGTAAAATATAGCAGAGAAAAGTTTAGAATATTAGTGAAAATTATGCTTTCAATGGAAGATTCCCATATTTTTAAATATTGCAAGATTTGCCAGGAGTTGCAACATAAAAATTCAATTGTACTTTATTTCAGCACTCTTAAAACATGAACACAGTGTATATACATACAGAATTTTATCGTGTTAATTTCTGAAAATGAAACAAATCAAAACCCTGATGGAATAAATAAATATGTCTACTATTATGTGACAAAGTTCAACATGAATCAAAGAAACATTGAAAACAAAAGAGTGATTTTAACATAATAAATATTATTAAAGCTACTTTATTGACTTAATCAAAGCACACATTTTCAAAGTAATAAAATTCTTATCAATATAAATAGTATAAAAGATTGAAACTGTGATACAAAAATATGATTTTTTAATATTCTGTTACACTAATCGTGACTTCAAATCAAGCAATCAATAAGGAATGTTATAACAATTTGAAAACAATTTTAATTTTACAGGATTTACCAAACAAAGAAAGTATCTTAAAATCATATTGAATTTCTCTATAAAATTCTGTTTAAATATTATTAAAATAATTCTTTACTTTGTGTGAAACTTGAAAAATGTAGCTATTTTTTGAAATTAATATCATATCTCTAATCATTGCCAAACTTTTTTTATTTTTGATGTATTCATGATATTTCTTGACTTCTACACTATTTTTTTATACTTATCAACTGAACTATTTAATATAAAAATGTTACTCAAACTTTAAAAAAATCCCATCAATAAACTTTCTTATTCACTTAAATAAGACTTTTAAATCAAAATTTTTAAAAAAATTTATATTTCTTGGAAATTGAATACATAAAAAACTAATTCATTTGATTTTTTGGAGTTTTCTAAATTACTTTTAAAAGTCTTAAATATCCTTGAAATTGTCAACTGCCACTGTTGATAAACTAAAAGTACTTTTATTTTAAGCATACACCATGTAATGCTGATATAAAATAATGATATCAATTTTGAAATGTTTCTATATTTGAAAAAAATTTGCACAAATACTTCTACATAAAGGTTATTTAATATAATAGTGCACACAAAACCATATAATGTAGACAAATTTTAGTTACTGTTCTTCAACTTATTATAAATAACATAAAATAGTTCGTTCATTACATCGTTAAAATCTTGCGGCAGTTCAGAAATATTAACAGCATTGTATTTCCCTACACTAGAGAAATTAACATAATTTTAACAAATGTAATTAAAATTTATTTGACATAAAAGAATCTCTATTTAAATAGGAGTTTCAAGAGAGAAACAAATATTGGCAGAAACTAAGTGCATTCCTCAAAACTATATTATCATATTGTTGATGAAACAGTGATATCTAACAATTTTGTAGACTAAATTTGCAGGTGGACTTTTCAAAAGGAAGAAAACTGCAGATGCATGTAGATCAAACACCAGTGAATTAGGAAAGAGTAAACCACTAAATCGTAAACGTGAAGCTTTAGAGAGATGTAATGGAATAAAAATTATAAATTTTTTTATGGAAATTTCATTAAATGATAAAAAATATTGAATATTTTAAAAATCATAACAACTTCTTCAAATAATTAACTAATTGTGGATAAATAATTTATATCTAACAATTTTTTAGACTAATTTTACAGGTGCACTTTACAAAAATTAAAAAATTTTTGATGGATATTGATTCTAACACCAACAAATTATTTTGAATTTAATTTCAGAGCAGTTAAAAAATTGGAAGGGGATACAATCTATAATGTGAAGCATATTCCAGTGAATAGAAGTAACCAAAAATCATGGATGAATTACTTAACTTTAGTTTAAAAATCAGACATGAAAAAGAAGAGAAAGTAACATAAAATACACCACTATTTTATAAAAATACAATTTTTCCAATTTAAAACATTTTTTAAGAGTGTCTTCAACACGAATTACAATCTGTTATTACAAGGACCTTAATACGAAAATATTATTAAAAAATTTTTTAAATCACATATATTTATATATAATGTTACATAAAAATGAAAGTGGATAAAAAAATCTGTAACAGAAAGAGAGCAAATCATTAAATCGGAAACCTGAGGTTTAAAATGATACAATGGATTAAAAATTAAAAAATTTTTTAAATAAATTTCTTTAAACTAATTCAATATTTTGCAATTTTAAAAATCATAACAGCATATTCAAATGGAACCTGCTAATTAAATTAAAGAAATTACAATTCTCAAAAAGAACACATAACACAATAAATAGTGTTAATTTTTTAAACTATTTTTCTTTCAAAACATTTATAACCAAACAATGACACAGTGTGAGAAATAAATAAACGATATTATTTCAGTAACTGACAGAGAAGAATAATTAAAATTTCAATCTGATAAAAATACATAAATGAACACATTCTAAAGACATAAATATTATATTTACTATATATGATAATAAGAAGCAATTTTATCAATTCTACTCTTAGTAGAAAGAAAAAACAGCATGCACAATATATAAAGGGAGAATTTGTGCAGATAAGCATTACTTAAAACAAAACCAGAATTTCAGACCATCAACCAATTTTAGAAACAAATCAAATTTACTTAATTGATAGCTCAAGCAAAAATAGATCCTATAAAAATAACAAAATTGTAAAGAATCAATTTAAAAATTCAGAAGTACTTTGAAAGGAAGGTTGTTTTAATACATTAGATTGTTTAAATACGCAAACAAAACTTATATGAATTAATATAGATATACACTGTGAAAATTTTCCTTAAAAATGGGAGAATGACTGCACGATGAAGATTTGAATAATTGTAATATACTCAACACTGATGAAGTTTCAAAGCATAATACATATTTTCTAAGTCATACATTTAAGGAAATTTAAAAAAAAGTAAATAAAAAATATGTTAGAGCTAGGTTATAATATAAATTAATGGGAATTATGAGATTTAAAATGATGCAATAAAAGAAATATTGTAAAAATATCTTGGAAATAATTTTACTAAATAATCCTGAAAAAGTGGGAATTAAAAAAATAAATATATTTATTCAGACATTTTGTTTTAATTATACAAGCACTATATTTTCAAATTAATATAATTCTACAAAATGTAAATAAAATTTACATTATGTAAAAGCAAAATTCCTATTTAAATAACTTGAACAAGAAAGTATAATACTGGCAGACCCTAAGTGGATTCTGCAACAATCTAATAACTAATTTTGGAAAAATTATTTATATCTAAGCATTTCAAGTCTAATTTTAAAGGTGGACTTTTCCAAAATTAAGAGATTTAGACATGAATAATACACAAACATCACTGAATAATTTTCAAATTATTTCGGTGTAGCTAGTATAAGGGAAAGGGGATACAATCCATGAAACTGTAATGGATTACAATTTCCATGTACTGTTTAAAATCCTGGATAAGCAAAATTAAAAATTATACCTGAAAAATGTAAAAATAATGCAAAGTAGATACTTAATATCAAAATAAAACTTTTTCAGTTTAAAATATTCTTTAAGAATCTGCGCAACAGGATTTATAATCTGTAATTACGAGGATATTTTACAGAAAATATTATAAAAAATTTTAAATCAGACATTTAATGTTACATAAAAAATGAAAATGTATAAAATAATCTTTTACAGAAAGTTAGGAAATTTATATATCAGAAAAATGAAGCTTAAAACAGTGTAATGAAAGAAAAAAATATTACAAATTTTGAATATTTCAGTAAACATTATTTAAAGAGGAAAATTTTAAAAATGACAACAACTTATTAAAATAAAACTATTCTTTTAAATGAAAGAAAAAATTATTCTTAAAAAAAAAGCATAACAGACAAACCAGAGAAGATTTATAAAATTACTCTCTTTTGCAGATAGTCATAACCAAACAATGATAAAAGGTGAGAAATACATTCAGGATATTTATAACAGTAACTGGTGGAGAAGTATAATTGAAATACCATGTCAATAAATAATTAATAATGAACACATTATACAGTCATAAATATTACACTTAATGTTTATGATAAAAAGAAATAATATAATCATTTCTACTCTAATAGATATAAAAAACTGCATGTTCAATATGTGAATGAAACATTTGTGCATATAATCATTATTCACAAAAGAAAGAATATTAAACCATGAAATAATTTAAGAAATAAATCAATGAAGTTTTTTGAAATCCAAACAAAGAAGATCCTATGAACACAACAAAATTACAGGGAATGAATTTCAAATTTCAGAAATACTTTGGAAAGAAGGTTGTTTTAATATATTAGATTGTTTCAATATGTACACAAAACTTATATGAATTAATATATGTTTTCTTTAACAAAATTTTCCTAAAATATGGGAGAAAGACTGCATGAATAGGATTTGAATAATTGTAATATAGTACAACAATGATCAAGTTTTAAATTATTATATATATTTTCTAAGTAAACATTTAAGGTAATTTAAAAAAAGAAAGTAAATAAAAGTATGTTAAAGTTAGGTTATAATATAAATTAATGGGATTTATGAGATTTAAAACGATGCTTAAAAGGATTTATTATAAAAGCGTCTTCGAAATACTTTTACTAAATAATCCTGAAAAATGGGGGAAAATTAAAAATGAATATATATTTTTAAAGAAATTTTGTTTTATTTATACAAGCATTATATTTTGAAAGTAACAAAATTATACAAAATGTTAAAATTTTTACATTATGTAAAAGCAAAACTCCTATTTAAATAACTTGAACAAAAAAGAAAAATATTATCAGACACTAAGTGCATTCTGGAACAATCTTATGACTAATTTTGGAGAAATTGTTTATACCTAACTAATTCAAGTTTAATTTTCCCTTTCCAAAATTAAGAAATTTGCACATGAATAGTAATCATACACCAATAAATAATTTTCAAATTATTTCAGTGTAGCTAATTTGAGGGAAAGGGGATACAATCCATGAAACTGTAATGTATTACAGTTTCCAAGCACTGTCAAAAATCTTGGATAGGCTCTCTAAAAGCTATTTCAAAATTATACATGAAAAAAATAAAGATAATGTAAAGAACATCCCTACTATCGAAATAAAAAAATTTTCAGTTTAAAATACTTTTTAAGAATCTCCGCAACAAGATTTATAATCTGTTATTACAAGGATATTTTACAGAAAATATAATAAAAATTTTTAAATCATACATTTAAGTTTACATAAAAAATCAAAATGAATAAAATAATCAGTTACAGAAAGTGAGAAATCATTAAATTAAATGCTTCACTCTTAACATTGTATAATAAAAGAAAAAATGATTTAAATTTTGAAGAACAATCCATTAAACAATATTTAATGTGAAATATTTTAAAAATGACTACAACTTATTCAAATAAAACTTGTTCATTAAATAAAAGAAAACAGTATTCTTAAAAGGAACATGTAACAGAAAAAATTGAGGTTTTCAAAACAACTCTCCTTTCCAAGCTTTTAGAACCAAACAATAACAAAGGATGAGAAATAAATTGAAGATCTTTATAACAGTAACTGGCAAACCAATATAACTGAAATTTATTTTGATAAATATTCATAAATTAATGCATTGTACAGTCATAAATATTATACTTCATGTTTATGAGAAAAAAGAGCAATTTTAACATTTCTACTCTCAATAGAAAGGAAAAACTACGTGTTATGATATAAAGAAAGAATTTGTGCAGAAAACCATTACTCACAACAAAACAGGACTTGCAGACTATCAAGCAATTTAAGAAATAAATTAATGTAGTTTATTGATAGTTCAAGCAACAGAAGGTCCTATGAATATAAGAAAATGGTAAAGAATCAATTTCAAAATTCAGAACTACTTCCAATAAAATACTATATAATTGTTGACAAAGAACTTTATAATAAGTGTTGTTATAATATATTAGGTTGTTTCAATATGTACAAAAAACTATAATTAATACCTTAAAAAATATTCCTTAAAAATGGAAGAATGACTGCATGAATAGGATTTAAATAAATGTAATCTAATACTACATGGATCATGTTCCAAAGCATAAAAATTCTTTTCAAAGTAATACATTTTATGTTATTTAAAAAAATGAAAGTAAATAAAAAAATATTATAGAGCTAGGATATAAAATGATTTTATGGTAATTATGAGCTTTAGAATGATGTAATGAAAGATATAGTATATAAATATCTAGGAAATAATTTTACTAGATAATAATGTAAAAAGAGGGAATAGTAAAAGTAACGATTTATTCAAATACAATTTTCTTTAATTATAGGAGAAGTATATTTTGAAATTAACTTAATTTTACAGTTAACAAAATTTAAGTCATGTAAAAGCATAATACTTATTTATATAACTTATAAATATAGAAAAATTTTGGTAGACGCTAAGTTAATTCTGGAATAATCTATTAACTAATTGTAGATAAATCATTTATATCTAACAAATTTCACACTAATTTTACAGGTTGACTTTTCCAAAATTAAGAGTTAAAGCTAGATATTAATCAAACACCAATAATAATAATTGAAATTTATTTCTGTGTAGCTAATATATGGGAAAGGGAATACAATCTACAAAACCATAATAGATTACAATTTGCAAGCACCATATAAAACCCCTGATAAGTTATCTTAAAATTAATTTAAGAATTATATATGAACAAAGTCTACATTTAATGTTATTTAATAAAAGAAAGTAAATAAATATATGTTGGAGCTAAGTTATAATATGAATTAATGGGAATTACATGATATAAAATGATGTATTAAAAGAAATATTATAAAAATATCTTGGCAATCATTTTAGTTATTTATCCTGAAAAAAGGAGAAATTGAGAAATAGTAAAAGTAACAATTTATACAAAAACATTTTTTTTAATTATACGAGCACTATACTTTGTAATTAACATAATTCTACAAAATATAAACAAAATTTACATTATGTAAAAGCAAAATTCCTATTTGAATAACTTGAAAAAAAAAAAAAGGAAAATAATGGCAGACACTAAGTGCAATCTGGAAAAGTCTATGAACTAATTTTGGAGAAATAATTTATATGTAAAAAATTCAGGTCTAACTTTACAGGTGGACTTTTCCAAAATTAAGAGATGTGCACATGAATAGTAATCAAACACTTATGAATAATTTTCAAATTATTTCAGTGTAGCTAATATGAGGAAAAGGGGATACAATCCATGGATTACAGTTTCGAAGCACTGTCAAATATCCTGGATAAGCTATTTTAAAGCTATTTTAAAAATTACACATGAAAAAGTAAAGGTTATGTAAAGCACATCCCTAATATCAAAATAAAATATTTTAAGTTTAAAATACTTTTTTAGAATTTCCTCAACAGGATTTCTAATCTGTAATTAATCTGTTGTTAACTTTTATATCATACATTTAATGTTACATAAAAAAATCAAAATGGAAAAAATAATATTTTATAGAAAATGAAAAAAATTATTAAAACAGATACTTCATGCTTAAAATAGTGTAATTAAAGAAAAAATCTTTAAAACTTTGAAGTACAATTTATTAAACAATATTTAATGTTGAATATTTTAAAAATGACAACCACTTATTCAAATAAACCTTGTTTTCTAAATAAAAGAACTTTCTATTTTTAAAAAGAACACACAACACAAAAAATTGAAAAGATTTCTAGAGCTACTTTCCTTTCCAAACTTTTAAAACCAAACGAAAAAGGATGCGAAATAAATTCAAGATATTTATCACAGTAACTGGCAGAGAAATATAATTAAATATTCATATTGATATAAAAGCATAAATGAACACATTGTACGTTCATAAATATTATACTTAATGTTTAAGATAAAAAGGAGCAATTTTATCATTTCTACTCTTAATGGAAAAACTGCAGGTACAATATATAAAGGGAGAATTAGTGCAAAAAAGAATTACTCACAATAAAACAGGACTTTTAGACCATCAAGCAATTTAAGAAATAAAACAATGAAGTTAGTTGAAAATACAAGAAACAGAAGATCCTATAAGTACAACATAAGAAAATCAATTTAAAAATTCAGAAATATTTTGAATAGAATACCACATAAATGATGTCAATATTATAAGTATTTATATTATATGCTGCTTTAATATGCTACATTGCTTTAATATGTACACCAAACTTATATGAATTAATATATATGTATATATATATTCCTTTACAAAATTGTCCTTAGAAATAGGAGAATGAATGCATTAATTGGATTTGAATAATTGTAACTGCAATCTAATACTGCATTGATTAAATTTCAAAGTATAACTTTTTTGAAAATCATACATTTAATATTATTTAAAAAATGAAAGTGAATAAAAAATATGTTAAAGCTAGGAGGTAAAATGATTTTATGGAAATTCTGAGATTTAAATTGATTTAATAAAAGAAATACTATCTATATATCTTATAAATATTACTACATAATCCTTAAAAAAGATGGAATAATATGTTACAAATTTTTACAATTTCAATACATTTATTCACATTATCACACATATCAATTTTTAAAGAGAACATAATGGAAAAAAAAATTAAGTTGATATTAAAGCCTTTTTTTTTAGAGTATGAGCAAACATATGGAATAAATTCAAAACAATACAAGAGTAAAGAGCGGAACAAGTATTTCAGAAATTTTATTAGAATAAATGCTTATAATTCAACACATTTTATTGAACAGAATACTGTTACAAATTTGTAAATAATGATTATATTTGACGTAAAATATCTCAGACAGATCTGAAATTCTCACATTTTGGGCAAAAATTGCGGTATTTAGACGCGTTGTAGTTTAAATGCGGATTTCCTAAAGATTTGGCGACTTGGCGACAGTTGGCGAGATTCTTGGCGACTTGGCGACGGTTGGCGAGATTCTTGGCGACTTGGCGAGAAATCGATACTTCTGGAAACATCCATCACCTAAGCTCTAGGACCAATATTTTCCGAGATAGCCTAGAAGCTTCCAGAGCCTTGGCGAAATTGGTAGATTTCTCCGCCAAGTCAGGTATAAATACCGCAGCCCGACATGGAAGAGTAGTAGAGTTTTGTGAAGACAGTCAGTGAGTGAAGACGATTAGTTGTGACTGCTAGTTGTTCTCTGTCTGAGGTATTTGAGACCTGTGATTGGAAGCTATTTCTTATTGTATCTGACGAATTGTAGCTGTATAATTGATTGTTACAGCGGGAATTTCGTTTATCTAGTGAAGTTTTTACGAATAAAAGTCTTGTTTTCATAAAGTGGTTGCTTTATTCAACTCTCAATCAACACGAACCCGTGAAGCTCGGTACAACTGGTGTCAGAAGAGGGATTGAAGAGTTGATGCAGCGTGTCACAAGAAAAATGGATATGGATTTAATGAAAAGTCTTCTCGAAAAATTAGCGGAGCAGATAGCTGAGATGAAAGCTGGACAAGAAGAGATGAAAGCTAGACAAGAAGAGATGAAAGCTGGACAAGAAGCGATTAAAACCGAGATGATGAAAGAGATAAAATCTGGACAGGAGGAGATGAAAGCTGGACAAGAGGAGATGAAAGCTGGACAAGAAGAGATGAAAGCTAGACAAGAAGAGATGAAAGCTGGACAAGAAGAGATTAAAACCGAGATGATGAAGGAGATAAAATCTGGACAGGAGGAACTTAAAAAGGAACTTAAGAAGGACATTGTAAGTGTTAAAGAAGAATTCTCCAACATCATTCAGGAGAAGATGAATGCAATGGAAGATAAGGTAACTTCAGTTGAAACTAAAGTTCTGGAGATAGAAGAAAACGTTGAAGAAGCATTAGACAATATGAATAAGAAGATTGAAAACTTGGAGAAGCAAATGTCAAACAAACATGAGGAACCCAACGTGGCATTTGTGCCTTCCCTAGCCAATATTAAACTCTCAACATTTGATGGGAAATCATCCTGGCAAGTATACAAGACCCAGTTTATGATGGTAGCGGAAGCTAATGGATGGAATCCCCGAGCCCAAGCTTTTCACCTGGCGGCTTCTTTAAGAGGAGACGCGGCTGACATCCTCGAGACGCTTCCGGAGGAGCAGAGGCACGATTTCCAAGCCCTATCGAGTGCGCTTGAGCTGCGGTTTGGAGATAAGTGCACTAAAGAATATAGCAGACTACAGTTAAAGTCCCGCTATCAAAAAGCGGGTGAAAGTCTGCAAGAATTGGCTGCCGATATTCAGCGACTTTCCCATCTAGCATTTTCGGACTGCCCAGCTGAGACACGTCAAGATCTGGCTCTCCATCACTTCATCGATAGTGTGCGGGATCCGGAGATACAGAAAACACTTAGAATCGCCGATGTCAAAGATATTGGATCTGCCCTAGTCTACGCACATAAGATAGAGGCTGCCCAGCAGGCCGCGCGTAAAGACCGGCACTCAATCAGAGCCGTCTCTACTACTGATAGGGACTATGATCTCAGAAAGCAAATCGAAGATCTGCGGCGAAAATTCCGTAACTTAGAAATGAGTAAAGGTGGCAGAACCACGAAAATTCTGTGTTGGACTTGCGGAGCAGTCGGACACGTTCAGAGAGACTGCCCGAAACGAAAAGATGATGGAAATGATCTTCGTCAGAAGCCCCATTTCAAATCGTTTCACATTTCTTCCGTAAGTAGCGGCGACAACGGACTTTTCGTTATGGGACATGTCAACGAAGTTCCCTGCAGAATGATAATCGATACTGGAGCCAACGTAACTATCATTAGGACAGATTTGGCTCGCAAACTTGGTGACAAACTCATCTGGACGCCGCCCTGCATTACCCTCCAAACTGTGACAGGTGATAAGATTAAAGTGCATGGAAAAGTCAATCTAAACATTGCATTTGGTAATGCCGTGTACCATCATTTGGCATATGTCGCTGATATAAATGACGAATTTATTCTTGGATTGGACTTTCTCAAAGAAAACCATTTCAAGTTAGATTTTAAAAATAATGAACTACACTCATGTTCTGAAGAAATAGCGATTTTTAAGACGAAATATTCAGATATTAAAACAGTCCATCATATAACTGCGAAGAGTGAAACAACATTACCACCAAGAACTGAGACAATAGTTTGCGGAGCTCTTTCAGAAGATAATAATTTTCATTATGGATTGACTGAATATCCAGATTCCGACAATAGCGTTAAAGGAGTACTAGTGGCTTCTTCACTCGTCGACCTTTCACGAAATGTAATCCCGGTAAGAGTTGCTAATCTAAGTAATAAGGTAAAACTTATAAAAGAAGGAGAAGTGCTAGCGACTTGCACTCCAGTGACCTGTATTAACCGAAATTGTCAAGCCACACTATCTGAGCCTCCTGACACTCTAATTAATGAACTCCTACAGAGAGCAGAGTTAGATGATAAACAGAGGAATGCTGCAAGAAATTTATTATTAGAATTCGGAGATCTCTTTTCCAAGAAATCAGATGATGTTGGGCGAACCAAATTGACGCAGCACCGAATCAATACAGGAAATCATCCACCCATTAAACAACATCCGAGAAGATTGCCATTCGCTAAGCAGGAAGAGGTGGATAATCTTCTGATGGAAATGCAGCAGAATGACATTATTGAGCCATCAGAGAGTCCTTGGGCTTCGCCTATTGTTTTAGTTCGGAAGAAAGATGGTTCTACCCGATTCTGCGTTGACTATCGTCGGTTAAACAACATCACTAAAAAAGATAGTTACCCTCTCCCCAGGATTGACGATACACTTGATGCTTTATCCGGTAAACAATGGTTTTCGACTTTGGATCTCAAGAGTGGTTATTGGCAAGTAGAGATACATCCTGAGGATCGAGAAAAGACTGCATTCACCACAGGACAAGGACTTTGGCAGTTCAAAGTTATGCCATTTGGGCTTTGCAATGCACCTGCAACGTTTGAGCGCCTGATGGAGACAGTATTACGAGGACTTTCCTACGAAGCCTGTTTGGTATATTTGGACGATATCATTATTGTAGGGCGCACATTCGAAGACCATTTAAGAAACATCCGAAAGGTGCTGGAAAAATTAAAAATGGCCAACCTGAAGCTGAATCCTTGCAAATGTAATTTATTCCGACGTGAAGTAAGCTATCTGGGACACATTATCTCTGCTGAAGGTGTAAGAACAGATCCTGAAAAGATCTCCGCAGTTAAGGACTGGAGTCGTCCAAAAGATGTCCACCAATTAAGAAGTTTTCTTGGACTATGCACATATTACAGGAAATTCGTTAAGGGTTTTTCAAGTATTGCCAGACCTCTTCACAAGTTGACAGAAGTTAAACAGAGATTTCTATGGACAGATGAATGTGAGAAAGCTTTTAAACAACTGAAGGAGGCGTTGACATCTTCGCCCGTTCTTGCATATCCCCAGCCCGAAAAATTATTCATTTTAGATACGGATGCCAGCAACGAAAATATCGGAGCTGTTTTGTCGCAGGAAATTGATGATAAAGAATATGTCATTGCTTATTGGAGTAAATGCCTATCAAAACCGGAGCGGAATTATTGTACAACCAGGAAGGAATTGCTGGCAATCGTCAAAGCAATAGAACATTTCCACCATTATCTCTATGGAAGAAAGTTCTTGCTCCGGACGGATCATGCATCTTTAACCTGGCTTTTAAATTTTAAAAATCCAGAAGGACAGGTAGCCAGATGGATTCAACGACTCCAGGAGTTTGACTTTGAAATACGTCATCGCAAAGGAACTCTTCATGGAAATGCTGATGCACTATCAAGGAAACCGTGTAATGAAAGCTGCCGATATTGTTCTAGAGTAGAGAAGAACTATCAGCTGATAAATACTTCGGTACGCCAAGTTACTGTTTCACCTCCATCAAAACCAGACCCATGGAGTGATGAAGGACTTAGGGAAGCCCAAAAAGAAGACCCAGATATAAATCCAATTCTTGAATTGAAAGAATCTTCTAGTATGAGACCAAGTTGGCAGGATATCTCCACCTACAGTCCTGCTACTAAGCAATATTGGGCTCTTTGGGACTCACTCCATATAAGAAATGGTGTCTTATACAGGAAATGGGAGTCCGATGATGGACGTAATTTCAAATGGCAGCTTGTTCTTCCAAAATCAAGAATTTCAGATGTTTTGAAAGAATTGCACAGTAGCTCAACTGGAGGCCACTTCGGAGTAATGAAAACTCTACAGAAAGTTCGAGAACGCTTCTATTGGAGCAAAACGAGACAAGATGTAGAGAAATGGTGCCAATCTTGTGATGACTGTGCGGCACGTAAAGGACCGAAGAAACGTAGCCGAGGAAGGTTGCAGCGGTACAACGTAGGAGCACCTTTTGAGAGGATAGCATTGGACATTTTGGGTCCTTTACCACGATCCTCAAATGGCAACAAATACATACTAGTTGTCATGGACTACTTTACTAAGTGGCCTGAAGCGTTTGCAATCCCCGATCAAGAGGCGACTACAGTAGCCGAGGTTCTAGTGCAACAATGGGTTTCCAGATTCGGCACACCCTTACAAATTCATTCTGATCAAGGGACAAATTTCACCTCTGTTGTGTTTAAAGGAATGTGTCAAATTCTCGGAATAGACAAGACGCAGACCACGCCACTACACCCACAATCGGACGGCATGGTAGAGAGGTTTAACAGAACCATCTTGAATAACCTCTCCCTTATGGTTTCCAGAAATCAGCAAGATTGGGATTTGAAGCTACCGCTGTTTCTTCTTGCATATCGCAGTGCTGTCCATGAGACTACCGGATATACTCCTTCACAGATGCTCTTTGGTCGCGAACTTCGTCTCCCTTGTGATCTTCAGTTTGGTCGTCCACCGGATACATCTTCATCGCCAGAGGAATACCTTCGAGACCTTCAGGCACGTCTTGAAGATGTCCATAACTTCGCTCGAGACCGAATCAACCTGACGACCGAAAGAATGAAGACAAGGTATGACACAAGAGCGACGGGACATGAATTCCAAGAAGGTGACAAAGTTTGGTTGTGGAACCCGATTCGACGTAAAGGACTTTCTCCAAAGTTGCAAGCCAACTGGGAAGGTCCCTACACAGTCCTAAAAAGACTGAACGACGTCGTGGTTCGTATAAGAAAATCATCTGCTTCAAAACCAAAGGTAGTACATTATGATAGATTAGCTCCTTATCGTAATGTAGAGTAAAAATCAGTAGACCATGGTCTGTTTGTAAATAGTATAGATAATTTTAATCTTTATTATTTTCTTGTATTTTTAGTTGCTTGTGTATGTAATGTACTCTGTATCCTCTTGAAATGTAAATTCTTTTATATTAAATTTGGCCTCCTATCAGGGGATTGTACTGCCCGGGACGTGCAGTCCTTGAGAGGGGGCAATGTTACAAATTTGTAAATAATGATTATATTTGTCGTAAAATATCTCAGACAGATCTGAAATTCTCACATTTTGGGCAAAAATTGCGGTATTTAGACGCGTTGTAGTTTAAATGCGGATTTCCTAAAGATTTGGCGACTTGGCGACAGTTGGCGAGATTCTTGGCGACTTGGCGACGGTTGGCGAGATTCTTGGCGACTTGGCGAGAAATCGATACTTCTGGAAACATCCATATTATATAATGGAGATATAAATTATTTAAATCAATTTTGAAAAGTGGTCATATTCCCAAAAAGTGACAAAAACACTACTATATAAAGGTTGTGGAATTAAAAATTGTTCATAAAAACAATAAATGCAGATATGTTGTCCTTTGTTAACTCTTTTCTTCTACTTTTAATAAATTTTTAAAAATAATAAAAAATATTTCTTTTATTATGTCATTAAAATCTTGAGAGAGAGTTCTGAAATATTAAAGGCAATGTATTTCTCTGTTCTGTTGAAATTAACATAACTTTAACAAACAGAAACAAAATTCACCTTATATAAAAGAAAAATCTCTATTGAAATGACCTCAAAATAGAAAAGAAAAAAAATACTGGCAGACACTAAGACAATTCTTCAACAGTATATTAACTAACTGTGGATAAATAACTGACATCTAACAATTTTGTAGACTAATTTTGCAGGCACACTTTACAAAAATTAAGAAGTTGCACATGGATATTTATTAAGCAACAATAAATAATTTTCAATTTAATTTCAGTGTAGCTAATGAATGGGAAGGGGATACAATCTATCAAAATATAACCGATTAAAATTTCCAGTAAATGTCAAATGTCCTGCATGAATTATTTTAAATTTAGTTTAAAAATTATACATGAAGATAGAAAAAGTAACATTAAGTGTATCCCTATCATTAAAATATAAATTTTCCAATATAAAACATTTTTTTGTATTCTACTGAACATGAATTGTAAGGTGTTATTACACTAATCTTTGACAGAAATTGTTTTAAAAAATTTTAAATCACACATTCAATTATACTTGAAAATAAAACTGAATAAAATAATCTCTCACAGAAAGTGAGAAAATTACTAAATCAGAAACTTAAAGCTTAAAATGGTGTAATGAAAGAAAAAAACTATTAAATTTCTATAGGAAATTTCATTAAACAATATAAAATGTTGAAAATTTTAATAGTCCTAACAATTTATTATAATAAATAAATAATAAATAAAAAAATTTTAAATATAAGAAATTACCAATCTTAAATAGAACACATAACACAAAAAATAGAGTAGATGGTAAAAGTTACCAGATGGGTACGGGATTGGCGCGATTTCAAATATTTGCACCAAGCGCTCTACAGCTCTGTCGCCAACCTAAATTGCGTCACTACGCGCGATAAATTTCAACCAATAACGATCGCGTTCGAACTTCAGCTTTGAAATCACGCGTTTTTTCGAATTCCAAATATTAAAAAGTTGAATATTTCATTACAATTAAATACTGTAGAAGTTTTAAAATTCGATTAAATAGAAAGGAAATTTTTATCACTTGATTTTAAATATACTGAGCAATGGCGCCCACCTTAAAAAAAACATCAGTGTAGCGCTACCTACTGCAGTGCCAACCGGGCAGTAAAACTAAATTTCGAACGTTAAAAAATTTCACTTTTTGTTTAAACTCGAATTTTAAATATACCGAGCAATGGCGCCCACCTTAAAAAAACATCAGTGTAGCGCTACCTACTGCAGTGCCAACCGGGCAGTAAAACTAAATTTCGAACGTTAAAAAATTTCACATTTTGTTTAAACTCGAATTTTAAATATACCGAGCAATGGCGCCCACCTTAAAAAAAACATCAGTGTAGCGCTACCTACTGCAGTGCCAACCGGGCAGTAAAGCTAAATTTCGAACATTAAAAAATTTCACTTTTTGTTTAAACTCGAATTTTAAATATACCGAGCAATGGCACCTACATAAAAAAATATCAGTACGCGGCACATTCTAACACAAACATGCAATACACACAACTTAAAAATTCATATACTTACTTTCTTACTACCATCACGCTCTAAATAAAAAAACGTAAGTTCAAAACATTCTCATCCATAGTTAATTATCGTTAGCAACACACAAACTCCAAAATTCGAATATTGAAACTCAATTATTAAATATTATTCTAAAATAGTTTCAAGGGTTACATACAAAACGCGCATGTCACGCAATCACGTTACCCAATAAACAAAAAGTAGGTCATACATACGTAATCCGAACCGTTAAACCAGTTTGACGAACTTATCGCACCACTTTATCGCCTGCTTGGCGCATTTTACCCTCCGTACCCATCTCTTCACTTTAGCGGAGTAGATTTTTAAAACTACTCTCCTTTGCAAATATACTTATAACCAAACAATGATAAAGGATGACAAATAAATTCAAGATTTTATTACAGAAAATGGGAGATAAGTATAATTGAAATTTCAGTCTAACAAATATGCTTGAATTAACACATTAAACAGACATCATTATATTTAATTTTTATCATAAAAATGAGAATTTTAGAAAAAACTGCATGTACAATATTAAAAGGAAGAATTTGTGCAGAAAAGCATTACTCACAATAAAACAGGAATTTCAGACCATCAAGCAATTTAAAAAAATAACTCAATTAAGTGAATTGAAAGACCAAGCAACAGAATATCGCAGGAATCAACAAAATTATAGAGATTGAATTTCAAAACCCAGAAATATTCTGTGAAAGGAATACATTACTGTTGACAAAGAACAGTATTATAAATGTTTTCTTTTTTTAATATATTAGATTGTTTTAATACAAACATAAAACTTATACGAATTCATACATGTATATCTTTAAAAATTGGTCCTGAAAAATGGCAGAATGGCTGTTTGAATAGGAGTTGAATAATTGTTATCTATTGGTAGTAATCAAATTACAAATTTAAATAATTATTTTCTAAGTCATACATTTAATGTTATTTAAAAAAAAGTAAGTAAAATAATGTTATGGCTATTAGATAAAATGATTCTGAGGCTGACCTGAGCTTTAAGATGTAGTAAAACAAAATATGTATGAATATCTGGGAGAAAATTTTACTCAATCATCTTTAAATAAAAGGGGGATATTTATTTATAAACACAGAAAAATAAAATATATGCAATAAATTAAAGATAAAAAATCTACACCTTAAATCAAAGTAATTTGTGTACAAAAACAATACTTACAACAAAACTATGAAGTAGTTTCAGAAAGAAACCAATTATAATAAATTAATCTTGAAGCGATGGAATATTCTATATAATAGAATTTTTGTGAGTCAATTGTAGATACAATAATACTTTTAATCTTGCTTTAAAAAGAACATATGTACATTATGAGAAATATAAAAATTCTCTTAGTTTGAAATATTTACATGTTTGAATTTTATTGGCCAAGACATGAAATGCAAGACAAATATTTAATTTCAAATAAAACAAAAATTTATACTTAAAACACTCTACAGAAAAATAAAATTATCAATTAAAAGTTGCTTATTTTGCAAAAGTTAAACAGACTTTTTAGAGAATTTTCTTCAATAATTAAATGCGTTCAATAAAATTATTATATGTACAAAAATTAATAGAGGAATACTCTAGAACTTTTAGGAAGTATTTATAAATAATATTTGCCTTATATCGTCAGAATCTTGTCACTGTGCAGCAAAATTTAAGTTAAACACTGTAAAAAATTCCTGAGAAATTGCCGTCTTTATTTATTGGAAAAATAACATTAAAAGTAAAAATGTAACATAAAAGAGAATTTTAATTTAAAAATGTATTTTATCATACAAGTAAATTCTAAGTTATTTAAAGATACCTAATAAAAGAATGACATAAGTACTTTTAAAGAATATGCATTATACACAAAAAATCTAGGTTTAAATTACAATCAGGAAAAACTGCCATACATCAAACATGTAGTAAGAGATAACATAAGTAAATTATTTATCAATTCATTATATTAAACCAATTACTATAAAAAATTTTAAAGACAGACATTTTATAAATTCACATGAAAGAACATGGATATTATTCAATAAAAAGAATAGTTAATTTTTATAATATAAAACAAATAAAAATGGTGATAAAATCATTATTTTAAAAATAATGAGCAGATTTTAGATAGTAAATGCTGAAAAAAACTAATGAATATCTTATTGATTGCACATAGTTCCTAAAATAACTTTACAGTTTGATTAAACTCAATGGGAAAGAAAATTTATGAAAAAAAATTGTTAAGATTATGTTTCTTTACACTAAAAAATTTATAATTTTTTTATGATATTGTTTTCAATCAATGGAAACTTGATGAATGCTTTTAAAATTAAATTGTTTATAATAAAAGAAAATGAAGATAAATGAAATACATTACTGCAAGGACAGCAATTTTTTTTATTGGAAACTAGAGAGGGAAACATATGCAAATAAGAAAATAATATATCAATTTCTTTTAGACAAATTTACTTTAAAAAACATAAATCATATAAAAATAGAATTTTTAAAATAATAGCCTGATAACCATAAACAATATACATACAATTGAAAGAAATTGAGGAATTTAAAAATGGAACACAATTAGACAAATATAAAGCGATTTCCGATGTAAACAAAAACATTTAAACATTACGAGTTAGAAATTTTACACTCAACATGTTCATAGAGCCAAGTTTATAATTAAGAGTTTTTGCATAAAATTGTGTAACAAAACACAGAAAAAGTCTTTTTCTTAAAATAACAATACTTACAGCAAAAGAGGGCATTCAAACAATCAAGAAGTTTCTCAATTATATTCCTACATGCAACAGGATCTCAAAACCAGACCATCCTATAAATACAATATAATTTTAGTGAATCAATCTCAAAATCAAAAGTACAGTAGATGTTCATTTTTCCAATGCCATAATTTACCAACACTTGCTATTTTACATACTGGTAGCCCCTCCTGAACATCTTACTATAGTTGTGAAATGATAAATATATTACCCATTTGAAGACAAACATTTAGAAAAACATATTTATGACTTGATTTTAAGCATTGTACTACAAATCCCACAAGGTCATACAACGAGTGTTTACTGTTTTCTGAATACTACGTTACAGCACTTTTTACAAAGTATACTATAATAATTCTTTTAAATTAATGGAATTTATTAACATTTAACCAGAAGTTGTATCAACTGATATATGTTTATTTTTAAAATTCTCTTTATACAGTGATAAATCTGTTAAATGAATTGAATAAATATATATTTTTCTTGATTAAATTACTTTCAATTATGGTACTACCAAATATATCAATTTTAATTTATTAACCACATAAAATAAAGCAAAATATTTGTCAAAGATGTAATTTAATGAAAAATGTACATGCATTCTGTAAAACTAAATTATACTTTAGTTGGAAATACTTTACATTTTTTTATGTCAAGATACTGATAACACAAAACAAATTTTTATTTTTTCCATTATATAAAATTCAAATTTAATGACTTTAGTAATTATAATAGCATTGTTATAAATACATTTGACAAGCTTCGACAATTCAAATGCCAGCGTTTTAAGTTAAATATGTATATAAGTTGCTAAACTCTTCCAAAATATACTATATTAGAAAATATATGTTATTTTAACATTACAATCTGGCTACATTACAGCCAAATTGAGAAACATTTTATAGTTTTACTACGTTGAGTGATTAAGCTTAGTAATGTTTTATATAAGTGACGATAAAATTGAACAAATATAGATTATGACATAGGTTATTTCCTGAAGGTACGTATCACTTCAGCATTTTATCATTACGTCCTAAGAGGTAAATTTATTTGTTAGCTTGTCTTAACCTACCGAATTAAAGCCTATTTAAGAATGTATATACGTATTAGGAAGCTGTTACGGATAATTATAAGAAACACACTATTCACCGACAATGATTTACACAAATCATTGTTTACATTTCCTTTAAAGTGGGAGCATTTGAATTTATTCTCACTTTTTTATTCAGTCATAAAACTAAGGTAATATTTGCAGTTAAATTCATTCGATAAGTAATCAACATTACTGTATTTTAATTTCTGAAATTATAAGCACTTCATATATTAGGTACGATTACATAAGGTTTTGTTTACATTTGTTTTATCGTGTACAATCAAATTTACCTTTCACACACATTTCTTCCCTTTAATAACTAATATTTACAATTTTATTTGCATTTCGAATATTTGACACTATGATATAACATAAAATTTTGTGGAAATGTTCGCAATTTTTTCTTTGGGTCATTCTAAAACTAATTTAATTATGGCAATAAAAAAAAGCAGAAATTTGTCCAAAGTTGCAGTTACAAATACAATAGTGTAATCAAATTGGCAATGCTTAAAAATTTTAAATATAAAATAAGAATATAATAAATATAAAAGAACTAAAGAAAAGTTCAGAATTTGTGTTAAAGTGTTATTTATTAGTTGTAGAATTTTACTGCTTGATGTAAGATTATACATGAATCGTTAACATGATGGCTTTAACTGGAACCATATTGATTATTGTGTATATTCTGTAAAAATATGAAAGAAAAATTTCTTTGCTTAATTTACGCTTTTCGCTTACGTTCTGAGATTCTCATCGACTGCAATTATGCTTTCTAGTGATATAATATTTACATAAAAATCAAAAGCAATTCTATCAATTTTTGCTTTTAAGCTGCAATTTTCCATTACTTAAGATTTAAATTCAACTATTTATGTAGTTTCGATTTCCTTTTGCGCTCCTTATTGACGATTAGTTTGAAAACTTGATAGACTGGTACTCTATATAGAATTTTCTGATAATATCCCAAAATCAGAAAACTTTCCGACTACAAATTAAAGCTAGACTACCAGTTTGCGTTAATCATTTACAAATTTTTTTACTGTAAATGTACTGGCAGTTTCAAATTATTTAACTGTACTTTGGATTCATGAAAACAAATGATTTCCTCAATTTATAACTATAAATAGATGAAAATTATAATTCTGTTAAAAAATCTGCCTGTACTAATAGAAATTTTTATAAGCTTTTCATGCTTTTTTTTTAAAAAAATTAAGTAACACACCAAAGTCATTTATTATTTTTTAATTTTTGCTATAATTATTCCAATTGTAAGCTTAAACTCTGTAGAACCATTTTCTATACATATGCTCTATATAAAAAAAATTTGGTATGGTACTGTATTGCAAGAATGTTTTCGGTATGCCCTGATATTTTTTTGTGTAGTACTTCATTTTGTAATTTGGTCGACAACAGAATATACTGGAAAATTCCCATTAAAATAATAAGTCATATTCTATCATAATGAGTAAATATTAATGCAATTAGTAAAACGTGTTTGAAGAAGATTTGTCATGATTTTCGAAAATTAAGGTAAAAGTAAATATAACATTATGGTTTAAAATATTTTTTCAGGGACAGAAAGAAATAAAATGCGAAATAAACTTCAGCTAAGTAAGGTAAAATATAGCAGAGAAAAGTTTAGAATATTAGTGAAAATTATGCTTTCAATGGAAGATTCCCATATTTTTAAATATTGCAAGATTTGCCAGGAGTTGCAACATAAAAATTTAATTGTACTTTATTTCAGCACTCTTAAAACATGAACACAGTGTATATACATACAGAATTTTATCGTGTTAATTTCTGAAAATGAAACAAATCAAAACCCTGATGGAATAAATAAATATACTGTCTACTATTATGTGACAAAGTTCAACATGAATCAAAGAAACATTGAAAACAAAAGAGTGATTTTAACATAATAAATATTATTAAAGCTACTTTATTGACTTAATCAAAGCACACATTTTCAAAGTAATAAAATTCTTATCAATATAAATAGTATAAAAGATTTAAAAGATTGAAACTGTGATACAAAAATATGATTTTTTAATATTCTGTTACACTAATCGTGACTTCAAATCAAGCAATCAATAAGGAATGTTATAACAATTTGAAAACAATTTTAATTTTACAGGATTTACCAAACAAAGAAAGTATCTTAAAATCATATTGAATTTCTCTATAAAATTCTGTTTAAATATTATTAAAATAATTCTTTACTTTGTGTGAAACTTGAAAAATGTAGCTATTTTTTGAAATTAATATCATATCTCTAATCATTGCCAAACTTTTTTTATTTTTGATGTATTCATGATATTTCTTGACTTCTACACTATTTTTTTATACTTATCAACTGAACTATTTAATATAAAAATGTTACTCAAACTTTTAAAAAAATCCCATCAATAAACTTTCTTATTCACTTAAATAAGACTTTTAAATCAAAATTTTTAAAAAAATTTATATTTCTTGGAAATTGAATACATAAAAATGAAATAAATGTCTTTTCAGTTAAAAAAAAATTGCTTTTGTACTAAGTGTCTTATTATTCAGTAATCCTTTATGCAGTGAATTGTTTGTTAAAACATATTATCAACAGACACTTAACAAAATTCCAGGTTCATACTTAGTTAATTAAGTTTATTAATGATTAATTTAGAATAATACAATTAAAGATATCTTCAGATTAAGTTGGACAAAATAAGGGGGATATTTCCACTCACATCTCTTCGCACAACCGACTGGAAGGTTTGCGCATGCGCAAACCACAAAATGGCATTTTTGGCTGAAATTCTGTTTCAGTTTTGAAAAACAACCCTGTTATCTGTACAACCGCCTGGCGCGGATGTATACAGAATTGTACAACCAACTGCCTTTGATAAGGACGAATTTCGTGGACAACCGACTAGAAGCATCTCTTTGTACAGCTGACTGTGCATGCGCAGTAGAAAACTTATGGTTTATGCGGCGATTAGTAGCCAAATATGGAAAACTGTTTCGCCAACCATGTTAGGCGGGAATATTTGTTTCAAAATCATTCCGCGGGTGTGCGACGGTATTGCTGGTTGAAGTTCTGCTAGTTGTTTACAAATTCTTAAGCCTAACAGGGGAATACCACGTGTTGGCAGTTTTTCCAAGTTAAGGTACGCAATTAATTTTGAAGAAATTTATTTTGTTTTATTGAATCTCTGTAATCATGAGTTCTACTAGTTGCTTTGCTTGCGAATATTGCGACAGGAAATTTACTCGTAAATGTAATTTATACGCTCATGTTAGGCAACTTCATCCAGATGTGAAGTTAAATATTTCTGGTTTATTACTTTGTGGCTTATGCCCTGAAAATGCAAGGTCTTATGAAGATTTACACACGCACTATTCTTTACACCACACTGAAATTAATATGTCATTTGAAAAGCATTCGTTTGATTCAGTTGAATGTTATGAATCTTGGAAAAAGGAATTTGAAGAGAACACCATCGCTCATTTTGTGCAGAGAAGTTCGAAAAAGTTATCAGATGATGCAGTTGTAAGATATTTCATTTACCATCGAAGTGGGAATAAACGAACTGTTAAGAATAGAAAAAGACATGTCAAATGTGGTGGCTCAAATAAAATTTCTGGAACTTGTCCAGCTACAATTAAAGCAGTTATTAGAGGTAATAATGTAGATGTTGAGGTTCAAGCAACTCATTTTGGACATTTAAATGAAGTAGGTAGACTTCCTTTACATAAAGAAGATAGGCGAAATATTGCAGTACAATTGGATCAAGGAATTCCGAAACCTAGGATTTTAAGCAATATACTCACTGATTATTCTCCAACTAAAAGATTATCTTTCACGACTAAAAAAGACTTGCATAATATTTGTAGAGATTTTAAATTACAGAATAATGTTATTCTTGATAAAAATGATGCTTTGTCTGTTGATCTTAAAGTTCGTAAAATGAGGAGTGAACCTGGTAATTACATTTTAATTTATAAGCCTGTGAATGAAATGAATGAAGATTTTATGCTTGGTATAATGAGTAATGCTCAACAGAAGATGTTAGAATTACATGGAAATGAATGTATTATGATTGATTCAACACATGGTTTTAATCAGTATGGTTTCCATTTGACTACTGTAATGGTAAATGATAGTAATCATGAAGGATTCCCAGTTGCAGTATTTTATTCATCTAAGGAGAATGCTGAAACGTTTGAGGTTTTTTCTCTGCAATTAAGGAACGGGTCTCAATTAAGCCAGCTGTGTTTATGTCGGATGATGCCCCTGCTTTCTATAATGCATGGGTGAAGGTCTTTGGTGAATGTAGATTTAGACTACTTTGTAGTTGGCACATTAAAAAAGCTATGAAAACAAATTTAAAATCTAAGGTTAAAGATATTGAGTTGAGAAATTTAATTCAAACTGATTTGTTTAAAATTATTGAAGAAGTTGATCTTGCTACTTTTAATAGCCTTTGTAAATCATTTTTTGAGAAGTATGAATTAGTCGAAAATGCTAAGTTGTTTGTAGAATATTTCAAAAGTCAGTATATGCAGAGAGTTGATCAGTGGGCTTATTGTTACCGCGTAGGATGTAAAATTAACACAAATATGAAGTTAGAAAGGTGGCATCGATATTTGAAATATGAAGAAGCAGGTGGTAGGATTGTGAAGCGATTAGATCAATCTCTTTCCATCGTATTAAGTGCAATTACAAAGAAGCTTGTAGGCAGGTTAATATCTTTAGAACGCCATAAATTAACTTCTCGTCTTACTGAAATACGAAAAAGGCATGAAAAAACTAAGCAAATGAATGAAAGTTATTCTGTGATAGAGATAGAAAGTTGCAATTCATGGGTTGTTACCAAAGATAATGGTACTGGTATCATTGATACATATAATGTTGATCATAAAAAAGAGAAATGTACATGTGAGATCAAATGTGAGGAATGTGATATCTGTATTCATGAATTTAGCTGTACATGCATCGACTATTGTATTCGGTTTAATATATGTAAGCATGTACATTTTGTTTGTAAAAAATATCCTAAAGTTTTGCCTTCAGCAGTTATGGATTCAGATTCTTTATCTGTGATTGATGATACATCGAAAGTAGAACATGTTGTTTTATCAGAAGAGATCGTGAAAAAAACAAAAAGTAATGAAGAAAGGAAAAAATCATTATTATCAGATTTAGCAATGCTACAGGAATGCATTATGAAAGGGACAGGTGAACAACTAGCAGTTTTAGAAAGTGGTTTTAAAGATTTAAAAAATAGATATGATGCAGTATTGGTTAAAAATTCTTTTCCTTTAAGTTGTGTTAGTAAGGAACCAGCAAATAAATCTATATGTCCCCAGGCTCGTTATAATAGTACAAAAAATAGTTAGGTTTTTCACTTGGAGGTCTTTGTTAATAAACTTTTATTTGGGTTATTTCTTTTAAAGGAAATTTCAGGCATGTTCATTATATTAAAGTAAGTATATTTGATTCTATTTATAATTTCAGTGAAAATATAAAGTTGTATTTAATCAAGATTTTCATTTTATATTTATTCAAGACATTTTTTCATTTGTTATCTGTATATTTGTTTTTATTTAATTGATATATTCAAGTTATGTTTTTCTAACTTCATATTTACTCAAGAATAATTTTAACTAATTTGTCTTATAATTATTTTGTTCAAGAAATTAGTACATTTTTAATTGTAATTAAATGAACATATTGCATATGTTCCCAGTGTTAAAGGCATGCTCTTACTAAATCTTATTTAGTAATACATGTCTTAAAGACTTGGTGAGAAATTGCATTAGCTAGCTAATGTTTGAAAATAGCTATCTATGTAGTATTCTTTCCATGTTATGTACTAGAATTTAAAATTTATAAAATTATAAATACTTAAATTTAGGCACTGTCTTTGAAAAATTTGCATATTGGTACTTTTACAAATATAGTGTTCTGAGATATCATTTGCTTACTTAGACTTGACTTTTTTTAATATGTCTAGAAGATCAATACTCTTTAAAGATAGGGTACATATTTTTCGCTCTCATGTTATGCAGTAGAGAGTTGTGATATTATATTCTTATTTGTTTGTAAATCGGTTTACATATTTAATTTGTATTTGGTTGTCATGAAATTATGAATCGTGCTGCTTGAATTAACTGCTCAAAGTAATATTAAAATTTTGGTTATTTTAAGAGAAAGTTTACAAAGTGTGACTGCTAATAAAATATTTTTAATCATTTATTGTTGCAATTTTTCCTAATAAAACTTAAAAAGTATGGTGCACAGTTTTCATTGCTAATTAATTTTTTGAATATTCTGTATAAAATTCATTTAAGTTTAAACTAATTACATTGTACATTTATAATTTTTCCTACAGATTGAAAAGAAAAAGATTTTTGTTTCTATGGAATTATAATTATAGCCTAGTAATTTTCTAACAAACAGCACTATTACATCTTATTTCCATAATCTTAACATCAAAATAAATTTACTATTATACCATATGACTATTTCTATAAAGGTACACTCAATAACCATAACTGCAACTGGTACTTTTTCAATGTTTATTTTTTAACTAGTTATTAGTACTGTTTAGTGATAAAAGTAAAAATTCTAATGTCTTTGAATTCTGATTTCACTTTTTTGTTGCAGTTTAATTACATATTTTTATTATTAATGCAACATTTCTTTGTTATTTATTAGGTATTTATTATCATATAGATTAATTTATCTGATTTCACAAGGCCTATTTTGTATTCTTGCACAATTGTATTAGCTTAGAAAAATGTAATGTCAGTAAATTTTTAAACACATTTAAACTAATTATAGGAAGCCTCTATTTAGTTAGTAAAAGTTAATGTTTTTTTTTTGACAGAAACTGTCATAAAATGTTGCTAATTATTTTTTTAATATAAGGAAACATTAAAAACTAACTACATTGAAACAAATAAAAGATAATTTATACAACAAAAAATTTGTTGCATTTTATGACATTTTTTGCTGAGATGGTTGTCAATATATTATGTTAATACCACATTTTCTACATTAAAAATCTCGAAGTCTGATACGTAGAATTTAGATATTGTATATGAAAGTAATGAAAAGGCAAAAAAGCAAGGAAATAGTTATGGATGATGTCAACATCTAGACCACAGTCCAAGTATACAGAAATCAAGTTTTTAATTTATGACTGAAACATCCTTTAAGAACTTACTCATGGCATATTTCTCATGATACAAATTTACTAAAGCAAACTTTAATTTTTTGGTAAAGTTTATTTAAAAAATACAGCTCTTTTGTACTATATATGTTGTATTTTAAAGCATTTTTTTCTACTGATAGATTATTCAAAGGATAAGTAAGATATTTGGCTTCCTATTGTTATCTGACATAGATAAAAATTAACACTTTTTGCTGTACCTATGTATTTTAAGATTTTTTTTTATTTCCACATCACTTACATTGAAAAGATTATAATGGATCTAGATCTTTGAAATTTAAATATTTTAAGAACAATAATATTGAGCCATTTGATGATGTAACAAACAATGCATGAAGTAAATTTATAATTTGACTACAATACATGTCAAAATAAGAAATACAAGCGTTGTAAGTTTTATGAAAGACACTTATTTCTTCATAAAATTCCATATTGGAACCAAATTTAACACATCTAAATTCTGCAGAAATTATATATATATATATATATATATATATATATATATATATATATATATATATACTGTCTATTTACACTTTCAATATGATGAAATTATTTAATTCATTATCCATTTCTCATTTATATTTTATAAAATGTTATTAGAAATAAAAGTATTTGAATTCAAAATTTTAAATATTTAAATAAATGCATTTATATTAATTGAAAAAATCTTTTTACGAGTTTAAGTAGTTCAATATTTATTGCATCTCTTAAAATGTGAATGTATAAAATTATAACTGTTGGGAATATTAAATGTAAATACATACACATTTAGTATTTATAGTTGCTTTTCAGAAATTTATTGGTCATAAGTAAAGTTATGCTTCATTACTGTTTATAAAAGTAAATTATTAATAATTAAAATTCTTGCCATTCAACTGTACATTTAAGAATAAAATGATAATTAATAATAAATTTATTACTAAAATATTACAATAGAATTATCAAAAGAAAAATTAAGCACTCTTTTTGCTTTTAACAGAGCTCTTAATATAGTGAATAAGTGTGTGCCAGCCGGTTGTGCATTAGTTTTCTTTTATTATAAAGCAAATAATAATTGAAGTTTGACAATTGTATAATTTACTAAAGTACTTTAAAAATAAGCCTATTGTATTGAAGATATTTTTTTCGTTTTAAAGCCATCTCATATAAATTTGCAAAGTTTACATAACTTTAAAAACCATAAAATGCGCTCCCCAGTTGGTTGTATAATACTATATATATTCCGCCAGTCGGTTGTGCACATAAAATTTAGAAGGATATTTAGCAACTTTGTATACATCCGCGCCAGTCGGTTGTCCACGAAATTCGTCCTTATCAAAGGCAGTTGGTTGTACAATTCTGTATACATCCGCGCCAGGCGGTTGTACAGATAACAGGGTTGTTTTTCAAAACTGAAACAGAATTTCAGCCAAAAATGCCATTTTGTGGTTTGCGCATGCGCAAACCTTCCAGTCGGTTGTGCGAAGAGATGTGAGTTATCCAGCGCGTTACTAGCCATACCATAACTTGCGGAAATATCCTTTCCGCAAGCAGATCTGCTCCTATTCTACGCCAAATTCCTTGCCAAACATGATGCCAAGAGGACGATAGCAAGCTTGTTATGGTGCGGAAGCACCATAACAAGCTTGCTATCGTCCTCATATTGATTGGACATGACGTCAAATACAGAGGCGGAGTAAATGACAAAATGTCATTTACTCCGCCTTTCTATGTGACGAAGATAAGCGGAGTTAGTGACGTGTTTGTGGGAGTTTCTTAAAAGTACTTTTTTTTCCGAGCGCTTTTTTTAAACTTTCTTTTGCGTTTGATTCTGATCGTTTGTTTTCTTACCAAAACTAACGTTTAATCAAAATTCATCCTTTTTTGTAAAACTTTTCAGTATTTTCCATAATTTTACTGGAAAATGATGCATATAAATAAATTATACTTGTCTACATACATACAAACATACCTTAAATACAACAACTGAAAATTTTCATTGTTAAACTCCGTATTAAGTAATTTTCAATAAGTTATTATATATAATAAACTATTTAATAATAACTTATTTAATTTTCATCATAAAAATTAAAAAAACTTGTAAAGTTTTTCTGCAAATTTAATTTAACTTTACTAATTAATGTAAATGATTCATAATCTAAATATAAAGTCTTTGAAAAATCGTAACTCAATAACATTACAGAAATTCAAATAATAAAAATAATGCAAATCACTTTCTTTAGATATTATAATACAAAATATTATTTTTCTATATTTTAAATAATATAAAAATACTTATTCTGTTAATATTAAAATACTCATTATATAATTTAAATAATATATGTGACTCATGATAATTTTGTAAGAAATTTCACTTTAAAATCTGTGTTTCCAACAAAATGAAGTTAAAACAAAAATATATGTATTTAATAAGAAATTGATTTATTTTCTCCAAGAAAAAATAAAATATTTGCTTAATTGAATTTAAATGATTGTTGAATATATTAGTATTTTGTAACTGTGTATTATGAAAAACACTAACATACTTAACACTGATCAATTGGATTAGCATTGATATTCAGCAAATAAAAAATCAACCAAAAATTTGACATACACTTTTGTTATAAAGTATATTTTGATAAATTTCAGTCATATAAATAAAGTTGTTCAAAAAACATTGAATTTATATAGCTTAAAATCATGAAAAAGAAAGTGAAAGTGTTTTGTGATTACATAGATATAATTTAAAAACAACATGTGTTTAAAAAATGTAAGAATTTCTGGATAAGAGCCTGAAGTCCATTATTCTTAATCAATGACAGATAGATAACCTACAAACTTCGATATTAATAAAATATTTTACAGTTAATATTAGTGCCTATGTTGTATTTTAATTATCGAGAAAAACTAATTAAGCAAATAATACATAAAATTTTTAACTGATCACTTATCACAGTTTATTAAGCATGTTATTTGATTCTGATAACATGAAAAAATTAAAATGCATTTAAAGCATTTTGAATTTAGCAGTATTCAAATATTATACTGCCGTACCGTCAATATTAAAATATATAGGCTGAACATATTAATTTTTAGATCATAATTTCTCAAGAGTAATTTAAACGCATTGATTTCATTAAAAACTTAACACAATAATTTTTAATGGCAAGAAGCAAAATAGGAAGATAATTTGGACACCGGATATGTAGCGCATCAGCCGGGGTAAAGGGGGACTCCGATTGTCCCCTCTTGGTCTTCACATGCACGTGAGAAACTTCAACTGTAAACATTTTCCTCATTAAAAGGCGCCGTCCAGCAAAAGACTGACCCCCAATGGTGTTTCTTTCCTTCAAACATCCGGTGATATATGGTTCTCCTTATGGCAGTGAAAATGCCGTACCATTTCTCAGAACACATCTCTGTGGCACAGAAATTTCTTTCCTCTTTCCAGGGTTCGAATTTCGCCCCTTAAGATTTCCTTCGAACAACTGAAGGGGATTTAATTGCCGCCTTTGGGGCCCGAAAGTCGTAAAATTTGAAATAACTAACGCGAAAAGTTTTGGCAAAAAAAAAAAAAAAAATCATTGGCTTTTTTTTTTTTAACAAAATTTGACTCTATTTCGACAAATATTTTTCATTATGTTTAATTTTTTTTAACGAAATGAACTTTTTTGTATTGGCTCCATAATTTGAGGAGTTAACTTATGAATAAATCAGAAAACTAATAAATTATTCAAAAATAAAACTTTGCAAATAACAGCGCTGATTTTCTATGATAAATGTGAATTAAATGATATTTTCTTAATAACAATACAGGTATTGATTCACCAAAGTCATTTAACTTTGTTGGGACATAATGCTAATGCAAGTAACAAACATTTTTTTTATTTACAAAGAATTCAAGTATTGCTGCATGAATAAAATACTGAGTAATAAATTTTATTTGTTTTATCGGTGGATATTTCATATTTCATTGCTAAATAAACGAATATGCTTTACAAATCTTCGACTTTAGCTCAGCAATTAAAATTAAATAAACAAAATAACAAAAAACTTTGCATGAAAAATTGGTATTGATAGATTGGAATTAAAACTATAAGTTTGATCCACTGATTTGATCAACTGAATAATGAATTGAATCTCCTGTTTTACGAAAAATTATGTAAAGGAACAGATTGTATAAAATTTTTGATAAATAAATTAATCTAATATTACTATATTTATGTTAATAAGATATTAAGAATACAAAAAAGATAAATCTCGATAACGATTGTAACAGACTACGGAAATCGCCGAAAATTAAAAACTTTTTAGAAATCATATTTAATGTTTCATCTTGATTTTTTTTTTTTAAGTTGTATATCTGCTTAAGATTTGTAGAATTATATCATTATTTCGTACTACAAATCTTCTGCATGTGTAAATAACGAAAATATTTTTAAATTATTTGTTTATTATTATTTATTTAATTAATTTTTTTGATAAAACTATTCCAATATTATACTGATCAGTTCCACTTTCATATATTTAAGATATAAATTTAACTTAGTAAATGCAGTTAGCTAATTTTTTTTTACAGATTATCCCAGTCAAGTTATATGACTATGAAAAATTGTGATATTGATTAAGCAAATAAACATAATCTATTTAAATTATATCCAGTTAATATTGTTTCGACTGATAAATTCATCATTAGGACCTCTCTCTCTCTCTCTGGATGTGATTATTTATTATATAAATGCATTTTTTAACAATAAATAAAAAGCACCTATAACCTACAAAAAAATTTTGTTTCGAATAAAGTGAATGTGTGCAAAGTAATTCGTATATCCAATTCCTTAATAAATTACATTTATAATTACACTTTTATTACAAATATTAAGTTATATCATAGTTTACTCACAGCAATTTCTATTAGACGACATAAAAATAGGAGACTGGAATTCTATTATCGTCCATTTTGTCTGGTTAATGGGCAGTATTTCAGGATTAGAATGCTTAAGAAACGTGTCTAAATTATCAGCTTCTTAAACAACGATGCAGTCTATATTCAATACAACCAAAGAAAAAATTACAATATAAGGATACAGATAGTTACTTAAATATATAATTACATTCTATTAGTATAGCTTCAACAATCTAAATCTGGATGATCGTGAGTCAAAACAATGTAAACCTTCATTTTAAAGGGGGAAAAATTACATAAAGTTTCATAAAAAATTGTATTGGCTTCATTTCATTTGCTGAAATTAAGTTAATAGACTTAGATTCCTTTTTTAACATGTAAAGAAAGAAACCCGAAAAAAGGAGTCTGAAAAAAATTCCAAAACTAATCAAATAACTTAAAAATCTTCATGTCAATTTCATTGCTTGAAAATGATTTATATGTGTTGATGTCATCAGAAAAGTTATACCTTCATTTTCTAATATCTTGCTTTTATATTGGCATTTTATGTTGAAAAATTCTTTTTTCGAACATTAAAAGATTATTTCTTTTTAACGTTTAAGTGCCCATTAAATGTTTATTGAGAATTATTTTATAGTAATCATTTTATTTTATGTATAAACATATTTTAATTTGAAAGAAATCAGGCATAATCATTATTCTGCATTGTAAATCATTAAAAATTAGAAATGTTTTTGAATGTTATAAAATTATTGACCAAAAAAAATGTACCATTGTGTAAATGTCTGTCTCCCGACAGTCGCGTTTCACGAAGGTTTATTAGCCTGAGACCAAAAGTTTAAAGTGGATTCCTAATCACTACTTACAAACAAGCACGAGGTGGGATTCCAATCCATGAACATTTGAACGCGCTGTCATTATGTAAAACCATGAGTAAATAATTCAGAATAAAAAATTTCTAACTTTAATTAAGAAATACTTCAAAATCTTAAGAAATAGTCTTAGTAAACACTAAAAATAAGTTCATATTCCTTAGCTGAAATTTTTGATTTTATTAAATCATTCATCAATCATGATTTTATTATTGTCATTTATTGTGTTATTAAATGTAGTTCACACAAGATTTCATAGGCAAACACTACCGGCGCTCTAGTCTTTGTTACAAATGTTCATGAGTTTGATTCTTATCTTGGACAATGATGTTATATTAGTTCGGAAACCACTTCACACATATTTTTATGAATAATTTATAGCTTATTTGTATTTCTTTAACCCTGAGAAACTATATTTTATTTTTGTAAGATTTCTCTTATTTAATATTTATACAACTTACATTTAATATTAAAAAAATACTATAGAAAATAAACACACACACATATATATATGTATGTGTATAAAGTATGTTTTGTGCATTTGTATGATATAGCTCGTAAAAACTATAATTCAATTGAATTTTTTTTAAAAATTTATGTTTGCTATTATCGGTGCGGTGAAAGATCGGATTATTTATTATACTGACAACTTTAAAGAATTCAGGATTAAAATTAAGTCTAAATTGATTTCAGAAAACTTTTCTTGAAGAAATAAATGTATATCCAATTTCAGCATTTGATTATTTCAAATTTATTCCGAAGCCAAACTCAAAATGAGCTTACAATCAAATAAAATAAAAAAAAATTATACAATGAACTATAAAATTTTTTACTGAAGCAAATATTTTATATGAAATTGATGAACTAAAAAATGTCTATAAATATTTTAATTAAATTTAGTTGTTAAAAATTAAATCTCTTAGCAAAGATTTCATTCAAAATTTTATTTACTTTTCCAAATCTTATGTTTGGAAACAAAAATTGTTTATCGGATAAGCTTAATATTTCTGGTAAATCAAACCACTTTACCCTAAAAATTAAGGGGCACATTTTGCACGGGAGTTGGTCCTCAAAAGAAGAGTAATCAATCACCATAAAATCTTCAATATTCGGGGGAGAAGATGACACTCACCTTGTTTGAAAGGGGGAAATATCTTATTCCCGCTCCGCAGTAGATGCATTTTCTAATCATGAAAATAGCTAATATAAATTATTTTCCAAAATTCTTCAAAAAGGTTCTGAGTTAAACAATAACAGTTTCTTAAGTTTGAAACTAACTGATATTAAAAAAAGTAATTTTACTTATTATATTTAAAATAGTATATTTATAGTATTTCATATTTTAACTTAAATTTATAATAAAAATGATTTTGACTTATTAATTTGAATAATTATTCCAAATGAAAAATATTTATGAATCATTGTAAATAAGCTGAAAAAAATTATTGTATTTTAAATTTTTAATAGAATAAAACATTAATAAGATGGATTTTATCTCGGAGCAATAAAACTATTTTTAATATTCTTGTTAAGAAACAAATACATTGGTATATATATATTGGTGTGTCTTTCAAGACAAGAAACACTTAAACATTTACTTTATATAATTCTTTAATTGTATATCATGTTAAATAAGTTCAATGAAAAATCGAGACACACATACAAAACGGTGGTAATACAGCCCCAATATAATACGATTAATGAATGAAATTCGATACATTTATCGAATTTTAATACACGAAAAAATAATCAAAAAATGGTTTATTAAGGTATAATAGTTCAAAAATTTTGCTCTTTAATAATTGACAAAAACACTCATAGAAGCAACATGGAAATAATGTTCCTATAAAATACGGGAAGAGGGAAATAGTTATTGTAATTTTCATTACACCAGAAATGACAAATGAAATTAAAAATTAAGTCATTGCAATATTTACCAGATGTAATTTCTATATTTGAAGCAACAGAATTGCCTAAAAATATTTAAATAATTACTATCCCCCTCCCCATGAATAGTGAAGAATATTAGTCATAATATTCAGTCCTATCATTTAAGCTCTTTAGAATTTTGTAATTGAATGAGTTGAGTGATGAAATTTTTTTTAGTATTTTTATTTTTGTAAAATTTATTTCTGTATTTTCCTAACTAATTATTTCCCAATTATTTCTGTATTGTGTATAGTGTAGAAGGAAGGATTAATACAAAAAGCTGTTCAAAATTAATCTGGTACTGACAAATAAAAATTAAAGTAATATTAGAAATTGAAATTTAAAAAAAACTTTATTATATAAGTAAAATTATTAAAATCCGTTTTAATTAATTAATTTATTTAAAAACTAATACCAGATTAATTACTTTGAAAATATCTATCGATTAATTATTTACAGTTAAGTTTGTACATTATGATACATAAAAAATGCATGCAATTTGATAGTGTTCGATTGTTCCGTTAAGAATAATTTATTCCATTATGTTATTTTTCCCAAATAAGAAAACATAAAAAAAGAAGAGATTGACGTCTACCATATGTGATCACACTGGTTTTGGTTTTAATTCATTATTTTCATTATTAATATTTTCAATATTTGATGTTAAAGGAGTTATTATATTTGGTGATTAGAATATGTTTCAATACATATTTTAATAATTGCATATAATATCGAGTACAGTAAAAAAATTGGAGAATTTAATTTACTGCAACTTCTAAGAAATTTCCAGAGGGTATTGTATTTTCTTAGTTTTCTCTAACAAATTTCATTAATACATATTGTAAATAAAGTAGAAAGAAAACACTAAAATTTACTGTTACTTTTCCAAAGTTTCCGAGAAATTTCATTGTCAAACTTTAGTGCTCATTAATTTGTTATAAGTATTGGAATCTTAATCAATCAATGTAAAATGTTTCTTTTAAGCTTATTGGTTAGATAATAATCAGGTAGGAATTCAAATTTTCTTAAAAACAAAAATAATGGAACTATTTGAGATATGGTATATAATAATAAACCTGTAACGTAATGTTATATATGTATATTATAAAATGATGTGATTCGTAATAAATTTCTAAGATAACTTTTTGCAAAATCTGGTTTTACCGAGAAAATAATAAAGTATAGGTTAAAATTTAAACCTTTAATATTTTTCATTTGTGTAGTACATAATCAGTGTGATGGTTTAGATTAACATTATTATAAACCCATATTTTAAAAATGATTCCCAATGAAATTTGTAATGTATAATAGAATTAATTTGCATCAAAATATATAAAAAAGCTAATAAAATTATAAATATATATGAAGCAATATATTTTAAAATTAATATAAATTTTGTTTACATTAAATAAACTAATACTGAAAATAAGAAATTATATTTATCTGTGAGCATTTAAAAGAATTATTTTGTTTTAAATTTTTTTCTTTAACGACTTTTCCTAATAAGTTTCGGTTTCCTTTAAGGTTAGCTCTTTATTTCCTTTAAAAGATGAAACACTGCTTTTAACAGCTACACTTGACCACGCCTATCTAAATGCTTATCTCATAGGTTTACTATACAACGATATAGGCAGAGAATACGGCAATGAATACGCCAATAGTTAACCTTGGCGAAGAAAAACTTCCGAGCAGATCCGCTTGCGGAAATATCCCGAAGGAGGACCAAGAAATTGGAAGGAATAACATTTCACAGGTAAGAAAAATTTTGTGCTCTGCTTAAGTATTGTTTATTCGCAGTTTGCTTAGCTATCGTTTTATTATTTAATGTATTAATAATTGCAAAAAATTACATTACGTTAAAAATAGCTTAATAGTTATTAAATTATATTATTTTTAAAGTAATTTCTAGTTTAAAACAATATTGAAATTCATGTTGTATATATGGAACCATAAAGCAATGATTAACTCTATGCATGCTTTCTAAGCCTTATGTATGGAACATCGATATTTTAGTACATGGAAATAAAAAATATATAATTTATGTATGAATTTTCTTTCTAATCATTATTATTAAGCTTCTTATACCAGTTAATGTTAACGAATATAATGTGTTTTGATTAAGGACAGTAATTATACTAATCCTTTGATAATCCAGTTGATTTTTCTTGGTTACCTTAAAAATATTCAAAAAATTTTAAAATTCATTTACAATGCAGAATATTTTTTTTTATCATGAACTGATATACAGTACTTTTGCATGTTCATCTACTCTTCCTCAAACGTGAGTTTGCAAAGGGTTATAAAAATAGCTTAAAATGTGTATTTAAGATAAATATTTTAATTGTTATAGTTTTTATAGAATTTTTCTTTTTTAGAAAAAGTAAAGAATAATTTGATTTTTATGACAAGCATATATTTATATATATAATCATCTATCTTTTATATTGTATAATGTGTATTCCATAAGTGATTTTAATCCAAGTGAAGACTAAGCAAAATGTTTTGTTTTTACATTCTATGTGTTATAGTTATTCCATGTATGTAATTTCATTATCTGTTAAAGTTAGTTCATATTAATAACATTTTTGTTCCAAAACCATAGTTATGTTTGTCACTAAAATATTTAAATATTTAGTAATAAATGTGTTGATCAAATTTAATATTCTAGTATTAGATTGGATAAATTTAGATAAAAGTAAAAACCTTTATGTCCATCTGTATACATTGTTAAAGAAGTTTAAAACATTAAGTAATATTTAACGGTTGTGTCAAACTGTGCTTTAATTTTCTTTGATAAATCAAATGCTTAAATATCTATTTGTCAAATCAGATTTTTTATGTATAGTATATAAAATATTCATTTCTCTCTTGCCATCAAAAGTAATAATGTGTCACCTAATATGCTGTTTCATAATTTAGAACTGATGAAAAGTGGTTAAATGTGAGATTTTGATTGATGTATATATTGTATGAAAAGCTTATTGTTCATATTTTAAATTAAAATGTTCATATTTTGATTCTACCTCACTGTTATGAAATATATGAAATAATTTTTAAAGTGTTGAAAAGTTGTCTTCAAAAGCTCATTGAATAATACATCAATGGATACATTCTAATTGAATAAATTAATGTACCAGGATTTTGCAAAAGAAATAAGAGTTTTATTTAGTATTGTATGTTGTACTTAAAAAAGTTATAGTTATACTTAAAATTTTACAATTATTTTAAATAACTATAATAAAAGAAAATTTGAGAATATTAATAGTAATAATTTTGATAACAAGTCTTTATCAAGAAAAGATATATAGACAAGAAAATATAATAAATTTACAATTATACTATCTTTAGCAAACAAATTTAATCATTCTTGGTAATGAAAACAGTTTTTAGTTTGTTATAAACTATATATTTTTCATATCAATATATATAATTATATATCAGAATTATAGGTATAAAAAGATTTAAAAAAAATTTATTTCAGAATTTTTTGAAAGTATAGTTTTTTTTTATCAATGTAGAGTAGGCATGTAGTGTGTGCTTGATATTACAAATATCCAAAATGTAGATATCTAGATTTCTGTCAGATGTCTAGCCCTTACAAAATATGGATATTCAATTTGCAATAGTTTTAAATATCTATGAGATATCTCTCCAATATCCAAAAGTTAATGTCTAGGTGATATTTTATGATATCTAGTGGACATCCAAGTTTTGAATATCAATGGATATTTGAATTTTGAATATCCCAAGGATGTGATGCAGATCTAATAGATATCTGGATATGAATTGGAATTGACCTGGTTATCACATAGATATTTGTGGTTGTGTGGGTAATGTTAATTCTAATGAAGAATAAGCAAATTGTTATGATTTTATATTCTATATGTTATATTTATTTCATGTATGTTTTCTTATTATCTGTTAAAGTTTGCTTATATTAAAATAATATTTTGTCCCAAAAACACAATTATGTTTGTCATTAAAATATTTAGTAATAAATGTGTTGGTTAAATTTAATAATATTTCTTTATTCTGGAACTAAGCAGAAATATTTCATACAAAATGGCAATATATCATTTGAGTGCTTATATGAAAATGATTTTGGTACAGAAAGCTTAACTTGGGTAGATATCAAGTTAAATCAATTTTGTCTTTCTGTCATTGAGTATTTAGCTGAAATAATAATACACAAGGAACTTAGTTCCATTCTTACTATATTCTGTAACTTTTAATGAAAGATGTCATTTTTTAATATTCTTATTTATTTTAATAGTTTTTCAAAAGATGAGCAATGGGGAAAAATTTGGATCAAAGCTGTACATCGGCAAAATTGGCTTCCCTCCAAACATAATGATGCTTATCCTATTTGCAGAAAGTAAGATTGTTATAAAAATATTTTCAAAATTCAAAATTTTTACTAATGAGAAATAAAAAATATCTTTTAATAATTTTAAAAGGTAGAATATATCTTTATATTTAATTCTAAAGAATTTTCTTATAAAATTAAAATTTTCATAATTTGTTAATATTTTTAAAAATATATCTTTTTTTTTTTTTTTGAAATTTTTTGTTTTAAACAATGCATAACATTTAATTATTTTCATTATATTTTAAGAATTTTTAACACTCTGTTTGATATTTTAAATTCTAGATCTAATAAACAACATGGTTTTAAAAAAGCTCTAAGTCAATCTGATATGTAAAATATTAAATTATTTCTAAAGCAAGCAGATGATTATATTTCCAATTTGAGGGTAAGTGTTGCAGGTCCAAAAATTTTAGATTCCAATAGGAAAATTGGATTTTTAGGATTTAAAGTATGCATTCAGAGTGTATTGCATTTAGCAGAATCATTAATTTGTCCTGCAAATCTTCCATTATTTTACTTTCCATTTTACAAGGTCAACCAAGATCATTTAGAACTTTTCTTTTCATCAATAAGATTTCTAATGGCAGCAACAACAAGCCAACAGCTCGCCAATTCAAAGCAGTTTATAAAAAATTGCTTGTGAATTCAGAAATGAAACCTGCATCTTCTGGTAATTGTATTCCTTTTACTGAAATCAGTATTTTAAGTGTACCTAGTCACAATTCACCTATTAATGTTATTAATATGTCAACCTCTCAAAATAATATTGCACATTTTTCATTAACAATCTTAAATAGAAGTCCTGATTTGATGATAGAAGAGCAAGATATACTTTTTAAAAACTAGACTTGCTTAATGAATTTTCTTGTGATATAATTTATTATATTGCTGGATTTGTAGTAAAAAAATTAAACCAACTTATTAAATGTAAAATATGTTTAAATGCATTACAAGCAGTTACTCCCTATAATTTGTACTTGATTTCCTTCAAATCACAGGGTAAATTAATATACCCATGAGATGATGTTTACAAGATTTGTAAAGTGTGTGAATCTGTATTTAGAAGAAATGTAATGTTACTCATTTTCAAAATTTAAAAATGTCAGAAAAATAAACATTCAATGTGAATTGGGTGCTTTATCTGTGTTAAATATTGAAAATATATTTTCTCAATTGAAACTACATCAATTTGATCATGATCCTCTGTATAATCATGTCATCCAACTAATTAAAGCTGTAATTAAGCATTATTTTGTTATCTGTATTAAGCATTATTGTAAAAATACTTTAAATAATTTGAACTCTATAGGACAATAATATACAATAGCAATTATTTTTAAAGGTCAGTATATTAGCTTCCTTTTATAAATAATCAAGAGATTTTTTTGTATTTAATAAAATAATATTCAAGCATACTGTGTTTGTTTTTAATTTCGCTCGATAGAAGAAATTTAATTAAAAATTATTAACATTTAGTGAAAAGAGTGTGCAATAAAATAGTAAGTAAAAATGTGCAAAAATGTAAGTAAAAATAATTTTCATAACATTTCCCAGCTTGTAAAAAATGTCAGAAAAATGAACGTTCAATGTGAATTGGATGTTTAATTTGCGTGAATATTGAAAAATATTTCCTCAATTGTGAAACTTCATCAATTTGATCATGGTCCTCTGGATATTCATGTCATCCAACTAAATAAATTGTAATTAAGCATTATTTTGTTAAGTGTTAAGCATTATTGTAAAAATACTTTAATATATTAGCTTCCTTTTATAAATAATCAATAGATTTCTTGTATTTGTATTAAAAATAATCATAGTATGCTTGAATTAAATAATATTCAAGCATACTATGATTATTTTTAATTTCACTCTAAAAGAAATTTAATTAAAAATTAACATTTAGTGTAAAGAGTGTACAATAAAATAACATTTTTAGGTTTATTACATTCAAAACCTTCCTCTTCTAACAATCACATTTCTTTTAAAGGTACTAAATTATATAGATGAGTGACATGTATATGACAACAATAAAATTTCTAACCTTGATTAATAACAAAAATTATTAAAACATAAATTATTTTTGTTATTAAATAATTTTTATAACTTATTTCAAAGCTTGTGAAAAATGTCAGAAAATAAATATTCAATGTAAATTGGATGTTTTATCTGCTTTAAATATTGAAAATATATTTTTTCCTCAATTGAAACTTCATGAATATCATCATAATCCTATGGATAATCATGACATCTAACTAATAAAAGCTGTAATTAAGTATTATTTTGTTATCAGTGTTAAGCATTATTTTAAAAATACTTTGAATAATGTGAACTCTATAATTATATACAAAAGCAATTCTTTTTAAAGGTCAATAATATGTTAACCTCCTTTTATAAATAATCAAGAAATGTTTTGTATTCAATAAAATAATATTGAAGCATACTGTGTTTATTTTTAATTTCACTCTATAAAAGAGATCTAATTAAAATTATTACCATTTTGTGAAAAGGTGTGTAAAAGAATTACATTTAGTGACTTATTACATTTAAAACCTTCCTCTACTAATAGTCATGTTTTCTTTAAATGCACTAAATTATATAGATGAGTGACATGTATGACAAAAATAAAATTTCTAATCTTGAAAGAAATTTATGTAATTAAATAATTTTTATAACTTTCTTCTCAGCTTATAAAATATTACATATTCATTACAAATAATTCATTTTATTTCACACAAAAAATATATTCTGGACATATTGTTTTCTTTATGAAAAAATATTTTAATTGATTTGAAGTTATTCTTTGCTGTACTTATCGAAATATTGTTGCATGCACAAATTGTACTATTACTGCGCATGCGTAGTTTATGAATCACTTGAGGCGTTCTTCCCTACTAGCATTTGATGCTCCAACCAAGATGGCGACAATGGCTTCAATTGGACCTAATGCATTTGATAGGATATGCCCCCTTCCCTACTCCTAGCTCTATGAATGTTATCGTAACTTGTAAAATGAAGCAAGGAAAAATATTCTAAAAATATTATTTGTAAAAATTGTTTAAAATTGGATTTAATTTGCAAAAAATATTTATCTGATTAAATAAATTTTTATGTAATCATTTGAAGTGAAGTTATTTACTATACGAATTTTCAATTATAGTAATTATACGGTACACGCTCATTTCATATTATAATTCGTGTTTATGCAAGTATCGAAAAAATTTTCTATTTTTTTAAAATTCTGCTTCTTTATATTTTAGGTAAGTTACTACCTATTAAATCATTTGATAGACTTAAAATTTGTCAACTAACTTTTGTCAACAACTAAGATTTCATGATTGTTTTAGTGTAAACTAAGTTTTCTGCTGTACTAATTGATATTAGTAGACGAATGCACAAATTAATGGATTCAGGAACTGATATAAATTCATGAGAAAGTGTTTAGTTTAAATCAGGATTCAGTATTTAGGGGACTACGATCAACAAGTGAACCCACAAGAAATTTTCAATTAATCCCTTATTGTAATTTTTATGATAATGAAAAAAAAAAGATTTTGGAAAATTCATAGATTGCTAACGAATCCATTCTGGCACGGTAATCTACATAATTGGGGCATTTGGTACCGGTATTAGTAACTCCTGTGATTTAGCCACCTTTTAAAATTAACATAGTGATTTTCATTTACTTTGTGTCCACAATTTATTGAAAATAAATAATAATTCCATACAAGAAGAAAAAAGTTCATAATTTTAATTTGTACAAATTAGAAACTGTAAAAGAACTTTTAAAAATAAAAATAGATTCTTCAAAATTAAATAAAAATAATTGTGAATTTTTTTTAAGAAAATACTTAAATATAGAAATGAAAAAATATGAATATTAACTAAGTTCATTGTAAATAAGTTTAATTGAAATACATGTTCTATACACAATGATACTACACTTTAAACTCCTGAATTTTTATTTTTTCATTATGTGATATTGAACTCTATCAATAAAGAATACATTCGCTTATCAGCTCAACTTTTACAATTGTCATAATAATTAATTTCAAATCTCTAAATGTTTGTTTTCTTCTAGATGCTGTAAGAAAAAATGCAGCTTTGTGCAATATTACTGATGCAGTACTTACATCCTGTGCGAAAAATCAATTACGGCATGCAAAAGCTAAATATTTGAATGAATTGAAAAAAATTGTAAAATAATAAAATGTTTTATTCATATGATGTTTTGAATTCATTTTAAAATACATGTTCTATTAGTATAATGCTGCATTGACTTATCACTGTAAGAGTTTTTCAATCATTAATTTCTCACTGTAAATGGTCTTTTTTTTTTTGTTTTGCTTGGCTCGCAAAACTCCTTACTGTGTTTTCTCATTTTCTCTTCATATTATATCAAAATATTTTGTTGAGCATTTTTTGTGCTGTTAAACATCACAAAACAGAAATGTATGATTTATTTTAAAAAAATCAAATGGGATAGCCCATCTGCCAAACTTTTTTAACCATAATGTGTAATTAGAATGTAATATTTTTTTAACAATAAATTAAAAGTGACTGAATAGATTTGGTAAATAAAAGGTTGCCTTTAATCTCTTAAAACTGTTTTAAAACTTAATACTCAAAAAAAATCCATATTTATTCAATAAACATGTGCAGTTTCTTGCTTTAATTTCATTTATTATCTTTCTGGTTTGATAACGCTCAATTGAATCGATGTCAAATTTCTAAAGCAAAATGTTTTAAATTAAGTGGTACTGAGAATTAAAATTGATATTTTACATTAGATATATATTTATTCTAAAGCTGTGTAATTGAACCCAAATTTATTGCATTTGATGTTTTCTACAACACAGATTTTTTTTTTGAAAATCAATATTTTCATGCTCAAGTACCTTTAATTAAAAGCAAGAAATTAATATTTGTGATTTGCATGTAATTCTTAAAGCATTTTATCTAGGAATTATTACAACTTTTTTGAGGTAAGTCGAAATTTAAAATTAATCTGAAAAATTTCCTGTAGTAAGAAATAAATGAATTATCTTTTATATGAATACTTAGTAAAATTTATTATTTTGAAATTAAGTTAATTTTAATATTTTATAAAATAAAACTAAGCAAATTAAAAATTATTATTTATTTAATATTTACGCAATTCAGTTGAATAAGAAATTTAAAAGTGACAACAAAATATTTCACAACATAAGAAACGGCCATTCATAAAAATTAATAGTATATGATTTTGAAGATCATGCGCTTTCTGGCGTGTCAGATTAATGACGTCACTACCAATGATATGTGACGTCAAATCCAAAACACGTCCACTTGTGGTTATCTGTGGACATCCATTAGACGTCTACTGGATGTCTTCTGGACGGTCAGTGGATGGTTCACTGTATTATTTAAGGACGTCCAGTGGATGTCTACTGGACCACGGTGGATCATCCAGATAACATCCAGTGGACGTACTTGTGTTATGTTGGAAGCGAAAGCTTGAAATGTGTTCCCGAGAAAACTCGATGTCAATGTTAGAAGCCAAAACAACGTAATAACGACTTTAAAATTCCGTTGCGAAACAACGAGAACAGCTTCAATGTTCCGGAAGTTACAAAACAACGATAACGGCATTAAAGTTACAAAACAACGAGAACAGCTTTAATGTTCTAGGAAGTTACAAAATAACGTATTGTAGAAACCTTCTACAATACCGTAACGACTTTGAGAAGTTACCAATACATGAACGATTTCAGCAGTTACGGGGGAAAAAAACGTATTCTTAATAACGTTATTTATTAAACGGTTCTTAAATAACTACCATTTCTATAACTACCCGATTAATGACGTCATTTTGCACTTATGATTATATGCTTATTTACTCAGTAAAAATGTTATTAAAATTACTTTTTAATGTGATGGTTTTAAAGTAAAATCTTGTGCTATTTATAAATGTTGATGAGGCGATGCCATTTTATATTCATGCGCTACTTGAGTATATTAAATTAGGTATGAAAATATGTAGGACGAACAGATACTAGCAACAAATTTAAAATTCGTAAACTTTAAATCGAATTTATTTGTAAAATGCAGTATGCATCATGTATAATTTTTTAATTATTTTAAGGAATATATACACAAAATCAGTGGAGGAAAAAGTAAAACAGAATTTAGGAGTTGCTTCAGCACGCTTAAAATTTCATTATTAATTGATCAGCATGGTTCGTACTTTTGAAATAGATGACAGGCCGGCATTCTGTGCTAAGTGTACTGTTGATTCGTTTAAAGGCAGGTTGTTCCGATTTCATAGAAAATTTTTTTAAAGTGATCTTCGTTACTGAAAAAAATAACTGTTTCCTAATATAACATTCTGTTAAATTATATATAATAATTTTTTTCTTTTCTTTTATAATATGGCAGAAAGTTATTCTGAAAATAATATTGTTCCAGAAACTGTTACTTATAAAATTGACGATCAATCTTTAAGAAATAAAATAATATGTGAGGACAGTAAAAATAATGAAGATCCTTCTAAAGAGAATAAAATGTCTGAAGGCGATAATCAAGAGTTAATTGAGGAAGCAAATCAAGAAGTTTGTAAAAATATTGAACATAATCATGAAGAATTCCCTGTTAATGAGGAAGGGAACCAAAATTTGGCAAAAGAAATAATTTCAAAAGAATCTCATATGAACTGTGAATATTTCAATGAAAATTCTTCCAATAATGTAACTGAGGACATTTGTTCTAATACGGAAATATCTAAAACTGTTAAAGAATCTTGTTCTACTGAGAAATTAACAGATGGTAATGATGAAATAAATTCTCAAGAAGGTAATAGCGAGAAAAGTCTTCCTCATCAAAACGATGTAAATGCTGATGCTGGTGTCAAAAACACAACTCATTTGTGTTCGATCAAATCAATACCATTAATTGACTTAACTATGGATACTCCTCAACGTTGTGAAGATCCACCTCAAGCTGGCCCAAGTGGATTAAAGCCCGGATTTGAAACCACGTTTTTAGATGATGAGCTTGTAAGTTTAGGTAGAGACAAAACATTAAGTAGTGACTCTGAAACTGCAAAAAAAGAAAATAACATTTCATTAAAAAGAAAATTTAATGAAGAAGACGATCATAATAAAAAACGTTCTGAAGATACTAAAATATGTGAAGACGATAATCAAGAGTTAATTGAGGAAAAATATCAAGAAGTTTGTAAAAATATTGAACGTAATGATGAATTCCCTGTTAATGAGGAAGAGAATCAAAATTTGGCAAAAGAATCTCATATGAACTGTGAATATTTCAATGAAAATTCTTCCAACAATGTAACTGAGGACATTTGTTCTAATACGGAAATATCTAAAACTGTTAAAGAATCTTGTTCTACTGAGAAATTACCAGATGGTAATGATGAAATAAATTCTCAAGAAGGTAATAGCGAGAAAAGTCTTCCTCATCAAAACGATGTAAATGCTGATGCTGGTGTCAAAAACACAACTCATTTGTGTTCGATCAAATCAATACCATTAATTGACTTAACTATGGATACTCCTCAACGTTGTGAAGATCCACCTCAAGCTGGCCCAAGTGGATTAAAGCCCGGATTTGAAACCACGTTTTTAGATGATGAGCTTGTAAGTTTAGGTAGAGAGATAACATTAAGTAGTGACTCTGAAACTGCAAAAAAGGAAGATTCCATTTCATTAAAAAGAAAATTTAATGAAGAAGATGAACATAAGCAAAAACAAAAGAAAATGCACTGCATTGAAGATCCTGAAACTAAAATCATTTATACTTTTCCTATCATAGAAAAGGATCCTCCTGTTATTGATATTATATCAGATTCCGAAAGTGAAAATTCCTCCCAAAAGGAAAACCAAAATGAAATGGAAATATCAGTTACCAGTGCAAGTGATAGCGACACTGAACTTAGTGTTGAAACTCTCGATGATTCAACAAAAGAATTAGACGAATCTAATATTGAAGAGCAATCTTGTGAAGATCCCTCTCAAGAGGAAAATGACAAAAGTGCAGAAAAAGAAAATGATGGTGTAAACGATGAACATTGTGATAGCAATGACCTTGATTATGAGGCTGTTAATAATTGATGCCTATAAACAGAGTGATGTCGTCATAATGTTCAGGAGCAAACTCAATTGATATTGATTAAACTTAAAGTATTGACTTATTAAACATTAAAAATCAAGGTAATTACTCATTTTTTAAAAGTTAAAAATATAGGCTTATGATTATATTAAATTTTTGTGTTAGAAAGAATTTATATATATACATATATAGTCTTTATTATTTTATTCTTCAAAATATTTTAATCTGTTGCATTTTGAATAGTTTTATAAATTGGGATGATTGCTTACTAAAATCATCTATGTATGCTCTGTTATATTCTTTTTTTTTTTTTTGCATTATGCAGTGAGTCATTTAAATAATTGCAGAATTTATCTGTTTATATTGATGTTTTTATTTCTATTTATCTTTTATTTTTTAAGGAAAGTAATCAAATTATTAACTTATATACTTTTGACTATATATTTATAAGTGTTTGAGAATTAAAATAATTACTTTATCTGATTTGCTCATTTTATAATAAAAAAAGTTAAAATACAGATATTTCTATGGATAGTTGATGGAATATTTTGAAAACTATATATTTTTAATGCTCATGCTAATTTTAACAGGTATATTTAAACAAATCTCATAAATAAAGTATTCAATATGCTCACAATCATTACAGCTTCAATATTTATGTAATCCATAAGATTTGTATTTTTAAAGTACATTTTAATATGTAAAAATACTAAACATATTTGTCATACATGTATAAAAAATATTTTATCAATGTTATTTAGTGGGAAATTTGAAAGAAATATTAAAAACATTGCTTAATTTTTTTACATAAGTTAAATATTTTATTATTAAGTTTATAAATGTTGAAATTTTGCTATGAAATGAATTACGTTTTTCTAATTGTAATTTATACTTAACTTTTTATAATGTGCTTTTAAAATTGATTACCTTTTACTAGTACGATTTAATAAATATGAATAGACAAATAGTGAAATTATTTCCGTTGATTTTTTTATATTCTGTGAACATTTTAAGTATGATATAGAATTATGTAAAGTAAATTTTATGTATATATATTCATGGTTTAAAATATCCAATATAAGTTCTTAGAAAAATTATGATACATTATTTTTTGTTTGTTTTTCTTTAAATTGTCATTTTTAATTATTTTTACCTTTGTGTTTATCATTTAATCATATCCTTTGTTACTCTATAAAAATGTCTTATAATAAATTCTTCTGAAACCTTTATTATTTGTTTGTGTGATTTCTTTTTTTAATTCATTAAGAACATAGATAATAAAATTTTTCAAAAATATTTGACTAGTAGTAGAATCTTTGATAATTTAAAATTCATTTTTTAAGTTGCATCATTTATTCTTTTTCTAAATATATAGTGAATTTACAAGAAAACTTTAGTTTTATATTGTTTGGACTCAAATACAAAATTTTGAAAAATGTGGAAAAAAAAAAAAAAAACCTAGAGTAAATTTTTATTGCAGTATAATTCTTTTCCTTTAAACTTTTTATGCTTTTTAATATTAAATGTTTTATCACTTATTCTAAATTTCCCGATATAACTTTTTTTATGTATTTGAGGGTATTTATTTTTATTTTATCATGTCATTAGTCAAGACATAACTAAATTCTTCATGCTGAAATGCAAAATGCTAGAAATAGCATCAATATTAGCATTTTGCTCATGTATATGTATTCCCTACTTAGAACTTGTTTGTATATTAATGAATTGCAGTAGAATATTGGTAAACTTAATATTTCATAATTATTATTTAAAAACACTTATTGATTGTTTTCTAATAGTTGTATTTGTTTTGAGTAAATGTATTTATATTTGAAAAGAGGTTGTCATATACAACTTGAAGTACTCAATAATTTAGTAGATAGGAATATATTGAAGATTATTTAAATAAATTTTCTGTTATAGCTGTAAATTCATTGAAGGTTTGTGAGGTAATCATTAAATATAATTCTATCTTAAATAAAAATAGTGTCATTAATTTTTGCATTAAATTATTTCTATTTATAAATCAATGTATACCTTCTGAAAATTTTTGACTCTTGGAAATCTATACAAATCTTATGTAAGTTAACATTGCTGGTTGTCTTTTTTGTGCATATTTTTTTATTCAATTTTCTGCCTTAAAACATCAATATTTTACAATAGAAGTTGATAAATTTACTAATTTAGCAATATTATGAATTGATTTTTTACTAGTGTCAGAAAAGTAAATATGATTAAATACATAAATAAACAAGTATTAGACAAACAATTTGTTAACTATCACCAAAAAAAAGAGAGACTGATAAATTTTTATATCATTTTATTTAAAAAAGTTTCAATGATTCATTGTCTTAGAATTTTTTTCTCTTATACATTGCTTTTTCATTTTTATTAAGAAAATTACATTTTTAAAAAGTATCTTTTTAGTTTTACTTCAAGCACATATTATTCAATATATATATACATATATATATATATATATATATATATATATATATACACACAATATACAAGCACGAAATTACTACACATACTATTTATTGAAGTGTCTAAGCTTCAATGCAGTTTCTATGAATATCCAGTGTACGGACACTTGAGAACTTCTGTATAAATTTAGTAATAGCTATTCTATTTTCACTAGAATATTCACATTACATACCAATTTTCTAATAATACGTAAATGCAATGAATATTTCAACTAGAATTTGTAAGTGGATTATGAAAATTAAATTACACGCTATTTAGTAACACTTCATAATTACTGTATTTCAAAGTATTCATAATGCAAAATTTCAAATATAGTTAGTTTTTAAAAATTTAAATTTGATGATAAAATCAAGTAAGTGATAAATGGTATTTTTTATATTCAACTACTCCTTGAAATGTCTTTCTAGCATTGCATGTAAAGTATTCTTTGTGAAGAAAAACAATTGATATTAAAAAACATGTTTAATTTATGAAGTAAATTTTTTCTATATTCAAAATGAAAACAAAAAAAAAAAACAATGATTTAAATAAAATCACTAACATTTTAATTATGTATTCCACAGTATGTCAGTTTGTGGGTTTGACTTGGATGTTTGCTGTGTTTCAGAATTCACTTAAAACTAGGCCCTATTCTCATTAGCCCTTGCATGCAAAAATAATAATGGGATGTGACAAACCAAACCATATCCAAAGTGTGCCAGGAACTTAGTTAAAAAATAACCTATATTCAGGAATAAGTGCAATAGCTAAGAAATGCATATTGATCATGTATGAAAAATACTTATATCAAATAGTACTGCTAGAAATGACATTAAATAAGAAACTATTATAAACAATGATTTCCATTACTTTATTTGCTCTGCATAAAAATAATTGTACTCATATGATTGAAATCTTTCTTAAAGGCATTTTTATACATATGCACTCAATAAAATTGTAGTAAAATTAAAAATATTAATGGAAATCTTGTTTTTTAAGCAAATGCAGTAATTTATCAAAAAACACTTAATTGGACATTTTCTGACTTTTAACCATTAAGGATTTAGCCAACTTATTTTTAATTCAGGGGTCACATATTGTTTTAATTATATATATGTGCTATCAACTTCTGAAATTCATCTGTCCTAATATGAGGAATATTAATTAGTATTCCAACAAAATTTTTCTTTTATTTTTGCAACTATACAACTTGCAAAGGAAATTAAATTCTAAATTATATTCAAAAGAATAAGATTAATTTCAATTGCTTTTATTAAAGAATTTTGCTTTTCTATGTGGTAACCAAAATTTGAAATAATTTACTTTTTGGGGTAAGCATGTAATTTAATTTGTATATGTATTTAAAACAAATAATAATTTATAATTTCAGAATTAATGTTATTTCATGTACAATTCTAATTAAGCTTTAAAAGATTTTTACACATTAAAAACAAACTAATATTTTAACTTTCATTTTATTCTTGATCAAAAAAATTCATAAAATTTAAATTGTAATATAAATATATTTTAACTAATTTTTTTATTTAGTAATGATTGAACAAAATTCAGGAGTTCTCTTTTAATTAAAAACCGACTAATTCAATTTTTATGGGCTTTATTTAACTAAATGATAATACAAATAATTGAGAGCAGGAAAAGTTAAAAATACCATGTTGATTTTTTTAGTATATTTGTTAATATAATAATTTTTCTTAAGGTTTATGCAATTATATTAGTTATTTATAATATTGAATAATGAGTTTTCTAAGAAATTGTTTTACTTTTAATATTGACATATATCTATTAATTTTGATTAAGAAAAAAGTTTCTTATTGAATTAAATATGCAAATATACAAAATGAAAAATTAATGTTGATCATTCATGTATCAAATGTTACATTTGTTATTAATTAGGAAAAAAGTTATTATATTTGTTTATATTTAAAGAAAGAACTTCAAATTTTCCTGTCTGGTATTTTAAACTTTTAAACTGTCTGGTATTTAATATGTTTATTTAAATAGTATGTAAAAAGATAAATCTTAATATTTTTGATATATCTTTTTAAACTTTTAACTGATAAATATTTTTGATGTTTGTGTACATATGTTTAGCTGGAACATTCATATTTTATTGGTTTATATAAAATTATATAAATCTATTAGTTAAAAACTACATTTGGGACCTATACATTATGTGATATTTTCATAATATTTCTTGGAAAAGAAAAACAACACTGAGTTTATGTTTGTTGTGAAAACTGAAGTAATTTTAAATAGAAACTGTATTTGTCTTTAGCTTGCCCACAGTAAGTAAATAAGAGATGAATTATAAATAATCTTATATTTAAAGAATGAAATTCTCTTTAAATTTCTTAAATGCATTCAAGGGACTTGTGATTTATTTATCATGTGGCATTGGTTAGAAAACCATGATTTAAGAAATTCTATATTTATAACGACAATATCAAAGTTTAAAATGGTAATATAACTTATAATATTAATTTATATTTGTACTTTTGTAATTTATTATAGCAAATTTGGAGTAAATCAGTCATCAGTTACATTACTGTATTCAAATATATTGTTTCATAAATTTTGATGATTTTTTATCTATTGTTTGTAGGAAATAAAAAAGCCAATACTGAAATTTAGTTTTTGTAAGGAAAACATAATTTAACAAAATACTTGTTGGATGACAAACCAAATGTTTATGTAGTTCTTGCAAAAAAAAAAAATAAATAAATAAAAAATAAATGTAAAATCTGATTGTGAAGCCTATAAAAGTGTATCGGGACATTTTATAGCATTAAAGTTTTCTTAAAACATTTGAATTATAGGAAATTCCATATTTTTTACTTTAATATGTTTCATGAGAACACAGAATAGATTAATAAGAAAATTTTAAAAAATTCATATTAGTATAAATTAACTCCAAAAGATTTCTTCAAGTAATTTGTTGAAGTATTAAGAAGTAATATTTGTTGAAGTTTATAATTTCATTGAACTGGATGATGTTGAGAAAAATATGCTGTATTTTAGCCATTTTATTAAAATTTGTAATTAAAGAATTTGTAATTACAAATTTTGTTTTGAGGATGGTGCATTTTCTATACAAGCAACTAAGACTAATCTATTATTTCTTTAGATAGAGATTATTAACTTCAATGTACATTGTTCAGGAATCTTAAACATTTTATAAAATTGAATTTTTAAAAGTATATGTAACTGCCATTAGAATTAAAAAATTCTCTATTGTGTCATAAAAAGTTATTAAAATTTTTTCTTTCATGCAGATTATTTTTTAAGCCAAATATAAATTTAAAGTTAGTATTAATAGTTGCTAATTAAAATAATGATACAAAATTGTAAGAAATTTAGATTTAATTCAAAGTAATGTTAAAGTGTTAATTTGAATTCATGTATATTATAGGGAAATTTCTTTCCCACTTATAATTACATTAAAATTCATTGAACTGGATGATATTGAGAAAAATATGCTTTATGTTAGCCATTTTATTAAAATGGGAGTGCGTGTGTTAAAATTTTCATGTATTTCAAATTTCCTTAGCCTTTTAAAATAAAAGTGCAAGCATCAACTCGGTTCATTTTTATACATTAGTATCTCACAATTAATAATGCTGCATGTAATAAGGTTGGAAAATATTTTTTCAAATTTTAATAAACATGGGTTTTTATAAATTAAATTTCTGTTAGAATGTTCAGATAGTAGAGATTTTATTTTAAAAACTATTTTTTATATATATATATATATATAAAGTGGATTTAAAGAACTTTATATTCATTTAAACCAGTGGTGGCAAATTTTATAGTGTATACATGCTATCAGTTTCAAATATAATAAAAAAACTTTTTTTTTAAAATAAAGTTGAAAATATAATGAGGAAAGTTTATAAACTAAATAATTAGATACAATTTTTAAATATGTATTTTATAATTTTATGCACTAATGTATATACAAAATTAGAAAAACATTTAGAGGATATAATATAAAACTTCTCTTTCTAAAATATTTAAGGTATTTTCATAAACTGAAGTTCAGTATTACTTTTATCAATTTTAGTATCGAATACTAAATTTTTCATCAAATTTAAACTTTCATTTTGTAATAAATTTTGTAAATAGATACATAAAAGATGAATATACTGCATAAAATGAAACCTGAAACCCACTCAGTTTTTCATTTAGACAAAATTTAAAATGTGGTTATAAACTAAAACTAAACATGTGGCACAACAACTAATATGTAGACGAAGGCCTAGAGTGTCCTTATCTGTTTTCCTGATGAAGAGGCCTGAATGCATAACCTGTTTGTCCAGGTTAGGTGGTCATCCCAATGAGAAACCCCCCAGTGTTTAGTTTCCAAGCATGTTTTTGCTCAATTTATCAATCAACTGAAGGGATGAAAAGCTAAAAAATGCTTTTATAATAGTGTAGAAATCGTTAGTAGGTATAGTATTTAATCATGATTTGCTATTTATTATTGTTAAGAGAAAAAAATCTAGGTATTTATATCAAAATGTTCGGTCGTTTTTACCCACTAATTTGTATTACTAAGTACACCCGCCATACTCTAGTTTATGTTAACTAGATTTTATTTGTTGATATCAAAGAAACAAGGATAATGATTTTAATGTAAATATTACTGTTGTGTCATCCTTTTAATATGCGTATTAAATTTTTCTTATAAACAAGATAATTTGGGTAAAAAAAAGCATAAATTATTTCTTACATTTGCAAAGAAATTGAACTTGAAAGTATAAAATTTATATATTTATGTTAGAAGTTTCCCCATGCCAATGAAATTTTCATTCATGTCTACATTTACCATCGCTGAACTAAACAATTCCATTTCATTATAATAATTAAAATTTATAAGTGTTTCCCTTCCCAAAAGGTCAGAAGCAACTGATAAAAGATAAATATTTTTAAAGAATTATAATAAAAAATTTTTCGAGTAATGATTGTTTTAAATTGAATGATATGCTTTTACTGAAACAGTAATTGTGTGTAAAACAAAATAAGCCAGAATTTGGACTACATAATGGAAGTAAAAATCTGGATAAAGTTGAAACGGTTTAACTTATTTTTTGTAGGACTGTATTCGTATGCAATATTAGAAATACAAATGCAATTTATAGAAAATATTTTATCTATTAATTATGACTAAATGACAAGAGGAAAGTTCTTATTAAAATAAAATTGAAGTTAAAATATGCTTTCAAATTACAACTTTATGTGATTTTAGGTATTTGTTTTAAAAGAATTTAAGTCATGCTATTAGAACTTCTTAAATTTTTATTGATCTCTACACATGTATATAAACAATAAATTTCAAGTTTAAAATACTTGTAATTCTTTAAATAAGGCAGCTTTTAAATATTATGTAAGCATCTTTAGAAAAGGAAGTGATTATGATTTATACGTATTTTCACTAACAAAGGGGAGTGAGGTGTCGTAATGATTCATGAGAAAACGAAACACATCAGATACAAAACAACTAATGATTTCAAAGTCTACTCCTGAAGCTCTTTTGGAATCCTATGATAAGCTACACTTAGGCATTGCTTTTGTTTTCAGTTTGCAACTCCAAACTTCAAATAAAGCTCAAAACAAGTGTGCCTCAGCCACCTCGATAAACTCCAATTGTTATGGAGTTGGCTAGTTGAATATTTATACAAAATTGTAGTATTTTACCACTTTTTGTACATGTATCAAATTAGAAAATGCTAACAATTTAAATTGTTTTCAAGAAAATATTTTTTTTTATCCTTGTGTGTGTGATCAACTTTTAAGTTTCCTTTCAAGAATCTTCATTGTACGATTATTAAAGAAGCACAATATTTTTATAATAGGGTTGCATGTGTGAAAAAATTCTATAAATATGATAAAATAAATTTCATTATTAATTGATAATATCCAATAATATGTATTTTATAACCTTCATATGATATATTCTGAATGATAATTACATTCATTTTATTTTAAACTATTTCCTCTTATACCTAATTAAAATTATGCTGCAGTACTATTTGATATAAGTATTTTGCAGTTAAAGTAAATTATGATCATAGAAAAATATGTGACAAATAAATATGGATCTAACTTTACATCAATCAACTAATACATCATCAGTCAGAAGTCAAAGTGATTTGGAGGTTAGGATTAAGTATTATAACATCCATTCAGTCTATATAATATCCAATGACAGATATGTTATATATATATTAGACAACCACATATCTCCAAACTTTTTTCCAAGATATTTTTTAAAATTTTAATCTCAAACGTACAAAATCTAAAAAATACATTTAAAAGCAAAGGGAAAAAAACTGTAAATCATAAAATTACATTCAAAGCTGATTAAGTATTAAGATATTTGATGTAAAAAGAAGTTGTAATAAATTAAAAAGCAGAATGAGATATTTCTCATGTTTCTTTTCAAATATACATTTATTTAAATTGTGTACCTTTATATTAAAAACTTGCTTTTACTTTACTCACTGCTGCTCTAATCTAGTATTATGGGTGTACATCTTAATTTTTACCAAAAAAAATCTATAAATTAAAGAAAGCCAGGTAACAACAGTTTTTGTTTCATTGTATGTCACACTGAAGTTCTAATAATTACATTTAAGAATTTTTGGGTGTGCACATGCATATTTATCACATTTCTGGACCAAGCTGTATAAGAGTGTATATTAAAGTTTTAAGTTGGATATACAAATCAAATGAGCCATCATGTTCAGAAGAAGACATTTACTTATGCTTACAATTTTAGTTTTAAATGTTGTACTTATTTCTTGTTTTGTTAAAATAGTGCCTTAAGTACTATATAAGAGCTTAGTGCAGAAGATTATTAAATATATCTGCATACCAAAATCATATGCTCCAGAAAATTCTCAAGTGGGTTTTTGGTGCTCAAAATATCATATTTTTCCACAAAGCATCATCTATGTATCGGTAATAGAACTGAGGAGAACATTATAATAGAGATTTCAAGACTGCCCTTTTTCAAAAAAAAAAAGTCCTAAAACTTTTGATTCTGTTATAAATTTTGTTGCCTTTTGACACAATATTTTGACAAAATCACCTCACTTTTCCTCAGAGTGATAACAAGAATTTTTTACTGTTAATATTTTAATTGGCGCATAATATTTACGGTTTTATTCACGAGTAAAGTAAATCCAAAATTTTCATTGTATGAGTACTTCATGTACAATGATCTCCAAATTTTTAAGAAAATGAGGAGTGATTCTGTTAATAATTTTATTATATTAACTATTGAGAAACTATAAACAAGTAAATCTTACTTTAACAATTTGTATGAAATAGAAATTAGTTCAAACAATCCAGATGAATGGGAAAAAAATGAATACAAATTTTAAATTTAAAAAAGGAATTGACATTTCATTATTTGTACTATAACATTTTTCAATTATCAAAAATTCATGTCATTGAAATAAAAATTATCAATTTTTATCAATAATAATTGAAAATTTATATATGTTGAATGACTAAGTTAATAAATTGAATTTGATGATATTTATTATTTTTAATTATATAAATGCATATAATTAGTTCATTATAGTTACATAAAATGTCTATAATATGGTAAGGAACAAACGATCTTGTCACAGTCATTAATTAAATATAAATATAAAGGAAAATATATAAACTAATTTAATAGTACTTGCATACATAAATTAAAGTAACATTTTATAAGAATAAACAAATTTTAACAGGTTAATATAAAAAAATTGTGTTTTAATTTCTCACTAAGATTTATATATTTATAATACATCTTGATGAAGCAAAACAAATAAATGGAGAATTTTTTTAATTATATTTTTGTTTCCTCAAATAACTTAAATTTCAAATTTTCAGACATAAATTCCATCATTATTTTTTTCATTTAAAAGTAATGTTGAATTTATGTTTTTGTGTGTAAAAAAATATAAGGACGTATATTGTTTAATATTGTCAGTATTAAATTCATTTGCCTTTTAATCTTAGAACTTTTAACTGCACAAATGTATGGAATATTTCTTCATACTTTTTCTAAAATAAAAAAATCCTTTTACATTCCTATTTATATTGTAATTAAATTTCCTATCATCAAATGTCAAGTAATTTTAGTTAATTATTCAGCCAATTTGAAATCTAGGGAAAAATTAAATATTATATACCAATTTAAATTAAAAGATTTTTAGTTCAAAGAAACTAAAATTTTGAAGAATATTTTCAAGTTTTTAAGTAATTAAAATAAATGCTAACATAGGGTTTAGTAGTATCTCCGTCAATACATATATAATTCCTCAATTAATATTCATCCAAAACAAGTAATTGTTTCCTATGTGTGTATTTCTATTAAATATGATAGTAAAAATTTTAAAACACTGAGCTTGATAATAAATGTCAAAATTATGTGTTAAGGTAATTTTGATAACTATTTATTGTAAAATTTTTTATCATCTGTGTGTGTAAATAAAATTGATCAAATCAAATTTTATCATCCAAAATTTTCTTTCTCTCAATTCAGTGATTTAATCTTATTAATGATAAGAAAATACCAGTGAATTACAAAGTTTAAAAATAAGTGTTACTCCACTTCATTCAGAGTTAGTTCTCTACACAGTGAATTAAAATTCATAAATTTTTTTAATACCAAGCTTTTCATACAGATTAAAAAACATATTTTTATTTTATTCAAGAAAAAAAATTGTAAGGAAAAAAATATGAATATTTGGTTTATATATATTTTACAATTCATTACAAAAACCAAATTTAATGCTCCAAATTTTCCATTTCCTTTTTAAAATTGTTCTTTATTTTTATGACTGATATTTGGACTTCACTATTTTAAATTTCGGATGAATTTCAACATATTTAAGACTAGGCATATATATATATATATATATATATATATATATATATATATATATATATATATATATATATATATATATATATAGAACAACATTTTTAGCTTATTAATTTTAATCCTTGTATTTTGTTAAATATATTTTAATAGAGCCTGTATATTTTGCTTTATAGTTATGTAACACATATGAAGTGTAAAAGCGATTATTTTTTTTTTTGGATGACTAAATAAAAGAACACAAATATTCCAACAGTGATAGTAAGTATTCTCTTAGAAGCAAAATACATATATAGAAACAAATTAATATGGAATAAAGCTTTCAGAATTTATAGGAAATTATAGGACTCTATCATAATTGTTTGTGCTACATTTCCTTTCCTTAACATTACACACATCCTGATTTTATCTCAGAAATGCAACTTTTAAAATCTTTGTTTATTTTCTACGTTTTAAAATATTTATGCATTATTAATTGGATTCAAGAAGAAAAATTAGAAAGATTCATGCATAGGCGGTAGAACATAAAACAATGCAAAAATTAATTTTATTTTTATAATTATATAATAATTAGCATTAAAAATATATAAATTTCCTCTCTAAGGGACAAAGTAGTGATGATGAGAAATTCAAAACACATGATGTCCATTTGTTAAAATATCAATACAATAAGTTCAAAATATATGATCTGCACTTATATTTAAATTTCAAAATTTTTCTACTTTTCAAAGATATTTGTTAGTACTGTTTTTACTCTTAGCTTTTTTCAAACAACATTTTTTTATTTTTACTTGACTAACACTTTTTGACTTAATATATAAATACATATTTTTTACTTTTTGAAAGATAACTCTAGAAAATTATATCTTAAATCGTATAAATATTCATTATTTGTTCTTTGAATTTAAATCGTGATACATAGTTGTCATTCTACATACCTTTGTAATATTGTTTATAGGAAAGGGCTAATCCTTGAAGGAAAATCAATAACTATACAGATTTAAATACTAAGAAATGTAATGCGTAAAAGCCAATAAATAAAAAAAAACTTACAAGTTTAATAGCAAAAATTAAGCTTTTTATTAATGAAAACAGCTCATAAACATGGACATCTTTGGTATTTGTGATATGATGTTACAAAAAAATTTCACATGATGATGCAACAGTTCCAAGGACTTATTAAAGTTGATTTTGAAGAAAAATAATGGCGAAACTGTATTCCAATCCTTCTATTAGCAGCGTTCATTCCGTTGGTGATTTCCTACAATATACAGATTTTTTGCCGTTATCAAGAACTTGTATAGAAAATACAGAGAAGTAAATTCCTAATTGCTTATTTCTATTAATTGTATCACGCTTTTGGATAGTATAAAGCATCTGTTTATCAGGAAATATTCATTCACCTGACTAAATTATGAAGGATTGAAAATATTTGCAGAAGAGCTATTATATGTTTATAATAATCTAATTTTAACCTTAGCAATTAATTTTATTAATTGATAGTGGTGATTCAGCAAAATGAATTTTAGAAGTTTTATTGATGTGTAACATTATTTATATTTTTATTTAATATACTGGTGCATTTTATTTAAGACTCAATTTACAAAAGTATCATTTAATGGTTATTGCAAAATGTTTTTAAAAGCCTTTTATGTATTATTCCAAAAGTAAACTTCAATCAAAATCTCCATTTTTAAGATTTTCCTTGAATCAATTGAGTAAAAATATCAGTGAATAACATGTATTTTTCGATAACCACGAAAGAGTTTTTATAGAGCATTTTTTAATTTTAAAAATAAAAATTTATTTAGGATTAGTAAGTGTATAAATTCTAATACATTAGGAACTAAATATTAACAAGTTCATTTCTTTTTTTGGAAGATACTGTTATGGCTTATATTGATGATTTCTTTGAGGGAAAATGTATTAGTAATATCCGTAAGTGACTACACACGTTCAAATAAACTGCTGAAACTAATTAAAGCTTTTTTTTTATGAAACCTAAAACATTTTTACTAATTTGATTGCTGCTTTAAACTTACTTAAATTTGTTCTTGACTGTTTAAAATGAATTAGCAAAATGTACAAATATTATATGTTAGTAATCTTATTTTTCAGACATTTAACACACATTTTTTGACAATAAATATTTTACTATCACTATTTATCCAACTATGCACATATGGATTCAGTTTTACAGGTCTAAATAAAAATTTTAAAGTTTTATTGTTTATATGTATTTATTCTAAATTGGAAAAGTCATTTATAATTTGGGAAAATTGCATACTATTTATTATTCTATTTTAATAAATGTATTGTCTCATACATTTGAAAACTTTAAAAAGTGCAAGAAACATTGATTAAACAATTTAACGTATTTTGTAAATGAACTGAACTGATTATCTGCATCTTGTTCTATTACGTCGTTTGCGATTTCACATGAATCAACAAAAGAATCTTCAAAGGAAATTCCGAAAGAATTTGAGTTTTGTTTGGATGTCTGACATTAATTAGTTATAACTATTTGTGCTGGTTTATTATTCGCGAAATTTTGGTTTTTCATTTCAAAACTACCTAAGATATTTGAATCGTCAACAAATCCTAAATTCACAGCCCCAGTTTTATCACATTCTTCTTTCTTTTGTTCTTGACAGCTGTCTTCAACAACTCGCTTAAACTGAGAACCATATGGAAGACTTTTTTAGTTCTAAGTAACTCAACGGCTAAAGATAATTTATTTTCATATACAAGCTTGTTCTTGTTGAGAAAACTTTCACTTTCATAACGATGAGGTATCATCTTCACTGTCAGCTTCATAAACATTAATTTCATGACTAATGAGACTGCTCGGCATTTGAGATTCTGGATCTATTGGACTTGATGATCTACTATCTGCTTCATCTGTTATACTCTCATCATATGCTAATTTATAAATTGAATTATTGCCCTGTAATTATTTGGATTTTAAAAGCTGATTCAAAGTCGTTTCATTATAATGCTTACTGAATCTGCATTAAACATATAATTGGATTGTGATGAGTTTGGTTTCGACTTCGATACATTGCAAAACATTCGACACATTGCAAAATAAATAAATAAATAAATTAATTAATAATTAAATAAAATACATGTTCTTTCCATCATTAGGATAACACTAATTTAATAAATAATTGCAATTTAAGAGCAATTAATATTATGTAGACATGTTTATCTTGAACAATACGTATTAAACATGTTTCTTAACCTATGAAGGAAGAATTGAGATTCTAACCATGTATAAAGCTTAAGAAATATTTAATAAGAAAACGTTAAATTTTGAACAAAGAATAAAATTAATTCACAAAATAAAAGAGTCATTATACTGATGATTTTTAATTTGTACAGAAATGAATAATTATTTTAATTGTTTAAACAATAGTATCATTTTCATTACATCAGAAATGACAAATGAAATTAAAAATTAAGTCATTGCAATATTTACCAGATGTAATTTCTATATTTGAAGCAACAGAATTGCCTAAATATATTTAAATAATTACTATCCCCCTCCCCATGAATAGTGAAGAATATTAGTCATAATATTCAGTCCTTTCATTTAAACTCTTTAGAACTTTGTAATCGAATGAGTTGAGTGAGGAAATTTTTTTTAGTATATTTATTTTTGTAAAATTTATTTCTGTATTTTCCTAACTAATTATTTCCCAATTATTTCTATATTGTGTATAGTGTAGAAAGAAGGATTAATACAAAAAGCTGTTCAAAATTAATCTGGTACTGACAAATTAAAAAATTAAAGTAATATTAGAAATTGAAATTAAAAAAAACTTTATTATATAAGTAAAATTATTAAAATCCGTTTTAATTAATTAATTTATTTAAAAATTAATGCCAGAAAAATTACTTTGAAAATATCTGTAGATTAATTATTTACAGTTAAATTTGTACATAATGATACATAAAAAATGCGTGCAACTTGATAGTGTTCGATTGTTCCGTTAAGAATAATTTATTCCATTATGTTATTTTACCCAAATAAGAAAACATAAAAAAAGAAGAGATAGACGTCTACCATATGTGATCACACTGGTTTTGGTTTTAATTCATTATTTTCATTATTAATATTTTCAATATTTGATGTTAAAGGAGTTATTATATTTGGTGATCAGAATATGTTTCAATACATATTTTAATAATTGCATATAATATCGAGTACAGTAAAAAAATTGGAGAATTTAATTTACTGCAACTTCTAAGAAATTTCCAGAGGGTATTTGTATTTTCTTAGTTTTCTCTAACAAATTTCGTTAATACATATTGTAAATAAAGTAGAAAGAAAACACTAAAATTTACTGTTAATTTTCCAAAGTTTCAGAGAAATCTCATTGTCAAACTTTAGTGCTCATTAATTTGTTATAAGTATTGGAATCTTAATCAATCAATGTAAAATGTTTCTTTTAAGCTTATTGGTTAGATAATAATCAGGTAGGAATTCAAATTTTCTTAAAAACAAAAATAATGGAACTATTTGAGATATGGTATATAACAATAACCCTGTAACGTAATGTTATATATGTATTGTATATATATTATAAAATGATGTGACTCCCTCCCAAAGACTAAAAAGGCAGGAGAAAAATTGGTAGACTCATGAACTGCAGTTCTATATGCCAAAAGAGCAAAAGGAACTTTTCTGTCCCAGTCAGAGTGCACGCTATTTACTATGTGACTTAGGGCATTACCTATCGTAGCGTGAGCTCTCTCTATGCATCCGTTAGATTGTGGCCGCCACGCCACCGTGTCAATTTTCTGTATACCTAACGCGCTATAGACCCTTTTCATTCCTTCACTTATTAAATTTATCCCTCTGTCCGAAACAAGTTTACTTGGAGTACCGTAGCGGCAAATGAACTGCATTAGAACGTCCGCTACGATTTCACTACTAATAGCTGATACTGGAAATGCATCAACCCATCTTGTAAAATAATCTGTGAAAGTGATTAAAAATCTGTTTCCCCTTTCTGTAATCGGCAGAGGACCAACAATATCAATTGCAACTTTTTCGAATGGACCGGAAGGAATAGGTATGCGCTGTAAAGGTGCTGCAATTTTCGGCTTATGGGCTCTTCTTTCTAGACAGCTGGTACATGATTTAACCCAACTGATCGTGTGTGTCAGGAGCTTTGGCCAATAAAACCGTTCTCTTATTTTCATTAAAGTTTTCTTAATCCCTGGGTGACACACTAAGGGGGAGTCATGGTAAATTTGAAATACATTTTTTATTAACGTTTGAGGAATAACATACTTCTGTTTTTCTGGTTTGGGTTGATTTCCTTCTGAGCACATTAATATTCCATTTTTCTCAAAAAATTTCAATTTAAGAGGATGAACCGGTTTTTTCTTTAACAGTGCTTCTCTTATTCGTTGACACTTGGTATCAGTTTCTTGCTCTTTTCTTAGTTGATCAAGAGTGACATTCGATATACCTACACATATCTCAAGCGGGTTGTCATGGAAAAATAGCTGCCCCTCTACGGTCTTCACATGGGAAATATTTCGAGACATAAAATCTGCAATACTGTTTATCTTACCTGGGACATATTTTATTTCAAACTGAAATTGTGACATTGACAAAGTCCAACGAGCAATGCGGCAGAATGAATCTTTCACTTTCATAGAACTAGCTAAAGGGGCATGATCAGTATATATGTAAAATTTACGCCCTAACAAGTACTGCCTAAAATAATTAGTAAAATGTACTATAGCTAAAGCTTCTCTTTCCGTTACTGAATATTTCATTTCTGCTTGATTTAATTTTCTACTACCGAAGGCTACTGGCTTGGGGAAACCTGAACTGTCTAACTGGGCCAACACGCAGCCAATTGCCACATTACTAGCGTCGGTGTAAATATGAAAATCTTTCTCCATATCTGGGAGCTCCAAGCATGGCTCTTGTACGAGGGCCGATTTCAGGTCAAAAAACTCTTTTTCCGCCTCTTTATTCCATTTGAATTTTAATTTTCTTTAGTTAAATTTGTTAAATTTATCGACCGCTGACTTATATTTGGAATAAATTTTCTATAATAATTTATGCATCCTAAAAAGCTTCTAACTTGTTTCCTGCATTGAGGTATTTGGAAACATTCAATAATTTCAACGTTTTTCTTGTCCGGAAAAACTTTACCTTTACTAACTACAAAACCTAAGTATTTAATTGTATCAGTTAAGAATTTACATTTTTTAGGCTTTAATTTTAATTTATGCTCACGTAATCGATCAAAAACTGCTTGTAATTTAGGAAAATGTTCCTCAACGGTTCTACTAGCAATGATTATATCATCAATGTAAATACCTATATTAAGTGGCTCTAAACCTGATAAAACGACATTCATCAAACGCTGAAACGAATTCGCACTGGTTCTCAATCCAAAAGGCGTACGAGTAAATTGGAATAAGCCCTTGTGAGATGTTATTGCCAATTTATGTCTATCCTCTGGGGCGACTACCTGCTGAAAAAATCCACTTGTTAAATCGAGTGTTGAAAAGATTTTTCCTACAGCTAACTTGTCAATTGCTTCATTAATGTTTGGCAGTGGGTACGAATCCGGTACTACTTTAGCATTTAACGCCCTAAAATCAGTCACAAGTCTATATTCACCAGAGCTCTTTTTAACTAATAAAACGGGTGCAGAGTAAGCAGAAACCGATGGTTCTAATATGCCAGACTCCAATAAAATATCTATCTGCATATCCATTTCCTTACGTAAATTATAGGGTACTCTATACTGCCTTTTCTTTACTGGATTATTATCCGTCAAAGGTACTTTATGAAGGATTGTATCACATCCAGGAAGGTCTTTAACTGAACTTGCAAAAACATCTTTATTTTTTTCTAAAAATTTCTTTTATTCTTCCTTAACTTCCTCATTTAGATGATCAAATTCAAACGATTTATCCCATTCTAAGTCCGCCTCACAACATTCCCCCCACTTTTCCTCAGACTCTACAAAATTAACTTCCTCCCCAATTTCTGAACTTGATATGACAGCTTCACATGATAACAATTTTGTCGATTTATTCAAATGAATAAATTCACTCGTGGGATTTAACAAAAGAACAGGTATGACATTATTATCGTTATTATTGTGTACCGCGTGGGCAATAAAATAATCTTTTCCATTGTTACATGGTTTAGACACAAAAATTTTTGAGTCAATTTTGCCTTTCACATTAACTTGCACCATCGATTGTGAAAATGGGTTAAGGACAGTTTTTCTATTAAGGTAACCATATACTGGTTTATTTTCTTTAACAGTTTGAATCGAAAATACTCTTTCTTTGTTTTGACTCCTATTTAACCAACCAACAGAATTATTGTCAAACGTGATTTTCTTTTCAGCATAATTTATAATACATTTTTGATCTTCAAGAAATTTATGACCCAAAATCATTTGAAAATTGTTAGATATTGGTATCGGTGTTACAAAAAACTGTGTTTTTATTGTTCTCCCTGCTAATTCTAAATCTAAGCTTATTCTTTTGGTTACCTCTACTATCTGATGGGAAATTGTTTTAATGTGAATCGAACATACCTGTATAATATTAGAAAAATAATTTAAAAATTGATATATTTAATTAATTAAATAAGATTAAAATTAAAATTAAAGAAATAATTATATGTATAAATATTATATTAATAGAAAAAAATTCATTAAATTAATACTATTCAATAATTTTATTTTATTAGAAAATTAACTAAAAAAAAAATAAATAAATGAAATATTTAATCAATCAAATAAGATTAGAATAGAAAATAATAGAAAAAAATTCATTAAATTAATATTATTCAATAATTTTATTTTATTAGAAAAATAATTAAAAAAATAAATGAAATATTTAATCAATCAAATAAGAATTAAATTAAAATTAAAGAAATAATTACGTATATAAATATTATATTAATAGAAAAAAATTCATTAAATTAATACTATTCAATAATTTTATTTTATTAGAAAAATAATTAAAAAAAATAAATGAAAAATTTAATCAATCAAATAAGAATTAAATTAAAATTAAAGAAATAATTACGTATATAAATATTGTATTAATAGAAAAAAATTCATTTTTAATTTATTTTATTATATTTGAAATCGATAAATAAATTTGAATTAAAAAATAATTTAAAAAAATAAAATATTTAAGCAATCAAATAAGAGATTTAAAGTAAATTTAAACAAATATTTATAAATTTATTTGAATGAAGAACAATTTAAGAAAATAAGTAAGTGTTTGTTTTTAGAAATCGATAAATGATTTTTAACTAAATAGACAATTAAAAAATATAAGACTTTGAAATATTAAGAAAAGGTAATTGAATTTATTAATTGAAATTAGCAGTTAATTGTTATTAAATATTTATAGTTATCAATAAAAATTTTTATAATTTTTATATTTTTATTTTATCGTTGAATTTTGTATTTCTTTTGTTTTGTATTTCTACCCTTATGTATTTCCCTGCTCCTTCATAGAGCCACGCCCCTTTTCAGAGCAACCCTTTTCGAAGGGTTGCGACATCCTTTCTCCTCCCCTTCCCCTCCCTCCCCCTGCAACAAAACCGAGCTCTCAAGAGCCGGTTTTGTCGCCAAAAAAATGGCGGAAAACAAGCCGAGATCTCTTAACAAGAAACTTCCCTCCGAAGTAAAATAAAATATAAATATCAAAAAACAAGATTTAATTTACCGCGCTTTACATCCGATAAAAAAAATCTAAAATAAAAATGGCTAACGTTTCCGAGATGTGCGGCGACGAGACATTCCAACAATATATTTGGTGAAACATTTGGCGACTAATCGTTTTTGGCGATTTTTTGGCAAAAACATTTGGCGACAAAAAATAATCGCCAAATTGTAATAGATTTGGCGACTTTTCGCTGAGACCGTGGGGACTTTCTGTGCTTTAGAGGTTAGACCGTAATACTCTGTTTAGCCATAGTAAATTTTAGTGTTTTCTTTCTACTTTATTTACAATATGTATTAATGAAATTTGTTAGAGAAAACTAAGAAAATACAAATACCCTCTGGAAATTTCTTAGAAGTTGCAGTAAATTAAATTCTCCAATTTTTTTACTGTACTCGATATTATATGCAATTATTAAAATATGTATTGAAACATATTCTAATCACCAAATATAATAACTCCTTTAACATCAAATATTGAAAATATTAATAATGAAAATAATGAATTAAAACCAAAACCAGTGTGATCACATATGGTAGACGTCAATCTCTTCTTTTTTTATGTTTTCTTATTTGGGTAAAATAACATAATGGAATAAATTATTCTTAACGGAACAATCGAACACTATCAAATTGCATGCATTTTTTATGTATCATAATGTACAAACTTAACTGTAAATAATTAATCGATAGATATTTTCAAAGTAATTAATCTGGTATTAGTTTTTAAATAAATAAATTAATTAAAACGGATTTTAATAATTTTACTTATATAATAAAGTTTTTTTTTAATTTCAATTTCTAATATTACTTTAATTTTTATTTGTCAGTACCAGATTAATTTTGAACAGCTTTTTGTATTAATCCTTCCTTCTACACTATACACAATACAGAAATAATTGGGAAATAATTAGTTAGGAAAATACAGAAATAAATTTTACAAAAATAAAAATACTAAAAAAATTTCATCACTCAACTCATTCAATTACAAAATTCTAAAGAGCTTAAATGATAGGACTGAATATTATGACTAATATTCTTCACTATTCATGGGGAGGGGGATAATAATTATTTAAATATTTTTAGGCAATTCTGTTGCTTCAAATATCGAAATTACATCTGGTAAATATTGCAATGATTTAATTTTTAATTTCATTTGTCATTTCTGGTGTAATGAAAATGATACTATTGTTTAAACAGTTAAAATAATTATGTTAGAAAGTTTTCATTTCTGTACAAATTAAAAATCATCAGTATAATGACTCTTTTATTTTGTGAATTAATTTTATTCTTTGTTCAAAATTTAACGTCTTCTTATTAAATATTTCTTAAGCTTTATACATGGTTAGAATCTCAATTCTTCCTTCATAGGTTAAGAAACGCGTTTAATACGTATTGTTTAAGATAAACATGTTTACATAATATTAATTACTCTTAAATTGCAATTATTTATTAAATTAGTGTTATCCTAATGATGGAAAGAACATGTATTTTATTTAATTTATTTATCTATTATTTTATTAATTAATTAATTTATTTATTTATTTTATTTTTTTTTGCAATGTGATGATTTAAAAATATCTCAAATTATATTTGAACGATCCCAGAATGAATAGATATATTTTAGAATATATTAATATATTTTCAGTAACAGCATCATTCTTTCCACGGATATTTTAAGCTAAATTTATTTTTGAACGTGGAAAAGCAAAAATCCTGTTAGGCAGTGATACATAAGTGGAATGTTGTGCAAATGTGAATTTTCTTTTAGAATAAAGTTCAAAAATCCCTATACATTATCCCGTCCATTAAACAGTGCAGAGCCAAATCTTGTTTTATCGGGAGCGTAACTTTATTTTGTCACTAATATAAGGGAAAACCTATAAAATTCCAAGTTGAAGATTAGAAAGATGGACATGCTTTCTTTCTAATCTTCAACTATGTTAAAACTATGTTAATAATGTAAAAATAAACTTATACTCTTCGACAGAGATTTTTTTCATCATATTAAATCTTCCTAATTTTAAAATACCTAATTGCACTCTTATGTGTTTCTAAAAACTATATATATAAATTCACAGTGCAATTCTATCTGATTTCGCATCGCTATTTATAATACACGTGATTCATAAACTTCTTTGATTTACGCTAAATATAACTTGCAATGACTATATTCCTATTTCACTGTTAAATAAATTATGTCAGGATAATAAATTAATCAATTATCATAATAACTTAAATATGTTCATAATTTAATTAATTCATAATTAAATATCTTATGAGAAAAGCATTTTATTTGCACTTGTTAAAAAGGATTTTTTTCAATTGTAATATTCTCAATTTTAAATGGTGAAATTTTTTCAGTGATCTCCATCCGAAAAATTACAAAATCTATTTCATTCTTCCCGTATTTTATAGGAACATTATTTCCATGTTGCTTCTATGAGTGTTTTCGTCAATTATTAAAGAGCAAAATTTTTGAACTATTATACCTTAATAAACCATTTTTTGATTATTTTTTCATGTATTAAAATTCAATAACTGTATCGAATTTCACTCATTAATCGTATTATATTGGGGCTGTATTACTACCGTTTTGTACGTGTGTCTCGATTTTTCATTGAACTTATTTAACATGATATATATAAAAGAATTATATAAAGTAAATGCTTAAGTTTCTTGTCTTGAAAAACACACCAATATATATATACCAATGTATTTGTTTCTTAACAAAAATATTAAAAATAGTTTTATTGCTCCGAAATAATCCATCTTATTAATGTTTTATTCTATTAAAAATTTAAAATACAATAATTTTTTTCAGCTTATTTACAATGATATATAAATATTTTTCATTCGGAATAATTATTCAAATTAATAAGTCAAAATCATTTTTATTATAAATTTAAGTTAAAATATGAAATACTATAAATATACTATTTTAAATATAATAAGTAAAATCACTTTTTTTAATATCACTTAGTTTCAAACTTAGGAAACTTTTATTGTTTAACTCAGAACCTTTTTGAAGAATTTTGGAAAATAATATATATTGGCTATTTTCATGATTAAAAAATACATCTACCGCGGAGCGGGAATAAGATATTTTCTCCTTTCAAACAATTATATATTTTTTCTGAATCAAATTTTTCTGAAATCAATTCAGTCTTAATTTTAATCCTGAATTCTTAAAAGTTGTCAGTATAATAAATAATCTGATCTTTCATCGCTCCGATAATAGCCAACATACAATTTTTTAAAAAAAATTCAATAGAATTATAGTTTTTACGAGCTATATCATACAAATGCACAAAACATACTTTATACACACACACACACATATATACAAGTATATATGTGTGTGTGTTTATGTTCTATAGTATTTTTTGAATATTAAATGTAAGTTGTATAAATATTAAATAAGAGAAATCTTATAAAAATAAAATATAGCTTCTCATGGTTAAAGAAATACAAATAAGCTATAAATTATTCATAAAAATGTGTGTGAAGTGGTTTCCGAACTATTATAACATCATTGTTCAAGATAAGAATCAAACTCATGAACATTTTATATATAAACAAAGACTAGAGCGCCTAGTAACGGTAATGTTTGGCTATGAAATCTGTGAACTACATTTAATAACACAATAAATGACATTAAAATTTATAATTGCTTAACTTAAAGCGTAACTAGCATATAATATACAGGAAAATCTCATAAGATTACAATGCAAATAAAATAACAAAAAAATGAAGTACCTACTTTAAAATAATCTGAATTATATAGATTTTAAATAAATTAAAATTTTAAATCGTGTTATACTTTTAAATACAACTTTTTTACTTAGGTTATACTTTTTTTCACTTATGTATATATTTTTAATAAAATCAGAAATTTCAGCTAAGCAATGTGAACTTATTTTTAGTGTTTACTAAGACTATTTCTTAAGATTTTGAAGTATTTCTTAATTAAAATTAGAACTTTTTTATTCTGAATTATTTACTCATGGTTTTACATAATATCAGCGCGTTCAAATGTTCATGGGTTCGAAACCTTCGTGAAACGTGACTGTCGGACGACAGACATTTACACAATGGTGCATTTTTTCTGTCAATAATTTTATAACATTCAAAAATATTTCTAATTTTTAATATTTTACAATTCAAATTAATGATTATGCCTGATTTCTTTCAAATTAAAATATGTTTTTATACATAAAATGAAATTATTACTATAAAATAATTCACAATAAACATTTAATGAGCACTTAAACATTAAAAAGAAATTATCTTTTAATGTTCGAAAAAAGAATTTTTCAACATAAAATGCTAATATAAAAGCAAGATATTAAAAAATGAATTTATAACTTTTCTGATGACATCAACACATATAAATCATTTTTAAGCAATGAAATTGGATTAAAGATTTTTAAGTTATTTGATTAGTTTTGGAGTTTTTTTTCGGGTTTCTTCCTTTACATGGTAAGAAAGGAATCAAAGTATATTAATTTAATCAGCAAATGAAATGAAACCAATAGAATTTTTTATGAAACGTTATGTAATTTTTTTCCCCTTTAAAATGAAGGTTTACATTGTTTTGACTCACGATCATCCAGATTTAGATTGTTGAAGCTATACTAATAGAATGTAATTATATATTTAAGTAACTATCTGTATCCTTATATTGTCATTTTTTCTTTGGTTGTATTGAATATAGACTGCATGGTTGTTTAAGAAGCTGATAATTTATACACGTTTCTTAAGCATTCTAATCCTGAAATACTGCCCATTAACCTGACAAAATGGACAATAATAGAATTCCAGTCCCTTATTTTTATGTCGTCTAATAGAAATTGCTGTGAGTAAACTATGATGTAACTTAATATTTGTAATAAGTGTAATTATAAATGCAATTTATTAAGGAATTGGATATACGAAATACTTTGCACACATTCATTTTATTCGAAACAAAATTTTTTGTAGGTTATAGGTGCTTTTTATTGATTATTAAAAAAATGCATTTATATAATAAATAATCACATTCAGAGAGAGAGAGAGGGAGGGTCCTAATGATGAATTTATCAGTCGAAACAATATTAACTAGATATAATTTAAATAGATTATGTTTATTTGCTTAATCAATATCACAATTTGTCATAGTCATGTAACTTGTCTGGGATAATCTGTAAAAAAAAATTAGCTAGCTGCATTTACTAAGTTAAATTTATATCTCAAATACATGAAAGTGGAACTGATCAGTATAATATTTGAATAGTTTTATCAAAAAAGTTAATTAAATAAATAATAATAAATAAATAATTTAAAAATATCTTCGTTATTTACACATGCAGAAGATTTGTAGTGCAAAATAATGATATAATTCTACAAATTTTAAGCAGATATGCAACATTAAAAATAAAGAAAATCAAGATGAAACATTAAATATGATTTCTAAAAGTTTACAATTTTCGGCGATTTCCATAGTCTGTTACAATCGTTATCGAGATTTATATTTTTTGCATTCTTAATATCTTATTAACATAAATATAATAATATTTGATTAACTTATTTACCAAAAATTTTATACAATCTGTCCCTTTACATTATTTTTCGTAAAACAGGAGATACAATTCATTATTCAGTTGATCAAACATATGGTTTTAATTCTAATATATCAATACCAATTTTTCATGCAAAATTTTTTGTTACTTTGTTTATTTAATTTTAATTGCTGAGCTAAAGTCAAAGATTTGTAAAGCATATTCGTTTATTTAGCAATGAAATATGAAATATCCACCGATAAAATAAAATTTATTACTCAGTATTTTATTCATGCAGCAATACTTGAATTCTTTGTAAATTAAAGTGTGTGTTATTTGCATTAGCATTATGGCCCAACAAAATTAAATGACTTTGGTGAATCAATGCCTGTATTGTTATTAAGAAAATATCATTTAATTCACATTTATCATAGAAAATCAGCACTGTTATTTGCAAAGTTTTATTTCTGAATAATTTATTAGTTTTCTGATTTATTCATAAGTTAACTCCTCAAATTATGGAGCCAATACAAAAAAGTTCATTTCGTTTAAAAAAATTAAACATAATGAAAAATATTTGTCGAAATAAAGTCAAATTTTGTTAAAGAAAAGCCAATGCACTTTTTTTGCCAAAACTTTTCGCGTTAGTTATTTCAAATTTTACGACTTTCGGGCCCCAAAGGCGGCAATTAAATCCCCTTCAGTTGTTCGAAGGAAATCTTATGGGGCGAAATTCGAACCCTGGAAAGAGGAAAGAAATTTCTGTGCCCCAGAGATGTGTTCTGAGAAATGGTACGGCATTTTCGCTACCAGAAGGAGAACCACATAACACCGGATATTTGAAGGGAAAAAACACCTTTGGGAGTCAGTCTTTTACTGAACACAAGAGTCGCCTTTTAATGAGGAAAATGTTTTACAGTTGAAGTTTCTCACGTGCATGTGAAGACAAAGATGGGACAACCGGAGCCCCCTTTACCCCGGCTGATGCGCTGCATATCCGGTGTCCAATTTATCTTCCTATTGTGCTTCTTGCCATTAAAAATTATTGTGTTAAGTTTTTAATGAAATCAATGCGTTTAAATTACTCTTGAGAAATTATGATCTAAAAATTAATATGTTCAGCCTATATATTTTAATATTGACGGTACGGCAGTATAATATTTGAATACTGCTAAATTCAAAATGCTTTAAATGCATTTTAATTTTTTCATGTTATCAGAATCAAATAACATGCTTAATAAACTGTGATAAGTGATCAGTTAAAAATTCTATGTATTATTTGCTTAATTAGTTTTTCTCGATAATTAAAATACAACATATGCATTAATATTAATTGTAAAATATTTTATTAACATCGAAGTTTGTAGGTTATCCATCTATCATTGATTAAGAATAATGGACTTCAGGCTCTTATCCAGAAATTCTTACATTTTTTTATACACAGGTATTTTTAAAATTTATATCTATGTGATCACAAAACACTTTAACTTTCTTTTTCATGATTTTCAGCTATATAAATTCAATGTTTGCTTGAACAACTTTATTTATAGGACTGAAATTTATCAAAATATACTTTGTAATAAAAGTGTATGTCAAATATTTGGTTGATTTTTTTATTTGTTGGATATCAATGCTAATCCAATTGATCAGTGTTAAGAATGTTAGTGTTTTTCATGTACACAGTTACAAAATACTAATATATTCAACAATCATTTATATGCAATTAAGCAAATCTTTTATTTTTTCTTAGAGAAAATAAATCAATTTCTTATTAAATATATATTTTTTTGTTTTAACTTCATTTTGTTGGTAAACACAGATTTTAAAGTGAAATTTCTTACAAAATTATCATGAGTCACATGTTTTATTTAAATTATATAATAAGTATTTTAATATTAATAGAATAAGTATTTTTATATTATTTAAAATATAAAAAAATAATATTTTGTATTATAATATCTAAAGAAACTGATTTGCATTATTTTTATTATTTGAATTTCTGTAATGTTATTGAGGTACGATTTTTCAAAGATTTTATATTTAGATTATGAATCAATTACATTAATTAGTAAAGTTAATTTACATATTAAATTTGCAGAAACACTTTACTAGTTTTTTTATGATGAAAATTAAATAAGTTACTATTAAATAATTCATTATATATAATAACTTATTGAAAATTACTTAATACGGAGTTGAATTATACAATGAAAATTTTCAATTGTTACTAATGTTTAATACATTCATTTTAGTTTATTGTATTTAAGGTATGTTTGTATGTATGTAAACAAGTATAATTTATTTATATGAACAACAAAGTAAACAAATCCTACATTGAAATTACTTTAAAAAAAAAAGAAATTTCAATTTCCAAAACTTTATATTAATATTCCAAAATTTCTTGGACTACAGCATCATTTTCTAGTAAAATTATGGAAAATACTGTAAAGTTTTCCAAAAAAGGATGCATTTTGATTAAACGTTAGTTTTGGGAAGAAAACGAACAATCAGAATCAAACGCTAAAGAAAGTTTAAAAAAAGCGTTCGGAGAAACTCCCATAAAAACGTCATTAACTCCGCCTAACATCGTCACAAAGAAAGGCGGAGTAAATGACAAAATGTCGTTCACTCCGCCTCTGTATTTGATGTCATGTCCAATCAATATGAGGACGATAGAAAGCTTGTTATGGTGGTGCGGTAGCACCATAACAAGCTTGCTATCGTCCTCTTCGCATCATGTTCGGCAAGGAATTTAGCGTAGATTAGGAGCAGTTCTGCTTGCGGAAATATCCCCAAAAATAATATATTTCTTGGAAATTAAATACATAAAAATGAAATAAATGTCTTTTCAGTTAAAAAAAAAATGCTTTGCAAAATCAAAAACTTACAATCACAGTTAAAGCATATCAGAATAAAATTTCTATCAGTATTTTAAGACACTACTCGTGCTTCCAAGTAAAATATTTCAACACTACACAACAAGCTTTTATAATCATACTATTTATTTTCTGATGACAAATTCACTAAATTATAAGACTTCATAAAATAAAGATATCACTATTTGCATAAAAATATTGTTAGGTCAGGAAATGAAAACAGTCTTTGTATTAACAGGCCAGTCTTTGTAGACCTCCTAGTCTGTCAGTCAGTCTTCTGTTCCACCTTACGCCACCAAATCACACAGGCATATGGGAGAATGGGCCTGACAATAGCTGTGTACATCCATAACATCAGTTTTGGATGTAAACTCCAGTTTTTCCATGCTTTTCTTTGCTCGGTTAATTTTATCATCAATGTGCTTATTCCAGTTGAGTTTTTGGTCTAAATAAATGCCCAGATACTTCACCTCTGAAGCCACATTGATTTCAACATCAAAAAGTCTTGGTATGAAAAAACCCTTCCGTTTCTTTTTGCGTGTAAAATGTACAAGGTAGATTTTCTGAGGATTAACAATCAGGTCCCTATCCATGCACCATTGACCTACATAACTTAGAGCATCCTGCATGAGATGACAAGTTATGTCGAAATCTTTGCCAAGGATAAGGATGACAATGTCATCAGCATATCCTTGCGTATAATAGCCCCTATCATTTAGATGTTTTATAAGGCTATTTACAACTAGGTTCCAAAGTAATGGTAAGACAACACCTTGAGGACAACCTCTAGTAGTCTTTTTTTCAAATGATTCACCGAAGATGTTCATTTGTATACATCTATCCGAAATCAAAGCCTCAATCCAAGTACACAGGGTCTGATTAATCCCTGCCCCTTTAAGTGCATTGAGGATGGATGGATGGGAAGTGTTATCAAAGGCACCTTGGATGTCGAGGAAAGTTGCCAAGGCAATTTCTTTTTGATCCAGAGTGGTTTCAATCTGGGAAACTAGCTGATGTAGAGCGGTTTCAGTAGATTTGCCGGGTTGATAGGGAAATTGAAAAGCATGCAAGGGACTATTACTACCCAAGTAATCTCTAATATACTGATCAATGATTTTCTCCAAAATTTTAAGAAAGAATGAAGAAAGACTGATTGGGCTGTAAGACTTGGCCTGGTCATAGGTGCCATTGCCAGGTTTAGGAATGAAAACAATCATAGTCTTCTGCCATATCTTTGGAATGTAACCCATTGCTAAGATAGCTCTGTAAATTCTAGTTAGCACTGGTATGATAACCTCCTCTGCCTTCTGGATCATGATGGGCATAATTCCATCAGGCCTTGGGATTTTTAGAGGTTTAAAGGCAAAGATTGCTCATTTAACAATGTTGTAGTTTACGATATTTTTAACGATGGTCCATTGATCGCTATCGACTCTTAGCAAAGAGCCAATGCAGTGCTCCCCTTCATTGTTATAAATATCTCTAGCTCTTGGAAAGTGGGTTTTGGTCATAATTTCCATAACCTCTTTCTCGGAAGCAGCAAAATTACCCTCCTCGTCATTTAAGGTGCCAACCAAAATAGGCTCATCCCTTTTAAGGAGTTTTTGAAGTCTAGCTCCTTCAGAAATAGAATCTTCAGAAATAGAATCTATCTCTTCACAGAACTTCCTCCAGGAGTTAATTTTGCTTTTATTAACAAGTTTGTTATAATTAGTGAAGGCCGTATTTTAGTTCTCCAATTCACCATTTTTGTTGGCTTTATTAAAAAGTTTTCTAACATTTGCTCTTTCGGCTGCTAGAGAGTCATTCCGCCAAGGACATGGGAGTTTAGCTCTCCTAGTGCGAATAGGGCAATTGTTATCAGAAGAATCTAGAATACTACTCTGCAGAAGGTCTGCTGTAACTTCTAGATCGTAGTTGTCTCCAATAGTTCTGTTCCCGAGCTCAATCAACCCAGTCAGTTCCTCCTGGAATTTCTTCCAGGGTCTGGGTCTAACTGGGTCTCTAAATATGCGATCCAGACACACATTAGAGTGAATTTCAAAATGGATGTTTTGATAGTCTGAGCCAGAAGGTCTGCCATCTACTTTCCAATTTTTGATATTTTTACTGATCAGCGTTATTGCTATAGTAATGTCAATTACTTCAGATCGATTGGAAGTAATGAAAGTTGGTTCGTTGCCCTCATTTAGAATATCTAACCCGTAGTTTAGAATGAATTCTAAAAGGCACTCACCTCTTTTATTTGTGTCCGTACTTCCCCAGACAACATGATGAGCATTACAGTCTAGTCCTAGGACTACCTGTAAGTTGTTGTCTCTGCAAAAGGTGTATATCCCCAGCAAGAAACTTCTTACTGAGGTTAGTGGTACCACTTCTACTGTGGTGGAGGTTGGCTTGAACTACCTTCACCCCCATCAGCAGAAGTAGGTTTGTCAAGTACTTTAGCCTGCACTTGGTGAAGTCCAATATGAAACTTATGTCCCCTTATACCAAGTGCGGCAGCATCTAGTTCAGGCACACTAAGAACGATGGTCCGCCCAGATGGGTCGTTCTTGATGTTAAGAACGTTCCACTCCATTGGAGTGACCCCACCGTTCTGTGCCTCGATTTTTCTCAGGATCTCTTTAGGCTCCAGTTTACTACAGATTTTCGGCAGTTTTGCAATTATCTTGGTGGCTCTGACAAGTTTCCTTGCCTCACCCACCAAGAGTTTTCACCAGCCACTTTGAGCTTCCCAGATCTGCACAGTTGACAATAAGTGCCCCATTCTCAAGTTTACAGGATAGGAAGGTTAGGGCAAAACCCTCCTCATTCCTTCCCATTTTCTTGGTTAACAAGAATTCCAGGTCGCGGGCCTGTTCCTCTGTTAGCCGTTTTTCCGGATGACCCTCTATGAGCACAGCCATCTTGATCGCCGTGAGAGTCGCCCTGTAGATAAATCCCCCAGGTCCTTCTCTCTCAGCAACCTTTCCGGCCTTGTCCTGGTCGATCCGGTTTGCGGGACGCTTCTCGCCTTTGGTTGCCTTGGGTTTTTCAACCCATCTCCCCTCAGCGATTTTGCGTTCCTTTACCAGCTTCCTTTTCTGGGCACCAGAAAGTCTCTTTTTAAGTTTGATTTTGGTCAGAGAGTCAGTCATGCTAGCGATAGCTTCCTGACTTTCACCAGAAAAAGATGGTTTGGAGGTCAATTCTACCTCCTGTGAAGGATTCATTGCTGCCCCTTCACTAGATTGCCTCTAGGTTCCCTTTTCTTTTTCAGCAAGGTCTACTTCAGAGGTTTCACCTGCAAATGCAGAAAGGTTTGTTATTTTGTCTTTTCAGCCATAAAATAACAGTTAATAAGCTCAGGTAATATGACAGTCCACCCAGCATTGTCTGAGTTACTGAGCAAGGCAAATTACTCTAGAAGTTCGCCAGGCAACTAGAGGCTCCGTTAAGACACCATTACCGCGGTGCCAGATAATCCTAGGCACGGGTCGCATAACACCAAGGTTTACGGGAGCTGGTTCACAGCCTCTGATTCTATATTCAAGGCTATCCTGTCACTTCTACAGGATATTGGGCTATCCACCACCTGCTGACGTGCCTGGTAGCTGCTCAAGCCCCAGGCGAATAATGATAACTGGGGAAAAAGAGAATCTTTTCAGCACTTAAAAAATTTGCTTTTTGAAGTAACTGCATTGTCGATTCCCAACTGCAGTAAGTCTTTTCAGATTCATTCGGACGCATCTAATTACGCAATTGGTTGGTTCCTCACGCAAAGGGATATTAAGGAAAATTATAAACCTATAGCCTTTGTTAGTCTAAAATTTAATACGCAGAAAAATTGGTCGACGACAGAAAAGGAAACATATGCAGTTTTGTTTGGTCTTAAAAAGTTTGATAAATGGCTACATGGTACAGTGGTCGAGATTATTACCGACCACAATCCTTTAAAATTTTTAATTGAAACCACCCCTAAGAGTCCCAAATTAACAAGGTAGGCATTAGCATTGCAAAGATTGAACTATCAAATAAATTCATCAACCTGGTATTTTCCATCTTGGGGCAGATGCTCTATCCAGGCTAGAAATAAATGAGTGAGTTTTTTGTATGTTATCTCTTAATGTTTATTGTGTTTTCCAATTTTTATATATTTGAAAGTGTATAATATATGTATGTAAACGATCAGTGAGTTGGATGTGTTTTCATTTTTTTGGGGTCCCACTAATTATTGGGTATTTGATAAGTTTTATTTACTTTTGGCAAACATCAACTCTCATGTGGATGGTTATTAATATCAGCTTTTATATGTGATTAACTAATGATATTTTTTGTTTCTCTCTGGGTTCCCGCAAGTAAATAGTTCAATGTCAAGACTATTTAAGTAAAACAAGTCTCTGGAGAACCTAGCGGTGTGTGAGGGCGCGCCAGTCAATCATACAAGCGAAAGCGTGGGCGAAGCTCCTCGCCCACGGGAATTGGTATGAGGAGGGGTAGCGAAACTCCCACTCCCGGACGATGAGGAATATATGTATTTCAAAATATATATGTATCTATAATTTATGTTTGTATTAGTAATTAATGTTTGTGTATCTTAATATAAATAAATGAGTCATTAGAAATCATGTTAATTTTTCACGTTAACATCGCAGTAGCAGGTTGCAGCCCAGAAACATAACGAGAACTACACCGCGTTATTTTACAATTAGTTTACTAGAAACAAGAAAATAATTATTCACAAACAATTCAGATTACGACTGAAGCATTCTCAACTATATACACCAACTCTTCTTAGAATTACAGAATTTACATATGAAGGTTATTTACACGGACAGGCAGGTGCTGCAGTAATGCTGGATATGGCCAAAGCTTTTGATCGGGTCTTGATCGAAGGCTGCCTTCACAAGTTTTTCTGTTACAATTTCCCACATATCTCATAATACCAATTAAATCAAACCTCGAAAGCAAAAAAATTATTTTAAATTATGAAAATCGCAATTCTACACCCCAAGAAATGAAAAGTGGAGTTCTGCAGGAAGTAAACTAGGTCCAATTCTCCTTTTAATGTATGTTAATGACATCCCAAAATCCAAAACTAAAACTGGTTCTTTTCGGGATGACATAGCAATATTAACGAGATGTATTCTAAGTAATACTTGATGTATCCTAAGGACACTAGAAAATCTAAACAAATACTTAAATCTACTCACAAAATTATTCAAAGGATGAAAAATAAATTTAAATATTAAAAAAGAGGCAATCATCTTTTCTTCTGCAAACAAACTTCCGGAAAAATTAATTGTTCAAAATAAAACAATAGAATGGCAATCAAAAGTTGACTACCTGAGAATAATCATGGACAAGAGACTCACATGTATCTCCCAAATTGAAAAAATTAGGAGTAAATTCAACACAATGAAAGCAAACATTTATTCTACATTAAACTTTGAAAATAAAAAATTAATCTACACAACCATTCTCAGACCAATAATTATGTACGCATTACCAATTTACAATTCCACAACTAGTCTTCAAAATATCTCACTAAGAATGTTTATAAACGCTCCATTGCAGAAATAAAATTAGACATGAAACAGGAATCCCAACACTAATTAAATACATCACAAAACAGGCAGAAATATTTTTGCAAACACTATAGAACACCCAAGTCCAGAATTTTAAAACATTACAAATTATGCCGACTATAAAGATGAATTAAATATAAACGCAAACCAATAATAAATAATAATTTATATATACAAAATTTTCTTTCAAAAATACAACCATAGCGAAAAATTCTCTAAAATTCATACATGAAAAAACACAATTATTTACAAACAGATACATCGAGGAGAAAATAAGACAGGACAAAGGCATTCCTCCTATAGCAGATCTGAGTAATGCCCGTGGAGATTAACACACCCTTTCACTCGCAGAAATAGTCAGGCTCTTCTATTTTCATTTTCTACTGGATCTGGGAGCTTACAAAGATAGGTGAAAAGAAATAAAAATAATTATATATTAAAACAATTTGTATTGCTTTATCTTTACCTTTTATTTAAACATTCTTCTTTATTATCATAAAAAATACATTTTAAAAAACGATAAAAAATATTTACTCTTTGTATTCATCAACCTTAGTTTGTAAATACTCAGGGAAAAACAGTTACAAAAATAAATTGTGGAAATCAAGCACTTAACGGAAACCAGAACTTATGATTTCGTTATGTGCTGATGGAAGAGACATGTTGGACTGAGTCGTGTCAGAGCGAGAATGGTGCGGCTGTGAATACGAGTGGCAGCGAAGGTCCCGCTCCCGGGCGATGGAAAATTATGTTCCTTTGAATAATGTGGAAAGTAACATCTAAATTTGTGTTTGTGCTAATAATTAATGTTGTGCATGTTAATGTACATTAACATGCACAACAATTGTGTGTAATAAATGTGTCGTCCAAAATGAAGGTATTTTGTGTTATTGAACAATGCTGGAGACAACAGGTTCGTGAAAACATTAAATAAATCTTCCCTAAATTTTTTACTATTATTCTATTTCACACATACATTTTCTCTTCATTCTTCCTTTCCTTCTTTTCTCTTATTATTCTTAGCAAAAAGCAAGAATTGAACCAAAAGGTTGTTTCACTTAATATCATAAAAATCAATATTGGAGGTAAGAGCTCAGCTCCAGGTACACCAAAAACACCTATACCAGCCTCCAGCAGATCATTTCAAACCTCCAATAGGGTTTTCTTGCAGGTGTTAGCCGAGCTGGCAACAGAATAATTAACGCTCTTGCCTTCGGTTCAACAGTTCGAATCCCACCTTGGTCATGGATGTGTGTAGTGGTTCGTAATCCACTTTAAACCGTAGGTCCCGGACTAATTAGCCCTCGTGTGCAAAAAATGACCGTTGAGGGACAAACAAACCAAACCAACCATCTTGCACACAGGTATTATGTCACCTTTCCTTTTTTCCATTTCATCCTTTTGTTTGTAAATAAACTTTGTTTTTATCTGTTTGTTAATATTTAGAGATGTTATTTAAAATTGATTTAGGTCTTTTTTTATTTCATCTTTATGATCATAATTGGGAATATTTTTTATTTCGGGATTTGGATGTTCAAATTAGTTTTTTTATAAAAATTTTCTGCCCATTGAGCTATGTATTTATTGAGAACTGGGATTCCTATTTCGATCATTATTTTTTTCATTTCTGACGTACCCGAGGGCGTTTGTTCTCAGAGAAATGTTTTGGATACTTTTTAATTTTTCAAAATTTGATTTTGCAATAATCCGATTGTTGAGACATACATAATTATAAAACTTAGTATTGTTGTATAAATTAGTTTTTTTATTTATAAAATTTAGTTAAGAATTTTTTCCCAAGATTGGCTTTAATGCTATGAGGTTATATATTCTCTCAATATGTGGGATCCAAATCAATCTGCAATCCATGATTCCAAAGTATTGAATTTGTGGTTTCTATTCTTTTGTTACTTTTTGTAGGAGTATGTTTTCATATGAGAAAATTATTGATCGAGTTTTTTCGATATTTAAATTGAGTTTTCATCTTTAACACCTTTTGGTTAGTAGATTTATGTATTTAAGTTTTCAATGAAATTATTACGTGTTCTATTATTTAGAATTGCAATGTCACCTGCAAAAAAAGCAAACATTTATTTTTTTTAAATTTCTATGTAAATTAGAAATAAAATTAGTCCCAACTCTAATTTCCCTGAGGTACTCCACCTTTAATTTCTCGAGGTAAGGAGCATAGCAGTTGTCAGTTTACAATGAATTTCCCGTTTTCTAAGTATGATTTAATTAAAATGATAATAAAGATAGAGAATTTAAAACTGAGATGCTAGTAAAGAAAGACATTAATCCAAACCCTGTCAAATGCTTTTGCTACATAAAGCATAATTGAGGCTGTTGTTTGTCCAAAGAATATATTCTTTGTTTATATTTTCTGTAACTATGAGTATTCGCTGTATTATTGAGTGTTTCGATCTGAAGCCGATTCGCGCTCACGTTCTGGCATAATATTTTTTCTGATATGATTGTTAATTTTATGTAGCATTTGTTCTTCTCTCAGTTATTTTGCTTAGTGTTGATAAAAGGCTAATCAGCAATTACCGTGAAATAATATTCCTAAATCAATGAATTAAAATGGGACAATATATCGATCAATTTTTTTTTGATTAAAGATCCTACTATTATTAAGACAGAAATATAGAGGAACAAAAGGAGTTTTTTTTATTATGGTTTTGAAATTAAGTATCTTTAAACTTGTTTGAATTAAATAAAAATTTTTTAATTATTTTATTTTAATTAATTATTTATGTTATAATTTATTCTATAAATAAATTTTTTATTTAATTTCTTTGATTTGTACTTTTAAATCAACATATATATATATATATATATATATATATATATATATATATATAAAACTATTCAATAACATAATAAACAAAAATATTTCCTTTTTATTCATTACAATATTTCTTGTCACTTTATTCATAATAAAAAATATTTTTACAGACTGCTCAAGATTTGTTTTCTGAAGGAAACAGTAAAAAGATGACATGTGTGTGCTGTAAAGAATAAGTACACAATAGGAAAAACTGACATTTTTTATAAGACATCAAAAGTTTATAGATAATGGCACAATTAAAACATTTTATCTAAATTTAATATTGTTGTATTTTAATAAATAACAAAGACATATTTTAAATAAAATAAAATATTCTCATTTAAAATATTTTCATACATTAAATGAAATTTTGTAAATATTTACAAAATTATTAATATAAAACTCTTACACAATTCATAATAAAATTATTAAAGATTGTTATGATATGGGGCATAAATTTCAAGTAAATAATGTGATAGACTTAAAAAAATTTATAATAAATATCTTACACAGCACCATAAAAGTTGTCCAAATTTTTTAATTGCGATATGATAATTTATACACATCGTAAAATCCCTAAAATTTAACAATATGTAATTTTTATGTTCACTAGAAATTATAAATAGAAAAAATTATGAAATCGATGAAAGCGGTCATAGAATGAAAAATACTACGCTGCCATAAAAGTTATTACATTAAAATTAATTTCTAATAAATTTTTTACGCATGCAATATTTAGATAAATATCCCATGTTTTTATTACAACAAGAATATACATTTAAAATTTGTATTTTATGGATCACAAATCATTTTTTCTTATAAGATTCACTTACAAAATTTTTTCCAGAAACCAGTTTCAATTAAGTTTACATAGACAAATGTTTGATATTTATTGTTTTCAAATATTGTGAGATTTAAATAATTTAACAAATATGTTTTTAAACAAATAGACATTTTTTAAATTAAAAAAATGCCTTCTGAGCATTAATTTACAAAGCTAATTAAAATTTTATATAATACCTTCTGACATTAAATTTGGAAGAAGCTGTTAGAAATTTTAAACTCATCTAATTGTAATTTGATAATTTAAGACAGTAAAAATTTATAAAACAATCTGAAAATAGTTTAGGAGTTACAGAAAATCAACAACAAAAAGAAGAATGTTAAAATTTTTAAAGGCAGACTTTATTTTATAGTAAGCAGAATGCATAGTTTACAAATGTAATGCTAAAAATATAAAATGAACTCATGCTATGAAAAAACAATTCTATTTAATTGACTTTCAGACCCTTATATAAAGTAAAATGCATTTTATTAACTAGTCTATCAACTGTTTCAAAGTGTTATATATAACTTTAATGCATAAATTATATTTCTATTGGATTTTATAGGTATTTCACACTTTTAAATTTGGCATTTCTTTAGCAAAGAATTGGAACTAGTACATCATCACTGGTTAATCAAAATTATACAAGAATTAACATTATTAAAGTATAAAGAGAAAAATTATAAACTTTTCATGAAATTGAAAGAATACCAATAATATTTAAGCATAAAAATAAAGAATAAATAATAACAAATTAAAATTTTTAACAAGACAAATTTCATAATCAAATATGTATATATTATTAAAGGTAAAAATTTTCTTAAATTTGTTCTAATATAAAATTAGGGGAAAATAATTAATGTAACATTTAATACATATAAATGTTAATAAAATAACTTAGATTATTATAATTTAACTAATTTTTCAAGTTTATCAACTGATATTTCTAATTCATATAACTGCTGATAACTAGCATATTTTAAGTGACTAGATATCCATAGTAATAAAGTTTCAAAGCGATTTTGTATGTTAATTTCCATACATTCATTTTCAATTAATTTATGAATTTTCACCAATTTACTCAACTGCAAAACACAATGTTTCAAAATAATCAAAAGATCAAAGGTTGGATGCTCTTGTTCTAAAATGCAAGTAATTTTACTATTTACATCAAGAAACACAGCTGGAATATTATCTTCATAATCTTCATACATAATATGCAATAAATAATAAATTTCAGATATCGTTTCTTGAATATTCCTAGATTTAAAAACTTTTTCTTTAGCTACATGTAATTCATTTTTAAAACGTAAACTTCGAAAAATTGAAGTTGAGCATTTTGGACAATCTGGCCATTGAAATGAATCTAAACATAGGTAAATGTGCTTTTTCAGCTCATTAACTTCAATAACATGATCACAATTCTCCAACATAACATAATGATCTGATTTTGGATTACCACTTTCAATATCATCTTCATTGCACACACGGCATAGATAAGGACATGGATCACCACACAGACCAATACAGTAATGGCCACAAGGTAAAAGTTCAGTACAAGAAACAGAGCATGCTTCAACAGCGCAGGGTTTAAAGCATGGTAATTCACAAAAAACATGATCACAGCGTCGTTTACATGGCTCATGGCATTCAACACATGGACGATAGCATTTATTAATACATTTACTATGATTAGAATCAACATGAGGGCAAATTAATGAACAAGTTTCATTACAAGGTGGGCAAGGACTATTACAATATCCTCGACACAAGTGACCACAATTTAATTTTAAATCACATTCAAATAAACAACGAGCATGAATACCAAAATCAAAACAAAATTTACATTCATTGAGACAAAGATGTTCACATGCAAGTAATTTACCACAAGATTTAGAACAATAAGCTAGTAGTTCATTGCCTTCTAAATTTAAATTACAAGGTACATCTACTGTATGACCACATGGAGAAAGTAAAGGACGAGGTTCATGGCAAATAATATAATTCACTTTATCTTTTTTAAAGCAGGGTATGTTCTTTTTATGTCCACAAGAAAGAATAATACTCTTCAAAGCCTTGCATTTATATTGATTAATATCTATACTACAAGGAAGTGTCACTTGGTCACCACAAGGCAAAATTCTAGGCCTTTCTACAAAGCAAACAGGTGTAGTACTGTTGAAAGTTGATCTAGCTTCATGGCCACAATCAAGAATAATAGAGGTCTTTTTCCCTTTTTTGCAACGTTCAAAACAAAGACGAGGACACTTCCGATTTTCATCAATATATTTTTCACACGGTTGTTTACATTGATATTTTAAGTGTTCAGGATCTACATAATGACACTTATGAGTACACACATGACCACATGGAAGCTGAAAGTTGCAAGGTTCTGAACAACCTCTTTTAATAAAGTCAAAAATTTCAGTAGATGTTTGGACACATGTTTCACTTCCATGGCGACTGCATTGCAAAGGAAATTTATCACCAATCATGTTCTGTTTTTCCAATTTATTTACAATATTTTGCCAAAGTGGACTTTTTTCAGCATACATAGTAAAATTTCCAAAGCAAAACATACCTTCTCTTGCACGTGATAAAGCAACACAGACTCTATTATTTTCTCGCAAAAAACCAATTATACCACTTTTATTATTTCTGACAAAAGAGAGTAAAATAATGTCATTTTCTTCACCTTGGTAATTGTCTACAGTTGTAAGTTTAACTTCTAATTCTGCTTCTTCTAAGCTTTTACTAATAAGGCTTACTTGAGCAGCATAAGTTGCAAGAATAGTAATCTGATCTACAGTGTAACATTGCAGAAGTAAATATTGTGTTAAGGCAACAATCATTTTCACTTCATATTCATTAGATGAACTAGTACTAGTGGAATTTTCAAATTCTGCTTCAGTATGATTAAGAAAAAATACACTTGATTTCACACCTTTGATATCCTTATATTCATAAACATTTTTATAGTTTTTCAAATCTTCATAAAGATGCTCATTCATAAGAAGATCAGCAATACAAGGCTTCATACGATGTTGGTATACTAATGTTGATGATGGAGCATTGTTTGTAAAAAGTCTTTCAAACATAGATATTTTTAAATTATAAGCTTCACTCAATTCATGATCAGAAGGAAGTGGTCGCAGTTGTTTATGATCTCCAATAAGAATTAAATGCTGTATTGATGGTAATAAAGAAGCAATTATGTGTGATTCTAATACTTCAGCTGCTTCTTCAACAATTAAAATAGCAGGTTCAGAACTAAGAAGCAGTTCTCGATATTTTGAAGCACCAGTAGTTGTTACGCCAACAACCGCAGCTCTTCTCAAAATATCAGCTCTAATAAAATCATGGCTATTACCAATACCTTCTCGTTTTAATTCTTTATATGTTTCAAGCAATTTTTCGATATTTATCCTAAGTTCAGACATACAGACTTCCCGCCAAGTGTAAAATTTTTGAAATCTTTCTGTGAGGTTTAATGCCCATAGATTTAGTTTTCTTTGTGAATGTGAAATTTTATTTCGTTTGAATTGTGAAAAACGTTTTTTGCATTCTTCATATAAATCTGATTTTCTAGAAGAAGTTAACCATTCCATAACTGTTATTGTTAAATTCGGACTGTGATTTTTAGAATGTGAGAGTAATTCTTTTATTTCTTGTCTGTTGATGATTTCATTTAAAGCAGATTCTTCTAAGTAAAAAAACTCACACAAGTTAAATAATTTTAAAAATTCATTCAAATCCTTGCAAATGGATTTCAGATAAATGAATTTCTCATCAAGTTCTCCTCCAAGTGCAACTCCTTGTAGAAGAAGTTCGGACATATATGTTCTCAATTGTTTATAAGATTTCTTTGCAACTTTATCAGTCTTTATAATATAATTTTCTTGATATGTATTTTCTCTATACTGCTTCAAAGTGTAAATAATATTATCTACATTATGAGGCTCAAGGATTTTACTCTTACTTTGACTACCAAGCCGAATAACATTAGGTTCAAATTCTAAAATTCCTTCTAAAAATTGATCCAGGGCATGATTAGTAAGACAACATATAATTATAGGCGTGAGTGGAGCATTTTCCAATAAAGCTTTAACTATTTTCTTTCCAATGAATGTTTTACCAGTTCCAGGAGGTCCTTGAATAACAGCAACTTTATTTGTTAACACCAATTGAAAGGCTTTATGTTGCATATCATCCAATTTTAGTTCTTCAGCTGATGGCCACTCTTCATAATTTAAAGGATCGAATTCTTTGCATGGATGTGAACCATCATCAGTTTTTTCATCACATTTTTCATGCAAACAATATTTTTTACCTCGAAATAAATCAGGGTCTCTCAAATATTCAGGTGATGTATGATCAGTTTCCAAATAGACAAGCCAATCAGATAGGGGAAACGATTTACTTAAGGATAATTGTTTTATTGAAGTAAGAACATGTTTGTAGCATTCAAAATATGCATTGGGTTCAACCATTAAATACTTTTCATCACGAGACAAACTGTCTTCATATAGATCATCTTCTAATCTAATAGTCAACTCACATTCATTACTACTGCTAGACTTGACTTTCGGATCATCTACTATAGAAGCAAATATCACATCATGAAATTTATTTTTTGTAAGACACACCATATTTCCAGGCATTAGTATTTCCTTCTTAGACCAATTAATGTTTTTGCTAGATTTTATTTTTATTTTATAAGAAATACCTCTTGGCATGTACATAGCAGGATAATCAACAAATACATTTTCATATATTCGATTAGCACTTCTAGCTATTGAAATTTCATTCGAATCTAGGCAGTTTTTAACACAGTCACGAAAACAACGAAGCATGTCCTCTCGAGTTAGTCGAAAATGAACTCCAAGATAATGATTAACATTTTCATAAGGACCATCAATTATATTACATGGTAAATCAATTGTTTCACAATTGACAATATCATTTTCTCTAGGAACAATTGAAAGATTTTGAAAATTTCCAATTTCATCTATATCATCAGAAGCTTTGTTTGGCAATTCTTGATACCTATCAACTAATTTTTTTAACTTATCAAGTTCTATTTTCACTTTATCAACATCTTTTAGTCTTAAAGCTCTCATATCATTCCAAAAATTCTGTAGTGTCGGGAAAACATCATTGCAAATACTTTCACACTGAAACATTTTCAAAATACTTTGCAAAATTACTAAATATTGAGATGTAAATGAAACTAATTTGGCATTATTCCTCTGTTTCAAAAGAAAGTGAATAGAAAAAAGAGCATCTTTACAAAGGAACTGCTCACACTCTTTTAACATTTTAAGAAACTTTTTAAGACTACCTGTTTTTCTTTCTAAATCAATAGTACAGACATTATAAATTAATTTAACTAATAAAAACATAACTTCAAAATTAAAGGTTTTGCTTGAATCAAAGTATTCACTCTTTAGAAGAAAATTCTGAAAACCAAATTTAGTATTGTTTAATTTATGAAGTAGAATTTCTTTATCTTCAATGGCAGATAATCTAATAAGGTCATCACTTGTAATTAAATGTATTTTTACTTTTTGTGACTTTTCCATCTTACAGTACTCTTGAAAAGTTTCTAAAACGAAAAATAAAATATACTTAAAAGATTTTTAAAATAACAAAAATTTCCAAATTTTATTTCAAGGAGTTATTTGCAATTTAAAATTTTTGTCTCTATTATTAATCATTTAATGCATTAAAATTTAGCATAAAAATTAGTTTAAAAATTAGCATAAATCAATGAAATATAGAAAATATTTAATAATTAAAATGTATAGTGAATTTATGTTTACATATAATCTAATTCTTCTGAATAGTAAAGACAAAGTAATATATAAATTTAAGTATTGAAAATAAATTAACTCTGAAAAACTTTATATCAAAATTTTAGGAATTTCATAGTTATAAATTAAAATATGTATATTTAAAAAAATTACATTTTGTTTTGACTGTTATAACATTTAGGTGCACATACTGAAACCTTTTGATAAACTGAATTTCAAATTAATTTACTAAAATTAAATTTAAAGTGATTCATCAAGTAAAAAACATTAAGAAGGTAATAAGATAAATCAAAATAATTACTCAATAAAATTGTAATGAATAAAAAAAATTTTATTCAGACTTGATATTTGATTTTCTATATACATAAAAATTGTCACTATTAAAAGATACTCTAAAAAAGCTGCATTTAAGATATTGCAATGGAGTAAAATACATAAAACAAGTAAAGGAAAATTTAGCATAAAAAACCTAAAAGCTCACACAAAATTAATTTTTGAAACCCATTATATATAAGAAATATGAATCTACCTCCAAATGGATAAAATTGTTGGTGACTGGAGTAAAATTTCCTTTTAATAAACATTTTCTTTTCCAAATTTATAAATGATAGTTATATATTTTTAAATTATTCTTTTCCTTATTAAAAAGAATCAAAGTGCATCAAAACATGACAAATCTAATTAGATTAAAATTTATTGAGGGTTCTTCCACTTTTTGTTTTTATTAAAAAAGTACTGCAGATACAGAAAAATTCTCCCATACTTAAGCAAGTTTTCTAAAGACAAATACTTTCTCAGTTTATTTTAGAAATTTTCATACAATATCTATTAATTTCATCATTGATATTGAAACATTTTTTGCCCTTATAATTCTTTAATTAACTTATTGTATTAAAATAAAAGAAAAACTTAAAAATTTATTTGTATCATTCAACTTAAAGGCTCACTCTTCAGTAACAGAAAAAATAATTCAATGAAGACATTTTATTTTAGGTATTTCAAGTAAATAAATAAAGCTCTAAATTTAACAGATATTATTCTTGAAACAGATTGATTTTCAAAGTTCAATTTAAATATTAATAAAATATTTTCAAAATATGCACATATGGAATGTTTTAAATATTTATTATTTTTTAAGATTAATCAGCTTTAAACTGTCCTTTAACAAAAGTAAATAAGATTACACATTTTAAACATTGACAAAACATCTGCATTATTACCTGAGAGCTAAGATAGAATAGTTGATGAATGGTGAACATTAGAGTGTGTCATAATTTGTTAAGTAGATTTTTCCTAAATTGTTTTGACTTGTCATTAATACGAGAGCTAAAATATATTTGTAGCTAGGCTCAGTGCATGAGTATAAGTGCTTAGAAATGAAATCAAAAGTAGACTGCTTTTCACTTACATAGGAATTTAGTTTTACTTGAGAGCTGGAAAGATTGATAGATTACACATCAATTTTAATTTGTTTAATTAAATATTGAACTTCGTTTATATATGAGATGTGTTTTGATTTAGCCGCTGAAATCTTTTAACTCCAAATAACTGTCCTGACAATATAGGTTATATTTAAAATCAACATTTAGGTCAATTAGCTTAGAATTGGCACAAATTCAAAATTAGTTTAGAAACTTCAAATATAAATACCTTTAGTGTTAAATTAAAAGATGTTCAATAGGGAGAGAAGGGGGGTTCACACAATAGCAGTCTTTGTTTTTTGAAAAGTGTTACAAGATTAATTTTTTATGATGTTTTAAACAAGTTTTTTATAAATAAATTTAATATATTCAAAGCATAGAGAATATGTAATTATGGTTTGAATATATTAAATTTATTTATAAAAAACATCAAAAGTAAAAAATTGTTTTTTTACATTTATTATAAATATAATGTAAAAAACAAATTTTTTTATTACATTATATTTATAATAAATACCTGCTTTAGTTATGAAGGAATTGTAAAATTTTTTGTCATCAAACAATAAGATATCATTCTAATCGCAAATTTCATATTTTTTCATAACTGTTATAGAGAAAAGAATGATTAGTTTTCTGACTTTTTGGCCTAGTTGAACTTTTAATAATTTATACAGTACCGGTACCAGTTGTTTAATTGGAATTATTTTCAATTATATACTGCTCGTAATTAAAACAATAACAGAAAAATATTTGAATATTTAAGACTAGTAAATGGATTCACTTTCTAAGTTAAACTTTCTTCTTCAAAATGGGTGGTTTTAAGTTCAAACTTGCTCATTTATTGTTGATTAATATGAAATAGATTGTATGCTGAAACACATCAATCAAAAAACTTACTTCAGATAATAAATACGTTTCCTCTATCTTATTAAATCACACGAAAATTATACAGTAGATTTTAAAAGCCTAAAATTTTTTATCAGTCTGGTTATGCAAAATTTCAGTTTGAAGAAATTTTTAAATTTTAATTCTTTTACATGGTTCTTTAATAAATATATCTTGGGGATGACAGAACAGAATTAAGTTCTCTGTATTTATGAAAGGCTTTGTTATTTTTCTGTGTCATTAGCATTGTGACTTTTTAATACATTTCATGTTAAATTTCGTTTGTATGCAAACGATTTTTGACATTGCGGACAGACAAAAATATTTTTAAAATAGGCAATTCTGAAGTTGCACATTTATTTCCATGTGTTCTATGGTTTCCATCTGAAAGAGTTCAGACGACTGAGACATTATTTTTACAGCAAGACGCAAATAACACTTTCAAATTAAACAAATAAAATTAACTAAAAAAAGTATCAAATAATATTGGCTCAAATTTAACAAAGAATCCAAACTTTAAACTGCCACATTAAGCAGATTTTTCTGCTTGTAATGTAAGCTTTACAGCGATTGCACAAGCAAAAGGAGCAAATTTCTTTTAACTCAGAATAACGACAAGCATTTTTTAGCTATTGTCTAGTCTTATTAAGTCATCTTGATATAGCAGAGTATCAAATCCACAGTATGCTTCAGATTGACAGTATGAATAAAATTAATGGTTATTTATTATGATCTATAGCAAATATTTCAGAAGTGTGATAAATTTTTTAACGACAAATATTCTTTTTAGTCATTACATAATAGTTTTGTGGTTAAATGCAAGATAAACAAGCCAGGAGTATGATACTGGAATTGTTAATATTGATAGAAAACTAATTATTAATTCACTATGAATAAATCAAGAACATTTGTTGAAAGTGTCTTCAAAACTGCTGTGACTAAAAAGTGAATATCTAACTGGTATTAAGACTGAAGTTTATAAGTTAATGACTTTTCATTCATATTTGAACTTCTGATTCCATAACTGCAAAACTATCAGATGTCCTCATTTTTAGGAAAAGGAACAACATCATAATTTAGTTAATGAATTGAGAGAAGTGTGTGTTCCCCAATGATAGAAAAGTATTATAACAAAAGAACATTATTATTAATTTCAATTATGACAAACAATTCATAAAGGCTTTATTTGGAAAGCATAGTTGAAGGTCATGGTTCTCAAAAATAAAACATAGCCCTTGAGTTTGAGCTAAATAGTTTTATTAAAAAATTAATATGCTAGAGAAAATGCTAGCATTGTGAATAACTAACTCAGAAAGGTTCAATCTTTATGAGTTAGTTACCAACATTATTAGCATTTAAATTGGTACAATTAATGTAGAAATATGATGTCAATGAAACTAAAGCTTTTTATAATTTTATATGAAAGACAGACAAGAAGTGTAGGTTTAAATGAAGCACATTGAAATTTCTATCACGTAGGACTTTTTCCATATGGAATTCAGTCAAATCCCATGTACTGGAATGTAAAGTTAACAATTACAATTGCAATATGGAAATCTCAGTAGGAAGATTCAAATTAATTAAAAAAGGATTTCATCAAAAATTTTAAGAGCATTCACTTAAATTAAAATTATACAAGACTATTTTGCATAGGAATTGTGTTAGGTTTATTCATTAATTAATGGTCAATTTTGGCACAAGAGGGCTACAAAGTTAAGTACATAAAAATAGTGAAATTATTTTATTTAGGCTAAATAGATTTAAAATAAAACTTCTTGAGGAAATTAAGGATTTAATTATTAAGGAAACAAAAATGTTCCCACTTTTTATAGTAATTCCCCGTTTTACTTAAAATGGTGAAGCTTAATAAATCCATAAAAATAAGGTGAGAAATTAGCTTCAGATGAAAGTATTAAAGAAGGAATAAAATTAAAGGAAAGCAAAAATACAAAATTAACTGGCAAAATATTGAATTTTAGTAATTGCATGATAAAGTGGAAATTCTAAGTAAATCAATTAATTTATGTTAATTGTAGTGTAAATTTTCCAATGATATTATATCATGAAAAGATATACACATATGAAATTTAAATTTTACACCCAGCAGAACACAATATTTTATACAAAAATTAAAGTGAAAGTCTTTTTCATAAATAAAGATTAACTAAAAATATACTTGCATGTTATACGACCTTGATTAGCAATACCTTTACTCAAACCTATTTATTCCTAAAAATAAACAATATAAAAAACATGATTAAAAGTAATTTAAAAATATTTATATGAAACATAAAAATAAGCGTTAATCAAAGTTTGACCAATGAAAATACAACATACATATGATAATTTAAAATCTTAGGTTGTGAATTTGAAAATATAAACTTTGAGGAAAATAGATTTTAAGCTATATTTTTCAGCTAATATTAAATCAGGAAAGCAGTAAAAAAACTTTTTTTGCTTGAATTTTGATATAGGAATATTAATTTTATATAATACAGCTCATAATTTCATTCATGCTTCAGACATAGTTTTTACATACATTTTAATTTATATATAAAAATATATAAAAATTTATATACAAAAAAGTACTTTTTAAGAATGCATTTATTAGAGGTAGTAATATCTATTTTACTCTAGACAAAATGATTTATACATACAAAGTAGGATACAATGTCTTTGTACACACTAAATACCATTATCAGCTTTTACCAGCATGCTAAAACTAGAAAAAATTGGGAAAGTGAACTATTGAAACAATTTTTAAATGTATAACCAAACAACGTCAAAACATGCGGAAATTATTTGCAATGATACAAAAGAAAAGAGTATTTCTGAATTTTTTTAGAATAAATTCTTAGAGTTCAACACAGTTTAAATGTAAGAATACTATACTCAAGTATATTTTCAATGAAACGAAGTGCACTCTTTTCACATTGATTGAAAATATATCGAAAAAATGTCATAGATATAAAGATTTTTTCAGGAATAACAACAAAATTAAAATTATAGCTCATCAAAAAAACTTTTAAAAATAAATCTTTAATAATAACAGAATCTGCAAGACACGGATTATTTTAAGAGTATTATAAAAGCTTATAAAATCAGTTAAAAAAATAAACGTTTTGAGAGGAATATTACAAAAATTTCTACAAAGAGATTGATTATAATTAAAGTTTTTTAACAAATTTTTGGAGATTTTATTACTTTTAAAAGTGTCAAATGTCTTTCAAGTTGTCTAGACTTGCATTTGTTATTACAAAAATAGTTTTATTTTAAGCACATGCCATATAATATTGATATTAATTAATTATATCAATCTTGAAAAGTCTTTACATCTGCAAAAAGTTACAAACACTTTTACATGAAGGAACTTGAATTTAACAGTGCTCATAATATAATTAAATATAGATATGTTGTAATCAAGTATTCTTCACCTTATAATAAATTTTTCAAAATAATATAAAGTATTTCTTTTGTTATGTCTATAAACAGTTGTGGCAGTTCGGAAACATTAAAGGCAAGGTATTTCATCAATCCACTTTTGAAATTAACATAATTTTATCAAAGATAAAAAAATTTACATTACGTAAAAAGAAAATCACTAATTCAATTACTTAAAAAATACCCTTATCGCATTCTGAAAAAGTTTATTAACTAATATTGGAGAAATTATTCATATCTTACACTTTTGCAGTCTAATTTTAAAGGTGGACATAACAGAAATTAACAAAATTGCAGATTAACATCAATCAATCACCAGTTAATTATTTTCAAATTAATTTCAAATTATTTTGTAGGTGAGAACTGGGATACAATCTATGAATCCATAATTGAATAAAATTTCCAGTGATAACAAACACCGTCAAAACTCTTTGATAAAATTTAAAAAAAATTTTCATAATGTCCTGAAAATGAATTGTTATCTGTAATTAAACTGATCTTTGACCGAAAAGATTATAAAAAAATTATAATCATTCATATAATGTTAGTTGAAAATGAAACCAAATATAAATAAATTTACATTATATGAATAGAAAATCTTTATTTAAATAACTTTAAAAAAATACTGACAGAAACCAAGTACATTTTCCAACAGTATATTAAATAATTTTAATAAATTATTGATAACTAACAATTTTTGACAATAACTTAACAGGTGGACCTTTCCAAAATTAACAAAATTGCAGATAGATTCCAATGATACACCAATGAATAATTTTCAATTTAATTTCAGTGTAGGTAACATGTGGAAAAGTGGATAAAATCCATGAAAATATAATGTAATACAATTTCCAGAATTAAAAAGCACAGTCAAAAATCCTTGATAAATTTGGAAAAACAGTATTTCATATTTCTAACCAAGAATTGTAATCTTTTTTTACACTGATCTTTGACAGAAAATATTTAAAAATCTGAAAATCATTCCTGTAATGTTAGTTAAAAAAGAAAATAAATAAAAAATATTTTTCAAAAATGAAAAAATTATTAAATTAGAAACTTGCAGCTTAAAATGGTGTAGTGAAAATAAAATTACTAAATTCTTGAATTATATTTAGTTAATCAATATTAAATGTTCAATAATTTAAAAATTTAAAGAATTTTTTTAAATTTAATTTATTAATTAGGTATAAGAAATTACCATTCTTAAATAGGGAACAAAACGAAAAAAGGGGATTTTTATTTATTTGGAAACATTTAACATGAGACAAAGATAAATGATGAGAAATAAAATCAAGATATTTATAAAAGTAACTGGTGGAGAAGTATAATTGAAATTTAATATTAATAAATATGTATTAATGAATATTTTTTACAGACATAAATAATAAACTTAACATTTATAATAAAAAGGAGCAATTTTATCACTTTCTACTCTTATAAGAAATAAAAAAGTGATTGTTCAATATATAATGGAAGAATTAGAATGGAAAAGCATTACTCACAACAAAACAGTAATTCAAGACCATCAAGCAATTTAAGAAATAAATCAGTAATGTTAACAGAAAGTCCAAGCAACAGTAGATCCTATAATTAGAACAAAATTACAGACAATCAATTTCTAAACTCAAAAATATTTTTAATGGAATGCAACATCATTGTTGACAAATAACTTTATAGAAAATGCTGTTTAAATATTCTGGATTGATTTAATATGTATATAAGACTTATATGAATTAAGGCACGTAATCCTTAACAAAATATTCCTTAAATATGGGAGAAAGATTGCATAAATAACATTTCAATAAATGTTATATATTAATACACATTGATCAAGTTTCTACTATAATAATTATTCTCAAAGTCATACATTTAATGTTAGTTTAAAAAAGCAAAGAAATAAATGCTATAGATTGGAGATGAAAGGATTGAGAGAGAAATCTGAAATATAAATTATACTGTATCAATAATTTGGTAATAATTTTACTAAATATTCCAAAAGAAATGGGGAATTGTAAAACTTAAAAACAATTTATTCAAATGCTCTTATATTAATGATCAGAAATCTCAATTTTTACCAAGAACACACAAGATAAATAAATTTAATTGATTTTAGAGCCAATTTTTTGTAATGTAAAATCAAGCAATGGTAAAACATGTGCAATAAATTTAAATGCTACAATAGAAAAGACAACAAGCACTTTTGGTATTTTGTAAGAAAAAAATGCTTATAATTAAACACATTTTAAAAGTATGTCTAATATACTCAAGTATCACTGCAATAATTTGAAGAGAACCTATCATTTAGTTTAAAATATATATTGAAAAAAATGTCAAAGATATAAATATAATCGCAAGAAAAACAAAGAAATTGTAAGCCATCAAAGAATTAAAAAATAAATCTATAATAACAGCAGAATCTGGAAGACACAGATAATTAAGCTAAGAATATAATAAAAGTTTAGTGAATAAGTTTAAAAATATAATTGCTTTGAAAGGAATATTACATCACTTTTTAGGAAGTACTTTATTATCATAAAATTATTTAATTAATTGTAATTTTTTACAGTTTTATAAGTGCTCACAAAAGCACTAAATGCAGATATATTTATAGATAATTATTCCTCAAATTTAAACAAATTTTTATGAATAATAAAAAATGCTTCTTTCATAAAATCATTAAATTCTGGCTGCAGTTTAGAGATAACAAATGCACTGCATTTTTGAAATTTATTTAATTTTAACAAATATCAGGAATTTTTACATTATGTAAATGCAAAATCTCTCTTTAAATAATTTCAAAAAAAAAAAAAAAAAGAAAAAAAGAAAGAAAGAAAAATACTGGCAGATACTATGTGCATGCTGAAACAGAATATTAATTAGTTAAGCATAAATTATTCATATCTAACATTTTTCTAGGCTAATTTTACAGGTGGATTTTTCCAAAACTAACAAAATTGCAGAAGGATATCAATCAAACAACAATGGATTATTTTCAATTTAATTTCAAAGCAGCTAGTATGTGGGTGCGGGTATACAATCTATGAAACTATAATTGAATATAATTTCCAGTGATAAAAACACTGTCATAAATCTTTAATAAAATTTGAAAAAAATGTTTCATATTCTCCTCAGCATGAATTGTTATCTGTTATTACACTGATCTTGGACAGAAAATATTATAAAAGAATTTTAATTATTCATTTAAAGTTACATGAAAATGAAACAGAATAAAATAATCTCTCACAGAAAGTAGGAAAATTACTAAATCAGAATCTCATTACATTAAATGGTGTAGTGAAAGAAAAATTTAATAACATTTTGAAGGAAATTTCAATACAAAATAGCAAAAGATAAATATTTTAAAATTCATAATATATTGAAATTAAATTTATTTTTTAAGTAAAAGAAATTAAAATTCTTTAATAGAGCACATACACAGAAAAAGAACAGATTTTTGAAACTACAAATATTTGATACTTTTATAAACAAATACTGATAAAGGATGAGAAATCAATTTGAGATATTTATTACAGTAACTGCAGGACGAGTATACTTTAAATTTTATTCTAAATATTTTCAAAGCAGTTAGTATGTGGTAAATGGGATACCATCTAGGAAACTATAATTGAATACAATTTCCACTGATAACAAAAACTGTCAAAAATCTTTGATAAATTTTGAAAAAATATTTTCATATTCTCCTGAACATGAATTTTATCCATTATTACACTGATCTTTGACAGCAAATAGCACAAAAAATTTAAATCATTTATTTAATGTTACTTGTAAATGAAACTGAATGAAATTATCTTTCACAGAAATCGAGAAAATTACTATATAAAAATTTTCAGATTTAAATGTTGTAAAGAAAGAAAAATTATTAAAATTTTGAAGGAAATTTCATTACAAAATAAGTAAAGATAAGTAATCAAAAATCCATAACAATTTATTAAAATTAAATTTATTTATTATATAAAAGAAATTACACCATTTTTAAATGGAGCACCTAACATAAAAAAGTGGATTTTTTATGTTAGGTGCTCCATTTAAAAATGGTGTGTTAATGTTAAAAATGGTTTAAATGAATGTATACCCTTAATATACACCCATAAATAATAAGTATAATATTTATTGGTGTACACCAGAATGTACACCCATAAATATTATACTTAATGTTTATGATAAAAAAGAGCAATTTTATCATTTCTACTCTTATAGGAAAGAAAATATGTTAGTCCAATATATAAAGGAAGAATTTGTGCAGTAAATCATTACTCACAACAAAACAGGAATTTAAGACCATCAAGCAATTTATGAAATAAATCAATAAAGTTAATTGAAAGTCTAAGCAACAGTAGATCCTATAAATAGAACAAAATTACAGGGAATCAATTTCAAAACTCATAAATACTTTGAATGGAATACAACATCATTGTTGACAAATAACTTTTAAAATAAATGCTGTTTTAATATACTGGATTCTTTTAATATGTACATGACACTTATATGAATTAATGTGTCTTCCTTTACAAAATGGTCCATAAATATGGGCGAATGACTACCATTTCAATAATTAGAATATATTAATACATTGATCAAGTTTCTACTATAATAACTTTTTTCAAAGTCATATACTTAATGTTCTTTTAAAAAAAGCAAATAAATTTAGAACTAAAAGAATTTAAAACAGGAACACATTAGACAAATAAAAAGTTATTTTCAAAGTAAACAACATTTAATCATACACAATTCGGGGTAGAAATTTTATACTCAACAAGTTCATCAAGCTTTATTTGAAGTTAACAATTTAGATTTTTAGAATAAAATTGTGAAACAACAAAATATTGAAAAAGGCTTTTGTATAAAACAACCTTACTTACAGCAAAAGAGGATGTTCTAGCAATGAAGAAGTTTCATGATTATATTTCTATATGCAACAGGACCTGGCAATACCAGAGAATCCTATAAATACAATACATATTTATTGAATCATTCTCAAAATCAAAAGTACAGTAGATTCTCATTTTTCCAAACCTCTAATTTGCGAACACTCGCAATTTTATTGATAGGCAGTTCCTCCTCAACACCCTCCTATAGTGATAATGATAAATTTATACTTTCCATTTAAAGACAAATATTTAGAAAAATCTGTTTATGGCTTGATTTTAAGAATAATTTCACAAGTCCAACAAATTCATAAAATGAGTGTTTACTATTTTTGAATACTATTTCACATCAATATTAACCAAGTACTATTATAACTCTTTTAAATTAGTGGAATTTATAAACATTTAATCAGAAATTTTATGAACAGATACATATTTATTTTTAGGCCTCTTTATATAATGATAGAATGTTATATGAAATGAATAAAAAACATATTTTTCTTTATTGAATTACTTTTAATTATGATCCTACCAAATACATCAACCACATAAAATATAACAAAATTATTAGTCAAACATGTAATTTCATGATGAATATATATGCCTGCTATAAGATTAAAAATTATATCAGGTAGCAACAATTTACATTTTTTCTTCAAAATGTTAAGATTTTTGTAACACAAAATAAATTTTTATTTGTTTCCACAATATACAATTTAAATTTAATGATGTTAGAAATTTTAATGATATTCTATCTGCTATGTTAGAAATGCATTTGACAAGTTTCTACAATTTAAATGTCATTATTACAAATTAAATATATATATATGTTGTTAACTCTTTCAAAATTGCTTGTGTTATTTTTTCTTTTAGAATATTGCAGACAAAATTAGAAATATTTTACAATTTTATTATGTAGAATGATTAAGCTTGGGAATGTTTTATATAGAGGTGACGGTAAAATTGAACAAATAGAATATATGATACAGGTTCTCATTTCCTCAACTTACCTATCACTTCATCAACGTCCCATTATGTTCTGAGCGTTAAATTATTTGTAAACTTTCCTTTACCTGCCAAATTTCCGCTTAAGATTGGTTCAAAGTATTACGAAGCTTTTACGGATAATTATAACAAAATACTTCTCTCCTATCTTTATTATTACCCTTAAGCAATGTTTACAATTACTTTCAAGTGACCATTTGAATTTTTTCTTATTTTTGTATTCTGTCACAAAGCTAGTCCAATACTTGTAATTACATTGATTTAATAAGGAATCAACATTAATGTATTTAATTCTGAAATTAATAGCACTTCAAATATTATATAAGATTACTTAGGCTTGTGTTTATATTTGCTTTATCGTGTTCAAACAAATTTACTTTTCACACACATTTCTTCATTTCGAAGACTAGTATTTACAGTTTTATTTGAATTTTGTGAATATTTAACCCCATACTATAACAAACAGATTGCGGAAATATTTTCTATTTTTCAACAAGACTTTCTTTGTTACTAACGAAAACTGTTGAAATTATAAATATCAAAGAAAGAAAGCATAATTAGCTTCCAAAGTTAAAGTTACATTTATTTTGGCGTAATAAAAATTGCCTTGTATAAAAATTCTAAATAAAACATTAATAAAATGAATTGTAATCAACCAAATAAAAATTGACAGTTTATTGAAGTACAATTTTGCAGTTATAAAATTTTACTTTTGATATAAGCACATAATTCAATTGATAACTGAGTGGACTTAACTGGAACCATTACATAATGTGTATATTCTGTAAAAATATTAATAAAAAATTCTTTATTGAGATACTTTTCGCCACAAGCGTCTCGAGACCGAGCCCGGACGCTTGGCTCCCAGAACATTTTGGCTATGATTCAGTGTCTTGGCGATGTAAAAAAAGCGATAAGTTTCTCTGGCTAGGAAGTTTATCTCATTGTTAAACATGACGGATTTCACAGCTACGCTTTCCGTTTTCCTTTAGAAAAATGTATCAATTTAGTATTGTTATATTTTTATAAATATAACAAATTATTAGTTAATTAATTCATCGGGAATATAATTTCCTTGTATTATAAAAACAATGGATGTGTGTGTATTGCGTTTACATGATCTTTTCCTCTCTAAAGATTAAACGACTTAGTGTTGTTATATTTTCGTAAAAATAAGAAAGAATTTGTTTATTAATTCATTGTGAATATAATGTCTATGCATCATTAGAACTATTAATTATTTATTCATAAATAATTTACTATTGTTTATAAATATGTAAGTTGTTATGTTTATTAAACAGATTATGCATAAACAAGCATAAACCCTTTTGACATTATTGCAAAAATATTTTATACGAAGTTTCTACTTAAGAAAGAATTTTATTTTTGGAAATTTATTTAGCTTGATATTTTGATTTATCTAAAGGAAGAGAAGAATTGTAGTTAATATTATATGATTCATTGTTTCTTTACAAAAATATTTCTCCTAATTCAGATTCTTTATTTTAATCACTGTTCAAATTCATCACCAACATGAGAACAGTATATTTTTTCATCAAGTACATCCTCACTGGGCATCTTCTGCTGAAATAGTTTTCTTCGAGAACTCATCTTTTTCATTTTCAGTTAATTTTATATTTGTACACTATATAGTGTACGAGTCAATGCTCGTTCCGTTCCGACTGGATTGTTGCAAGAGACTGGTTCAAGCCACTTGCTTACTGTTTCACAAGAATCAACCGTGCCAGTTTTGTAAACGGCTACACTCGGAAAGAGACTTGCTGTTAGCTTCGGAAAGACCGGTCACCAAGATGCCTGCAGAGTACTGGAACAAGGAACTGGAAAATTATTGGCGTTTCAGAATGACTTGGGTCTTGTGAAAATTTTGTGTCTTTTGCGAAATGTCCGACTAGAGAGGGTAGAAAAACAAGAAGAGCCTGTTGAACCGGACTCTTTTTTTTTACGACGATTTATTTAACAAGATTAGGAAATACCAAAAGTCTTGAGTCACATGCTTTATTTGTTAGTCTCGTACAAGGTTCATCCACGACCGAGTCATTTCAAAATGTGTGTGCGTGTCTTTTAAAAACAAGAACTCACACAGTAATAAAGAATCTTGTTGGACATTAACCAGCCGTGTGGAACAAAACTCATAAAAGAAGCTTATTGGACATGAACCATCCGTGTGAAAAAAATCTCATGTCATCAAGAGGAAAAGCTTGCTGGATGCTAGCTTTTCTCAATATTGGTTTATAAAGCGACGTAAAAAAATGGCCTCGAGCCGTGGCCACAAAGCCAGACCCGAGAACATTTTCCTACCCACTTTCATTTATATTGTGAAAGTGGAAAGACAAAATATATATTCTTCAAAGATCTTCTAAGCTGTCGCTCCATGAATCCATGTACATTTCATCGTCACTGGACCATGGACGATGACAGATATTTTTAGTCGGCTCTGGATAAATATCGAGAAACGCCAAGTCCATTGAAGTTATCGGCGTGTCACAGTGCGGACACTGCCGATTTCCATCGTTCACCCAAGACTTGATGCACATGTAATGAAACTTGTGCTCGCATATCCAGAGCCAGAACGATTCACAAAACGACTTGCATTTGCCTCGAACGAATGGAATTTCGCATGTCATGCAAGCCGGCTCCGGTTCGTCGATTGATCTGAGTTCATTTTCCACGTTTTCTGGCGGCACAGGCGGAAAATCGAGTTTTAGAAGCTCATGTCCTATCAACTCAAAGTCCGCAGAACATTTCGGACAACATTTGTCACATGTATATGTTGAATCTCTGTATATGTTGAATAACATCAGACAATATGTATGGAAATAATGTCCACACGACAACAAGTAAGGATGAGAATTATCAATTTTCTTGTGACAGCAATCACAAATTTTAGAACAAGAAGACATGTCGACAGCACGAGCTCAGAATTTCAGAATGAACAACAACTGGCCAACACTTGTTTAAATATACATGATTCCGGAAATCTGAACTGAGAAGATAAAACGGTTTGTTCGAATATTTGAAATGACATGGGTGTGGTCGTTTCCGGTTTCATTTTCCCAAAATCTGGGTATATCGTGACCAACGTAAACGAGTTTCGTTCATGGAAGACTTGATCCCAGTCGTTTCGACTGACACGTTCTCCACACTGTTTCAATTGAAACAGTGGCACAAGGAACATGAATTATACATAGAGGCTTGTTTCCGAGTTCCTGGCTATTCTGAAACTGTTCGTACGACGCGTACTCCTTTATTGTTCAGATGGCTCACGAATAAAGTAGCAGAATCTTGAGAATTGGTCCCAAATGATCGTGTGGTCAATAAGCGCAATTCTTTATCTAGAGACATGAATCAAGTCTGTGAAGAAATCGGTCGAACATCTTCTTTTTGCATTGAGAAATAAAAAGATTGAACGTGTCCCATAATTGGTTAATTTTTTACCCCTTTAATTTCTAAAGTTAAAGGGCTAATCTTTCAAGGCACGTTCTTAGATTTTCAACAGTTCGTCAATTGTAGCCTTGGGAAAATAAAACACGGCTGGCAATACATTTCGAAGATAACTGACTGTCCACGGCTCGTCACTGGCGATGCTGGACTCCCAGCCATCGTCTCATTTAAAATATTTTTCGAACAAGTGGTCCTTCAAGAATTCGTCCAAGTCTTTAACGAGAACGACGAATTTTCGACCGTCGTTTGTCTTGGCATTTCGAAAAAACTCAAGCCGACCAAAATCTTGTCTCCATCGAATGTACTGGTGAATTCTATTTCTCCAGCAACAGTTTCGCCGGCTTCTTGAATCAGCTTGATTCTTGCCACAAAATTCACGTTGACTGACATGTTCGAAACGGATAAGAGAAAAACGATCTGAACGCTTTGAAAGCTTAGAAGAAAATGTGAGAAGCATTCGTTTCGACTCTTCCTTTTATACAGGACAAGCCAGAAGCTGTTATCAACATGAAGATCTTTGGATATTGTTTCAACGTCGTACGTTAGAAAAGAAAACTTGTGACAATTCTCATCGACGTCCCATAATTAGTTTTCGACTGTTCCTTTTTATACAAGACAAGTCGTTATCACAACATGAATATCTTTGGCTCTTGTTTTCAACGTCGTACGTTAGAAAAGAAAAAAAAAACTTGTTGTGACAATCGTTTCAAAGTTGGTTCGTTGTGTGTCGTAAAAAAATCGCAGAGAGCACACATATGTGTTACTCTCTGCGATTTTTTTACCCCTTTAATTTTTTTTATTACGATGGCTAAAGGTCTAACCATTTCCACAGCCCGACTAGTCGAATTTTAAAAGTTCGTCAATTATGTGTTTTGGAAAATGTTGGACCAATGGAACGTAGCATCGCAAATAGCTTAATGTCCATGGCTGATCACTTGCAATTATTGTTTCATCTTGGAATAAATGTTCTTTTAGAAAGTTTCCAATTTCATGGGATGGTACAACGAAACTTTTCACGTCATTTGTCTTTGGCAGTTCGAAAGACGTCAATCCGGACAAGACCGATATCTTTGACCCGTCCACAACGTTAATGAATTGTAGTTCACTGGCAACTGTTTCGCACTTACCGTTTTGAAGTCTTTAGTCTTGCAACGTAATTTGTACTGAAACTCATTTTCGTAAGAAAAGAAACAATCCGCACGCTTTGAAAACCGAGAAGCAATTGTGACACGCTCTTCCTTTTATACAGGACCAGTCATTATCAACATGAGGATCTTTGGATCTTGTTTTCAACGTTAAAGAAAAACGCTTGTTGTGACAATTGTTTCATCAATTATTATGCTTGCCATATTAATTCTTTTTGAACGAACCTGTTGAAAACAAAAACTTCGACCATAGCACAATGACATTCTTCCGATTCCATAATCTCCGTGTGAAAATTGCATAGCCATTTTCTATGGTCTTCTTGGTTCGCCAACACGTTGAATTTCGGATAACCGTGAATTTTCAAATTTATATATGGAATATTTAAAGCGTCCAATAGTTCCTTTTCGTATAGACCACCTTTGTAAGCCACGACATCTTTATTCGCGTTTTTCGTTCTGTTGTAAAACGATTTCACGATGTCTTCGAGCTCGTTCAATGGTTTCACGTCCCGTTCGTCAAAGTTGGGTCGAGTCCGTGAATTCGTTAGCTGCAATATTTTGCGGTCCGCCAATCTTTCGGACTCTGATAAACGTGCCGAATCGAAATCCGTACGGAACTGGATTTTCGTCGGTGACTTCAATCAATCCGAGTTCTCGACACAAGAAATTTCCATCGTGTACGAATCCGTCCATGTCTATGATCATGCAAATCGTGTCCATTGTTTATTTTCCGTCGGCCTCTTTATTATACGAGACCGGCTCTGTGAATAAAGTAACACGATTGCTGTGAAACCGTTCGATAGCCAAGATTTGTGACGACTTGGTTTATTGGGAAAAATCCAGAGACTCAGTGGAACTGAAGCTCGAACGAAATGCGGACTCTTCTGAAATCCGGAGATTAAAATTTGGAAATATGAAACACGAAATATATTTCATACTTTATAGTTTTCCGAACAAGTCGAAAGACACATCTGATCAGATGATCAACGGATTTCGAAATGACATTACGCACGCTGTGAGATTTATTTTTTTCCAAGTATCTGAATTCCGAAATTTGTAATTGTTTGCCGCTCCATAGTTTAATAATGCGCGATATAAAAAAGAAACTCGTTCGGATTTAATTTAAATGATACGTAAATTCATTTCGTTCTTTTCAAAGGTCCGCATTTTCCGATGGGAACAAAATTCAAACTTCCATGAATTAAGTGGAATTGATTCAAGCGTCTGTTCAATATAATATGGGCTATTTCTTGAAAAAATCAAAAACATTCATTTAACGTTTTAAATACATACTTTCAATGTACTCCGTTATTTCTTGTACAATAAACAAATTTCGGAACGTTATGTGAAATGTGCATGCTTGAAATTCTTCTTTAATTGTTTTCAGAAAACATTTAAATTAATACGGTCATTTCTAATGTCCATTCCAAATGTCTTCCTTATAACGTAAGCTTAAATAAAATGAGTTAGTTTTACCGTCCGCGTAAATTCGAGAAAAAAATATCAGCTGGTCCGTCTGTCCGAGAATTAAAGAAAACCATAAGCTCCGTAATAATAAAGTAAATATTGAATCGTTCGATTGAAGACTTGTGTGTGTGTATAATTGCTTTGAGATTATTGTAAGTTGCTTTATTGAAATCCATGAGAAACGAGAAGAGAACAAAGAAAATTCGATCATCAAGAAAAGTCGCTAATTTCCCAGTGCGTCACTGAAAATGAAGCTTGAACGAAATGCGGATTCTTTTTAAAGCCAAAGATTAAGAAAAATAGAAAACAAATTATTTAAAAAAAATGAAAATTAAAATTTGAAAAAATAAATTTAATAGTTTTAAGAAAATTCCAACTTTAAAAATCTTTTTAAAGTCCAATCGACATGGAAATGAAGATCGAATGGACCCTTTATGTACGCAAAGATTATAGAAAAATTTGAAATTATAAGATTGGGAACTATAAAAGATAGAAGAAAGTCTGTGAGACATAATATCAAACTTCATTTTTTTTTATTTCATATTAACGCTATTTAAAGGCTGGAGACTTCCGCTCTTATAGTCAGATGTATTTTCGATTCGCTTCAAACAGGATGTTGTTCCCAGTGTGATCAGATATGAATATAAATTTATACAAACTAATGTGTTTTCATTCGTTTTCTTAAAACGTGGAATTATTAAATTCTTAACTTATTTTTTTGGACATTCTGGATTTCAATGTTTTGTTTTTAAAATGAATGAGCTTTCCGATAACTCTTTAACCATTTAAATTAACAATTACACGAAGAAATAATTCTATCTTCTTTTTTCTTACACAGCGAAAAAATTATTTTCACCGTCCGTGATATGCTCTACTTATTTTATCAATTTTTTTTTCCCATACGAAAATGTGTTGCTTTCTCTTAATACAATAGTTTATATAGATACGTTTCACAATTCATGTTTGAATTATTTATAAATGAACAATTAACGTATGAAACGGAAAATAAATTAAACTAATAAATTTTCCGAACAAGGCGAAAGACACAACTCTTCAGATGAGCAACGGATTCGACTTGACAGGACGCACGCAATGCTTGTGAGATTTGTATTTTTTTTCCAAGTACGCGATATCTTGATTTCAGAATCTGCAATTGTTTGCTGTTCCCTAATTTAATTTTTACGTGATATAACTCGTTCGGATTTAATTTGAATGCCGCATAAATTCATTTCGTTCTTTTCAAAGGTCCACATTTTCCGATGTGAACAAAATTCGAAAGGGTACCGGTGCTCACACATTTTTTAGACCGACTGTACATTATTGTGTATCGGGGACCCGTGTGTGAATATTTATGTATTGTGTGAATACATATTATGTATTGTAATGTATTTTTTTTATCATACGCAACACACAGTCATTGTTGTGCATTAAGCATTGTTTTGTATAACATGCTGTTTATGAACTTTTTCAAGGGAAATGTGAATATTGTAAAAATTTATAAACTTGATGAATTAACAGATGTTTAAGTGATATGTTTATTTGAGTTAAGTGTATAACTAATATGTTGCACATGCTGATAATGTTAAATTATAAAATTTAGATATGTTATTTTCATTGAAATTATTTTGTAATCAGATACCGGATTTAGTAATTTCTAGTAAATCTGGAGTTGATGGTGATAAAGGGGGGGGACATTGTTACCCAAGTACAAACTTAAATTTATATATTAAGTGCTTTTAAGTTTTAGTCTAGTACGGTTCTATTTAATTTTTTTTATCACCATATTTATCATTCATTTAAAATACTTGTGCGTTATTTTCAACTTTATTTTTTTCTGCTATGCCTTACCGGCATACTCCTATACCATTACACTTAAAATTTTACTTTGCCGATCTGGTATTTCTATATTCATAATTGAATTATTAATTTACTGTATACGCATGGCAGTTCGCTAAAGGGGGCGTATCCCAGGTGTTTTAAAAGCACCAGATTCAGAAAATCAAACTCTGGTGTCTGATAGTTTTGGTTAAAAACTGTTATATGTTCATCGGTATTATAATCTTACTTATTTTTGTTAGTAATGATAATGAATTATTTAATTAGAATATCTTTATCTATTCTCAAATTTTAAACTTAATTTGCTTTGTAATTATTTTATGTTTGTTGTAAATAATATAATGCAAGTAATCGCAAAGAACCACAAAGTAAGTCTCTTTTCGTCTGTAAAACTATAGTCTTCTAAGACGTCCACAATCGTCTGCTGCTCTGCTTTCTGATTGGTGGTTGTGTTCAAGCCGTCCAAAATCTATAAATACACCATGTTCTGAACTCTTATTTTAGTATATGTATAATTTCTTTCTTTGTAACTTGCTTCATTAAATATTCTTTTTGCGATTCATGGACTATTGTTCGTTTAACGAATTTCAACAGCAGAGCGTGGTTTTCACTGTTATAAATTAAAAGCAGTTTCTAGTTTTAATTTATTGCTTGATAGAATAAATTTATCAATAAGCAATGGCTTCGCCGCATGATTTGCATGGAGTAAATCCATTTGATGGAAAGAACTTTCCTGTTTGGCGGTGACGAGTGGAAGCTGTTTTGTCTGCGAAAGAACTGGAAACATACTTAGTGAAGGAGCCTGATGTGAATAAGGAAGCAGAAGTCGTTAAAGGAAAGAAAGCCTACGCATTACTCATGTCACTCTTAAGTGATCAAGTGCTCGTATCAATGAGTGGTGAAAATACGGTGAAGGAATTATGGGAGAAACTTCATGCTGTTTATGAAAGCAAAGGAGCGGTAAACCAAATACTAACTAGAAAACGTCTTACTACACTTAAGAAAAACAGAGATGTTCCAATGCGCCAGCATATAGATAAAGTATCAAAACTTGTCGCCGATTTACGAATGTCTGGAGCGAAGGTAAGTGATATTGATACTGTCGTCTATATTTTGATGTCTCTCCCTCCAGAATTCGAAAATGTTAAGGTTGCATTAGAGAATCAACCGAGTGAGAATTTATCATTAGATTTTGTAACTCAGCGTTTGATAGACTCTGAAGCTCTTTTGAAAGATTCGAGAAATAAAACAAGTATTCGTTTTATGAAACAAACTGTGGATAGTGCGGCTTTTTCTACGAGAAAAGAACTCATATGTTTTCATTGTAAAAAGAAAGGACATACTGCTAAGTTATGTAAAAGGAAAAGTGCTATAATTGTGGTAGTGTTGGTCATTTTAAAAAGGAATGTAAATTCAAATCTGAGTCTAAGACTGATGAAAAATATTCTTCTGCTCTATCTTTTGCTGCTGGCAATTTGACTTTCGGAAGTCCGAAAAAGTTCATTATTGATTCCGGGACAACATCCCATATGTGCTCTCAGAAAGACTGGTTTTCATTCCTTAAACCGTCATCAGGAACTATTCGATGTACATCCCGCTCCACTACACTGGTAGTGAAAGGTATGAGAAGTGTAATATGTCATTTGGCGGAGGCAACACGTATACCCGTATATCCCCAAAACATCTAATGGAATTGACATAACTTTAGAAAATGTACTTTTTGTTCCTGAACTCAATGGAGAATTAATTTCTGTAAAAAATATTGAATTAGGTGGGTATAGTGTTATCTTTAGAAATAAAAAAGTGTTCATCGAAAACGAGAAAGAAAAAATTTGTGTGAGCTATCGTGATGATAGCGGACAATATATTTGTGACTTTGTTCCAAATTGTGAAATTTCCCTTACTGCGAAAGAAAAGGACTTGGATTTATGGCACAGAAGATTTGGACATTCCTCTAATAAAGCCTTAAAAGAACTTGGATTGCCTACCTTTGATAAATTTTGTGAAGTGTGTACTTTTGCCAAACAAAGTGCTTCTCCTATAGGAAAAGGTCCTAGACGAAGGGCATCCGAAACTATGACATTGATTCACACAGATGTTTGTGGCCCTATTGATCCGCCTATGGCTACAGGTTAGCGTTATTTTATGACATTAATGGATGATTATTCACCTTTTATGGAAGTTCGTTTGCTGAAAAGAAAAACTGATGTTGTGAATAAATTAAGATGCTTTTTAAAAGCAAATCCTTCAGTACGGAAAATTAGGTGCGACAGTGCAAAAGAATATGTTTGTGGTGAATTCCTCAAATGTGCTACTAAATTTGGTGTTACAATAGATCCAGTTCCTCCTTACACAGCACCTTTAAATAGAGTTGCTGAGCGTGCCAATCGCACATTGTTAGAAAAAGGGCGAGCTTTAATATTTGAAGCGAAACTTAGCAAGAAATTTTGGGGATTTGCAATTTTAACTGCTGCATACCCAAGAAACAGAATTCCTAGTAGATCCATAGAAAACTGTACTCCTTATAAATTAAAATATGGTAAAGATTCCGATCTTCAAAACATTTTAGTATTTGGATGCGATGCGTACGTGTTGGTTCCTCCTCTTGGAGATGGAAAACATAAGGCTCGACTTGTTACTCGTGGTTTTATGCAAAGAGAAGGAGTGGATTATGATAAAACATTTTCACCAGTTATCAGTATTCCTGCATTACGTATAGTGTTTAATATTATTCTTCAAGAAAATTCAAAAGTTTATTCACTGAATGTTAAAACTGCATTTCTTAATGGTGAATTAAAAGAAATTATTTACATGGATCAACCAGAAGGATATGATGATAATAGTGGCAGGAAGTGCCGGTTAAAGAAAAGCTTATACGGACTTAAGCAGTCACCTCGTCAATGGTACGTAAAATTTTTAAATTTCATTCTCAAATTAAACTTTAAGCCATTAAATAGTGAACAATGGATTTTTATTCATCAGTCTAAAGGTAAAAGAATTTTAATGACACTTTATGTGGACGATTTATTAATTGCGGGTACTGATGATAGTGAAATCAAAATTATAATTGGATTATAATCAAAAGAATTTGAAATGTCTAAATCTGGAACAGTTTCTGAATATTTAGGAATTAAAATAACATTTACACCTGATGGACTGTATCTAGATCAAGAAACATATATTTTGAATTTATTAAACAGATTTAAAATGTTTGATGCTAAAATAGTCTCTACTCCCATGGAAGTAGGAGCGACAGCAGCTAATTTTGAGAAAGGAAGTGCTTTTTGTGGACCCTACCGAGAACTAATAGGATCTTTAATTTTTTTAGCATATACATCTCGTCCTGATATCCTTTATGCTGTAAACTGTTTGAATCAACTTCAAGAACACCCTACTGATAGTGCTTGGAGTGCATTGAAAAGAGAATTTTGAGATACCTGAAAGGTACTTCAACTTTAAAACTGGAATATAAAAAGTGTGTGGATAAAAATTCATGCTTCAATGTCTATGCAGATGCTAACTGGGGTGCAAACCCAAATGACAGAAAATCTATATCTGGTAACATAATTATGTTTAATAATTGTCCAATATCTTGGTCTTGCCGAAAACAAAATTGTATTGCTTTATCTTCCATAGAAGCAGAAATTATTGCCCTAAGTAAAGCCATTCAAGATGCATTGTAGTTGAAAAACATTATTTTGGAATTAGCTGATATTAAAGAAATCATGATTTTTGAAGATAATCAATCTTGTATTAAGTGTGTAACAAATGAAACCAACAAAGGTCGATTAAAACATATAGACATTAAATTAAAATTTATTCGACATATCTTATTTTGTCATGATATAAAAGTTTTCTATATTTCATCTAACCTACAAATTGCTGATATGTTTACAAAATCTTTATCTAAGTTTAAATTAAAGGAACTTTTACCATTATGGGGATTAAAATTGTATTTGATTATATCATGTTAATGTAAATATTGGATGGCTTGAACGTCTCTAATTTCTTAATGTATACTTATTTTTATTGATTTATATGATTTAATTGTGCATGTTTCTTTGTGATTAAGGGCGAATGTTGTAAATAATATAATGCAAGTAATCGCAAAGAAACACAAAGTAAGTCTCTTTTCGTCTGTAAAACTGTAGTCTTCTAAGACGTCCGCAATCGTCTGCTGCGCTGCCTTCTGATTGGTGGTTGTGTTCAAGCCGTCCAAAATCTATAAATACACCATGTTCTGTTCTCTTATTTTAGTATATGTATAATTTCTTTTTTGTAACTTGCTTCATTAAATATTCTTTTTGCGATTCAAGGACTCTTGTTCGTTTAACGAATTTCAACAATGTTTAGTATCAATTAATTAAACTTACTATTTTTAAGCAAGCCTAATTATTGGCATGTTATTAGTTTCTATTAATATAGCGAAATACTGTATAGGTATTTAAACTAATAGCTAGCGTTTCTTTAACTGCATTAAAATTTAATATTTGCAGCTCTGCTTATCATGGTAATTATTTTGGCAATTAGCCTAATGGTGGGTATTGGGAAAATGACATCTGCCCACAGATACTTAAAAAAGTAGTACAGACTGACAAAAAGGTTATGGGCCAGGTTACATATCAAATATCTTGAAATTTATCTCGGGATAATTAGCCAGTTAAAATACTTTAAGCGAATTTTTACCCATTTTAAAATGTATTAGATTATTTGAGATGGGGGAGGGGGAGTTGATATAAATTTTTCAATTTAAAAAATTATCAAATTAAAATTATAAATTAATTTTTTTCTCGAAAAAATTATTTTTCTTTGAGATTTTGTTAATTTTTCTCGCCATGGCTACTTACGTAACTTATAAGTTGAGCAACCAAAACTATGAGACATGGACTTCAGACATAAAGTTCATTCTGATGGAGAGAAATGTGTGGGAGGTTGTAAAAGGAGCTGAAAAAGCTCCCATTCCACCGATATTAAAAAGTGAAACTATTTCATTCAAAGATTTGAATGATACTGCGTATCTCAAGTCTTAAAGAATTCAACAAAAACAAAAACATTGCTTTATCTCTGATATATTTGAATATTGATGAAGATCGTCGACGTATAATAGATGGAACAGAAGATCCAATAGTTGCTTGGGAAACATTGTTGAAACTATTCCATCCAGATACCAGAGCAAATCACATGACTTTATTATCAGAATTATGTGATACTAAAATGTTACTTGAAGAAAGTATTATCATGTTTTCAACAAGATTATTAAAAGTCTACAACAGATTGAAAACTATAGATCCTACTTTTAAGTGAAAATATGCTAGTTTTCAACTTCTGAGATATCTTCCTTTGCATTTCGACAGAATAGTGCAACTTATTCTTGGTTGGCCAAATGAAAATTTTAACTACAAAGCTATTACAGACGCCCTGAATGCAGAATAGGTTCATCTTCAGTTACGAGAAAAAGACTCGCTAACACAGGCTAGTACAGTAACATCTGTGAAGAAACAAATTCTCTGTTTTGGTTGTCAACAGCCTGGGCATTATAGAAATTCATGTCCTCTTAAAGCACAATCACTGAAAGTATCCAGATGTTTTAGACCAAAATACAAGAGCCATTCCAGATGTTGTAGTCCAGAATGTAGGAACCAAACCAGACGCTTCAATTCAGAGTACAAAGGTCCGTACAGAGAACCCAGATCTGACTTTGTGTCAGAAAGGAACCAGTCACGCAGTTCAAATTCCACTTATCAAAATCAACCTCGTTTCAACCGGTGTAAGGACAAGCATAAACGTGGTATTGGATTTAGAAACACCACTTCTACAAATAAAGATGGGCATTCGCCATGTAAGTCAAACTTTTATATTACAAATTTATTTAATCAAACTAAAGAAAGAGTGAATCGGCCCTGCCAACCATACCCCATTTACGTTCTGCTCCATATATATCAAACCTAGACCACAACCCAAGTAGCACAGAAATATTGGCCAATGTTCTGTCAATGTTGGCCAATATTTTGAATGCTGATAAATGCCGAATGTTGATATTGAATAATATTATATAATATTTATGAAATGTATTCGATTCACACAGGTAGTTTATAAATTACATTTACTTGAATTATTTTAGAAGACTGTGATTTGAAACTCGTTTTTAAAACTTATTAACGTTAATGAATGATGCATACATTTTCCCTAGAAATTCTTTGAATATTGAATAACATTGTATAATATCTTATCTACAATATTACTCTGCGAACATTTTTAAATATTTTTAAATATTCTTGTTACAATTTGAAGTTTACTTGAAACGAAGTGAAGATAAATGAGCAGTGAATTTTGAATTGTTAATAAAGTTCCTTTGGTTGTTTAATCTCATCATTAATAGTAATTAGAAAGGACTTAGGTATATTAACCCTAGCAACTTTATAAAACACCTTGCATTTAAATTCTACAGCAAATTTTATATATATATATATATATATATATATATATATATATATATATATATATATATATATATATATATATATATATATATATATATATATATACAGAGAGAGAGAGAGTATAGAAAACACAGCAATACAAAATATCCCTAACTATAACCCGTATGACCCTAAATTCTTTTGTAGGCCAAGAGCAGTACTTCGTCTAAAACCAATGGCAGTTAATTTCTAGCAATCAATGTCTACTAAATTAAATTATGTCTATTAAATTGTTGCCACCTTTCTACTTTAACTCCATCAATATAGTTTAAAGAAATTGTCAGTACACTTTTAAATTCTCCCACCCATTAATTGATGATAAATGAATGTTTGCTTGTAAACAAACGCTATAACATTAATCCGTTACGACGATACCATCAGCAGATGGCATCCGCTTCTACCTACACCAAAACTTAAGCAAATTTTCCTGCTTAAATAAAGTATCTTAGTTAAATATTTTATAATTATAAGATATAAATGCGCAAAATAAACAGAAGATTAAATAATTTACCCATAACACTGTCATGCAAACCCAATTCTAACCCAGGGAGTACTTCCATTGATCCTATGAAATGTTTCTGTAATTTTTTTTAATTATTATTATTATTAAGTACTCATGTTATTCTCACATTGCACACACTCAGTGCACCAAAAATTGTAAAAATCTCTATGTATTTCTTTCTTGTATTGCAAGATCTTGTATAACTTTTCTTGAATTTTTTCACTAACTCTCGGGAAGCTTAACGGAGTTCGGTAAGTGTGCTCCTGAAGCTATGTCTTCTCCATCTGTTAGGCAACTTCAACTTCTTTATTAGGTCCCAAAATTTTTTAATTACAGAGGCAAATGGCTTACAGCTAGAAACTTCACAGCAAAATTTAGACCAGATCTCTAGTAGTGTTATTTGTTGTGTGCAATATTTTATTATAATTTAAGAAATTGGTTTATCATGCTAGGTAGTAAATTTAAATCTTTTAAACGTAACATGACAAGTGCGCTCCACGATTTGTTTACTTTTTCCCAAGCCTAATAACACGCTAGATTTCGATTAGATTTTGAGCGTGAGTTTAAATATGGACGATAAAATTTTATGTAAATCTAGGTATTGTGCAGCGTATGGGTGTAAAAATGCCAAGTATAAGGTTGATTGCCGAGAAAAATCGTCTTTATATTTCGCTTAAAGAATCAAAAACTACTAAAAGAAAGGCTGATTAAGTTACGACGAGAATTTTCCCCTTCACCATGGTCAGTTTTGTGCTCAGATCATTTTGAAGAGACAGATTTTAGGTATGAAAACTTCACGAATCAGCGTTTATTGAAACAAGATGCTGTTCCAACAAATTTGTTTTCTCGAAGCAAAAAGTGAACGGCGTGTGCTTCGATGCCAGCTTCCAGAACAAGGGAATGATGAAAACTAGGATGCCTGTACAACAGAGTAAGTAATTTTGTTTTGCCAGTTTATTCTCTCTATGAAACTAAGTGTTATAAAAATTTGCTATGTTAAATTAAACAAATATTATATTTTGAAACTTGATATGAATCTAATGTAATTTGAGCTTATTATCAAATATTTTTAAGAAATTTAAGTATGATTAATGGGTTTAACATATTTTATGTTTACTACTTTAAATGTGAATGAAAAAATTATCATTCTCAAAATTAAAATTTATATTAAAAAATTGATAAATGCATTACAAATTACTCAAATTAATTTTAAGTAATAAAATTGCTTACTGTAATATAAGGGTTAATCTGAAATTTTTGAGATACGCGCAGACGAGAATTTACAAAATAAAATTAAAGGTTTAATTTTAAAGTACAAAGTATTTTAACACAGAAGATGATTTTTTACTGACTTACTTTAACTTGTTTAGCGTGGAATAAATTTTAAACAGAAGAGAAAAGGGAGTTGACGCGAGAACATTTTCACGCTATGATTTTCTACGATTTCAAAGCAGGATTAAATCAAGAAGAATGCGTTCAACAGTTGCAATTAGCATTTGGTGATGAATCTCCAGCTCGTGCTTCTGTATTCAGATGGCTTAGGAAATTTAGAAGAAGTCGCAATTTTCTTCAGGATGAAGAACACACAGGAAAGCCACCGTCGGCAGTAATCACGGATAATGTGTCTGCCATACGAAAACTGTTAATGGAGGATAATCGATGTACCTATCAAATGATACAGAAGAAACTTAACATTGGATCCGCAGCCATACACAAAATCATTCATGAAGAATTACATATGAAAAAAGTGGTTTGCCGTTGGGTTCCCCATAATCTAACTGAGCATCAAAAAGAGGAGCGTGTCAGAATCAGTAAAGAAACTCTTAATATGCTGAATGATGGTGGCCACCGCATCATTTCTAAAATTGTAACAGGTGATGAAACGTACATACCGTTTTTTGACGTTCCAACACGTCAAGAAAGCAAAGTATGGGTCTTTGAAGATTATCCCACGCCGACAATGGTGAAAAAACAACGTGCACTGAAAATAGTGATGTATGCCTATTTCTTCAGAAGTACGGGATAGGTCAAATTCATCAAGTTGGAAGGACAGAAGACAGTAACAGCAAACTGGTATACAGCTAAATGTCTACCAGAAATTCTACAAGAACTGAATGTTAGGGGACTAATGCTTCACCATGACAATGCATCTTCACATACAGCCGGATTAACAGTTGAGTTTCTTAAACAAAAACAAATTAAAGTGATCGAACATCCGCCGTATTCACCTGATCTAGCTATGTGCGACTTTTGGTTATTCTTTAATCTAAAAAAGAACTTACGTGGACTTCGTTTTCATTCAGAAGATGAGATTGATGTGGCTATAAATGCCTTTTTTCATCTATTCGAAGAAATGAATGGCTTGAGGAATTTAATCTGTGGAAAATTCATCTAAAAAAGTGCATTGATGCTGGAGGAGACTACTTTGAACACACCTAAAATTTTGTAAGTATAACTTTAAAAATCTAGTTGTATTTCAAAAATTTAAGAGTGACCCTCGTAATACAATACTCACACAATATATATAATGAATGCACATATTCTACTTATAAATTATTATTCAAAATATAAATTATGTAAAAGATAAATGAATCCTCACAAGGAAAAAATAATATAAAAGATATTACTTAAGGTTCTCTCTTTGGTGGTTATTTTAGCATTAAATGAATAAGTAATATAGTTTTTTATTTGCTAAAATTACAATTTTTTTTTCTCAGTGAAGAAGAAAATTGAATTGTTAATTTTCTAGTCTTTAACTCAACGGTTTATTTGTATCACATATTAAGTGTGGGTTTGCATTATTTTGAAATCAGTTTTAAAATATGTTTTCTGTACTTCATAATTACTGATTGAGAATGAATAACTGAATTAAATTCCTTATATAATTATACAACTATTAATTTGTCTTCTATTTGAGTACAATAAAGTTAATTTATTTCTGTAAGCTTGATACCAGACAAATTCCTGCTGTATTATCTTCAAACTTACACAAACTATTAATTTTAAATTTAATTATTTCCTAATATATGTCTTGATTCTAAATGACACTTAATTTGACCTTAAGTAACTCTGAGCATCAAAAACTTTATCTTGTGCTTGCATCTAAATGAATAAAAATTTTGTTTAGCTTCATTTTCAGGCACAAATATTGATAATAGTTCAGATTGTACTTTAAATGTAGGTTAAATTAGTCAAGTACAAAGTATGAATAAATGAACAAATCAAATATTTCATTATTATTAAAATGAAATGAATTATTTAACTGAGAGTTTTTTTATTCTAAAATTGAAAAAAAAGGAAAACTTTTGTGATTAATTTTAGATTTTTTAATTATACATATAATACTTATTATATTGAAATTTTTTGTTTTAATTGAGATAAATAACTCTTTTTGAATTGAGTCTATTGCAATGTGCAGGAAAGGTTGGTTCTCTAGTACAATTTATGTTTAATAGTTCACTTTTTGAAAACATTTTATCTATTCAATTATCTTTAATTAATTATTTATCCTTGTAATATATACTTAGGCTTTTTTGCAAGAGTTTTTTTTTTAACCTTCTAGAAATTTAGGCCTATAATGGATTGAATAATAAACTTGCTTTGTTTGTTTTTTCAACATTCTGAATAGAATGGTGTTCTTGTTGAAAGAAATTTTGCCCACATATTGCTATTACTATTCTCCATATGTGTAATTTTAATGTTAAAAAATGCAGGTTATCAATATCTAATGTTGAAATAGATAATAGTGTTTTCTGGTTGGATAATAAGGTAGTCTTGGTATGTTTCATAATAAAATATATCAATATATATTTAATAAAAAATATTTGGAAAACATTTATATTTCATGAATATTTTACATCAGTCATTATTTTGAATGATATTAAAAGGAATGTTTTATTGTCTTGTGTCATATGGATACAAAAGAAATATAGAGATCTGCCTTTCTTACTGTTAAAGTTTATCATTATTCTCCATTTTATGATTGCTAATATTTCTTTAAATTTTACTATTTTGACTAAGGCTCTTTTTCAATGAAGATTTTAAGTAAATGTAATAGTTTCAATTAAATTACCTCTCTCTATTGAAGATCTTTACTAGTATCATTTTTACTATAATTGTTTATCGTTTGTTAAATTCATTAGTACATCTGACAAACACTGATTTTAAGGATTTAATTTTGTCATGCTTCTTTCCTGTATATTACATATATGAATATTTAAAGTAAATATTAACATTTAAATTTCTTTATTTCATAGAAACTCAAATACTGTTAATAAATTAGAAGATCAACCTGTGGAAGAAAATTTTTATGATGTTGATGAATTTGATTCTGAGTTCTCCAAACCAGATGAGACAAGCTTGGCTGTTGATCAATATGAAGATCAACGGGCAAATAGATTGTCTGATAATTTTCAATTCCTCCAATATGTTAACAGATTCTTTTAATTTTATAGTATTAATTATGAAAATTCAAGGTCTGAGATTATAAATAATTCAAAAATTTCTCAAGTATCATTAAAAGATTAATTGAAATTTTGGGCTATTAAGTACAGGTGCATCACAATGCATTAAGTACTTGTTAAAAATGTTGAAACCTCATCATCAAGAACTTCCACTGGATAGTAGAACTTTGTTACAAATGTGTAGGGATTCAAATTTTATTCAGGCTTACAAAAGAGAATATTGTTATTTTGGAATTAAAACTTAAAAAGTGTAGATTTGAAAACTCTTTGCCCTGATGTTGTTAAATTACGTGTTAATATTGATGGGTTACCTATCTCTAAAAGCAATTATTCTAAATTCTGGCCCATTTTAGGATTGATTGTAACATCATATGAAATATCTCCATTTATATGTTATTATGGGTCATCAAAACCAACTTGTATTAAACTTTTTTTAGAAGATTTTGTGTCTGAAATAAATGAATTAAAATCAAATGGTTTTAAGCAAAATTCTTTTAGTTTTAAATTTGATTTGCATGCATTATTATTAAATGCATATATATTTTAATAACTTCCATATGTCTAAAATGAATTATAAAAAGTTTGTTTTATTTAAGATAAAAATATTATCTCTAAGAACAATATTTTTATTTTTGTATCTAATAAATTTAGTGAACTTTAAAAATTCATGCAATTTATGTTTGTAATATTAACAGTATGTAAACAATTATTAATTCATAATGTATGTAAAAAAAATGTATTAAAAATTTTTTGTTAAATTTTGTGAAACTTTTTAGTTAGTTTTTCCCTTTATCGATTTTAGCAAAAAGAATGTTTGAATATTGGAGCTCATGCATGGTGAAATAAGGAAATTACACGAAAAATGTGAAAAGATAAGTCTTCAATTAGAGTCTCTTACTGGAACCAATGGAAATTTATTGACTCTTAATGAGAACTTACCGGCAGGGATTAATTTACCTGTAAATTCTGAAGAAATGCTAAAAGAATTGAATGATAAAATTAAAAGTGACTCAGAGTTTTCTGCAGCATTGGTATTTAATTTTTTATAGACAAACTTGAGTGATTATGTATGCAAAACAAGTTTAATAAATTTTGGGTGTATAACATTAACAAAAACTTTAAAATTACTTATTTCAGGTACGCTATTTTCATGGATTTGGGAGTGGTAAAACACCCCGATCATTCCTTTTAAGTATCATGAAAAATATTAATTTCTGAACTTGCTATCAAATACAGTCGATTTGGAAGAAAAGGAAAGAAGTCTTTTTCCGAGTATCGGGAATTACTTAATGTCATGCTAGGTATACTATTTTAATATTTCTGTATTTTAATTTGCCACAAGGAGCTGTGAGTAGCAGTGTGCTTTTCAACTTGCACACTAATGATTTGATGGAAAAACTTAAAAAGATTGAAGGTGTTAACGAGTGCATGTTTGCCGATGATATGGTTATATGGATACAGAAAGAAAATATTAAAAACTATCAAAAGCAACAGGAATATCTAGAAATTACCATGAACAACGCCCTCAGGTCCCTTTCGACTTGGTGCGAAGAAAACAACATGACCATCAATAAAACCAAAACCGTATATCAATTCTTCTCTATGAAACACGTTAATCCAGACTTCAGAATAGAGGTTGGCGGCACCATGCTCAATAAGAGCACCACAACTAAATACCTAGGAGTAATGTTGAACAATAAACTTAGTTTTAAAAATCATGTCAACTATATCAAAAATAAGGTAGCAGAAAAATCAAGGATCCTTTAAAATACTGGCAGGAGCAAAATGGGGTTGTACTCAGGACACTCTTAACAAGACGTACAATACATATATCAAACCTGTAATCAAGTATGGAAGTAAGATGCTAATTTACACTTCTCACAAGAAAATATGAATGTACTTGAGAGAGCTCAAAACAAAATCCTTAGAATAATAACTGGGGCAGTGAGAACAACTCCAATAGAAGCAGTACAGCTATATACGAACAATATTTCCATATTCTACGAAATTATGAAACATTCCGTGGGAGTCCATGTCAATGAAATGCTCGAATTGTGCCATATGGATGCATACATATAAAAAGAGTACAATGAAAACACAAATTTTACCAATAGAAACTTGCGACCGTATCCTCGAAGAACTGGACGTCTCGGTCAGCAACACCCCCTTCGATGACCTTACAATCCCGCTGACCTTCACGCATATTGAACATCATCTCCCAGATTTGAACCATGGAAAGAAGGAAACTCCTTACGATATCCTAAAAGCCCTGTCTCTTTGTACTATAAACGAAAATTTCCCCTCTTCTCAGTGGACTAAGATCTACACTGACGGTTAGCAAATTGGAAGTACATCAGGTGCCGGAGTTTTCTGTGATTTCTTTTCCAGATCAGCTCCAGTGGGAAGATTCATGTCAAATTATGATGCCGAAATTGCGGCAATAGACATGGCACTGACTGAACTTATAATTCATAAGGACTTTTTCTTGAAGGCTTTGATACTGGTTGACTCAAGCTCTGCCATCCAGGGTGTTACCGGTAATCAGAGCAAAGAAACTCCAACCATCTCAAGGATACGTCTTAAGGATTCGGACCCTCTACAGCTTGAATAAAGTCATAGTATTCCAGTGGACTCCCTCACATGTGAGAATCAACAGAAACGAGAAAGCAGACACCCTTGCCAAAATTGGCACCGAACTCCCTCAGGAGTGCTTACCGATACCCACTGAAACCCTAAAGAAAGTAGCACAGAGAAAAGTATAGGAAGTTCAGAATGACATTCTTGTTGATCATTCTAGAGGAAAAGCATGGGAAGATATACAAAAAGATTGGCCTAAATTCTGCCAAAAACCTAGAAAGGAAGCGATGGCTTCCTTCAGAATGAAAACAGGACACGACTGGCTAGCAGAACAATTACAAAGACTAGGTTTCCTCAACTCTAATAACTGTCATATTTGTGGTGAAGGCACCCTGAATGCTGCACATCTTATTTCATGTAAAAGACTAAACAACGATGCCCAGTTGAGGGGCGACCTGTGTCACCTTTACTGGGAAGCCAGGACCCATCTCTTTGAACTCCAGCATAATGTCCCTGCTTGAAACTTTATTTTTTCTCTTGTATTCCTTTATATGTTAACCCAGACTCTTTCCTGAATTGAGTTTGCCATTTTCAATGGATTAATTATTTTCCAATAAAGCTATATTAAAAAAATATTTTAATTTGCAAATATATTAATTTCAATGACTAAAATTATTTTGTGGTGTTTTTGTTTTTGAATATTTTTAACACATTCAATGATACATAAATTAATTTTGCTTTTCATTTGTTTTTATTATTTTTTTTTAATGTTAAGTTAGTACTAAGGTAAAATTTTCAAAAAACACTTTATTATAGTATATTATCTTGTTATTTATGAAAGTAATAAAAAGAAGTTACTAATAAAAGCAATAAGGAAATTTTCAGAATTTTTTAATTTTTTTCACTTTTATTGTCAAAATTGTTATGCTGCATATATTGTCCTTGTGCACTTATTTAAGATTGCTATAATTTAAATGATTGATTCTTAGTGCATTTAAGTGCTAATTAAGCTATTTATAATATATGTGTCTCCAATTTCTGGTGTTTAAGTAAAAAAAAAAAAAAAAAACAAAGAATAATAAGTCTCGAGATTTTTATCGCAACATAATAGAAATTTCATAAATTATCAGTGTGATGCATGAAAAGTAAGATTACTCTAAATACAGTTGCTTCTATGTAAAGACAAATTTGTTTTGCAGGATTTATTTAATTTCAAGTGTATATTTTTTTTATTAATCTTATTCCCTCTATTAAAATTTCTTCATTGCGTACTTGATGTAGATAATTCTTTCTCTGGTGATTTTTTTTCATTTAAGAGTGTCAATGTATAAAAAATTTTTTACAATATTTTAGCTGCTGTTGTTTTGAAGTACAAGGAGAACAGTTGTGAAGAGCTGGCAGAAATGTTTAGCAAAAATTTATCTGCTGCTACTGACTGGAATGGCAGAAAAATACGGCAATCTGATATAGCAATTGAATGTGAAGCTGATACTTTAGTTTGGTGAATAAATACTTCTTAAAACAATCAGTTATTTTTTTGTATCAAACTAGAAATACGTAAATGATTAAAAACACATGTAAAAATTTATTTGTTTTCTTTAACTTGGCAATTCCATTTTCAATGCAACTTTTCTTTCCCAAATTTTAAATAAACATCATTGAAATATTTATGATTATTTATTTTAGCTGTTTCTGTTATAAAGAATTTAATAATTAAAAAATGAAACAGGTGTTTTATAAAAATTTTGCTACAGATTTTAATGAAAGAAAAATTCCGACTTACTGATATAAAAGATAGGCTTGATGTTAATTTTTTATTTAAATATTTCAGTAAAATTATCTTTTATAAATTCTTTCTTGATGCAAAAGTAAGACATAACTATAAAACATACATTTAGCTCTACTACTAATATTAATTCAATGTCATTTGTGCTATGAAGAAAAATTATTTTTTTAATTAACAATAGAATTTGTTTTTCTTAAAAGTGATATGTAATTCTAGTTATTTCTACTAAACATTCTCTTAATAAGATACTGCTGATTCCCTTAAAATTATTACAAATTTTATCTTGTGCATATATTATCTTAAACAAGTGAGATGGATCATTTAGGAAAACTATAACTGGCTTGTGGGAATTTGAAATTAGAAAATCCATCTAGGAAGTGATTTGTTATTCATCTCATTACAATATTTCAAAATTATGGAAAGTACGGAATTTTAATACTTGTGTAAAATAGAGTGCATAAAAGAAACTCATATGGTGTTTTAAACTCATGAATATTCATATTTTAATAAATTAGGTAAACTATTCTGTACTTGTGTTTTCAATTACAGCATACCATTAAATCTGATGTATGTGTAAGTTTAGGTGGTTTTTTAATGCTTTCAATAAATTTAAATGGATACTTGATTTTATAGTGTTTTGTTTCATAATTAGTTTTTGATTTAAAAAGTTTATTGTATTGAATGTAAGCAAACTGTTAATTACAATTACATCTGTTTAATTTGAAATAATATTGAGAATTTTGATTGTATATCATAATCATTTTCTTTGCTCTATAAAAGTATGAATAAAATCTATCCAAGATTATTAAAAATGTTTTAGAAATTCGAAATTGCAATATTATATATCTTACTCTTTTAATGTAGATTCCGGTTCTAACAAACTATATGAATGATATAAGTCTGAGGCTCGGATCTTGTCAAAATAAATTGACTGGCATTTATAAACCAAAATGTTGTTAATTATTTTTTAAATTACTTGCTTAACTGAAATGCTTATTTAATTTTAAAAGAAAATTTTCACATGGATACTTATCTTGCTGAGTAGATATATTTTAATTTTTTTATAGTAAAATATGAAATCTATTTAATAATGCATAAGATTTAGTATATATATTTAATAATTGCAATTATGAGCATACTGAAATATTGATCACTATCAGGCACATACTTGTAAAAAAAATAAATAAAAGTATTGAAATATTCAACTGCAAAACTGAGGATAAAATAAGAAATCTCAAAAGCTAATGCATTTAATCATACTGATGATTGAAGAATGAATTTGTAAATGTCACTTCCATTTGTGCTTCACATTTTCCCATTATGAAAAAAATATGAGAAATTTAATATTAACACTTAAAAAAGATTTTACTGAAAAGAATATTTAAAATATGTATTAATATAAATTCTAATTACATGTTCAATATTTAATAACGCAGGAAAAAATTACTGTTTTTTCCAATAATATTTTATTTAAAAGTTTAACAAAATTCTATTTAATAGTCACATCAGAATAGAATATTATTCAGTACCAAAATGAGCTACTTCTTGATATTTAAATTAAACAATAAATAATACTATAAAGGAATATTATCTAACGTCAAAATTAAATATTTAACGTCGAAATTGAATGTTTCATAATATTTAAATACAATGTCAAATAACATTGTCAGGGAATATTATATAACGTTGAAATGAAATACTTTTCGACATTCAAATACAATGTCAAATAACATTTTCGCAGAATATTTAACGTCGAAATGGAATATCAAATAATATTATATAATATCGAACAACATTATTTAATACTGAAATATAATATTATATAATATTATCTAGGTGGGATCATTTTAATATTATATAATATTGTCAGACAATATTTTATAATATTTATTTACAATATTGGCCGATTAACATTTGCTACTTGGGAATATCAATACATAAACACGGATCTTGAAGCAATGCTTACAACAAATTATGATATTTTAATATTTAGAGATCTTAATGCTAAGCACACTGCATGGAACTATAGGTCACACAACAAAGCAGGTCAAATAATTAAAACATTCGCTGATGTAGCTGAACTAAAAATCCATGCACCTGACACACCCACACATTTTAGAGCTAATTCAGCAACTACAATTGATATTGCACTCATCAGAGGAATTAATTATAACACTAAAATTTACACAATCACGGAACTTAGTTCGGATCATAATCCAGTCATGATCGAGTTTGACTTTCCCACTCACCTCCTACCCTGCTACCTCAGAATTTTGAAAGCAAACAGAAACAGATTCAGGAAGCTATATCAAATTAGCAGAGACCCACAAATAAAAAATCAATATAATAAAGCGAATAACGAATTCAGAGCCAAAATAAGCTCATGCAATTCACAAGAATGGAGAGAAAAATTAAAATCATTAAATACTCAAGACCGATACACATTTGGAAGGTCGTCAGTATCTTCAAGAAGAAACCACAGTATTTTCCGCCCATTCAAGTCCGAAATACAATTGCATACACAGACAAACAAAAAACAGAAACAATTGTTGACGTTTTTGAAACACAATTCACCACTAATGACTTACACGACTCCAGAACCAAAGATCTGGTTGCAAGCAACATACTCAGATTTCTCTCCAGACCACACACGCGTCATACAAAGCACCACCCTGTCGCAAATAAAGGCAATAATCAAGAAATTAAAGGATAACAAATCCCCAGGAATTGACGGAATAACAAACAAAATGCTAAAGAAAATTCCAAACAAAAACATTTTTCAAAATTACGATGCTTATTAACGAGATATTAAGAATAACGTATTTTCCTCAAAAATGGAAAATTGCAGTAATATATCAAATATTAAAACCAAAACAAGACAGCTACCTTCCCTCAAGCTATTGACCAATTAGTCTACTGCTCTCCCTAAGCAAAATAACCGAAACAATTATTCTAAATAGAGTAGATCAATTTTTAGAAAACAATAGTATTCTTATCCCTGAACAACACGGGTTCAGAAAATCACATTCAACAACGTATCAACTTATGAGAGTAGTGGAAATCATCAGCCAGGGATTTCAACATAAAGTACAAGAGCAATTTCTCTTGATATTGCTAAAGCTTTCGATCGAGTTTGGATTGGTGGACTTGTACACAAACTCATTAACATTGGTCTACCCGACCCACTCATTAGGATACTAATTTCATATCTTTTGGGGTGAAAGTTCCAGGTTCGCATTGGTACCACATACTCAACACTTAGACAAACCTTAGCCGGCGTGCCACAAGGGTCCAAATTGAGACCAAGACTTTCTTATCTATGTGAACGACATTCCAACATCAACACTAACTTCCCTGCTTCTTTTTGCAGACAAATCATTTATACTAGCACAAGGTAGGAAAACATATATCTCAAAATCACTTAACAAACATTCAGAACAGCTTGAGCTCTGGTTCGTTAAATGGAAAATTCTTATTAATGTAAATAAAAGTGTATCCATAATTTTTAACAAATAAAGACTACTTCCACCCAGTGTAATTAAGATCAACAACGAAATTATACAATGGTCACAAACCTGTAAGTATTTAGGAGCAACTTTCAACAGAAAATTAACATGGCACCCCCATCTGATCTAAATTATTAACTAATTTAAACGGCAATAGCTGCATTATACCCACTTATCAACTGGAATTCAAAACTTTCCATGGAAATTAAAGTGCTCATTTATGAAGCATATTTTCGACCACTTATTTCCTATGCCTGCCCTATATGGGGTTACATCCATGACAGTAAAATTAAAAAACTGGAAACTCTCCAAAATAAAGCCCTCAGATGGGCAGTTAAGGTCCCCTGGTTCATTAGAAATCAAAAAATCAGACAAGAATTAAAAATCCGTACCCTGAGAGAATTCTTCGCAAAAATAATGTATAACATGATTAAAAATATTGATAAAACTAATACGAAACTATAATTAGCCTTCCGTCCTATAATGACCTAAGTACCCATAATAGATTCCATCATTGCTCAGATATTGCCCAAAGTTTCCTCACCAACCACCATGAAATGAACTGTAAATAGAAAATTTTTCTTTGATAACTACTTGTTTGTATGGAAAAAAAGAGACTACTAAAAAGAAAATGGAATTTTTTTGTTACATCTCATTCCATATGTGAAAAAAAAAACTATTAAAAATAAAAAATGATGAAAAATTCATATACAAATATGTATACTAAATGTATATAAAAACATATTTTTTTAAATACATATGTATATGTAAATAAAATATAAAAAGAAAGATAAAGATATAGAGATATGGTATTGTGTGCTGACTAAGTTATATATACCTTGTAAATATTATAGCGTGAATAAATTCTTGTAAATACTTTTAACTGTTCTTATGTAAATATTCTTATTTCTCTCAATTTATTCCTTTACTGTTTATTTTATTATTCTATTAGTTTCATTTAATTTAATATATATTTCTTATAAATAAAATAAATTAATGAACAATAACTTTTTAAATTCTGAAATAAATTTTGCGAAATAACCATAGTCCCGTCCATTAAAATTTCAAACTCATTTTAAGCCAATCAGATTCAAGTTTTAGCTCACCAATCAAGAACTAGCTATCTAATGAGGGTAGAGGATCGCCAGATCCAGGGACCTCTGAAAACTGCCAGCTGGCAACCACTTAGTCAATGCAAATACTCATGCAGACAACAAAAGCATTTTGGATAGTTTTAAATCAGAAATTAAAATAATTTCTTCTTAAACGCAGATTTAAATAAATTTATCCAATTATATATATTTATAAAGAAATGAGGAATAAACTCATACAAAATGTGTAAGCTTATTGCTATATCTAATTAAAAAATTTTTTTCCAAGGCTTCTTTTATTAAATTTTTCATTGATTGAAATTATTACCATAATTTATGGGTGCTCAGATACACAAAAAATGAGATTTTAAAACTTTACTTGAAGAAACAACCGAACTACTTCCATGGTCAAAAACAGCTCTCAAAACACACTTAAAAACAAAAGTTAATAAACAAATGGCTACACATTGCGAAGAATAATCTTGTTTCGATGTTCCACAGGTTAATTTCTTCCTTACCAACCACGGACCGTTTCCAGTTTATTTTCACCTAATCAAAAAAGTCAATGCAGAGCTGTGCATTTGCGAAAAGTGGGAACAAGTCGCTATTATATCCTCAACTGCCCACATGAAAAAAATTTCGGCTTAATCAAATTCTCATCACAAACATCTAACCAATTCTCGACATTTTGTAGCACAGAAAGCAAAAACTAATTCAGTTAGCCGATTTCCTGATGGATAAAGACATGTCGCTGTACTACTCACCTATCAACTCAACAAATTCACCAGAGGATTTAACAGATTACGACTCTTCATAATCCAAGAGAAATCTACATTATTATACCAGGAAAAACCAGCTTTAACTCTAATATTTTATTATAACATCCTTTTTCTTTCTTTCTTGTGTTTGTTATTTTTTGTAGTCTCTGAAATGTTTTATAATTAATTTTTTAAGTAAATAGCTTTTCTTTTGTATAACCGAAGTGGCCTACTGATAGGTCACTGTAGGCTACAAGCCTACAGTGACCTATTGTAACTTAATTTGAAATAAACTAGTCGAGTTGCAGTCCTCAGGAGGGGGCGCCTCTGAGATCTCCTGGGGGTGTTTCATGCTCTGGCTTGGTGATGGAGGGATTATACCTGATAACCCCTTGGGCTGGGGGTAAACCCGAAAAAATACGCCGGAATACTGACGCCAGCAAAACTCCAGCGAACAAGTGATGCCAGAAAACGTCACAAAATAGGCATTCCGAGAGAACTTTTAAGTTTTCCAGAAAGTTAGAAATATCTGGCAGAGCACCGGCGACAAAGCAAATTATTTACCTTTTTCTTTCGTTTCTTTCTGTTTTTTTCTCCCTTCGAAATAATGTTTGTGACTAACTTTTATCAATATTTTTATGATGAAGATTAATTCATGAAAATTCTTCACAAAAAGATCATTAAATTAATTTTTATAATATTTAATATTATCTTTTTATTAAATTTTTTATTAAAAATTAAATTATTTATTAATGATAAAATAAAGAAAATTTAATTTAAATAAAGAAAATGAATTTATTTTAGATAAAAAGAAATTATTTTATAAAAATTAACATTTTTATAAAATTTTAGAAAATTTATTAATATTATGAAATTATAAAGATCAAAGATATCTGTGGGATTCAAAAGATAGAATCTATTTTGACAAATATAAAAAATGTTCTATTCTAGGAAATAAGTCATGTTTCACAAAACATTAGAAAAATCTGAGATGGGTTGTAATTTGTATTAATACTAAAAATGGATTTTTTTATGAGAAGGAATTAAATTGAATTTCGAAATCTTATTTTTTTTATATTTAAATATACCTTTAAATTAGTTTAGATAAAATACACAGAAGAGCATATTTTGCATTTAAATATACTGTATTTAATATTATTGAAAACATTGATTCTTGTGTTTAATATATATATTTTGAAACAGTAATTTTGCTACATATTTTATGTTGTTAAGGTTGCTTAGGTATAATAGATTTTTAATAAAATTAATTCAATATTAAGTTTCTAAAAAATTTGGAATTGAAGTAATATTTGTTAACAATTCCTGTATATATTGCTGAGCCAAATTAAGTTTAAATAAAAAAAGATACATAATGTAAACATTTTTGACTGTGGATTAAGGTCTTAGAAAGTATTTATTGAAGTCAGTATGTGTAACTACCATTTAATTTTGATTATACAGCTAAAAGCATAGGACACAAACACACTATATATATATATAAGAAATTTAGTAAAAATTAATTGTCATTGTATAATTAGTTTAGATTTTTAAACATTCAGGAATGCATTATTATATTTTTTGTTTTTCATAAAATAATTTACGTGAAAAATATTTTAATACTATTTGAATTGTGTTGATAATTTGCTTGCCATTTATTTATTTAAAGACTTATAGTTATATTTATTTAAAAATTTATAGTTATTATAAAAAATTATCTCAAATTTATTTTAAAAACATAATTATATTCAAAACAATGATGTAATTCAATGAGCTTGATTAAATTTAGATTATGAAATATATACACTAGTTTTTTGAATAATGAAAATTATCAATATTTTAAAAAAATAATCAAAATATTAAAAAATGTCAAGAAATAACACATTTTGAGTTTCAATATAAATAAACTAATATATATATATATATATATATATATATATATATATATATATATATATATATATATATATATATATATATATATATATATATGTGTGTGTATCAGATATCTCGATAAATAAACAGTTCTCATTACACAAAACTGATATTGCCCATCAGTCAAAATGTATTTAAATAAATCAATATGATGTAAATAGTTTCATTGGTTTAATTGAGCAATGACGTCACATAGTAACATGACATGACGTCATTATTTCTTCTCTGTGAATTCACGAAGAATTTTCCAAGCACTGAATTCTCCGAATTTCACCGGAGAATTCTCCAGTAGTTTGCGCCAGGCCTTAGTTTATTTCCATCTAGTATTGTCTGAACTTTGTGTTTTGATGTGACTTCTGCTTACTAATAAAGAATAATAAATTAATAAAACTTATTTAGCAATCAAACTGTTATTAATTTGGTATTACTTTAGAAGGATTTATAAATTATTCTGAAATATTCAAAATAACTACCAAATATCTGAAGCTTTATATATCCATACTTATAATTATTAGTTCTAATGAAAAGGATTATATATATAGATCAGTTATGTAATTTACTTATGATTATATATATATATATATAATTATTACTTAAAGGTATGACTAATGGGGGTAGTTTTGTATTCATATCATAAAGTTATAACCTATTGAAAAATGTCTACATCAAAAATTGGACATTATTATTTTTTTTTATGTTTAATTACACAATAAAAGAACACTAGCTATTATGGAGCTTGTGAAATATTAATCTAGATCATGGGTTCCCAAACTTTTTTTCTCGTGGACCTCTTTCAAAGTTTTACTATTTTAGGTACACTCCCTTCTGCTACATTTCTACTGTATTCCCAAAACTTCTAAAAAATATCACCCTAAATTGGGGGTGTTAAGAAAAATAGTGGCACATTTTTTGTCCTATTTATTAAAAATAATACTTGTGGTTATACAAAATTATAAACATTTATTATTACAATCAACAACTGACAAATAAATCAACAATGAACTCTGAAATGTAAATCAACACTGAAAAATAGTCATACTTTCAATGAGGCCGATGTACTTGATGAATTGACAGCAAATTATCAATATTTGGCTTCAGTTTTGTAAGAAGTAATCTCAAATCTCCCCGTTCTGTGATGTTCAATCTGCTCTTTTTTTTTGTTAACAGATTGGTAATGGCACTAAAATTTCTTTCGACAAGATATGACGAGGGAAACGCTCTATCAAAAATTTTCTCACAATTTCCCTCGGCCCAGGATATTTTTCGGGGATTTCTGCCTACAGCCAGTGTTTGATAGCCTTTTTTCAATTTCACCTTCAATTCCTCGTTGGTACTGAGCTCAAGTAGCTCCTCTTGTAATACCATATTCGCCTCTTCCGTTTCATCAAATGGGGTTATGATCCATGGTATTTCCTCTTCAGAATATCTTCAAATCTAATTTTGAAGTCATCATACAGGATATTTAAATGTTGAGCGCAAGTCTGAATATCCTCATCAAGACATTCTGTGACAAGTGCGGAAATTGGGAAAACTCGTGTGCAGTAAAAAAAAAAAAAAAAAAAAAAAAAATGAAATGCCCGCGGAAACTCCGCTCTTTTAATGAATCGTTGTCGTTGCGTAAATAAATATTTTCAATCAAAAAAGTACCTAAATATCTAAATTTTTATTTTCCCTGGATTTTTGTTCTTTTACAGAGAAGTTTTGAATAATCTCTATTATTTATTTTTTACTACATAACTACCTACTACACTTAAGTAGTAAAACAAATATAATATGATTGATAAATTGCAATTTACAATAAAAATATGTATAATAAATAGGCAGACACATATTTTTTCCGGCACTGCAAACACTGACATCGATTCACTCACGGTCACACTTTTATGTTTAAAATCCCGGAAACAAATGAGTAAACGTTTTGTTTTTGGCCTTCGTACTTATACTAATGTAGATTGCAAGCACAGCGCAAGTCGCATTTCATCCCTTTGCAGGTCTAAACAAGCATCACGGACGAGCGGGCAGCACTTAGCAAGTCTCGACATGTGATGTACACTTGTACTATTATCTATTGTTCTAATCAATTCTGTGTTCAAACTGAGTCTCAAATATTTTTGAGTACCTACCTAGTAAATGATGCTACCTGCCTATATTGATAGATAAATCCAAGCCAAAATTTTTGTTCTGTATTATGAAAACCAGAAAATTTTTCGTGAACCCCCACTTACAACTTGAGAACCCCTGTTTTCTTTTCACGTCTACGTGGACCCCATGTTGTCTCATATGGACTCCTGGGGGTTCATCTGGACTACTTTAAGAACCTATGATCTAGGTCTTTCATAACATTTATGCCAACTTTTAAGCAATCACCTTGTCAAAATACAATATTAAAAAAGATTCGTATGCTTATGTTGGATATTAATCAGTGACAGTTTCCAGAATAGTGCTATAATTTTTTTTGAATAGTATTTTATAGTGTTTGCAGAATAGTTTACAACTCTTACTCGTAAAATGTTTTTCTTTCTTCTATTCATTTTAATAATAATCTTTATGGTAACAAATGGAATTGAAATGAATAGTTACAATAATATAATTTAATATTTGTTTATAATAAGATCATATATGCTTCTAGTTGAAAGAGTCAACAATTGATGTCATATCCAAAAAATAAATTTAATCTTGAAACTTTTTAAAATTAAAAAATTATGTTAAGTTTCAAAAGAACTTTGACTATTTTTTAAACATAATGTATGCATGTGTGAAAAAGTATTATTTATTCCAATAATTTTTTATTGTTAATTTTATAGGTGTTGTTCTAGTCTTGACCAATTCCCAAGTAGCAAAATAGCTTAGCCCAATATTGAAAATCTTGCCAAGATAACCCGAATAATGGATCAATGATGGCCATCAAGGTTTCACCAATATACAGCATGCCAAGATAAACCCAACAATGGACCTATTATGGGCACCAAGTTTTCCCCAATTTTAAGCATGCCAAGATAAACCAAGGTTGGTCCTATCATGGGTGTCAAGGTTTCTCTAATGTAGGATATACCAAGATAAGCCAATATTGGACCAAAAGTGGGTGCCAATTTTGCTCCCAGTCTGCCATGATAAGCCATTATTGGTCCTAGAAGGGTAGCCAAGTTACTGCCAATTTTAGGCAGGCCAAGATTTTGCCAAAATATATCATATGTAGAGTTAAATTCAATATGGCTGCCTATTTTTCTAACTTGTTTAGTTCCATTTTTGTTTACCAAGAATTTTCTTACTGATTGAGACTAATGTTCCGGATTTTTAATCATTTAGAAACTTCAACTATTGAAGATTAATCGTGAGTTTTACATTTCAATTAATTTATCACGAAGTTTTTAATAAGCCCCCTGTTGGTAAGTTTGATTTTTCTTATATTTGTAATAACTAATTTTGATTACGATGAAACTGTTTAATTTATCTGAACTTATCTATAATCGAAATAAAAATATTTCATATTTAGATATACTATATTTTATTTTTTTAATTGCAATTGTTTTGTATGTTATTAGACATGAATCTACCATAAAGTTCAAAATCCGATATTATTATACATAAACATTGATATAACTGTGTATAAGTATTTATCTATATTTATTTATTCACATATAAATTTCTTTCTAATAAATGTATTTACAAAATATTATTCCAAAAGAAGTAATGTTTCTATTTATTTGTCTTGATAGCTTTTTGGAGATGCCCTTGGAATTCAGTGTTTTATTTTCTACAATGTAATAGTATATGTAATATCTCTACTGCATATTATAATATCATAATAGTATTTTCCATTTGATTTATTCATATACTCTTCTTTAATTCATTTGTATTAACGTTTGGTTACCATGAAAAAATTTCAAATTTTTAATTCTATTTTAAGAACATTATACAAAAGCCTTAAGTCTTATTGTGTCACAATTTATTTGGCTTCACAGCACTATTCTTTGGAATTTACATTTATTTTCTCCATTATCTTCATTGCATTTATGTACGTGGAGTATATCATATTTTTATACTGTATTTTTAACATCTTAATTTCGACATATTTTTCAGTCAAGTGATGTTTTTAATTTGAAATTTTGGTTAGAGATTTCATTACCAGAACATTTGATTGTTGAATTACTTATATATATTTTGGTACAATGGATAAATTTTTTAATATATAGACAATTGTCTGTTACTTGTAAATATTAAAAAACAGCTTTAAATTTCCAACTTGTTTCATTATGCATTGAAATTAAATTTAAATCAAATATAAATATCAAAAAATGTATTTAATAATTAGCTTACTAAATTTAATCTATATAATGTACTAAAAATCTCACTAGATAAACAAAATATTAAAAATTTTTTTAACTCGTTTGTGTCGTCAGTAAGTTACTGATCATTGTAGCTTTTTATATTGTTGACCATGTTTTTTTCAATTTTTATAATTTATTAAGAATTATGGGCAATAGATTATGCAACATGTTTACATTAACTATGAAGTTATTCTTAAATTCAATTTATTTACATTTAACTTTTTGGCATGTTAATTTCCATCCTAAATTTTTTTCAAATGGTAGTCTTATTTGTCTATAACTTACTAAATTTCACTGCACTTTAGAATGGATGAAATGTGAAAAGTTGTAAACAAAAATATTCAAAGTATGGCTTGTGATCATATAGAATTGTACCTTGAAGAATACATGTGGTGAAAATCTAAAGATTAGGCTTTTGATGAGAAATTAAAAACAAGTGCAAATTTATAGAAACTACAAACCATATGCAAGTGGTTATATTTTGGTTACAAGCATGGCTTCATTTTTATTGCAGGGGCATGGAAATAAAGAAATAGCTTTTTCTATTTATAGTGGTCCGGTAGTCTTTATGAATTCCTAATTCATTATTTATTGATCGGTTCTTGCCAAACTATTGTTTTAAAAATGTAATACGCATTTAAATAAGTAAATTGCTTTAATAACATAATCCTAATTTTTAATTGAATAGCAAATGAAATTATAACTTATTGATCAATGACATTAAAAAACATTTCATTAAACAAAATTATATAAAACTAAAAAATTACTTTGGTTAAATTGTTGCTATGAAAAAAGGTAATTTTTCATTAAAATCAGTTGTTTTTTAACATTTTTCATCTAAATATTCATATTGCTCATCTATTTTCTAAGTAAATGAATATAGTCACTACATAATTCTGAGTACCTCAAAAATGATGTCATTCATTCTTAAAAAACTGAATACTTTAATTTTTTAAAATATTGTCCCTAAATTATCATTCATAACTTAAAAAATTTAAATTCTTCTTTTATAACATTTTTTTAATATTTTTCACAATTTTTATTAAATAAGTAGAGGAAACTTACATGTTTTGATTCTTCTATTTAAATTACTTACAGGGAAATGAGTATTCTACATGTTTCATAAAAAAAAAACAAAGTTTTTTAAATTATCAGCCTTAAAATGTGTGTTTAGGTTTGAATATCCTCATTAGTGAGTACTAATGGTTGTATTTCAAAGTGAGTATGATTGTATACAAAATATTGTATTTAATGGATCATATAGTTAAAGTAACTCTTTAAAATAATATTTTCCAAGAATCACACTTTACATCTTCTAAATAAAATCAGTTAGAAGTGCAAACAATGTTTAACCAAATATATCTATCACACACAAAACAGAAACAAAATTTTCTATAACAGTTTAATCATTGATTCCTTTGGTATATTTTATGTATTTCTGTGGTAAGAGGAAATCTAAGAAGATGTTTTAAATGATAATGGCTCTTCAGATTCCAGCCTTGACTTGGATGATGTCAGCATCTTTTTCACCGATGCAAACTCAAAAACTATATCGTGAAGCCATCTAGTATCAAATCGATCGTGAAACTATCTAGAGTCAATATTAAAAACTAATACTAAATTAAGTTTTTCAACATTTTTTTTTGGAAATTTTAAAATATTAAAACAAAAAATTCCGAAAATTATAATATTTTGTAGAAAAAAAAATGAATGTATCTAGGTAAGAAAGAATTCCAGGAGTAATTCAAGATTTTCAAGGAGTCAAGTCGAAATTCCAGGAATTTCAAGGGCCCTTAAATTTTTTTTGGAATTTAAGAGTTTCTAGGAATTGTGCGAACCCTGGTAAGTTTTTCAATTTATTTTTTGTTTGTTTGTCGCTCAAAGGTCATTTTTGCACACAATGGCTAATTAGACAGAGGCTTAAGGTTTAAAGTGACTCCTGAATCACTACAAACACCCAAGCCCAAGGTGGGATTCGAACCCACGAGCTATTTTCCAATTTAAACTTGTATTGTTAAAATAAAGTATTTCAGTTCGAATATTGGATTTAATGTCATTGTTCAATGTTGAACGCTTATTAAAATAAATATTTGCCTCAACCCAGTGGCGTATAGAGTGGATTTCTACTGCTCAGACCAAACCCCAAATTTGCACATTCTATTTTCTCAAATAAATAAAAAAAAACAATCATTATTTTAAAATTGATTAAAGTCTTCCTTAAATTTGTGGTAATATATTTTATATCAATCCGCCTTGGAGGCAGAGATAACGAGTGTAGCGGTCTGCCTTTCCTTTCACATATGTCAAAAGAACTTACTTCCAGATGGGTTATGGAACGCCTAACACTGAAATTTCATTAGCTCTCTTTTTAATATTTATTTCCATTTAATAAATAATTTGTTTAAATTACTTAATCATTCAACCTTCTTACTGATCTGATGATATATCCAGAATATATTCCCTGAAGTCATGACCATGAACGCTGAATTTTAAAAGCAAAATATTTCTCATAAATTTATGAAATCTTTTACAGAAGAATCCATCTTGCCCTCCTAAAATCAGGAAGAATTAGCTCTGTTCTATGCCCTTGAAGCGGGGATATTTTATAGCTGTTGTTTCAAGATTCTTCTCTTAACTCCTGTCTGCTATTCAGCGCTCAATATTTTTCCTTTTCAAAAAGAGGTGTTTTTTGGAACTTAGTGAAAGAATTGTCTGTTTTTCTTCACGCTGAATCGATATGGCTAACGAAGTTAAACAGCACTTATTGCGTTCCAAGCTCTCCCCCCCCCTTTTGGAAGTCTGAACCCGAACTTTAATTTCTTCAGATAGAATATTTATTTTTAAACGCTGGTATCACGGAGGATAATAAATTTCATCGAGTTACAGCATCTCCGGACTCTGAAGTACTCAAATTTGCCAATGAAGTTATTCGGGCTCCTCTGGAAATGGATAAATATACTGCTTTAAAACTCGAATTGTAAGACAATTCACAGAAACAATGACTGTTCGCGTTCACTGATTCGAAACCACAAACTTGGAGATAAACGCCCTACAGAACTCTAGCTTGAGATGCGAAAGCTTGCTGATGGAACTTTTAGTAACGATGCAATGTCAACATTGTGATTACAACGATTGTCAGTAAACATGGAACTAATTTTATTTATTAATAAACCTGGACTTGACGAATTAGCCACATTAGCGGAGAAAATCAGGGAAGTGTCTGAATTTACTACAACCATATCTGCAGCTCAAGACAATAAAAATGACAGTCAGTTTGCTGCCCTGGAAAATCAAATTACTGAGCTTTGCGTAAGAGTAATACGGTTGTTCCCTTATTTTTCAAGTCGTGAAAAATCAGCACATCATTTCCCCTCATCTACCCGCCATGGACAATGCTGGTATCATCATAAATTCGGTGATTGTGCTCACTAATGTTCCCAGTCAGGGGCTTTCATATCACCATCAGAAAACTAAATGCCGTTGGCTGTGGAGGCGATGTCAGACACAAGCCATTCATTCAGTAGCCTATTTATTATTGATCATAATACTCATTTCCAGTATTTGATTGATACAGATGCTTGGATTTCCGTTTTTCAAGTGAAATATCTCAAGGCAAACAGACATATCAATAGTTCATTTTAATTATATGCAGCTAACGGAACTACAATATCTATGACACTAAATTTCTTATTCTGAATATCTGGCCTCGCGACAAGAGTTCCCCTTTACATTTATTGTTGCAGATGTTACCGTCCTATTCTTGGAGTTGATCTCTTGAAAAGATCTGACTTGATGGTTTTTAAGTCATTAAAAAGCCTAGCTGACAGTCATTGAAAAGCAATATTTTTTTAATTTGAAATGAATTTGTGACACCAAAATTTGCTCTCTAATCATAAAAAAATACTATTCATATAAATTGGAATTGAGACAGTTTAATTCAAAAAAGATGCATAAGCGACTACATTAGCTGAATTTTAACTATATTAGTGCAGTGAGATTTCTTTATAAAAATAAAAGTTTCACCAAGGAGAGACTGCATTTCATTATAGAATATAAACTACGATTTGTTTGAATATTTTCAGTGACATTTAATTAATATAATGCAAAAAAAAGCAAAAAATTTGAAGAATTTGATACAATAGCAAGTTGTAAAGTAAGAATCAAAAAGAAAAGTTTTAACCCATCTTAAAATCTTTTTTGAAGTACTTTTATTTCATAGAAAAAATATTTTACAAATACAATTTTTAATATAAAAACAAAAAGTATATTCTTTGGCAATTGCAAAACTTAAACAGTTATAAAATAAAATCACTCATTTATTTCAAACCAAGCTGAAAACAGTTCCAAAAACTAGATGTAAGAAAAAAAAAAAAAAAAAGAATTAAAAAAAATGATGCAACTAAGCATAACGTTAAGTAAAATGCAGAAATTAGCATATGTCATACGCTATCACAGAATTTAATCAAAAACAAACATATTATTTCTCAACACAAATAAATATATAACACATACATTCACAAAAAGCAAAATTTTTAAACATTACTTGTAACAAAGACGCTTAGTTTTGTGATAATTTGCAACATTATACTTGTATAATTGTACAATAAATGTTTACTGTGAAAAAACTAGACTTTGATTTCAAAACTTTTTTTTCCAACAGTATTCATATAAATATAATATTTAGTAATAAACTATATACAACTTTAGAAATATTTTGTTCGTATAATGTTTATTACATTTGCCATAAGATGAAATGCATAAAATACAGATTTTTAATAAACAAATTGAAATTAAGACAGTAATATAAACAATTATTTCCAGGGAACTAGTAGGGTATTATCTCTATTGGTGATCATTGTGGCATAGCAACCCGGAATAGGTATTGATGTAAGAAAACAGGGTTTTCCGCCCATTTCGAATTACTAGGCCTAACACTACATAAGAAGACAATAATAACAACTATGTACATAAAGCGGTGTGTTCTCCCCTTTCGATTTTAAATTACTCAGCCTAACAGTATATACAAGAACAGTAATCGTAATAAAAATTGATCAAAGATTCTATTTAAAAATATTACAGAATTAAAATTAACGGTTGGTTTGTCGCGGTCATTTTTTCCACACTAGGGCTAATTAAACCGGGACCTACGGTTTAAAGTGGATTCCGAACCACTACAAACATCCATGCCCAAGGTGGGATTCGAACCCACGAACTGTTGAACCGAAGGCAAGAGCACTAACCATTCGGCTGCCAGCTAGACATTAAAATTATAGGAAATAAAGTAGCAAAAATAATTACATTTAATAACATCTAGTTAAAAATAAACAAAATAATGAATTTCAGTGATTTAAGATAGAATGTTACAATTCATTACTACATAAAAGTAGACAAATCTAGAATAATTCCAAAAAATAGAAGGATTCTATCATTTCATTTATTATTGGAAATTTAAACACTTAACTTACAATTCCATTGCTTGTAGAAAATAATTAAAATAAAATTCTTACTTTCATTTTTCATTCAGTGCTCTATATGCACAGTAAAATTCAAAATGAAATTGAAAGACAGTATTGAAATTCCTGCAATATATCCACAGTAAAATAAAAAATGTGAATAAAAAAATATTTATATTCCGTGCTACATTCGAAGTGAAAATAAAAAGCAGATACATAAATAAAATAAAAAAAAACAAGATTTAAATTGCTGCGCTTCACATCGGATAAAGAAAAGGAACAACTGAGACAGTTACATGCAAATTGAAAAAGGCAAAAAATTCGAACTGTGCTTAAAAGTAAAAATAAACTTGAAGTGAAACTAAAAAAAAAAACTGTTGCCACTGAAAAGAAGCCTATATATAATGTAAAAATGATATAAAACACGAGAAAAACAAAATCTGGAAAGTAGCAAAAACTGAATTTGGCAACATTACAATCAAAACAAAGGGCGCTAGATTTGGCGAGAAATCACTTAGAGGGGGTTATCATACTTACACCATTTCCAGATTTATTTCTTCCAAAAATAAATTCAGGAATGTTATAAAATATTTAGCCTTTTAATTTAGTTACACGAAATTCAAGCAGTTTTCTTTTGTTACATTAAATGTTGGAAGTATATACTAATATACATGATTAAAAAGTAAAATTTAACCTGTATTTTTAGAAAGTAAACTCAAAGTAACTACAACATGGAAAGCTTATTTTAATTTTTTAGAATCAATGAGTAATTTTAGTCATCTTTGTTGGTTTAACAGTTTCATAAAATGCAAAAATGTGACCCAATTATGATATCAAAGAATTTATAGTAATATTTTTTGGCTTCTAAGTAGATAATTTTTCACAAAAGTAATACTGGTTCAGAATGCTACTAAATAAAAATCTAAAATCATCAATACTTTTTAAAAACATTTATTTTCAAGTGTAATTAATATTATACATGCTGGAGAATAATTTTTGATAACTTTCTTTTCAACATAAATTCTTTAGTTAATAGAAATTCATCTATATACTTTATATGACAAAATGGATATTAAACAAAAATTCTGCATCACAAAATAAATTGTTAAAAAAAAAGATGTAGCGAACATTTTATATTACATTGACTTATAAATGGAAAAAGAAGCCAATGTCAAATGTCAGAAATTGTTAAAGTTTTTGCACAAAATAATACATAGCAAACCAATATAGAATTCCACAACAAAAAAAAAAAAAAAAAAAACTAAAATATAGATTTTTACAGAATATAAGAGAATGAATTATTTTTAGGTCAATTATAAATACATAAGATATATTCACAGAAAAAACTAGGTCGATATATTTTGAAATAAAATAAAAACCATGAATTAGTGTACTTATGTTTATCACAAGGAACAAGATACAGTAAGACCCCGCTTAACGCGGGGGATACGTTAGTAGTAATGGCAGGTCTGCAGCGTACTGGAAGGGGGGGGTGGCGATGGGGGTGGAAGCAATATCTCGTGTAAGAGTACGAGGGTTTTTTCAGGGGGCGTGGTTTAAAACGGTCCCCTTCTAACGTCATGATGTTCGTGGCGCCATCTACAATCTAAATGTAAAACTATTTTTGAATATATTTTTTTATTTTAAAAAATTATAAATTTTATCAGATTTTGAACATAGGTGTTCGGAACGCTAAGCGGACAATGTTCGACATTTATAATTATATAAAATAATTATATGATAATAAGATATATGATGATGCCATTCAGGATGACATACATATATATAAATATATGTATGTCATCTTGAATGTATATATATATGAATGTATATATATATGTACTTGAAATTTAATTATATTTTATTTAAAAACTTTTTTTATTTGTTCATGGTGCCATCTATAAACTAAATAAAGAACTATTTTTGAATATATTTTTTTATTTCAAAAAAAATTATACATTTTATCAGATTTTGAACATAGGTGTTCGGAATGCTAAGCGGACAATGCTCGACATTTATAATTGTATAAAATAATTATATGATAATAAGATATATGATGATGCCATTCAGGATGACATACATATATAAATATATGTATGTCATCTTGAATGTATATATATATGAATGTATATATATATATATATGTACTTGAAATTTAATTATATTTTATTTAAAAACTTTTTTTATTTGTTCATGGTGCCATCTATAAACTAAATAAAGAACTATTTTTGAATATATTTTTTTATTTCAAAAAAATTATAAATTTTATCAGATTTTGAACCTAGGTGTTCGGAATGCTAAGCGGACAATGTTCGACATTTATAATTATATAAAATAATTATATGATAATAAGATATATGATGATGCCATTCAGGATGACATACATACATCGATCACTGAAGTTAAATGAAGGGGATGTATTGCTCAGATGCTCCATTCAGGTGCAATCTGAGAAAAAGACGTGAGATTACAATGAATCGTGGGTGGTATCGATCATCAATATCCCTGCTGTGGGGGTGTTTGACCATTTTACCCAGATGTTCTATTCAGGTGCAGTCTGAGAAAAAGACGTGAGATTACAATGAATCGTGGCGAAATTATGACAGCATTGCAAATGCTGTTCTAGATCACATGTTCCGTACAGTGAATTTCTTAGATGCTTATCGTTGTGTATTTGACAGTATTATTGAAGAGACTTTGCCGAGTTCCTTAGATGTCAGCCTCGGAACCCAGCATTTGTTGCAAACCCTTGAAAAGGCCGTGTGTGACATTTTTATGGATAAAGGCTTAAAAAAACCCGTTCTTTTGGCTGAAGAACTTTGGGCTAACCGTGTAGAAACATTTAATTCACATGCATTTTCTTTAGAAATTTCAGAAATTGCTGATTCATTTTATCATAGTCTCTGGGAAAGTGAACCATTTTTAGCATTGAAGCCTGCTATGTATGTTACAAATGATTTCCTCAAAAATTTACGTTTAGACTGTATTATTCGAAATGTAAGAAATATTTTGTGTCCTGAAGACGCATTTGAGTATTTCGAAAATAATGAATAAGTTAAAAAATTTTGTTAAAAATATGTGATATTATTGAACATAAATTTATTTTAAAAATATGCTAAATAAAATATCATTGCTTAGAACTGATGTGCATTTATTTATTCTTTTTCTTTTCTTTAGATATTATGAAAGTGATTAAATTATGTAATTATAATAATAATATTTTATAAAAAGAATTATCTCATGTAAAAAGTGCGTTTTAAATATAAGTATAAATACAAGTACATTCAACATTTTAAAGTTCATTCTTGATTTTTGACCCAAATACGATGGACGCTACTTTGGCTCAGTTGTATAGAGATCCTGAAATTCCCGGAAGTTTTGGTGGTATTAATAGTTTACATAGAGCTTTAAATGGAAGAGTAAAAACAAGACGTATCAAAGAATGGTTACAAACAAAGGATTCCTATACTCTACATAAACCTTTGAGACATAAATTTCAAAGAAATAAAGTAATTGTTGGAGGTTTAAACGAACAGTTTCAAGTGGATTTAGCTGATTTGCAATCGCTCTCAAATTTTAATGACGGTTATAAGTATTTACTCACATGTATAGATATTTTATCAAAATACGCTTGGGCTATTCCCTTAAAAGATAAAACAGGTCGAAGTGTGAAACGAGCCTTGGAAGTTATATTTAGAGAAAGGACTCCTGAAAATTTGCAATTTGATGATGGGGTTGAGTTCAGAAACAAAGTGGTTGAAAAGTACTTAAAAGACAGAAATATAAATTTTTTTCGACTCGTAACCAAACAAAAGCGAGCGTAGTAGAGAGATTTAATCGAACATTAAAAACAAAAATGTGGAAATATTTCACAGAAATGAATACAAAAAGATATATTGACGTAATAGATAAATTAATACAAAGTTATGATAATACATGGCATCGTAGTATAAAAATGGAACCTAATGCAGTGAACCCTAATAATGAAACCCAAGTATGGCAAACACTGTATGGTAATCAGAAAAAATATAGTACAAAAACTGTTTTAAAAGTTGGAGATACAGTTCGCATAAATAAAGAAAAATTACGATTTGAAAAAGGATACGAGCAAAATTGGACACGAGAAATTTTTGAAGTTCATAAAATCATAGCAAGAAACCCTTTAGTTTATAAATTAAAAGATTTATCAGGTGAAATTATTGAAGGTACATTTTACTCCCAAGAGCTGCAGAAAGTAATCGATTCGGGATTTTATCCAGTAGAAAAAGTGATTAGAAAAAGGAAAAGGCAAGGTTCAACCGAGTACTTCGTAAAATTCTTAGGTTATCCTGAGAAATTCAATACTTGGGTAAAACATGTCAGAATGATATAAATAGCCACGACTGTATTCCAAAACATTCATTTTAAATCATGTCATTTTATATGACACTACCCTCTGATAGCTCCTTGAAATATTTTCCTAATAATAAAATTTCTAATTTTATAACACAATTGCCTACTCCAATAAATCTAAATGGAGAATGGGAAGTAGGCTTATCAGAAATTATTTACCCTCATTCATGGTTCAATGTGAATGATAACAGAAATTCATTTATATTTGGTATACCTGATGGAAATATTACTCGAAATGTGCGGAAAACTATACCACCTGGAAGTTACGAGAGTATTAATGATATATTGAAAGCAATGAATGATATTTTACTTCATGATAAAGTATATCTTGGTTTTAATAAGTCAACAAAGAGAGTAAAAATAACTGTGAAAGATGGATTCTCCTTTGTTTTTTTTTTTTTTTAGTTTTCCAGAAATTTGCGCGTATTTGAAAAAGTAAAATATCTAGATTAAAACCTTTCATTTTATTTAATCATAGAGATATAAAAATAAAAATAAGTTTCATTGCCCTATTTTAAAAACGTGAAGTTTAAATTTCAAAAAAATTTTTTTTAAATAATAAAAAGTAATAAAAAATTAATTTTTTAACCATCACTTAAAATTATAAAAAAATTGTAGTAATTATTTTATGGATTTCATTTGCATTTACTTTCTAAAAAAAATTGCTAGTTTGAAGTAAAATTTATTTATTTTATTACATACGTAATGGAAACTTTAAAATTACAACATCCATTCACCATGTTGGTAGCTGGACCGACGGGCAGTGGAAAAACTCATTTTGTTAAAAAGTTATTACACTATAAAATGATACATCCTTTCCCTAAAACAGTGCTATGGTGCTTCGGAGCATATCAAAAGTTCTATGAAGAAATAAATGATATTGAATTTTGTGAAGGTATTCCGAATAATATAAATCAGTTTTCCAATGCAATTATAGTTATAGATGATTTAATGACTGAATTAGGAAATGATTCCAAATTGACAAAATTATTCACCAAAGGTTCTCATCATCGAAATATAAGCATTATTTTTATAGTGCAAAACGTTTTTCACAAAGGGAAAGAAATGAGAGAAATTTCCTTAAACTCGCATTACTTAGTATTATTTAAAAATCCACGAGATAGATCACAAATTATTCACTTGGGAAGACAGTTGTATCCTTCAAAAATGAAGTTTTTTCAAGAAAGTTATGAAGATGCAACTTTCAAGCCCTTCAGCTATTTGCTAGTTGATTTAAAAAATAATACAGATGATTCTTTGCGCATGCGTTCGGGGATGTTCCCTGGTGATAAATACTGGATTTATCAACCACGCTAATCATTTTATTTTTTTTCTACCTTGAGAAGAGAGTCGTGATCCATATTGAAAGTTTCCAGTCTGAATTTGGGGTATATTAGTGTTAAAGGATCTATCTTAATGTAACTCACTGAGCTATAAATAGGAACGTTAAAATGGCAAATCTCATTTTACGTCAAGATGCCAATATGTACAGGTGAAACATTAGAGCTCCTTAAATTAATTTCTAAGAGTAAAAATCCGAAGTTTATTCTCAAAAAGTGTTCGAATAACGTCATCAAAACATTGTGCGAGTGTGCAATCAACGTATTAAGAGGAAACATACCTCTGACAAAAAATAAAAAAAATCGTTTATCTTCCTACAAGAAAAGTTTGAGAAAACTTTCAGATAAAAAAATTCCTCTGTATAAAAAAAGACAATTATTAGTTCAACGAGGTGACGGTTTTCTCTCGATATTATTACCTGCAGCCATTTCAGTCATTTCTAGTCTTATTCATGGAGTTTAGTAAGAAATTTATGCTGGTACCTGAAAATCATTTTCAAGTCATAGACCAAATATCGGAGCTTGATGAACAAATGAAAAATATTCTTCACAGAAAAGACTTGTCAGATAGTGAAAAAGCTACTTTATACTTGCAAATACTACAGAAGTACACCAATATGACGCTTGAAAAATCTTTACCATCAGAACCACAGCATGAACCAGAAGAAGGAAAACCCCTTTTAGAAGAGATGGATTTACCTGAAGAAAAATCAGTTAAAAAGGAAACAGAGGCAAGAATGAAGACAGAAATATTTAACTTAGAAGAAAAGGCAATATCTGTAGTTCCACTTCGACATAAGGAAATCGTGAAGGAAATATTTTTCTATCTTAAAAATCAAAATTTCTTGAAATGGACTCCAGAAGGAACACTTATTTACAAAAACAGTATGATTCCCAATAGTAACATAGTTACTCTTATTAATGATTTTTTGAGAAATAAGAAAAAAGCCCCAGTGGGGAGAAATGTATTATTAAATGTTTTAAAAGAAGCTAATTTACCTGAACATCTCGATGTAAATAAAAAATTGTCTAAAAATTATCAAAAAGGCTTAAGACCTGTCATGTATGCATGCAAAAATCCTTGGATTAAACTTTAAAAAATATTTCTTGTTGTTTGTCAATATTTTTTTATTATTTTTTTTCCAGATAATTATAATATTATATTTTTAGCGAAGGGAGAGGGAGAGAGAGAATAACTTAATGCATTTCTTTTAAAAAATGAGGTATGAGTAATACATAATTATATAACTTTTGTACAAATAAATAATAATAACATTTAGAAAAGAAAAAACTTAACACATTATTTAAAAAGTAAATATATATATATAAATACATATAATTGTAGCTTCCTGTATGTAAAATAATGTTTTATTTTTCAAACAAAACAAATTTATTTTTAAAAATTGCATCATAATACTTTTTATTATTACAAAAATGAAATATTTTTTAAAAAATGAAATAAAAAGACTACTTTTTAGTGAATGGAAGAAAGAAAGAAATCAAAACATTGGAATGATACAAAACTTTATTTCATTTCTTAAAAATCATTCTTACACCATATTTTTTCTTGACAAATTGGTACACCTGAAAATCATTACTTTTACTTACAGATAATTTCTGAACAATAGAAAACATAGAAAATCCTTGACAACGTTTGAATATAAAGTAAATACAATATGCTCCACATACATTAGAAGTAATAATTTGGAATGTAACAGAATTCCATGAAACATTTAAGTATTGAGATACATAATCTGTAAAAATTTTTCCATAAAAATAAGGTGATTGTCCATATGAATCAAAAAATTCCAAGTTCTTGTCTTCATCCACAAACAGAGCTATCCAATGAGATCCTGGTTGAGATGAGTCATCTTGATTCACGATAGCAGCTGATCTTTCAGGAAGATATGGAATGAAATCCGATGGAAATACTCCTTGAAATATCGGTGCTGTAATCTTATCACGGGATAGGGCATTAAATATTTGATGATTATTCATTTTTAATTTCCAAAGTCAAAAGATATATTTCTGGATTTATTAATCTCAATCAAATTGTCAAATTCCGCAAATACTATGATACTTATTGTTTGTTGTAATGGCTTGATAAATTTTACCTCCAAACGTAAATTACTATGTCTGATAAGATTTAGATGTTCTCCGTCACACAAATCGGGAGATAAATCAAATGCGTATAAAGTGTTACCCATCTTATATTCATCTCTTGATATAAATAAACCTCGGTCTTGTCCTTGTTTTTCTGTACCTAAGAAGAGACTTTGATAGGCTCGTATAAAGTTATTTTTGTCAAAATCTGGTTGTAGAGGATTATGAGGCATAGGCTGGCCATCTACATATATTCCAATGAAATTCAGATTAAAATGTTGAAAATCGTACGGAGATTTCTTCAAAGACCCATGAAAGGCGTCATTATCAACGCATCCTATGATAATTCTTTTAGGCATCTGTCCTGTAAATACATTATCTTGAACAAAAGACATGTTTCCCTTTGGAACAGAGTATACTTTATTTAATACTCGATTGATGGGGTATTTTGCCATATTTGATTGTAAAGCTTTAGCATGTCCTAATATGACCCCAGGACTTACACGAACTTTTCGTATAAATAGAGAAATATGTTCCAAAACTATTTTAAATCCTTCACTGCCTATCAAATAAAATTCTGGGTTGCTTCGAATAAGTTTTATTTTTAGGTCCACTAAATTCAATAAAAGTCTTTCTTGATGAAATATATCACTGTGAATACCGCCAATCATATCCACAGTAGCACTGTCTTTAAAAAAAGCTGCTCTTTTGTTGAATCCATCATCCGAGTCCTTGTAAAACAATTCAGCAGTAAGCTGGGACGTTTTACTATCATATCCGTGATTTAGTAATGTTTCAATATAGGCTCGATAAGGGTATGTGTTATTAGAATTAGATACAATGCGATCATTTAATGTAACATTTACTTGTGAAAACAGAGAATGCAGTAACAAGTTCACAGGTCCTATGTTATCCTCTTTTCCAATGGGTAAGTTATTTTTTTTCACTATTTTTGCTTTAACATAAAGTTGAGTTTGGCTGAGATCTAAATATTCTTCACCTGAGCCACTAACATAAAATTCGACGGGACCTCCATCAAAAACATTAGACAAGGGATGAAATTCCACCCATTGTCCACTTTGAATAACAGTTTGAGTACTGGGTAAATGAAAAAGTTCAAGCTCTGATTTCACACATTCTGGTGAGTCTTTTAAAAGAAATGCCATTACGAGTCGAAAATATCACGTCCTGTCACTTTCCGTACTTTGGATGAAATGATTCGCTTTTGCTTCTTACGTTTTCTTTTATACTTTCCTCTGCCCACCATGGACTGTACCTTATCAAGGGCTTTTTGGGCTAAGCTCCTCCCACTCTCTTTAGCTCTTGCTTTTACTGCTTCTTTAAAATCTTGACCAGATAAAACATCAGACGCAACACGAGATCCAGTGAGAAGAGCTTCCTTACCAATCGTTTTGCCACTTTTTAATAGAAAAGGGAAAGCAGCTCTAAATAACCGACGAAATATTCCCCCGAGACCATATCCCTTTTGGAAAGAAATACCTCGATAATGCGATAAACCAGAACCTGTCTGTCCAGCATAATGATCTTCAAATTTTTTCGTGCAGCAAACATAGGGTACACTCATCTTGGTGTCTAGTAATCAAATGAATCATAATTTGTCATTTAAGAGTATTTATACTATTTGCCTCATTCGAAAATGTAATACGATAATAACTTTTCCTCGTTCAAATGGTACAAAATCTCCTGAGTTTAATCTAAGTTCAACATTGATGGTTTGAAATGACTGACGTATCAGTGGTAAGTACTGAGGCCTGTCAAAATGACGACTAATTATTTCTCCGTCTTTCCCTTCCACCTTAACTATTCGCAAAAGTGGCGCTTGTACATCGCCCACTATTTGTGGTGCTACAATATCTGTATAAACATAAAATAACGGAAATGCAGCGTGAGGATCTGCCACAAATGGACTGTGTACAGTTCCCATGATACTTTCAGGTCCAAATCCTAGAAGTTGTTTCAAACCATCATTGAAAGTGATGGAGAATCCATCTTTCACAGTTATTTTTACTCTCTTTGTTGACTTATTAAAACCAAGATATACTTTATCATGAAGTAAAATATCATTCATTGCTTTCAATATATCATTAATACTCTCGTAACTTCCAGGTGGTATAGTTTTCCGCACATTTCGAGTAATATTTCCATCAGGTATACCAAATATAAATGAATTTCTGTTATCATTCACATTGAACCATGAATGAGGGTAAATAATTTCTGATAAGCCTACTTCCCATTCTCCATTTAGATTTATTGGAGTAGGCAATTGTGTTATAAAATTAGAAATTTTATTATTAGGAAAATATTTCAAGGAGCTATCAGAGGGTAGTGTCATATAAAATGACATGATTTAAAATGAATGTTTTGGAATACAGTCGTGGCTATTTATATCATTCTGACATGTTTTACCCAAGTATTGAATTTCTCAGGATAACCTAAGAATTTTACGAAGTACTCGGTTGAACCTTGCCTTTTCCTTTTTCTAATCACTTTTTCTACTGGATAAAATCCCGAATCGATTACTTTCTGCAGCTCTTGGGAGTAAAATGTACCTTCAATAATTTCACCTGATAAATCTTTTAATTTATAAACTAAAGGGTTTCTTGCTATGATTTTATGAACTTCAAAAATTTCTCGTGTCCAATTTTGCTCGTATCCTTTTTCAAATCGTAATTTTTCTTTATTTATGCGAACTGTATCTCCAACTTTTAAAACAGTTTTTGTACTATATTTTTTCTGATTACCATACAGTGTTTGCCATACTTGGGTTTCATTATTAGGGTTCACTGCATTAGGTTCCATTTTTATACTACGATGCCATGTATTATCATAACTTTGTATTAATTTATCTATTACGTCAATATATCTTTTTGTATTCATTTCTGTGAAATATTTCCACATTTTTGTTTTTAATGTTCGATTAAATCTCTCTACTACGCTCGCTTTTGTTTGGTTACGAGTCGAAAAAAATTTATATTTCTGTCTTTTAAGTACTTTTCAACCACTTTGTTTCTGAACTCAACCCCATCATCAAATTGCAAATTTTCAGGAGTCCTTTCTCTAAATATAACTTCCAAGGCTCGTTTCACACTTCGACCTGTTTTATCTTTTAAGGGAATAGCCCAAGCGTATTTTGATAAAATATCTATACATGTGAGTAAATACTTATAACCGTCATTAAAATTTGAGAGCGATTGCAAATCAGCTAAATCCACTTGAAACTGTTCGTTTAAACCTCCAACAATTACTTTATTTCTTTGAAATTTATGTCTCAAAGGTTTATGTAGAGTATAGGAATCCTTTGTTTGTAACCATTCTTTGATACGTCTTGTTTTTACTCTTCCATTTAAAGCTCTATGTAAACTATTAATACCACCAAAACTTCCGGGAATTTCAGGATCTCTATACAACTGAGCCAAAGTAGCGTCCATCGTATTTGGGTCAAAAATCAAGAATGAACTTTAAAATGTTGAATGTACTTGTATTTATACTTATATTTAAAACGCACTTTTTACATGAGATAATTCTTTTTATAAAATATTATTATTATAATTACATAATTTAATCACTTTCATAATATCTAAAGAAAAGAAAAAGAATAAATAAATGCACATCAGTTCTAAGCAATGATATTTTATTTAGCATATTTTTAAAATAAATTTATGTTCAATAATATCACATATTTTTAACAAAATTTTTTAACTTATTCATTATTTTCGAAATACTCAAATGCGTCTTCAGGACACAAAATATTTCTTACATTTCGAATAATACAGTCTAAACGTAAATTTTTGAGGAAATCATTTGTAACATACATAGCAGGCTTCAATGCTAAAAATGGTTCACTTTCCCAGAGACTATGATAAAATGAATCAGCAATTTCTGAAATTTCTAAAGAAAATGCATGTGAATTAAATGTTTCTACACGGTTAGCCCAAAGTTCTTCAGCCAAAAGAACGGGTTTTTTTAAGCCTTTATCCATAAAAATGTCACACACGGCCTTTTCAAGGGTTTGCAACAAATGCTGGGTTCCGAGGCTGACATCTAAGGAACTCGGCAAAGTCTCTTCAATAATACTGTCAAATACACAACGATAAGCATCTAAGAAATTCACTGTACGGAACATGTGATCTAGAACAGCATTTGCAATGCTGTCATAATTTCGCCACGATTCATTGTAATCTCACGTCTTTTTCTCAGACTGCACCTGAATAGAACATCTGGGTAAAATGGTCAAACACCCCCACAGCAGGGATATTGATGATCGATACCACCCACGATTCATTGTAATCTCACGTCTTTTTCTCAGATTGCACCTGAATGGAGCATCTGAGCAATACATCCCCTTCATTTAACTTCAGTGATCGATGTATGTATGTCATCCTGAATGGCATCATCATATATCTTATTATCATATAATTATTTTATATAATTATAAATGTCGAACATTGTCCGCTTAGCATTCCGAACACCTAGGTTCAAAATCTGATAAAATTTATAATTTTTTTGAAATAAAAAAATATATTCAAAAATAGTTCTTTATTTAGTTTATAGATGGCACCATGAACAAATAAAAAAAGTTTTTAAATAAAATATAATTAAATTTCAAGTACATATATATATATATACATTCATATATATATACATTCAAGATGACATACATATATTTATATATATGTATGTCATCCTGAATGGCATCATCATATATCTTATTATCATATAATTATTTTATATAATTATAAATGTCGAACATTGTCCGCTTAGCGTTCCGAACACCTATGTTCAAAATCTGATAAAATTTATAATTTTTTAAAATAAAAAAATATATTCAAAAATAGTTTTACATTTAGATTGTAGATGGCGCCACGAACATCATGACGTCAGAAGGGGACCGTTTTAAACCACGCCCCCTGAAAAAACCCTCGTACTCTTACACGAGATATTGCTTCCACCCCCATCGCCACACCCCCCCTTCCAGTACGCTGCAGACCTGCCATTACTACTTACGTTCCATCAAAGTAGAGCGTAATGCGAAACAGCGCTAAACGAGGCTATCTTTACATGTAAATATTGGGGTTAGGGGAAGATGGCTAGGAAATTGGTTAGGTATTAAATTTAAAAAGTATGTTTTTTTAATAAAAATAAAACCAAACATTTATTTCTTAAAGCCCAAATTAATACCACATTATTATTTCTTGCAAAAATAAAAACAAAATATAAATAACAAAACGAATATTCTTAAAAAAAACAAATAAAATTCTAAGTCAGTCATATTTAGTTAGCCTTCCGCGTTTTCAGTGTTCTGCCTTTTTGTGACAAAAGCATCTAATGTTGTTTGCCTTTTTCTTTTGCGTTGTTCTCTTAAAAGTTCTTCATAAACGGATAGAGCATCTCTAACACCACGCTTTACTTTTGAGCTTCTGTCAAAATTCGGATCATTTTCAATGAATTGATCCATTATTTCAGTTATGGTAGACAAACTCCTTTTTACAAACGCCATCGAAATTTCTTTTTGCTCTTCTTCTGAATCACTGCTGTCAACATTTTTGTATTCTTCTTGTTCTGTTAATTCCTTGAGCTCATTATTAGAAAGACAAGCCGCTGCTTCTTGAATTATTTCTTCGACATCTTCCACATCAAACCGGTTTGTTTCGTTAATTTCACTATCTCTTCCACTATTTCATCCACATCGACAGAGTGTCCAACGTCATCGCTCTTACTTAAATCCGGCCAAATATTCTTCCATACTCCTTTCAAAGATCTTTCTGTTACCTCATTCCAAGAAAGGCCTATGTTTTCTACAGCATCCACGATGTTGTAGTTTTTCCATTCTCTCTCTTATGGACTGGTTCTCTTCTCCGTCTGTTTTTCAAACATTTGCTTAAAGGTTCGCCGCAAGTAATAAGCCTTAAAATTTGATATAACACCTTGGTCCATTGGTTGAATTAAGGCAGTTGTGTTAGGCGGCAAGAAAACCACTTCGACTGGAATGCATATTGTTAAGTCTGATAAATTTGTTGGGTGGCTTGGAGCATTATCAATTAACAGAAGTGCTTTTTATTCAAGTTTTTAATTTCGCAATAACGTTTAACAGACGGGCAGAAATGTTCAGTGAACCAATCCTGGAAAAGTTTCGCAGTTATCCATGATTTTTTATTAGACTCCCAAATTACAGGTAAAGTTGATTTAGATATGCCTTTCATCGCTCTTGAGTTTTTGGAATGGTAAATTAGTAATGGTTTTAATTTAAAATCTCCGCTTGCGTTAACACCTAGTAGAAGGGTTAAGCGATCTTTTGCAGCTTTAAATCCTGGTGCCCGTTTCTCTTCACGGGATAGAAATGTTCGTTTCGGCATTCTTTTCCAAAACAAGTCTGTTTCATCAACATTAAAAACCAATTCTGGAGGATAGTTTCCTTCTTCAATTATTTTTTTAATATCGCTGGAAATTCAGCCGCCGCTTTTGTATCACCACTTGCTGCTTCTCCTGTAATCTTTATGTTGTGAAGGTTATTTCGATGTTTAAATCTATTAAACCATCCTCGACTAGCAACGAAAGTTTCACTTGTGTCAATTGTCTCAGCCTGAATGTAATTAAAAATTCTTCTAGCTTTTTCCATTATGATAGATTGGCTTAATGGCATATTGCGGTCAATTTCATCGTCAATCCATATAGACAGTCGTTTTTCCATTTCCTCTAAGATATTATTTCTAGAACGGGTAATTCTAGTTGCAGAGCTTGACGTAGTTGTAGTTGCCGATGACAGTATTTTTTCTTTATTCTTCATGATGGTCCTTATTGTTGAAGTTGGCAAATTCAATGAAGCACTAATTAGAGTTTGACGTTCACCAGAATCTAATCTTCTAATCACTTTCATTTTAGTTTTGAGGGAAATGCTTTCTCTGGTTGCTTTCTTTTATTTTTCATTATCACCCATAGTAAAAACTAAAGATCAAAATATTTGACACAGTAATATAGTATTAAATGTGTAAATTAATACCTACTTACAATAATGTCAACAAATGTTTCCAATAATAAAAATGTCTGTACAATACCGCACCAAACAAAAAACACAAGTACACTCTTTCGGATATGTATTTGAAACCTATCGCTGCATAATATTTCGTGGAATCCCCGGATTGAAATAAAAGAGCGCTAAACCGAGACAGCGCTAAACGAAACAGAGTTAAGCGGGGTCTTACTGTATATTAAAAATGATCAAAATTATTCAAAGTACTACATCTCCCAAGCTTTTTCAAATCATATTTTGAATGTTAAAACCAGTCATTTAATGTTACTTTCATGAATTCAATTTTAGCCAAAAATTTTCAAAACCTGAATTTATAGGAACGTTTAAAGTAGAAAAATCTAGTTTTACACTTAAAACCTAGTCCCTGTGAGAAGATACATACTATGTCTTAAAATAAATTTAACATGAAAAAGCTCTCTATTTCAATTAACAAGCAAGAAACTTCAAATCATTTTAGGCTAAGAAGTAATTCATTTTAGCATTTTACCACTTCTTCCTATAATAAAACAAAACAAAGATTAAAGAAAACAAAACCTAGTCAAATGAATAAGAACATTTGACATACTCTGGTTTCAAATAATTTATCATAAAATCAAAAACAAAGACTTCTTTAGAAGAAAAATGAATTTCTTTGAATTAAAATTTTCATGAACGCAAATTTTAATACACACACACAAAAACAACAAAACTTTAATACATGAATTTCAATATTTTAATTTCTTTTTGAAATTTAATTACAAATTATAAAAGCTCAAAATTTGTTTTGCATTGAATTCTACAGCAGTACAATAGTTTTATCAGGGATCACATGCTTTTAATCATTACTGCAAAGATTTCGAAAGTTCAGATTTCCTTTGGTCCATTTTATGAATTACAATTGCAAAATTATAATATAAGTTCAAATGAATCTTATTTCAGATCATTTTATTATTTGATTATGCATCTGTACTCTCCCTATTTACAAATTTTGTTACATTGTTTTACAACTCCAACAAATTTAATTTAAAGTCTTATAAAATACTAACATATTTGCTTTATTTTCCTATTTCCAGTAAGTTTTATCTTGAAAATAATCCCCAAAATAAAGAATTATAAACTAAACATTAAACATTAACATTTTATAATTTTGAATGTTTAAATGCTTTTTATTTAAGTTTCAACTTTAATGATTGAATAAAATCACTTAAAATTTTTTATTTCAAAAAATATGCAATAAAGTAAGTTCCACTTCTTAAATGAAGTGATTAAAATATCAGAATAACTAAGTTAACTTTTTGACATCAGTTAAACACACAATAATTTTAAATCAATAATTAAATTATCAAAAACTGTGTGCCATAAAAATATAAAACGACATCACAAAATGCAGTAAAACAGTGGACGTATGGATGAAATCTGTAGTAACCACTTTTGTAAAGAAAACTTTAAAACTTCTATTAAAAACACAAATATTTAACAATGAAAATAACTTTAATAAAAGTAATAAATAATAGGCACTTAAGCTACATTTCTTTACAATAGTATATTAGCATCAAATTCAAGGCACTAAATAGATCAAATGAAGTACTATTTTTTGGCTATTAAAAAACAAGTACACTTCACTAAATGCAAATTGTTTTCCCCAAATGTAATAGAAGAAATAACTTTATAATTACTGCTGTTTTATTTCTCATTATGCAAGTTAGAGCAATTCAACAGACCAAGACAATGAATCTTCAGAAAATCATAAACAAGAAAACTTAGAAAGGTCAACCCTATTTAAACCTACAAAGTGATCAGGAGATGCCTGCTTGGATTTGTATTTTATATTTTATGCCTTTCAGCACTACAGATAATAGATCTACAGAATCTTTCTCAGATTTACAGAATCTATCCTTGAGCTTTATTTCTTACAATAGTGATTCTGAATTATTGTGCTGCGACACTTAAGTGTACGACGAATTCTAAACTTGCTACCGAATTTTAGAAATGCATATCGTAAAAATTAATAACACTTTTTTAATTATGTATAAAGTTTTCTCTCTTAAAGTAAGGTACACTGTACAAGAAAATGGTAGTTTTTATAGCTAAATTCCAATTTTTTTTTTAGTTAAAACTGTTTTTATCTTCGATAACTGCCATCTTTCATAAAGTGAAATATTTGTCCCACATGAAGAAATTTCAAGAGTGTTACCAGAATTCCCACCTCCACCCTTCAATCAAATAATGTGTAAAGGAAGTGAAAAAGTAATAGAACAGATTTATTTTCCCTTTTTACAAAGAGATAGTTGTAAGCTGCAATTGTTTAAGAGATGCTAGCATTCCACCATTGTTCAGATTTTTCATATGCTATAGAAGATTCTCTCTAATTGTATGAGGATATTTGAGGTTACTTTAGGTTAAATAAGAATAAAACATGAATGATAAAAAGCTAAGAGGCAATCTTCATACATGGGTATTTAACTGTGGTTAGTAATAACCATGATATTTTTTGACAACATTGTTATTTTAATAGGACCTTCCGAAAATATATAAATGGCAAAATAGAAGAGAGCCCAATGATAATGTTAACAATCAAGCTAATGTGCCCACACCTGACAGATTTTAAAAAAAGGTAAAGACATATGCAAAGTAAGATATTTCTTTCTTCAAAAAATATGTTTATAGGAAATACAGTAATGATTTTTTTTTAAATTTGCTTTACATCTTTAATTGAAAATGACATGCTTGCTCCCAATATGTGGTACATTGTTGTAAATTTATAAAATACTGCAACGCTTATGAACAATCTACAGCGTCACTTGATGACCAACCATTCTTCATTTTCAACAAAAAATAAAAGCTATTTTCAAAAGTATTTTTCTTCAAAATTCAAGTAAGTAAAGATTATTGAAAAATAATTTGGTAAGTCTGAAAAATCTAAAACAACTTTTTATGAAATAGCTAAATTGATTGCGGTTAAATTAAAATTTCAAAACTTGGCTGGAAAATTACCAGCTTGACACAAAATTGTAAAAATAATGATTGGTGAATCAGCTGATACAGACATTTGTAAAATTCTACTTTTGAAAAACAAAATTCATTGCAAAATCAATGCACACTACAATATGTTGCAAAATACTGCAAAAATTTGCAAAATCAAATTTTACTCAACAAATCAATGAAACAGATATTACAAGAAAAGCTAAATTAATTGCATTTGCTTAATTTATTCATGAAACTGAAATAATTAATCAATTCTTAAGTAGTCATGAGTTACCTAACTTTACAACTAGCCAACATTTTTATGCAATTAGTTCATATTTAACAGAAATTAAAAGTTTTGTGGAACTCTTGTATCAGCATTTCTAGATGGTCTTCCAGCTATGACTGGACATCTAAAAGTATTTGTAGCACGTGTTAAAAAACTAAATGAGGATATATTAGCTACCCATTGCTTTTTGCATTAAGTAACACTTTTTACAAAATATTTATATCAAAATTGAAAATAGGTCAGAAACGATGTGTTAGAATTATTAATTATATCAAATTAAGACCATTAAAAAGTTCCTTCATTAGTAACTTATGACAAGTTACAGAAGCTAAGTACAAATTCTTGTTACTGAATACGGAAGTGAATACATGGCTAACTAGAGTAAGTTTTATCTCATGAACTGGAATTCAAAAAATGAAATGAAAATGTTTTTTTTTTAAAATAAAATAAAAATTATGATCTTGTTTACTGTTGGAAGATGAAATATGGTGTGCTAAGCAAATGTCATTAAAAATATCATTTTTGTTATTTTTAATAACATATGCTCAAATATACAAGGCCCAAAAGAAAATATATTAAACTCATGAGATAAACTGGTGGGAGTCCAAAGCAAATAACTTTATGGAAGAATAAAGCTCAGGAAGACAATGTTGAAACTTTGAATCAGTCTCAGAAAATTTTAATGAAACTGTTCATAAAATTGTTATCAACCATTTGACAATATTAGAGGAGAGATATACATTATTTCACAAATTTAGATGTAAAAAAATATTGTGTACATAATCCATTCGTGATACTGAATACTTATGTATTTGAATAAACTTTGAATGAAGAGGAAGAACTAATTTCACTTTCGAATAATTGAGTTTCAATTTAAAAATATTTGGAAGAATGAAATCTGTATCGATTAACACAAGATGTGATTATCCTATGATAGTCATAAAAGCTTTAAAAATATTACTATTTTCTACATCTTATTTGTGTAAATTCTGATTTTTAGTATTAATCAACATAAAAATGAGAAAAGATTAACATTGTTAAATGTAGAAGACAAAATGAGAATAGCATTGTACTTTTAATGACCAAATATAAATGAAATTATCAAGCTAAAATTTCTCATTAAAAGTATTATGTAATTAAATTTCTTAATAAACATAGTTGTTTTTGTAGTACGTGTATTATTTTGCATTCAAAATAATTATCATAAATTATTTTACACAGTGTATTATAGTTAAGTGAACAACTTTTAAATTTATCTTTTTCTTTGTGTGCTGACAAATTTTGAAATGGTTAAAAAGTACACAGTGACAAAAAAAAAAGGTTCAGAATCACTCTTTTAATAACTAACACATGTTTAAATCAATATAGCATTTAAATACTTAACATATTTCAACAATTCATTTTTAATGTTTCCATTTAAATTTAAAATAATTTATTTTTGATAAGAATTAAAGTAATTTTCTTTACACTCATCTTTAAAAGCCTTTTTAGAGATTCTGAACAATTTATTCTTTATATATTCTAAAAGTTTTCTTAAATTAGGAACAGGTTATATATAAACAAAAAAATTTGTAAATATCAAAGAAGTTAATATCATTTCTAATTATATTTAAGTAACTTTTAAATTAGTGAAATGGAACTCTATTATAACTTTAAATTTATTGATACCTCGGAAGATGGTAGAAAAAGTCTGGTGCTCTTCTGCCTGATTTCTGCTTCTAAATTATGAGGATCCATCTACTTTTAGGACTAAGATAGGACATGCATTAGTTGTCCTACTACACAAGATGTGCCCTCAATTTTTATCCTTGTAGAACCAAAAGGTATAAATGTACTAACAAATTAACAGGTATACAAGAAAACATACATATTTATTTAAATATTCTTAAAAAAGGTACAAATAAAATGTTATACATTAAAATAAAAATTTAAACACTAAATTCATCAGCAAAAATACAATTAGTTACATTTTAACTATGTTCTCCCTTGGCTTCTCTTTATGAAACACAGATCATGTAATATTTTAATCGAGATAAAATTGTAGCATTAAATATATTTGAGAAATTGAATGTCTACATGATATTATGATTATTTTTACAAAATTATGTCAACAGAAATTAAATAAAAGTTGAAGATTTTTTACAATTTTTTCGACTAAAATGTGTCTGCTTAAACTGAATTATGCTAAGTCATGATTAAAATCTGAGTACTTATGATCAAGGAAACGAGTATTTTCTTAACAGATATTTTATTAGATCATATTCATGAATTTTAAAACTAAAATAATTTTTAAGAAAGTGATTTCTGAAACATTTCATTTGTTTGGCCACAATCATACAAAAATTAAGAATTAGACAACCAAAGTGTAATTTCTGGTTTCATGATATCAGCAAAATTATGATCAAAATATGCTACTTATTCAAGTAATCTCTCTTTCACTTTCTCATTCATTCTCACACACACAACTCAGAATAAATAGTAGATAAAATTTTACATAGTAAATATTATTTAAATTTTAAACAGTAAGTATAGTATAAAGTAATAACTATTACTTTATAGTGACTATTACTTTCAAAATTACATTAAATTTTCTATAAAATAACTATTACATTATAGATAATTTAAAGTAATTTTGAAATTCATAAAGATATATCTCAAAAAGAAAATACTTTTAATATAAAATTATATTACTTATTAAGTATACTAAACTTCACAATAAAGCAAACAAATTCTTAACAAAACTAATAAATCATAATTCAAAATGAAGAATTATGTTAGAGCTATAATATCACTGTCATCTTCATATCTTTTAGGTTCTAGTGCCATTAAGCACTTTACATTAAAGTCTGTTCCAGAAAGTAAATAAACATTTAAAGTGCATTCTGTGCAATGCGCAATAAAACGTACAAACGGTCTAACATCCCCTTCATTAGCAAGTTGAAGAGTACGGAAATAATGATTGCGCTCATTGTTTCTAATTATTACTGGTGGATAACCATATCGCATAAGAATCATATTCATAATCAATCGAGCAGTTCTTCCATTGCCATCAACAAAAGGATGTATAAATACAAATTTATAATGTGCTAATGCAGCTTGTTTTACAGGATGAAGCTGGGTAAATTCATAAGATTGAATCCACTCAACATATTCATCCATTAAATAAGCTACATCTGCAGCTAATGGGGGTGTATGTTTATGAACAAACACTTGCGACTGGCGAAAAGTACCAGCAATTCGAGGTTTAACATGACCTAATACAAGCTTATGAACTTCTAATATATCAAAAACTGTAATGATTTCTTTATTAATTAAAGTTTTATTTATGTAGCGTAGAGCTGATTCCACACCAACAATTTCCATATGCTCAGACAGACTTTTACCACTAACAGGCAAGCCAGTTTCTATTACCATTCTAGTATCTTCAAGTGTCATAGTGTTTCCTTCAATTGCAACTGTATGGTAAATATGTTGAAAATATAATTCTTTTTTAAGTCTGTTTAATGCAGGATTATTATGACTTAATTTCATTAACTCTACTTGTTTTTCATCAATTCTTTTAAGTTCTTTTTCATCCATTTCATTGACTACAGGTAAAGTTCTTTTTCTGTTTACGAGAGCACGAGAATGATCAGGATTTACAGTGAGAGCTCTCAGAAATAGATGATCTGCTTTTATAATATTATTTTTCTCTTCTAGAAACTCACCAAAATGATTTAAAACATCTGGATGAAGAGGTTGTAAAGCTAAAGCATGTTGAAAAAGTTTTTGGGCTTTTTCAAATTTATTAGCTTTTTTCATTTTTAAGGCCATAGCTACAGCTGACAAAGCTTCTTTCTCTGCAATAAAAAAATTAAATAAATATACAAATAAAAAGAAATTAAATGTAATTTAGAAGTTAAAACAATAGAAGTAATCACAGAAAATGTACACAATATGGAATTGACACAGTTTAGAGAATCTGATAATAAATGTTTATTCTTCTTAAAAAAGTTTAAAACTTATTCTCAATAGATATATATTGATTTAAAATAAGAGACAAGAATAGTTTTAAAAAAACTATGAAAGTTTAATTAAATCCTAGTATATGTAACACATTCGGTGCTATTTTCAAAACTGCTGCCTATGGCGTAACTCCAAGATTTAGAAACAGAAAATGTTTAAAAAGCAATAACCCATTGAATGTTACCAAATAAACAAAAACAGGCCTGGTAAAATTGTAGTTTTCAAAATCATAATAAAGCTCATTTTCTAGCTATGAATATCTCTATCTTGTGCTAGCTATACATATATATATATATTTGATTTTAAATATTGAACACTGTATTACATTTAGTTAGAAAAGAACTACAAAATTAAGGGCTGCAAATTTAACTGCGCATATTTTACAAAATTTTATACTGAATAACAAATATAAATATCTAAAATTCAATATCATTATTCATAAGACAATATAATCATAACCAATATTATTTTAATTAATCAAAAAATACACACACAAATAGTTTAAAAATACACTGTATATAACAAAACCAAGCAAGTATTAACTGGGGTATACATCTAAATCAGTAACATAAATAATACACATTTCTATGGAAACTTGTTTTTCTAATTAACCATGCAGTGGCGCTAATCTTAAAATAATATATTATTTTAGTTTTAATTATTAAATGATATAACTCACCAGCTGTAGTGTCCCCTTTGGCTTGGTGTGGTCAATAAAATGTGCCAAAGGGGCTTAAGGCATCAGAATGCATTTGTATGAAGTATGTTTCATTTTATGATGCAAACTTGATTGTGCACATGTGCAAAATTTGTTTTGTGTGCTAGTAATCCTTGAAGCATTTAATAAGTAATTTATTATTATTTCATTATATAGTCTAAGTATTTGAAACAAATAATTTAATGTTCATGTTTTGAAATTTTTTTTTTTTTAAGTTTTAGGCGAAAGTCTTTTTTTAAAGTTTTATTTTATGCATTTAATTAATGCTGTTGCTGTATGTAATATTTTATATGTTAAGTATATATTGTTTATAAATATTTCGTATATTGATATTTAGATGGGGTAATGTTGATTAATTTAAAAGTCTAGTTTTTATAAGAATGTTTATATTTTAGATTTATTTTTATTACTAGTATTTTAAGGTGGATGTGACTGCCCAGTTAATTAAAATTCCAGTTTTACTAAACATATTCTTTATTTACACTATAGATTTAGCTTTAGTGCCCAGTTACTTCTGTGGTAGATTGTACTATACTGAAGTTTTTAGAGGTGGTTAATTAAAATTAGAGTTTTCATAAAAATGCACTTTATTTATGTTAAAAATTTAGCTTAATTGCCTAGTCGTCACTATTGTAGACTGTGTGATATTTAGTTCATATTTTTTTCTTACTATGTAATCTTTGGGACATTAGTTTCTAGTAATTAGCATTTTAATACTTCTGTAGTAAGTAATTATAATGAATTGTTCTAAATTTTGATATTTGAAATAGCATGCAATTGCAAAGTTGAAGTTTAAGTGCAATTAGTATTGGGTAACTGGATATTGCGTGTAGTGATGTAATTTAGATTGGCAAGATAACCAGGCAATGCTTGGTGCGAAAATTGGAAGTCACACCAAACCTTTACCGTTAACTACTTTTTTACCCTACACATATTTTTACTACATAAAATAGCAAATTAAATAGAATAACACATAGTTAAAGTATTTAACTGATTAACTTCCCTCATACTCCAAATTAAAAAAAATTTTAAAAATCATAAATTCAATTTCAAAAATTAGTTTTAAAGCTATAAATTAAAAATCAAGCAATTTTTCAAATATATAACATCAAATAACTTTTAAATAGTGAGAAAATAAACAAAATTTCCCATACACCATCATTTAAAAATAAATTTAGAAAAAATAAAACACAGACTAAGCTCAAGTGATACTAAAACCACAAAGAAATTCTACATGTTGGAATAAGTCATAGAATCCATTCTAGCACATTATAATTTACATTTAGATATGTATTCTGAAAATAGTGTTAATTCCCTACATAATACAAGTGCTACTCTAGCTCACCTGCTTTCTTACATGAAAAATTTTATATAATTAAAAGATAATAACAAAATATCTACATAAATAAGAAAAAACTGAAAAATAACCTAAAAGATCTCTAAACAATTCAGTGGATCATTCAATGTTTTATACAGAAAAAGTATCCTTTTCCAGTAATATTTACAGAACCTTTAGACAACATAAATCTTTCAATGAGAAGATGAATTCGAAAGAATGATAAATAAGAAAATTTAATTATGAAGTACTAAAAGACGAAATATTCAAAACCTCAATAGTTTATGTTTACTGAAGATTTTAATTTGTCAAAATTTGAAGAATTTCAAAATAGTCAAATTTTTAAAACAGATTCAATAATAATCAATAATGATGCATTTTTACTATTAAACACTGGTGACTACTTTTACTTATAATCTCTGGTGATGCCTTTTTACTGTAAGTCACAGATGATCAATAATGATAGTATAATAATAAAACTAGTATTTTTATTCAATGTGTGAACATGTAACTTGTTCAGAAAGCTTATAATTTTTAGAAAGTTAGTTTTCTTTTTTTATTTAACTTATAATAAAATGTTGGTAAAAAGACCACAGAACAGTATAGGTTTTGCGGGGTTTCCAATTTACCCGCCAAGTGCTGCACAGCTATGTCGACAACCTACATTACACCACTATGCGCAATATCTAACTATTAAATACTGCTTTTTTGAATTCCAAATATCAAAATAATTAAGTACTATAAAAATACTAAAATTCTAATAACTAGAAACAAATTTTTTATTTAAACTCCAATTTTAATATACCAGGCTGTGGCAACAACCTTAAAAAAACTTCAGTGTAACTGAGCAATAAAGTTAAATTTCTAACATTAACAAATTGCATTTTTTATTTAAATTCAAATTTTAATATGCTAAGCAGTGGTGTCGACCTTAAAAAAATATTAGTCTGATACAATCTAACACTAATGTGAAAGACACAATAAAGCTTACTTTAAGATGTACTTACTTATGTAACATACATTTTCATAAAAACTATGATTTTATTACCACTCTGAATGAAAGTTTAATGAAAAACAAAATAACTCACCTAATTTTCACTGCTTTCACAATCACTGCACCCAGCCAGAGAAAAAACTGTTTCAACGGCTTTGAAGAAATCTACTACTATATTTTGCTTCTAATTCTCCACTATACACTCTGCGATGTATGAATCAAACCGACCAGGCACATGATTAGTACTCTGCACAGATCTTTTAATGGCCATCCAAAAAAAACTTGAAATAACATAACTTTAAAAAATTCCAAACAACATTACTTTCAAAGATTCTAAAGAATATATTAAAAATTATAAACAATATATCTTCCAAAAATCTGAAATAATATAACTTTTTAAAAGTCCAATAAGAGGAATATTAATATAACAAAATCTTAACTTGTACAAATAAAATTATTCATTAAATGCTGCAAGGGTTGCCCACAAAACGAATTTCACGCATGTCTCCTTATGCCATAAAATGAAAATCAAGTCATGCAATTGCATTCCGAATTGTTAAAACTGTTTTCTACACTTTATCGCCCCACTTGATGCATTTTACCCATCGTACAGTTTCCTGGTCTTAGGTACAAATTTGAATCGTAATGCACATCCATTCTTTAGATTGGGTTGAGCTGCTTAAAATAATATAACTATTTAAAAGTTATATTATTGGAATTTCTTTTTACCATTAGAATATAATTTGTAAATTTTAAATTTTGCTAAAACCAGAAAATAAAAAGCTAGAAATATTAAATAAAATAAATAATTGATACCCAAATAAATCTGATTTAATTTTCAACTAGTGACATAAAATGTTGCACAAGAGTAGGGTAAGATACCAGACTCTATAAAAATTAATATTATTTTATTTCTGAAAAAATATATACTTTACCAAATATAAAATTACTTTATAAAATCATTTAAAAATTTTATGTTTCATGATTAAAAATGATTTATACCATAAAATATATATTTTATAAAATATAAAATAAAATACATAATAAATGTAACATAATTTAATTAATTTTCTTAAATATAAGTGTAAGAACAAAAAAAACATATTTAAAAAAATTAACTCCAGCCATTTACAATAAAATTTTTTCTACATTTATTAATTTTCAAAGCAAATGTATTAAACACAAGCAAATTCCAAGAATCTCTAGATTCAGTTTAGTCTCTTGAGGGAAAACCTTAACCCTTTGCAATTAAGTGTTCCAGGTAATGGAACACCAAATTTTACCATTTACAGATAAATGGATGAAATTTGGCTTAAAATGATTCTAATCTTTCCTTTTTGATAATAGATGGCAGCACTACATACGTTTATCAACAATATTCAGTTATAGCAGATTAGTTAAGACCCTTTATTTTGAAAGAATATTTCCTAATTTTTTTTGGATACAAAAATAATTTTTTGATAAGAAATTTCTGTGTTATTTTGTTGCCAGTACCTTGAACTATTTATTCTATATTACTTCAAATTTCTTACGCAGATAGTATACATAGGATCACCTGATAAATGGTGTTCCATCCCCTGGAACACTGTGCCACAACGTCACTTTTTCGCTTCATGATTCAGAGAGCGATTAGCATTGAACGCAGTGACAAAGAAAACAGCTGTGTTTTTGGTAACTGTTTTTCTCTCTTTCGGGGAGGAATGAACTAATGCTGAGAAATTTACAGGGAAGGATTACTTGAATGGGAAATATTTCCACACCTTTTATGGCCTCTTAAATTGAAAAGCTTCAAGTGGAGTCTAGGATTATATCAGTTACTTTGAAGCATCTCTGGTTAGAGGTGCATAATTTTTGTGTTCTCCATTTTCTTTTTCGCTACTATTCATTTTATTTTATTGTATAAATATTCTTTTGAATTTTTATATTTTTAGTCTACTTTTTTGCAAATAAAATTATAATTGCTACTTAATTTTTTTATTGCAAATAAATGGTACGCAGAGGACTTAGTCTTTCTAAAGCAATGAAACTGCTTCAAGAATTGCCTTCTGGTAGTGAATCTGAGCATGCGGATAGTGATTTATAGGAATATGTTCCAATACTTCTTGATCAGTCTCAGTCTGATAGTGACAATGTAATGAATACAAGTGAAGATTCATCTCAACCAGGCTCTTATACGCAGCCCCAAAACATTACTTGGATATCAAAACAGACTGTGCAGAAGATGCTGCCACATTTTACATCCACAAGTGGATATGTGGGATTTGTCTGGAAAAAAAAAAAAAAAACCCTTACCATTTTCCTAGAGCTTTTTTCTTATTAGTTGATGGAAATGATTGTTTTCCATACCAACCTCTATGCCACATAAAGTGGAAAATCATTTTTCCCACTCACACTAGTGTATTATTTATTTTTTTGGGGATAAATATGCCGATGGCTATAATGTGGATGCCGAGCTATAAAGATTACTGGGCTAATGAAGAAGCTCTATATGATACCTTCGTCTCTCATCACGGCGAAGATTTTCATATATTCTTCTTTTATATATTCTTGCACTTGAATGATAACATGTTACAACCACAAAGGGGTGATACAAACTTCAGTCGCCTCCATAAAGTTCGTCCCTTACTAGATCATCAGTCGAAGAGTTTTTTGCAAGCACAGCATCCCAGTGAAAATCAATCAATAAAATTCAAAGGTCGAACTTCTATAAAGCAATGCCGATGAAGCCAACCAAACATGGATTTAAAGTATGGATGATATGTGATGAGAGTGCCTTTGCATCTCAATTTGAAATTTATTTGGTCAAGAAGGAAATCACGAAAAATCACCTGGGCGAGGATGTTGTTAAGCGATTGACAGAATGTCTGCATTGTAAAAACCATAAAATTTACCACATATGAATTGTTTCAATTTTTAAAGGCTAAAAATGTATATGCATGTAGAAATATGAAATGTTAACTCTTCAGCACATGTTAAAAATATGAAATGTCATAAAAAAATCAAAGAAAGAAATGTATCCTGCTATGTAACTTACGGTTATTGAGTGAAAGAAAAGGCAAAGTTGAGTATCTTTAAGAGTTAGAAATATTACCTAAAAAGCAACAGTATCAAGTAACTTATTCCAGCCATGGGTTAAAAACAACGCAACTGTACAGGGTTGCCGCGATTTCCAATTTCCGCGCCAAGCGCTGCACAGTGTTACCCTAGTACAAAGTTAAATTTATATATTCAGTGCTTTTAAGTTTTAGTTTAGTACAGTTTCATTTAATTTTTCTTATCACCATATTTATTATATTTATCATTACCATTATATCTATAATTCATTTAAAATACTTGTGCGTTATTTTAAACTTTATTTTTTCTGCTATGCCATACCAGCATACTACTATACCATTTATTACTAACACACTTAAAATTTTACTTTGCCGATCTGGCATTTCTATATTCATAATCGATTTATTAACTTACTGTATACGCATGCCAGTTTGTCAAAGGGGGCATATCCCAGGTGTTTTAAAAGCACCAGATTCAAAAAATCAAACTCGGATAGTTTTGGCTAAAAACTGCTATTGTCATTGGTATTATAGTTTACTCATTTTTGTAAGTAATGATAATGAATTATTTAATTGGAATATCTTTATTTTTTCTACTCTCAAATTATAAACTTAATTTATGTTATGTAATTATTTTATGTTTAGTATCAATAAATTAAACTTACTATTTTTATGCAAGCCTAATATTGGGCTAATAGCCTATTGACATGTTATTAGTTTCTTACTTATTAGAGGTTCTATTGATAGAACGAAATACTTTATAGGTATTTAAACCAATAGCTAGCATTTCTTTAACTGCATTAAAATTTAATATTTGCAGTTCTGCTTATCGTAGTAATTATTTTGGCAATTAGCCTAATGTTGGGTATTGGTAAAATGACATCTGCCCACAGATACTTAAAAAGTGGTACAGACTGCCACACAGTTATTTGGCCAACCTACATTACCTCAATAAGTGCAATACCCGATTACTAAATACCGATCGCGTTTGAACTTCTCACTAAACACTGATCGCGTTAACTTTGGATTTGTGCGCTACTTCGTTTTCCGTACGTAATTATGTACAATAGAAGTACTAAAATTCTAATAACTAGAAACAATTTTTTTTATTATAATCTGAACTTCAGTATACCAGGCAATGGCACCCACCTTAAAAAAACTCCAGTGTAGAGCTATATACTAGTCACAACTGGGCAATAAAGCTAAGTTTCTAAAGTTAACAAATAGCATTTTTTATTAAAACTCGAATTTTAATATATTGAGCAGTGGCACTCACCTTAAAAAAGAATGCTAAAGAGTAGAGAACTTTACATAGGGTAAATTGCACCAAGCGTCCGATAAAGTGTGCCAAACTGGCTTAACAGTTCAGAATGCGTTTGTATGACAAGATTTTTGTTTTATGACTTAAGGTGATCGTTTGACATGCGCGAAATTCATTTTGTGTATAACCCTTGCATTTATGAGTAATTTTATCTGTTCACAATTTAAGAATATACTGTGTTAATGTTCTTGTTATTGGACTTCAAATTCTTTTAAAGTTACATTATCTCGAATTTTCAGGAGATTTATTACTTATAATTTTTAAAATATTGTTTCAAAAATTTGAAAATTATATTGCTTGAATTTTTTTAAAGTTATATTATTTCAAATTTTTATTTGGTCAGAAAATAAAAGATCTGTACAGTTAATCGTGTGCTCAGTCAGTTTGGTTCATACATCGCAGAGTATGTATGGTGGAAAAAGCATAAAGAAAATACAGTAAAAGATTTCTTCAAAGCTCTTTAAAATGTTCGTGTCTCGGCAGGGTGAGTTATTTAATTTTTAATTAAAATTTCATTCAGAGCTATTATTAGAGCCTTTAATTCTTTTAAAAATACATGTTTATACAAATAAATACATCTTTACATAAGCTTTATTGACTGTTTTACATTATTAAATTGTGCCATAGTGAAATTTTTTGAAGGTGGGCATCACAGGCCCGGTTAATTAAAATTTGAGTTTGCATAAAAAATGCAATTTGTTAACGTTAGAAGTTTAGCTTTATTGCCCAGTTGTCACTGCACTAGGTACACTACACTGAAGTTCTTTTTAAGGTGGGGGCAATTGTTTGGAATATTAAAATTCGAGTTTAAATATAAAAAATGAAAGTTGTTTACATTAAAAATTTAGCTTAATTGCCCAGTACACTATACTTGGTAGCGCTACACTGAAGTTTTTTTAACGCGAGCGCAATTGCACAGTACATTAAAATTCGAGTTTTAGTAAAATTGTGTATAGTAATTAGAATTTTATATATATAATACTTCTATAGTCCTTAATTATAAAGAAATATTCAAATTTTTGGTATGTGGAATTCGAAAAAGTGCACGATTTTAAAGTTGAAGTTTGAACGCGATCGGTATTGGTAGCCGGATGTTGCGTGTAGTGACGTAATTTAGGTTGGTGATATAGCTTTGGAGCGCTTGTCGCGAAAACTTGAACAGCTCTGTCGTTTTTTACCAAAAAAAAAAAAAACTTCAGTGCAGCCATTACCCACTACAGTGACAACCGGGCAATAAAGCAAAGTTTCTAACGTTAACAAATAGCATTTTTGTTTGTCAATTACAACCATTTTTCGTCACAGCATTTATTATAGTCTTTACATTAGGTGTTACATTTTAATAGCTGTCATTATCTGGAAACATATCACAGAATACTTTTCCCAATTAACACTATGGATCAGTGCACATCTAAGTTTCACAAATTAAAATTTACACAGATTTAAGAATTTAATTTTATATTAAAATACTAATTTTAAAAATACTGCTCTTTCTACATAATTTGTTTGGTTTCTCACTTTAAATACAATAAATTTTTCCTGGCTAAACAGAGTATTATGGTCTCACCTCGCGAAACACGAAAAGTCACCAAATCTGATAAAATTTGGCGATTTTTTTCCCTCACCAAATTTATTCACCAAAAACGAATAGCTCCCAAACTTGTGTCACCAAATACAGTGTGGGAATGTCTTGCTGCTGCACATACGGGAAAATGCTCGTCATTTTTATTTTGGATTTTTTTGTCGTATGTAAAGCGCAGTAATTTAAATAATGTTTTTTCATATTTATATTTTATTTCACTACGGATGTAGTGCGGAATATGAATATCGTCTTTTAAATTCACATTTTTTATTTTGGTGTGGATATAGTGCCAGAATTTCAAACCAGTCTATTCGTTTTGTATTTTGCTGTGGATATAGTGTTGGAATTTCAATACTGTCTTTTATATTTGTTTTGTATTTTGCAAGAATTTCAATACTGTCTTTTATATTTATTTTGTATTTTGCTTTGGAAATAGCGGCAGAGTTCCAATCCTGTCTTTGATTTACAGTTTGGATTTTGCTGTGCATGTAGAGCGCCCGACACAAAATGAAGTTAATAATTTTTTTAAAATTATTTTCTGCAGGCATAGAACTCCTAGAATTGTATTATAAGTATTTAAATTTCCAATAATAAATGCAATTATAAAATCAATTTTTATAATTATTCTAGATTTGTTTACTTTTATGTAATAATAATTTATAACATTCTATCTTTACTAACTGAAATTCATTATTTTATTTATTTTTAACTAGATATTATTGAATGTAATTATTTTTGCTACTTTATATTTTTTTCCTTTAATTTTAATTCTGAAATATTTTTAAATAGAATCTTTAATCAATTCTTATTACAATTACTGTTTTTTTGCATGTAGTTAGGCTCAGCAATTTGAAATCTGGAGAAATCCTGCTTCATTTACATGGTTGTTATTATTGTTTACTTATTTAGAGTTAGGTGGGGGAGGGGGAATCCCCGATTATTCATGCCGATTGGTATCCAATTTTGGTTGACAATTTCCAATCCCCGTCTCCTCTGCTTGACGAAAAAATTTTCGCCAAGGTAAGACCGTAATCCTCAAATTTATCATTGTTCATTTTTTCAATATAAATATTAGTATTCCAAATGAAATTAAAAAACACTTTAATATGGAAAATTAACTTTTGTTTGCTATTATATGACCTTTTTAGATAAACATTTCAACTTATCATCTTATCTTTTCTAAGTATCAAAAGCATATTTTCAACACTAAGTGCAGATATTTTACAAACATTACAATGGCAAGTTAATTTTTTTACAGCAAACATTGATGATTCCCACATTTTTCTTATTGTCAAGTATTACATATCCTATTATAGGTCAAAATCATCTCCAAGTTTTTAACATTCGGAAGACTATTATTCGGCACAATAGCTTTCTATCTGTTCACTCCCATCAATTTCAGACCTTTTTCTAAATCACCCAATGATCTAGTAGATGGACTTTCTCTTTGGAATTTATGTGTGAGTCTTTAATTCTTGAAAGTTCCTTTTTTAGTAGCAAATGCATTCAAATTTATATTTATAATTCAGCCATCTAACACAAAATATTTTTAATATTTTGACAATATCAGATTTAACACTTTTTTAATATAAATTTTGCGAATATTTAAAATCCTCCATATAGCATTTTGCTAAACTAGTTAAAAAATCTTGATAAAAAATTTTCTTGCTAAAATCAATAATAAATCTGTTGCGTTACGAATTTGTTACGTGTTTTCTTTCATTAATAAGTCCTATTGCCTTTAATATTTTATCTTTAACAATAACAATTAACAATTTTCATGATTATATTCCATAAAGATAAGTTCCACACCATAATACACTAGTGCCAATACGGTCTTCCAAATAGCAACTGGGCTATATTCCCCATCGGATAGGGAAGATGCGCTTCTCATTCCCCATTAGGGATTTACTGTGGCTGAGTTGCCACAAAATCTTCTGATTCATTAAATAACCAACAGTGACCTCGAATAAAGAACAAGCCTTATAGTTTTGTACAGATTTCAGTTTTTATACCGATATATTTTGATTTAAGTTTATTAATAAGATCACAGAAATATTCATAGCTGAGAATTCCCATGTTTAGTTCTCACTTTAACTTATAAGTTAAATTAATACGTTAGTTTCTTAATAAAAAGTTATTTTCACTTAAAAGGAATGTTTTCTTATTTTTCCCATAGTAGAAACATTTTTATTACTATACAGAAACTATGCAAACAATATTTTAGTATTAAAATTAATATGAGATAAGAATTTTGTATACAAATCATACTTTTTCAAAACAGAAAATAATTTCTAAAACATGTAATTATATATGCACTTTATTTGATTACATTGTGTAATAAATGTAAGCTAGATTTAACACTTTTGCACCAAAATTTATTATAGTATTACAAGATTTTTTTCACTAAGAAAATACCTATGTTCTATACTCAGTTCATGAATAAAAAGATTATTTTTAAAACCTTTTATGCTTGGTGGTAAATGCATAAATACTATTCTTCAATGAGCTGAAAATAATTCAGTGTTTAAGTTAATGGAATCTTTAAAAACCTTTTGACAGATGAGATATCAATTAGAGAAACTTTCTTTCCAAAATTTAATCAATGAAAGCCACGATATATCAAAAACTACTTTCCGTAAAATGCATTGAATTCTCTCATTCTCTCTTACTGATAAGACTAAGCAAGTTAAAAAAGATACAAAAAACTCATGAATAGTATCAAGAAAAAATTTAATTTAAGAAACCTTTTAAATTATCAATAGTGGAAACATTTACAAAGTATTAACTTATGTTTGTAATTCATTTTGTATAGCCAATATAAAGTCTTTTCAATGCCAGGCATGGCATCTTATATTATGATTTTTAAATCAAACATCACTTCAGAATCAAGGTTCATTATCAAGGATCATCAAAATCAGTAGATTTAAAAGAATAAAGAAAGCCTTTAGAGTATTTTTTATACAATTGTTTACTCTATAACTATTCATAGAACATTTATTAAAAATAATTCTAGACATGGAAAAAAAAACCTTATTAAAATAATAATTTTATGCAAAAGATTTCAGTCTGACATAAAAATTCTAGTCAAGGAGGAAAAAATAGAAAAAAAGAACATTTCACAAGAAATATGATTGATTTTAAACTATACTTCCAATAAAGTTTCTATTTCTTCTTAAGATTAAAACTAAAATAATAACTGATACAATGAATCTTAACACAAAATCAATGCATAAAATCTGTGATAAATTTCTATCTTTGACAGTTTAAATGATAATTCCATTACATTTAAGATATTTTTAATTGTATTACACTGAATAAACTTTAGTATCAGAAAACTTGAGCATTTATATATTCTTAAAAAATTCAAATTTTAAATTACTGATCATAGTGCAATAAACTAAGTCCTATACAATGAAAGTATGAATAATTACTCTTAAAATTTGATGCTAAAATATATTACCTGTTCCTTTAGGAAGGTTATGCTCCTGAGGTCTTTGAATAATTGCAGGTACTTTTACAATTTGTCCTAAATCTTCCGATACACATATATCATCCTCTTTGGGAATAAAATCTATTGGGGGAGGGCTTCGGTGAAGTGCTAAGCTTTGACACCTGCCATTATAAGGTAAGAACTGAGGCTCAGTATCAGTGTAGCGTCCTTTATAAAAATTAAGCGGCATACGAGATGCATAATTGAATGAATCATCACTTCCATGCAACCATTTAATGGAACCATTAAATTCAGCTTCATCTAACACTTCATAGTATTTATGTAAAAATGGGTGCCAATATGATAAACTAACAAGGATCATCAAAATCAGAAAAAGTATTAAAAATGACACTGGATAGGCGCCTATGGTAGGCTTACTGCCTTTATATACATTAAAATTAGATGTTAATAAACCTTGCGACAATTCTGCCATAGTACACAGTTCAGTAAAAATACAGACCAACCTTCCACTCATTTTAAAAATAATTTCTCGATACGGCTAAAAAAATTTTCGAAGTATGTTTTTTAGGTACTTTTTAAGTAATCGGAGAAAATTCAAGAATAGGATGAAATACACAAGAATATAAATTCAAAATGAGATTTTGTTACACTTAACACTTAAAGAAATTTAAAATATGCAGGATTTTAAATAACACAAGATCCCTTCCAAATTTAGGTTTCAGAAAATTAGACGGAAGCATATTATGATTTATTCATGTAAAAAAGTACTATTCACACACACAGATTCCAGTAGTTTCCATTTCCAAACAGAAAAATATGTTATTTTTCGTTATGGTTGAAGCCATTTGCAAACGAGAGCGAATTCGCCGATAAAAGCGTAGCTCAGCAAATTGAAGCTTAATTTGATATGACTGCTGCATGCACAGAAAAGTTGCTCATTCTCGGCAACTTATAACGCCAATAACTTTCATTTGGCATGAAACTTGGCGAAAACAAAATGATTTACAAATTTCAACTGCGCAGCTGTGAAAAAAATCTGTAATATTATTGGACGGATAGAACGAGTTGCTCAAATTGTTAGCTGTGACGTCACGTAATGTTAAGACTACGAGAGTTGCTCAAACTGAAATCTGGGTCAATCTTGGCTTCTCTCTATATTCCGGAATGGGAATATTTTTTTGAATATTTTTCGGTATTTATTTCTGTTTTCAAAATATTTTTTACTTTATCCGTTAAAATCATAATTTTTAATAAGAGTGCAATCAGTGGTAATTCCGTAAATTTTTAATTTTTTTTTAATCTTTACTTAAATAATCCTGATGGATTACCATATTTTGCGGGGAATCGCTCTTAGGCAATATTAGGATCAAATGTTGATGAATGATATATTGTAACACACATTCTAACTCTTGTTATTATTTATCTCAATTGTTAATCATTTTCTTCTTTAGCTAATTTTTAATTTTATGCTTTTATTCCAAAATTTCCGGAAATATGGATGGAAGTTTCTGTAAAGCTGGTAATAGAGGGCGCTACTACCGTGGAGATCTAGAAAATTTCCGGCACGAAACTTCCTGCTTACTCTTACCATCGTGCTTGTTTTCTGTAGCTTCCATTGCTTTTGAGAAATATTCATTTAAAAGTAATTATCCTATGAAATTTTTTGAAATGCAGGAAACAAAGGTAGTTGTTGCGAATGGCAGCACCTCACCCACCAATCATGTGCCGTGCGCATCTCGCACGAGCTGATGTTATATGTTAATATTTTTTCTCTCATTAGTAGACCTTGTAACCTTTGTCCATGTAGTTTGTAAAGTTCTGTATGCTTCATTAAATGTTAGTTTCGTTTCACATTCTGAGTTTTATTCAGTAAAATTAATTAAAGCGTCGAAATATGACATCGGGTAGATGTAAGCCCTGCTTAAACTTTTTTGAGTTGTTTCGTTACAGAGCGTAACGTTACAGTAGTGTTGTTGCGAAGCATTTGGTTGCAATATGCGAGCTGGAACAAATTTACTTTCACAAGCGAAAATGTTCACATTTCCAATGAAACCCAATTTACATTTAATTTAATTTGCTTTGTGTATTAAATCAACTCTTAAAAATAAGACTTAAATTTCAATTGCAATAAAAACCAAGACTTGTTTAAAATATTGATAAACAACAAATAAATAAACACATGATAACAATTTTGTTCTACTCATTATTCATACCAATCCATATATTCTAGCATCATCAAGAAAATTTTAATTAAATTTATAATGCTATAAATGAAAGCATAAATAATACCTTACTTAATATTTGAAATGATTTATAGTTTTCTCGCGGGGGATATACGGGTATTCGTGTTGCCTCCGCCAGATGACACATTTCATCGCATTCTTTGCCAAATCTAAGCGATTACAGTCACAGCATGGTAACCTAGCTACGATGAGCTTTAGGTGGAGCTATTGTTGCCAGGGTAAAATGTGATTGGGTGAAATATTAGGTGGAGATATAAACATCATTATGACATGTGAGTGGACGTAGTATATTTAGCAGAGTTTTTCTTGTTCTAAGATATTTCGTTCATAATTATATTAGGATTTTTCTGATAATTTTATAAAGCGATTTTCTTACTTTAAAAACGCATTCTTTGCTCACGAATTTGTCGTAATATAAATTAATATCAGTCTTTCTATAATGCTCAAATATTAACATGAATACTTGAAAACAACTAATCAAAACAAACAATTTAATCTAATAATTTAATATATTGTTATTTAATGAGAAAAAATTAAGATTATTGTTAAAAACAATAACTTTATATGCACAAATTATAAGTTTCATCGTAAAGAAAATTTCATAATGAAAATATATTAATAACTGTTAATACACACACACACACAATTAAAATATGATTCATACTTCGAAAATTCTATGATATTCTCAAAAAATTATAAAAAGTTATGTATTAATGAAAAAAGAATCATTTTGCTGATGGCAAACGTGTTAACTTTTTGAAGTAAATAAAAAGAAAGCTTATTAAAACCTAATTTCAAAATAAATTTAAACTATTTTGATATAAATATGAATGAAATCATATATATAATTAATTAAACAAAATAACATTTTAAGTGTAAATGAATGCCGTATTTAGTTTTTACATTGCCCATAATTTCTATTTTCTCAATCCTAAATTCAGTTAAATATATCACCATTGAAAAAAATTATTATTAAGACAATAACATGTAGATATATGTCACTTGTAGAATAATTCTTTTCTAGAAGATAAATTTTATCCTATTCATACCTCACAAAAATACTAATTTATATTTTTTATAATTTATTGAGCTTATCATAGAAATGGAATAGTGATTATTTTCGATAAACTTACACAATAGATCATATTTTCTATTAATTATTAACTGGAGTTGGTTTCAGTACTTGGTGATATTTCATAAAACTTTAACTCAAGAATATTATTACAAAAATTTTCAAGAATTTAAAAATTGACTCTTCTAATACTGTAATGTATTCAATATAGTTTCAAATATTTGTTGCTTCATTCACATTTAATTATGATGTGCATGAATAGTTACGTGACAATATAAAGATAAATTAGTATTAGGATTTTCCCAATCTATTTGATTGCTAAAGAAAATCTATAATGGTTATTAGAATGACTGATATTTATTTATTTCTGAAACAAATTCTCAACAATGTACATTTCTAATAATTGCTATGCTGATAATATTGTCTTATTATATAATGGAAAAAGAATCAAAAAATAATTCTTTGTCATTTTGCACTTCAAATATTAAAAGTATTTCATCGGCATTAATAGACGTTCATTTACAAATATAAAAATCAAAAACTATTATTGTTAGTAAAAGTAGCTAACAATAAAAAATTTTTATATTTGTAAATAACACAAAACACAATAAGTAACTATAAATATGATACAACAAAAACATAGACAACAATATATCATATCTTACATCCAAGCGTACATGATGTCAAGAACTTAAATAAATACTTTTCTTGTTGATTTAACTCATTTTTTTAAAACAATGATTTTATCAATGCATTTGGTACCAGTGGTTATGATATTTCAATATTAATACTAGGACCTTTAAAAGAAAAAGTTAAATATAACATAACCACTCAGTTTGGCCATACCAGATGAAAATACATGGCTCGACAATTAACTAAATGATAGGTAAATGGAAATAATGGTTATATCCTTATTAAAATCTTTCCCTGTGACTAATAATTACACCCATTTATTTGCTTTGACACCTATTGGGAGTCAAAGCAAATAAATTGGTGGTGAGCACTTTGAGCACTGACTTGGTCATCCAAAGTGGCAATCAGCCTCCCTTGAGAAATTTTGAGTACCAATACCACAGGAAGTTAAACTGCTTTTCCCACATCTGGTAATAATTTAAAATCGATCAATAAAATAGGGGAGATAACACTTTTCCATGAACCAGAAAATATCTCCTATCAATAAAGTAAGCAATTATAAAATGATCTATCCAGACACAGATGCTGTTTGCGTTTTACCCAGTTCATGGGAATTTGAAGAATATCTATTTTAGTGATCTCCCACAATAAATAGTAATATAATATAACTCATAATGAGATTATAATGCAAATAATAAAAGCACTTTCTTTAAAATAATTCAAGTTGTAGATAGTTCTGAAGATTTAGGTTATGCTTTTAAATTTGAAATAATAAAAATCGAATAGAAAAACAATCAGAACTCTAGAATTGGATTCAGAAATGTGACAGGATAATAATAAGACTTGCTATAATTTATAAACAATTTAAAAAGATTATTTATTTTACATATTAATAATAACTACATTCTTATATAATTACATTCTTACGATTTTAAAATATTTATTTTTTTATTCAAAAGAGCTGGTTTTTGTTTTTTCATATTGTTTTACGCAACGGCATATTTTCTTTTTGATTCAATAATTTATACATTAAGATCTTTTTAATTTTTTACAGCGCAGAATCGGTATAAATCGAACATAATTTTTTTACAATGCCCGATTTCATTATATTCCTCCAGAAGGATTTCTCTTAAGCTAAAACTGGTTTTTGTTATAAATTGTATTAATTAAAAATAGGTTTTAAATAAGTAAATGTAATGAATACGTGCTAGACAGAAAATAAAATTCGATATTTTTTTTGTTCCAAAAATCAAGATATTTAAAAGTCAAAATTTTCAAACCAAGTTCATCGTTTTTAACAAAACCATATTACTTAAAAATATTTAATCCTTGTGACCTCTAAGTTTTTAATTAATTTTACATTAATTCTAATTTTAATTTAAAAATTGAATAACTTGCTCGTAGATTTATCATTTTAAATACTTTTATAATTTTATAAATGATCGACAAAAAATGGAAAATCTTAGTTTTAAAAACTATGTTTTCATGTACATAAAATAATATAGGTTACATCAATTTTTGTCAAACGTTAAAAAATAACTTTGTAAAATTAATTTAATTCGATCAAACTTGATTTTAAAATGAATCATAAAACTTTAAATAAAATTTTAACATTCACAACTGTAATTAATATATTTAAATTTTTCTTCATAATGAAATTATTTTCATAGAAAAATTATATTTATGTCAGTATCATGCTAATACCTGAGCTTCGTTTCCCTTTTCTGATGAATATATATCTTGTGACAAGATTATTTTATTAGAAAATGGAAACAAAGCTTAGGTACTAGCATGATGCATACTTCTACTGGAGACAAATGTTTTAAATGTAAATATTTGCAAATTAATGTTATAATTATACTTTCAAGGTTTATTTATTATATTTATCTATAAGAACTAACTAAAAATATGAAAATAGATCGAGAGAAATAAAATAATCAAAAACATAAATCTTAACATAATGAAATTAATTTTAATTCTATATCGTAATATCTGGTTAATAATTTTTGTTTGGAATCAAATATTCAAATTTAAAAAATAATGTTTCAAAACAATATTAATTTTCTAAAATGTATAGAATTTTCGCCACTTAGTAACCACTTGTTCGAACAGATGTTTACGAAATGCACATCTGTTTCAGAAACATAATAAAATGATGTTACCATAAATTAATGATCAAATTTAAATATGTAAAAAGTGTTTGTATTTCATAATAATAAACGCCATTTTGTATAAGGGAAACAGCAGAGAACATTTTAAATTATTTAATTTCTTAACTGTGGGGTTAAAAATTGTTTTAATAAATGTTTACGTAAAATTTAGGATATTTTAAACTAATATTCCCTAAATATAATCATTGATTAAAAGTTTATGTTTCTCACAAATTCCGGAAAATATTAAATTTTCTTCATCATGTAAAAAAAATATTTTCATTTAATGATTTAAAAACTATATTTTAAATATTACATTTTGATTTTTAATTATAAATCTAAGTAAATTAATATAAGAATGCTCATTTTCAGGAAGAAATCATAAATTATAATAGCAAATGAAAATCTTAATACATTGATTTCATTTCTACTAAAGCTATTTTAAATCAATATAGTTAAAACTTTTTGTATGAGAAAAATTTAGTTCATTGTAAAAAATGAAATTAGAATCTTACTGAAATTTCTGAAATTCAATTTAATAAATGATGTTTTGATTTAGTTTTAAACAGAAATATCAATTGTATTCCTTTAAAATTTTAGTAATTCACTTTTCTAGACTTCAAAAACTTTACTGGCAAAAATAAACTGTATAGGATCTATGTTTCACACAATAACCTGATTTTTAGTTCGATTAAATATGTCTTTATTGTTCTAATTTGAATATTATTAAAATAGATGTACACATTTCCTCACAGAAAATATTATTTATTTATTAAATATTGATTGGAAATTCATTTTTTGTATAGTAAGTGTTTCATATTCTGTTCTGCTATGCATAAAAAATTGCTTATGATGGGCTGAACCTAGTTTCAAATAAATTGAAAAAATTATTTGTTTCATAAATAGTCAGCTTTTTATATTTATAATTTTAAATATTTTTATTGTGTTATGTCTTAATTACTTTGTTGATAAAGTTGAATCGTATTTAAAGAGATAAAAATGTACTTCATTTATAAATTCTAAATTTTGTTTTCCTTTTCAGTTAGATGAGAATAACAAATTTAGAAATCTGAGGATGATATTAAATTTAAAATAAGCAAATTAAAAAAAGTTTAATTTAATCTTATCAGAAAAAGAGCTTTTATTTATGTTTTTACATTCTTCAAAATTAAAATTTTTTTGTATTATTTTAGCTCATTTGGAACTAATATCGAGCAAGAGAAAAATCCTTTAAAGGGTTAAAAACATGGCAACTTGTTTCTACTGAGTGCAAATCGTAAATAAAAATTTCATGTATTAAATTTTATTAAGAGTTTACTTATGTAAAAATGATTAAAATATTTAATCAAAACATTTAAAATATCCCTTAGTAAATAACATTTCTGTATATATTGAGCTCTAATATATAAATTCAATTCTCTATTAGATTATTTAATTTGTGACCTATTAATGGTAATGTTAAATTTTACCTATTAATCTAACTCTTGTTTTGCTTATTTGAAGATTCATTACAAACTTTAAACGTTTTGTAATTTCAGTTATTTAATCAATTCCAAAGGGTAAAAGGTTAAATAGTATATTTTTCCCAGAAATTAGTCCCTTAGGTTTAGCATATATATAATTAAAAATATAAACATTTCTGAAAGTGGTATGAAATTGCTGAAAGTCAAGTAGTTGATAAAAAAAATTTGAGTATTTTTGCAGAGTTCATTCTGAAATTTTTTACTGATAGTGAAATTTACATTAATGAGTTTTACCAATCACGTTAAATGAATGTAATTATAAGTATTGCTGAAAATTGTTTCCCATATTTTAAAAACTTTTTCAGATTGCTGATTTGCAAGTATAATTTTAGATAAATGTTTTAAAATTTATTTTTAGAGGCTTTCCAGAGAACACAAGCAGTTTCCCTAAGAGGTGATTTATGTAATAGAGAATTGATTCTTTTATGCTGCAGGAAGGTGTTCGAATGAAAGAATAAAGAAAATTTAACTCACTAAGTATAAATTTATTAATGCATAAATAAAAGTAAACTATCTTTCAAAAATAAACCTCTATTGCATAAGTATGTATTAATTTACATTTATATAAACTTAATTACACGCATCACAGTTTATTATTAAATATTTTACTCTTCCCCTAAAAATATTTCTTCGAATAAATTTTAATATTTTTCAAAGAAACATAATAGTTTAGTTTTTTTTTTTAATATAAAACAGAAATTTCAAAATATTACCTGTAAAATAATATGTATTAAAAAGTACTAAAATTATGTGCATTAAATATAATTGATGTAAAATAATCCGTATTAGAATTTTTTCATTCTAATTACTATTTATGTAGATATAAATAAAAAAAAATTATAGAATTTTTTGTATTTATAACTTTCTAGCAGACAAAGATTTTTGCCACTTCAATAGCAAATAAAGAAAAATTTAACAAATGTATAAAAAAATATAACTAATTAAAAACTAAGTTTTTACCTTGTCTAGTGGATAGAAATTGAGCCATTAGAGAAAACATTCAGTAGGTAAGCCTCATCTATAACTAGATCGAAATTTCGTCCAATGCCGACATCTTGTAGACATAAAATGGGTGGATATTTGACGTGCCTTGCATCTAAACTGGACCAAAATGAGACGTCTACGGGACAAAATTGTGTTCCATGGGGAACAAATGCTAGATATGAACTTCAGACATGTCCTGTTTTGTTTTCAGCTTATAATAATGTGCAAACTAAATCAAATCAATATTTAAATGTTAAATGCAATTGACACAAAATAAGTAGGATGGAAATATAATATACATGCATTAAAATCTATCTTATGCAAATGAATTTTTATAAAACTTTTGTATTTTTTATTTCCTCTAACGGGGGAAATGATCAAAAATACTTGTTTAAATGTTTTCTCTAAAAGGTAGTTTGGAAGAAGTATCATTAAAGACTAGTAACTGTTCTAATAGGCTATATTTTTTCAGATTAAAAAATTTTAACCTAAAAGTATTTGGATTTTTTATTCAGTGACTACACTTTCAATAAAGTACTTATTAAATTTCATTTTGCTAAAATAGTGCAATCTACAGATTTTGTAAAATGAATAGTTTCTGTGAAAACTGAGTAACTTAAATGTATGATTTTTCTACCGATACAATAAGCTGCCTATTAATATGACATGAGTATTACCATTTTGTTCAACAATTCATAAATTACATCACACACACAGGATTAGAAATAAACAGGCAGGTTTAGAAAAGGTATTTTAAAGATGGATATCACTGACAATGTTTGTAGTATTCATGAATCAAAAATTAATTATTTTTTTTTTTAACTACAGGTTTAACATGATGTTCACTGTGTCTGAAAAACTTGGTGCCTTGAAATCTTGTATTAGTTATTTAACAGAGGTGATGATATATTTTTAATTTGACTTAGATAAAGCGTTTTCATTGTTATTGATAATTATACTCTTTCAACATTAATTTTAGGACAAAATAAATGCTGAATAATTGATATTATGAAATAATGAGGTGATTTAAAATTAGATAAATATTACTTAAAAAAGGATTAAATTCTTGTATTTAAGTTATGCAGAAATAAAACTTTTGAAAAAAATAAGAGTATAATATACATAAAAGAAAGAATTTTTAAAATTAAATGTTCATATGAAAAAAGTGTATAGTGTAGGACTTTATATATTTAAAACATGTTTGTGATTTTGCAGTAGAATCAACCAAATAAACACATAATTCATACATTACAGTATCTTCATTCGTTTGAATTGATTAGAAAATTCTACTTAGATACATAAAGATATGTGTAGTATGTATTATTTTTAATTTTCTGTAAATTTTTTTTGCATGTTTGATTTAAAATATGGAAAATCATCAAATTTATAATAATTGTAATATTTCATATTTATGGTAAAACGATCTCACACATACATGCACACTAAGTTGGTTGGTTTGGTTTGTTTGTCACTCAACGGTCATTTTTTGCACACGAGGGCTAATTAGTCCAGGACTTACGGTTTAAAGTGGATTCCGAACCACTAGAAACATCCATGCCCGTGGTGGGATTCGAACCCACGAACTGTTGAATCGAAGGCAAGAGCGCTAACCATTCGACTGCTAGCTTGGCACACTAAGTTCATGGTTATATTTTGAAACCTTTTGGTAAATCGTCAGCTTTATTAAATAAATTAGATCACATCAAAAGTAACTTATTTTGTCAGCTTTTCATCACCAATTAAAAAACACTTTAGTTTGTCTCAATACGGCTATATTTTGTACGAGACATAATTCGACAGGGATCGAGAATTTAAAGAAATCTTTTGAAAAGGTTGAATGATTGTAATCCCTGTTAAAGCTGTGTTTATTAAGTTTGTAAGGCAGCACACCAAACTAAAACTAGATTTCTAACTGAACATAAAAGAAATTAAAAGTTTTCTCAATCATGATTTTTTGTGAAAATGGTGCAGAGTATTTAAAATGTGTTAAAATTTAATATAAATCAATTTAAAAGTATACAAAATATTGTACTACTACATTATAAGTACTATAGGAGATAATGCTAACTGAGTTTACTGTCATAAACAGGGAATAATCTGTAATAGCTAAACAGCAATACAATCATTAAATATAAGCAAATTCCATCATTTCAACTAAAGGCAATCATAGTGTAACAAAGGGTTTTGTATCAAAGTCGCAAATAATAAGTGGCAATATTACTTTGATTTTAAGTACAGTATTCCAGTATTTTAAATATTTAAACTACCTTATTAGTTTAAATATTAAAAAAAAATTAGGGTGGAGATGTTTTTTTTAAAAAAACATTTCTATAAAAGATACAAGCGTCAGAACCAGGATAAGAAAACTTTTTGTTTAAGATTAGCAAAAAAATATTCAGCAATATTTCAAATTAAAATAATAAACCCAGATTTTCTCAAACAAAAAGCTGCACTAAGTCTAATTTCAGAATATTCAAAGACATGCCAGATAAGAATTGGGAAAAAATAATTTACACAGAAACATAATTAAAATATTTTCCTATTACTTGTATTTTAATCATTATATTTTTATACTGTTTACCACACTATAAATCCAAACTTTGAATCAGATAGCCAAATTTTAGCACGGAAGCTAATAATAGATTAAGAAAATATTTCAATCAAATTATGCAGGCAATATGTATAAACTTTCATCACAAGTACATAGTTTTAAATACAATTATCCTTGTAGAAATTAATTTTTATTCTTAACTGAAATGCTTATTTAAATATTCAAACATATAGAGGAAGCATATGCAAAATATTAGTTTGCATCATTCCACTGGATTTTTTTTCTATTTAATAACCACTAAGTTTTTGAATTTGTAGTAATTAGTTTAATTTGTACCAGAAAAGTTATAAAAATTAGGGGGAAAAATTATGTAAAAAATAATACTAATTTACTCAGTTGAAATAGTGTATTAGAAACACTGTTTCAAAGTTAGAATTTAGAAAGATATATTTTAAAACACACATAAATTTATTAATAAATTAGTAACTCATTAAGAGAATAATGGAGAATAATATTATATGGTCTGCTTTATATAAATATCAATTCAACTTTTATTCTGCATATATAAAGAACACTTAAAAATATTTTCTGGCAAATTATTTTCAGCAAATTTTAGTAATGATATACATAAAAATAACAATTTAACTACTAAAAGTTCGAATAATTATACTTTTTATGCAAAAGTTTTTTTAGAAGGAACACAGTCAAGACTGAAAAACACTTGACAAATAACAAGTAGTACAAAGTTAAGCTAACAATATTGGTCAATATTTGATTAAATGTAATGCTACATTAAAGTCAGTCTTTTTTAAATTATACTATTTATTTTGATCATTAATGAATTAAATATTTTCAATTGAAGCATTACTAATTCTCATCTTAGTCAAAATACTGTAAAACATGACATAATTCATATTGGTTTAAAACTTATTCATCACTAATATTTCTTAAAATTACACAAAGGTAAGTAAAAAAGAAAATTCAAACAAAAGATGAGCCATAAAATTCACATCATTCTAAAAATATCAAAATATTTTTACCTTAGAATCAGAATATTTTTTCATAACTATCACAAACTGATATAAAAAAGGAGAGTGAAACAGAAGCTTATTTAAACATTTTTACTATGAGGCAATAAAGTAATATCATAGTTCAGAATATTGTAGAAAAATTCAGTTATGCCATCAAGTAGAAAACTTAGTAGCACGATTTTATTTGTTACAAAATTCAATTTTCGAAAAAAAAAAAAAACTACAAAATAAAATCTAGAAAAATTAGACATTTCTGAGAGCCCTTAACATTTTTAAGGTTCTTGGTTACATTTATTTTTCCATCTCACCATTGGACATTCCTTCGCTTAAGATTTTCCCTACTTTCGCAGGACATTTGACTTAAAAAATTTTGAAATCAGGAGTTAAAGTAAATATGTTAAAATGCACCAATTTTAAAAAGTGAACTCACACAAAATTAAAATCAATGACAGATGAGAACACAAGTAATAATATAAACGAATTTATATCCCAAATTGAATGGTTCTTTTACTTGCGCAATGCATTAAATAATTTTCTTTACATTCTTATTGAATAATTTTAAATATTTTAAAGAATACAGTAGATTTGATTGAACTACCAAATTATCAATGTCATTAATGGAAACAGCATGAATATGGGCATTTATGTTTGAAATAAAATAATTATGTATTTGAAAAAAAAAAAAAACCTTCAAACCGAGAGTACTCATACTGTGACACTCATTATATTTTTCTTCCTTCCACTTTAATAGCACTTTTATGAAATCTAAGATTTTGAAGATGGTATCAAGATCGTTTGCAAAAGAATAGCCTTAAGTTGGCAAAAAAAAAAGAATTTTTTAACAGTTACAGTATTTGATATCAAAAACTGCTATACTTTTTGAAAATTTCTGTTTTTCAGGAAGAGTAAATCATTATCTTTGTAGTAATGAACATTTTTGTTATTTTTTAGTCATGACATTACATACTCCGTATTTAAATAATTTGTTATTGTTACAATAATTACACATAAAAATTTTTGAAAGTAGGTACACACACAACATATTTTAATTTCCAGTAATTTGTATTAAACATAAAACATTAAACATTTACACAGTAAGTATAACATTTATACAATAAGTACATAATTATTCAGATAAAGAGTACAAGAAATTAAAATATTCACAATATTGTCCATAAAGATTGTATATAAACATGCATACATATATTTGTACAAATAGGTTTTAATACTGCAACAAAATGAAATAAAATTCATTTTATAAAAAACAGATGTCAATTTTGCATTCACTAATCTAAAAAATAATTCTTTCAAAAAATATTAAGTCTCATTGTAATGTTTCCCTTTTTATGAGAAAAAAATGATAAGAAATTTTACAAGCATGTCTACTTTATGTAAAACCATTATTGAACTTAAAATTTATAATGAATTGAAGACTATTGAATATTTTTAGTTAAATAAGAAAAATTATTTACACACTATTTCATGTAATTGACCTAATATAACAAAGTAATAAAATAATACAAGTTTTCTTATCTCTGAGAATAAATTTTAATTCTTTATCTTTAAAACCTGAATTTCATATTATACATTAATCTTTATAGAAAAAAATGACCCTTTGTAGAAAGTAATGGTTTAAAAAATATTATAAAAATGGTTATAAGCTAGTTTTAGTAGAAAAGATAGATCTGAGGCATTGAAACATGTACTGCTAAACATAAAAAAAAACTCAAAATAAGGACTAGAAAGCAGGAACATTGGCATGAATTTTACATATAAATAATTGTTAGAGGTTATACAAACATTTAGTAACTATACGGAATAATAAATATGTTCTACAATAGCACCACTTACCAAGTTATTCTAAAATCTTTAAGTGATATAATATGCAATATATCTTATAGGAAAATATTTTTTTTCCATTATGTAGGGTGTATATATGAATAAAAAATTAAACATTTTTTTTACAAAACTTACAAATGTATGTTGAGAAAATTCAGCAAATATGAGAATTTCTAAATCAGTAATTTTAAAAGGAATTATTACAAATGTGAAAAAAAAAAAATCGAAATTGCAGAAACTAAAAAACAAGAAAAATCTCATATATATAATATATATGTATATAATATAGATTTAAAAAATATATTGCCATCAATTCAAACTAAAAGTATGTAAATTTAAATCAATCTATTTTTTCCTGTTCAACTAATTAACAAAGATGCAATAATCTATTACTTTAACTTTTTAGAACAAAAACAAAATGCTATTTTATGTTTGTTTGTTTTATGTTTGTTCATTGCTCAAGGTCAATTTTGCATGAGAATTTTAGACTTACTGTTTAAACTGGATTCAGAATCACAAAAAACCCAATCCCAAAATGAGAATCAAATCAAATGAATGATTGAGACATAGGACAAGGCGTTGACCACTGGGCTGATAATCCTCTTACAAAGTTATATACTGTAAGCAGTTCAAAATAAATTCTGTGTAAAAGTTTCAGAAAATATGAATATTTTAGAAGAAAAATACATACTTTAACTATATTGCAAATAATGGCAAGGAAATAATAAAAGAAATATCACAAATGTAGCAGATATACATAAAAAGAATACTGATCAAAACAGCTGTTAAAATATATCACAAAACAAAAGCAAAATAGGTTGCCTTTAGTATTCATTATTTTAAAATGAATTATGTATTTACAAACCTTGATACTAGACACAAAATACAAACTATTTGTAAAGAAAAATACAAAATATTACAAAAATGAGCAAGACAAAAGACAAGTTCAAGATGTAAAAATGAGACATAAAAATGTTAAACAACAAATGATCAAAAATGAAAATACCCTTTCAAATTTGAACATCTTGACAATAAGTATTTTAGATATTTAAGTCTTAAATTTACAACCACTCATTCATAGATTAAAGAAAAAAATCCAATTTAAAACAAATATATTTTATTAAACGATCAAAGCAAGAAATATTTTAACTATTCTTAAAAACTACTACAAACATATGCTTTAATAAATATATTATGCTAATAAAAGAAACCACAGAATTTTTAAAACCAACATTCATAAATTAACATGATACCCTAAAGATTCTAAATTTTGGGGAGAAAATATAACTGAATGCAACAATAATTTAATTACCAAAAATTCTTAAAAACAAACAAGTTGGAATTATTTTTATATTTTACTATAATAATAAAGTAAGGTTATCATCAAAAATATCAAAATATATGCTGGAAACTAATTCTAAATCATTAAAAATATTTTTTGAAAAATATAATTTTAATGATTTAAATACTATAAAAAACATTTATTTGGTCACTCATGAATATTTTACAATGTTAATAGAAAAATTTAACGTTATATAATATTTGAAGTTGGAAAAATCAAAATATATCAAACTGAATTTAATTATTTTTATATTTGGCACATATATAATTAAACACAGCAAAATCTCATCACAATAAACTTTAAGCTACACAAGTCTTTCTAATAATTTAAATATTTACAACACATTGAGATACACACATCAAATGTTTTAAAAATCATTTCAAAGAAACAACCTTCATGTTTCGCAAGGAATATTTGGATTTGACACAAAGTTGAATATTAATTCAACTATTTAAAGCCATGACTAATTAATGCATTTAAAGACAATGAAAATATTGAAGAAAAAATATATTTATAAAACATTTAGAACTGTAATAAAGGAACAAAATCATTTTAATTAGGCATATATTGTAAGTATACCGCTGATTTTACACCATTTATATGCATACATAGATAGTTATAAATAAAAAAAAATGGAGAGAATGGAAAACTGAAACACTACATTTTAAATGAAATGCTTTTTTTTAATTCTTTTATCAAAATTGTCGAAGAATTTTTAAACAGTCAAAAAGAATAAGAATTCACCATAGCAATGGCTGTACCAAATATTCTATTTAAAGCAAAATTTGTGTCAAAAGTATTCAAAGTAAAGCTTCATGATTTAATGGCAAATAATAAAAACATCAAGATACAAGAGGGATTTCAACAGGGAACAATTTATATAAGTGAGAAATATATAAACAGTGCTGCATTATAAATTAAGAAGTGTTTAAGAGATTATCAAGTTCATCTATACTACAGCTAAAAAATTTTTTTCATGTAAAGAAATTTATAACTGATTAATAAAATAAAAATACAAAAATCATCTTGCGTATTTTTTGCGAATTACAAAAGGAAATATACATCTCTTTTGTAATGCAATTAAATTAGATAGTAAAATTATAAAAAAAATTGAAGCAAAAGACCATAGATAAATAGAAATCTTCAACTAGTTTTCTTTCAATGCAATTTAAAAAAGGCATGCCTTTTAACAAGAACTAGATATACGCAATTTAACATCTACTATAAAAGAAATATGTTTCACATATGTTTCTAGTCTATCTATCAAAGCATTTTTTATAGTGATTAAGGAATTATTTTGTAAATAAAGTAACAATGACACACATTTCCCATAAATCTTTTCAGATTAAAGAGTTAAATTATGTCATCATTGCAATTTAAAATATCACTTAATGAGATACCATAAGAAAGCTCGAAAGTATCATCAATCAAACTGTCACCAGACCTATAATTTCTCAATAATCTATGATAACTGCTATCAGAAGACATACCAGCACTTGGAGAACCAAGAACAATTACATTTAATTCTCGATCCCAAACAGTTATAAGGTGCTGCAAAAGTGTAATACGTTGCTCTGTCATGTCAGGCTGTTCATACGGCACAATTTCAGCCCATCTGCCAAAATAATTTTTGACCTCATGATAACTTGTAACAATGATTTGCTCAAAAAAACATTAAATAATTCAATGAGCACTTTTTTATAATTTGCTTTAAACCACTTTGTTGAACAGAGGGATTCCTCAAATAAGAGGTAACTTCCACTTTTTCTCATACCAAAAATATGACAGCATGGTATTGATGAAAATTCAAAAAAACTGCAAGTGCAAAATTTTTTATTTACATCATAACCTTGTTTGATTATATCAGTAGGTATTATTATTGTCAAATAGTTAGAGATACTAATTTGTTCAATAATTATCTTTGTAGCAAATGGTGTCAGAATCTGGGAATAGTTAAAAAAAGCTACCTGTACTTCCCTTACAACTGGCTTTTGGAAATTTGACCTCAATTGTTTAAATTTTTCTATTCTACTGTTTTTAATGAACAAAGAGCAACATTTTAAAACTTCTTCAATTGTGTCGAGTGAGCAAATATTCGGTCTTAATGATTTTCTAATTGAATTCAAAAAGATATTAAATGATCTCCAAAATAACTTAAAGTCAAATTTCTTACTTAAAATCCACTGCTCCTTAATTTCATCCAGAACTCTACAGTTATTTGATAAGGCCTCATTACTACATTTTAACTCTTCCAACAAATTAGACCATTCGGATTTACTTGAGGCCGCATACATTTTTTCAAAAATTATCATAAATTTCTTTGTGTTTTCATCATTGCCATGAAAACCAATATAAGAAAGTTCTTTCTTTAAAAACTGCATGAGATGAAAAAAGCTTATTAAAATAGGTCTTCTAGGAAAAGCTTTTCGAAATTCATTGTTACCTCGTAGAATTTTATTAGATAAAATAATTTTAATTTCTTCAGCATTTCGGTTATGCTTTTTAAAAGTATCACAAAGCCACTTTATTCCTACATTACATGATTTTAGGAGTCCGAGAGCTATTATTTCACACATACCATTTGCATCAATTCCAATAAATACATATAAATTAAGTTTAAGTTTAATTAGTTCACATAATACATCAACACATATAAAATCAGGATAGTAATCAAAAAATATCTGCATGAATTTATCTTGAATGAAAAACATATTTCGTGAAATATTTTTGTTTGGTTTGATCTCGTACAAAAAATCACATTCTTCCAGCATATTCTTCAATGTCTTAAGATAAGGTGCTCGCTGAAAATCTTCCTCTGTTATATCCTCTGTTATAACATTGAAGTAATGAATAGATTCTTCACAACTTTCCCCATAGCAGTTTGAAACAGTTTTAAATAATCTGAAAGACAGAACAAAAAATAAATATTGCTTAATTTTAATACTGTATCATTAATTTAACCTGCAATGAGCAATTATAAGTCAATTTTAAGAAAATATTACTTCAAATTAAATTTAGTAACAAGTTTAAAGTTTTTGAAAAAAAACTTTGTTTTGTTTTTAAATTTAGTTCCAACATTAAAGTTAAATTCTAATACCTATTGTATAATTTACATGATAAAAATTAAATTATGACTCATAATATACAGGTAATCAAAATTGTTCTTTTTAAAAACAGAAAAATTTTAAAATATACATAAAAAAATAAGAGACTCATAATATAAATATATATCTCATAATAAAATTTTTTTTCATTACAAGATATATATTTATATTATGACACACATAACAATATTAATGAGTAGCACAAAATATGCTGAAACACATATTCTGAACGATTCAAATTCTATATATATACACACACTTCATTTTATAATAACACATTTGTCAATTTTAAATGATAAAGGTAAAAATATTATAACTATAGATAAATTATTAGTGTTTTTAGCAATATAATTTTCCATTCTCTCATTTACCATCCTTCTTAAAATATTTTAGAATAATTATTATAATTAATATATATATATTAATGATAATAATTACTATCATTAATATATATATACATCCCGATGACTTGCTTAGTGGCAGCAATTCACGCTCCCATGACACAGGTCCGAGGTTCGATCCTCGGGCTGGGCAAGGTTGACTCAGCCTTTCATCCCTTCAGTGGGTCGATTAACTGAGTACCAAGCATGCTTGGGAACTAAACACTGGGGGTCTTACGTTAGGCTGACAACCTAACTGGGACATATGCTTCGCACCCCAGGGTTCTTGGTCATGAAAATCGTTAACAACACTGTAGGCCTTGGCCCACATGAGCTATTGTGCCATGGAGTATATATATATATATATATATATAGATTGCATTGTGTTAAATTTATTTAAGTAATTCAATTTTTTTTAAAAATATGGTCATCTGTATTCTTTAAGATTATAAGGATCACTCTGAAATTTTTGAAATATGCAGACAAGAAGTGATAGAAAAATTAACAGTTTTCAATACATGAACAATTTTACCAAAACATACAATATTTTACTAACCAACTAAAAATAGCTCAGCAAAGAATATATTTTAGGAGGAAAAACAGTTGATATAAAGGACATTATTGTGCTACAATTTTAATAATGGAATAAGTCAAGAAAAATGAATCAGTTACAATTAACATTTGAGTAAAAAATTCTTTCAGATTCAGTCAGTCTATAGAATTTCATAGAGGCTGTATTTCACTTTAAGCTGAAAATTACACACTAAGGCCATTCTGAATGGTAATGCAGGACAATGCATCTATCATTCAGAAAATGTTAACCAATGATAATTAATGTACCTTCTAAATGATACTGAAGGAGAATTAAGTGTTTTATCTAATACCATGCATAAAATTATTAATGAACTGCAAAGAAAAAATATTTAATGATGTATACAACTGGATAATTAAATGGACACCAAGAAAAAGGAGCATGTGTCAAATCATTCTTAAATATTTTTGAGATGATGGCTGCCTGTTTTGAGTCTATTCATATAAATGGTGATTAAATGTTCTTACCATTTTTATGTTCCAGTGTCAAGAGAGTAAAATATAGCCATTTGAAGACAATATTGCATTCACAATGGTAAAGAAACAATGACATAAAAATGTAATATATGATGTGTTTTTCTAAACTACACAATTGAAACAAAGCTATCAAGCTGAATGAACAGAAGTCCAACACAGCTAACTTATTTGGTTTGTTTCTTACTCAACCCTCACTGTTTGCTCACAATGACTAATTAGACTAATGCCTGCAGTTTAAAGGGGATTCTGCACTACTACAAACATCCACTCAAAGTGGGATTTGAGCTTATGAATTATTGAACCCAAAGCCAGAGGCATAGTCATTGAGTTTCCACACTAGTATCACAGTTAACTAATACATAAATAAATATTTTTAAAAATTCTTAAGGAAATAAAAGTTAGAGGATTCTTGCTCCATCATGACAGTTTAACTTTTTGTACTACAAGACTGACAATTGAGTTCCTTAAAAAGAAACATATCAAAGTGATTTGACATTCCCCCTATTTAATTACTAACTTAAGCAATTTGACTGTTTTTTTTAATCTAAAAAAATTAGATGGACCTCATTATTCTTCTAAAGATGAGATTGAGAGAGTTAAAAATGAATTTTTTCATTGATTCCAAGAAATGAATACCTCGAGATATTTAATCTCTGGAATATTTTTCTATAGAACTGCACCGATGACAGAGATTATAAGAACTTTTAAAGTCTAGGTGTATTTCAATTTTCTATGGCTGTGGTTAATAAGAAATGCTAGTCAAAATGTCAAAATAATTATTCTTAGCAGAAAAATGAATAACTTAAAATCACTTCAATAATATTTTAATTTTATGTTAAAGATTAATTTTTATATAAATTCAGAAAAACTAGTTATATTTACTATATAACAAACAGCTTTAATCAAACATGTATTTTTGTGTTTATAAGGTATTTAAAAACCGGAAGAATAAAAATTCTGAAACACTTAGGAAAATACACAACTTATTTTCCATTTTCTTTTAAATATTTAGGAAAAGAAATACCTTGTTTTATTCTCTACATGTAGTTATTTCTCAGGGTGAGTAAAAGTGAACTGGTAGAGTAAATTCATATTTTGATCCCATAAGACAGATTAACTAATTGTCTTATGGGATCAATTAATAATGATTTTCTTGAATACATGAAGATTCCAGACTAGAATAATGCTATATAGTAAACTACATGGCTTGTCATGAATATATCAGCAACAAAAACTGACTATACATTAAAATTAAGGTGTGCTTAATATGGAATAATCCAAGGTCTTGTTGCATTTGTTTTAGACTTTGTCTCCAACAGTTAAGTTATAGAGAAATATGTAACAAAAGAAAATCAATTTAAAAGAAATCAATAAGTTAATATTTTTATTGATTAACAATCATTTTTCTTTTTTAAAGGAAAGTCAGCAACATCATTTGGCTGGAAATCTTATTTGACTGCATATAAAAATTCCAGTTTCCTTTCATTATAATAGTAAATGATATTATATATTATACTGCAATTCAAGATTTAAAAATTTATTTATCTCTTCTTGATTTTTTTACCATACTAAGTCTTTGAAAATACAATATTTATTTTTGTATAAATTTTATATCAAAATGATATACCTAAATTATTTTTTATGATACATCAGCATTTAAAATTGTTTCCCAATAAAAAAAATTCATAGCATTCATTAGAAATTTGATTTTATAAAACAGAAACTTTAATATGCTTGAAAAAAAAGAAATTTGGAAAAGTTAACAGTATTTAAAAGTGTTTTTAATTTTATAACCAAAAAGACAAATTATAAGCTTTATTTTCTGATAACTTAATAATTTTAAACTAAATTTGAATTGATAAATTATTTAAGCCATACTTTCTATTCTATCATTTAATGCCATGAAAAACACAGAGTTTTAAAAGAAAACTAGAGGAAAGGAGAAAGTTACTTATGTACATCATTTTTAATTTAAAAGCATTTTAGAGGCCATGCTTATTGTATACACATAAAAATATTGAGACTGAAACACATTGTTATAATGCACTTGAATCAGTATAAAATATTGCTTTCAAAGACCATTCAAATGCAGTGAGAAGTATTCTAATCTTACAAAAGAGAGAGCTTGAAATACTCAAACATCCCTTAGGCCTCTTTCACACTAGATGAATTTTATCGTACGATAAAAAGTCATCCAATATTTTATCATGAGAAGTTACTAAAAAACCAACCAATAGACTGCTCTGTTTCACGCTGAATGGGAAACGATATTGTGTGACCAGTCTATTGTGTGGTTTTTTTATAACTTCTCAAATAAAAATTTGGATGATTTTTTATCGTATGATAAAAGTCGTCAAGTGTGAAAGAGGCCTAAAGGCATGTAGATTTAGAAAGAAATACAATGCTCATCTTCTGTAATATAGCTAGAGAATCTAAGTTTTTGGGAAAAGTATTCATGTTACTTTTCTAAAAACTTAAATTCTCAGTTTTTTTTAAAGAAAAGAAGAAAGATTTGAGAATCTAAAGTTAAATATGTTCATAATACTGAATGATTTCTATACTGATTATTTTACTAGGAATATAAGAGGCTAGAATTGAATATAAAATTTTCTCATTCCTGAAAACCAAATCCTATTACTAAAACATATTAAACTCATACAATTTTTATTTTTTACATCAGGGATGCACAACGTATGGCCCGCGGGTGAAAATTGGCCCGAGTCGCCTTTAAAGTTGGCCCGCGAATGTTGTTAATAAAATAAGACTAATTGAAAAAGAATGAGACTCTTTCAAATAAACAAAAGAAAAAATCTGATAGGAAAACGATTCTACATCAGAATAAATATTTTACATCTGTTCATAAAGTTCATTTTTTTATTACGCAGATTTTCTGTTTGTTCCCATTCACAAGTTCTGAGGATTGTAAATTAATCCGTGGTAACCTAGGGAAACCCGAGAGTATGAATGTTCATATAGGAGTTCAAAATGCCGCTGCATGTACAACTTTCTTTGGCAGCACTTACATTTGTGAGCAAACTTTTTCTTTAATGAATTTAAACAAATAAAAAATAAGAAATAGAATAGCAGATGAGAATCTTTCTTTTGTTTTACGTATTGCCACAACGAATCTTAAGACCAACATAATATCAATAACTTCAAATATTCAGTCACAGCCATCACATTAAATTTTACTAATTTTTTTTTTCAAAATTTAAATTGTGTTCTTTGTATAATTACCAAAAAGTTTTCTCCTGTTATTCAATTTCAAGTTTTTTTCTGGAAATAAAGTATTTTAAGCATATCTATAACGTTTGTGTTTTATTCCTTCATTGTATAATGTTTGCATGAGTAAAATAAGTAAATTAATAATTGTAATTCATGCGTATTGCCACAAAAATAGTGTTTTTACGTTTATAACATGTTTTAACATTTACGTGCTGTTTTGGCCCTCGACTTGATCTTTTTTCATATTTTGGCCCCTCATTCTGAAAAGGTTGTGCACCCTTGTTTTACATAAATGTCATAAACATTAAAGGTTTTATTTTGGAATAAAAATTTCTTGCTAGTTTTTTCCTCTATTATATGTAATATATTTATGCTTTTTACTAGTTTGTTTACATTTTTTGCAATTGTACATATTTAGAATGAATATAAAGATTATGTTTTCCTTGAACAATATTTTCAATACTGCAAAACGTAATTAATGGCTTAAGAAGAATAAAGCATTTACATATACGAAGGCAAAATAATAATCCCACTTCGAAACCATTCAAATTAGAACAATAATACAATACATTGTCAAAGAATATAATGATATTTTGATTTTATCCACATGTCTTTGGTTACTAACTTTACACTTTGTGATAATACTTGTGAACCACAGCCTTAACTATTTTTAAGCTCTCAGTTATTTTTAAGTCCCAGTCATTTCATAGAGATATAAATAAAAATACACTCTTTCAGACCTTATATTTATTCTTACTTAAGTACTAAGATATTTTTATTCCTCCCAACGAAATGATTTTCAAGACTTGTTTCTAGCACTGAAAACAGACATTACAGCTAATAAGTTTACCACTTTTTGAAACATCTTAAAAACTAAGTAGAAAAACTAATATATAAGTATATAATTATATTACTCTTTATATCATTATGTTTTATAGTAAAACAAAGTATTAAAAAACTATAAGGTACAAACCAACCTAAATTTTGTAATCTAATAAGTTTATTATTTTAGGGAAATTTTTGATACAACAATCCAGTTAGAAGTACACCACAATTGTGTGAATACAAAATAAAAGTATCAACTTATTTTTTTGAAGATTTACTAAAACTGCACATTGAATATAAAATTCAAAGCTTTAAAAAACTTTAACTACTATTTACCCGCCCAAGACTCTTCTCATATTGGACTTTTTGCCTTTTACTCTGCTTTTGCTGGCGTAATCAATATGGAGAATGTTACTTTTCTTCACAATTATTAGCGTCGTAGGAAGATGCAGACATAGATGCTTTATTAGATTCAATGATAATGAATTTTACTTTTAAAATAAAACACTTTTAATAATTTAAAACATGATAGTACGAAAAATTCATCTGCTAAAGCAGTGAAAATGGCTCACTGACAACCACAAGCTCCGTTACATAAGCACCTTGGAATACCAAAAATAAAAGATGCGCGGAAATTAAACTGTTGCAGCGGATTATAGTATGCTGATGCGCACCTGTCGCCATAGCGACAAAGAGAAATCGGCTGCCAACGCGGGTAAAAATGAAGAACAAATATTAATTGGAAATACTCTTTAACATATTTATTTTTTAATGAAAACATAAATTTTTCGATGTCTAAAAACTGTCAAAAAAGTCTATCATTTGATATTTAAAAATTATTAAAAAATAATTTGATATGCTTCTATTTAAATAGAAACATTTATAAAATTATATTTAGTTAGTTTATATAATAATATATTTTACAAAAAAAATATCATTTTGATTTATAAAGTTTCCCAAAGGACTTAAAATGAATTTAAATAATAAAAATATTTAAGTCTTCTCACACAATTTTGGAGAGTTTTACAGAAGTCGTGTTGTCAAGGTAAACTGTAACCTTACTTGGTATATTTTGGTGAGGGTTTTCTGAAAAGGGGTGCGGCTAATGACGTTAACTAGTAGGGCAGGTGTTATCGGCAGGCAGCAAACCTGTGCACCGCGTTGCTTGTGGATGGTGTTTCATTGGTGTCTGTTTTGTGGATCCCTGGTGTCTGGTATACCAGCCAAACACGAAACAAGCACGTCATCAATAACGTCACTCCAAATATTAACCAATAAAAGTTTATTTACTGTTTAACACATGCATTATGAAATGTTGAAAACGCTAACAGAAATTTTATAAATCCAAAAGCAAACTCATGCAATAGTATTTAAAAACCTCTTATTATAATGATACATGCATTCAAATTTTTTCTCTTTAATAAAAATGATTAAATATTTTTTATTCATAAATTATTAATGACAGAATGATAGTAAAATTTATCGATTGCTTAAATTGCATAAAATTTGTATGGAATATATTCTATAATCAAAATAGATAATTTATCTAACTACTTCTAAAATAAAATTTCTACTCTTATCTTTTATCAATTTACTTTATCTAAAGTCATACTAAGAATTTATTTTTATTTTATCAGTTAATGAAGCAGATCCCAATTAAGGCGATCTGCTTCTTAACGACCATTATTAATGACATCCTGTCATTTGGTTATTTCCCAAACTCGTGGAAGAAAGCGGTTATCGTACCAATATACAAGCAGGGAAAGTGTAAAAACAACCCAGAAAGCTACAGGCCAATTTCCCTCTTGCCAACCATGTCTAAAGTTGCTGAAAAAATCATACTAGTAAAACTAAATGAATTCGAATCTCGCCACAAAATTATTATACCTGCTCAATTTGGATTCAGGAAACAGCTGTCGACAACCCACCAACTTATAAGAGCAGTCGAGAAAATATCTAAAGGTATCAATAGCAAAAAGTAAACCGGAGGTATTTTTCTCGACATAGAAAAAGCATTCGACAGAGTTTGGCACAATGGGCTGATTTTTAAACTTATTTCTTACAAATTCCCATCATATCTTATCAAACTATTTCAAAATTATTTATCAAACAGAACTTTTGCCGTAAGGCTAGACAACAATTATTCTGAGGATAAACCCATTCTTGCAGGCGTTCCCCAAGGATCCCTGTTGGGTCCTTTCTTATTTAACATATTTATTAATGACATCCCCAAGCACCCCAAAACTATGCTTTGCCTGTTTGCGGACGACACTGCTATTCTCGCAACGAGTTCTAAATTATTTAACATATATGAAAATCTAACCGAACACATTACGGCCATAGAGGAGTGGTTAAAGTTCTGAAAGATCAAGTTAAATGTTAATAAATCACAGGCAGTAATCTTCTCTAAAAAAATAACCCACCCTCCCCAAATCAAACTGGATGGAATAGAAATTCCGAGGAAAAATAAGGTAGACAACCTTGGTCTGACTATTGATAAAATACTAACGTGGAAATTCCACATTGAAAAAATTAAAAGGAAATTCATTGCAGCAAAATCACTTCTCTACCTCCTAATAGCGTATAACTGCAAACTCTCCCTTTCTAACAAAATCATTATCTATAAAGCCTATCTTCGCCCCATTATCACATATGCTGCTCCAATCTGGGGCGGTGCTACTCAAACAAATTTTAATACATTAGAGGCACAACAAAGCAAAATTTTAAGGATGATCTCTCCAGCGGAATACTACTTCAGGAACTCCCTAATTCTTTACAACCTGGGAATATTATCGCTTGAGAGATGTATCAAATATCTCGCCTTTCGGTTTTATGATAGCCTCTATAAAACCAACAATACAGAAATTAACAAAATTGAAAATTACTCCCCATACGAGATTCAAAATTTTCACAGACCAAGGTCAGTTCTACGGATCAAACCACTCACAAACAGCCCTACCCTCCACCCACGATGCAAAACAAAAAGAAGACCCTCAAGTTGACAGGACCAATCACCTACAAATACTCTCATTTTTGTAAATAAACTTTCCTGTTTCTAAATATATATATATATATATATATATATATATATATATATATATATATATATATATATATATATATATAGTATATATATATATATATATAAGAAGTATCCTTTAAGAATCCTTTTTCCATTGTTATGCTGCTTTTTTTTTGTATTTTATTCTTGTATCATTACATTTTGATTTGATAATTAAATTAACCTAAGCCTTTACTTAAGACTTCCCCCATAATTACTAGCCATGCAAAGTACTGCCATTTTGGGAGCACTTCCTTTATGTTCATAAAATACTTATGTATCACTTAATCATTATGTAAATTAATAATTTACCCATCATGTTATGAGTATTTTCTTTAGGAATAGAGGGTAAATGGCCGGAAGGCTAGAGACCCATCAAACTCTAGATCAACGGTGTATTTTATCAGTTTAATTTGACATTTATTTATAGCTTCAGATATTTCAATAATTTATAAAATTTCAATTGATAAAAAGAATTTAAATTCAGTACTTAATTTCAAACCTTTAAAAAGTGTGGAATTAATTATGTAATAAAATAAAACTTATAACTGGAATAAATGCTTAAAGATTTGAACTCATCCAAAGCATGGAAAATTATTTTTTATTCTTTTTTGATAATCACCCTTTATTGATTAGAAATAAGCACAATTTTTTTACTTTATTACTCCATCTATTACAAAAATGATAGTATATTATCAATACTAATTCCAGATAATAGTAGTTTCATGTATCTTTGATTTTAATATCACATCTTTTACGCATAGGTTTTCGCAAGAGTAAGGCAGATTTTGAAGTCAAAATTTGATCCAATATTTAAAAACTGTTGATGTTCTTAGTCTGATATTAAAAAAATAGTATTTTGAATGAATTTAATCAGATCTGATAGTCATAGTAAATATAATTTTTCTTGTTTATATTGCATTAACTTGCTTTTGTTATTCTCCAATTTCTGTTAGCGTTTTCCACATTTGCTTACATTATTACACCAGCCCTACTAGTTAACGTCATTGGCCATACCTCTTTTCAGACAACCCCTTTAGGTTTGTATTAAAGAAGAACACTCGCCAAAATATACCAAGTACAGCTACAGTTTACACTGAAAACACGACTTCGGTAAAACTTTCAAATAAACTATATCTTAGGATTTACCCTGTTGAGAAACATCTAGATTATTAACTTCCTGAGTAACTATATAGATATGTTCAGTAACATCCTAAAAAATGAATAAAGTACGAACAGTTATTTAAATATATTTTCACATTTAACTTCATCAAATCTAAATCTGAAGGACAGTGAATTAATATTGCATAAAAAATTCAAATTATATCTATTTGAAATTTCTTGACTTTTATTCAGAATATTTTTCTTTTGAAAGAAAAATTTAATCTTATACATAATATATTATTTATTAATCTTTTAATTTTCTATAAGGATATAAATACCATAAACAAGAAAAATTAAATTATTAATTATGACTATCAGATCTAAATCTCGATAAAATTAATTATAATTTTCTTAAATCTGAATATTAAAATTTACTTTTGAAGAAGCAATATTTTTGCCTTATTTTAAATTTTTCTTTCAAAAGAAAAAGATTTATTTTTGGAAATGTACATTCAAAAAGAAATTCTCAGTGATATAAATTATTAAAAAGCTGCGTGTTATGAATGTTTAATTTATTTACCTTCAGCTGTTAACCGAAAATAATTTTTCAATTATTTTCAAAGACTATTTAAAATATGATCCGAACCTGTATCACAAATACTGAATAAATTAAAATTATTTGTTTGTTTTAGTAGGAATATTGTTTAAAATTTAACAGACTTTCTAGAATAATAAATGATGATATAACTTGAATTTAAGATGATATTTTAATAATAATGGTGATTTTGGAAAACTATATATATATATAATTATATATATATATAACTAAACTCCATGGCACGACAGCCCATGTGGGGCAAGGCATACAGTGCCCATAACTGTTTTCATGACCGAGAGCCCTGGGGTGCGAAGCATATGTCCCAGTTAGGTGGTCAACCTAAAGTAAGACCCCCAGTAATTAGTTCCCAAGCATTCTTGGTACTCAGTTAATCGACCCACTGAAGGGATGAAAGGTTGAGAATCAACCTTGCCCAACCCGAGGATAGAACCTCGGACCTATATATATATATATATATATATATATATATATATATATATATATATATATATATATATATATATATATATAATCTAAGTTAGTACTTTTAATTTAATTTTTTTTTCTGATACCTTATAAAATAACGTTCCTGAAATTTCACTGATTTTAGAATATTTATAGTTCTGATTGCTGTCAAAGAAAACGTAAAAAGAATTTATTTATTATATATGTTTTCTAAAAATAATTTGCTTATGTTTAATTTAACTTTTAGGGAAAATTATTTGGAACTTTTCATTTTGAAGCTAAAAATTGAAATAAATCTAAATTGTATTCAAGCTCAATCTTTTGCAGGAAGGTCCTAATGAATGCTAAGCTAGTCAGAGGAAAATATACAAAGTAAACAAGGAAGTTCTTGCCGTTTTTAATGACCCAAAAGAACATGACCTACAGAAAGTGTAGCCTATTGTTAGTCCTGGAAGTAATCAATATTGGCATCCAGCACCTTCTGCCAGCGTGTCTCCAGCTCTCTTGAGGTAAATATCGGGGATTTTGGATGCAAAGAAGTCCGTGAGTGATTGAAGAATTGATGAAGGATTTTCCATGAAGATGATTGTCCTAGCAATGGAAGATGTGATAGTCTGATGGTTCAAAGTTAGGTGAGTAAGGAGAATGGCACAAAGTCTCCCAACCAAATAGCTGTATAGTATTGCTAGCCAAATGCGCAACATGTATCCCTGCGTTATCGGCCAAGAAAAGAACACCCTTGCGATTAAACAATAATGGTTCCTTCTGTTGCAATTCCTATTGCATACATCTCAGTTGCTGCGAGTACAAGACTTGATCAGACAGGGACAACCAATGCCTTGCCATATGTTCATTTACAGCACTATCCCCACAAACGCTTGATATATTCAGCGACTTGATGCAACAGCTGTAAGCCCACTTAGAAGTCGTAAAGTAAAAAACACTGAACAAGCTCCTTTGACGTGTTCATTTTTCTTCATCACTGAATGGGATGCGATGGATGAATGTCAGTGGTGGACCTGCTTTCATAATGATTAATATTCCTACTTTCGACTGACTTGTGTTTCAATTACATCATACTCTAATTTACATACTTATTCTCACTTCATTCAATGGTAACACGAAAATGGCAAGAGCTTTCTTGTTTGCCTTGTAGAACCTTATATTTTGAGTATTTTGCTAAAATGAATTTTTATTTAAGCACATTTAATGCGGAATGAAAGACGCATTACCACATTTTATGATTTTTCTGAAATGTATAAACAGAAAGTTCTTACTAATTTAATGAAATGAGCAATTTCACTGTATCATTATCTGTATATTGTTGTATTGTTGTTGTATTGTTTCACTGTATATTGTTGTATTGTTTCACTGTATCAGTATCTGTATATTGTTGTTGAATAATCGATAAATACATTTAATATTATTTTATTGGATTTTACTCTCTTATGCTTACATACACACAGATCGTTGTAAAAGTGATTTTAAGCAACCAAGGCAATTTTTTATAATTTGTATTTGAAAAACATTTTTCTGTGCCCAATCAGTATATATATAAAAATTTGATTAAATTTATGTATATGTATACATTGATTGTGTCTGGGTTATTACTAATTTAATCAATATTTTGTATAGTAGGACAATCTGTACATTGCATTTACGTAATCCAATGAATTAATTTAATAATTCTTCATTGGTAGTTTTCTCAGTCCATTTATACATTCTCATACAGATAATTAAAAAAAAACTGATTATTATTAACCACACATATTTTACAATTATTACATTAAAAAATTATATTTTTTGCCTAGTAAGTGAGTATCTGTAAATTTATTGAAATATGAATAATTTAAAGCAAATAAAGTAAATTATTTTTTAATTAAGCACTTTTTATGCAAAAGAAGCTGTAGTGCTGCCATCTAGTGGTTATTTTCAAAAACTTTAAAATAGGATTTATTAAAATCTTGATTTTCAGAGTTCTTTTGTTTACTTCTTTTAATAGGAAACTTTTAAAAATTGATTAAGATCAGCAATGAAATTCATTGTGATTTCGCATAATATTGTTGAAGCCTTTTTCTCTAAGAGACACATTATATTTCATTAAAAATAAAATATTTTCACCTGAATGACATTTTAAAAATTTACATTTGTTTACAATTTTTAGACATTTTTTACTTAAAAAAGAGTGTTAGCGAAATATTGTAGAATATTTTTAAAAAAATTTCTAATATTTTTAATAGGAATAGTTTTTTTTATATAAATTTGGCTTTTTTTTAATAAAATATAAAAAAATTGAAAATTAAATAAATTTAATAAAAAAATTAAAATGAACTAAAATCCGATAGTTTTTTCTTTCTTCAGCAGTAATTAAAATATAGCTGTTTATACAAATTAAAAAAATTGCCAGTTGTTAAATTAACGTTTGTTAGTGCATTTATGTAAATCCAGGAGAATAACTTTATTCCATTCTATTGAAGTTTCGAATATTAATATATTTAGACGTTATCATAAAGCGATTTCACATGTTTAAAAATTTATGTATACATAAACTATTTTTAAAATGTTTAATTAGCTACAAATTTAAATTAGATTATAAATCATGTATTTAAAGCTATGACAATATTTAGGTAGCATAAATTTGGGAAAAAAGGAAATCCTAAATGTAACCGATAAAAATGATATAATTCGAAAATTTAAAAATAATATAATGGAAACATTAACTAACAACTAAGAAAGTAACTTGAGATCAATAATTTTGCTTCTGGTGAAGAAGAAGCTCTCCGTTCGTGTGGGTGGGAGCAAGGCTCAGTAGGAGAATGCATAATCGGAAGGATCACTTCGATCGTGTTGTGCGCCGTTCCTAAGCAAGGGGCGAGGCTGATCATACGAAGAAGCACATGTTGCTATCTGAATAATAAAAAGTTATTTTACATTCATTTAAATATTTTGTGCAAAATATATATCCTAAAAATAATGCTAAATACCATTAGTGGTACACATACTTTTGTTTGAGAAAACTTCACCTAACGAGAATAATATTACCTTCCTAAAATTTTGCTCATTTCCTACAAAAAGTGAAAATATACGCTTTTTACTGTATAGGAAATTATATTCTGACACGTGAATTTTTGAGGTAAAATTGAATAGACTAAAAGAGAAGTAATATAAAATCAACCAAAAACACAGTAATATATTCGATGAAAATGTGTCAGCGAGTCAAAAGAATATAATTATAATTAAAGGATACTTTATCGAACATTAAAATTAAACTAATTCAGATTTTATAGAAATTTATTTTATGAACGCGTATTTTTTGGGAATTTTGTATTCAGCGGTTAATGATTATTTTTCAATTTTATGTGCGAATATATTTTCCTCATGGGTTTCATTAACTAAAAATATTTAACTATTAAATATTCATTTATAAAGACAGTAAAACATCGATGAAACAATCTTATTTTTGGTTTTAGAATTGCCTTCAAAATCATAATTACATAAAAAGATGCATAAGTCTTACATATTAAATAATAACAATATTTTACTTCATCAGCATTTTATAATATTTCCTTTTATTAAAAAAATTTTATATTACTTAAAAAACATTAAATTAATCATTTAATATTGTCCAATTTTTTTATTACAATTATGAATCATGATATTTATTATTATTGAACAATTATGATATTTTCCGAAAAATATGTTTTTTCTTAACTCTATTATTTTTTATTCATAATTTCTAAATGTTTTTTTAAATAAAACATTTGACAATGAGCGTCTAGCTCAAAATTAAAAATGGGAGATAAAGGAAATATTCGATAAGGTTGTGAGAAATCAACCACTATGGTAATCTTAGGCCCGGCGAAAACTACTGGAAAATTCTCCGGTAAAATTCAGAAATTCTTCGTGAATTCACGGAGAAGTAATAACGTCATGTCATGTGTTTATATGACGTCATTGTTCAATTGAACTAATGAAACTATTTACATCGTATTGAATTATTTAAATACATTTAGACTGATGGGCAATATCAATTTCGTGCAATTATGACTGTTGTTTATTTATCGAGACATCATATATATGTATATATTAATTTATTTATATTGAAACTCGGAATGTGTTATTTCTTGACTTCTTTTTTATATTTTGATTATTTTTTTTTGATAATACTGAAAATTATTATTATTCAACAAAATTAGTGTATATTTCATAATCTAAATTTAATCAAACTCATTGAATTACATCATTGTTTTGAATATAATATATTTTTAAAATAAAAATTTGAGGTAATTTTTATTATAACTATAAATCTTTAAATAAAAATAACTATAAGTCAATATAAATGTCAAGCAAATTATCAACACAATTCAAATAGTATTAAAATATTTTTCATGTAAATTATTTTATGAAAAACTAGAATCATAATAATGCATTCCTGAATGTTAAAAAATCTAAACTAACTCTTCAATGATACTTAACTTTTACTAAATTCCTTTATATACATATATGTATGTATGTATGTATGTATATATATATATATATATATATATATATATATATATATATATATATATATATATATATATATATATATATATATATATATATCCTATGCTTTTAGCTGTATAATCAAAAACAAATGGTAGTTACACATACTGACTTCAATAAATGCTTTCTAACCTTAATCCTCTATCAAAAAAATTTGCATTATTGTATCTTTATATTTAAACATAATTTGGATCAGAAATATATATAAGAATTGTTAAAAAATATTTTTTTAATTCCAAAGTTTTTTTTGAAATTTAATAGTGAATTTATTTTATTAAAAATCTATTACACCTAAGCAACCTCAGCAACATAAAATATGAAGCAAAATTACTGTTTCAGTTATACATATTAAACACAAAAATCAATGTGTTTTAAATAATATTAAATACAGTATATTTAAATGCAGAATATGTTCTTCTGTGTATTCTAAATTAATTTAAAGATATATTTAAATATAAAAAAGTTAAGATTTTGAATTTCAATTTATTTCCTTCTCGTAAAAAATCTATGTTTAGTATTAATACAAATTACAACCCATCTCAGATTTTTGATATGTTTTTTGAAACATATGATTTGTTTCCTAGAATAGAACATTTTTTATATTTATCAAAATAAGTTCTATTTTTGAATCCCACAGATATCTTCGATCTTTATGATTTCGTAAAATTAATAAATTTTATAAAAATGTTAATTTTCATAAAATAAATATTCTTTATTTTTTTATAAATTTGTTTTTTTTTTAAAAGAAAATATAAAATAAATTTTATTTAAAATAAGTTTTTTTATTTTATCATCATTAATAAATAATTTAATTTATAATAAAAAATTTAATGAAAAGGTGATATATTTAATATTCAAAAATTAATTTAATGACCTTTGAGAAGAATTTTCATGAATTAATCTCCATTATAAAAATATTGATAAAAGTTAGTAGCAAACATTATTTCGAAGGGATAAAAAAAGAAAAAGGTAAATAATTTAATTTGTCGCCGGTGCCCTGTCAAATATTTCGACTTTCTGGAAAACTTAAAAGTTCTCTGGGATTTTTTTGACGTCACTTGTTTGCCGAAGTTTGCTGGCATCAGTTTTTCGGCGAATTTCTTCCAAGTTTGCCCATCTCTTTCGCTGGATCTGCCATCAAAAGGAGGGGGATTTCAAATTTTAGCGAAGAAAGTTGTACAAGAATAATTTAATAATTAACTTAATCTTTAATTATTTTGTATTCCATGGATTTTATTAAGTATTTATGTTTTTAAAAGTAATTCAAAAAGTATAATACAGAGCTTTGATTTTCTATATAGATGAATATTTACTCGTAACATTTTTATGTATCTCTTTATAAAACAAACGAGAAAAAGTTATGAAAATAAGTTTTAAAGACAACACTTTATAAATTCTATAAGTAAATAATTAATTAAAACACACTGTTTTAAAAGAATTTAAGGGATTTAAGCAAATGTTGAAAAAAATTATCTATTATTTTTAATAATTAGTTTTCACATAATTTTATATTCATTTTCGTTCTTAGATAAGTGGTTTTAGGCTCTTAATACAACAAAAAATTATTTGGTTGTTAACAATTTTCAGAGTTTTTGATAAACAACTGCTTCAGGATATATACATATTTTTAAGCGGATTTTCAACTGTTTTATCACTATCAATTCATTTGAATATGTTAGTGGTTAGTTAATTTGTTATATTTAAAAATTAGAATAGTAATTTTTAAAAATGTAAGAATATTTATATGACAAATTAATTTTTTTATAAATTATGACAAAAAATTACTTCTGTTTATTAATTCCACTGTCTACAGTAAATGCTTGGTTTGAGTTCTTAACTGAGAGTGCAGTAAACGAGCCACAGCCGATTCCAGGGAAGACAGGTCTTGTCCTAATATTATGATAAGAATGAATTCTTTGCATTATAAATCTTTAAACAGTTAGTGGAGTTAATTTACTTTGTGTTCTATATTTTAAGCTTACATTTGTAATACAAAGATAATTAATTAAATAAATATTAAAACGTTGAATAACGTCTAGAAAATGTTATGATTTTAACTGCACTGCAAGGAATTTTTCATATCTTATTAATACACTTTTGGTTCCTGGCATTTTTATTCGTTAACATTTTGTTTAACATTTTTTAATAATTAAAAAGCATAATTCATGAAATGACGAAAAGAAAGATATCTAAATTGAGTAAAGCTACTAAATCATAGCTTTATATTTTAATATATTTCTTCATAAATTTTTAAAAGAATTTTCACTTTATTCCACTAAATAAAACATTGTTGAAAATACATGCTCTGATTGATCTATACTGCATTAATAATTTGCTGCAGCCCAATATTTACAGCTATGTATAAACTAAACTGAATAAGCATATTTTTTTTAAAAATCAATTCGATAAGATGAGGTAAAATTAAATTCAGAAGTTGATTAAACTTTTCTACACAAGTACAAATCAACATTGAGCAACATTTTTGAATGAGTGCTGGGTTGATCATCCTTCAAATTTAAGCCCGGTAAAAATTATAATTCTTATGTTACTATGAAGTTATCACTTCATATTTCTAACAATTCATAAAAGAATGTGTACTAATTTTGAATGGTAACTTTCAGTTCACTCGTACAAAGAAAAATTGCTAATTTTTAGCACTTTTCTATGGGGGATGACGAAGTTGTCATCCAATAATTTTTGAAAACTTATTATTTCCCTTTTAAATAAGAAATTGTGACAGAAACTTGTCGAGTGAACTCCGGGAAGGACTGGGGAATCATTGTCTTCCTTCAAAGGGTTATATTCATGCGACATTTCATGAATCCATTCATCATTATAGAATTCATTGAATTCTATAATGATACATTCTTGTGAAGTAAACCTGACTTCTTAAGCGACAGAAGGAGATTTCATGCAAATTAATAGTCATGTCATAATTCTAAAAAAATATTCATAGAAATAAAATTTCAACCCTCGTTTTCCATGATAACAAAAATTATTTTATGACTAAACATACATTTTCTGTTCACTAAATATTTCTTGAAGAAGCTTCTGGCCAATTATTTTGAATGAGAAATCTCACCTGTGAGTGCTTGTGGAACTTTACTAACACAGCCTCAATATTTTTTATTTCATTCATCAAAATTACAAGTCTTAAAATCAACGTTAAAGTTTTGATTATTAAAACTTTTCTAAAATGAGCTATACAAACTTTATACAATGATGAATTAAAAATCTATTTTGTTTTTACAAAATTTTTTATTAAATTAATTAATGAAGAACATTTGAATTTGGAAAGTTTAGAACAAAAATAAACTTGAAAACTCGAGGATTGAAAAAATTGAATAGTAATCTTTTTTTTTTATTTCTTTTTTAAATCTGCTGAACTAAAATATTTATACTTTTAAGTTTTTGAAAATATTAGTTTAAAGAAAAGGAAGAGGAAACCGAGGACAATAGTTGCTAATCAAATGACATTCCCATCACAGATATTTATAAATAAAAATTAATTCATTGGACTTTTCTGACGAAAAAGGTGTGTAACTCTATTATTAGTTTTCCAAAACTAACCTTTTAGTTACCTAAATAATCATAATACTCTGTAAATGTGAATAATTTTGCAATAAGATTTGCTATACTCTTAACACCATTAAAATTGTTCTGAAATAAGTGAAAATTTTTTTTTAATGAAATTAGAAATTTTAAATGTTATTTATCTTCTATTACAGTTCATTTACATTCCTCGATAAATGATTGTAATGTAAACTAATCCACAACTATGGGTCATGAAGAACAAATAATCTCTCTCTAAAAATTTTTTTAATGAAATTAGAAATTTTAAATGTTATTTATCTTCTATTACAGTTCATTTACATTCCTCGATAAATGATAGTAATGTAAACTAATCCACAACTATGGGTCATGAAGAACAAATAATCTCTCTCTAAAAAATTTTTTTTAATGAAATTAGAAATTTTAAATGTTATTTATCTTCTATTACAGTTCATTAACAATCCTTGATAAATGATAGTAATGTAAACTAATCCACAACTATGGGTCATGAAGAACAAATAATCTCTCTCTCCCTCTACAAAATCCTTAACAATCGATACATTTAAGATTTCTATCGGTTACAAATTAAAAACTCACTGTACTGAATTGAGTTTTTAAAAAATTTTACGTAGCATATCGAAGCCAATCCCCTCCTTAAATAGAAGGTGCATGAGATATTTTGTGTTTCAATGTTTTATTAAATATTAGGGGTTTAAAATTTTACTTCAATAAAAAGTGTATGAAAATTTTTTAGCGTTTGCATTCTTAAACAAAGAGTTCAAAGTATAAATATTCAAAGTATATAAAAGTATATTCCAGCGTTTGTAAATTAAGAAAAACTAAAGAACCTGTAACTACTTTTATAATATCTCTTTCTCGAATTCTCATTAAAATTAATTTTATCGAATAGTTTCTGTACTATTTATTGCTTTAACGATTTTAAAGATCATTTAAATAAAACATACATTCCATGGTAGTTTTGAAGAGTTTCTAGTTTAGCTTTTCAAATGGTACACATTCTGTGTTTAAATGTTTTACTAACGATTTAGATTTCATAAAACGAAGGATTTTAATAGAATCCCTAACAGTGGAAAGTATATCCCCGATTTGTAAAATAAAATAACTTTTCAAATGAGAATTTTTTTGCTGGATATCAAATCTAAAAGATAATTTATTTCCCCTTTTCTGAATCTGTTGTCCTAATCTATTCCGAATTTAACTATTATATTCGATTTCGCAGTCAGTCGTTCAATGCTTCTAAATAAGGCGCTTGATAAGCAGACTCTGTCCATTTCTCACCATATTTTCATAAAAAAAGGCTTTCCAACTCATAACTACTCATTCCTAAATATTTTGCTAAAAATTACATTTAAAATTTTAATTTGATACAAATTTTGAAGTTAAAAGATGATTTATCATTACTATTCTATATAAATGTAAGAAAATGTCTGGGTTCAAGTTACGGGTAATTCCTGATTCAATATATACACAAAATAATGAAATTTATTCGAACGAGGTTCGTTTTTACCTGACAGAAAACTTTAGAAACGTCGCTTTCTAGAGAAGAGGTCGTTGTCTAGAAGAAGAAGAAGGAGGGAAGTTCCCGTGAGAGCGCGGAAACAAACAGCTTTTAGGAGACCTCAAATGCGTTTCGTACCACTGCTTCTATTGATTCCGCAGAGGATCACTAATTGTCACAACGAGATTCACCTCCATGTTCGGGACATTTTTTCCCACTTTGGGATCATACCCATTGCAACTGTTTTAGTCCGAATCCTCCATGAAAGTGATATCACTTTCAGTTCTCAGAAGGCGATAACCTGAGTCTGGGGAATTGTAAAAAACAGGTATTTTATAGGTATTGCTATTGCTACATGCAATTGTACAATATTTATACGTAACATGAAAGTTAAGAAATCACTAGACTGAAAACAGATGTATTAAAACCGTAAATTATTTTTAATACATCAATCTAGTGGTGTATATTTAATCTACTGATTAACAGAACTTAAGCTTCACGTGATCTACAGATTTTAATACATAATCTGCAGATTATACATCAGCACATGTATTGAAAGCACATCCATAGATTATTTTTATTAATATTCGTAAAAAAAATTTCATTTTCTTATGAAAGAATTCTTTGGGAAACTATACATTGCTCACCCTAAAAATGTATATATGTGCATATTTTACAGTGCATAATTTTTAAGTATAGAGGGCATTATTCTGATTTCCTTGTTTCATTCTTATCTAGGTAGTATACTGTCTGCTGCAAATTTTCTGACAAACATTCATAATTACTACTGAACCACTGTATAATTGTCTATTTCTATTTGTATAGTTGAAATTGTAACACCAAAAAGGAGTTGTATGAATTCAGGGAAAATACCTATACGCATCATATCTATAAAATTTTTGTCTATTAGAACTTTCAGTTTTACGTTCATTTCATGATCTAATGAAGACCCTTTGAAGAATTTAATATATATATATATATATATATATATATATATATATATATATATATATATATATATATATATATATATATATATATATATATATATATATATATATATATATATATATATATATATATATATATATATAATTATAATATAAATGATCTTCTTTTCTTGATCTGCCTATCTCAAATAGATTCTGAATTAGGTAAAAACTATTCAGACATAAGCAATAAAGAGTTTTTCATTCAAAAGAGAAAACTTTGTTGATTTTATCTCAGCAGCATCTTCGAGAAAATATCGCTGTCTTCTCTCGCAATGGGAGTTTATAATGTTACTTTCATTATCATGAAAATGTAAAAGCAAATAGCTGCCTTTCTTATTTTTTATTCCATCTCACCAACTCACCAAGCTGATAGCCTAATGTTAGGCTAAAAATTTTGTGGGTTCGAATCTCACCTTAGACATGGTGGTTCGGAATCCACTTTAAACTGTAGGCTTCCTGGGGGAAAAATGAGCAACCTATAAACCAAACCTATTGAAGGAAGAGAGAATTTCCCATGGAACTCCTAATTCTATGCATTGTATCAAATCCACTTGAATTATGATAGAGTATCATATATAGTGGATATATTTATAAAGTGTATCCTTTATGATTATTTTATATTGAGTATTCATGATTGATATTTTTAACTTGAATACTCTTTGAATGGATATTTTTATACTGAATGTACCTTTTATGGTAGCATTGAAGAAGTATCCTCAATTATCCTTTTTGTTACAATCTAAGATTGAATACCCTTCTTGTCATCATTTACGAATAAATACGCCATTACAGAATGAAAATATTCATAGATTAATTTGAATTTTTATTTATATACTTACAACTGCAAGACATAATGATTGTGTGCATTTCTATTGTCGCCTCCCATTTAAAATAATTCATTGAAAACGAGACTATTTCCTAAAATGTTTTCAAACGCTGTTGATGATTTTGCTGAAATAAAAATGGCCTTTTCAAGACAGGTAACTTATCAATTATTTACGAAATCTTCCTTTGGAAAATTTAGTTAAAGCTGATAAATGATGAATTATTAATATTTTTAGAATGAATCTTAAAAATTGAATGATCAATCTAGAAAAAATAGCTGACACCTGTAACAAGGATTTCTAAATTGATAAGATAACAGATAACTCAGATAACAGAAAACTTCATGAAACTAAATCAATGTTTCCTTATTTCTCTTTCATTCTTGTCCTATTGATTTTCATCTAAGAGCGAATCTTATGTTGTTGTTTTTGTGTGCCAGCTAGGCTGGCAATATGGGGTGCGCTGCTCCACTTTTCCAACTGAACCATATTTGGTGTGGAGTCCGACTTCTTCAGTACACACATGCCATAGGTGCCCGTTTATAGGGTAGGCAACCATTCACACCTCTTTCTTAGAAGGAAGGATCAAAAACAGGATAGATAGATAGAGAAAGTACATCCATGCACGAACCGGGATTCGAACCCAGGACCTCCTTATCCACAGTCAGGCACACTGACCACTAGACAAGATGGGCGGCAGCGAATCTTATAAAATAATCTATTTGATTTAATTATTTGTATGCTAGTGGCTCATGTGCACTGATTTTACATATATTAATTTGTTTTATTCTTAACTAATCCACTTCACACCATAAATGCTATTTAGACATATGTTTTATGGCAGGACTTTTCTCCTCAGGACTCTACGGCTGCTTGGAAGGGAAGACTATGCATGCAGAGCTCCTTTCAACTGGCTGCAAACGAAGAAACAGTTGGAGCGAGATATACAGTTGGTTAACAAGCAGCTAAATTAGTTACGTAAAACAAAATAATATGCATAGATTTTTAGCATTACAAGTGAAAAAATAAAATAATTGCTCAAATCAGAAAAGATTTTTAAGAAATTTGAAATGTTTCTAATAGGAACATTAAGGAAACTAAGGAAAATAATTAGAGTAAAGACGGAATAAGTAAAAATGGGGAAATTAAAAAGAAGAGAATAAAATAAAGAAAAATTAAAAAATGTTAGATATTAAACTAGTCCCTTATCAGGGGAACAGGGGAAAAGGGGCAGACGTTTCGAATTCATTTGTCTAGATTCCAAGAATAAACAATACGCAAATGAATTGTTCCTGACATCGAAAGAAAATTTAAAGTCATTAAAAATCGAAAATAAAAAAATTTCGCAAACGAAATTTTTTGTAAATATACAACAAGATTATTAATCAATCTTAATTTTAAAACATGGAGTAAGTATGCAAGACAATTAAGAGTATACTTAAAAAATAAATAAAAAATAAAATAAAATAAAATAAACAGTTTGGAAAAAATGTAGACTTTCCGAACAAATCTTTGTGACCTTGGAAGTGAGGTGGGAACTCTGCATTATTCAATGCTGCTTCTCTAGGGACGGTCATTCCTTCCAATCCATTAAAATTGCCCATTTTCACAATTGGGTCGTCAAAAATTTTATCTTCGGATTCGTAAAAGGCTATTTCAATTAATCGAGAATCTTAGATAATCACAAATATATTTTATTATTTTAAAATTCCACCATGAAATGCACCTAAAAATTCAAGAGAGTTTGCTGTCATTTAAAATATTTTAAACATTTGCAATACTATTTTATGTACTTTAAAAAATAGAAAAGTAATTGATTTTTTCAATCAATGTGAAATATAGTTTTTGTCATTAGTTAATTATAGCTTAAATTCCCAGAAAAATGAGAAGTATTTTTCAATTTTATTCTTTTGAGAACAGTATTATTTCTTAAATTTGAATTTCTTAAATTGGAAAGTAAATATTTTTTAATGCATTACATGACTTAAAATACAAGAATATTTCTGTGAATAAATATTTTATGTATGAAGAATTTCTTATGCACATTATATTTTGGATGCTGTGTCCGGTGGTATTGGGTTAAATCAAAATTTTGGGTATTGTGTTTTTGACAAAAAAAAAAAAAAAAAAAAAAAAAAAAAAAAAAAAAAAAGAAAAGAAAAAGTTTCTCTTTTACACACACATATACAATAACAAATAATTCAGCATATATGACAGTATTAATTCTGATGCACTTTTAAAAATGATATTGCAAATGCCTTATAATTTCTTACAAAAAGTGTGACTATGTGATGATTTTCAAAACAGAGAAATCAAATTTTTCCTTTAGAATCGTTTTTTCTAGTAAAGGACATCTTTTTTAAAATTGAATTACATCAGCGTATGCAATTTTTATAAAATATAATTATATTTATCAAATTTATAGTACATTTGAAAATTGCAATAAATTTTTTAATCATATTGAAATATATAAAACTTGAACCTACATTAGTTATACATTTCTTTCCTTAACGTAATATTTTTTTAAAGTATTGTAAGCTCTTGATTTTACTTTGTTAAAATTGTATAGTACTACAATATTAAAGTGGATTACATTTTTAAGAACTGCATTACTATTAAGCACTTAGTAATGTAGTTAGTTTTCTTGTGAGAACAGAACTTGTGCAGATCCTTTGCATCTGTGCTCAAGGTTTTATTTCATTTGAAAAAGAAAAAAAGAATGTCTATCAAAATATTCATTATATAAAATGAAAAGTTAACAATCGTTAAATTACTTTAAAATAAATGTAATTATTGTTCACGGGATTTATTTAACATTATAGCACTTGTTTCAAAATTTTATTGAATTTTTTGACACAAAATTTTGATAAATACACACACACATTTCAGCTTTCTGAAATAAGTAACTAATCTTTTACATCTTTCAGAGCTGAATGGCAAAGCTAAGAACTATTTCAATAATAAATATTTTATAAAAAATAATTATTTAAAAAAATTATTCCAAATAATCCCAAATACAGTTTTTATTGAGTATTGTCCGTTTTTATTTTTTACTCGTGAATTAAACAATTACAATTAAGATAGTGATTTCTTTTTCCAAAGTTATAAGCTTTGCATTCAATTAAATACATTTTCTTTAACTTTTTCTGATATCAGAATCAGACAACACAGAAATGAAGACTATAAAATATATTCATATTGTTTTAACTACGTTTAGTCTCATTAAATACTCTTGGAACATAAAAATTTTAAACATAATAATTTTATCATTTAATTAACAAGATCATTAGAGGGGAAGTGCCGACTAACTTGTCTAGTGGTCAGCGAGCCTGACTGCGGATAAGGATGTCCTGGGTTCGAATCCCGGTTCGGGCATGGATGTACTTTCTCTCTCTATCTATCCTGTCTTTGTCCTTTCCTAGTGTGAATGGTTGCTTACCCTATAAAAGGGTCCCTATAGCGTGTGTGTACTGAGGAAGTCAGACCCCACACCAAAATATGGTTCAGTTGAAAAAGTGGGGCAGCGCCCCCCATATTGCCAGCCTAGCTGGCACACGACATTAGAGGGGAAGTTCCCCCTCCCCATTCAAATTTGCTCAGCAATGTTCATACTTTCGAAATTTAGAGTAAAAATATATTTTCACTTTATGCTACCAAAAAATTGAATTGGATCGAAATTTTTATTATTCCAAAATGAAATGACGGTTTCTATGCAGTGAGAATACGTCTATCAATTAAAATCCAAGGTCAGCGTTGCGCTGATCAGAATTCGTGAGTCAAAACAAAGGGAAGAGAGATATTTCACATTCAGTTTAAAAAGACGCCTTCCGGGAGATAAGTTTTCCAACGATTCTTCTAGGGTAAGAAATTCTGATCTCACGTGTATGACTTTCCTCCCTAAAAAATCACTTATTCAAACTATAGAGCCAAGTGACGGGAGTTTTAGAAAAGCTTTCGTGAATTTCCTTCTTGCCGAGGGGGATATGAACTCTGACTAAGTTAAGAAACTTCAACTTTTTCTTTGTTAAAATCTTTGTTAAAGGGGATACAACAATGAGTATAAATCCCCAATTAATAATAAGTCTAAAATATTTAGTCCAAAAATAAAATCAGTTCTTTAAATAGAAGAAATGGATATTTATAATATGATCTGTGAAAACACAAATGATTCCTTCATTTTTGGTCATTCTCTATATATTCAGAAACTACAGCAACTTGGTTCGCGAGATATACTTTGTTTATTACCTAATATAGTCCCTGATTTTATTTCCGAAATAATTACTGATTAACATTTTGAATATGTAGACATATGATTTTAGTCATGAATGCAAATGTTTTAAAATAGTCTTCCAGATTATGTGTAATCAGTTTCCCTAATTTCATCAAAATTCTCAACAATTCCCTTAATCATTGAAGTTCTCTTGAACAAAAGCCTGGCATTGGTGTTAGCAGTACTTGGGCACTTCACTTTGTTTTGCTTGCTGATTCTCTGTTTGCCACCTCTTTTTACCATTTGGAAAGATGAGCTCTTCGGAGTGATATGTTCCTTCAGTACTTATACGATTGACAGCATTTTTTTAAAAATCAAAATTGTTTCACTTTCTGCTTTAATTAGATTTATTGAAAGTACAAACTTCTCAATCATTTCCAATTCCTTATTACTTCTGATTCCTAAACAGATTTGTCGGTATTATGATTTTCATAGCAGAGTCCATTGTCATAGAATTTCAGTTATTTTATAAAAATGTTTTTCTCAAGAGATGTATTGAAGGGGAGAAGATATACGGCGAGAACTGACAGCTGAAGCCATGAAATGATTAAAGAATTAGATTGTGTTAAGGGAGGTAAAAAATATAGAAAAAAATATTCCACTTTTTTATATACAAAATTATACCAAAGTGTAAAAAAAGAAAATCGTCTTGTTCACTTAATCATCCTCATCATATAATATATATATATATATATATATATATATATATATATATATATATATATATATATATATATATATATATATATATATATATATATATATGTAATAATAATAATAATTAAGGGTCACAACAAATTCTCCTTCATGTCCCCAATTCGACACCGCAGTTGCAAAGTACAGATTGACAAAATTATACAAATTTATGAAAATTCGACTAGGCCAGTCATTACTAAAAGATGACGCACTTCGGAGAGTTTTGCAGGGTTGGGGTATACTTTCCCTAACTCTAAGCTATTTAGGTGTAAGCTCCCGAAAATGAAATTCTCTGAAGCTGATTTATGAAACTTAATTTTAATGTTCATTTCATTATTTTCTGCTCCATAAGATTTTTGCTTCATTTTTGAAAGTGTATAGGAAAAGAAATTGAAGAATTGAAGAAACCATATTTTCAATTTCATTCGTTTTGAAAAGCACCAGAATTTGAAGCCAAAATAGGAAAATCATAAAATCGATTATTTCTGCAAGCTAATTAGAAAAAGGTATCATGTAAGTGTCATGGTAAAAAAAACAAGTCATATGAAACATTAAACGAGATTTTAGATTGTGTTAAAATTATAACTGTTTTTTTTATATTATTATCTTTAAAAAACTAACAAATTTCTAAATGAAGCAAGTGAGTATCATTAAGTGAAAGTATCACGGTTTATGTATTAAGTGATACAAAAATTCGATCGAAAAAATCATATTTCTATTTTTGGATATTTAATACGTAATCTAAGATTGCTCCCTAAGTTTTCGCAATTAATATATGTCAAGCTAGAAACTAACAAAGGAAGAGGATTGACCTGGAGATTTTATTCTGAAGGCGAACCGTGATTCAAGCACATTTATCAACATTAGTTCCAAGAAACTTATTATCAAAATTATTAGAAAAATTCACCTCAGAAAGTGAATCAAATCAACTTAGGTCGTGATACGGGTTTTCGTACTGAATTAGATCCAGGACTTTAAAAACTCCTAAATGCACTAATAGCTTAGAGTGAATCACTTTTGATTGGAAAAATAAGGACTTAGGTCTCAGTTGCATATCTCTCATAGCCAGTAAACTTAAGCATCAAGTAATGTTAAAATAGTTTTGCTCTTAAGGATGATATCTCTAAATAACCCAATTCTAAAAACAAATTTGTCAGTATAAATCCTGAACCTTTTCTTAGTTTCGAAATTTCCGCGCGAATTCAAGTTAAAAACTTCAAATGAAAATTTAAATAGTATTCCAATTCAACAAAATTTTTTTTATGTAAACTTGACTTTTAATCAATATTATGCTCATATTAAAAGAAATTCTGAATCTCAATTTCGGAATAAAAATTTTTTCAGCTATCAATTAAAGAAGACTCACTCAATGAATGGTATCCTAGGATGAAGTTGTTAGGGTTTCAGTAATGGTGCTCTCAATATGTATTATCAAAGTATTGATCCCCCTTTCCAGTGCTTATGCAGGAAATTCGAGGGTTTCAAAGAAAGAGAGTACTCATTTACATGAATGATAAGGAGACATTTTAAGGCGCATATCTATGGTTATTATGTTAGGAGCTTATCATTTTAAATGTCTCCATTTGTAAAGTTACAAATTCAAAAAGAATCTCAGGAAAAGATGTTTATAAATATTCATCTATCGATGCTTTCTTATCTGAATATGTACATTGATCTCTTAGGAGATTATCCTCGGAGAACAACAACTTGAGGCGTACTTCATCAACCATCAAGTTCGCAAGCAGTTATTCTCCTCGATAGGCTGCATTGGAGAACACTTTTGCGGAGGGAAGCGAACGAAAGGCATTCCCCCTGATGCTTCCGATCTCATCACTCGTACCGAAGGAAAGGAATTCCATCGGCTTGCGGATTTCTGGCCGCGCAAAAGCAAAATCCGAAGAATGTTAATTTCTATTTAAGAAATGCAATCTCTGGTTGAGAGCTCATCTTGTTTCATTCCCACTTCGGCGGCGGGGTTCCCGTGTGAACAGGCTGCGTGCCCACAACAAATCTGCCGGAACGTTCTTCTCTGCTTCGCTGACATTCCGCGTGCACAACATTTCATTACAGGGGCAGGCTTAATTTGGAAGCACTCATCACGCATGCGCAAACAACCGATGCGCGCAATGGGGGAATTTTCGCGATAACGGCCTCGCGAACTGAATCCCAGTTATTAAAAGTGGTCCAATTTAGGAATGGATGGGTATGAAACCTCCTGCCTTTTGGAATCCATGATTTTTCAATTTAGGGAACTTGATTCCATATAACAGGATTTTTCGAATAAAATTAATTGATGTAGAAACCCTTTATTAGAGAAATTAATGTATGATAAAAAAAGTGCAAAATCTGCTTATTTCGATGTGGAGTAATATTTACGAATATAATAATTATAATTAATGAAATTAAAAATAGATTCTTTACATTTAAAAAATCTTATTTATAAAATTTATCGATTTGTTTCATATCATATTTATTTATTTTATATTAAATTTATTTTTATTATTTATTTATTACATTACATATATTCAGACTTGTATGCTTCATTCTTGAGATCCGCTTGTAAGTCTTCGTCGATGTTAGGACAAATAGCACAATGACAGATGTAGAATCACAGAAGAATAACGAAGAAAACACCCAGGGCCACGGTGGGAATCGAACCCACACTCCTACGCTCTCAAGCGATTAGCAGTGATGCATTTGACCACTCAGCCACGGAGCGCCCTTTATATTAAATATGGGATCAGTAAGGTTGCAATATGTTTCCTGCTGCATATTTCTGCCAACGAGCTTATATTTTGAGCCCCTGTTCAATGATGAGGTTGACAATAGAGATGGCACTTTACTTACCTCTCGTCTCATTAATGGAAGTACATTGGACCTTAAGTAGCTTTTAACATGCATAGGCCCTCTCAGCAGAAATATCTTTGGTGACTCATGTATAATTTCGAACCCGACAACTTGATGACACGAGAGTGATGCATTTCCTCACTAGATTACCATGGCTATATCATTAACAAACTTTTAAAAAACTTTACTCACTTATCTATATCATCAACAAACTTTTAAAAACTTTAATCACTTTTACTATAAAATATTGCGATAATACAAACAAGATATTGAAGGGAAAAGCAGTTCAACAAGAAGGCTAATCGAAGTGTGTGTGTATGGGAAAATATACTTCAAACAATAAATTTTTCTCGAAATCAAATATTTAACAATAAGGTTATATAACTTTAGTGTTATATAAATTATTTGTTATTGAATTTTATTGATTATTGAAAGTTTTTAATATCACCCACAAATTTAGAACTATAACCTAATCTTTATATTATCCTAATAGGTCTGAAAAATAATTAATCGGTAATTTCCCAATTTTACGACTAAAAGTGCTAATAAGTGATATTTTTTGAAGCAAATGAACTGAACAAATTTACTTGCCAATACATAATTATAAACAACCAATGCATAAAATATAAAAGTGCATTTATATAACCTACTTATATAGTAATTTCTAAATTATTATTTTTAAAAAAAAAAACAAATGGTGGCTAATCATATCTCAAACGTGTTCGATTGGTGAGAGATCTGGCGAGCAATGTGGTCAGGGAAATAGCTGTACACCTAACAGGATATGTTGGCTGATGCGTGTAATGTGCGATTGGGCATTATCTTGCTGATAAAGGGCAGTCCCTGAAGGTAGGGGAGCGTCACCGACTGCAGCATATCCTCCGCGTAGAGTTGGACTGTCATAGTGCAGTGAATACGAAATCAACGTGACCTGAATCGCACACAATTTCACCCTGAACCCTGATGCCGCGTTGTAGCGTGGCGGGGCGTTACAGGATTGAACCTGTATCCACGTCGACACCACACTCGTGCACTGCGACTATCACTGAAGAAACAGAAGCGAGGCTCATCTGAGAAGACGATGCTGTACCATTGCGTCGTCCACATCGCTCTAATCAAGCACCATTCCAGAGGTTGTTGTCTATGCTGTGGGGTCAATGACAATCTTCTTAAAGGAAGCCATTAGCACGGGCCACTAGCAACCAATTAATACCAAATAATTTTGCACGATATGGGAGGATCAAGGTTCTTTTTGCATATGCTGCAGAATATCGGTAGACGTGCTTTACTGTTCCGCCACCACCTCCAGTCATACGCTTCGATCCAGGCTTGTTGACGTCACTCTTTCTCCAGCGACACCCCTCAAACATTCCACAGTTCCTTGTTCCTGCCATCTTGCCACAGCCGATGCACTGTGGACGCGTCCAAGTGTCTCTCAGCTGCTATTTGCCACAAGGGCTAACCTGCCTTTCTCAGTCCGATCACCATACCCTGTGATGTAGGTCTTATATTAAAACCTCCAATGAGATATAAGGAGGTGGAATTCCTTGAAGTATGCTATGAAGCCACTGCGAAGAAAATTTGCCTGATGGAATATAAACATTAATAACAGATATTATAATAGTTGCCACGGAGTTGGCAGCCGAATGGTTAGCGCTCTTACCTTTGGTTCAACAGTTCGTGGGTTCGAATCCCACCTTGAGCATGGATGTTTGTAGTGCTTCGGAATCCACTTTAAACCTTAAGACCCGGTCTAATTAGCCCTCGTGTGCAAAAAATGACCGTTGAGCGACAAACAAACCAAAACACCATGCCCTAGTAAAATTGTTTGCCTTCTGGAACTGAAGGATGGCCTGGCATTTTTTGCAATTAGAGGCATCCTTTGTAACTGGAATAAACTTTCAACGATTATTTTCCATTCATAACGGCGCGAATATTGTCCCCTCTGCTGGGGTTCTTCACTTTATATGTTATACCTACTTGTGCTGAAGAGCAGCGCATTTCACAGCATTTGCATAACTAGGTAAGGTGCGTCTACGCCAAAATTTACATAATTTTCTGCTCCTCCTTCTTCGTGTTGCCTTTTCAATGTCGGGCAGTGTATGTAAAATTAATTTAATGACATATTCTACTGAATTCTTGTATATGGATTATATACAAATTAAATTCTATGTTAGATTTAATTGCAGGTAAAATTATATAGTTCACATATTTAACCAAATATTTAACTGATATTTTGTATATTGCTTACTTCAAACAAAAATTATTAGTTTATAAAACAGTAGAAAAGTATTAAATAAGCTGAATTTTCAGGCATTGTTTCATTTTAAATATTTCATCGTTCAAAAATGTAAGGAGATTCTTAAAGTTTTCTTTATATTATGAAAGTTGCATAATAACCAACTGGATATTTAGGGCAACATTAACGCTGATGAAAGAACATTCCTTATAATGCATCTTTTTCGAAGAGTTTCCATTGTAAATTGGTATGGTCAATTAAAATAAAATAATAGTAATTGAAAAAAATCTTAAAAAAAAATCTTGTTTTCCTATTCCTGTATGTTATTAATTATTAATTTTTTGAAGCATGAAAAAGCATTTCCATCAAAACAAAGAAGCTTTTTTCTTAAAGAGAACTTACATATTTATTCAGAAAAATATTGTGTTCTGAGGAAGGAGATTAAGAACGGCCCCTTTATAAAGTGCGAGATTTAAAAATTTCGGACATAAAACAAAGTTTTTAATTTGCAATATTCACCAAAAGAAGTAAATTGCTAGTCTAAAAAATAAAAACTATAGCTTCCCGTGAGAAAAAATTTGCAAAAAAATGGAAAGTGTAACGGTGGTCCAAAAACAAACATTTTTTAAAGTGCAAATCGGACTGATTCCTTGAGAAATAGTAGAAGACGGATCGTCCCCAAATATGTGGGAGGTTAAAACTAAGAAAATATAATTTCTTTTTCCCCTTTACATAATACTATAATACTTTCTAACAGAAAGAAAGTGCATGCCTTATCTAAATGTTATTTTTTTAAATTTCCGAGAATATCTGCCGGATAATAGTATCTCTGGAAGGTTCGCACCTGTGAAAAGGACTGTAATTGTGTGTAAGACATCCAACAATATTAGATACGCTTGGTAAACTTGTGCCAGGAAGATTTCAGTTTTCGAGTATTTTATTTTTTTATTTTTATTCACTTCGCTAAATGTGAGGGTAACGAAATAAATTCAAATATACACAGGAGCAATTATTTTAACATTATGCGTGATTCGAACATTTTAATTTCCCCGTTCCGCTTAATATTCTCCACTTCCGCTAATATGCTTTTCTTGTTATTTTAGCATGCTTTCTTCTGATTCTTTAATTATTTGTTAGGCTTTGAGTTTTTGTTAGTTTAATGTTCTTAAAAAAGTATTTTTTTCAATATTTGTTTCCATTGACTACAAGAATTTGAGCAAGTAATGATAGAGCTAAAAGTCATAATAAATGAGGCAGTTTTATTCTATTTTTTGCGGTAAAACGAGACTTGTTTCTTGCATTATTGTTTATTTTTATTTTTTTTATTCAGTCGATCCTTTCCTGATTTAAATTTTATTTATCTGAGAAGCCGCAGGAAATCAGTATTTGGGATTTCAAGAAAAAAAAAAAATCAGTCATTATTTTAATCAGTTTAAAGTAGTCACAGTGAAGTAATATTTGAAATTATATAAAGAACAAGTCAAATTTGTCCTTAATCATAGATTGAAATCATTGTTAGCATATTTGGGATTGAATAATAAAAAAATCTAAGTAAAAATCTCATCATTGATTAAAGTAATCGTACTAAAATAGTATTGGAAATGAAAAACAAATCCCAATAAATCCCTTTAATCAGATAGAAGTAATCGCATAGAAGGAAAAATTACAATATACCACTTTAATTATAGGATGAGCCGCACGCTCTATCTAGTGGTCAGAGTCCCTGACTACGGATAGGGAGGTCCTGGGTTCGAATCCCGGTTCGGGCATGGATGTACTTTCTCTCTCTATCTATCCTGTCTTTGTCCTTTCCTTGTATGAATGAGGTGTGAAATGGTTGCCTACCCTATAAACGGGTCCCTATGGTATGTGTGTACTGAAGAAGTCGGACTCCACACCAAAATATGGTTCAGTTGAAAAAGTGGAGCAGCGCACCCCATATTGCCAGCCTAGCTGACACACGACAACAACAATTATAGAATGAAAATAGTAATTGAGATTGAATAATTAAAACATTTAAAATATGAAAAGAGCTAGGAAATTTCATCACAAGTTTATGACTAAACTAGTACATAAAATAATAAGATATTCATTTATTACTGAATAAATTATCAGAGAAAATATTCAAGAATTTTATTTGACTAAGAAAAGAAAAATTGTAAATACGAGACTCTGTAAAACTGGTAAAGTAAATAGTTAAACATTTTCTATATAGAGATTTTAGAGCTAAGAATTAAATAAGACATGAGAGTAGATGTTGTGATGAGATTATTTACATGGATATATGTATGCAGCGATATACCTGTATGTGTAAGTGACGTGACATTATTGAAATGTTGCGAGAGTTGTTGAGTCATCCAAGCTCATGAGGAGAAAACTTGAGTAAATTCATATTTAAGAAGAATCGGAGGAAGAAACTGCATTGGAAAGAAAGCAATAATAAATCTTTACAACGACGTTCGTTCTAATGGGCGTTGATTTTATTGTCAAAATTTATAATACACTTTGTTTAAAATTTAGTTTTTTTTTACAAAAAACATTTACTTTTTAAGAATTTTCCGACTAATTTTCATTTTTTCAAGTTCTTTATTGTAATACTTTAAATTTTTCTTTGCTGAAAATATTTAATTTTACATCTGTTACTTTTTAGAAAATAATCATTTAAATTACAAATTATCTCTAAATAGAATTATCAATTACCTGATTATTCCTCATGATAGAAAAATTATCAATGCCAACTAAAAATGAGAATTTTTTTCAGACATCTGACTATTTATTTTAAAATAATTTTGTATAGATTATAGGTGATTTTCTGAAAATATATATATGTAATTAAATCAAACTACTAGTCATACCAGCAATTTCTTCACAAATTTTTACAGTACGTCATTTCATTTATGAAGCAATAACTTGTAATCATATTATGTGACTTCATTTCCAAACACATCTTATAAAGAGGGATATTTGAGGAAAGTCCCATTTGCAACCATTTGAGACAGTTACTGAAATATCAAAATTTGGCTCCTTAAGGAAAGCAACTATAGGTATGATCTTCATTATTACTGGGCACACAAATGTATATTAAAAGACAAATTGAACTGCAAATTATTAGAATGGAAATTCAAATATTTTACAATGCAGTTGACTATATATATATATATATATATATATATATATATATATATATATATATATATATATATATATATATATATATAATAATGAATATTCCTATTTATAATGATAAATCATTATTAAAGAGATTTGTTTAAAAAAAAATTTAAATTTAATAGCGAGTTCCAGTGGCTCAGTAGCTTCACGCCGTTTCCAGTAAGCTCAGCAAAGTGAAGCATCATTTGCCGCGGGCAGTGGTTGGGAGGGTGACCACGGTGTACTCTCCTTCACTGGGTTGCTGGAACTCCGTGGGTTGGGTACGTGTCCACATTAATCTGTGACGTCCAAAGTTCTTCCGCTGGTGTGGCGTGGATGTGGAGAGGAGAGTGCCAGCTCAGGTGTGGCCTCGTCACCCGACCGTGGTTCAAAATGACGAGGCACCTTAAAAAGAGCAAAAGTCGTACTTTTATCTTCGTGGTGCTCTGATCCAAAACGAAAGACGCTCTCTATTGACTTAAATTCGCATAGCCAACGGCATAGTGAGCTTGGCTTGTCCAAGTGTCATAAGCAACAACAAATTCAATAGCTTGTTTATTTCGAAGAGTAATATGCAACCATCAAATCTTATAAATTTGGTGGCCCAATTTTGTTTTAAATTTCAATTAATATGAAGAAATTCGATTTAAAATAATTATTTTTATAAAATATATAAAGAGACTGATCACATTTTATGCAATTATAAATTACAAGTATTTTAAAAATACACAGTTCCACCATATATTGCAGCAAATGCGATATCTCAATTTTAAACATTGCGTAAAAAGCTATGAATTCAATAAAATGATGGGGATTCTTCTTCTTCTTCTTAAAATTGGGTTTGTATGTCATTGGGCACCTCTGCTTTTATCAGCATTTTGTACCATTAACTCCAAACCCAATGTTTCCTAGTTCCAGTTGCTCGGGTCACCCACTTTACTAATAAAGTCCAATAGCCCCTTAATGGAGTCTAGGTGTAACTCTCTAGTATGGATGAAGCCTAAAGAAGTTAATCTAGGAAGGGCAAGAGCCTCACATTCGTAAATGACATGCTCTGCCGTTTCCTCTTGCATATAACATTTCCAGCAGATAGGGTCTTGGTGAAACAGTCCCATCTGGTCAGAAAGTTAGTCATGCTAGGAATAGCTTCCTGACTTTCACCAGAAGAAGATGGTTTGGAGGTCATTTCTACCTCAAGTGAAGGATTCATTGCTGCCCCTTTACAAGATTGCCTCTAAGTTCCCTTGTCTTTTTCAGCAAGGTCTGCTTTAGAGGCTTCACCTGCAAATGCAGAAAGGTTTGTTACTTCTTGTGTCTTTTCAGCCACAAGATAACAATTAAAAAAGCTCAGGTAATAAAAGTCCACCCAGCATTGCCTGAGTTACTGGGCAAGGCAAATTACTCTAGAAGTTCGCCAGGCAACTAGAGGCTCCGTTAAGACACCAATACCGCGGTGCCAATTAGCCCTAGGCATGGATCGCATAACACCAGGGTTTACGGGATCTGGTTCGCGGCCTCTGATTCTATATTCAAGGCTATCCTGTCATTCCTACAGGACATTCGGCTATCCACCACTTGCCGACGCGCCTGGTGGCTGCTCAAGCACCAGGAAGGTACACGTACCCCCTGGTTCCAGGAAATGATGGGGATAAAAATGTTTTTTATCTCCCAAACCAAAATTCAATACATTTTTTTTCTGTGATCAGTTCTGAAAAATTAAAATCTTAAACTTTGTTCACTACGTTAAAAACATTAATAAATTTTTTGTTTAAATTTTCGAGACATTGTGTAAAATATTTAGTTAGTACTCAGCAGCCAAACAGGCAAGGTCACTCTCTCTCTGTTCACTAAGTATTCCTCCTGTTCTTATTCTTTGTACAATTGCACACATTCCCGAACGATTGTTTCTCTAACGGCACTTACTTTCCCAATGAGAGAAAATTATGATAAAAAGATTACAGAGTGTGAAGAGACCAATTGTCAGTATTTGACGTCTTTTTTTTCTTCACAGCAGCCAAAATATTTTTATTCTTACTTTAAAGAAATTGCGGGTTCTTTGCGAACCGTGCACGCTCCGACGCCTTCAGAGGGAAGGAAAAGGATTGATTTATTCCCTGTAGTTTTTTTTACGACCTCTTTCCAAATGATTTCTTTTTTGTATGCTGACTAGATTTCGCTGCTTTCCTCAGCATTGGTTTGCAAATAAAATATATTGTTATTACTAAACTGGGTAGCTAAATCATGTCATTTATTTTATTTTGTGCAAAAAACGTCAAACATTTTTTAACATATGTGTGTTATCGCAATTTAGAATAAAGTATATAAACCATACGAACAAATTTAGAGATTCTAGTAAAAATTGTTATTTTAACACAATCGAAATGTGTGTTTCTCAAGGATACATATTTTTTAATTAAGTTTGTTTTACTTCCGTATAAGATTTCCGTATATATTTTATTGAAGGTTTAATTATATAAGTTCAATAACAAAACAAGTGGAGCACAGGTTTTTAAAATCGAAATCACACGCACACACATACATATATATCAAACTTTCATTGTAATTCCTAATGTAAAATTTATCTGGTTTGCTTAGAAATTTAAGAATTAATTAGAAAAACTAATTAATTTATTATGTAGCGATATAATTATTTAGTTTTTAATTTAGTAAAAGTTTTTATATAGACGACTGCCCTGTCTAGTGGTCAGAGTCCCTGTCTACGGATAGGGAGGTCTTGGGTTCGAATCCCGGTTCCAGCATGGATGTACTTTCTCTCTCTATCTATCCTGTCTTTGTCCTTTCCTTGTATGAATGAGGTGTGAATGGTTGCCTACCTAATAAACGGGTCCCTATGGCATGTGTGTATTGAAGAAGTCGGACTCCACACCAAAATATAGTTCAGTTGAAAAAGTGGAGCAGCCCACCCTATATTGCCAGCCTAGCTGGCACACGACAACAACAACAAAAGCTTATTAAAAAGAAAAATTATAAAAGTATTTATAATAAAATTGTTGATTAAATCTAATAATTTAAAATATTAAATTTAAAAGAGTGAAAGGTTTAAATGAAATCATTAAAATTTGAGAGAGTGAAAAATATCTAATAATTTGACATAAAGGCACTAGCAAAAATAAAAAGTTGTTTTGATTAATGAGAATCCCAGTTAAAAAAATTTAATGCTTTTGAAATCAACGACTTTATCATATATTTTAAAGTTGGTTATGTTTGACTCCTCAGGAAAACCGTCTACTTGTGGTAAGAGTGTAAGTTTTTGTTGCCATCCCTGAGAGATCGCTGGGCTCCAGCAAATCAGACCGGAAAAACATTCTAGGATCAGTTCCCTGGGCCAAGCGAGTTAATGCCCGGCAGAAATCCACCAAAAGCCGTGCGCATTTATTGAAACTATTTATTCGCATGACTCGTAGTGACGCCATCTCAGAGAACCTTTGCATGTGCCTGATGGGATCACATGCCCTGTTGTGGGATTTTGTGGGAAAGTTTCGTGTGAAGCTGCTGGAAAACCTCTAGCATTCACCCCAAGCTCACTTGCAGCTCTACTGCTGTTACAGTGTAAGCCACCCAGTGAATCTTTGAAATGGTAGATCTGTTACTTCTAGAAAAGTCTGTGGTGAACAACATCTCCAGCTTGACATTTATTACTGGAACTACGGTTGCAATCATAGCGGATAGTTGGTGCTTCCTGCTGATGTAGTATTATATTCCTTATGATAGTTGACTTTGATTACATTAGCGCTGAACTATTGAAATCACCAACGAGGTTCAATGCTTCGTTCCTGCTTGAAATTGGTTCTTGTAAATATTGTTTCTTCTTGTTGTGTTCTTGAGCAGAACACGCCCAAATTCGTTGTCAATCTTGGACACAAACAATAGTTGGAGAGCGTTACCCATTTGAGTTGCTGTCAGTAGGCAGTCGAAAGCATAGTGTGGTGGGTTGCTTCCTTTTTAGCGGATATAATCTACTGAGGTGACTTTCCCAGTTTGTGGGCAAACGTGGAAAATTGGCGGTGTTCTGTAAAGAATATTGTCAATTCGGAGTGGCTAATTAGTCGCTTTATATTGACTTTTGAAAAGAAGGCATATGTGTACCTATTTATTTCTGATTTATCCCATTTGGATTGCCACTGATCCATATTTTGTCTAAGTAATAGATTTTTAATATGCGACTGTGATAATTTGTTTCCTCGTGACACTGCTGTCGTTGTTTGAGCTCGAGAACTCTTTTAAGGGAGTTTGTGTGCTCTGTATGTATTTATTTCGTTATTTGTGTTTTGCAAGAGCATAAAGACTCGAAAGGCTGTTTGTGCGTATATGTGTGCAGGCTGGATACTCATCTTTAATCAAATTAAAATTCACTGTAAATGGCAAGCATTTCTGCCTAAAAAACTAAGTTGCTTGAATTTAAAGGCAGATGTGTTATTTTTATGTTTGTTATTGTTTGTTATTATGAAAGACGCAGTATGACGCATCGAAGCCCTAAATTTTTAAATTGACTGTATAAATATTGAACTGTTTTAGTTTATGTTTTTTGGGAAGTGGATAAATTTTCCCATAATCTTATTAACTGGGTGGATTGGATGAAAAGCTGTGTCATTGTCTCGTAATCACTGGCATTGAGGGCCACTTGAGTTATATGAATGTTATTTTGAAATTTAAGTATGTTTGCCACGATCGCCTCCCAGACTATCTGAAGATGAATCCCACCCGCTTAAGATACTGAGAGCCCTGTTGAAGTGCCCACGTAACACGAAGTAAGAATTGCTTCTATGTTTTAAGAAGTTTTTGTTTAGCTTGTTTGTTGAGACTTTGTCCTCAGACTGATGCTGTATTTATAAAAATTCTTTCAGCTATTTTGAGGCATCAACTTCTTGAGAGGCTTTAATTAATTCTCTAGGAACGCGGTGGTTCTTTAATGAAGAATCCATGGGCAATAATAGCTTTGTGCCTTTATGTATACAAGGAAATTAAGACTTAGGTTCAATGTGATTTCTAAATACTTGATCGTAGTTATTGCTTTTAGTGATTTACCGGTTATTTTTATGATCGGTTCGCGCTGTAGTTTAACTGGTTTAGCAAAAACGTGAGGATGTTATATTTGTTCATTGAACAAGATATGTAGTACGGAGTGCATCAGTTCTCGTGAAAGCTGCTGTGACAGCATGGCCTACAGTTTCTTTTGTTAAGCTTTGCCATTAATGCTTCTTAAGAAGAAGGCTGAAAGTTTGACTTCTTGGGTGTGTACATTTTCTGAGATTCCTTTGAACTGACCTCAGTCAGGATCTCTATGGGTATATCTCGTAAGATAATGTTGCATTTGAATTATCTGCATTAGTTTCATTAACTTCTGGTGATTTTGAATATAGTTCTGTGTTTAATAATTTTTGGTTCTAGGACTAAAAGCTCATTGATATAGCTAATTACTTTACAGTTATAAGATAAGAGATACTCCATAGAAACCTAATGAATTTGGATTCTGTGAGAAATGCAAAGTATACAAGCAATTCAACTAAAATTAGCCTCCATTTGAATGCAAGTACATTGTACTGCCTACGGCTGTTGCAAAGCATTTTATCTTGAGCCGTGTAATTGCTTTCTGGAAGGATTTTTCGTAGATAGCAAGATATCACAAAGGATGAAATCTGGAAAGCTGGCAACCTGTAAGACTTGCATGTATTCCGTTACCATTGCTCAATAGTCGACCTTGGGATTCTTTGTTCTGAAAAGCTACCACAAGGCCATTTAACTGATTTGCATATAAAGTTGGTTATTAATTTTAATTACAATAGATAAATAGCTTTATTATCCACATTTTTTGCATGAGATTTTGATTGAGTAAAATTAATGGAATTGTTCAACGTTTTAATAGAATTTAAGTTTGAACGCGAAATTATAGTTGGTTTTATCGGTAGAAGAGAGATTACATATGAGAGAGAACTTATATTTTGAGACTTTTTTTATTTCATTTTTTAGCAATAAGGTTAAAAAATTATTTAATAATTTTGTTATGATTAATGTTGCAGGTTTTCGTTAGCAGTTAAAAATCACTACAGAATCCTAATCATTAGAAATACAAATTAGGGACTATTGGGGTGATAAATTGGGTTTCTTGTTCTTTTAGGATCATTTATAACTATAAATAGTATTTTTTTTTATATTTTTGTTAGAATTTCTGAATGTTGTAATATTTCGAGAGATATCTCGATAGGAGTTCGCAATTTTCGTATTTATTAATTACATTATTGATTTTTTTATAAATTTTATGTTAAAAATCGGTAGTAAAATACTTTTTATTTTTCGAGGTTCTTATACAAATAAAAATGTTTAATAATTTTGTAATAATGGAAAAATTTAATGATTTTGAAAATAAATTTCATAAGTGTTAATGGTAAATGAAGGTTTAAAATGAAGTAAAAATTTATGATGGATTACCAAAAATGAAAATATACATTCTCTTTCAGTGAAAAAAATTTTCTATTTAATTTAAGCTTATTATAATTAATAATGAATAAAATTTAGATTTTCATTGCCACATTGGGTGAAATGGTTAGTTTCTATACTAGTGTTTTCATTTTGGAACTTATTAGAGTCAGATCTATATAAATTAAAATGTACAGGACCTAAGTAGGACTATGATCGAAGTAGGACAGCTAATTGTATTTATCGGAGAAATTATTTGAGATCTTTTTTGTGAAGAAGTCGTTAGGGGGCAATTATTCTTGACTTTAGAGCTCCTCCTGAAAATGTTAATGACGCAAATAAAGCATCTAGAGATACCAGCAAATAATATAAAAATTCACATAATAATACAAAATTCTCCAAATACCATAAAAATATGCATTAAAAAAATAATTAGCTTATACACTCCCTGTTCATTAAATCATTTAAATTTACACTATCCGAAATCAATTATTACATTGTACTTTGAAATTCTTCTCACGCAAACCTAGAAAGTATTATACTTTGAGAAATTTTAAATAAAATACATCTATTTCAGATCCACACTTATTCAATACAAGATAGAGATTTCAATAAATTATTTGTCAGAGTCAAAGCTTCAATGCAAGAAATTGGGATTATGTTAGAGTTCTTTATATATTCTCACTTACATGCAAAAAATAAATGATAGACAATGCTTACTTCAGCATAAACTGTCATTTCCATCTTTTAAATGCCTAAACAGGGCTCCAAATTATAAAACTGAATAAATTAAAAAGCATACAAACCTTAATCTATGAAAATATATTTACTCTGAAGATAAAATATTAAACCCTAATACATAAGTTGTGCAGAAAAATATTATTTTTATACAATTTAATGTAAGATTTGTTGTCAGTTAAAGTACATTCGTTTCTTTTATTAATTTTTTAAAAAGTCATTAACACAGGAATTTTCTCACATAAATTTATCTTTTTCGTTTTAAAAACGGAACTAACGAGATGAAGCAAAGATTTGTGAAAAAAAGTTGACTCCTGAACCCCAGTGGTTTTTCGTTTCGAAAAGCAGGCATAAAGTATATGTTTGTTAAAGAGAATACTGTTATTTATTTCATAGAAAAATACTTAATGTTAGACAAGTTAGTTTTTTTTCAATTTACTCTTTTTAAGCAAATTTTTATCCATAGATAAAAATTAATTTTTGCCCTGAGGTATGGGATATTTAAAAGTTTTGTTAGTTAATATAATTGAAATTAATGGGATAACATTCATATTATTTGTGATTTAAATTTATTTCTAAAAGCATCGATATATATATATACATACATATATATATATATATATATATATATATATATATATATATATATATATATATATATATATATATATATATATATATATATATATATATATATATATATATGTATTCAATTTCCTTACGTTTGAATCCAGCCTAGCCGCTGAATGGTAGCGCTTTGGTCTTAAGTTCTAAAGTTTGTGGGTTTAATCCCCACTATGGGTGTAGATGTTCGCAGCGATTCCTAATTTGTTCTAAGCAATAAATCCCGTTGGCATTTGAGTGTGATCTTAATATGACAACCTGCGTGCTATGCAGGAGAATTTTAAGTTTTGTTCGTGTGCAACACTTTAACAAATGCGTTTTATTTGACAACACGGTTCGAACTCATAAGATTTTCGATAGTGTCCAAGACAATGCTTGGGTCTCCAATTAAGGAGGATTTTGAGGCTTGGGCTGCCTCACGTTCAGTTCTCCTCGGATAAATAAGAGAAAGATTTACAGAATCTATATAAAATTCATCGCAATTCTTTCTTAATTGCAAAACATTGTACTAGAATGTTCCCTCTATATACTGGGCAACATCACAATGCTTTGCCCAAGATTATTAAAAAAATGTGATACATTGTAAGTCTAACATAGATATAGTGATACATGTAAAACATGCTAGACAGGAAATTAAACCTTACACTTAAAGTCAAAGGGATCATGGTACCCTGGAGAGAAAAAGTGTTGCTTTCGTACACAGAAGGTAATCGCTTTAATACCCGACGCAGCAAAATGTCGTGTTGAAAAATTTGATATACAAGTTCAAATTTCAGTGGGATTCAAAATCATTTTGCTGGTGGTATGGAAAGGACAACCTGCATAGGCCTCATCACTTGATCACGTACCCAAAATTACGATCGGCAGCTGTCGAAAGTTTTTTCCGTTAGTGGAAATTGGCAACTGTAAACGTATTGCAAGAACCTAATTTGAACGATGAAAGAGGGAATTTCCTCATTTCAATTTCTCTGGCTCAGAGAGGAGGGACCGTCCCCGTTCAGAAGGACAAGGCTGTGGGTGGCCAACCGTAATCAGCAGCCGACACGTAACTTAACCTGAACGATCGAGTATCGCGAATTTTATTAAGAATTCTTTTGGTCATTGTAATGAAGGTAATTGAAAGGATTAGGAATTTGTGAAAATACCTCTAAATAGTTATGAATTTATGTCAAATAAGATAAAATTCTGATAAAAATTTGGAACATCTGTGTTATAAAAAGTGGATGAGGAGGCAAACGGAATGAATGGAAATTGCAGAAATAGCTACTGCAGTCATGTAAAAGTCAATTGAATATGCATATGAAACCACTTGTGTAGATGATTGGAATAACATTTAACAGTATATATATTTATTGTACTGCGGTCTATAGCAGCCGTTTTTACTTTGGTAAATGAATAAGCTTTCGGCTGGTAAGGATGTGGATAATGATGGACAGTCCGTTTCCTTGTGTCACAGAGAAAGAAACCTGAGAAATTTCCAAATGGCAGAGAAAGAAACCACATCCTTGTTCGACAGTGAATGTATACGGATCAGGAACACGTGTTCCTTTAACTAGGCCATGATGAACCTGGGATGTGTAAAAGAAGTTTTTCTGTAAATTAACAAAACACGAAAATTGATAAGAAAATCGATTTACACTCATGTCCATAAATTAAGGATAATTCAGAATCACACAGAAATTGAACTCTAAAACGAAAATTCACATGTAGAATTATAACACACATCTTGAAGAATAATATGCAAATTACAAGAAACCACTAGATGGCTCCGATTGTACGTCACAATGACGAGAGTGTAAAAGAGGAGTATATAAGGAATAGTTGCAAAGAAGCAAAATTGTTCACAGGCACTTTAAAAGCCTTTCAATGCAATAACCGCATAGTTATGGCACAAAGGAAGCATTTTGGATGATGTTTTACTTGGTAGAATTATCGGCCATTTGGAATGTGGACGTGCCTAGCTGGAAGTTTCCGAGGAGCTTGGAAGCGCCCAGAGTGTCATCTTCAGGCTTTGGCAACGGTTCCAAGATGATGGCAATGTGAGTAAACGTTACAGCACATGTCGACCCCGAGTTATAACGTCGAATGAGGACCAGTTTTGGTAGTTACTGCCAAAAGAAACAGACAGAGTACAGCATCAGACCTGTCTTGTCAGCTCTCTTCAGCTCCCAGTACGACAGTTTCAAGGCAGACCATGTACAGTTTAGGGCACATTTGTCTATATGCTCGTAGGCCTGTCAGATGCGTTCCACTTACCGCAACGCACTTTTGCCTGTGGTTAGCCTGGAATAGAGAGAATGCATTGTGGACACCGCAACAGTTGTCTTGTGTGATCTTTTCCGACGAATCCAGGTTTAGTTTTCAAACTTTTTCTCGCCGGACCTTCTTGTGGAGAGGGCCAGGTATCCGTTACCACCAAGAGAACACTATTGAACGACACCGTTACGGTGGCACAGGATTGCTCGTTTGGAGAGGAATCTATCGGGATGTCATTCTGGAACAACATGTACGTTTGTTTCGGGGTGCCCTGGGAGCAGAATTTCTGTTTATGGATAACAAAGACCGTCCTCACAGTGCAAACATTGTAGACGAATACCTTCAATCGGAGGATATCATCCGTATGGACTGGCCAGCATACTCACCGGATTTAAATCCAATAGAGTATGTGTGGGACATACTTGGTCGACGAATTGCTGCCCATCAACCCCTACTACATGTCTACTGGAACTTCGGAGAGCATTACTTATTGAGTGATGTAATATTCCTCAAGATCAGATTGATAATTTGATACTCAGCATGCCTAGGCGTTGCACGGCCTGTATTGCATGGTCTGGGGTGCATACTATATATTAACCATCATATCAACCATGCTATATTGGTTTTTGTAAATAGGTTCTTTTTTGAAATCTCATCCAGGGAATAAAAATCACAATTCTTATTTATGATGTCAAACATATAGCATCTTTTTTGCTCTTTACCTTTTTTTAATAAATAGACTTTACAAATAACTCACATTTGTTTTGCTTCTATCTCTTTCTTTGCCTGAACATGCATTATCCTTAATTTATGGACAGGAGTGTAATATAAGGCTAATCTATATGATCTTCTTTTGGTGCCAATGAGCTTTAAGCTATAGGTCCCAGTCTGATTAGCCTTCGCGTATAAAAAATGACCACTGAAAGACTGAAAAACCAAATCGTGTGTCAATAAAATAAAAAAAAATAGTGTCTGATGATATTCATATACTTAAACGCCATATTAGATATTTTCCAGTTTAAAAAAACAATGAAAATTCTTCATTACTAGAATTCGGCTTTAAAAGTGGCTCTTTTCTTTCTAGGCCAGATAAATATCAAAATGCTGTGCTAGGGAGACAGGCCTATTCAAATTCTTTCCACTGGATTGCCCTCAATTCGAACAGGGAGGCTTGCCCTGTTGGTCTTAATGCCGTACCGCTAGGCAGCGGTCACATCCAGTGAATAAGCTTCCTGCAATAGAATATCTTTACACTCGTCGTTCATGAAGCACTTATCATTAGTCTTTCGATAAGATCGGATAAGAAAAAACTTGGTTCCTAGAGTTCATTGAATAAAATACCTTTTTAAAAAACTAAAATATACATTTACTCTTAGGCAAGTTTTAATGATTATGTACACATTTATAATCACAAATACACATTCCATCGACTTAGACAATGACTATAATTTTTCTGAAAAAAATCAAAATTGTTTTTCGAAAATCTTTTCATAATTTTCTGGAAGATTTTGCCCCTCTATATCGCTATGATATTTGTTGAGACAATATATGATAGTAGCAAGACTCCTTTAGTTTTTCAATGTTAATTACTTTTAAGACATACGAATATTTTTGTAAATTATCCTTCAGCTTCATCAATCTATTAAGCGTTCATTTGAAGCCTAAATTAACCAGTACACGGAGAATTACGAGTTAATAAGATGTTACATATTATTTTGATATTTAATTTCAACAGCTGGATTTAACAATAATTTAACTTATTAATAAAATAAATTTGAAATGTAGCTTATATATTTTCTTTTGACTGATTATTAATTTCACTTTCATGAAAGCTATGCTAATAATTTTACGTTTCCCTGCCGATTTTTAATATATGAGTAGCCAAACATTCTTGGTTAGCATTGACTTTCCTTCCCGAGCTTTTTCACTGGTCGTATTTTGCCTCGAGCAAACTAAATTCAATTCTATTTCACTCAAAACAACTGAAGATAACATTATGTGGATACGTTACGAACTCCATAAAAATCCTTTTTGGGAGATTTTAAGCAATATTCTTTATAAAATGCAGCAAGTGTGAGAAATTTCTCTTGATTCAGAAATCACAAGATTAAGGATAGGACCCCAAAAGCAATGTAGAGTAATTTACACTTGATATTCGATGAACTTAGCATAATATGCGGCATTTCCTGTCAATAGTAAAAGCTCATTTTTGTGAAGAGATTAGGAACTTTTGATGTGTATTTTTCGATGTTTAATCTTTCCTTTTTAAGAAATGATTTACTTTTATGAAACGGCAGTTTGAGAAGTCGTAGTTGAAGCGGAGCAAGAAAAAAAATCGCAGTTTGTAAACTGCTTGGTCATTTTCTATTAAAAGTCAGAGATCTTTCAGAAAGCTCAATTGTTTAACAACTCTTAATTTTTACAAATGACTCTCTACAAATCACTTTCTCTTGGCGCTTTTATGGAATAACAAGATTTGTAAGTATGATTCAGGAAAATAAAAGACTGATGTGTAGCAGTGAAAAAACAGAAACAAATATTTAGTTATTGGAACAAAGTCTTGTTACCAGAAAGGGTAAAACTTCATATAAATGTAAAAAAAAGTTTTTGATTCCATATATAAATAATATCCATACTTTGTTTATCCACTGATTTTTTGACAGGATGTTTGTCTCTGGCTAGCTTTAAACATAGGCAATGTTTAATTTCAAAATTTGATTCTAGCGTTGTTATTAATTGAAACCGTACTTAAGATTCTAAAGTTGTTTATGATGCGAACTTTACTCATTTCCTGTAAAGTTGTCATCGGGACGTAGAAGTAGAGAAAAATAGAAATGGATTCACCGTTATTTCTATTCTTGTTACACTGCAAATTTTTTAAATATTTAATAGAAATTTATATATTTTCTTTAATATTTTATATTTTCTTATTATTGCAGCGAATGTGTTTTCGGTTACCCCAATACGTCACCAATTGGAAATGCATTGAAATATGGATTAAACAATTCTCGATTTAAATATTTAATAACTTCCGCATTACAGGTCATTTTCGAGAGTTCCGCACTTATTCGATTTTCGACATTTTTCAAAAACATAATTTTTTACTTAACTAAGCTAAGTACTCATTTTTCAGTCAAAGCTACGGCACGCAAAAGTTAGCTAGCTTGTCCCAAAAGTTGTAAACTGTATTTGGAATGATTTAACATAGCAAATAGTATGTCCAAAAGCAAAATGCAAAATGTAAAATACATCTAAAAATAATTCTAATTTATAAACATGAAAAATTTAATAAGATTCGATATAGACCTTGCACACTTTTTTGCTCGACCTTTTGTTGGTCATATATTTGAGCAAACATATAATTTGTTTAGCTCAACGAACGCAGACTTGGAACCTTTTCCTTTGTCCGAACGGAAAAAAGTGTTTCTGCAGGGAATCCGGGGAAATACGGAAAGAACAATTTAAAAATTAAGCAATCTAAAATGTGTCCCTCATTCTTCCAAGAAATGTTGCGTTTCTTTGAATGCCCTTGAGAAGGAAAGGGAGTGGAAATCTTAAAAACATTTTCACTTCAAAATTTTTTATTAGCATTTTTTTTCTTTTACTCAGACTCTAGTCGGTTAGATTTTCTGGCGCAAGGTCCAAAAAAGGACAAGCTGCGCCAATTATTGAGACTCTCATCCACGAAAACAAGTAATTCAATAGAATTTGCAAGTTATTCATCTTGTAAAAGTTTACTAGAAAGTCTAAATTCTATTAATTGCCCTTTATTATTAAAAACGGATTTTGAAACGAAAATAAAAAATATTTCAATTATTAGAAATATAATATTGGTATACAATAAGATTACTAAACTCGAAATCCGCCGAAGTGAGAAATAAAGGTAGCATTTCAAAATTGAAAGTTTGTGTATCTTTTAGTTTAATTTTATCAAATATTTATTACACTAATAATAAAAATGCTCCTCTTAAAACATTTTAAGTCATTTCCATTTGATTTCACTCTACGGTTATTTTTTGTAATTCGATATGAACCTAAGTTTTTTGAACCACTACAAGGATTCACGGCTGAGGCGAAAGCCGAGCTGGCAGCCGAATGGTTAGCGCTCTTGCCTTCGGTTCAACAGTTCGTGGGTTCGAATCCCACCTCGGGCATGGATGTTTGTAGTGGTTCGGAATCCACTTTAAGCCGTAGTTCCCGGTCTAATTAGCCCTCGTGTGCAAAAAATGACCTTTGAGCGACAAAAAAAAAAAAAAAAAAAGGCTGAGGCGAAAATTAATCCCATGAACTGTTCCCGCCCCCCAGAACGTTAATCATTCAACTACTATTTGTGCTGTTCATTTCTGTGTTACCGAGAATATATTCTCAATCTATTTTTTAAATTTGTAGGACAAGAATCATCATGGTATAACAATATTGGAAGTCATCGTGCTCTAGTTGCAGCAGGGTCACACTGTTTGGAGTGGAGTTTCAGTCTAGCCACTTTTGAATAATAGTAGAGGGATCTGTTTTCTTCATTCTCATTCGTTGGGGTAGATGCTTTGAAATTGTTTGCGATTTCTTCAATGGAACACGTGGATGGGATTCATCATAAATAAACTACCCAATTGAAAAAAAAACTTGATTGGTATTTAAATGAATCTTGCAAGTGTATTTCAATAGCTGGACTATCCGCTAACATAATGACATAATTTAGCTGTCATCTGTGATCCTAAACATGACAATGATAAATTTTATCCAAGCTTAAATATTGTGGCATCGTGCACAGAAAGCACTTTGTTGCCATACTTCCTCGAAAACCAGTCCTGGTGTTTCCGGTGGTGACAAGACTTGATAGGGGGAATATCCATTCGTCCCTCGAGCTTCCAAGGACACAGGTGGCAAGCAGGGAGAGAAGGAAGGAACTGTCGCTGGGTGAGCAAGTTAGTGTGGCCTTTTTTTGAGATATTTTATAATGTGTATTGCCCTTTTGTAAAATAGTGAACACAAAATAATCAGTTTATAAATAATCAAAATTAGGAGATATTATGCATCTTAAACGTGTCTGAAGTTTTTCCCATAAATATAATCAGCTTTCATACAGACTTGATCTTCCAGAGCACGTGGTGGTAAGTGTTTCTCTGATTTATTCATTACCTTAGTATATTGTTATTGTCCTTGGTGTGGAATATCAAACTGACACGAACGCTCAAAGAGTCATTAAATTAACGATTGCTTATTTTGTAAATAATTATAAATCTCCATTGAGATAAATATATAGACACTTTCACCAGTAGAAATATTAATGGTGCTCATTTTCTTGTTTCAGCAGAATAATATGGGTTACGTCACTTCTAGATCAAGTACTTATGAAATCTAATTGTTTAAATCATTCTATGTATATCAAAAGATAATTAACATTGGCGGGGATTATCTAGAAAAACTTCCAGGTCTTTCTAATTCAAAAATTACAGTTTTTGGAGAAGGTTTATTTAAACAACGAAATTCTTTGAATCTTCTCCAACAAATAGAGTACACTGCTGGCCACCGTAAATGCAACACCCTTAAGGAAGCATGCAAATAACATTGAATTTACAGACAGACAACGAGAAGGAGAGGCCCTGGTCTATACCTATAGGTTATCAGGTTTAGCCCCTTCTTCATATCTAGAGAAATGGACACAAAGTACAACGTGCCGTACGCCCACTTGGAAGCGCAACCGGCTGTTAATCAATTGAATATTTGATTACAAAGTTGGAACTTTAAGGCCTACGGTGGTCTACAAAGTAGTCCATCGTATCAAAGTTTTGGTACAAACCTGAAGTTGGCACTTATTATAAATACAAGATGGGAGAAAATATTAGACTAAAAAAGAAGTTAACTAAGTAAAATTGAGAAAAAAATGGATAAAATTGAGATGTTAATTGGGAAATATTCTTTTTGTGAGTGATCAAAGAGTTCTTAAGTTCATGATTTGATCTTCACTTGTTTAAGAGTCCAGAGAGTTCAATATTAGTTTTTGGATGAGTTACTGGATTCACACATGTTTTCAGAGTCTGTGTCGGAGTCATATTCTTCTGGTTGTGATGAGTGGCTTCCTTGAAGCCGAGTTTATGGGATCCTTGCACAGCTGAGTGTCACTTTTCATGGAGGAACGTCATCAACTGTGTTATTTTTTTACTCTGAAGGAGTCTTTGATGCAGAATATAATAAGTTGTACTTCTGTATGCTGTTTAGATTTTAAGAGATGGAATTCCCTTGTCAGCCGGCATGATGTTAAGTAATGTACGAGAGTACCATTCTGTCCACAGATGCAAAGGGTGGAACTTGCCTTTCCAATTCTTTTGAAGTAGTTAGGGCATGGGCAATAATTGGTCAGGAAACAGTTTAGGTGGGGGTTAGGAAAGATAATATCAGTTGTAACTTTGGGTAGGATTTCCCTGGAGTGGTTACCTGTTGTGGAATTGTCCCATGTTGTTTATTATTTTCGTAGAAGGTTGTTTTTAATTTTGGCTTTTAGACTGGCTCGACCATTTAATGTTTGTTTGTTGGATGTCCTGCTGTAGTGCTGCTTACTTTGCTGCCTGGTCAACTGTTTCATTGCCAGTTACTCCTGTATGAGCCTTGACCCAACTTAGTTGAATTAGATCTTTTTGGTGTTGTAGAGCAGACTTTGGATTGATTTGATGATGTGTGATTTATGAGAGGGATTTTTGATTGCCATTAAGGTAGAGAGGATGTCGGGAAGAAATAGTTACTGTGTCTTGAAGATTGTTTGAGTAGAAGATGGATTCTTTATGGCTAGTGCCTCTGCTTGGAGGATGGAGTTTTCTCGGTGAAGTTTAATTAAAGAGTGGCTAGTCTGTTGAGTGTTTTCAAAGACTACAAAATCTGCTCCTGTGTGCGAATCAAACTTCGACCCATCAGTGAAAATGTTAAATTTGGATGGTATTAAGGTTTTCAGGGGTTTCAAATTGGACAGGTTAAAGATTGTAGTTTTGTGATTCCTGGTGATTGGATGGATTAGATCCTTATTGAAAGGATACTCGTAGCTAGTGTGTTGAAGAGCTGCTTGATCATCAAGTCTGATATTTTAAGAAAGTTGTAAGGCCTGAGACTTGAGCGCGGAGGCTTCTACGGTCAAATGTATGGGAGGAATGCCTGCCAAGACGTTAGCTTCTGCTGAAGAAGCTAACTAATTATCTTGAAGGTTTTAGTGATTAGAAGATTAAAGTGGCTCTCCAGGGATGTGGGAAGTGCTTTTTTCCTTGAGGTCAGTCGAAGAGCCCAGGTTGATGAACCGTATGTGGTTATTTTTTCCACTATTGTCATGTAAATGATTTTTAGAATTTTGTTTTTAAAGCCCCAATTTCTTTCAGACATTGATCGTAGTTTTTGGGCTATTGGGATGACTTTAGGTTTAAGAGACCTGATGTGAAAGAGGAAGTTGAGTTTCTGAACATGAAATTTACAACATGCATTAGCGGATGTGAGATATACAAGTGATTAGAATTTCAAAGAAGACGCACATCACGCGCGGCTGTGGCTCCGCTTCAAGGCGCTATTTAAGGCTTGGAGATTTCGACGATTTCAAGTTCAACAATTGTATTTTCCTTGTGGTTTAAAAAACGATTAATTATATGCCTAATAGAAAACAGCGATCATTTTTTGATCAAGTATCCGATTTACAGAGGAAAGATAGATGGCCTATCGAGATTGTGGATTATCTTTCAAGGAAATCGGTAGTCGTGTTGGACGAAACTAAACAACTGCAATGCAGATATGTGATCATTGGATGCAGGAGGGTACGACAGACCAATCTGTTCGATCACACCCACCTCAGTACACCACTTCACGTGATGACAGGCAAATTGTGCGCATGACAGTGACGCATTGCTCAGTCACATCACAAACCCTACCACAGCACATTCACTCTGTAACGCATCATCCAGTGTCTGCGCGTACCATTCGACGCTGTTTATAGCAGAATGGTCTGTCCGCAAGACGTCCATTGCTTCGTCTACCGTTGACGAAGAACCATAGACATCTCCGCCGCCAATGGTGCGATGAAAGAAGGATGTGGATGGCAGAATGGAATGAAATTGTCTTTACTGATGATTCACGCTTCTGTCTACAACACCACTATTGTCACATTCCAGTCTGGAGACACCATGAAGAGAGGATGCCGAACAGCTGCATTATGCACCACCACACTGGTCCTGCACCGGTATTACGGTATGAGGTGGTATTGACTATCACTCTCGCACTCCTCTAATACGCATTGCCGGTACTTTAAGCAGTCAGTGCTACATCTCCGAAGTGTTGGAGCCAGTTGTCCTTCCTTACCTTCAAGGCTTGCCCACAGCCATATTTCAACAGGATAATGCGCGACCACACGTGGCACGCATTGTCCAAGGTTTCTTTGTCAATCGCCAGATTGAATTACTTCCCTAGCCGCATGCTCTCCGGATCTTTTGCCGATAGAAAACATGTGGTTCATGGTTGCTTAACGATTGACCCAGATTACAAACCCAGCTGCCACACCAGATGAACTTTGGCAACGTGTGGAAGCTGCTTTGTCTGCTGTACCCCAAGAACACATTTAAAGTCTCTTTGAATCAATGTTGAGTCGTATGGCAGCGGTGATCTCCAACAATGGCGGCTACTCTGGCTACTAGATTTTGGCAGGAACCATACTTCACAGAGGTCTATAAATTTAATCATTTGATACTTGGTCAACATGTTATCTGCAAAATAAATTTTGTTGTAATATCTCTTCACTTTCTTGATGTTGCAATTTGGGTTGCCAGAAGCATACTTAAGAAATGGAAACAGTTTATACATTGTGTGGAGATTAAATTCCATCGTATGTGAATGTTTAATATTAAATAAAATACACAATCAACCACTTTCAATGCTATCGTCGAAGATACACGGGAAAGAATATCTTTACTTTTTTCTCTCTCTCTCAGATGCTATTATTATTTTTGAATGACTGTATTTAATGTATGGAATTCCAATGTACCATTCATTTACTATAGTAAAATCTTCAAGAAAATTTTTTAACATTGTCTTTTTGCAATTATGTCAATATTTCCCAGTAAAAAATGTTTATAACGCATTACATATGTTAAATTAAATGAAGCAAAAGTAAATGTGATTGATAAAGCAAAAAAGTTGGGTAAATATTAGAAATACAATTTTGGTAGAGGTGAAATTATTTTAAGATGGACATTACAGCCAGCATGCAATTGTTCAAATATTAAAAATTTTCCTACTCTAAAATTAAATTAAATTTTTGAGAGGTATTCTCAAACTCACAATAAGATTTATATAGTAAATTGCTATCATTAACTAGAGTTTTAACATTAATGCTTTTAAAAAATTGCCTTTTTTACAAAATTGTAAAACAAGATATTTTACTGAAAAATATGTAATAAGACTGCATTTACTAATATGACTGGATAGCTTAACAGCTAAAAGCTGTTGTAAGAAATTTTAATAACTACCATGGAGAAACAAGATAGAGTCCTTATTATCAGTGAATCATAGGCTTATGTTGCAAGGGAGAACTCAGAAAACTCCCAAACAATCACTGACAAATATGTATGGAGAAAGCAAAAATCCTACATAAGCTCTCATTATTTACTAGTGACTAAGGTCAAATTTCAACTTTACAGTGTGAATAATACAATTCAATCACTAGATCCTCATTAAGGATGGCTTGCATAAGTAAATTTATTTAAATTAATGTGTATACTCTTTATATTTTTTGCAGTAAAATTTAATGTATTTTTAAATACATAAAATTTTATTAAGTTTTTATAAAAATTATGATACAACTTGAATTTAGTCTTTAAATAAATTTAAGTTATATCATATTTTTTGTAATTATGAAAACATGTTTGTATAACTTTATTAGACATATCTATCTCAACATCTACATCCTTCTCATTATTACTATACTTTAAATTTATTAACAAGTGTCATCACACAATTGCCATTTAAAAAAGAGTTTTTTTCATTGCGAAACGTTGATCAGAGAATAGAGGCATTCGTATTTTCCTTGAATTCATTATTCTATCAAGCTAAATTGATAAATTCAGCAGTTACCTAATTTGATCACTCAATAATTGTTATTCTAAGTACACTATCTATTAACATCAGTTCTGCAAAATTTTCATTTTGAATGGAAAGAAATCATTGACTAAGCAATTCTATGATTTCTAGCATTTTAAATACAACCTGCTCCGTATGTAACTCCAATATATATATATGATTCTGCTGTAGTTTTCAATATATCTAAAAAAGTGTCCCTTTGGTTCTAAAGAAAGGTATTCATGTGTACTCTCATTGTTGCATGAGTTCTTTAAGATCATGTGTGCACCGTCATAGTGTTTAGTGTTCAAATTTATGATATTAATAACTTAATAAAATAATAGCTTGATTAATAATTATAATTAATAATAACTCGATGGAAGTTTAATATATTACTTATTACTTAAATATCAGAAAAAATACCATATGTATATATAAACTGCCTGACATTAAAAATGCAACAGCAAGAAGGAGTAGCCAGAAAATTATGCAAATTTCGAAGTAGGCACACATTACCGAGTTATACAAATGAATGGGCAGCTCTCCAGCGCACGTTGAATAAGATAAAAGGGGAAGTACCAACAGAGTGGGCAATATTCGCGCCGTTATTACTGTTTGGAAAATAATCATCGAAAGTTTGTGCTTGTCGCAAAGGACGCTTGTAATTGCAGGGAATGCCAGCCTATCGTCGACGTGGGAGTCAGTTACAGCAGATAGACGAGTTTATGAGGGGCACGGTGATAGAACCGAGAAGGGCAGATTAGTCTGTAAGACAATCTGCAGCTGACAGAACCCTGGACGTGTCCACAGTGCACCGCCTGTGGTGAAGATGGTTGAGACAAGCAATCGTGGAATGTTTGTGGGTGCCGGTGCAGCCAGAATGTCGTCAGCACGTTTGGAACAACGCATATAGTTGGAGGTGGTGGTGGCCTCACAAAGCATGTCTACCGAAATTCTGCAGCATGTGCAAAAATCTCTGGATGCTCCCATATCGATCCAAACCATTTACCGTTGTAACGTAATCAGTCTAAATAGGCTGTCTTCTAGGTAGGCAAGGGCCGTTATGGAATCAGGCTCACGTAATTTAATATTCTTGACTAAATATTTATTTACAAATGAACAGGATTATGTACAAGAACTGTCATAAATTGTAGGCTCCAGGAAAACTGATGAATTTCTCACTTTCTAGAACGTTGGCTGCACATTCGGTCGGGAAAAAACTCCTCGCTAATACAGGGAACCAGACTCTTAAATTCCGTACTCGGGAACACAGTCTCGGACAGTCACTCGATAAGGTCGACGATCTTCTCCGGACAGCACTAAAGTATCAGGGTAGTCAAAACTTGAGGCCGGGCGTCAGTCTCTGTGATTTCGATTCTTTCTCAGACTCCTCATTCTGTTGTTGGGACTTGTCTACTCCGGGACCTGTTTAAGAGAAGTCTCAGGAAAACCACACGTATGTCGTAGCTCTTCTCCGCCCCCACAAGGGCCTCCTATTAATATGCAAACTTTTCCCCAATATCTGGCCTCCAGTAATGTCCAGAGCCATCTTCTAATGTCACTTTTTGACCTCTACTTCCAGCCACTCCACCAATTCGAATCAGAAAGAATGAAGAGAAATAAATTCTTCGAAAGCCCTTGGCCCATTCACCAGGTGATTCCAGTTCCATTTGAAGAATTATATTTGTCATGAAAGACTTAATGGCCCTTAACGAATCCTGTTTGCCATTCCCACATCATCTTCCAATCAGAACTAATTGGCTGTCTTTGGGTACTATGTTGTTCCTGGAATTTAAACGTGGGAAATCAAGGGAAATCAATCTCGTTGACAGCTGCAAAGGTGTTAAAGTCCATTGAAAGTCTGGAAGTAACTTGGGGGTTTCAAGCAATAACGTGGACGTTATACCGTTCATTATTTGCTTGTGGTCTGCGCTCATAGCGTCTGTTAAGAAGACTGCCACATCATCGACCCCACACGATAGATGCCAACGTGTGGAGTAGTGCTGGATTGAGATGACGGAGTGGTAAGTAATCATCTTTCTCTGATGAGTCATGCTTCTGTTTCTTCAATGATAGTCGCCGGGTACGAATGTGGTGACGACGTGTAGATATGCCGAATCTTGCAGCAACTGTAGAACACCCCACAGCTTGACAACGCGGTATCATGGTTTGGGGTGTCATTGCGTACGATTCCAATTCATCTCTAATTCGTATTTACGACCCTATGACAGCCGTACGTTACATGGATGATGTGCTGCGGCCAGTGATACTCCTCTACCTTCAAGGGATGCCCTTTATCACTAAGAAAATACCCACACGCTCATTAATCGTATCAGCTAAGATATCCGGCAAAGTTTATGGATGCATTCCTGGAAACCGTGCTTGCCAGATCTCTCATCAATCGAACATATTTGGGATATGATTAGCCGCCATTAGCAGACCCTGCTACTGCCTCGTTCAGAAGACGCACTTTAGCAAATGGTTGACAAGGAATGGAGAGCCATTCTTCGGGATGCCATTCATACTCTCATTGACTTTGTGGCTAGATGTGTTACTTCATGTATCGCCGTCCACGATGAGCCAAACCTACCAACATTACTCTGTTCCCGCTCTGTATTATGCATATCATTTCGAAAAACATATCACTTATTGTCGTTGCTGTCTTTCTCTGTTTGCCGAGAATCGTCACTTTCTGTCGCCTGTGGTGGCTTAAACATTTTATACAAAGTGTCATAATCTAGTGGTCTTACAATTATAGGCGTGTAAGGTTTCCGATTCAATACCAGCGATTGCTTGTCAACAAGATACGGCTGCTCCACTTTTGCTTCTAGCTTGTACTTCTGTAGGGGTGGTTGTTCTGATAATCTGCCGATTTTACTCTTTTTGGAACGCGAATACACATTACTATCTATGGAAAGTTTTTTCCTGAAGGCAATAACTAATGATAATTCAAATAATTTATAACGGTTTTCAGCTGTTAAGTTATCCAGTAAAGGTTGTCATTTAATAAAGCAACAACGATGATTCGTAGCAGAGTTATTAAATAAAAAGTCTTTAGCCAAGGACTTGATACCTGCTTTTCAATACTAGCGAAATCAATCATTATAGCGATAGAGGTTTGATGGTATTCAGGTACATGTTAAATGGCCGCATACCACTCCATGTCTTTGACACAGGCAGTGTGACTGTTGTGAGGTATAAGAATGAGGTCTTGGAGCAGTATGTTCGCTTTTTCAAGGGCGTAGTTGAGTTCATTTTAATGAACGATAACTCGAAGCCAAATATAGCTCTTTTGCTTGGCAAATTTCTAGAAAGTTAAATTCGCCGGATGGATTGGCAAAGCAGATCTCCAGGTTTCTACCCTATTGAACAATTCTGGGACTCTTGAAACACTCAACTGTCGTCTGAGAACCATCCAGCGCCGCTAAAGGGGGACCAATTGCCCCCAGGAAATCATAAACGATCTTATTTCAAGTATGAAATCACGCTGCGAGAGGCATATATATCTGTGAAAAGGAATCATATCGCCTAATAATCTATTTTCTAGCTCTATTCTGCAATCGTTTTTGCCTGCCTTTGGACTACAATGAATATTAAGCACAAATATTTTATAATTATTGCATGGTTGTTTGTATTGTAATGTATCAATTTCTGTATATATAAATCAAATTTCATTAAATTCGGTCTGTATTTAATTTAATAAACCTGAAAATTCTCTTATTTTTTAACACTAGTTTATGTGATGCAAAAGCCTTAAGACGGTTGTTAAAAATTTTTTTTATAAAAATGCGTTTTTATAAATGTTCTTACTTATACTCTGTCAAAATAATTATGATGCTGCATCACATAAATTTAACTTTGCCAACATCATATTCTCTAATGATATTTGCAGCACCCCCTTGTTGTGTTACTTCCTAGCCTTTGAAGTTACTGCGCTTGGTAGTAAATCTTTTTGTCCTTGGCGTAAGAGACTCTCCGTTTTTTTATATGCAATTGCTCATGCGCATGGATGCTGATTGTGGATTTGCTACTTTCATTCTCGTGCTGGTTCAAAATTAAATGACATGTTTACTTAGTAATATAGAGCTTTTAATTCTTAGATCTAAAATGAATTCTTAACTGAGGAAAATTTATTGCTGATATTCTTCATCGCTTTCTTCTCATGTACTAAAGACTTGAAGAAGTTTAATTTTTTTTTCTCAAAATCCTCTGCAAGACATGCCTGTTTTTCCAGAGTGGAAAATACCCGACAGCCGTCTTCTGCGAAGTGGAGGAAAAGAGGGTGCAGAGGCAAATTGAATCTTCTTGGTCTCCCAAGTTATTTGCTGTTTGTGTTGCAGCTCGTTCCCGAAACTTCTCCGTCGAAGTGTCTAGATCTGACTTAATGAAGATTCGGCAAAAACTTTCCTTAGGATAGAGTATCGATCACCAACGTTTAATCTCCCTTCTTTAAGCAATTAATTTTCATTTAATATACTACAATGTATCCAATAGAATTCAAATTAAAAATATTTTTCTTCAAGTAAGTATTTATTTCCTTAACGTATATCCCCTTTAGGCTTAACTTCATGACCGCTTTTCCCCCAAGGGCCTTTTTGTGCCTCACGTAAAATGTAGTATGAATTACTCTTTTTAACATTGATTTTGTGTTTGACCATTCCCTTGTTTATGTCATTTTTGGCAACTATAATTAATAATATAAATTCTTCTGCATTTTATAAATACAACTGGAAAGACTGTCTTTTATGAAAAAGGTCTCTTTTTCTTTAAGTAAATTGTTCATGCACACGAATCATAGCCAAATCCTGGAAAATCCCAACGCCCCACTAGTACAATCAAAGAATCAAAAATAAGTAAAAAGTTTCGTACCATTACAATGATATTTTAAGTTTTATAAAATATTGGTGTAAGGAAAAGTTTTGCATAAAATGGAAAAGGAAAGTCACATGCAAAATGTTTCGAATTTTCCAACTTCGCCGTAAGCAAATTTTGAGTTTGACTTCGTAGAAGACGCTTTAGCGGCACCGAATGAGATTTGACTTTCATTTAAATATAAGATTAAACGGAAAATAATGATCTACATCAAGTAAACCCGTTGTTTCTGTGAGAGTCATTTAACCGAATCAGAAGCTTGGAGAGTTGTTGTCCGGTTAGAGGGGCCAAATAGAATCCGAAGTAGCAGAAGCCATTAGAGTTTTACAAAGTGTGATTTCCAGGATCTGAACCATTTTTGGAGACTGGAAATGCAAAACGAAAGTTAGAGCAAGGTCGTAGACTAGCAATAACACTCAATGAAGATAGTTATTTAATTCTAATGGTTCGGAGACATCAAAATATGAATTTTACTCTTCTTCAACACCTTCTCTTGGTTACTGGCACCGAAGTTACAACAAAAACTATTAGAAATCGTTTTCATGCTGTAAAGCTGTATGCTTTCGGACCAATGAAGTGTGTCACTTTAGCAGCAAGGCTATCTTGCACCTGTAGGGTGTAGGCAAGAGAGCATGCAAACTGGAAGGGAAATGAATAACGCAATATACTTATCTCTAGCGAGTCATGTTTTCCTATTCATCCTGATAAAGGTATATTTTCACTTCGAAGCACTAGAAACTATCCTGCGTTCGAGCACGAACGAGTCAGATTTGGCTGTGGAGTTAACATCTTCATTGATGAGAGCATATCCTTTGCAGTGGAGCTCTGACCGGGATGAGAGCCTCCAACCTTGCTCTGCAACAATTGGATATGACTTCATGTTAATAAGTGACAATTGCAAGCCACACCATGTTATATTTGTGATTATTTCCTTTTGTAGGAAGAAATCACACGAATGAAATGGACAGCATGTTCTCCAGACATGAACTCAATAGAGCATGTTTGAACATTCTAGGCAGAGAAGTTGCTGGATGACCACCCTCCACAAACTCTTCAAGAACTTTAAAGTTTTTCTGAAGGAATGGGACAAAATATCCCAGTCCCTGCTTAGCAACCTCATTGATTTGATGCCTTTAAAGTGTTCAACGTTGCTAGGCATCCGGGTGAAACATACGCTCTACTAAAACGATTTTCTTTTAAGGAAACACCTTTTTGTTTTGGTCATATGCAGAAATTGCACTATTTTTCCTTTTGTACCCAAATATTCAACATAAAATATCTGTTTTTTTTCCTGTCAAACAAATGTCATTTTTATCTCATACAGCCTAATGAGCCTACTACGTCTATCATTTATGAATCAATCAATCAGCCAAACAATTCTCCAGGAGCAAGATCCATTCACAACTTCAATATCCTTTAATTGTTTTGCGAAGCATATTTCTGTCTGCGTGAACTCATTTTTGTCAATTTTTAAATGGAATACTTATAGAGCCTCTGATTCTGACACAAACATAATTTTAATCGGGCATCGTTACTGGGTTTCTTCACAAAAAATGTTTACATTTTATATAGATTTTTTAAAATATATATATTCCAAGGTAAAGCTCATTCACAATAACGGAACTGGCAGACGAATGGTTAATGCTCTGGTCTTTGGTTCAAAGATTCGTGAATTTGATTCTCAACTCGAGTGTCAATGTCTGTAGTGGTTTGAAATCCACTTTAAACTGTAGATCTTGGACTTATTTGTCATCATGTGCAAAATTGACCAATGAACGACAAACAAATCAAATTATTCCTAATAATTTCTTGTCTATTATTTTTGCATGGGAGTATTTACATTAATTATACGCTGTTTTCATTGTGGAAGTGAGAAATAGTAGTAAAAGAATAAATGCAAACTAAAAATTTCAATCTTTCTCTCTCTCTCTCACACACACACACACAAATTTAAGTTTCAGAAAAAATCTAAATACGAATATTTAAATATAATGTCCAACATTTTATAAGTATCTTGTGTTTTTCTCATCGATTTTTTTAACTTTGTAATGAAACATAAATTTATGATTTTTCAAATTTATATATAATTTTTTACGACGTTTTAGTAATATATTGTTCTGATGACAACAGCATATACATTACTATAATATAAATTTATACTAGTATATTTATAAATATATTAATTTATTTTATTCGTTTCCTGTGCCTTTAATACTAGTTCATTTTATGTGTGAAGTACTCATACGGTACTCATTTTCTTGTAATAGAGCCCAAGAAAGTGGAAAGATTGGACGCCCGAGCATTGCTACTGCAAAAATCCCTTTAAAAGTCGAAAATTTTAAACAATTTAACCCCTTAGCTCATAGTGGCTGCTTGGGAGTCTTCTTTTCTCTTTGTGATCAGTAAATACGGTCTATGAGATGTTTTATGGCCCAAGCGAAGAAACAGGCTCAGCAAAGCAATTGTAACTATTTGATTCCTTCATGTTGAATTTTTCCCATTCTTCTCCGTTGTGGAGTGTCACGGGTTCCTAAAAGTTTATTTACACAGTAAGAAGTAAAAAAAATACAAGAAAATATGCAAACAAATAAATGAAACAAAATTTATATAAATTTATTTTAGCCACTAATTGTTTGTGTTAATGATAACACATTTACCCAAGCGCGCTAAGTATCATAACAGTTGGAAATAAACACTGAAACCAAAATAAACAAATGAGTTAAAATTCAAACTTGTTATCTTAGGTTGTAAGTATGTCTACTGATGTCAGAATGTAAATTCAAAAGATATTATGAATCCTAAGTACATTTCGAGAGAGCTTCAGAATTTGAATTTATTTATAATTTTAGTACAAACACTGATTTTAAGAAAAGATAAATTAATCATATTTTGTTCCTTTGGACACTTCCCAACAGAGGATTTCATTACACAAAGGAATCAAAATGTTAATTTATATGGATTTATTTTTCGGAAATAAATATTAGTGTCGGACTATATATAACCAAGCACTTAGCAGTCAGATATATTGTTCCCAACAATATAAGTATACATATAAACAAATAAGTTAAAAATTAAAATTATTTGAATTTATTTTTAAGGTGTGAGAGAATATTTCTATTATATAATTTAGAAGTGTAAATTCACGAGATATAATTCGTCTTCGAATTTTAAATTTATAAATTTATTTAAAATTAATTATAGGAAAAGAATCTTAGATAGCATGTAACTTTGTCACATAACATTCAGACGTCCTTCTGACGTTTCACAACAGGGTGTGATTTTTTTCATGATCCTTTCCCAAACAAATGAAGGAAAAAGTTAATGAACATGATTTCAGGAAGAATGCCTATTTGTGTCAGTATCGCTCTGAACAGTCTGAATGGAATGAAACACAAACAAATAATTAGAAATCAATTCCACTTGAAATCATTTTTCGGTTGCGAATGTCTGCATTGATCTGGGAATATATATTAAAAAGACATTATTTCAAGCATAATTAGAGAATCTTCATTAATTTGATTTATTTATAATTTTCTACTTTGAATTCCTTCGAGGAAACATAAATCGATAAGACTACATTCAGACGTCCTTCTGATGTTTTCAAAGCCTCGTAGTCTCGCGCAGAAAACAATATCTGCGACAAATTTAGCCTCTTCCGGATTCGGAAGCTGGTCTCTGGGTGCTGTCCATTGAAAGAGGCCGCTGCTGCCATAATCTGTGGATGAGTGAGAGCGCCGCATTTATTTACGCAAGCGGAGAAAGACTTGGGAGGGGGGATGGGAAATCTACAATTTAACTTTCTCACGCGAAAACCTTTCGATAGGAGCACCTTTTGTTTTTCTAGTTTTTATTTATTTCTCTCTCTTCCTGTGTTTCTAATGTTGCTTACGTCCGTCGCTTGCGATTCCCGCTTAGTTTAAATTTTAAACGCGCAACAGAATATATATAGTTCGCTCGAAAGTATCCGTAGACTGAGTTCCAGAATAGGAGTTCTCATAAAGGATCACCTGTCTCCTCTGCCGTCAACACCATTCATTTTTTGAATCGAATTGCATTGGTTAAAATAGAATTTATTGTTTTGATATGTTCTAAAGTCACATACTTAGAAGGAGAACATTTCCCGTGAATTTAAAACCCAGACATGTAAATAAGAATAGGCTAGAATTAAAAATACAGATTTATTATTAATTGGTAGTAGAGTGAAATTCAATATTTATAAGTAATATGAGTACTAGTGTTTTCCTTGTAAAATATGTGTTGCAGTACCCTGATTAGGAAAGACATTGTTTTAACGTTCAAAGCAGCAGATTTTATATCTGACCTCACCGAAGATCATTATATTTTTGACAGAACCATCGAGAAAATCTCTAGCATTGTTAGATTCCCCACATTTCTTGAGCTGTGGCTGTTGGCCACTCTACATTCATTTCATGAGCATATAAAAGTGAACAGAAAATATGCTTTTGCTATTATTTTGTTGATTACTAAAATGATAGCTTTTCGTTGGGTGTGGAAGGGAAAGGCTTGCGTGGGCAGTACTTTAAAGATCCCACAGGGAGATCCATGGCGATAGCACAGAGATATCGACATAATCACAATACATGGTATACGATTACAATGCCGTAATGAACCGTTATAGTTTGCAAAAATAAGCACATCCAAAAATATATCACAATGGCACCTATAGTGTTAAAATTGACTTAACTGGTTACCGTAACTTTAAATAATTAGTAATATAACTGTCCAATCCTTATAAATTTAAATGATTTTAAATAAAAAAAACTGTAAATAATAAAAAAAACTACCTCTTACTTATTAAAACTTTTCTTCTCACACATAAACACAATTTTACTAACAGAACGAAATTCTAACATTAATTATGAGAAAGTGGATTTGTCCAATTCACTTAACTTGTGAAATCATGCTGGGCCAATTTATTTTCCTAATGAGCTTGCACATGGTGGTGTTGGTTGTTATTTTTGACGTGCTTGACCTGCCAGATAATTGGGAATAATATGTGACTTAAGACATGTTCGCAATAAGAAAACTATTCTTTGTACCAGGAATAAAATAAAGGAAGCTAAGGAGGAAGATCTCTCAGAGTATCACTGACAACTTTCGGATGCCAAAAAATATCAAAAGCCAGAAAACTTTCATTTTCTGAAATATGACAAGTGTTAGTGAAATAACAAATTCTTCTTAGTTCACTCCTACTTGTCCTTTCGTTATTTGTCACGTTCTAGCTTTTGTTCGAATCGTGTTCTGTTTATTTGTACCAGGAGGTTTTTTCTATTGTACAGATTATTAATTATTTTATTCTATTTATATTTAGACTAGAGGATTTTGTACATAGTATTGTTAATTCGATTCCTTATAGTTAAAGAAAAAACATCATGAAAACCCCCAACACCCACACACAGGTCATTTAAAAATAAATCAAACGTTTCGAAATTCAATATTTTAACTAAAAGAAAGTTTCTCTGTTCAGAGGATGAAATAGTCTATATAACGATGTTATAAATAGCTATTTTTTTCAGAAAATTTCGTTTCATTTCTGAATGTTGCTGCATGTGTTTGTTGCTTGTATACGTGTTTACTTTTGAATGAGAAATTTAATTGATAATTTAATTGTTATATGAAATTAATTTTGATTGATTTCAGCAAGAAAATATATATAGAATCTTTGTGGGCATTTTGAAAGTTATTATTTTTATTCAATTTAATTAAAAAATTTTGAACCCTTTCTTGAAAGGAGCTTCATGAATGAAACGTTGTATACTAAAAATAATGTTTCATAAAATATATTTTTTTCATTTCCCTTTTAATTTTACTTTTCTATATTAAACTTTATTTTAATATAAATAGAAATTTCTGTTTTCATGGACTTACAATTAATTGAGAAGAAATCACTGAAGCATTTGAAAGCTTAATGAAACCTGCTTATCTTGTTTGATGTTACAATATAACTTAATTCTTAACAAAATGTTAAGCAATTTGCATTGAATAAATTTCTCTACAATTATTTTCTATTTATGTAGAAACTTTAAAATGAAATAATTATTTATTTACATATTAATATTTCTAAATTATTGAAGAAAAGATATAAACAAATGAAAGATAAATCATACATAATCTTATCAATGTATTATGATCTTACAATATGTATATATATGAATGAAATAATACAAGCTACTTTAAAGAAAATTATTTAGAATATAAATGCGGAAACTCTTGTGGTTAAACTGGATTATTTGAATGATTGTGTGCTCTTGTATTGAATGAGAGTTATGTTAAAAAAATTTTTTGATACTAGTTTACTTTTTATTTTGAAGCCCGGTGTTTCAGTGGCAGCGTTTCACGCTCCCATGACACAGGTTCGAGGTTCGATCCTCGGGCTGGGAAAGGTTGACTCAGCCTTTCATCCCTTCAGTGGGTCGATTAACTGAATACCAAGCATGTTTGGTAACTAAACACTGGGGGTCTTACGTTAGGCTGACCACCTAACTGGGACATGTGCTTCGCACCCCAGGGCCCTCGGTCATGAAAACAGTTATGAGTACTGTAGGCCTTGGCCCACATGGGCTGTCGTGCCATGGAGTTTAGTTTTAGTTTATTTTTTTATTTTTTATTTTACTTAGTTTCTATTTTGATAAAAATAGCTTATTATATTTTAAAAGGAATTTTTTTAACTTTAAATATTTAAGAATGTGGCAAAATCGAAACAAACATTGCTGAAGTTTTAAATCTAAATTTTTAGTGTAAGTTGTTTCGAAAGATTTGTCATGATCAATTTTGTAATAAATAATTTAATTTTCTGACTATAATTATTACTTTTTGAACTTGTTATATGAAACTTAGAAATTCTGAATTTTGTTGAACATTGGTTGATAACTTTTTAATCATATTGAACCATAATCTTAATAGCTCTAATTCTGAAGAACTATCTTAGCTTTTATGTTGTCCTCAATTTTGTCAAAAAACAAGGATGTTGTAGCTCTTTTTTCCAGTGTGGAATCTCACTGCTGAAGATTTACTGAAATATACTCACCATGTGTTGGAATGTGCTTACAATTCTACGTTTACGGTGTTAGCTGTTATTTTTTTAATAATCGTATAAATCGATATATGTTTTATGTTTACACAGTTTTGTGAAGGTGAATTAAAATCATACATTCCACATCCATTTCGCCCTGAGAAAAAACTTTCTTCATATTTGAAAGTGTACATTTAATAAAAGCAGTTTAAAATAACTGGCTAAATATCAAGCCTTCACAAACCAAATTTTATTTTACCCAAGCCCTACAGAGGAAAAGTGGTGTCGAGGAAATTTGGCAGACTTGAAAGAACTGCGTGAATTAGAAAAATATTCTTTTGTTAAAAAAGCTCCAAAATTATCGCGTTAAGTATTATATCCGAATAATATAGAAAGACAGAATGTAAGTAATGCTTTTAATCTGTTTCATGAAACAAGCTATGTTGGGTTAACATTAAATAAGAAAAAAATGAGCCCAGATGCAATGGACACTATAAACTGTTTATTCAACATATTTCTACATAGTGAAAAATTATGAATGTAAAACATGCTTTTAGTAGTCACCGTTGTTTGCATGATCTAACAGCACCAATTAAAAGTGAAAATGATAAAAAAAAACTTTACTTTTAAAGGAATTTAATATTTGGTTGACAAAATGGATAGAACTGAGCACTTTAAACGCAGAAGATAAAAAAAGCTCTTGTTATTCCTGGCAAAGGTGGTATATTGTCAAAAGAAACATTTTGTGCTTTTCAATTTACAATACAAACTGTAATTGAAACTGTTCACTATGCATTTGAAACGCTTTGTCTTTCTTTATGTTTTACTTGTGTGGAAAATTTCAAACTCATAATTTATAGAAGCTCGTTTCGGTCAATACCGTCAAATGAGTGGCTGGAATTACAATGTATCTTGTATGTAGATTTTTGAATATGAAAAAAATTAAAAGTGCTTAACCTGATTACTTTATATTCCCAAAAAGAAGGTAAGTTTCAGTTAAAAGATTTAAATTTTGTATGCCAAGATTTAGAAATTTGTGAAATACCTGAGCAATTCTATGATGCATTTAAAATACTTCAGACGCTGATATCACAGAAGAAGTAATGTCACTTCTTATTTATATTGCAGGTTATGTTGCTTATAAAATATCTATCAAATAAACTTGTACAGCATGCATTTCTAAATTTGTAATAGATAAAACATTAATTCTTGAATGTGTAAAGGAGATTTTTAAATATTTAAGTATAATTGACAAGGGTGCTCTTAAATGGCCCCAAGAATATTTAATATTTATTACTATTAGTGCCTTTCAAATATTTCAAAATTTAATAGACGAAACTAATGAACTAATAATGAATTCAACTTGTTTTAGAAAAACTAGAATTAATTGGTGTTCCACTATAAAATAAATGCATTTGTGTGGAGTTGAGCAAATTAATATAGTAAAAAAGTGCTTATCTGCTAGCTAATATATTTTTTTCACAATAATTATATTAAGCTAAGGAATGATAAACGTATGACTGAAACTCTAAAACGAAAAAATTTCTACATTAATAAACAGTTGATCAAAAAATAAATAAAAAAGAGTTTTTTTAGTATCGATAATTTTTAATTCTGCTGTCTATTTCCAGTATTTCACTGTAAAATAAATTTATTAATTTGATTTTTTATTTTAAGAAAAGTACAATTAATTGGATATTTGATGTATCACTCCTGCAAAACTAATGGTTCATATTTTATCAATATTTCTAAATTTTATTTGTTATGAAATGTAATTACATGGAATTTTAAAATGTGACTGTAACAATTGTGTTGACTATTTCAAGAGTGCTATTTTGAGTGCATAAAGTTAAGGAATCAATTTCGATATATATTTTGAATACAAAATATTTTATGTCTTTTGCAAAATATGTATTAAATTTATGAAACATTGTAAATACATACGACTGCATAGTTATAATTTAAATTATAAAATTATAATTTTGCAATTAGCAGAATTCTTTTTTAAAATTTAAAACATTTTTTGTTTAGCATTGTATTTTAACATATTTAGTTTGTGTTAAATGTATCTGATTTGTATAAATTGTATTATTAAAGATTTGTGACGATATAATAAGTTTTATATCTCATATCTGTGTTTTAGTAGTAGATATGTATAATTATAATATGAAACATGCAAGAAGATAAATTTTCTAATAAGTGATCAATTATTTTTTAAATTTAATTTATGGCTCATGAGAATTTGTTTTAGAAGATTTTTTAATTTTATAAAACTTTTATACACATTTGTGTGTATGTGTATGTGTAACATTACTTATCACCATTTTTTTTAAAATTCATATTGAAAGTTTTGATATGTATTATGCATATAAAAAGGATCATTAGTTATAAATATAGAAAATGTTGCAAGATTTCAGAAAATATGACAAAAATATTTTATAAAATGAACATGCTTTTGTACCAATTGTATTTATAAAATCGTGACTCTTACTTTCTTTAACAATGTATGTTTATTAAAGTGAAAAATAATTTACATTTCAATTTTTGAATAATCACCTTTTGTAATTTCTATAGTAAAAATGAAGTATTAGTATAGTTGCTTTTATAAAATTAATAATATTTTTATTCAATATTTACAATGAATGCTTTGATAATTATTTTATGAATCATCTAATTTATTTTCTTAAGTATAATTTTGTATTTATTTTTAAAATAATGGTCCTTAATAAGAGATTTTAATGTTTTTATGAAATTTATGCAAAATAATAAAAACACAGTTATAAAATGTATGCTACAGAGATATTCTTTATTTAGAGATACTTTTGTGATTTCAAAAATTCAGTGCTGAATATTTTGTTGAGTTTTAACTGGTATAAAAATGTTAATAATAGTTTTAATTAGTTAAATAATAAAGTTGTGTTACTTTATAGTTATACATAAAAGTTAATTTCGAATATAATTCTATCATCTGACGAAAAAATATTGTTGTGAAATTCTTATAGTTTATTTTTACGCTGTTAGTATAGCATTAGGAAATCGTTTATTTTTTACTAAAGTTCAATGATTATTTTGATATTCTTAACAGTTAATAACTGTAATATAATTTTAAGGTTAATAATTGTATCACAATTTCATATTAAATGACAAAAATGCATAAATGAAGCAATTGTTTGAAAATGCGTCTGAAAGAAACTTTCGCCTGTGACATCGCAGAAGCTTGTCTCGAAACAAGTTGTTGGCGACGGGCCTCTCGCTCAGATTATTTCCCTCGAACGCTTCCCTTTTGTTTCAACTACGGAGCCACAGTCAATAGATTTGACGGCATGCATAAAGACAAAACTATTCTAGAATAAAAATGATAAAAAGCAAAATATATACAATTAAAAAATAACATTTATATTGAATTTTAATTCTTAAAAATTATGAAATGAGAGTTTTTTGAGTATGTGCAACTGTATCCCATTTACACCTACTAGGTTGTTCGGAAAGTAATTTCGTTTTTCCTACATGGATCAGCTTTTTGCTAGTAAAAACCAACCACTTTATAACTGTGGAATCGTGCTACTACCAGAAAGATGGTAAAAGCTATTGGACTAGAATGAACAATGTGCAATGCAATACAATATTTATTTGCTGCTCGTTTTTCATTTTCATGAAAAACGAAATGACTTTCCGAACAACCCAATAATTCTGATCACATTGAGAACAGTTTCCAAAACAATAATTTTCATTGTTTATTAACTAATAAATAACAGTGATTTAGGTAATGACAATAATAATTAACAATGAAAGTAAAATAGGTAAATTATTTAAAGGAGAATGATACTTGTTTCATTTTAGATAAAGGAGAATTTATTTATTTCATAAAGGGATTGATTTTTAAAATTTCACAAAGTTTATTAAATTTTTTTATCATAGAACACACGTCATTATAATTTTTGGCAACTTCATAATTTAAATCTATGTATTGCAATTTTTTAGAACTATGTGGTCGTTTCTTTGAAAATTTTCTTCAGTAAATAAGTTAAGAATGAAATTTTTCTCAATTATTTAAGCTAAAAAATAGGAAAAGTCTCTTCTAAATGAAAGGTGTCCATATATATATATATATATATATATATATATATATATATATAGTAAAAACTGTTTATTTCAATTATACCATAGTAATAACTGTATTATCATGGATATTGAGCAGTGCTATATCTTGGAGAAGGCAATTTTTTAATAGAAAAGATAAAAAGAATATTTATTACTGTACTCAAATCTCTAGAAGCAGATTTTGTAATTTTGTACAGGACAAAATGGTACAAAATTTCATCGTATTTCGTTGACCAAGCACTCTTATTCATATCACTGTGCATATATTGAAATACGAAAAAAAATTCAGTGGTTAGGCCTCATTATGGATTCAAAGGCCACGGGGGCCTGGTTGGAGGTTTACGGAAGAGTTATCGGATAGATTGGTTGGAGATATCGGAAGGTAGTGGGTTTGAAACCTAAGTTAACCGAATATCTGTCGTGTTTACTAAAGTTGGCTGGGGTACGTCAAATAGGTCATGGTCGCAATGTCTTCTATGCGAAATGATATATCTGACTGCTGGTCCGTCATTAGGAGTCTTCTGCTTTGTCTCTACTTCTAAATTACGAAGGTTCCCACCCGACTACTTTCATATATCTGGTAGAGCAGAAATTCTGGGATATTAATATTGCACAAACGAAATTATATAATTTTGACTAAACTGGAAAAAGAAACTACATCGAAATTTATATGAAACGAATAATATTTTATCAAAAAGTAAAAATAATTGAGTGAGGCACCCCTTCGTGGGCGCGAGCATGTGTGTATGTGTGTGCTAGTTTAGTGGGAAAAGGCATCATTCTCATGTTTGGAAGTTACTGAGTTTGATACCAAACCGAAGTCTGTCATGTTGAGAAGGCCTGTACACGTTAAAAGTTCTGAAGAGCACAATATTGGTTTGATTTGATGAGGAGGATGCTAACTCAGATGTAAAACTTGTCTCTTAAACCTAGTTCAGCATTACGAATTAGTTCATTTTGTTCAGTAGCTTTGATAAGTAGAAATAAACAGCTGAAAAACGCACTACAATAACCTTACTTCTAGATCAGTAGCTCTTATGTTCTTACTTAAATTTCAGATTTCCCTATTTTTTACTGACCAAATTTTTTGTACTTTAGATATCGTCTCTCTCTCTCTCTCACACACACACACATGTAAATTACATTAGTTTACTTTTAAATATCATGCTGTATCTGGGTATTAAATATAGAGGATTTGATATCGTTTGTTTATGACATCACTTTAGTTATTCATGAGGGCTAATTGAAATGGGATCTATTACTTAAAATGAGCTCCAAACTGCTATAAATACCCATGTATGAGTTTGGAAATGAACCCAAGCACTGTTGAACAGAATGCCAGATTGTTAATCAGCTATTAACTCTCGGCTGCAAAGAAATGTAACTGTATTGTCTTTCAAAGACGAAAGGAAATTAAAGATTTTATTCAATTCTTATTCGGCAACAACTGGAACTTTTCAATAATATAATCACCATTCCTTATTTAATAAAAGGAATGCTCTTAATAACGAAAGCACCCTGTTTCTTTGAGGAAGTATGATTCAATAGCTGTCTATTCAAAAGTTTGGTTCTGAGAAAGTCAGTAATTCTCAAATTTTGATTTAAGTATTATTTTACCTCACTGAAGGCAAGATTACTTATCGTCATAATCTTTAAGCCAAAGACATTTAATTTTAATACATTGTCGTGGAATAATCACCCAACCTGATGCACTCTAATTTGGCGTTTAAGGAATTATCTCAAGAGGAAATAATAAAAAATGTTTCTACTGTCAGTATCGATATTTCTGCACCAGAAAATCCCACTTATTTTACAGAGGGTAAAAAAAAGTATTTGCAATTGCCTTAATTTATTCATACTGACAAATAAATAAAATGTTATGCAATTTTAGCTGTCGTACGAGAGCTACGAGAAAATCCCAATATTACATGATAGAAAAAATATTGGCAAAATTATGAACTTGAAAAAATTATGAGCGAAAACAAAATCAATATGTTTAGTACTTTTTGTATGGATACCTTCTGCATCTATAACAGCTTCTAATCTATTTCTCATAGTGAAAACTAAGATCTTCGCTGTACTGTTGGGAATTTTGTGCCACTCTTGCAAGAGTAAGCGTTTGAGGTCGTCTTTACTTGAAATTTTATGTTTCCTGATTTCTAGATCCAGCAGGTGCCATAAATTTTCAATTGGGTTGATGTCAAGTGATTGAGGTGGGATTTTTAACTAGCGAGGAGCATTGTAGAGTAAGCTATTTACGGGTGAGATTCGCTTTATGCTTGGGGTCATTGTCTTATTAAAAAAGGAATGATGTTCCCCAGCCAAGACTTTGGTCACTGATTTTTAAGTTATGATGTAAAATTTCAATGTATATACATGCTGCCATAATACCATCAATAAAATACAGGTTGCCAACTCCATTAGCTGCCATACAGCCCCAAACTAAGACGCTGCCTCCACCATGTTTTACAGTAGAGGTTAAATGTTGCTCTTCCAATTCAGTATTTGAACTCCTCCACACATGTCGTCGTCCATCACTGCCGAAAATATTAAACTTTGATTCGTCGGAAAAAATAACTGTGTTCCAAAACTCTTCAGATAAATCAACGTGGGATTTTACGAAATCTAACCTCTTTCTCGTATTTATTTCCGAGATGAATGGTTTCTTTCTAGCTGCCCTTTCATAATAACTTCTCTCGTGTAAAACATTCCGTACAGTCTGTACACTGAAAGTCTTTTGTGAAGTGAAAGCGACCTCTCTAGCTATCTGGGGTGCACTTATTTTAATGTTTTTCTTAACCTTGTTAAATGACACGTTCTTCTCTTGTAGAAAATATTCGAGGTTGTCTACTTCTAGTCTTATTTTCCGTTGATCCTGTTTCCTTGAACTTTTTTACAACGCTTCTGACACTAAATAAACTTATATTCAACTGCACCCCCATAGCACGAGAAGTTAAACCTACATTTCTGAGCCTAATAATCATGTTTTTAACACTAACTTCCTACTCCTTCGATTTTGAAGTCATTTTACAGCAGTAATCGCAAAATAATGCATAGACACTTATGGAGTAGTTTTGCAGACCTTATACCGGTAGAGTATCTTATCAGTCGAAAGACATGACTTCAATGTAACAAAATTTGCATAGCAGTTACAACTTTGCCAATACTTTTTTGACATGCAAATTTTCGTTTTTGAAAGAAAAATCGTAGAAAATGCAAAATTGAAATAAAAATTTTACTATTTTTATATATCTAAGATGTCTTGTATTTAATTAGGACAGCTAAAATTGCATAATATTTTATTTATTTGTCAATATGAATAAATTAAGGCAATTGCCAATACTTTTTTACCCACTATATATGGAACTAGTGAACGGCAATCTTCAATTGAGAACCTATAATAGTTTGGGAGAGTATTACAACCAATTTTCTAATTCATAGTATACCTTATACAATATCTGCTGATGAAATTGCTAAAAAATATCATCAGAAAATAATATAGCTGTATTTGAAGTTAAAAGATTTTTACACAAAAATTATAACTATCTGACTAGTCCTATTCTAATAAATATTATGGGAACGCAATTTTTTGAATCAGACTATATATCACAAATTATGTAATTGAAAATTTCGTTGATAAATCACCGTAATCCAATAAATGTTTTAAATTTAATCATAATACATAGTAATAAATATAATTCTGATTATCTCTGCGTTAAATGCGGCCAAAACAAACATGGGAACTTTGGTTTTTTGACAAAAGTTAAATATAGCAAATTGCAATTTAGAACACGGAACAGATTAATAGAGTTGCGAAAGTAGAAAGTAGGAAACGGAATTTCAGAAATTCAATTCAAATTACTTCACGAAGAGCGAAGCTTGTAGATCCATTTCAATTAATAGTAAAAAAGTGCCAACGTGGTACAAGATCTACAAAACAAAATTCAAATGTTCAGGCAAAAAGCAGGGTGGAAACTCTCTCAAAATATTATCGAAACTGTTTCAAACATTATAGAGTCCACAATAGCGGGAATGATAGAAATTTTATCAAGTTTAACAGAAATTTAAACTACAAAAATACGATAAGTAAAAATCCCAATAAATACAGGTCTAAATAATGCTGATTAGCCTTCAAAGAAATTGAAAAGTAACTCAATTAAGTTAATAAATAGACTGATAAGGTTCATAACGCTAGAACTAATAACAAGATCGCTATTGAAGACTGCACTCATCGCACGCATAGTAATACCAGAATCTTGGAGCAGTTTAAGGATCTAGCAGGGAGAAAAACTTTAAATTAGTCAGAAGATTTTATAAACGGAACTGTTTTTAACTACTCTTCAAGTTATTTTGGATTTCAAGTGCAGTGATTTCAATTTATAATATTTTTATAACATGAGTTTGTAGAATCTACCCGAAAAAGACTTAATAGTTGTAATTTTTTTATTTCTTATGTTTCTTAATAAAATTTATGTATTTCAAATGGATGATTTCATATTTTGCTTTTCAAGAAACCTTTCTAAAGCCTCACCACTCGATGCAGGTACTCATAAAAATCCTATATAGGAAAAATAGGACCAATCACGCTTGTGGAGGATTAATAATAGCAATATTTAAAGCTTTTCCGTCTCATATCGTAAATTTAGAAGTATACTATCTGCTAGCTGATGAAATTCATCATAGTAACGTAAAATTCCACATTATTAATTTCTATTCTCCCCATTGAACTATTAATCTAAACTTATGTAAGTGCCTTAAAAGCCTCATGCTCTGAGATTTTAATATTCAACATGGGAAGGTAAAATGCTTAGCTGCCAACTCTACTGATTTTTCATAATTTCCCTCGATTTCCCGATAGTGTATGAAAATCTACTGGTTTTTGGTGACTTTAGTGAAAAACATAAGAACAGCCAAATTTGCAGGAAAAAAAAGTCTATTGCGAGTTGTAGATTAATTTTAACTATTCCAAATTCTAACGCAGAATGTGAATGGGTGTTCAGTTATATAAAAATTAATAATAAAAGAATTCAGATTTTCACCTCCTGCGGAAAATTTAGAAAATTTAATTCTAGCTAAATATTCTCAAAATGAGAAAAAAATTTTTTTGAACATCAGTTCACCAATTCATTTCTACAAAAGCAGTCAGCATCATATCAAAAAAGGAAATTGCCGTAAACTATTCGAATTTGAAAGGCATTATATTTTTATGGACAAAGTATTTTATAATTTCTATATTCTTATATAGAAGTATTTGTTATTAAATTAAATTTATTTAGTAATGCATTTTATGTTTTTAGGTAACTTTAGAAGTTTAATATTTACAAATTGCATAAGTAAAAGTTGCTTATGAAATAAATATTGGGACATAAATGTTGAGGTTTTATTTTTTATATTTAGTATGTTCTTTTATTTTTCATAGTTCAATTATGAGTTTGATGAATATTATATTAAAATATTAAGATTTATAGAAAATATGTTCAACGTAAATCATTCTCAGAATATATAATCTAAAGAGTAAAATTGTCTTTTTGTGGTACTACTGTTTTAAGCATTTTGTTTCAAGCAAAATTGTCGTTATTAAAGCCTTCTGATTTTTTCCCTCAAAATCAGTAGAATCTACTGATTTCTTTTTCTCCAAGTTTGGCAGGTGTGTAAAAGGAATTTCCTTAGCCGGATGAGCCTTAGCAACTTGGTTCGATTTACCTTGAACGATTCCTCTTAAACTCACTTATCACCTAGAATATCCTTTTCTTAATAGACTTATTTCTTTATTTCTACTATCTATTCAATTTGTATACTACAACATATGTTTAGAATAATTCATACGCGAGGTAGTGATAATTTCCCTACATTTATTGAAATCAACTTCAAACCTATCCCTCCTCAAATGAGTAAAATTTACAAATTTCACAAAATTAGATTATTAGTAAACCAAACTTATAAATTTAAAGCCGTATTCTGAATGGGAAAAATATCATTCATATATAATAATTTCACTGGTTAAATGAAAAATATATTCAGTTAATCAGAGTGTAAATACGAAGTCGAAAAAGGTATTTAAAAATAACCTTCTACGGTGAAATTCCCTTTACAATAAGTTCTTGTTTTTGAAACTTATATTTAAAAATTTCTAAGAAAATTTTAGATAATATTTCTTAGATTCTATACAAAAAATTTTCAGCCAAATGAAAACAAGTTAATAGATCTTCCAAAAAATTACTGAGTCTGCAAATTGCAACAAGACGCTTATCATATTTTCCAAATATTCAAGTCTGTCTTCCAAAGAAGAAATGATTAATTTTTGTCACACAATGTTATGTGTTTCAAAGGCCAAGAATTTTAGGTTCCTCAAACAGAGTGGAAGGCTTTTGTCAAAATTTTTCGTCCATCAGAATGGACTTTCTACCCGTCTCCTTGGATTATCATATATAGGCCAGGTTAGTTAGAACTCAATAAACCTTTCACTTTATCGGAATTAGACGTAGCAATAAAATCTACTAAAATTACTACCCTTGGATCAGACAACATCTCTACAAAAATTTTGGAAACACTTCAACATCTCCACGAAGCAAAATCCTTGAAGTTTACATTAAACTTTCAATGAAAAGTTTCCGCACAAATGGAAGCATACAATTATTCCACCTAACTTCTGTTTTATGTAAAATGTCTGAAATAATGCTGAGTCACACCGAATCTACGCATTTTTTACCTCCAAAATGGAAAACACCGTAATCATCTAGGTTTCCTGCCTTTCAGCTATTGCCAGTCTGCTCACCAGATCCTTTAAAAGGTAAGGAAACAGCTGGTAGTAAAAAAAAAAAGGATTTCACGATTGTGAAATTTCTCTAAGCATCCAATCGGCTTACTACTCATTTATGCATATAGATGGTGTCGATGCACATCTTATAATTAATCTAAAAGCATTTAGTTTGTGCTCCTATGTTTTTCTACGAAACGGAAACATACCATTCTTTAACAATCAAATAACAAATTTATAAGCAATGCATAACAAATAACCTACTACACAATGAGAGAGCAAGAGTCCTTTTCTAGAACTCTCTTGTCCTCGCAGCAGCTCCTTTCCCTCCAACTCTCCCCTTTTTAACATTCACTTTCGTTTGAACCCCAAATTCTGGGAATCCTAAGGCACTCTACCTCCCCATAAAACCAAAATAAGGAAAAAAGACAAAAAAGCGTATAAAGATGGTCTACTTCACAAATGCTTAAACCTAGGTAATACAGGAAGTATTATATTTTGAAGATATGAATTTTTGTGCAAAACAGCTCTTTTCGAATAAAATGACGAAATTGGTTTTTTTCATCTAATATATAAACTCTTTTGGGGTAAATATTATCCCCTTGTATATTCATAATATTTATGGTGGATTTCTTTGAAACTCTACCTCAAAAAATCAAAGGCTTAGTCTATGCTGACGACGTTCTTACTTACGGTACTCATGACTGCTTTAATAGATTAAAGAGACAAATCTCTTCATTGCTTTGTATATCAATATGTGCTGTCAATACTAAACATTGGAAATCAGTTCAGAAAAATGCTCTGCAATTGATTTATCCAAGTGTGGAGAAAACGTAAATTGGTTATTCTTTATAAATGGTGGTTTAATGGGCTGGAGAGATCAAATCAAATTCATATGAATTTCGATTAACAAAAAGGTTATTTCAAATAAGTATGGAGTTAGATCACATTTTAGTTATTACACCTATTAAACTCCTCTATCTATGGTCTGTTTTTGTGTGTATCAACAATATTTTAGCACAACAAAATCTCTCCTCCAAACATTGGAACTATGTTTTACTTTGGCTCTCCGTGCGAATTGTTTTTGGTCAAAGACACCAAATATAGTTCTCCGCAAAATTGCCTGTACTGAAGATATATTACTCTAAACTCAAGAAAGTCAACTTTAACTTTTAAGTTACAAAATTCTCTTTATAAGATTGTGCGACTGTATATAATCATATTTCAAGTGTAAAACAATTAAAAAAGTTGTAATATAAACAAGTTAATCTATTTTCTTTCAAAATCTAAAGGAATTTGAAATATCCCATAATCTTCCAGTTTGTAATACAGAGATTACAGAGGTCTCAATGCTGTTACAAAACCTGACATTTACCCATTACCTCGAATGGACGATCTCTTGAACGAGGCGACACCGACATACTATATGTCTATCATTGACTTACAATCTGGTTATCATCAGGTTCAAATAGATGAGGCTGACATGGACAAAACTGATTTTATTTGTCCTTTTGGCATTTATCGTTATCTACGTATGCCTTTTGGATTAAGAAACGCACCTGCCAATTTTCAACGCCTAATAGACAAATTCAGAAGTGGTCTGAAAGATGTCTACGCACTCTCATACTTGGATGATATCATAGTCCTATCAGATACATTTACAAGAATTTGAAAGACAAAGACAGTTTTTGAAAGACTTTCTCTATTTAAATTCCATGCAAATAGAGATAAATGCAATTTTTCCTGTGAACGTGTTAAGTACCTAGGATTTTAGATCACCAAAAATGGAATTGAAGCTGATCAAGAGAAAATTGCATCTATTCAAAGAATTCCTCTTCCAAATAATGTCAAATCACTCTAATCATTCTTACAAACCTACTCAAGGTTTAGAAGACATATTCCGAACTTTGCAGGCATAGCACGATCTCTTAGCAACCTCACTAAGAAAAATATCTATTGGTCTTGGGGATTCGAACAGCAAAAAGCATTCGAAACTTTGAAAGAACGTTTGACAGCAGCCCTGCATTAAAACAACCGGATGGATCTATACCATTTGCAATTCGCACCGATGCTAGTAACTATGCTCTTGGTGCAGTTCTTCTACAAAGAAATAGCCCAGAATAACAAGTTATCGAATATGCGAGTCGTTTGTTGATCCCAGCAGAACGCAACAATTCGACTACTGAGCACGAAGTTTTAGCAGCAATTTGGGCATTGGAAAAATTTCGTGGCTACATTGATTATCAAGAAGTGATTATTGCTTCTGATCATCCACCTCTTAAATGACTTTTGAGCATAAAGTCTCCCTCGGGACACTTGGCAAGATGGGCTTTAAAGATCCAATCATTTAACTTGAAAATAGAATATACACCTGGAAAAGCAAATGCTGTGGCCGATATGTAGTCAAGACCTACTTACTTTCATGATGATCCAAATTGTGAAACGCATGCAATCTCTGTCGATATGCCAACTAGAAAATCAAGTAATATTCGTAAAGAACAGTTGGCATATCTAGGTCTGAAGATAATTATCGATTGTCTGGAAAGCACACACACACAATGATAAGGATGAAATTGTTGCTAACTATATCAGTCGAGGATATATAATGAACGAAGATATTTTGTATCGTAATTCGCCTGAAACGGATTCAGACGATGCCGAATTAGCTGTTCCCATCCAAGAACGACAAATAATTCTGCAAGAACACCATGATGCTCCTACAGCTAGTCATTATGGCGTGGAAAGTACCTACAATAAGATAGCTTCCAGATATTATTTCCCATGCATGAAGAAGTACATCTCTGATTATGTCAAAACATGTGCAGAGTGTAATCGGTATAAGCTAACAAATTAGAAACCTACTGGTCTGCTTCAAACACCTATTTATGCGCAAAGATTCGAAACTCTTGCTATTGATCTCTTTGGTCCTCTCCCAGAAACCCCACAGGAGCGAAATGGATATTTATTGTGGAAGACACGAGTACCAAATGGGTTGAATTATTTGCTCTTAATGAAGCCACAACGTATAACTGTGCCAAAACGCTACTTGAAGAAGTTTATCTACGCTATGGACTTCCTCGAAGATTAATTAGTGACAACGGATCTCAATTTCTTGGTGCTGCCATGCAGCAGATTTGTCATCTGTTAGATATAAAACAGGATTTCATCCCTGTTTATCATCCTTAAGCAAATCCCTCTGAACGTAAGAACAGAAATTTTAAACCTAGATTAGCCATCTTACTAGGCGATGCGCATGATCCATGGGAAGTTTTTATGAGTCGTTTTGCCATGAATACCGCTAGATGTGACACCACTGGTCACACTGCTGCTTACCTACAATTTGGCAAAGAGCTTAGGACGACGGATGATGTTCGTCACGACATGAGATAAATTATTAATAATGACAGCTTTGTTCCTGAAATAACGCCCTATTTGAAAAGGTTTGCTCGTCTGACTCCTCAAATCAGGAAGCGAGTAGAACAAAAAAAGGATAGAAGAAAGGTGTATTTTAACAAAAAACATAGACAGCCTTATTATAAGCATGTGACAAAGTGAGGATTACTTTACATAAAATAAGGAATTCTAGGAACAAGAAAAGTAAAAAATTATGCCAAGACGTGAAGAGATGAAGACCTTATACTCACAAACAGGTCTCCCACAACATTTGATATTGCAGAGCCTGCTGCACCTGATCAAGTGTTAGGTACACTACTGGCCATTAAAATTGCTACACCAAAAAGGAATGCAAATAACAGAACGATATTTATTGGACACATACATTATAGTGGAAAGAACAAGTGATTAGATTTACAGGAAATTAGGATGTATAGATCTTGAGAAATCAGTACCCAGAGCAGCCACCTCTGGCTGCAGTAACAGCATTTATCCGCCTAGGCATGGAGTCAAACAGAGATTGTATGGCATGTACGGGGATCTCAGTCCATGCAGCTTCAACACTATGCCACAGTTCATCGACAGTAGTGGATGGTGAGTGATGACGTGCCAATCATTCGGCAACCATTGACCACACGTTCTCAATTGGTGACAGATCAGGAGAACATGCTGGCCAGTGTAACAGTCGAACCTGTTCTGTATCAAGGAAGTTCAGAACAGTACGGGCAACATGCGGTCGTGCATTATCCTGTTGAAACAAAGCATTAGGGAGGCCTCAAAGATAGGGCAGAGACGCGGGACTTAACACATCGGAAATGTAACGGTTGCTGTTTAAAGTGCCGGTAATGCGAACAAGAGGTGATCGAGACGTGTATCCAATGGCACCCCATACCATCACTCCAGCAGATGGGCCAGTATGGCGATGTCCAATGCAATCTGGCAATGCGCGTTCTCCACGATGCCTCCAAACACGAATGCAGCCATCATGGTCCTGTATACAGAACCGAGATTCATCTATAAAGATGACGTGATGCCATTCCCGCGTCCAGGTTCGTCTCTGATCACACCATTGAAGGCGCTTCTGTCTGTGACGCAGCGTCAATGGTAGCCGAAGCCATGGTCGCCGTGCAGACAATCCATGCTGTAGCAAACGTCGTCGAACTGTTCGAGCAGAAACTTGTTGCCTTGCAAATGACTCCATTTCTCGACTCAGGGTTCGTGACGTGGCTGTACAATCCCTTGTGACCATGTGGATAAAATGTCTGTCTTCTCTGCTGTTAGTGATGGGGGGTCGCTGAGATCCTGCATGACGTTCCGTATGATTGTCCTGAACCCATCGATTCCATATTCTGCTAACAGTCATGGGGTCTCGACCGACGCGAGCAGCAATATTGCGGTACGATAAACCGCAATCCCGGTAGGCTATAATAATTCCTCGATCAAAGTCAGACACGTGCTGATAGGCATTTCTTCTTCTTACACGAGGCATTACAACAACTTTCTTTGCCGAAAACAACGTTGAAACGGAAATTGAGTATGAGAAAACTGCTGTCAAATCTCTGGTTTTATACACATTGTAGATGTCGCTACTGTCGCCTGCTTTGTATGAATGCGCTGAAAATCTAATCATTTGCATATCACAGCAAGTTCTACCTGTCATGCAAATTTCACGTGTGTAGTGTGCCGCTTTCCTAGTGTAGCAATTTTAATGGCCAGTAGTGTACATATCGCAAGAATGTTATAAGGCCATACCAGCTACTTTCATCGAAAGACAGAGGTCCAGTTTCTCCCTTAAGAAAACGGAAGAGATCTCCAAAAATCAAACAATCAAATCCTGGTTCATCATCGAGACGATTTCAGAGCCAGAGGGGCAGCCTGTAACAAAGGAGCTCCTTCTAACGGTCATAAACGAACTGAGAGAATCAGATAAGCTCTAACCTTATAGACTGCTGCTGCTGCTGCTCGAGTATGACTATCAGTTTTTTCTTTGTTTTAATGTTCTTATGTTTTCGTTTTTTTTGTGTTGTGTGTGTGATATCTCTGAGTTGCATAGATGTAGTTTAATAAATATAGAAATAAGATAGCCGTTTGGAATATTCTTCATACCTATGACATACACTTTAGAAAACAATGTACTTGAAGTTCAGCTTGACTTTTAATTACATTAAAATTTAGGAAGTTTTTAAACGAACATTTTTCAAAAAGTTTAAAACAGTTTTATAATCGAGGAAAAACAAGCCTTTTCTGAAATAAAATATTTTATACAAAATATTGACGAAGAAGAATTCGCTATAAAAAACGTGTCCTTCCTTCTTCAAGGTGATTCGCAATAAGGTTCACCGAGCTGGCAGCCGAATGGTTAGCGCTCTTGCCTTCGGTTCAACAGTTCGTGGGTTCGAATCCCTCCCTGGGCATGGTTGTTTGTAGTGGTTCGGAATCCACTTTAAAACCATAGGTCCCGGTTAATTAGCCCTCGTGTGGAAAAAATGACCGTTGAGCGACAAACCAAACCAAACAAACCGTTGAAAATTTGATTGATATTAACAATTATATAGGTATACAAGTCCTCCTGGAGTGTTTTCATTGAAAAGCTAATTCTGAATGCAAACATTCTGAGAAAACTCTTTGTTATCACATGTTTCAATAAAATTATTAGCAAATCTTTGGTAATTTGCAATATAAACTGAAAAAACAGAGGAAAAGGTGTTAACGATGGATTTTTTGCCTTCAATGAATAATGTTAACACTCTTAAATCTGCAGTTTAAAAGTTACAGCATAACAAATAATTATTTTAAAAAATTAAGAAACAATGTTATTTTCGTAGTGCACATATAAAATTGATGCAATAAAATATTGTTGTTTTTACATATTATCCAAATTATATTGTAAGCAAAGCAAAATATTTTGTAATAATTAGCAATTATCAGTATTTATTCTTTAACATTAGTGAATACTTTTTTACAATGTTCAATACGAACATTTAATTCTATCATTTATTTTACAAATTCTGTAACTAATTTTATTTTTTTCTTGAATAAAATTATTTAAATTTCATAATTTTATCTTATTTAATAAGAGAAACTTTTTTAAAATTTAATTATATTTTTTAAAAAGAATTACTTTATAACTTCTCTCTCTCACAGATAGAATTATTTAACAGAAACCCTTCTATCCATTTAAGTACACTAAATGTATTTTTCGTCACACTTAATATTGTATTTCAATTTTCGAAACCTGTTTGATGTAAATTATGTTATTATTTTATAAATATTAGAAACTGTGTGCATGAAAGGAATAGTAACAGAAACTATATAGTATCATTATTTTATCTAATTAGCCCTCGTGTGCAAAAAAATGACCGTTGAGTGACAAACAAACAAATCGCAATAAGGTTCGGTTACAGATTACGGTGAAATATTCCTACTGTCAATTTCTGCCAACTGAAGTCTTGCTAAATACAATCATTTTACCGCGTACACAACAGTCAAGTGATGGTCAACACCTGAACTGCTCTCCAAACTTCTAGACGCCACATACGGAGGGACATTCAATTCTAAGCAAAATGAATGTGCCCAGTTAGCCTTCAGATATCTTCCAGGCACTCACTTGATCTTCCTTACCTTGGAAGACTCTATTTGGAATATATGCCTTTCTACAAGGACAAACAAAATTTGGAGCAATTTTTGATTCTAAAACTTTAATTCATAGAAAGATGCTGAAAGATAATTTACACAAAAATTCAGCACATTTGCAAATTTCAAGAATAAAATAATAATAATCTAGAGTATCTTAAAACTCCAGTAGTTCACTTAAGAAAATATAATCAAAGATACCTGGGCTGTAATTTTTGGAACGCATTCCATTATACAAAGTACTGACTTTTGTAAGAATAATGTAAATAAGTATTTTGTTGACTAAAAATACACATTTAAGTTTGTTTTTTTTTTGTCATTGACCTAGTCATAACACCCTTAGAGATGGCCCGCGATCAGATTCAAGGAGACCCATACATTTGAAAAGCTACACAAGAAAAAGCTGTTTTTTTGGTGGAGTCATATTTTATTGTTCTTTAGAGATATATATTTTCTTTGCTCAGCGAATTCCACACAAACTGTTTCCAGTGCAAAGTATACATTTCAAATGAAGCATGTGACGGTCTTCTTTTAATATTTCGCGAATGCTTAATGTGCTATTCTTCACAATTTAATTCTTTTTTTCGCATTACTTTTCTAATAATACCTTTCATCCTCTGTATTTGCCAATAGCTGTTGTTTCTGCCGACAGACGCCGCTGAACCCAGGTTGAGGGCTGACTGCTACACGAGTGTAGCGATAGCTAAGACAATTGAATTCGCCTTTTAGAATGACAGTCTTCATTGGAGTCAGGTTTCGAACCCCCATTGACATTCACCTTACTATCAGTGTCAATACTTTTATCTAGAGTAGAGACAGTTTTCTCCGAGTGCAACTGCTAACATCGAATTGTGTTAGTACGAGGCTCGTTAGCACTAAGATAAACAGCTTGAAGAAATTATCTCTACATTTTTGGACAAACATCAAGACTGTTATTTGGTATTTTTCTGACAAACATCGCCGCGGTTTTGAGACTCAAAAAATACTTTTCAACCAAATAATTCAGTTTTGTTTGTGTGTGTGTATATATATATATATATATATATATATATATATATATATATATATATATATATATATATATATATATATATATATATACCATCAGACATTTTCCCAATATATATAGGGAAAAGTGTCACTCGAGAATTTAGTGATATCTGATCAAGACCATCGTGTTGAAAGTGAACTCTCGTAAGGCTTAGCGTGCCATCATTGGTGTGATAAGGAAATTTCAAGAGTTTAGCTGTGAACTTCTTCACTTGAATATGCTTCATATTTACAAAGTGGTTGCTTATTTGACAGAATCATACAGTCAGAAATTCATTCGTAAAAATTAAAGCAGAGCTGTGATGGTCAGTTTGCAAAAGACGTCGTTTTTGTTATCAGAAGGTAGTGAGTTCGATTCCTGACTTAGTTAAAGATCCGCAAAAGTACTTGGGGCATGTTAAATAAGTCTTGAATGCAGTGCCTTCTAAGTGGAGTGATATGGGGTGCTAGGTAATTCTTTTGGAGTCATCTACTTGGTCCATGCTTCTAAAATACGAAGACTCAACCAACTTCAAATATTTTCTATTTAGATATAGAATCAATTCCTAAAGCATTTCTTCTCTCATCACTATGCACCCAGTGTGCTTGTATTTTGGAGCTTATGTAGTTAACGTAAATCTCCAAAACACACGCACACTGGTCGCCTTTTCCTACTTTTCTACAAAAACAGGGTTTCCCTGAAATTTATTGGTAGCATTTATTTGTGATGGTATACAGGATTCATAGCACAATTAAGTTTTTATGAATAGTATCATTTTTGTTTAAATAATCGATATTTCTGAATTTTCTTATCTTTTCGCTTTTTTGACCAAGCAGTGCGTTTCTAGAAATCCAAGGTGCTATGAGAGTTCTCCTCTATTCTGGCTCTTTTTTGCAGTCCTTTCTTTTTAAATATTTTGGAAGATAAGTCTGATAACTGGCATTCAGTTGAGTGTTTTCACATTTGTAAAACCATATATTTTAGTGAGATGTTCATATTTCATATATATCCTCATATATAATTTCATATAAGCAGTATTGTTTACTGATTTTTAAAAAGAAATTGGGACAAAAATTATTTGATTAGAAAATGATATAAGTTTAATAATTTATTCGTTTAATTAAAACTGCCATATTCATTTATTTAAAAACTTGGTGACTAAGGATTAATTTTTTAATCACACATTTACAATGAATAAGAAAGAAAATTTTTGTTATTTTATTTGCTGAAATGTTAATATATAATTTATTTACATGACCACAGTCGATTGAAAACGACATATGCAGTTTGTTTAGTGAAACTGGGCCAGAGAAAAGCTATCAAAAATACAACTGAAAAAAGAAACATACCCGGCTTAATAAAAGCTTGCAATCCAGTTAAGGGTTCGTTTGCGAAGCATTCAATTATTCTTGACGTTATTCTATTAATTTTTTTTAACTGGTATTTAAAAAATTAATAAGAAAAGTATTTTTACTTTAATTAATTAAAAAATTAATGAGAAAATTATTTAATAAGAAAAGCTGGAAATGTGAAAGAAGCCATGATTTGTGTGAAAAGAATCATTAAAAATTTTATCTGTTCAAAGAGCAAGAGAAGAACGCGAAAAAAATTGTCAAGCAGCTGAATATAACAGCTTTTAATTCCAGTTTTTCGGACTATAGAATGATCCATCGGAGAAATAAGATATTTCAATGATTTTGTAACCCTTAGATTCATTTGATCCAATATCGAATTGTGATTCCGGCAGAGTCGCATTTTAATGGCGATATATCTAATTGTACCTTTTTTCTTTATATCGCTCTATTTTTTTCCCTGAAAGACGTAAATCTACTTTCAACAATAAGTGATTGAAGTTGAGGAGCATGAAATAAAACCAAGTGTGGGAAAAGAAAACTAAGTCTAGAATATTTTCGTTAAGATTTGTCGCTACCTTAATGTTGCGTGAAATCCCGAAGTATCTTCCCACAGAAGAGCTACTTTCGTGTAAAAATTATGCGACGTTTAAGGAGCGTTAATTTTTTATGCATATTTAATGCGATGTTTTTTTCCGCTTGATTCCGGGAATATTTGAAGTCAACTGCATGTATGTATTTCAAATGACCGACTGATGTGTTTAAAATAGTTTGCTTCCTTCATACAGCATAACAACCGGAAGTAGTAGGAGAAACGCCAGAAAAATTCCGATAGCAGTAGAGGGCGCACTTCACACATTTTTTCCACAAAGAAAAAGGTGTGAAGGTAAACAAATTCATGTTCATGAAATACATTCCCGCTCTGCATAGATTCCTATCTATTGATGTAGGATTGAGTGGGCGTGCGCACCCTATCCTTTCTGAAGTTTACATTATACTTGATTCAAATACACTGACAAAAAGAAATGCTTTACTGTTTCTTAAATCAAAACAATTGCTTGAAAAATAACTGATTAATAAATACTTACGAATTAATAAATTCCTTTTACATGGTGATAATTACTGAATTATTTGGAATGATTATTCTCCCAGAAAGTGTGTTCTACGCCGCCTACTGATTAAGAATTTATGTGATGATTTAGTTATCTTTTTGTAATTCTTTTACGTGCTGAACTTGTGTGGTCGATTGTTTAGCGCCCTGGCTATTGGTCCCACAGTTCGTGGCTTTGATTTTTATCTTGGGGTTAGATATTTTGAAGGGTTAAAAATCCACTTTAAACTGTGGGTATTTTTTCTAATTAGCAAAGAATTATCGTTGAGCAGCAAACAAATCAATAAAAACGGAAAAAATGTAAAAAAAAAATGAATAAAGATATACGAAATATTTTCCGTGTTTCTAGCTATGGTTTGATCATTTATTAATAAAAGTTTTCCTACAATAAAGTCGCGGAGCTGGCAGCCGAATGGTTAGCGCTATTGACTTCGGTTCAACAGTTCGTGGGTTCGAATCCCACCTTGGGCATGGATGTTTGTAGTGGTTCGGAATCCACTTTAAACCGTAGGTCCCGGTCTAATTAGCCCTCGTGTGCAAAAAATGGCCGTTGAGCGACAAAAAAATTACAATAAAGTTAAATACGAATTTAAGAGTTCGGCTTAGTAATATTAAAATTATTGTCATCTGTTAAAATCCTTTTTGTGACTTCTGCCCAGATGGTTTCTCCCGATTCAGCGACATCCTGATCCTGAACAAGCATCTTTCATTAAATTGCTGCAATGCGATAGTTTAAAAACAAACCTGCACGATCTTACTACTTTTTTAAAATGCCACCTGGGTCTTACAAGTTCAAAACTTTCAAATTCTGCCTTTGAGGACCACTTATAATGAACAAAATGCATTCTATTATGAAATGAGCTGCATTTAGAAATAAGAATTTTCTGTCACAAATCGACCCCATGGTAAAAAGTATCTTCTCATGCACTGGCTCGAACGTTTGATTACCCTGCAGAGCACCCCGGGTTCGAAATAAGATTTTTACCAAATTTGCAAATGAGTAATGAGTACTCTGGACTTCACAGTTCATGCGTTTGTTTCCCACTTTAGGTGGCCGAACTGGTAGCCAAGTGATTAGTGCCTCTGTCTTGTGTTCAATAGTTCATAGGTACCAATCCTTAGCAGGCTTGGATACGGAATCTACTTTAAGAAATGAGCGACATCCCATCTCAAGTTTTTTAGAAATTCGGAATCCACTGAAAACCTGCGGAAAGTGATCGCAGTACATGCAAATCAAACTGTGATTTCTCTTTTTTAAACATTAAATAAATAGTTTTTTAATAAATGCTATTCAATTTTCTACCATAAAACTGATCTGATTTTGAGCTTCAATTTCCAACTCTTTTCCTGCCACTCACTGGAGCAGTTCTTGCGCCAACACGTGTGAGGTTTCCAGACAAGATCTAAAAGAATTTCGCGATCAAACAAATTATTTCCTTTCGGAGAAACTTGTTTCTGATAGAGAACTTGACAATTAGTCCCTCTTTATTTTGAATAGTTGTCTTTCTCATTAATATATTTTAATGTGTAGTGTTGCGTCATAACCTTTTTGATAAAATAATGCAATTGTGCTTTGTTTTAAAAAGTGTTACCGTTTGATAGTACTCATTTATTATATATTTTAATTAAGTACTCTACTAATTATTAATAATTAAGTACTATATATACTTAGTTATATATTAAACAACCACATTATACTTAATTATTAAATATTTTGCATTTTTCCATGCTATTTTTTCTTCTTAAAACAGACATTACAATTGTTAAGTTGAAAAAAATTTTTTTACCAAACGGGATACTACAAACTTCCTTTACGGATGAAAATTTTATTTGTGAAGGCCAAATCACAAATAAAATTAATACAATTGTAGCACAAAAAGTTATTATAACGATTTGTAAGATTTTATGAGCCCTACTATACAAGGAGATGACTTTAAGGTACAGAGGGTTGAAATATAATTGATCGATGTCCTGGGAAATCACCTAGTCCTGTCGGAAGAGAAGCGATAACAAATAATAACCGAAAGGCGGCTGTTTTCAGTTACCAACAGAAACTATATATAATAATGCAATGTTTACTAATCATTTTAGATTGAAGAAAATAAATTCCATGAAAAATATTTTATCAGACCTACTAAACTTAAATATTATATACATATTTTTCCTGATCACACAGGAGTAATTGAAAAGTAAATTAATATGCCCCTTTATTACCGTCATCCGTACACCCAGGATTCTGCACATAAACCTCGAGAGAGAAACGACAACCCTCACAGTGTCAGCTAGCTAATGGCAGTCTGCCCAGTCGTTTTCCGGCCATCCATTAAGAGTGAGCCGACCATTCGGAGAGCAACATTTACAAAAAATATTGCTACCCACAACTCAACGGACTCAGTGAAAAACGGAAACTTAAATTATTTCAGCTTTATAAGATTTGTGGTTTAGGTCTTTCACACAGATACCTTATTTTAAAATGGCGCAACGCAACTTTGCATTTAAAAATCAAATTGAAATTTTAATCAGATTTTCAGAGGAAAAATCTTCAAATGTTTCACAACAAATTAACAGAAAAGTTCACTAATTCACATAGAAAAGATTACGAAGAGAACTAATCACGAGATTATGGATTGCATTTTGCAATAACTAACAATACTAAATGATATATATATATATATATATATATATATATATATATATATATATATATATATATATATATATATATATATATATGTATATTAGTGGTGGCGTGCGGCCAATATGTGCAGGGTGTGCACTGCACACCCACGCAAAATTATGAGAGAATAATTTTCTGCACCTATGTCTACCTATCTTTATATGGTATATGATAAATATTATTTAAAATATATTCAAATATTATGTTGGGATTTGTGCTTGTTTGTATTCCCGCAGTGAGTGTGGTACTATGTGCTGCACCACTTAGCGCGTTCGAAAGCAAATGAACATCAGGAAGTTTTGATGTCTACGCGCTGCGCACTAATAGAAAATCACGCTTTATATGTATGGGCTACTTGAGAAGCACTGAGGAAAGTGCAGCTATTTTGTTTGCACTTGGCATTCAGAACAATCAGTATAGTAAAAATGCACGACGTATATGCGTGCTATTAGAGCTCATGAATCGGAAGAACAAATTGCAGCAAGAAATGCAGCTCAACGAAGCAGAACAGCAGAAATTCGCAGACTAGAGTCTCGAGAACAGCGTGGTGAACGTCTACGACAAAATATGTTGAGAACAAGATCGGCGCGAGAACGGCACATAGCCACATTTAGAGAACGCGACAGAGAGCGACAACAAACCAACCGTGCATTAACACGTGCATCATTCATTCACCTTGCGTTCGAATATGCACCAAACATCAATTACTCTGCACATCCTAAAATTATAATTGGTGCAATGGATAAAATATGCCAATATTGTCAAGCATCAAAATTCCGCAATGAAACAACCGGTATGTATTGTGCATCTGGAAAAGTTGTACTGGCACCTCTTCCTATTCCACCAGAACCTTCAAACTCATTTCTTGCTGGCGAATCAGACTATTCGAAATTACATTTCCACATTTCCACATTTCTATCTATCCGATCGACTAGACACTTTAACGAATCAGGCAAACAGTTTCTCTCAAACATTGTGGGACACCATGGACTATTCTCAATGAACCTTCGGACAAAACTTGAAAATCAACAAAAAGTTACAAGCGTAATTATGAAAGCATGATGTTTGCATATTTTTCTCTCACTCATGTATGCCTTTTCTTTTCTATAAAAAAGTGGCAGCAAGCGTTTTTGCATAAGTTTAAAGAAATAATATATAGCTTTTATCATTTATGTAAACTATAAATTTTATTGTCAGTGTCAATTCTTTGTTATGAGTTTCGAAAGTGATACTGTTCCTTAACTTTTGGAAGCCAATGTAGGCATAGCTACTGTTAGTAGAAAAAAATATTTACCCCTTATTATCAGATTCCCTTTCTTTCTTCATTCTCAAGAGTAGTTAAAAAATTATTTTATATCTTTCAATTTTTTGCAAAAAATGTTGCTTTTACTCAATCTGCTGAATGTGTTTATGCTAATATACCGTATACCCAATGCTACTAATATACTAATATATATACTACAATAATACTAATATACCCAATATACCGCGAACAGGAAATGTATTTTAACCTAGATAAAAGTGTCAACTTAAATATTTAATCGTTTCTTAAGCAAAAAGAATGTATTTCACATTTTATTTGATTTGCTTTTGGCTGTTCTAATCGTTAAGTTCTTTCATGGTACAAACCAGAGTTTTGAACATTACGTATATAGAAAATACGTTATTTTACCAAATAGCAATAGCCGACCGATGGCTGAGTGGTTAGCGTTCCTGACTGCTGAGCTGTTGATCCCGAGTTCGAATCCCGGTTTGGGCATGGATGTTTCTTTCCTTCTCTGTTCTCTCTGTCCTCTCTTTTGTGATGTGTGTATGTTGTGGTATGAATGTGGTCCACCCTATAAACGGGTTTGTGGTGGTATGGCGCGGGTAACACTACTCGCCTCCGTGACTTGGTTCACAGGTGCCCGCTGGGTAACGATAAATGAGTAGCAGTTTCTGGCCTTGTTGTGGCAGAGGGTTCAGTAATCCTTGTGTGCCCGCCAATGGATAAAAAAAATAGCAATATTTCCCTGAAGACTAGGTGTGCGTTTTCCACCTTAAGCTAAGATTTGTGAAAGGTGACGAGTTTGACTTACTAGTATAAATTAAAAATTCTCCAATCAATTCATCAGTAAATGTTAACGCATTTAAACGTAAAATTCTGTTGTATTTTCTAGTTCAAAATTAATGTTTTCTCATGGTGTGCGCTGGTTACTCCTTTCCATTCTAATTCAATATAGTTGCTAAGTAGTTAGTGCGAAGTTAAACAGTTCGAGAGTTTGATTCCGATTTCAAGTGGATGAGCTGGCAGTTTAACAGCTAAACCGTTCAACTGACATATCGGATATGATAGTTTAGGGTCAATTCCCTTCACCCCTTGATAGAGATGTTCGTAGTGGTTTGAAACTCGCTTCAAACAGCAAACCAGTTGAAGTCGTGAGCAAAAAGTGAACGACAAGAAATTCAAACGAACCTATATTGGGCAGGAATGTTCGTCATGTTTCAGATATATTTTAAATTGTCAATTCTGGTTGAATCAGGTCTCATCAAATCAAGAAGAATTCTGAGGATCTGAGTAACTTTTTGATGTATCAAAAAGGCAATCCAACTATCAATAGAAACGATTTAATATTTAACCCTCTGGTATTCGATTTCCTTTAAATTGCCTTCTAAGCACCAGTACAATGACTCGAGGCAATTGCTCTTTTTCGTTCGAGCCATTACATCTGGTGAGAAGAGAAATATCACAATGTAGGAAATATGTTTCCTTAATTGCTTTTCCCACGAATCTCCTTAACTGCGGACAGAACGAGATATAAGGTGGGAGAAGAAAAAAAGTGTGAAATCTCTGCTAATAGTGATAGCTTTCGATGTATTTTGTTCCAGTGTGTGTTTTCAGAGTTGCTTTTTTCATTATTTCTGCTTGATTCATCATTTGAATAACACTGATAAGCATTTCATTGACAATAAAAACTGGCTTATTCACACAACGATATTCTTTAGATAACAATTCTTAACATATTTTCGAATATGAATCACATTTTAAAACTTAAAGATTGTTTCCTTCTTTTGCGTGTGAAATATTTCATTTACTTATCTTTACTCAGAATGAATTTTTCTGTTTTTTATGTATTATAGAATAATCAGAGAAGTTTGATTATGCAATACTCAAACAATATTTAAGCATTGTTATATAATAAATTTGCACGTGATTTCTTCTTAGCAAAGAAAGTGGGAAAGTTTTCCTACAATTTTTTTTAAAAAATTCTATTTGTACCTATTGCACTCTATATCCGAAGTGAGACCAAGTGCAGTTTGTGCCTCTGCAGTTCTCCCTTTGTATGGAAACAACCATTTGAATGACTTACAGCAGTTACTGGACTGAAAAGTACAAATCATTGCACAGAAAAGTAGCATTAAATATCTAAGACTGAAATCTTATAAAAACAGTATTGCTAGAAGTGCAGTGCTTTCGAAAAGCTTCTGGCCTTTTAATGAACAGTTCACGGGCTCATCTCAGATCTTTCTAAAGATTTCACTTTCAGCCGCAATTTCTGGTCACTGTAAATGTCGTAAGCATAAAAACATCGCAGAGTGACAAACAAACCAGACATTTCTTCCAAGATTCGAACCCAAAAACATTATTTAGATTTCTACTTCCTCGACAGTGTGCTGAATAGGTAACTAAGTTTTACAGTATTTGTGAATTCGCATAGTTGTACAGGTGCACAATAAATTGCTAGAAATAATCGGGAATATATCTTAAAATGCGTCTAGAGACAATGGCTCATTTTAGTGATGCAATTAGATTACGAAACCAGCATTTGAGTGAAGAAAAATTTAAAAACAACTTCAAAAAATATTTCAACAACATTTTACACAATTTTTAGTATATATTTTTGTTTCATATCTATGTAATTAGTTAAATTTCAAATATATCATATGTACGGAATAAAAGTATAAAAATATATTTTATTTTTATATTTTTATTATTTTTATATTTAAAGTGCCCCCTTTATATTTTATAGATTTAGTCTAAATTTAAGGAACAATCTAGGAATATTTAGATTACCGCATATTAATATTACAAGAGTTATAAAAGGTTCTGCAGTATTAATTTATATTGCCTTGAAGCTACTAAGCGCAATCAATTTCTTCCCAATTTAAAAACATAATCCAGTGGATGATATTAAAGTTTGCGCCGACCACACACACAATTGGCTGAATGGTTAGCGTTCCTGACTCCTGAGCTGTGGGTCCCGGGTTCGAATCCCGGTTCGGGCATGGATGTTTCTTTCCTTCTCTGTTCTCTCTGTGTTTCCCTGGACTTTCTTTTGTGTTTTTGTATGAATATGGACCGCCCTATAAACGGGTTTGTGGTGGTATGGCGCGGGTAACGCTACTTGCCTCCGTGACTTAGTTCACAGGTGCCCGCTGGGTAACGAGAAATGAGTAACAGTCTCTGGTCTTGTTGTGGCATAGGGTTCAAACCCTCTTGTGCCCGCCATTGGAAAATATTAAAGTTTGCAATCTCTTTCCAAACTAGGTACATTTAAAATCTCTCGCGCATATTTAAAGTGACACTCTCAACACATAGTGGCCTTCGGCATGGTCTTGCCGCGCTCTTCCAGATACACTAGCATTCAATTAAAGTAGTTGATGTCTAGTTCAGGACACAATAATTTAAGGAAATCTGAAATATTCGATGTATATGTGCGGAGTCTCAATTGGATCATTATTTGCTATTGTCAATTTTAAGTGGGTTAAACTCAATGTTTACTTCTTTTCACAAATGGTACTTTTAGAAAACATATTGCTCATCTCTAACATGGAGAGAAAATTAAATGACTGGGTTGTGTGTGTGTGTGTGTCATTTATAGAGAATTCACTCACTGCAAGAGTATCCGAGCTAGCAAATAAACTTAAGCTTACATTTAATCAGGTCTTAAGCCACCTCAGTTGTATAGATTTATTGTGGTTCAAAATCCATTTTAAACGGTCAACCCTGCTTGAGATATTCTTGTGTAGAGCTACAGACAAACCAAACCAACCGCTGCTAAAAGGTATTATATAATTTCATATTAAAGACCCAAATTCAGAGTTCAGTTACATAGTTTCACAGTATAATACTATATATATCACTATATCCTCTCTCTCTGGCTCTTTATATTAAGCTGGCGGTCGAATGCTTATCATTCTGGCTTTCGTTTCAATAGTTCGTGGGTTCGAGTCTCACCTCGGGTCTTGGATGTTTTTAGTGGTTTATAAACTATAGATAGCCCTCGTTTGAAAAAAAATCCCCGTTGAGTTACAAACAAATCAAAATTCTTTCTCGGTGTAAGGATTCAAGTTACCTCTACGCCCTTGCCGATTTCAAATTTTGGCACAAGATGGACTAATTCAACGGAAGCCCACGATTTCAAACCACTGCAATATCCATATGCTGGAGGTAACACTTGAACCTACGAACTGTAGAAGGAATGCCGGTGTTGTTCAATTGATTTCTCGGGTGTTAATATATGCTGTAGTTTGGAACCTAATTATAAATCGTAGGTCACGGTACAATACAATGAGTGTAAAAAGTATTCGTACAGTACGACAATTGATTTAAAATAGATCCGTTCATAAAAATTATTAACATAAATTCCATTTTAATTAATTAGAAATATATAATAGAACATCTTTTCACTAGTTTCAGGTGAAATTTACACAAAAATAATTTAATACATGAATAAATATTTACAAAACTGAAACAATCCAACATCTTGTGGTATAAAAAGTATTCGTACATCAGGCATATATTGGCCAACACAATCATAATATTACATCTAATACCTTGTAGGATATCTTTTAGTTCGAATAACTGCCTTGAGTCTCTTTGGCATCGATTCCACCAATTTTGCTGTTATTGAGCTAGATATGGCATCCCATTCTTGATTAAGAGCCGATTCCAAAACATTTTTTTAGAAATATGTCTGGATCTAATATTTTTTATCAAGAACGTCCCATAAATTCTCGATAGGGTTGAGGTCCGGTGATTGAGGAGGAAATTTCATGAACTTTGGGGTATTATATAGTATCCAGAATCTTGTGTTTAGGGCTGTGTGCTTGGGATCGTTATCATACCTGAAAACGTAATCACCATTCAAGTCCATTTTTGTTGCACTAAGTCCTAAATTATTGTTTAAAATGTCAATATAAAGTTGATGATTCATAATGCCTTTAATAAAGACTAATTTCCCCACCCCAGAAGCACTCATACACTCCAAAACAAGTAGACTTCCACTACTATGTTTCACTGTTGGCACTAAATACTTATAATGCATTTCTGTATTGCACTTTCTCCATACCATTCGTCTCCCATCCGATCCAAATATGTTGTATTTACTTTCGTCTGTAAAGATTATCTTTTTCAAGAAATTTGGATTTTCATTAACGTATTGCTTGGCGAAAGACAATCGCAGTTTCCGATTCTTCTCACTAACAAAGAATTTTCATCTCACAACATGGCTATGGAAACCTTCATTTCTGCATGCATTTCGAACAGTACTTACAGATTGCAGTTCTCATGTTCTTTAGGTCTGATGTTAATGCAGGAGCACTTATTTTGGGATCCTTCTTTAATGAATGTACCAGAAACCGTCTGTCAGATGATGTCAATAGACATGGTCGCCCAGTACGAGAACTGTTTTGAACCGTTAGAGTGTCAACAAACTTTTTTATGATTGAGTGCACAGTTTAATGGGGCCCATCAACCAGATCAGAAATCTTGTTGTACGATTTACCATTTTTACGGACCTTTAAAATCAGTTCTCTTTCGGAAACACTTGTCTCTTTACTTTTACGACCCATTACAGAATTTCTATAGTTTCTCACTACATTAAAATTTCCACTGAAGAACCTTTTAAGTAACAACATTAATTTCCTGTGATATTTCAGAGATAACAGTTGAACATTATAGAGGACCTAGATCCGCGATGCAGTGTTTCAATTGCCAAAGATTCAATCACAGTGCCGAAGTGTGCCATATGGCACCCCGGTGAGTAAAGTGTGGGGGATCTCATAACACTAGAGTGCCCACAAAATAATATTGAGCAACCCAGGTGGGTCTCACCCAGCAAGCTGTAATGGAAGTCCCCAATACTCTAAACCCAAAGCAAAAACATCCAAAGAAAAATAACTACAATCAACAAAAAAGCAGATTATGTGAACCTGGTGTCTCTTGTGCTAAAGCTATATACCGCTATAGAGCAACAAACTTCTCCGGTCGTTCTCTCAAGAAACTCAGGAGAATTTTCACATTTAATTAAACTAATTAATGAAATTGTAGTGAGGGATAGTGTGGAGCTAGAGTAACTAATGTGGACTGTATAATTAAAAACAATAACAGAGTTCATTATTAGAGATACACAACAGGAGTTGCCGACACGGGCACTTATATTAATAGAGATATATAAGTAGCCGACAAGGGCTCTTAATATTAGTAGAGATACATAATGTAAGTTATCCCGACAAGGGTTTACTTCTTTCTTCGAGTGCTGGAGAGAGAAATCTGAAGTTACAAGCATTAACGCGACTGCAGCGCTGCTTACACAGAAACATTCATAAAAATACCGCCCCCCCAGTCTTTGAAATAATACAAATATTTCAATAAACCTGAATTAGGTACATTTTTTAGAATATACATTACTTAAGCATGGAATATATATAAGAGCAAGAGTAAACATAGATAAGAATATGATGTGAATAAGGCATGCAGTTTGGTTCTTATCAATTAAATCTAACAATATTATAGTAGTTATTTAAATACAAAATAATACATAATTTTCAAACTGATTTTTAAATTTCTTTTTCTTTTCTTTTCTTTTTTTTGTAGTTTTACCTTTATATAAGATTTTTCCCCGACATTTTAGCAATATTATGAATTATATACAACATAAGTAATAATTCAATGATAAAATATTTAGACATAACATTTAGTATAACATCAATTAAAAATAAAGTAACAAAACAAAAGGACAAGTAAGAAGAAATATAATTCTACCATTATTAAGAAGGAAATTTGGGGATTCATATTAAGTATACAAATACTTAACATTTTGTGTGAACTTTAAAGTTTTACATTTAAATAACAATAAATTGCTCATTAATTTACAAATGCACATAAACTATTTATATTACTATATAATAAATATAGCTATATTGACATAACATTTATTATCATAGGATTAAATAACTAATTTTTTTTTATTCAGAAGACAAGCTTAGTTTTTCAAACCTGTGTCTATTTATTCATAAAAATTAGCTTCGTCAAAATAACTTCCCTAAAATCATTAACCAATGTATAACGAAGTATTACTTATAAATCTTGAATTGGCTATATAACATATCTTAGTTGATTCGAAGGAAATATAAGAATACAGAAAATAAGCACGAGAAACAAGATACAATTTTCAAGCAATATATAATTCTGAATTGTTTACTTTATATATTCATTATACATACAAATCTTAAATGATGCATTTTAATTTTTTCAACTGATCATACAGCTACACACTCACAAATCATTATTATAAAGAAAACATACTTTATTGATCAAGTGCAAATGTTGAATACAATCCAAGAGAGAGAGAGAGGTTCAATTTGTATTAATACAAACTTGGTAACATCACTGAGCATAAATATATTAAATAGAAAATTTCAGACAATTAATAACTCTAAATATAAAAATAGGGGATTCATATTAGTATTTCAATCATTAATTCCTGTATTTGACTTATTGTACCTTTGTATTTATAGTATTGAATTTTATTATTCATTCAACATAATATCTAATTGATTGAAAATATAATACTTTTGTGATTAATAGTCATTAAGAAAATTACCAAAGCATATATTTGTTATTTAATAACTTACAATTATGAAATAATGCAAATAAAATATATAATCATACCTACTTTATGCACATACATGGGAAAACTTTGAATGTCTTAATAACAGAGGAAAAAGATAAATGACAACAAAAGTTCACAGTTTTATTTAATTGTGTAAATAGTCAAGATTAATATTGATCTAAATAGACTTATGTAAATTATAAAGATTCTGAACTATTTTTATTATTTTACTTTTGACTTAATAGTATCGAAATAATAATATTTAATAGTTTTTATTGAAAAGACTATAAATATCAAAAATAAATCTTAACTAAAATCTTTGTACAATTTGATTTTGGAACATAATGAAAGTTATATAAAAGTTTTATACCTTGCATCTGTTATCCAGTGATAGCTCTTGCATCTTCAGAATTGGTTTGTATTTTAATAGGTTGATATGCTTGAAAAACAATTACATCTTTTTCATCAGGAAATTCAGAGAAATGTTTGCAATAATTTGTCTTTTCAGATTTCTTCGTGGGTTTAAATTCAACAGATATGTATTTCTCTGCGATTTCTTTGGTATTTTGTCGAAAAGTTGCTCCTTTCATGACAGCTAAATAATCATTTTCCTTTATTGTGTGTGTTTGATTGAAGCAATGATTAATTCTGGTTTTTGATGTATCATTGGGTGGTGTTGATGCATTTTTCTTCCTGGATACTTCAACTGATGGCCATTAAAAGAATCGGAAGAAATTCTGTAGAGGTAGAGTATGACTTCTATGGAGAATTATATTTTTTAATTCAATGGAAGGAGAATCAACACATGGCGATGACGTAGATATAAACTGAAAGTCGGAATCTAAAGTATACAACAAGTCTAGCGATCTTGGATTTAAATAACAACTTCAAGAGATTCTGATAGTGTCATGTAACCTTCAACAGAAGAAAATATTGATGAAAAGTGAATTCATTTTCTTTCATCGTCACCTGGTAATAGTTGAATACTTCTTAATGATATTGTAGGAGGAGGATTTTGATGATGTGGAAACAATTTTTCTTATACTGAAAGTTATTGTGATTCAGTTGATCACTTATTGAAGACACTGTAGTCTCATTTTTGACTTCAGTAATAATGAAAGTTTCTTGGCTATATTTTTCAGTCATAGAATTTCCCATAGAGCGGTTTAATGGGTAGTCTTTAGTTTAGAATTTTCATTTGTAGTCACATGACTAATAGAAGGAACACTGTTCAGTGAAGAAGACTTGAAGAATTCCAAAAAACTTACTTTCAAAGAAATGTCTTTTTTTAGAGGTACATAGAAATAGTTTGAATTGAGATTAGTTTTGGAAAATTAAGAGAAAAGTTTCCTTTTCCGCGGTACACTAGCTAAAAACATCTAGAGTGTTAGATATTAAAGGAGGTTTTCCTACCGTTTCGGGAAAATTTCTATCAACTTTTTAGTTCTTATTACATGTTGTAATATTTAAAATATCGGTGATATTGGAATTTCCTCCGAGTTCTTCTAATTCATAGTTTGAAACAGAAGTTAAATTTTTGTAATATATGTGTCACCTGGTATCCGGTAACGAGAATTTTCGAACAGCTCATTGCAGAATTTCTGTTTTTTACTTCAGATCAAATTTAAATTTTCAACAGTATCGACTTCCCAAAAATCTTTAATTGAGTTGCTTAGGAAATTCACTGATAAGAAAGAAACAGTGGTGAGAAGGGAAATCATCTTCATATTTGGATAATTTAATACTTCCGGAAACTAAAAATAAACAAAATAACTATCTTGAAGCAATAAATTATCCTCTAATTTTATTATATCAGTTTTCAAAAATTGAAGGAACAGTTCTGCGCCTAATAAAAATAAAGTTTATTTGGTTTAAAATAAAAGTAATAATAAAGTTTATTTGGTTTAAAAAATTCAGGATCAGCTAACCATTCATTTTGAAGAATTTGCCGTTGAGTAATATGTAAATGTTTGGAAGGGGTCCACCGTCTCTACAGTCCAGTTACTACCCTTATCAGTATTAGATAACTTAGCAGTTAACTGAGATTTAAACTTCGAATCGGAGTTGTTATTTTATACCTTTTTTATTCACCCAATTTGTGCCCCGCCTCCGCACTTATGAAATAGCTCATAGAAGCTGAGTCCCAAATCGCCCTCGGAGTTACAGAGTCGCGGTGTTTATCAACACATAATTTGAGTCCCCACTATTCCAGAGAGAGCAGATGGGGGAGAAACCTCCGATTTTTCTTCGCACGTGGCACTTCTCTCTTGAAGCGACACAAATTGTCCACCTACCCCTTTATGTAAAAAAGAAATACAAATCTTATATTTTCTAACATGTATGCGATGAATTTTGGCAATCCTAACAAAAAGAATTATGAGCATTAACAAGAAGAGTTTTGGATTTCTAACTAAGAGACAGGGAAATTGATGACTTTGCGTCGGTTTCGTTTGAATATTTCTGACAATGGATTCCAAAATTTGACTCGTTTTTTCAATAAATTGTAATAATTTATCTAAATTTATAATATATTGGTTCTCTAAACCAAGCTCAAGTTAAATTCTAAAGTTTTTATCCAATTTAGGAATTAAAATATTTACTAATAAAGCATCAGAGAGATAAATCATCACGGTAAAATTTAAGAAGTTTTAAACTCTAAGATTTTTATTTGCGTTATCTAGCCGTTCTCTTGCCGCCCAATTTGTCTAGACATGCTTTCTGACTGCTGATAGGGAGGTCCTGGGTTTGAATCCCGGTTCGGGCATAGATGTACTTTCTCTCTCTATCTATCCTTTGTCCTTTCCTTGTATGAATGTGGAGTGAATGGTTACCTACCCTATTAACGGGTACCTATGGCATGTGTGTACTGAGGAAGTCGGACTTCACACCAAAATAGGGTTCACTTGGAAAAGTGGAGCAGCGCACCCCATATTGCCAGCTTGGTTGACACACGACAACAACAACAACAGTTCTTTTATATCTTTTGAGAATTCATGCGTTCTATTTGGGAAATTTATTATTTTGTTTCGATTCGTTTGTTTTCATGGCGAACAGTTGATGTCTTCAGAAGAGATTCATTAAGTATCATCCGCAGTGTTTCAGTGGTGACTTGGTAGACCACGCACACACACACACACACACATCACGCACACGCACACACACACACACACACGTACACACACACACACACACACACACACACACACACACACACACAGGGCGTAAAATGAAACAGCTTTTGAGAATCTAATAAATATGGACAGCAATTAATTAAATTTTCAAAGTCAATTTTAAAACTATTAAATTGTTCTATCAAATGCTGGTATAGGAATGGAAGGTAATGGAGAACTATGTGCTTTAAAATTATCATCCGTAATATTTAAATCAGAATTAATAGAATTAGACGGAATTTTAAGTAAAGAAAACACACTTATCTGAGTTTTTCAACCCTTTTCTCCAATTTCATCAATATTGCATCGGTTACAGCTAATTCTTCATCTTTGGTAATTTGGTAATACTGATTCCAGATTTTGTAAGCAGCGATTTTCATCAAAGATTCCGGTTTGCATGTACGTTCAACGTTGGATGGCTTTTCCAATGTTCTAGTTTCCGTGGAAACAACGCATTGTTTTAATGTGTTCAGTTTCGTTTTCAATGCTTTGCCAATTTGTTAATTTAATAGACAATGGCTCCATTTTCACCAGTGATGACGTCAAATGTATTGAAGGAGAGTGTGGAGTAATTAATGGGGACTGTGTGTGTGTATCATTGAAAACAATAACAATTTATTATTAGAGATACACACGCCGACAAGGGCTCATAATATTAGAAGAGATACATAATGTAAGTTACCGACTAGGTCTCGTAATACACCACTTTCTTCGAGTGTTAGAGATAGAAATATGAAGTGCTGCAGACGTTAACGACTACAGCGCCGCTTACGCAGAAACATTCATAAGCAGAAATTAAAAACATCTTTAATGGTATCTTATTAAGGAACTTTTACTTGAATTACATCAAATACCATACCCTATGGACCAAGTATTTACGTTAACTTCATATTTTCAATGTTTAGAAAAATTAATTTAACTTAGTCTTAATATTACCATTGTAATAATTTTAAAATCTATTAAAAATAATCGAAATTTCTATTTATTTTGATATAATCCTTTAAACTTACTCGTTAAAAATAAGTCTTAAGGCGTAGATAGAGCAAGTAAAATCTACAATTTAGTTCCTCCCACGTAATAGTTACAACCAATGATATGCCAGCTCATTAACAGCTACAGTCTACTCTCCTCCAAAATCTCCAGGTGAAAGTGAGGATCTCGAGAGCCTTTGCTGAATGGAAGCAGGCACATCTTTGGGAAGGGGGTGCTTTGATCATCAGAAGGCTGTGAGCTCAAATCCCAACTGAATCGAAGATCCGTCGAGTTCCCTGAAGGCTAAACAGATCGTGGGGTGTCCTTCAAGGGTGTGGGTTCTGCTCCATTAAGGAGCAGCACTCTCCTCAGTGGAGTTCAGATGCCTCAGTGGGTGCTTGTGAGCTCCTCAGAATTCTTCCTACAAAGTAATCGGTTGTAAAAGCCTTACATGAAGCATTCGTCAGTTTTTTTTTTCATTTTATGAGGAAATACATTTCTTACTTAATGAATTCTACGGAATATAGGGGGAAGTAAGGGATTCAATTCCCGATTTTCGTAATTTCTATTCCTTTCATTTTTAAAAAGTATAAAAAATATTTAAAAAATTGCCACATTATATATGTAATCAATCTGTTAAGATTCGAAATTTTAATCCATTTATCTAGATTTGTCAATTTTTACCCTTTATCTTCTTGGGAAATGAAATATATATATTCTCAATCAATAATACGTTTGTGTCTGAAATAAATCATGAAAATTGGCTGACTCAACTTTTAATTTTATCATCAATTGAACTTTTAATTTTATAATAATTGAACTTTTGATTTTATCATCAATTAAACTATTAATATGCAGCTAGTTATTTTTTCTATTTTTTATTTCTATGAAAAAATAATTCCATTTTAAAATAACGAAGTCTATTCATAAGAAATTTCTGGTTTTTAGATGATTATCTGAAACTTTTTATCTAATTTCACCCTTTTTGGCGATCCCTTCTCAAAAAGAATCGCCAGAGAATGACTCATCAGTGATGATTCGCAGCAGAATTCTGGTTAATAACACCAACAGTCCACCAGTATCCAATTCATTGGATTCAGAAATGGAATCGAAACTGTTTGTTAAATTGTGCTTTTTGTTCTTCAATTGTAAAAAATTAAGAAAGTTGATTATTGTTATTCACTCATGATTATCAATCATAATTTATACTCATAATTATTCCTTAGTAACAAAAAAGGTGCTTATTGTTTTGATGAAAGCTGATGTAATATGAGAAAGTTCATATTTATCCATGTAAGTTCATATTTATATACGTATTTTTAATTTCGACGTAAAATTTTGATATATTTACATTTGGAACATATTATATTTTTAGCAGAAAACCGTACTGACGTTAGAGATTCAACTTTAAAAAATCTAACTCTGAATACCTTTCTAGTGAAAATAATAACTGTAGCTATAGGGAGTCAAAACGCATGTCGTGTGAATATTACGAAGAAATGAAATATGAAAAAAATGTGGAGTTTACGAATATTCTAATAATACAAATTAGAAACCAGATTACACTGAAATATTAATACAAATTCAATTTATACTGAACCGCATTTCAAACAGACACAACAATAGCAACTGAAGTAGATAAAAGATTGGAAATATGAAAAAAAAAAATTTATAAGTATATATACTGTGGACAAAATAAATTTTATGAAGGCTCATAAAGTATTCGATCAATTTACATGACATAAAACTCTGGGCGTATTTTATACTTGCTCAAAGTTTGAAGTATGTTGTATATTTCCATATTTGAAAGTAAAATAGAAATTAGAATTTTGATCACCTTAGATACTTTGGTAATAAAAGTTCTATATTTTTGTTATAAATTAATTTATAAGTGTGTTTTTATTGTAGTTAAAACACATTTAGTTCATGCAAAAATTATTTCAGATTGGGATGGAAAAATATAATATATATAATTCAACATTTCATGATGCTAAACTAGTGATAAAGGGCCGAATATGATCGAAGCAATCCAAAATCCGCAACAATAGGTGTGCAGTTTGATGCAATCTATAGGCATAAATAAAATGTAAACTAGAACTGAGTAATGCAAATAGGAAAATAACTGGGAAAAAATATGCAAGTGACAGAAAAATCTACTTCTTTGCATACTTAAGGAATCACATTTTTTATATAACTCTAAATTATCAAATCTTTTTGCAAACAACACTTCCGTAAGTAAACTTTTTTTATGAGAACAGTATCATGTTTAAAAATGTTTTTCCTTTTTCAGGGGAAATATTATTTTTTTCTAAATTTATAAAAAAAATCCCTACATTATTTGACGTATGATATGCAAACAAACGACTATCTTACACTGATTAAAATTTATTTCAGATGGACAAGAAATGTTTATCCTCCCACGCGTAGCACAAATATGTATTAAATGTGTAACGCTGTAGACAGAAGTCCCTGGTAATTAAATTTGCGTGATTTTTTTTAACGAATGTTGTACAATTTCTATTGAATTTTTTATGACACTGATTTTCTACGCGCGAGAGGAACTTCCATTGAAATTGAGTTTCAAAAAGCATCTCTGAATACCTTCCGCTGTCATTCCCGTAATCAATGATAGAATAAATTTATTTTCTAAACTTTCATAACTTGCTAGAAAGCTTTTTTTTTTTATTCATCGTATTTACGTCTGAAAATGTGTGCATGTTTTTTATAGTTCCACAAATTTTCTGATTCTTTTAAGTTATTGTAAATTACGTACACTGAATTTATGAATAGAGAAAATCAATTCATTAATCAATGAAAACAAGATTAAAAATTGAATAATATAATCAGTATATTTAGTATTTAAATTCTTGCAATGTACTTTTTCATACAAATATCTTAGTTCTAGTAATGTCTCATAGAATTTAAGTATAAATAACAATTCACACTTTAAAAAAAGTATAAAGTGATCGAAATCATGAACTATCTATGTCATCATTTAATTGTTATTGTTTGATTCCTTGAGAAAATAGCTGACCAACTCGATTTAGAAATGTTGAATATTTAATCAAAAGATGCGCTAAAATTGTTTATCTTAAGTAATTAAAGGCTTCATGACTAAAATCCAGTTTTACAAATTAAAAGTATCGGTTGTAAACTCATATATAATCTTATAATACCATTTTTTAAATACCCACGAGTCAATTTTTTCTTAAATAAACTTTTATAATCACAGAATATTTTCCCATCACATTTGTTAACTGAGATTGTTTTTGAAGCATAAGGAAATTGATATGATGTTAAAAATTTTATAATTGCATCTAAAACAGGCGATAAAATAATTCTAAATTTCCACTATCCCAGATAAAAATATCGGTGGTAGATCTTTCTCTTTTTCTGTGTTATTAGTTATATTATATCGTATAATTCGCACGCGCCAAAAATACACCATTCAAAACCTTTTCACAATTTGAAAGTCCATTCAAAAGAAGAATCCTTTTTATTTAATCATTTTCTCATAAATGTCCTTCCGCATGACGCAATGTGGGTGATTCCAGCACTAAGTAATTTGCACCATCGAGAGCGATGCATAAAAAATGCATCCTTTTTTTTCAAAGCGCCAATTAAGCATCTATAGCAGAGCAGGGTTTCACAGCGGCCATCAACCACCCTTTCGCCGCGCTTTGCTTTTGTTCCCACGCTGCGGATCAGCTGAGTGTGCATTCCCACGTCTCCTCCGTAGCTCGTGCACGCCCCCACCCCTACCAATCCGTTCGGAGGAAGGTCTTTACATAAGACTGCACTTATAAGTAGACGGTCCCTGGATAGCAAGGGTTTTTATTCCAACTCTCTGGATTGGCTGGATACGGATGAAGTGGGATGCGACAAGATGAGTTTGTTGGACAAATAGAGGAGGAAGTCGAGTATTTGTTTATATCTTGTTGTTTTGTGATTGGGAGGAGCTGGCCGGTAAATCCAGGTGTGAAATTCGATCAGATTTGTCCTAGAGTGGATTTTAATCAGTGAGTGCCTTGCCATCGGATGCTCTGAATCTGCGAGGTTCATTTCGTCTCTGAAACCATGAATGAAGTGTACTTGCCGGAGGTGAGTAGACTGCTTTTATATTCCAATTCAACTATGCTGGAAATAATCTGAATTTTTTTTGAAATTTTTAATATTTTTTTTGAAATTTTTTATAAAATAAAAAAATGTTTTTATAAAAATGCGAAAATTTTTCGAATAATCCAAATGAAAACAATGCAGAAATGTATTCATTAAAAATTACATTTATTAAAAAAGGGGAAAAATTAAATAATATTTTTTTTAAAATAATATCTTTATATAATATAAGAATAAGAACAAAAGAATTATTTTGAAGCAATATGGTCAGAAATCTGTTTTCAAATAAAATATATTTTTGTCAATTTGTATTGTTTTCTGAGAAAAACTGAAGTTGTATTTGTGATTTTGTTTAAAAAATATTTTACGAAGTTATGTAAACCAATTTTCAAAATAGTTTCTTATTTAATTTTTGGGCAAAAAAACATGATTTGAATGTTTATTAAAAACTAAAAGAAATATTTTTTTATCAATTAAAACACTTGAAATAATAGATAACAATGTCAACTGACCGAGGAATTTTGATTTGACTCGTCACGATAAATAGGAAATATTGTAGAAGAAATATATTGTCTTGCTAGCATTTTATATAAAAAGGAAAATATAATTTTGTTAGTTTGATGTTCTGAAACTAATTTAAAGTGTTTTTGAGTATGCGATTAGTATATAGATAAAAAATTTTTAAAATTAAACTATATTAATTTTTAGAGCATTTTTAAATTAACTTTTGAATCAGTAGTAATACATTTTAAAAAATACACAGAAAATTATATTTTAAAGTGCGAAAGTTAAATTATTTTTAGGTTTGGTTTGGTTTGTTTGTTGCTCAACGGTCATTTTTTGCACACGAGGGCTAATTAGACCAGGACTTACAGCTTAAAATTATTTTTAGGTTAAATATTATTGCATATTTGATGATATATATATATATATATATATATATATATATATATATATATATATATATAATCTTTACAATATTCGATATATATATATAATATTGAATATTGTAAAGAGAATGCAGTATTAAATTCAACTAATATCTTATTAAGAGAAAATGAGTAATATTTAAATACTACTATAAATATATAATAATAATAATAATAATAATATATATATATATATATATATATATATATATATATATATATATATATATATATATATATATATATATATATATATATATATATATATATATAATAAATACTTTCAGAAAATGCTCAGAATTTTTTGAATTTGTATCTACGAAGTTCATACATTTATTTAATGAACTTTTTGACGCTTTTATCATTTTTTTATAAAATTATTTTATTTTAATGTAATGATTTATATACACGTGCGGTTTCATTTCGATTATTCAAAACATCACAAATCTGAATTTTTTATTTAGAAATTAAGCTAGAAAACTCAAATGATAAATTTTTTACAAATGTTGTTATACAAATGTATTATTATTTTTGTTTTGTTCAGTACAATAAATACAGCAAATTTATTGGATCATTACAAAACTATTGATTATATCAAAATTTATCTATTTTTCAATTTGTTTCATTACAAAATATTAAGTTATATAATTATTAATATATGATAATCAAAGTAATAAGCAAATTAGTCATCTGATATTTACTAAAAATTTCTGGTAATGTTGAAGTTGACCTTTATATTCTCTTCTTTAGATTTAAAAAAAAGTTTTTGAAATATGTTTCTTAAATCTGCTTGAGTTATTAAACAAGTATAAGTTGCAAATTTTTCATTTGCGTATCATTACGGTGGTGGAGTGGAATTGTCGCTACTGTTGAGATAGTATGAAGAGAAATCCTTAATAGAGAGAGAATTTTCAGAAACTGTTGAAGAAAGAACCCCTTCAGAACTTTCCGCATGAATGCGAACGAAACCAATAAACCTCACAAATGCCACTTATATGGGAAAAAATTCCAAAAAAAAAAACTAAGTTTTTAAAAATAAAGATAAATCAGGTGACCCCAGCTGAATTGTGTTTTAAGGTTTGATTTATAACGATCAGCTACTTTTAAATGAGTGAAATAAAAACTAGAGTGTTTTGGACTTTCGATCAACCTATTTGCCGTTATTATAATCGATCGCAGGCGATTCCAGTGTTTTTCGAATATCGACTTCGAATTTTCATTTTTCACTGCAACGGATGTACTTATAAAAAAACGTTTCTATCGGTTCTGTGAAGGGTTTGTTTTATGAGGCTGAATTGATGGCTAGGAAGATAGGACTGGCAAAACAACCATTCAACAATCGACAGATAGATTAAAACATTCATTGTAATTAATTATCCTTTAAAGATTTTAAATTCCCAGCTATTGCCATCAGCTGCAATATATATTTGAAGTAAGAGTGCGGAGTTAAAGTTTTTGAGTGACATCTTCCGTACACATGCTTTCGTGATGTTAAAAAAAGTGAATTTTCCTCAGTTTAATTATAATTTACGATTAATCATTTTTTTATGTAGCAGATCTAACAAATGCTTGAAAATAGAGCATTTAACTAAAGAAGTAAAATATTAGCAAAATGAATAAAAAAAAATTTTCCTTCGTCATTTGTTAAACAAATGTAAAGAAAAAAAAATCAAACAAACAAGGAGTTACTTCGTTAATGTATGTACTCCGTTTCAAATACAACTGGGGGTCAAATAACACTGGTAAATCTCGTTTCTCTTTTTAAAAACTGATTTTGTACTGCCGAATAAGGCGAATTTAGTTAGTTATTTTAATTGCAAATAATTTGAAATCATCATTTTTTATAATAATCTGCTGAAAATCAAACATATATAAATTTCTTTTTTTCTCTTCTAAAATTAACAACAAAAATTAATATAATTTAATCTTTTACTAAAGGTTATCACTTAATTTTCTAAAGTTTCTCAACTTCTAGAAAATTTAATTGCCACGAAAGCATAGGGGTTAAAAAAATTCCCTCTTTTGAAAGGAAATTTTAAGTAGAATTAACAAATGACCCATAAAGCCTCAAAAAATAATAGTAAATTTTTAAATTATGGTTTAATATTAAAAAAATAGTTTTTACGTGAAAATCCATTACGTTTGATTTTTTGTTTATCATTTTTTTTATATAAAACATTTAGCCATGGTACTTGTATAAATATAAGTTTCCATTTATTTGTATAGTTAGCTTTTCAACTAACGTTTTGGTTAAACTTGCTATTTATCTTTTCAATTTATAATCGTTTCTGATATGTGAGTGAACGATTTATGGTCTAACATGTTTTGTTTTTAACACTAATCATACCATAACGGGTCAAATGACCCATTTTGAACTTTTGCATTGATAATGCACGTATTATCTTATTACTTCTCCAAATTTAACTTACTGACTTTTTCTGACTAATTAAGTCTACTGTTCTTATACTATTTTTATAATTTTTTGTTTTGTTTATTTTGAGTAATAACTGTCGTATACCGTTGTCTACCACATCGGGTCATTTGACCCGGAGAACATTTTTTTTGTTTTATAAGCTTATCAATACATATTGCTTATCTTATTGTATTCAGTAAACTGCAAATGTATGCTAAGACTGTTACGTAAAGTAGTTCAATCAAAATAGCTGAGAATAATTCAAGAAAATATAAAAATTTTAGATTGAAACTAGATTTTTGTGTAAAAAAGGTAGCAAAAAAAGAAAAGTTTAGTACACAGTTTTTATTTTATTTTGATAGCTTTATTAGTGATACAGGTAACTATTTGCCCATAAAATGTCGAAACGAACGAGACAGTCCAAATTCTTAGAAGATATAAATGATATTGGAGAAGAGTTTTCGGAAATCGGTGAAGATGAATTTTCTGAAAAGGAAGATATATTGGTTACAAACGAAAATGAGTCTGAATCTACAGATACTGACAATGAAGAGGAAAATATTGTGAATATCGGTTGTGGACGAAAAAGAAGAAGATTACTCTCAAGTTCTGAAGAAAGTGAAGCAGAAATAAATGAACAACATGTTGCAATTGATGGATCTGTTTAGGAAGAAATACAAATAGGTGGCACACCTGGAAGACCACCACTTCATAACATTTTCAGGCAAGAAGTAGGCCCAACAGGATATGCTAAACGTCAGCCCTGTTACGTCAGCCCTGTTGCCTAACCCTGTTACAGATTCTAATAAACGTAAGAGGTGTCAAATAGGATACTGCAAAGATAATAAAACTAATAAAATTTGCTCCAATTGTAAAAAATTTGTTTGCGGGAAATGTGCGACGGAAACACTTATGTGTAAAAAATGTGATGTATAAAAACAACTCTTATTTTTTGCGTTTGAAATAGAAATTGTAAAAATACTATTTCATATAATTATAATACATATTTTATTATCATTATATTTTTATTTCCTTTCCAACATCCATATTTCATACATAAAAGTAGGAAACGTAAATTTCGGGTCATTTGACCCGCTATGGTAAACTAGGTATCTAATAAGTGTTAGTATGATTAGTGTTAACAAGATTTCTCTTCTTTACACACAAAGAGATACAATTTCTAATTTTATACATTTGTGTCTGTATTCATTTGATCTAACTGTGATTAAATATTTCGCTCTATAGTAGCGTTGGTTTCATTTACAATAATTCGATTTCAAGAGTGCTTAGAAGTACTAATGTGAATACCCAAATCTTATTAAACTTTTTCTACCTAAAATTCAATTTGTTAAAATTATTATGTAGAATCAATTGCACATTTCATTTTTAATGGGTTCTTATGATCTGCATAGATCATTATTTTTAATTTTTTATAAATTTGCACGAATACATAATCCTAATTTATTTTCAAAAAATACCTAACCCTTTTAAATGTTCATTATGTTTGTGATCCGCATGCAGCTTGGTCATCCTGAGAATCTTATTTCGATAGTTATTAACTATTTCAGAAGTTCTTGTTTACATAGATTTTTCTTGATTTAGTTGTCTTGAGTTTGTTATACTTGAACTTCACATACCAAGCAAAATCTACTAAATAAAATGAAGGATAAGAATATTCATCTAAAAATAATTTTTAGAAGTTATTTTTAAAAAAAAAAAAAAAATAATACTTTTATCCTTTTTGTTGATACTTTTTTAATTTATTGTTGGCCTTAAATTGTCCTCATGCAATACAATAGTTGTTCAATAGTTTTTCTCTTTCTTGCAAATCATTTCTGAGACCACATATTTTAGGGATGTTTAGTGAGATTGTATAACGTTATTTTGCTGTGCAATGACTAAACCATATTTAAAAGGTTTTTCTAATAAAATATTGCATTTAGCTGCAAAATGTTTTAGCCAACCCAATATTTTGAAGACCGAGTTTAAAACTATACAAATAAGAGCTGAGTCTCTCTCTCTCTCTCTGTACTAAACAAATGATAATATTTCCCACAAGATAAAAATGTTCAATTTAGAAATCCCACGTGAAGCTGCCCTTTTCTTTGCTTTTTGTATATAGAATACAAAGGATACCAGAATTATTTATCTTACGGTTCAATGATTGCTGTGTTATCCCTTGATAAATTGCTTAGTTGAATTTATCATGCTTTATTTTCCTGTGATCCTTTTTTATTCTTACTAAGAAATAAATACTTTGTTGTCAGCCTGTCTGCTTTCTTAAATATTAAGTACATAATGCATTCGTTATATATTTAACTTTCATCAGTGGCGTTTATCCATATTCCAAGAATTTGTTTATGGATAAACGCATATTAGGTAATTTCTTATATTTATATTAAAGAAAATGTTTACTTCAAAACAAGTTACTAAAAATTGTAATAAAGAAAGTTTCAAAAACTTAAGTAACTGACATGAATTCCATTCCTTTTTTAGCTTTTAATCAGTTGACATTAATACAAAAAACTAAGTGAAGTACTATTCGATTTCTTTATTTACACTGCGATTGAGCTGTGTATCAAGTGCCTCCTTCAATACACTTGAAGGTCATTTTTGTGAGTAACCTAAGGCAAGTAATTAGATTTACACAGGAGTTGGAGCAACTTTTCTCTCAACTACGTACCTCATGTATAAACTCTCGCAGATCATATAAACAGAACATTAGACAAGTTTAAGATCAAACTCATAAGTTTTTGCTTACGAGAACAATGCCTTTGTTCTATATAGGATATATTATGAGAAACCTTCAAATGATTCCACTAAATATAACTCATCGAAAATAATTTTGATTTTATAAGTCCTGTTAAACGAGTCAGTTTGACTCCTATTTTTTGCTTTCAAAACCAAGAGATGCTTCAGTGTCTTACCGAATTTGATAGGATGACTGAACTGCCCTATTCCTTTCCTTTTGATGAATACTATTTCATTTTGAATAGCTCTAAAGAGTGAGTGGAGTTTAGTGAGTACCAACATTCGAGTGGGTCATCGTCCAGCAGTTAGGTTAGTAGTTCAGGAACCTACAGTTTACTAAGTTCTTGACAAATTAACTCTTATGTGTAGGAGTTAGTCGAAGGAAGCAAAATCAACTAATCAGTAAATATAATTATTAGAAGATTTTATTTTGATTTTATTAACAAGTTTATTATTAGAATTTTTGGTTTATGTATTAATCTTAAGTTTAAAGATGAATTAATCTTCAAATGTCCAAAAATAATTTTAATTTTTAATTGTTCATAACTTCAATTACATATGTACATTACTGTGTGATTTAGATATTTTGTTAATATTTAATTTTATATTCTATTGAATTTTTTGCTTATGGGGTAAAAATTCTCATTACCTTTAGTAGGGAAAGAATGTGCATTTTCGTAAAATTTTCCTTTTCTGAATTTTGCTCTTGTTTCAAATTTTCTTGTAGAAGATGAAAACTAATAAAATAATGTTTCGAAATTACTAAATTATTTTTAGATGCGAGTACCTATTGGTATGTTAAATTATATGTCCACATTAAAATAGTGAAAATCTCACTACGTGCATCTTAATTTTAAATATTATTCTTTATCATTCCTGTTTTAAATTTGTGTATTTTAATGATTATTTATTTTCATGCTTTATATGGTGATAAAATTAGAAGATTTTTTTATCCATTTATGAAAAATCTTATTTATTTCTTTTGTCATAAACAGTACAAAATTTTGTAAATTTTTGTACCGATAGATTTGGTAAATTTTTATCCTGATATATACTTGTTACTCGTTTTAATACAACTATACATTTGTATTGTAATATTATTGACTATGCATTTAAAGTGACTTCTTTTAAAAGTTGACTTAGTTTAAAGTAATTAAAATTTATCCCTCTGCAGAAAAGTTGCAAATTTTTTAATAATAAATTGGAAATTTAGCCATTTGGTGAATGCGAAGTACCTGAATACATCTAAAATTTCTATAAGTACATACGTCACGAAATATATGAGAACTAGCTAATGTTTGCAACATATTGAACTAAGTTTAATTGTAGTTAAGTTTGGTGCCAAAGAGTTGATTGGCTTACAAAAACTTTATCTGACGTCTGAGAAGTACTTTCCTACGAAATGCGCCCGAAAGATTGGAGGATCAAGTTTCTTTTGAAATGCGTTTTCCTTTCAAACAAACAAAAAAAATTCTTTAAACTGTATTCCTCTTACTACAATCAATTCTTAATTTCTTTAAATAACTCATTTTACAAGCGGTTTCCTTCGATACATAAATGAGTGTCTAAAATGTTAGCTTACCTTCGATGTAGAATTGCAGCCTAAATAAAAAAAAATAATTGTACTGTATTAGTGGAATTTTAAAAAATATTATTTTTTCTTTCTTTAAAAATTACTTGGAAAATGAAATTATAATGAAATTGCATTGTGTTGGACATTCTATATAAATAATTATCATTCTCTTTCAAAGGAAGCTTATTGTTTATTGTCAGAATACAGATTTCACCTTTGATTTTTTTGTGAATATGCTTCCTTAAATTGACAAAATTAATATTGGACAACGACTATGTAAAAAATCTCACATTAGAAACGGTTTAACGATGATATATATATAACTCTCTAATAAACGTAAACGATGACATTTGAAAACACATGTGCATGTGAAGCTATTTGAGTTCGACGATGCAAATACTCTGAATCGTAAAAATAGCTTTAAGTTTAATTTTTGATTCGGATATACAACAATTTATTCACTCTAATCTGCAATAAATGTCCAGTGAAAATAAAAATTTTTAATTACTTTCATGCAATATGAATAGTTTTTTCTATAAATGCCCCTTGAATGCAACACTGAAGAACAGTAAGGCGCCGAATCCTTAAATTAGTTAAATTTTCAGTTGTATGGCAAGTATTTGCTTATTTTGAACTGTTTTTTTTTCACGTAAATTGTTATTTAATCAAATATTAATCTAGTCAATTCAAATTTTTGTCTTGATCTAATTACTGCTAGTATTGAAATAATGATTAATAAAAAGAGGGAAACATTTGCATAGTTTTGTGGTCTTTTTATTTAAATATTGCAATAATCTGTTTACTTTTATTACCTAATTATATAAATTCACAAATTTTTAAATTAATTTATTTTCGAAAAATGTATGATATTTGTATAAATTTTCGTTGTGCAGTCAAATGAAAAATAGATTCCTAACTTGAATCTAACTTTTTATCTATATTTTAAAATAATCAAACTTCAATCTATTACGATTGTCATCGAAATCTGATTATTTTGATTTTTAGTTAAATGTTTTAATTTTTTATGTAAAAATATTCTGTGAATAAAAGTGAAAGAATTAATAACTACATTGATTAGGTTGCAACAAAAATATTTTTTAATAAATGAAATAGTGTAAATATTCGTGCTAAAAACAAATAAATTGAATTTTACAATTTCTTTTTTTATTTGAATGTAGTATCCTAATCATTATTATCACGCAGCTACAAAACGTTGTATTTGAATTTTTCCTAATAATTAATTGGTCTAATTTTGTAAAGATAATCAGCTTTATGTATCTTGATTATGAATTAATCTTGAATAAATTTATTACTGATTTCTCTGATTTTCCGTGTGTTAATAAGTTTTTAACATTCGAATTTTTTAAAATCATTTTTACGAAATCAAAATTAAAGTTTGTAAAATTAATAAATTTAAATACTTACATTTAAATCACTGTGAATTCCGTGCTGTAGAATACTAATTTATTTATATTTCATTTAAAATTATATCATATTGATTGAGTTCAACTCCATTGTCGCATGATGTGATGATAAATCTACAGAAAGTTTTTTCGGTAATTAGAGGTTACATTGCAACAGAAATTAGCGTAATTGGTTCTAGAATTGTGTGATTGTTCTAGTATATTAATAAACAAAAATGATTGGTAGTTAAAATAATAATTTCTATAAAAGATATCCGGTGATATTGATTGCTAGAAAATAACAGAAGCTCCATTTGAAATTTGAAAAAAAATTTATTTGAGTTATTAAAATTTCCTTTTGATATGTTCTTTTTATTACTATACTTCAAATCTTTTACTGAAAATTAGTTTTCTATCAATTTTAACTGGAAGTAGGGTAAATTTTTTGATGCTTATTAACAAACAAAATTGTTTATTTGTAATCGAATAAGCGTTCATGAACCCAATTTTTTCAAGCTTTTAATTTAGTTGCAGATTATCAATGCAAAAAAACTAATTGCATTATTATTATTTTAAAGGACTGTATATGAGATTGCTTAAGAAAAAAATTAAGAAAACTCAGCTTTTCCTTTTAAAGATTTTTTGAAACCGATTTGTTCTAAATGTATTAATAAACTTTTAAAATTTGTTAATAAAAATATATCATCCATAAATAAATTTGTTTAAAAGAAATGTATTACTTTTATGAAATGAGCTGTAATTATATTTGACTGTTAATTTCATATTTTTATTTTCTTATGAAAATTATAAAAATCGTTTTTAAACTTCAAACTTTTGGTCTCCTTACCGTATGTTCTGAATTTTATTTCAAAGTAAGTATTTTCAATATTGAGTGAATGTTGTCTTTTACTTTTATTGCTGTTATTGCAACGTAAAGTTTAAAAACAATTTTGCACTGAACATTTTGAAAAATTAAAAAAATTGAGACATGTGTAGGATGCATACCATTTCTTCGCCAAGTAAAATTTTATTCAGTGTGTGAAATAATTTTCAAAACTTTAAAAGGTAAAATAGTAAATAATTTTAAGTTTAAGTTATTTAATTGATTAATTAAACAAGCTATATTTTTTAAAAAAGTATTTTTAACAATGTTTATGCAATGTCAATATAATGTTTTCCAACTTTTATTTTCATGAAAAACTTTTGATGTTTAATAAAACCACAAGGGTTTTATTTAAAAAAATTACACCACTTGATCACGATCTAACAAATCAAAATAGTTACTAGATTTTTGTCGTCTACCCAAAGAGTTATCGAGTTAGTATTTATTGAGTTGTTATTGAATGCACATTTTGTTCTTCAGTATAAGCAATTCGTGGTTTTAACCATTACCTGGAAGGGATTATTTTGTGTAGTGATTTAGAATCTTCTTTAGAATCCTAGATCTCTTTAAAAAAAGCTCTCTTGTACAAAAAATGACCCCCAATTTTTCAAATCAGCAGCCATTTTATAAATATAATTGGGAATGAATTCTCAAATAATGCAGGATTCACAGATGGAGGGACAAGAACCAGCGAAACTCGAGCACCTGTCTTGAAGTGTAATATTTCTCATTCAAAATGGGAAATTTATTCTTTATGTATTTATAAGAGAGCGATTAAGAATTTTGATAATAATTCGTGTCTTTCTAATATTCAAATCGATACCAAAATTCAAAAATGGCGAGATTTGGCTATTTCTAGTTTCTAGAATTGTAGAATTTTGTGAAAACTAAAAAGCTTTTTCTCGCCCATGAAGTGTGTAAAAACGAAATTAAAGCTTCATAAGAGAAATAATAATTGAAAACTCGGAAACTACTTCATATCCTGCATTAAATTTAATACTTTATAATGTCACTTGGGAGACCAATTTGGCTTAGATCTTAAGTTGTATAGCTTCTTTTTCTTTGCCTTTTTAAATACAATTAGTTATTACATATGAGAAAATGCCCAATTTCTTTTCATTCATTTTTTAATGTATAATTTATTTTTTTGTCAATTTCAGTTATATTTTTATCCATTCGATTTATTTCCAATACAATGTTAAAGAAATACTATCCACATTTTTTTTCTTGACCTCAGTTTTAAGCGGGATCCGAACTCCGGGATCCCGCTCCATTTAAAACCGGGTAAGTACGAAACCGGGAATAAAGTACGAAACGTACGAAAGATTAAAAAGTACGAAGGATTAAGTACGAAACCGGGGATATTCAGGAGATTTCCCCTCTAAAATGGAAGGCTGCTGGCTCATTGATTTCACGCTGATAAAGATTATAAAAAGAAAAATAACAAATTTTTGAGATAAACAAAATTAACATGTGGAAGATAATGAAATAAAATATTTATAGACTTAAATGCCATTAATGTAAGAAAAATGTATTGAATTCTAACACTTTTGTATGATATTACCATTAGAATGTGTTATTATATTTTTTGAGTTGAAAGAGTAAGGGTTGGAGGTCGCCTAGCTGCCTGGTTAATGCACCAGTGTTTAGCTTCACTTTATAGAAGTACAAAATCTATTTTATCGAGTTTTACAAGGGAGCCACAAATCAAACCTAACCTGATGACTACAGCTGGTGTAATCCCAAATGTGTTACATCTTACCAATCAATATTTTGTAAATCCGATTTGTTTTGATTGATATTTTAAACTGTAATTAAACCCACACTTCCTAAAAAGTATAATTAGGTATGCATCGTTTTACAGATTTTTAATATTGTTTGAAATCTCTTCGTAATCTCTTTGTGAGAAAAGCTGCCGTATAATAGCAAAAAGAATAAAAAACAAATATGTTAACATCTATCGCAACTGTTTTTCTCTTTATATCAAGCTAAATATGTTAATCGCCTTTGTTTCAACTCATCTTAGTGGAAATATCAGACATAATTGAAGGTCATTGAGTAACGGCAAATATTTATTTTAATCTGTCTAAATGCGTTCCATCAAGTAGTTGAATTTCTTATACTTATGCTAAGGCGAATTATGACTGAATTGTTACAGATTTTTAGTTAAGCTTCACTGATTGGCTTATGTTAATACTTAAAGATGCGGATCAGAGAAAAAATGTTTAATTGTTGAATGAAATTATTATTGTACTTTTAAATTATATATATTTTTTGTAAATTTAGGTTGCTTTTTGAGATTACTCACATATTTAAATTTTAGTAATAATTCAATGATTTTTCTAACTAACCCATTTTTCATAGGAATTTTCAGAATGAAATTATTATTCTCTTAAAGTATAAACTATTTTCTGTTTTCAATTAAATATTACTAAAATTATATACTATCGATTTATAGTTATTAATTTGTATATATTATCACTTAAAATTGTGTCCTTTAACTATGACTGGCTAAGCAACTTTAAATAAGTTATTAACTTCAATTTGAAAAATATAACTTTAAAATCATCATATTTGACTACAATAATTTTAATTTTCCGTTGTTAGTATGGAATCATATAAATCAATATGTATATCTTTTAAATTAATATTAAAATCAAGAAATATCAAACATACCTCATTTTAATTATTTTCTATAATATTTATTTAATCGTTCATTGTTAGGATACAGTAAACTGTTTTACACACATTTTATTTAATTTGAATGAAAAAATACAATTCTTTAAAATATTAACTGTCAGAATTACTTTTTAAGCATCTAAATTAAAATTATAGCTCTGAAATTTCAAAAGCGGAGAAAAATCTAAATTTTAATACTTTAGTACGCGGCATCTTGAAATTCAGCATAATTTCAGAAGTATTTACTATTATGAGAGTTTTCATTCATAGCTGGCTGAAGATTTCCGGAAAGAAAGACGAAACAAATATTTGAAGGCGATATTGTCAATCAACAGTCATTTGTTGATTGGTTCAATTGAATCCTAATATAGATCCGCCTTATTCCCATCGAGATAAATCTCATAGGAGATCTATCTTATTCATAAATAATAGGCTCCTCTTTCTTCATTAATGGCTAACACATAAGCTTTTTCTTTTTGAATATTAAAATTGTTGTTTATAGTTTGACTAATCCTTTGTCAGTTGACCAAATATTGTCCTGTTTAACTTCGTCCCAACTCCTTCTAATACCCATTCATGCCTACGTGTAGGTGACACAGAGGTTTCTTTTTATGCTGAAAACCAATCATTTTATGATACTGTCAAATAATATATCATATTCATTGTTTCACTTATCGTTCATACGGTACATCAAGTCATTTTTCTTATTCAGAATACATAAATACGATTTGTTTTCAATGCTTAAGACAGACAAGAATTTTACTGACTTGGATACACTAGTCTTGACAACTGATTAATCCAAATAAATAAATAAAAAAAATAATGATAATTATAAATAAATCTTGTCAACAAAAAATTCTCATCTCTCGTATAAACTTGCAAAAATCTCTGGTATGGTACTGAGCAATAAATGCGAAATTTCAATGAGTTTGAAGCCTAAGTTGTTATGAAATAAAAAAGTAATTTCCGAGGCATAAGAAAGACGTTGATTTGAATAACCTGACAATCTAAAATTTTGTTTATAGTTATTTCAATGCTGACTTTGGTTTCACATTGGTTTTTAGACAAACAGTTGATTGATTGAGATGATATCTGTTCATAAAATCGAAATTACCTATTACCATACTGCTTTTGGTCATAGATGATACTGCAATTTGGTTTCTTTTATATTTTATACGAGCTACACGGAGATTTTTTATTTAAAAATAATTATATATTGTTATTGCTGATTTTTCACAAATCTCATAAGAACACGAATAAAGGATACGAAAAATAAAATAATATTTTCAAAAGTTTAGTAATAAACATCCTATAATAAAAATATAATAAGTAATAAAAAATCTTATATATATATATATAAGATTTTTGTTACATAGAAAGCAAATGTAACAAAAATCTACTATAGTAAGAATGTATATAATTATACTTTAATATTAATAAATATATCCAATAAAATTATTTAGTCAAATTTTTAAAAGGTGAAAAATTAGATAAAGTTGTCCAGAAAAGTAATATAAGCTTTTTATTTTGATAATTTGCGATTAACGTTTTGAATTCACGAATTTTACTGTGTGTGTGGTATATATATATATATATATATATATATATATATATATATATATATATATATATATATATATATATATATATATATATATATATATATATATCTGAAATAACTAGTCGTAAAATTTTAGTCAGATCTTTACTTGGTGTAACTTACATAAAGCCACATTTGCAGTATAGTAATTTAAATAAGATTGAAGATATTGCTTAAAAGCATCTTTTTTAATTTAGCTATTGCGTAAACGAGTGTTGGAAGTTATAAAATTTTATTACGAACAAAAATGAAAAATTTAGTCGTTAGGTATACAGAAATTGACTTTTAAATTTTCCCAACTGATTTAATTAAAAAAAATTTTAATGACAATTAATATAAATTTTTAACTTGAATTTAATAATTCTTCTTCACGTGTTTGATCAAATTTAATGCATTCCAATATGCTTTATTGTTAATCAGAAATTCTTAGTAACAACATCGTCGATAGAACGATAGAAGAAATTTCTTTTTATGTTTGAATGTGAAATGCTACGTTATTTTTTAATTTGTTTCTTCTATATAATTGGTGTTCGTAAGTTCAGTTCCCTTCTGGGACTTGGATATATGTACTAGTTTTGAATCCATTTAAAAAAATAAGGTTTTATTAAATTAGCCAAAAACTTACCACTGAGTAACAATCAAACTATCTTCTATTGCATAACTATCAGTTTAGTTTTGCGTATGAGAAATTATTTTTATCTATATGTTTTATTAAAATATACAATTAATTCCTTCTAGAAAGCATATATTTTTTTTAATTTTATGTAAAATATTTCTTCTAGAAATCATAGGCAAAAAATTTAAGTTATACAGACAAAACTTTGAAAGGTAAGGTTTTTGCTACTTTAGTCGCAATTTATTGTAATAAGAGGATTTAAAAATGGTAAGTAGATAGATTTCAGTCACAATACTTTGGATTACCCATTTTCATAAAGTAAGTAAAAATTCGTTCAAATCATCTGTAATGAAGCTCACAATCTATTAAATTTCATGATTATATTTATAAAAATTCAAAATGGAGAGTCCAAAATGTGAAATGTCTTTATCTGAAATTTACGTTTTGTTATTGATAGGTATTATAAGAAAACTAATTAAATAAAAAAATATTAAAGCAATCGCACAAAACATGATAGAAAGAAAATATAATTATTTAGTGTGTCATATCAGACTTGGAAAATAAGCGAACGATTGTAAAAGGCTGCCTTGACTACAGCTTTGCAATAAATGCTAAGTAAGAACCAAGATTTTTACGATTGATTGCTTTTTATATAAGAAGAAAAAAAAACATCTCTCAAAAATCGTGGAATCTGTTCTTAGCTTCATATTTTCTTTGGAATTAAGAAACAGAAAATGAAGTTACTGTATATTTATATTACTTGACTTTTTAGCATTCTCTTTACCCAATATAATAAACATAAAATAAAGATCTAATTTATATAATTCTGAACTTAAAGTATAAAGAAGAAATAAGAAAACTTTTCATACGATATTATTATTATTAAGCCCTTTACGCGATACAATTATTCCCTTTTAATTAATCGCTTTAAGATTGAACAAATGCTATCCACTTATTTTAAAGTTTATAAATATTAGTTTGAAGAGTGATCTAGAAAATTCATTTTAAATGTATGATGTATTAGATTTTATAAACATCGTTTTAGAATGTTTCGATGGAATATTTACAGGATTCATAGCTTTATATTTAAAAAAAAAGCTGAAAATGTTTTCTGTAATATTTGTTTCTTAAAGAAAAAAATGAGGTAATGTGATAGAGTAATAGGCAGTAGCTGAAATTAACTGACTTAGTGCATTATATTTTCCATATTCCCATTTCAATACTCAACCGAATCTAATTTAATTGCTAAACAAAGTAATAAAAACATGTCCATAGTTAGAAAGGTGCTTCCATTCAACAGTTCGCTTGTTCGACTCCCATTACAAGTGTGAATGTTTGTAATGACTCAGTCTCTTTTAAACTGTAAGTCCCAATTCAATTAGGCCTCGTGTGCCACAAGTGACCGTGGAGCGACAATCAAACAAAACGAAAGTCAAAATTGAACAAGTTTCGCAGTGACACAACCTTCCTTAAATTGTCATGCAATTTTTTTTTAATAACGGCCGGCACTTGGGTGACTAACCCTTCGCCACAACAAGGCCGGAAACTGCTACTTATTTGTCGTTACCCAGCGGGCACCTGTGAACCAAGTCACGGAGACGAGTAGCATTACGCCCGTCATACCAACCACAGACCCGTTTATAGGGCGGGCCACATTCATATGTCAACACACAAGAAAGGACAGAGAAACACAGAGAGATAGTAACATCCATGCCCGAACCGGGATTCGAACCCGGGACCCACAGCTCAAGAGTCAGGAACGCTAACCACTCAGCCATTGGTCGGCCATGCAAATCTTAAAATGTGACTTGCTATATCTTAAGATTGTCAGTAACCATTTCTTTTCTAAGGAGGCCTAAGTCGAATTTTATTTTTAAAATAATTCAATTTCAAAGGATTAAATGCTATGTAATTTTTCTGGGGAAATTCCTACTTCCCTTCGATGGTGCTAGCAAATTGAAAAACTAAAGTACCGATAAGAACACGCTTTTCTGGGTTAATTGCGGATACGATCCCAGTCATCATTAGACAATGTAGTCTAGTTGAATATTTGGGAACTTTTTTTTTCCGTGTTTCGTCCTTTCCGAAGAGTGAATATTGTACCTGTGAAAGAGCATCCCGGACAGAAATGCATAAAAGATAAACACATTTGAATAGCTTTTAAATTTTCTACACTACTGCATCATTACAAAGTAATATTTTTTAAGATTCTTATGTTATAAAAATGGCTTCAGAATTGCCATTATTTTTCCCGTCTTTTCGAGCTGAATGAAACCAATAACTGAGCAGTCGTGTGATAAGAATCACGTTCAAAAGAGGTTTATTCTACAAACAATCACTGAAATTTATTTTAAAGATTTATCTGGTATTCTCAAATAAAATTAAGGGAACATTTTTTTGTCTTCATTTACTAAAATATTTTTGCTATCGCATATATAAAAAGTATTTCGTAAGTAACTGTATCCTTAATGGGAAATATTTCCCATTACATAATAAAATTATATAATTATTATGTAATAAATCATTTTATTATAAGTTATTATATAATATTAAATGTTTCCCATCTAATTCCAATCTATGTTAGCATAGCAATTACATAATAAACATAAAATTATCAAGTACATAATTACTACGATTTTGTTTTCTGTCAGGTACTCAAAATTGTAGAGCTACTGAGCAATTACTAGAATACATTTATGAAAATAATGTATTTTTAAATAGATAATTCATTTCAATTCACGGCAAAAATATAATAAATTCGGTAACAAGAATTTTATTTTAATGCAATGTGTCGTAAAAATCAAAAAAATTGTATATACAGTCTGAGTAAAAACTTTAAGGCCAGTAGTCATTTTTGAGAAAATGGAAACATTTAAACTGAGGAATTAAAATACCATTTGATTGATAATTATTAAGCTTAAATAAAAGTAAAAAAGTAGAAAAATAAATTTGCAAATATTTTATTATTAGAAAATATTAACACACAGATGAATATTTGAGCCTGAGTAAAAACTTTAAGGCCAACATAGAAAATAACATATAAGAAAAAATTACAAATTCTTAGAAGGTTGTTTAGGAGCCATTTCTTCGAATTACTTCAAATATTCTGGTTTTCATGGATGAAACGAGATTTTGACAAAGTGTGGGGTCGGTTTTATACCATTCATCTTCGATAGTAGATTTCAGCTCTGTTGTTGATGTAAAATGTTTCTCATCTGCATAAACTCTTCTTGCAAAGTCACCCCAAAGGTTTTCGATTGGGTTAAGGTCAGGTGATCTAGCTGGCCATTTCACAGTTTCAACATATTTGACTTGGAACCAATTTTTTGTGCTGTTAACTCGAATGGATCGATGCATTGTCTTGCTGATATTTCCAATTTTCTCGAGCAAGACATTCAGCATTTGGCAAAAGATGATTTGTTAGGACACTTTGGTATTCTTGTGAATTCATTCTACCTGAAACGAATGCAATTGAGCCCACACCATTGTAAGCAAGACAGCCTCAAGTCATGACAGACCTTCACCTCACCTAATTGGCGCTTGGAGAATATTTCTTTTTCATTTCTTATATCGTGCCAGTAGAAATTCCAGCCATCTGGTCCATCCAAATTCCATTCTTTTTCGTCAGAAAAAATAGTTTCTATCCATTGGTTGTCCCACGTCGTGACTTTCTGGCTAAAGTTCAAGCGCTCTATTTTGTGTCTCTGCAGTAACTGAGGCTTAGTCAATTTTGCTGTATAAGTGTACCTTCCAGATCTTCTAATTATGTTATAAATCGTTTTTTGACATACTTTTAAACCTGTCGTCGGAATCAGTTTCCTGGTTGAGTACTTTCCAGTAGATGCAAGTTTGCAAACTCTTCTTTCATCACGCGAGGACAAAGCTTTAAGTCTTCCCCCAGTATTCTTTTTACCATAATTGTCTTTCAATTTTAAAAAAATTGTTGACTACAGTCTTTGATCTTCTTATCTTTATCGCAACAGCACGACTTACTCATTCTTGTTGAAGACAAAGCTTCGATCTGTCCTCTTACACGATCAGTTAACTTCTTACCCTTCGACATCTTCACAAAGATCACTAATACTTCGAAGAAACGTATGACAAATATGAAAATTGCAGCGTTATCACAAGCTAGTAGTTGCAATGGTAATTACACGATTATATTATATTTATTTTTAAAAAATGACTGGTGGCCTTAAAGTTTTTACTCAGGCAGAAAGACTAACTTTGTAAATAACCATGTGTTTCTCATAATTATGTTTTTACAAATTATGTTTATAGCATTTATTTCTTTTCAATGAACTTTAATAATTAATATTATTTGAATCCCTTTTATTTCATTTTACATTTTCTCAAAAATTTTTAATGGCCTTAAAGTTTTTACTCACGCTGTACACTATCAGTTGAAAGAAGCAAACCTCAGTTATTTGCCCACAAGTTCAGTAAATCAGATGGCAAATTAATTTTCTAAACTGTTATCATTTTTTTTTAGTTTTAAACAATGATATTTTGTTCTTGAAGATAAATTTTATGAAGCGATAAACATTGCATGAATTGAAAAAATTTTCCTCATTGTTTCAAATTGTGATCAGTAGTGTTCAAGACAAATACTTGCTATAGAGCGCACTTATACACTAGAGAATAAATATTTGCATATCATATAGATATATAGTAATCTATGCTCGCGTAATAAAGAAAATTAATGAAATTCTGTTGCGGATTTGGAAATAGCAAACTGATGCGTGTGCTAATTTCCCCTAAAGAAAACTTTCCCATTTATGAAATTTTTTTTATGTAAAAGCGCAATGATTCGTTCTATTTTAAGAAAAGCAACAGAAAATATCACTTAAAAATGGTACGTTCATATCATGTGTGCCTTTTGACACCTTCACTAAGGTGACTGTTCAGTGGACTATGCAATCAATATTTCACGACATCAATCAGGTGATAATTCTCTGCAACTGACAACTCTTCCAACTGTACCCAGAAAGCTGTTGTTAGCTGTGCGTCTGTGTGTTGCAAGGTTCTGTTTTTACTGTCTTCAGTAATCATTTATGACTTTTCTTCAGTCAACCAATCGATTATATGTCAACTGTTGCAATCACAGTTCTTGGTTATAGAAGTGGTATTCATCAGTACTTTTTATGTGGTTTTTATCGAAGTTTCACCAATCAATTATTTTATTCTGTCTGGCTGACTACAAATTGATTCAGGATCTTGAACCTCCAACAGTTTCTAACAAACTATTAAAAATCTATACCCGTGCATATGCTTATGCTCAATTTAGTGCTTTTAAAGTATTTAAATTATTCCTTCATAGATATATAATTGCATGCGCATATAAATAATTCAACTGTTCAACTTGAAATTTTCGTACATAGTGTTAATATATAAGCAAAATAATTATCGACTAAGTATTACACCAAAAGTTCGTATTATCGCAAACTTCTTCGGACAAAAAAGTAGATTCGACGAAAAGAAATTTTTATTACCCAATGGAAGTCTACATAGTTTTTATTAGTGCTACAAGTATGTTCCGTTATATTCTTTAAATAAAAACGATGAGAATGTTATTTCGTTGAAACACCCGAAATGAAATTATTTAAACATAAATAATAAGTCTAAGAAAGTTCTTAAGATTTGATGTTCGATATTTGATATTACGAAAAGCTCTACAAATGAAAACAGTTGGTCAGTTTCTTATTATTTTGTCCTCTTAGGATGATAATGGGTCATATTTACATCAGGAAACTCGCGCATGCAAAAATTACTACTTGTTCAGGAACTGAGTAATTCAACACCTCGTGATTTTGAATAGGATGTCTTTCAGCTGTAAATTAGGTACGAGGCTAATTATAAAGTTGGCTGGGAATTTCCCTACCTAAAATCGCCAGTAGGCCTTGCTGAGTAATTCCCGATGTGATTTATTAAGCACTCACGCAGGCACTTCTCAACAGTATCGAAATATTTTATTCCCAAGAATGCACTCTCCTATTGGACGCCACGTAGACGATAGCCTAACATATAAAAATTACTGAATTGTTGTGAGGCATTCCCCCCTGAGAGGACTTTTCATGAATGCTGTTAATCCTGTCCAGAGGGGAATGCCAAAGAAGAAAACCTGAAAATCCACTATATCCACAAATGTAAATGTAAAATTTTGTTAATTTAGAATTTATTAACTCTATCACGCAGAACAATGCAGAGTATGAAAACTTTTTCAATACCGTTTGATTGATACATATACTACCCGACATTAAAAATGCAGCACCAAGAAGGAGCTGCCAGAAAGTGTGTAAACGTGGATAACAGAGAGTGACAGCAACGAAAAATAAGTGATCTGTCTTACAAAATGATAAGCATGATACAGAGCGAGAACAGTGTCGGGTCTGTAAGCCATAGGACCAACGTGGACGACGGCGATTCGCGAAGCAACACAGCAACACATCTAAGCAAAATGAGAGTACGGATGGCATCCAGAGGAATGGTTCTTCATTCCCTATGAACCATTTGCAAAAATGCGTCTCCTGAATGAGGCAGAGGCAGGGTCTGCAAATGGCGTTCAATCCTATCCCAAACGTGTTCGATTGGTGAGAGATCTGGCAAGCACCATAGCCAGGGAAACATCTATGCACCTTGCAGGGCTTGTTGGCTGATGAGAGCAATGTACAGTCGAGCGTTATCCTGCTGATAAAGGGCATCCCCTGAACGTAGGGGAGCGTCACCGGCGGCCGCACATCCTCCTCGTAGAGTTGGGCTGTCATAGTGCAGTGAATACGAAATCAACGTGACCTGAATCGCACCCAATTTCACCCCAAACCTTGATGCTGCGTTATCATGTGGCAGGGCATTACACTATAACTGCAGGATTGAACCTGTCTCCAAGTCGACACCACACTCGTACACGGCGACTATCACTAAAGAAATAGAATCTGAGAAGACAATGCTGTGCCACTCCGTCGTCCACATCACTCTAATCTATCACCATTCTAGACTTTGGCGTCTATGCTGTGGGGTCAACGGCAGTCTTCTTAAGGAGTGCCATGAGCACAGGCCTCTAACAATTAATCAATGGCAAATGTTTCTGCTTCATATGGGAGTATCCATCGTGTTTTGCACATGCTGCAGAATTTCTTTAGACGTGTTTTGCGGGGCCGTCACTACCTCCCTTCAAATAGGGCTTTTTTCGTTCCCAGCAGTGAGGGAGCCCTCTCACACCGAGGGATAGCCTTCGTATCGCCTGGTACAAAATCATAGTTTCCAATAAAGCAGCAAGTACACGAACAGTGAGCGTAGTCAGTTTCATCCTTGACAGCAGGGACATCGTTATTCCAAAACCTGATGATGACTGAGAACACAATGAGGATGCGAGTACAGATGTAGATTATTCCAGTTAACAGCTTTTCTGTTGGTATCACTCTAGTACCTCCTCAGCAAAGCATGAGGTTTCCCAACCTCTGTTCTACACCAGCAACCATTGAAATTTCAATGAAACTGTTAGTGTAGAGCTCACATTTATAACTACTGGAAAAGTGAGATTTCCTGCTCATCATCGCAAAGACTTTGAGTTGCCAAATTTATTTACCAAGATAATTGTTTCACTACAAATGCATATTTATACCCATTTAATATAATCAAGAACACTTTCCAATTCATTAACTTCATTAACGTTCACTTGTAACATATAATTTTCACAGTGTTTCATTTTCTCCTCAAAGAGCCCATTTCTGTTCACCGGCGGTGTCTCTATATTTTTTCCTCCAAGCAGATTCCATCCAACTGGGTAGACCCTCATTGGGTGGGTAGACCCTCATTGGGTTAGGTACTGGGAATCTTACTGGTGTTTACTTTACCTCCCTTCGAACGCGTCGATCCACGCATGCTGACGTCACTCTGACTGCCTCGGCACCCCGCAAACATTCCACAGTTCCTTGTTCTAACTATCTTCTTTATTATTAGATTTATATTATGAAGCCGTTCTCAGAGATGTTTCGAAATTTCTTTTCTGAAACGGAGTAATAATTCTTAAAATTTACAATAGCTTATAAGAACAATAAGAAATCATTATAAATTGCTACAAAAGGAATTATATTTTTGGATTTATATATTATTAATAATAACCAAGCATATTTAACATACTAATTCACACATTATAGCTTTGGAAAATTTTGTTTATACATATTATTTAAGAAAAAGTGAACATTTTTTAGAAATTAAACGGATTTTTTAGAAATTATATGTGCTCTTTTGAAAATGTTACACACTAAAATTAAGTTATTTAAATAGCATCATATAAAATGATTTATAGCTTATATTCTTTAAATTAAAACAGAAACAATAAAAATTTCTTGTAGGAAGGGAAACTGTTTGAAAACGTTTTTGATTAAAATTTATCATATGAATTAATTTATAGATTATATAAAAATTTTTAATTCAAAGAATTAAAATTTTTTGTTTGATTAATATTTAATAAGAAATCAAACAAATCAGCTTAAAATTAAAATTTGCCTGATTTTTATTGTATTGTTTGATTAATAAACTTAAAGAGAAACATTGAAAAATTAATCAAACAATTTAATTTTAAAGTAATTTAATTTTGAAACATTTATATTGTTCTCAGAAACTATTCTCGATTAAATGCACATTCTTCCTAAGTAGAATATTTTCTATTAAGATTTTCTTTGTGTCAGCTTATTTGCTCTTTCAATTCAACAGCTGGAGGTTTCCATTTTGACGACGAGTGTGAATGTCTGTGAAGGTTGATTTGTATCTGTTGGCTCTTGTTGAATTTGGCTAAGTTTGTAGCATTCCTATGTGGGTATCGGAATACTTAGCCTTCCCAACAAATGTTCGTTGACAAACAAACCATACCAATGTCTTCGTATTTCTGTTCATTTCAATGAATGAAAAGTTTAAGAAATGTGAAAAAAAGAAAGTTAAGGAAAATGTGAATTATCACTCTCTACATAAAATGATTCAAAAGAAATGATACTCTGGTTCTTTAGGTAATGTTTGCGTTAAATGAAATATTCATTTAAATATCTAAAGTTTGATTCAATTCAATTAAAAAGTATCAATTTAAGAATTTAAAAAATATGAGAAAAATTAAATTTTATCCATTCAGTGAAGGGGTAATGTCAAATAAAGTAATAGAAAATTTCAGTTATTCAATTAAAATGTATCTTAAATATGGTTTTCTTAGACGCAACTTTAACCACAAACCATTAAATATTCACCAAGTGAAGTTGGTTCCCTAGGGTTATTTACCGTTGCTGCAAGTTCTTTACCTTCACGCACTTGTTCACCAGGTTGTTACGTAGTCAAGAGAGCGTAAGCATTTCGGAGTAGCGGCTGCGAACATAAAAAAGGGCCTCTTTGCGGTGAGGGGAGCAGATTCATCTGCCCAGACGCCCCCTCCTCTGGGGTTGGCGAAATGAAAAAGAACTGCCGTTACATTTGCGTGATAGTCACACTCTCATACGGTTACAGTTTTCCAGCTTGGTAACGTTTTCTCGCCTTGATAGAGAAGGCAGCTGATTTCCGCAGATGCCGACAGTCGTCACCCTGCTCACTTGGAAAACCTCCTGAATTGACTGGATTTTGTTCGCAGTGAGTACAGATTGCGATTTCTCTTCTGTTTTCAAAAGCGAATTAATCTTCGCAGCATTAATTCTATTCTTAAGACGAGTTTGAGATCAATCATTTTTGCATAATATGCTGTCATAAATGACATTTTTAAGAAATTAATGGAGAAAGTATATATGAACAATTGATTGAGATAAAGCTAATAAACAAAGTAACAATAGAAAGAACAATCCCATAAAATAAAATTTATTAAGAAAAAATATCAAATCAGGTAGTGTTGACAGATACAGTTAATCAATCAATGAAGATGATAAATTTAATGTAAACTCCTAACCAATAAAATTAAGCCATCAGATATTTTTCCATAATTGCATTTTTAAATATATTTTGTTTAATTTTTTCTATTTCATATATTTTTCTTGTCATATTTTTTGAAATTTTTCTTCAATTTCATCTGTTTATTATTATTTAGTTTATCATGATTATAAATTGTAAAACAATGTCATCTTCTCAAAACACTCATACTGCGCATGAGATTTAGTGAACAATTTGATAATTTGAATTATTTATATATATATATATATTTCGTCAAATTAAATTTGCATATTTTTCAGATTAGTGAATGATAATTATTGCAAATAACGTTTCGTAATACTCTCCTAAATCATAAATAAATATGTTTCATTGTAAGTGCCAGCTTAAATTTATGCACATAGTTTAATAATTATATTTTGTTGCATAATATTTTAATATATTTGTAATTTTTCTTTAATTTTCCGAAAAATTAAAAGGTATCTAAAAATATTACTCTTATAGTTTCCATAAAATAGTGTTATTTATCAAATTAATAAATATAAAATTTCTTGTTATTACACTCACATTGTTCGTATATTTAGGGTAAATATGCTTTAAAAAACAATAGTTAAAGCTATAAGTGTCACAATGTAATGATATATGTGAATCATTATTTTTATGCTAATTTTACAAAATGTACTTTTATATAGTATGAAAATATTTTATTCACCATTTTTATCGAAATTTTTTTAAGTCCCATTGTTGTATACAGAAAAAATATTTATTTTTAAATGACGTTATTATTGAAAATTATGAAACCTGATGCATATAACAAAATAAAACCAAATGCCACTATTTATGTAAGCTGAGGAATCATCCAGTGATTTATAATTCTTATCCTTGCCATAGGACTTACGAGTTTGGCTTGTGATATCCAATGAGTTGGTTTTTCTCTTTAGAAAAAAAAATCATATATTTTGCTAAGTGTAATAAGCGGTGCTGTGTAATGCGAAGAAGCTCAATTCATTTTGCCTACTAGACATCCTTTTTCCCACGCCGGAGTTCAAGGTCATCCAGGGACCGGCACTTTCACACGCCTTACGCTCCTCTCTGTCTGTCTGTGGATACGCTACGCTGGATGTCTGCTGGATGCGTACACATAGATGGATGTGCTTCACAATCGAAATGACATCACACTGCCAAATCTAGGTACAGTTCGGATTCGGTTCTACTTCCGCGCTCCGCTTTCAAGTATCAATTATTGTGAGGGCGGGCTGATGACCTTCCTATGGAAGTCCTGAAAAAATAAGCTTTCACCTTATGTTTACCTAATTTGATCATTTCCTTTTATTTCGATAATGATGAGTAAGGTAATAATTCACATTAGAATGTAAACTCCAGTGCTTTTTCGTAAATCAGGAATTTTCTTTCTATAAGTTTGAAACTAGTATTTCAAACTGGATGATCTGAATTAATGGTATGCGAGGTTAAGCCAAAGAGAGTTGTTTGTTCTTCTTTGGGTTGAATAGCTTCGTACCATATGAAATGTTTATTTGAATTAAAACATTGCACTGTTAATATATTTTCTTGTTTCAATTTCTCCTACGTTTTTCTTATTAAGTAACAATGTCTTAAGTTTCTTTGTAGTATATATATATATATATATATATATATATATATATATATATATATATATATATAATGTTTAATCGATATAATGACCAATTTATCTATATTCCACCTTTTCTCTATTAAATCAATATTCGATATTTATTTCCCCTTATTTTCTTCTGCAAATTCTTATTTATGTTAAATGATTGAACTGGGCCCTTGGGGCTCTTAAAGGAAGAGAAAAATGTTTCTTTGTTAGTGAGATCTATAAAATATTTTCAAGAGGTTGTAGTATGTAACTTCTTTTAGAGCAAAATTACTATTTTTAAAAGTAATACTCAACAGAATGTATGCAATTTTAAAACAATATTTATATATATCACTTATAATAACGTAATCGTGTTTAATATTTATTTTTAAAAACAGTTTTAAAACTTCTATTCTTAAAATATTTTTAAAAACGTAGCTTCTTACATTCTGCATTAATTTCTCTTAAGAGTGCAATATTTTTATATATATATATATATATATATATATATATATATATATATATATATATATATATATATATATATATATATATATACACACAGTAAAACCCCTTTAATATACAAAAATTGCTTGATTTTTCTTTACTTAATTGTTTTAAACTATTTTAAATATCTTTAATTGTAGAAGATATAATAAGGACTGATAACTTCGAAGCGAAACTTACTTTATTATTTACCTATAGTTTAAGTTATGCTTCAGTAGATCCGTTTCCTTTTATCACATGAATGACCTTTGGCTGATGACAAACTTTGTTTTTCTGCTCCATGAATTTCGCTTTACGTTTTAAGGATATTATTTTTCCATTCTTTACCTTTCTCCGAATTTCTCATCCATAACCGAAAAAGATGCTATTGCTCATGTTTGGTCTGGTTGTATTGAGTTTTCTGACATTATAGATGCAAATTTAAAAGACACCAATTTCTGTATCGTTTGAAATAAAGATATATTACCGTTTTTTATTTTTAAAGAATTTACAGTCTATTTTTTATTGGTTTAAATGTGGTAAAAAAGTTTTAGCACCAGATTTGTCAAAATTTTACCTAAAGCGAACTAAATAAATATGTGTAGATCACCAGTCAACACATGTTCATATGATTCACCTTTCTAATTTCCGATGGACGTATTTAACGTTTTGTCAAATATGGCAAACGATTTTATTTTTAGTCATATTGAGCAATCAAAATGCTAAAATTATTGAAAAGTTCTGAAACACTTTTTATTGTTTCAAAGAAAATTAGTCGGCTGCTTTCAATTGATAGTAGAAACGTTGCATATTGGAAATTTTATAATATTCAAATCAACTAAATATAATGGACAGAAATAATCTTTTATAATCAAACATATACTAAATACCTGATTCTATCATATCTTACTGTTTAATTCAAGTTAGTATTAAATATGATAATGATAGAACAAAATTTCAGCTCTTTTCTATTCTGTCAATCAGATAGAACAAAAATGAATTAAGAATCTTTATATTCGGAAAAAAATCACATTACTAAATAGTCGAAAGCTGTTAGAAGGCTTTCGACTGTGAAATCAGTTTATTCATATATATATATATATATATATATATATATATATATATATATATATATATATATGTATATATAAATATATATATATATATACATATATATATGTATATATAAATATATATATATATATACATATATATATATATATATATATATATATATATATATATATATATATATATATATATATATTTATATATATATAAATATAAATATATATATGTATACATATATATATACATATATATATATATATACATATATTTTATATATATATATATATATATATATATATATATATATATATATATATATATATATATAAATATAAATATATATATATGTATACATATATATATACATATATATATATATACATATATATATATATATTTTATATATATATATATATACATATACTATATATATATATATATATATATATATATATATATATATATATATATATATATATATATATATATATATATATATATATATATATATATATATATGTATATGTAGTAGAACTCCAATTATCCTAATCAATTGGAACTGAACCCTATTTCGGATAATTGTTTTTTTTTCTTTCGAAAAAACGTCCATTTTAATTAATTATTGTATGTAGTAAATGGGAAAAAAAACTATTTTTAAAGTAAAATAACTTTCAATTAATTGAATGAAAGGCAACACCTTTGCAGGATCAGGTATTTTTAAGTAATATTCTTAAAATTTTATGCTTCTTCAGCTCCTTTTAAAGCTTTTTTTTATCTTTTTTGTTTAAATTTTTAATTTTATTTGTCTACATACATTTAATCAGTAATTTATTTTGTCTTACATCTGTTAATAGGTTATTTTCATTATATTAATTACCAAAATTATTCATATTAAAATTAAAGGACATTTTTTGTAAAATGATCAAAAATTCTAAAAATTGCAGCAAACATATTGAAACACATTAATATTTGTTTATTGAAGCGATAAAAGGATTTAAAGAATTGAAAAAGTAGAATAAATATTTTTGATCTTATCTAAGGATATTTATCTTCATAAGAACTGTTTATGTATGAACTGAAAAAGCGGTAGTAAAGTAAAATAACTTTTAATATATATATAATATACCACAGTTTTTAATTAACACTGTGAATATTGCCACTTTCTAATTAAAAATGCATTTCATATAATGGCATAATTTTCTCGTAAAACTACAGCACACTTAATAACAATCCAAGCATATTCTTATTCAAACGATATACAAGTGTCTCCAGATGATAAACTTAACTTGATTGCTTATTTAGTATATGCTAAAGTGATTCTTCTTGGAAGCACATGTTTGCTAGTGGTTTGAAAAACGATTTGAAAATCGCGCAATTTTGTTCTTTCTATATTTTTTATTATCATCCTCTTAAGATAAAATATTAGTCGTTTTTTTAGTCGTTTATTTTTCTCGGTTATCTGGTGAGTTTGCAAACACCTGTTGGTTCCTTTGCTTTTCGCCGTAGACTTTTTCAGGATATTTTTTCTTGTGCTGGTTATTCGTTTAAATTGTAAAATGGTGAGTGGAGAAACCAATGAACAGAATACGGAAATGCCTCGTCTGGATTTTTTCCTGCAGGATTTTTCATCCGATGAACTTGCTTGGCTTGACAAACCCGTATGTGCTTTTAGTTTCGTTTCTAATTTTTTTTGTTTTTATGTAATTTGAAATTAAATAAAAACAAAAACAAATTTCGTGTTTAACATTTCTAAAAGTCCTGGTTACCGTCTTAAATTTCAGGAAATTAGGTTGTTTCAGTGAATTTTTATAATTCCAATTTCAATTTAGCTTTTAATTTTCGAAACTTTTTGAGTGAAATTAAAAGAATAAATTTTTTTACAAATGAATTTTCAGCTCAAAAATGATCTTCATCATATTTCTGTTTTTGTAATTTTTGATTTCAATTAAATTAATCTTAACTTTCTGGATAAATTTAAAGGTCTGGTGTAAGTTTAAATGTAGATAACTATACAATCACATCATTGTTAAAATATTAGAAAAGGCTTTAGTTAATAAAAAAACTTGGGATATTTCTAAAAACTTTTAATAATTAACATTAAAAATATTCACAACTTTATAAAAATTTCCCATTTATGTCTCTACTAATTAACTCATAATATTGTTATTATTCGTTTATGAGATGTTTTTGGAACTATTTCCGTATTTTTAATAAATCAGTAAAAGTACAGATTTTTTGTTATGATTTCTTACAAATAATAAGCTAAAAGAAAAAAACTAGTGTATTATTCTAATTTATTGAGGTTCAGTTTCAGTATCTTCAGGAATAGGTGAAAAGCAGAATTTTTGTATACATAATGGTATTTCACAAACAATAATTCTAAGAAATAACTAATGTGTAAATTATATATATATATATATATATATATATATATATATATATATATATATATATATATATATATATATATATTAAAAGTATGTGTAAACTAATGAATAAAATTTATTCGTAGTTAAGTTTGATCAATATTTTTTACTTATTCATAACATTTGATTTAAACATTAAAATAATATACTATTATACGAGATAATGATGTGTTGAATTAATTAGTGAAATCAAGGAGATTAAATTAAGAAATAAATCTTTCACGTCAAATTAAATATTTTTCAAATATTCCATTTCTGCAGATCATCCTCTAAAACATTATTAAAAAATCGATGCTGTTTCGAGAAAATCCCTGACTATTTATTCATATAGAGCTATACCAGACTTATTTCATTTTATAAGACCTTAGTATTAGCTCGTTGTTTCTCTCTCCTTTAAATTATATTCCATTTTATAATTCATTTGATTTCAAGCCAATTGAAAAAAGTTTCTTGCTTTCCGAATAATTTTTTCTTATTTCGTGTTTCATTTACATCCTGTTTTTTAGCTAATAATATAAACTTATTAATAGCTGGCGCTCTTATGTAAAATATATAAACATACATTTTATATAAAAGTTGGTAAAAAAAAGAAAGAATCGCGTGGTACTTACTTGAGTATATTCATTGTTCGCTATTTATTTTCAAGCCTTTATGTTCATGTCTATCAATTGATTTTTCTTTATCTAACATTTAATGCTAAAATCTTGTGTGACGAAACCAATGCAAAAATTTAACCTTTATTTTTTTGCATGAAAATATGTATATAATTGTTATATTTATAATTTTAATCTTTGAAAGAAAGATTAGTAAATTAGTGCTATTTACATTTTTTGCCCATGTAATATATATCATTATATATTTTCCGTGTGAAATAACTTAAAAACGCTGAATGTTTCTATGTCATTTAACAAGGGTATATATGTATTAAAATCCAACTATTGAAATGTAATGTATATTAATTTTGGATATATATGTATATAGTGAGAAATATATCTGCTCTATTATAATTTACATAATAAAAGTTAAATTGAAATATTTGCGGTTTACAAAACTTTGTGTGTTGAACCAAAAAAAGAAATCATTTATCATGATTTTTAATAGAGAATTTTAAAGTGAGTAGTTTGTGTTCATCATTTGTTGTTCATAATATATTTTTTAATTTTTAGTTTTTCCCAGGATTATATGTGAGTTATCTGAAACGCATTCCTTTAGTTTTTAAAACATTTTTTCAAAAGTGTCATAATTGAATACTTTATAGTATATGCTGAACATTCGAAGCTATGAATTTTCTTATCAATCGAATCTTTATGCGGTTTCTTGATATCCTCAAGTTCTATATTATTTAGGTATTAAAAATTATCTTGCCTATTTATAGAAATGATTATTTTTACAGTATGATTTTTTAAACCCAATTCATACTATGATATTTTTTGTATCTATAACTCTTCCGGAATATTTCAGGAATAAAGTAGTTGGTATTCTATTGTTCATGGAAAATCAACAATATTCCAGGGGATGTAAATTAAATAATAATCAAATCAAGAAATCTTCTCTTCCTAGTGATTAGGTGTGCTCCTTGCTTTTCCTTGCAACGACCATTGGTGTTCAGTAGTATGATTTCTTAAAAATTAAGAAAGAATGTCCTTACATTTTCATTCATAATCGACGCGTTTTATATCCAAAAAATAACTATAAATTTACCTTCACGCTGCTAACATTTCTCTAAAATTGTTTCGGTATGGTTGCAAATATGCCAGTGAAAATTACTCATGTATATTTTATTAAAATTATTGTCACTCATTAAAATTATTGTTTATCCTAAAAAGTTCATACTTAACAATTGTCACCTTCAGTGAAATAAATATTATTAATATAAAAGCTCCTTAAGTGCTCGCGCGAAATTAGTTTTTATAACTGTATAAGCTTGACCTCATTAAAACATTTTCTATTATTTGATAAATAACTTTTTGACTTATTTTTTCATCTGCGTTATTTGATTATTAAGCTTAAAAAAATTAATTTTCCGTTGATACTGTGAAATATACTCATAAAATAGAAGTTTAGTTAATATCCTTAAACTTAAAAAAAAGCCTGGATTGAGGAGAAGTTTTACAAAAAATGTCATCTTGTAACATAAAAATGCATGAAATTGAAATTAATGCTCTCTTTCTCCCTGTTCATTTAATCTGATTCACTTGAAAGCTATGAAGTACTTTGTTTTTAGGTTTTAAAGGAGTGAAGTTGCATTACACATTTCACATTGTTAAATATCAATTCATTTTTCATGGCGGGAAAAATAACTTAATTGTTACCAAAAATAATGTTTCCTGCATTTTTTTAATAAAAAGCAGTGAAATTGGTGAGAGTTTTAATAATTTTGATTTAAAAAGCATTTAAGTGCTGTATTTTTCATTTGATTATATCTCATTTATTAAATCACCTTTAATTTATGCTTTCCAGCATCTCCTAAAAGGATACACTTGTGTGAAATAAAATGTATTACCATTGCTTTCTAAGAAAACTTGATAGTTAGATGATTTAAAAGCTGCCTGAGAGTTGAAGAAGGAGTCTTGATTTCGTGGAAGCACACCTCTTCATGCGTCAAAAACTGCTTTGCATCCTCGCAAAAGATATGCATGCAGGAACGATAACTTAGAGATAGCCCATTTGAGTCCAACGAACGTGATATCAAATACCACCCTGCCACCGAATTTCGTTTGGAGAAATATTGGTAGATTTAAAAATGTGTTAATGTCTTAGTACTTATGCCAGTCCACGGAAAATGTATTCTAAATGGTGAATGGAGCCAAACGTCTGGATATCAAGCTTTGCCACGTAAGGGATCTATGAATAATGCGCATACAATGAACCTGAATAACATATTTTACTTTTTTAATTTCTTTCGTTAAATCGTCTACTTTTAAATATCTTATTTGTGGAAATGGCCTTTTGGAGTTTTAAGCTACAGTTTATGATGTTCTCATCCCAGTGCAACACTTATCATTCTTTAAAAGGAATCACTCCCATTAATGGAAATAGTTTATCTTTAACACATTTCTTGATTGTTTTTAAGCAATTACGATGGCGAATATTTAGGATTGTTCTTTCTTAATTTAATTGGATGACAATTAAGGGCTTTGTTTGTTCAGTGCTGTTCCATATTGGCCTGCTTCTATCTATTCATTAAGGCGTGGCACTCTCCATAAATGTTATGTCAACATTTATTCGGAGGGTGGAGGGATTGCAACTATGGAGTGGTTAGCTGCATATTCTTCCTAACCTTAGGGGTGCCCTCGGAGCTTCTGCAAAAATAGTAGTGAGTGAGGGGAACTGCTCTACAGAAGCAGATACTTAGCACTGCTGTAATTCACCAACTGATAAAAACCATAGTCAAATGTTGTAAACAATGTATATAGATGAGGTATACTCACGTGACCTATTAATGTCGTTTATACCTTTGTTTTAACTTTAAAATTTTTTTTTATTAATGACTCCAATAGGATTCAACAACTCAGAGAACTCTGTTTTCTGACATCATTTCTTGCAAATTTACTCAGTACTTGTCAAATTTGGCGCATTTTAACCCTCTTGAGATTAACTTTCAGAAGTAAGTGATTTAACCACATATACACAATATTAATATAATTATAAGCAATAATGTTTGTAAAAACAATTGCTTTAAAATCATAAGATTATTGTCTTATATGGGATGATTTTATATAATTCAATATTAAAATATTGTAAAATATCATTACAAAGAGTCCTCATTCTTAAAATTCCATAACTTGCAAAGTCTGAAAATGTCTTCTCGTTTACGAAACATTTTCAGATATTTCATATGCTACTAAAAAATTTAAGATGTAGCAGCTATACACTGATACATCCAAACATTGGCTATTTTGTAGCTTTCTCTGAGTTATTTTCCTTCCCCATGCTTATTATTGTAAAATGGATTATGGGTAAAATTTTGATACAAGTAGAAATGATTGTTACTTTATATACAATATTTTTTATTCAATCTCGTAAAATTTTTGCACAATCCTCTCTATAATATATATTTCTAAAAATTAGATTAGCATGCACATAAAATAACAAGCATTGTTGCTTTAGTTGTATACCTAACATTCCCTATTCATTATGCGTATTAAGGTTGATTAGAGTTGACAATAGCTGTAAAATTGGTTTCAGAGCTTTAAATCGTCTTCTTCCATCAGTAAAAAGTAGATGGTTTATCGCTATAAATTTTAAAAACAGAGTTTCTTCTTCACGAGATTGACATATAGGATCATCTGAAGCGTGGGGTCCTTTGCAATTCACACAATATGGGACACTAGTACAACAAGGACACTCTGATGTGAGCAACAGAGTCTGCACAAAGCTGATTGTATCTTGCATTTCTTAGCAGCATGTGTAAATTTAAAGCAAATTCCACATTGAAATTTTATCCACAAAAATCTTCAAATTTACTATAGATAAAAACACTTCAATTAAGAGATAGGATTTTATCCTCGTACACACTCTTACGAAGATAGTTTCTGAAAGTTCTGATGATCCCTTTTTTTGAAACGTCGGATTTGAGATACTATAAGGCCCAAATTTTCAATTTCTAATGCAACATTTTATAGATTTTCGTCCACTGATATGAACGGGATAGTTAATTTCGTAGTGCACTGATAAACTTGGATTTAAGGAGTTTGAAGTACAAAAAAAAAAAAAAAAAAAAAAAAAAAAACCGAGGGTTAGAGTGACGTCATATGTTTGTGATATTATACTAGGGTGTTATCACTAAGCGTATTGTGTGACGTCATATGGAGTGCTGAATCTTGTTGCTATCTATTGAGAAATTTTGAAACTTTTCCTTTGATACTAATGTTGAGAGTGACGTCATATACAATTCTTGAATCGTGCAGCCATCTTATTAAGAAATTTTCAAAAATTTTAGCTGTGATACTAATCTTGCCTCCTATGGGAATAATTTTTAACTGAAGATTTTTTTATTTTAAAAATTGATTTTTGCCAACTGTGGGGACAGAACATCGCACCTAAGTGATGGTTGTCCGTTAACTTACGCACTGAGCTATTCGCGCATGGGAAATGGTTTTTATGGTTTATTATCAGAGGGGTGATTAGAACTTACACATTTTTTGTGGTGATTTTAAATAGAATTTTTATGTTTAAGGATTATAATGTACATTAATGTGTACAATAATAATAATTCATTTTTAAAGTAATAGAATTTAATTTCAAAACGAATAGATTTTTCATGATTTAAAATTTACACATAGAGTTTTATTTTAAAAGGAAATGGGTCCTCGATTCAATAGCAATGCATATTTAGTCACTTTGGGAGGCAGCAAACCTGGTCACCGTCACCCAGACACGGTGGATGGCTGGCTACCAGTGGTCCACAAGCCATCCACGAAATGATGTCATGTATGACCAAATTGAGGCGGACCTTTCCACCAAACGGAGTATTCAGCATGTTTAATTTTTTTGATCCACAACCGAACGACAAGTGTATATTAACTTGATTTGCGCTGTTTATATACGAGCATGGAATTCAAATTTTGTAGAAATTGAAGAATTTATCATTGAACATTTCAAAAACAAGTTAAATTTAATTGGTCAATATGTTTAAGAATTTTATTTTTTGTTTTATAACATATATCTATTTATTCGATTAAATATTTTTGAATAGATAATAGATGCTTGTGGGACTTAAGTTATGATAATTATTTTAATAAAAATTTTAAAAAAACCAATGTTATAAAGGTCTCAATTGAATAAATAGTAATAATTTCGAAAAACACAATTCTCTGATAGAATTTCACAAGATTTTTAAAAACTATTTTCATTTTATTTAAATCTTCCTCATTGAAATTGATTTTTAAAATATGAAAAATATTTTGAATATTTTTAGTGTTAAATAAAAAATTAACTGTATAAAGTGTTTTTAATTTAAACTGCATTTAAAACACTAAAGAAACTTTAATTTGAATACTATTGTTATAGTTAATATTTCCTTTATGAATGCATTAAATATACATGAACTTTAATATGATAAATATATTTGTATTTTTTATTTAAATTTTACGAAAGCGATTATGAAATGAAATGCAATTATTTATTAAATTAGGATTTTTAATATAATATAAATGCATAAGTATATGCTGTAAAAAATTTATTAAACAATTTAGTTTATTATTCATAGTTTAAAAATTCATTTTTCAAAGAAATATTGTTAATTTTATTTTAAATAAGTTGCGTGGGTAATTGAAATAAGCTTTGTTATTTAGATTTTGTTCTCCCTTTTTTTCCCTCTTCCAAACATACTTAAGCGATAATATTTGCTGCTGATCAAAGCATTACATGCAATATTTCTTGGTGTTTTGGGCATGAACATTTTTTTCGAATATGAAAATATTAACAAAAGCGCAATACAATAATAATGAAAGTTAAACTGTAAATAAACTTTCACTGGTAAATATTTGCAGTGACGTCATTAATGACGTAATTGTTTCATGTTTGGCTGGCATACCAGACACCAGAAATCCACAAAACAGACACCAATAAAACACCATCCACAAGCAATGTGGTGCAAAGGTTTGCTACATGTCTTATTTACTTTTTTTGAATGGTAATAAAATTTAATTGTTGGAAAAGATAGAACTTATTTTTAGAGTCTTACTATAATTTAATTTTTAGAATACCAATTTATTTATAAAGTTACTCACTTTACGAGAAAATTTCTATTTTTTTGAGGAATTTTCATCGACAATATCAAGTATTCGTATTATTTTAGGCATTGTACCAAAAAGAGTTAAGTCAAAACAAATAGTCATAAAGTCAAAATTATACAAACAAATAGTCAAAGTTTTTAAAAGAATATTTAAATTGACTAACCATTTAGTTTAGTGCTTAAGATTCAATCATTGCATTTTTAATATATTTTATTAAAATTTATTGACTTACGCAGTAAAATTTCTAATTTAAATCTTAAGTAATTTATAATGTGCATTCTAATATTTAACAATTTAGCTAAATATTTTAAAAACTAGTATGGTGGCTTAAATGCACTTAATTAAAAAAATATTGTTTAAACTAATAAAAGAAAACATGAATGACAATTGAACTTAATGTAACAGAAAAATTTTAGATGGTAAATTAATGGCATTTTTGCTTTTGTTACATGATTACAATAGCGACATTTATTAGAAATAACATTTTAAAGATTATAATACTTTTAAAGTATAAAATTTCTTTATTACTATATAATTTTGTTATTAATATACAATATCTGAATACTTTATAATTGAACAACTATGCATTACAATATTAAAGTAGCTAATTGAAACTGTTATTCAAGTGAGTCACATAAAATGCAGCTAAAAAGTACTTATTTTGCGATTTGGTTTTCTATAAACTTGTTTCGATACAATTAGTTTTGGTAAAATGAAACATGAAAATTTAATACATTTTACATTCCAAATTATAAATAATTGTTTTATGCTTTTGTTCGATTATTTATTGTCCTTAATAGTGAAATTAGTTTCTAGTAATCTTTAAGCGGAAAATTCTCTAATATTTTTGGATGATAAAATTATATCATTTATTAACCCTCAATTTTACAGTTAATATACAATATCTAAGCACTTTACAATTGAATAACTATACATTAAAATAACCTTCACTTACTAGTGATTTCCATGATTTATTATCACTGGGGTAATATTATTAATAAAGTCTTTTAGATTTTCTATAGTTTAGAACTTGTCATTTTTCAAGTAAAATTATCGATACTATTTTAATGGTTTGACCTTAGAATTAGAAATTATACAAAATTCTACATTTACAGCTTTTCAAAGTTCTAGTGAAACATACAGCATGTTTAACTAAAATTCATAATTATTAACCAAACTTGATATCAATTATACATTATATAAATATTCAAAGCTTATTTTTCATACAACGTAATATCTATCCTATTACATTCAATGATAAAACTACTTCTGTGATTAAGTTCATTTTAAGCCTTAACTACTGATTTGCTACCTTATGAATAAAAGTTTTCATCTTATGAATAAAAGTTAATTATATTTTACTAACTTAACCTTAAAATTAATAACTATTAACCCATTTTTATATTCAGGAAACGTATGGAAAAGGCATATTTTTGTGATGTCATATTTTACATATGATAATAAATATTTATTAATTTATTTAACGAGTCAAGTTACAAAAATCTTCTTAAGGAATTCTATAAAATGTTTGTTTATCACACTTGCCTTTTTGAAAAGATGTTTTCTAATCGCATATAATACAATTTCTTATAATATTATATTCATGCTCAAAGTGTTATTTGCTTAAATCATTCAATAATGTATTTAAGATATATTTTTCACCCAAATTTTAGATTTAACGAATGAATTTATTCCTAATATAACAGGTTTGCTCATAAAAATGATTTATGAATAATCTACAATTTTTAAGCAACATGAAAAAACATGTTAATATTTCTTTGAATTATAAAATAAAATAATTTCCTGTTAATTTAAATTTTCATTCTAATATTAGAATTTTCCTCATATCGAGCTTGGATATTAGTAGTGGTTCGGAATCCACTTTACGTCCGTCCCTAATTAGACCTCATGTGCAAAAGAATGACCAAAGAGTGCCAAACAAACCAGAATTTTCTTAAACATGTGCTTTTAAATTATGTTTATTTTATCTAGCTGATTACTGATTTTTGTGTAATAAATTTAACTAGCTTTTAAATAATTTAATTTGTCGAATATAATTTAAAAAGGTAGTTTTAATTTCAGTAAATTATCATAAATATATCTGACTTTTACAAATGAAACCTTCAAGCATTTTGAGACCAATTATATTTCAACACTTATATTACTTCAATGAATTTTATATACATACATAATCATGATAACTAATTTTAACCAAAAAAAAATTAGCCATTTAACAAAATTTCTTAACCTGCTAAAGTATTTTGATGATTTACTTATTTATGATTAAGTACAAAAACTGTTTTATGCTGCAAAAGCTACCGATAATATAATTAATTTTGACAGCTAATTATAGAAACTTTACTAATTTTTACAAATAAATACTTCTATAGATCCCTTCCATAATTAAATTTTCATATAACTTACAAACTATTGACAGCAATAGCGAATGCTTTATAATTGTTATAAACTTAAAATGTGATGCAAAATGTTAGAATTTCTTAATACGATAAAAACTAAATTGATAATTGTTTTTTTTTATATGCGATGCTTAATGAAAAGCTTTCCTAAGCTTTTTTCTATAAAATCTAATAAGGGAAATATTAAGGGAATGGTATTATTTTTTATTACGATAACATTATCGTATTTTTAAATATAATTGTTTTCATAAAAATAAAAAATAACATGTGTACGTGCATTCTAAGAGTTGTTTTCCTGTTAAATACATTCTTTTTAAAGGAAAGCTATGTGATTTTTTACTGAAATCTAGATAATTATACCACGTGAGTCTAGATTTGCGATAACTCTAATAAATGCAATTTATTGTTTTCTCTAAACATGCATCTTCACGTGATTGCAGTGCAACAATTCTTATCATAAAATGTCATAATATTCTCATTGTTTATATGTACCGGACAATGTACTATATAATAAACAATTTCTAATTTACACTTCTATTTTTAAACAGTTCAGTTATACAAACTCGTTAAGGAATAATTATTTTAGTTTCAACAAGAATAAGTTAAATGTTTGACTTAAATGTAAAAAATATACTGAAATATTATATTCACATAAACATTCTAATATTTATTTTAAATTATTCCATTATATTGAACTCATCATCAAATACCATATGATATTTTTTAAGTTCAAATTAAAATAGATTCATGTTTGTGATCATCTCAAGATTAAATACAACGTTCGCTCAATAACTTAAACTATTGTCCTACACTCAATCGTCAAAATTTTACATTTTTAAGGAAAATTACTGCTTAGTTGTTAACGCATTGGTCATTTTAAAATATTTAGTATATAAATCTAAACGTATTTATAATAAACAGGTGTAAGACTCCCGATCTTTGTATATTTTCAAAACACATTTCAAGTAATAAAATAATTTTATTGCATGTTTGGAAACATTTGTTATTGTTTACTGATAGTTTGTATTTGAAGCTCATTGTAAGGCATTCGAACACCCTCATTTAGATGCAACTTTTCCTATTACTAAATATTAAAAAAATGATTAATCCATTTATGCATAAATAATCATGATTTCAATAATTTATAAATAATTTCGTTTTTCAATATAACTTATAAATTTAACTCTCCAGGTTATAAATTGCTAATATTTATTTTAGTAGATATTAACTACTATTAACAAATTTCCACATCAATATACAAATGATTTGCATTCATATCATTTCATTATTTCTTAAATAGGAATGACAAATGATTTTGATGTTGAAAAATTTAGTCAAATGCAAGAATTGCCAAACATTTTTAGATGATTTTCTTACATATAATGAAACACCAAAATTGTTTTATGCTGCAACTTTAAAAGCTATTAAAAAAGTAATTTTACTGCTAATTATAAAAACTTATCGAATTTTTAGAAATAAATTCCTTTAAGTGCTTGTACAATATCTTCAGACCATTATAATGTAACATTTACAGCAATGTATAATCTTTACAGTAATGATAAATGCTCTTTTAATGTTATGAACTTGAGCTTTAAAGTAAAATACAGGGTGATCATAATTAAACTGCAAATTTAAAAACGCTGTAAAAAAAGAACCACTGATCAGAAAGACCTGAAATTTCACCAGAATGTACTTCAAACAGGGGGATTTTGTTTGGCGTGTGAAAAAAATTAGGAAAAAAGTGGCCAATAGATGGCGCTGCACAGGCGGCTGTAGGTTAATTACATGAATTCTGACATGAACGATAATCAATTGTGGCTGTAAGCTGAACGTTAAACCGGTTGTGCTATTGTAAGTTAGGAAGATGTTGTGACACTCTTGGTGTAAAGCCTATTCAGAGCGACAAGGTGGTGCCACATCGAATAGGAAAAAATCGGTTTTTAATCGACCTGCGGCCAAATCCGTAGAAAAAGCCAACAATAATTCGGTTTTTAATTGTCCTTAGTCTTCTTCAAGAAATTTTTAATATGGTGTCCACCATTTTCTGTTAGGAAGTGTAAACGTAAAACGGTATTTTCCACAGCAGCTTGGAGTCTATCAGTGCTGATGTTGTTAACGTGCTGAATAATGCGGCATTTTAAATACGCTAAGGTGTCTAGTGGAGCACTGTACACAACATTTTTCAGAAATCTCCAGAGCCAAAAGTCACAGGGAGTGATGTCCGGTGATCGTGGCGGCCAGGGAGTTGGAAAATGTCGGCTGATAATACGGTCGTTTCCGAAATGGCGTTGCATCACCATTGACAATTAATGAGAATTCAAGCTACTCAAAATTTTATACAAGACGTTAATTTGCATATAACCACCTGTGCAGCACCATCTATAGGCCACTTTCTTTCCTAAATTTTTTTTTTCCCACGCCAAACAAAATACCCCTATTTGAAGTACATTCTGGTGAAATTTCAGTTCTTTTTGACCAGTGGTTCTTTTTCTTACAGCGTTTTTAAATTTGCAGTTTAATTATGATCGCCCTGTACTAGAATTTCTGAACAAGTGCTATTGTAAGTTAGGAGAATGTTGTGTTAAAACTACATTGAAAGGTAAATTTTTTGAATATGTAATGAAACGCAAAAATTTTCCTGTGCTCCTCTTTTAAAATTATTAAGTGAAATATTGAGGGAATTGTATTTATTTTTTATTAGAATAATAATATAACGATTTTAAATAGTTTTATATATGCTTTCATAAAAATAAGAAATAATACGTACACTTACATTCTTAAAAACTCATCACGTAATTGCTGTGTTAAAATTCTTATCGATAAAATATGATAACATTCTTGTCAAGTACATGAACCTATGACTGTACTATAATTAAATGATTTTTAATTAAGATTCTATCAGAATTAATACTTATACTTTTAGTTTTTGAAAGAGATAAATTATATTTCACTTATTACTGAATAATAATTTTAATTTTAACAAAAGAAAGATAAATTTCTATTTAAATGAAAAATATTATAATGCCTTAACTTTATGAAATGAATTTTAAATTATTCCATTATATTGAATTTATCACCAAATAACAATATTTTTTAAATGTCATACGCAAAAAAATTAAAATAAATATATCAGTATAACCATTTTAAGTTTTGTATATAGTGTTTGGTTATCAATTTACGACTACTTTCCTACACTCATTTGTAAAATTTTAAATTTTGAAGAAAAATTAATATTCAATTGTTAACCTTGCACATTTTAAAATATTTAATACTTCAATTTAAAAATTTTTTTAACAAACGTTTAAAATCTGCTATTTTTTGTATTTTTCAAAATAGTTTTCAACTGATAAAAAAAGTTTATTAATTTTACACATTAAAAAAATTGGTTATGGCATACTGATAGCCTTTATTTAAAGTCGATGCTAAGCCATATGATTAAGAGATACTTCCTTTCTTCTTGTAAATAATGCGAAACAATTAATCACTTTGTCAATAAAGTAACCCATAAATAAATATTATTTAAAATAAGCTTTTCATTTCCAAATTTTCGGTTTATAAACTATGCAAATATTTTTGAAATTAACTGTTATGAAAACAGAAAAAATTTCCTACAAAACAGAAAACGTTTCCAACGATGTTTTAATTTATAATTTTCCTAAGTTTAAATGCATTAAAGTGAATCAAAATAAATTATAAATGATGCATTTATTAATAAGTAGTTAACCCTCATTGGAATTTATTGATGGGAAATTTGTTAATAACAATTAATTTCAAAAATATTTGCATAGTTTATGTACCGGAAATTTGAAAATGAAAAGCTTATTTGAAATCAGATTTGTTTATGTTTTATTTTATTGACAAAGTGATTAATTGTTTTGCATTATTTACCAGCAGAAAGGAAGTATCTCTTATTCACAAACTTGATGATCATATGTCTTGGCATCGACTTTAAATAAAGGCTATCAGTATGCCATAACAAGTCTTTTTAAAAGTATGAAATTAATAAACTGTTTTTATCAGTTGAAAAGTATTTTAAAAAATACAAAAACAGCAGATTTTAGACGTTTGTTAAAAAAAAATTCTTTATATTGAAGTACTAAATATTTTTATATGTGCAAGGTTAACAATTGAATACCAATTTTTCTTCAAAATTTAAAATTTTTACTAATGAGTGCAGGAAAGTAGTTGCAAATTGATAACCAAACATTATATACAAAACTTAAAGTGATCATACATATGTATCCATTTTGATTTCTTTTTAGAGTAATAGTTATAAATATTATGTTATTTGGTTAGAAATTTCATATAATGGAATAATTTAAAATTAATTTCATAAAGTTATGGTAAATATAATATTTTTTCATTTAAATAAAATATTTATCTTATTCTTGTTAAAATTATTATTCAGTAACAAGTGAAATATAATTTATCTCTTTCAAAAACTAAAAGTATAAGTGTTAGTTCTGACAGAAAATAAATTAAAAATCATTTAATTATATAGTACAATCATAGGTACACATACTTGACAAGAATGTTGTCACATTTTATCAATAAGAATTGTAGCACAGCAATCACGTAATGATTCATGTTTAGCGAAAACAACGAATGATATTGGTTAAAGTTTCTGCAAATCTAGAGTCACGTGAAATATTTATCTTGATTTCAACGCGAAATCACATAGCTTTGCTTATAATTGAATGTACCCAATGAGAAAACAACTTTTAAGAATGTAAGTGGACGTATTATTTCTTATTTTTATGAAAACATTACTATTTAAAATCATTATATTTTTATTCTCATAAAAAATAAATACAATCCCCTCAATATTTCACTTAATAGAGTTTTTAAAGAGGAGCATCGGAAAATTTTTGCATTTCACTGCTATAAAAATAATAATAATAATAATCTGTCAATGTAGTTTTAACTTGTTCAAAAATTCTACTATTTTACTTTAAAGTTTAATTTCATAACATTAAAGGAAAATTTTATTTAATGTAAAGATTGTATATATAACTATAAATATATAATTGTAAGAGATTGAAGATAATGTACAAGCACTTGAAGGAATTTTTTCTAAAAATTTGATTAGTTTTTATAATTAGCAGTAAAATTACATTTTTAATTGCTTTTAAAGTTACAGTATAAAACAATTTTGGTGTTTCGTTATATATAAAAAAATCATCTAAAAATTTTTGGCAAGTTAAGAAGTTCTTGCAACAGCAATCACTTGACGATGCATGTTTAGAGAAAACAATAAATTGCACTGATTTGAATTATCGCAAATCTAGAGTCACGCGGTATAATAATCTCGATTTCAGTATAAAATCGCATAGCTTTCCTTTAAAAAGAATGTATTTAACAGGATAGAAAAAAAGCTTAGGAAAGCTTTTCATTGTGCATCGCATATTAAAAAAAAAAAAAAAAAAAAAAAAAAAAAATTATCAATTTAGTTTTTATCGAATTAAGAAATTCTAACATTTTGCATCACATTTTAAGTTCATAACAATTAAAAAGCATTCGCTATTGCTGTCAATAGTTTGTAAGTTAATATAAAGACTTAATTATGGTAGGGATCTATAGCGAAGGAATTATTTGTAAGAATTAGATAAGTTTTTATATCATTGGCTGACAAAATTAATTATATTTTTGATAGCTTTTGCAGCATTAAAACACTTTTTTTGTATTTAATCATAAATAAGAAAATCATCAAAATATTTTAGCAGGTTAAGAAATTTTGTTAAATGGTTAAATTTATTACAAAAAAATCGGTAATCAGCTAAATAAAATAAACATAGTTTAAAAGCACATGTTTAAGAAAATTCTGGTTTGTTTGGCACTCATTGGTCATTTTTTTGCACATGAGGTCTAATTAGGGACGGACGTAAAGTGGATTCCGAACCACTACTAATATCCAAGCTCGATATGAGGAAAATTCTAATATTAGAATGAAAATTTAAATTAACAGGAAATTATTTTATTTTATAATTTAAAGAAATATTAACATGTTTTTTCATGTTGCTTAAAAATTGTAGATTATTCATAAATCATTTTTATGAGCAAACCTGTTATAATTAGGAATAAATTCATTCGTTAAATCTAAAATTTGGGTGAAAAATATATCTTAAATACATTATTGAATGATTTAAGCAAATAACACTTTGAGCATGAATATAATATTATAAGAAATTGTATTATATGCGATTAGAAAACATCTTTTCAAAAAGGCAAGTGTGATAAAAAACATTTTATAGAATTCCTTAAGAAGATTTTTGTAACTTGACTCGTTAAATAAATTAATAAATATTTATTATCATATGTAAAATATGACATCACAAAAATATGCCTTTTCCATACGTTTCCTGAATATAAAAAAGGGTTAATAGTTATTAATTTTAAGGTTAAGTTGTTAAAATTTAATTAACTTTTATTCATAAGATAGCAAATCAGTAGTTAAGGCTTAAAATGAACTTAATCACAAAGTAGTTTTATCAGTGAATGTAATAGGATAGATATTACGTTGTATAAAAATAAGCTTCGAATATTTATATAATGTATAATTGATATCAAGTTTGGTTAATAATTATGAATTTTAGTTAAACATGCTGTATGTTTCACTAGAACTTTGAAAAGCTGTAAATGTAGAATTTTGTATAATTTCTAATTCTAAGGTCAAACCATTAAAATAGTATCGATAATTTTACTTGAAAAATGACAATAGAATCTAAACTATAGAAAATCTAAAAGACTTTATTAATAATATTACCCCAGTGATAATAAATCATGGAAATCACTACTAAGTGAATGTTATTTTAATGTAAAGTTATTCAATTGTAAAGTGCTTAGATATTAACAGTAAAATTTAGGGTTAATTAAACGATATAATTTTATCCTCCAAAAATGTAAGAGAAATTTTCTTATAAATATTACTAGAAATTAATTTCGCTATTAAGGACAATAAATAATCGAACAAAAGCATAAAACAATTATTTATAATTTAGAATATAAAATATATTAAATTTTCATGTTTCATTTTACCTAAACAAATTGTATTGAAACAAGTTCCCAGAAAACCAAATCGTAAAATAAGTACTTTTTAGCTGCATTTTTTGTGACACGCTTGATTAACAGTTTCAATTAGCTACTTTAATATTGTAATGTATAGTTATTCAATTATGAAGTAATAAGATATTTTATATTCATAACAAAATAATATAGCAATAAAGAAATTTTATAATTTAAAAGTATTATAATATTTAAAATGTTATTTTAATAAATGTCGCAATTGTAATCATGTAACAAAAGCAAAAAATAATTATTTGTAATTTACCATCTAAAATTTTTTATTACATTACGTTCAATCTTCATTCATGTTTTTATTTATTAGATTTATCAATATTTTTTAATTAAATGCATTTAAACCACCATACTAGATTTTAAAATATTTGGGTTATTTGTGAAATATTAGAATGCACATTATAAATTACTTCACATTTAAAATAGAAATTTTACTGCATTAGTCAATAAATTTTAATAAAATACATTAAAAATGCAATGATCGAATCTTAAGTTATTAAACTAAATTGTTTGTCAATTTAAATATTCTTTTAAAAACTCTATGACTATTTGTTTGGACTTCAATTTTTCGTACAATGCCTTAAATAATACGAATACTTGTCATGAAAATTCCTTGAAAAAATAGAAAATTTTTCCTAAATGAGTAACTTTATGAATAAATTGATATTTTAAAATTAAATTTTATTACCATTCTAAAAATATAAGAGGCTAAATTAATATTGCTATTGAATCGAGGATCCATTTCCTATTAAAATAAAACTCTATGCGTAAATTTAAAATCATGAAAAATATATTCGATTAAAAATTAAATTCTATTACTTTAAAAATAAATTCGTATAATTATACACTTTAAAGTACGTTGTAATCCTTAAACACATTAAAATTCTATTTAAAATCACAAAAAAAATCTAAGTCCTAATTACCCCTCTGATAATAAACCATAAAAACCTGTCTCATGCGAGGTCCGAATAGCTCAGTGCGTAAGTTACTGGACTCCCGCAACTGCAATGCGATGTTTTGTCCCCGCAGATGTCAAAGTTCAATTTTTAAAATAAAAATATGCAGTTCAAATTTATTCCCATAGAGGACAGCATTAATATCACAGATAAGGTTTGAAAATTTCTCAATAGATGGCAGCACTATTCAAGTATTGCATATGATGTCACTCTCAACATTAGTATCAAAGGAAAAGTTTCATAATTTCTCAATAGATAGCAGCAAGATTCAAGACTACATATGACGTCTCACAATTTGGTTAGTGATAACACCCTCGATCACAAACATATGTCGTCACTCTAACCCTCTTTTTTTATCCCTCGGAATTTGCTACACAAAAAGTTGCAGACTTTTACTTAGAGCGGTGTACGTAATTATTTCCTTGAATTTTTATTTTGCTTTGAGAAAGCCTCAAGCAGTTTATCTTTGTTTATTTAAGTTTTCGGGATGTCGGGAATTCAGTTAAGATTAATTTAAACTTACTTTCTCAAGAGAGTACGTGCACGATGAACTATTCATCATGGCAGACTTACACAGTGATATATTCTTTATAGACTGCGAATATCGCATACTTGAAATTACATCGAATTCTATATTAGACTATGATGATGCTGCACCTCTATCTATAGAATTAGCTTCAGAAGCTAGAATTTCAAATTTCACAGTGTTTTTGTCCTACAGTATTATATGCTTAGAAGACTTTGCAGTTAAAATCTGAAGTATTAAACGCTATTTCCAACTAGAATGGCATAAAAGAAGTTTGACATACCAGAACAGGCAAACAAATTATCACTACAACTGATTATAAAACTGCAATGGAAGTTTGTAGAATTGAAACAGTATTAAGTATACCTCTAACTCCCCAAATCCAAGTTTATCAATGCACTACGAAATTAACTATCCCGTTCATATCAGTGGACGAAAATCTATAAAATGTTGCGTTAGAAATTGAAAATTAGGGCCTTATAGTATCTCAAATCCGACGTTTCAATAAAAAGGGATCATCAGAACTTTCAGAAACTATCTTCGTAAGAGTGTGTACGAGGATAAAATCCTATATCTTATTGAAGTGTTTTTATCTATAGTAAATTTGAAGATTTTTGTGGATAAAATTTCAATGTGGAATTTGCTTAAAATTTACACATGCTGCTAAGAAATGCAAGATACAATCAGCTTCGTGCAGACTCTGTTGCTCACATCACAATAGTGATCCTTATTGTACTAGTGTCCCATATTGTGTGAATTGCACAGGACCCCATGCTTCAGATGATCCTACATGTCAATCTCGTGAAGAAGAAACTCGGTTTTTAAAATTTAAAGCGATAAACCATCTACTTTTTATTGTTACAAGAAGATGATTTAAAAGCTCTAAAACCACACACAAACAATTTTGCAGCTATTGTCAAATCTATCAACCACCAGAAACTACTGAAGCTCAATTAATAACATAATATAAAAAAAACCTTAGCTATTCTAACCCAACTAGAAGCTTTTCTTTATGCTATTTTTCTGAAATATAAAGATACTGTCAACAAAACTTTTGAAACCAGAAGTCACTCGTCTTCACCTATTAGAAGGAAAAATCGAAATTGTAGTGGAATCCAGAAAGAATCGTCAAACCCAAGTAATGGTGACACTCAGTTAATTTAATTTTACTTGTACATTGTATTTAAATTTGGTAACTTTTCAGAAGATCAACTAGAAATAATTGAAAATGCTAAATTTAGAAAGAGAAGCAATAAGCTTTCTTAACAGAGGGTACGCAATGGCTATCCTGGGGAAATTAGTGCATAGATGTCAAATTGTAACCATTATAATTGTTATTTTTTCCCTTGTTCTCATTAGTTTCATGGATTGGACGTACTGCTCTAAATAAGCACCCATATATGAACCTTCATTTTTTTAATTTATGGCAGATATTATTGCTATACAAGAAACTTGGTTAAGAAAAATTGGCAAGATATCCTTATTAAACAAAATAATCTTTCCTCAGGATAAAGTCGATAGTCGGGGTGGTGGTCTTTTCTTAGCAGTTAATAAATTCATTCCAACAAGCCAGTTTTCTCCATTCCGTTTCTCAGATGATGGGAGAAAATTCTTAGCTGCCAAGATCACTGTGGCAACTACTACATGGTTTGGTTTGTTTGTCGTTCAACGGTCATTTTTTGCACACGAGGCTAATTAGACCGGCACCTACGGTTTAAAGTGGATTCCGAAGCACTACAAACATCAATGCCCAAGGTGGGATTCGAACGCACGAACTGTTGAACCGAAGGTAAGAGCGCTAACCATTCGGCTGCCACCTCGGCGGCAACTACTACAATATCTGTTATTAATGTTTATATTCCACCAGGCAAATTTTCTTCGCAGTGGCTTCATAGCATACTTCAAGGAATTCAACCTCCTTATATCCTCATCGGAGGTTTTAATATAAGACCTACATCATTAGGAAGCTGTTCCAATTCAACAAACACAAGTAATTTTCTTGAATGGATTCAGGAAGTGAATTGCTGTCTTCAAAACTCTGAAATTCCAACACATTACGGTCCACATATAAGCCTTCACTCATTGATTTCACTTTTGTATCACCAGACATTTATCATATTGATATTCTAAAGGATTGTTTTGATAGGATATGCATTATTTTGGTCATTTACCGTCAAAAACTTGCATAGTTTTTGATAGTATTAATCATCATATTACAAGCGGATCACGAATCCTGTGGTCAGATTTCTTTGCTTTCATCAATACTCATCATGAAATTTCTAATCTTCACTTTATTGAACAACTCAAAAATCTCTGTAGAAATAGACTTCGTGAGTTTCGACGATGACAGAAAAGGCCATCTAAATCTTATCCCACATGGGGAGCTTCTAGATGTAGTTATCTTTTGGGCCAGAAAAGATGTCTTTAGCATATGTCTAAACGCAAATGTAGTAAATACGTTTGGATGATAGGAAAAATATGCAGCGGAACTACATCGACACTGCTCCTCTCTCTCTCTCTCGGAAATACTGGATGAAATAAGAATTTCAACTTGAACATCCAAAAATATTTTCAGCTTATTAAAAAATCTCCAAAATTACAATAGCTCCAACTCACACATTTGAACTTATCACATGATAATTCTTTAGTGACAGATCCTACTCTTCAAGCTAATATATCTACTGACTTCTATATTCGTCCACCAATTTTAGAGAGTATTCCACCAGAATTAAGCTCAGGTGATGATTTCTTTTACAATAAACCCTTTACTGTACCCAAATTGCATGGAGCTTTGACAAAATGTAAGAACTTGTTTGTTGCTCCAGATAAGATATCTATAAAAATATTGAAAAGCATTTCTGCTAACAACCTAGACTACCTCCTCTCCCTGATGAATAAATCATGGCTAACAGGTATTGTACCAGAAATATGAAAATCTTCCTTTGAGAATCCACTTTTAAAACAGGAAGAAATGTCCAATCTTGTGGCATCGTACCATCTTATATTCCTGATAAGCGTTATGTGTAAATTAATGGAAAGAATGATTTTAAAGAGATTTATTGCCCATATAGCAATCATATTTTACTTTCATCTTAATCATCACGGATTTCTGCCGCATCGAGGTTGTGACAGCATTTTATCCATCACTCATCACATAATTTCAGCCAGATCCTCGAGAAAATTTGTTGTTTTGGTTGCAGTGGATATTTCCCAGGCATATGATTCAGTTTGGCCAGACGGCATTAACTATAAATTACTCAAGCACAGTTATCAAAGAAAATGCTGCTCTGTGGATTCAACAGTTTACCAAAACTCGTTATTTTCAAGTAAAGTGGAGAAATAAGGTATCTTCATCAGCCAACACGTATAGGGGAGTTTCGTCGGAGAGTATGTTATCACCTTTTCTGTTCTCAATATTTATGGCAGACCTCTATATCCTACCCCCCCCGACATCAAATGCTTCATGTACGCAGATGATATACACTGCTGGCCACCTAAATTGAAATACCAAGAAAGACAAGAGATATCACAACAAAATTTATTTTGTAGATAACATGTTGACCAAGCATCAAATGATTAAATTTATAGATTTCTGTGAAGTGTGGTTCCTACAAATATCAGTAACCAGAATAGGCACCATTCTTAGAGATCACCACTGCCACATGCCTCGGCATTGATTCAAAGGGACTTTGGATGTGTTCTTGGGGTACAGCAGACCAAGCAGCTTCTACATGTTGAAATCTCCAAGCCTTAAATAGCGCTTTGAAGTGGCGCCACATGCGCGCGTGATGTGCGTTTGCTCGGAAATTCTAATCATTTATTTGTAGGTCTCACCTCCGCTAACGCATGTTGTAAATTTCATATTATTTGCATGCTTTCTTCTGGGTGTTGCATTTACGGTGGTTAACAGTGTATTTCTAATGTGCGAATCTGTTAACTTGGGAAAAACTTCAGCTGAAATCAACATTTGCATTTGGAACTTTGCAAAATTAGTGTAAAGATAGGAAGTGGTCTATAGACCCATAAATATATGTGATTAACTTTTTTCAAAACGACAACAACTTAATTTCATCTTGCTCATCAACAATCATCCTATTTCCTGGATAAAAATATTCGAGTTTTGGGATTACATTGTTTACACAATATATCTTTCCGTCATCATTTTCATGAAAAGAGAGCAGCGGTATAAAAAAGTTGAATGCCTTATAAGATGTTGCAGGAAATAGATTGGATGCTCGTACTGCTCACCTTCAAATCGTGAAATCCCTTATGGTCTCTAGTCTGGATTATGGCTGTCACATATTTTCCTTAGCATACGCACCAGATCACAAGCTCCTTGAAACTGTATATCACACTGCCCTAAGAATTGGCACAGGTCTTCCTAAGTGGACCCCCATACCGATACTTCTACAAGAAGCAGGAGTAACTTCTCTTCTCTCCAGACATGAAATAATCCCCTTAAACTTTTACATTCGGAATTAAAGCAAGTCACCACTATACCCTTGTGCCTTAATTTGGAAAAAGATGACTTACAATCAAGTTAATCATAATAATTCTCTGACCAGAGCAAAATGGTGGCTCCACCAACAAGGAATAAATACGCCATGCATATTAAAAGTTCCAACAGATTGGTCAGAAATGTCAAAAAAAATTTTCTTCTGTTCTTCGGATCTCCCTTTTCAGACGAAATCATTGCCAAATGATGTAATTTATAATCTATTTCGCTAGGTTCGCGAGTCATCATTGCAGGAAGATACGCTGATTTTAACTGTTCCTTTCAAACAGAGATTAAAAGTGGGTATTGTAATAGTTAATTTTTACAAATAGTGTTTCAATAACATGAAAAATTAGTTCCATAAGCTTCATCTTCTCGGCTCAGGCTATGGCACTACTTATTGCAGTCTCTAAAATCTGATCTGGACCAAAAAAATATGTCATTTTCACAGATTCTCTTTCTTGCATCTCTGTTCTTTTGGTTTGTTCCAGTACATCACAGACTATTATTCAGCTGCTTCCTTCACAAATACTGCAACCTATTCAGAAGTATTTATTAATACAGTTAGTTTGGGTCCCTGGACATTCAGGGTGATGCGTTACGTTTTGGTTGCGTGATTTTATTCATTAATAAGTCCTATTGTCATTAATATTTTATTTTAACAATATAACAATAACAATTTAATAAATTACAATTTTCATAATTAATTTCCATAAAATGAGTTCCACACCATTATACACTGGTGCCAATACGGTCTTCATACGATTGTATCCAAATAGCAACTGAGCTAGATTCCCCATCGGATAGAGAAGATACGCTTGTCATTCCCTTTTTAGGGATTTTTTGTGGCTGAGTTGCCACATCCTCCCGCCCGGACAAAGAATCAGCCAAAAATAAACCACTTCACATAATAAAATTTATACACGTAAATATAAGAAAACTAAAATTTTACATTACAAAATAAATTGAATACTTAAGAAACATGAATTCGAAACAAAATATACACAATGGTATAACACTAGGTATTAATCATTACAATTCACCAGCAATAATAAAGGTTCTTCAACCCTTTTAAACAAAATTTTCAATTTACTCTTGGACTTCTAAATTATACAAGAGGTGTACGGGACGTTATGACCCCTGATGAAGTCTTTAAGGTCACCGCTCTTTTTTGGTTCTCCCTGCCTCTATGGACTTCCAGTACCTTGACCAGCTTCCACATTTCTCTCGGAACCTTATCTTCACCTACTAAAACTACATTATTTACATTAAATACACATTTTACATTGACAGGTTAAGAGAAATTCGCACCCCTTAATAGAAGAAGATATTCACCATTCCACATCTTTTCCAAAAAATATTTAAGATTTTTCTCTATAAAGAAATTTTTTAATTAAATCTCTTTTAATGGTGAACAATTTGCAATTTCGATTACCTGACCAATGTGGTAAGATAGTTAATCTTCTTCCAATTCAGAAGTTTACGGGTGTGAGAGGGAATGGTTCATTAGGCTCATTATAAATATAAGTTAAAGGATGCGAGTTATTTATAGCTTCAATTTCTGCCAAAATAGTTTGTAATTCTTCAAAAGAAACTAATGCCCTTCCCAAAATTTTCCTTAATGCAACTTTCGTTATTCGAACCATTCTCTCCCAATAACCACCCCATCAAGCAGCACGTTCAACAATGTATTGCCATTTAATTCCTTTCCTTCCAAAATAATTCTGAATATCAGATTCAGTTATGTTTGCATAGAGTTTAAAATTCCAATTCGGAAAATAAAATTTCTGCTTGCTGTGAATTTCTACGACTATCTAAAAGATTTTAATCTTAATGACATAAAAAGTGAAATTTTGCAATGTCTAAAATCCTTGAACTATCCTCTATCACAAATTTTCTTAATTCGAATTATCTGCTTATGTCAAGACATGTCTTTTAGTGTTCACCGATTAATTAAGACTTCAATCGACTTTTCTTAAATAATGTTAGTCAATTGACTTTTAATCATCTTTAGATATCTTTTTCATTGTGAGCTACAAGCATCTTATATGAGATGCTTGTAGCTCACATTATATAGAGCTCCAAAAGTGTCCACCATAATATATTTCGATTATTTTCCCTTGTAAAAATAGAATTATTCAAGTATTTTTATTTACAGAATTTACTTGTAAATTGCTCTCTGAATCCGTAACATTCGTGTTTATAAAATTTTAATAAAAGGTAAATAATTTTCCTTGCATGTACATTTTAGAAAAATTATATACCATTTCTTTAATTTTTAAGGGTTGAATAAGGTGGAATTTAATACAAAATATACATATAATACATTTTAGAAGTTTATTGCCTATTTTAAAATATTTTAAATAAAATTGAAGAATACATACATACATATACTTTTACTTATTTAATTTAGGATATTTACGTGGCTGTATTCATTCAAAATGAATTGAGTTTTTTATTCCAAGATTTTTCTTCGAGTATAAGTATTTTGATGCAGTTTTAATTTTACACATATGAATTTGGGTAAATTTAAATTATTATGTAATCGCAGTTCAAGCATGATAAAATATAGCTTAATGATATTTATATTTAACATTTCTATAATTCAGTTATTGGTTTATGTTTTGCTAAAGCAAGTTAATTTCAGTTATAAAGAAAGATAATCAAAACTATGATTTATTCTCTTCTTATTCAATACGAAAATATGGATGGATGATGAATTTTTACGCTTTTTTTAAATCCAAACTGGATTACAAATATGGAAAGGATGTGTTAATGTCAACCTTTAAAGTCACAGTTATTTGACGGCTTGCAAATGGCCTTGAACTATATGACAATTGATTATCTCTAGGTTATGAGGGTTTCCTGTTTTATCTTAATTTTCTAAAGCAGCTCGTAAAAATGTGCTGATATAACGAGAGCATTACTTTTTCTTCCAGTTTCTACAATTTTTAACGCATTATGTCAAAAAATTGGCTTTATATTTTTTGTGAACAAAATATGTCACTCTAGAAATTTTTTCTCTCTGCACGATATATTTCATGTAACTATAAAATTTAACTTATTCTCTTAACACAGAACTATTTACAATTACTTAATTGGTTTTCCTTAAGGTTTTCTAGTTTTTTATATTCTAAAATTACTTTTTTTATTATTTGTCAACAAAAGTTTTTTACACAGTAATATTTGTCGTTTCATAAAGACTACTTCTTTTCACCTTTCTAGTGTCGTAAATAATTTCGTCCGTAAAAAAATATTTTAAATGACAGACAAACCTTGAAAATCTTATTTACTTTCAAACTTGCAGTGGAATATATTTTAATTTGAAATACATATAATAGAGTTATTTCATATTAACTAATTTTGTGAATTTTCCTGCTTCTAGAATTTTTTGAAATTAAGTAAATAATTTAAGGTAAGGAGGTCAGAAAAATTAGATTTTTAATCATTTATTGTCTGTAAAATATCAAGGAAGTTTGAAAATGAATTCTATTGTAAAAAAAATATTATCACACACACACATACTATATATATATATATATATATATATATATATATATATATATATATATATATATATATATATATATATATATATATATATATATATATATGTATATATAGTAAAATATCTTTGTTATTATATTTTTTATATTAAGAACACGCTGTTAGTCCATAAATTCAAATATTTGTAGTGATGTTATAATGTGCATAAATTAGTGCCTAGTATAGATTTTTATAAATTTTATTTAATAAAAATAGCTATTGCGTGAAAAATTGTAAATAGTAAGTAAGTATAAGTAGTCAGCTAACAGTCAGATAAACTTCATTCTCCACTGTGGTAAGAGGCGGAATGATCTTGTTTACATAGAGGGCGCTGCTCTACGAGTTTCTCAGGTTGCGGAAACATTCCGCCTCACCTTGCCTTGCAAAACAGTTCAATGCAAAGTGGTTATATTACATAATATTTGTATTTTTTTGAGAGACATAGTAAATAAAAAGGAGTGAACTAAAACATTTGTATATTTTTTCATTACAAAATCATTGACATGTGTGTGCTCCTTCCATGGCGTCATAAAGAGAACTTCTCTTTTAAAAAACTGCTGATTATACATTACACACACATAATTTAAAAATACAGCATAGCGATTACACGTGCACAAGCTCGAACTGCGAGAGCTAACGATACTTCCATCGACTCGGAGAAGGTTCGAGCAGGCGCCTGGCTGTTTTTCATAATTTCTCATGACGATAATGTTCGCGTCGCCAAACGAGGATTGAAACGTATGTTCTGCCTGACCACATCTTTACCGCTGGAGTATTTTTAACTGTGATCGAGTCCATGGGAAGTGTTGTCGTTTGACTGTGCATCTATGTTTACCTGTGCAAGAAATGCTGATTTTTATCTGTCCATTGAAATGATAACAGTCTTTGATAAGAAGGTCAAAAGTCCTTTCGTGGCGCTTTAAAACTTTGTATGGTGCTTGGAGAGGTACCTTAACTCTATTTATTCTTACAAACACGAGAGAGGATGTTTTCAGCTGGCGCTGTATGAAGATTTCACCTTTTTAAATGATTGGATGTTGTCGTTGGACGGATACTTTGGAAGTGAGTTTTAAGCTCTTCTATCAGCTATTTCAGAGATGTATTCATCAGAAACGTGTCAAAAAGCTCGCCTGGAAGATGAAGGCTTTCTCTGTAAACCAACTCTGTTGTAGACTGTAGATTTTCTTTGTAGACTGTAGATTTTCTTTGCAGGTAGAACAAAAGCCCAATAGATCTGTGGGTAAGACCGCTGTCCAACATTCAGTGGCGTGCGCTTTTAATGCTCAATGGAACTGCTCTACGAAGCCATTCGCTTTAGGGTGGTACGTTGAAGATCAAATTATTTTAAATTCTAATACTTGTGACAGGGCGTTGAACTTTCGAACTGGCTTCTTTGATGCTCGTGATTCCTGAAAGGCATCCAAATCGTGAAATTCACTTGCTGTATAAGGCTTGTGTTACCGTTTCAGCGCTGATATCTGGCAATATCATGGCATCGGGCCATCTTGCGAATCCATCTATCATAGTTAGGCAACAGTAATTTCCTTGAAATGAGGGCAGAGGACCTATTTTATCTAAGTGCACTTGATCAAACCTCCCAGTTTACTCAGGGAAAGAACCAAGGGGTGTTTTAGTATGCCTAATAACTTTTGATTTTTGGCAGGTAATACACTGTCTCTTGCCCAGTTTTTGCAATCTTTATTTATAGGTGGCCAAAAATATCTTCACTTAATTAATTTTGAAGTAGCTCTAATACTAGGATGGGATAGATTATGCAAGGAGATGAAAATTTGTTTACGAAATTTCTCAGGTACATAAGGCCCGAGTTTGCTTGTTGAAATGTCTCAAAATAGGGAGCTATTTGAATCTGGGAAATTGATTTTGCTTAGTTCCAGTTCAGGGTTGTCTAATAACATTTTTAAATTTAAGTCTGAGTCCTGTGCTGCGGAAATATCTTCTTAATTAATAGGATTTGGATTCCGATTGTTGCTATGCGTGAGAGTGTGTCGGCAGTCGTATTTTCGGTTCCCTTTATGAACCTTTAGAAGTCAGATGATGAATATATCATCAGATCGTTAGGCGTTACATAACAAATCTGGAAGTGAGTTTTTTTTACATAAGTGAGAGGAAAGTCAAACCACTTCACTCGTTCTCTGCCTTCGCGGCGGATTGATATAAAATAGAACACCACAAACCGAATGTTTCTTGCAAATTGCAAAAAAAGATCAAGCTGTCTAGCTTGACGAGGTGAGCATTTGTCCAATTTTTTTATTTTGTGCTCGCTATAAAGGGAAATGTTTCCTGCTTCTAGCATGTGGATTAAATGTTTTATAGAAGCAAATGCAGTCAACAGTTCGCGGTCGTTGATGCTATAATTTTGTTCCGTTTTCGATAATTTTCTCAAGAAAAATGCTCGAGGTTGAAGTATATTGTCAATCACTTGGAATAATGCACCGCCAATCGCAAAATAGGATGCATCCTCCTGTAGCATTAGCTCGGCGTCGGGTTGTGGGTGTATTAAGAAATTATCATCTGCGCGAGTAATTTCTTACAAGAAATAAATTCCTCTAAACCGCTTGCTCGTTCCATTCGATCACTGTACTATCATTTTTCTTTGTACTTTTTAAATAGTCATTTAATGAAGTTTGCACGTGAGTGGCATGTGGCAAAATTCGAAGGAAGAAATCTAAAAGGAAGAATCTTAGAAAACGTCGGAGATCTTTTACTGTTTTGGAACGCGGATAATTTAAATCAGGCTCTTCTTTATCTGGCAAGGGTTGTGTACCATGTTTTGAAATAAGGTGTCCTAGAAAAGAAATTTCTCTTACTCCATATAAACATTTTGCAACATTGATAGTCAAACCATAAGCGTAACTATTTCGGCTGGAAGGGCAGCTATATCGTTTAACGGTGAGTCTGTATCTTTAGTGCTTCTCATGCGATTTGTTGCACATGCAGTACTGTTCATTGGATTGGATCGGACTTCGGCTATTTTATCCATGAGTTTCACCAAATTTTCCAAAGTTTCAGAACTAACATAGAGAATACTTTAGATATAAGGGTGGGGTAAGCGTTGAAAACATAATGTCTGCAAAAATTCGTTAATCATTGACGTGCCTGCCAATTCTTGCATTTTTCTCAATAAGTAAGAGCGTTATTTGATCCCCTAATTGCAATTCGGACAATAATCTTCGGATTCGTTGATTTTCCGAGTCTGAAAATTCCTGAATAAGTCGCTTTTTTAGTGTTTCGTATTTGTCTTCATTTGGGATGGGGTAAGCAAAATATCTGATACTACAAAAGAGTTTCGGGCTCAATAGCAACGATCATATTATAATATTTTATACTATCTGCAGTAATTCCAGAAAGTTGAAAGTTGCATTCCGCTCCCACAAACCATAATTTAATATCGTTCTTCCATAAAGGAGGTAATTTAACGGAAAGTTTTGCGATTTGAGGTTAAGTCACTGCTGCGTTTTCAGATACACGTCGTTCGCTTTCAGACGTGCGCGTCATAATAACGATGCGGTAAATGCGAATGAAAAATATTTAAAATTGGTACAATTTGTAAATACAAAAAATAATAGTTAGAGCTCTTTTCCTGAGCAAAACATAGGAGAATAATAACCGCGCATACACTAATCTGATATATCCTTCACGTACTGGCGTAGTCGTCAAAAGCTGAAGAAGTAATCCATTATCAGAAGAGAATAATCCGAATCCATCAGAGTGCGTTTTTACTAGAGCAGAGTCACCAGTGCGCCTTCTGTGGTGTCATAAAGAAAACTTCTCTTTTAAACAATTATTTATTATACATTACACACACATTATATAAAATACAGCATAGCGATTACACATGTACACGCTTGATTGCGAGAGCTAACGAGACATCCGTCGATTCAGAGAGGGAGCGAGCTGGGGTCTGGCTTGTTTTTTATAATTTTTCTTGACGATAATGCGCGCATGTCGCGCCTCTGTAACGAAAAAAATCGCTCTTTTGGTGTCCGCCACATGTGTACAATTATCTGTAAAGCTATTAGCATTTATAACACATATTTTATAAAAATATATCTGAAAAAAGATTATATTTCATACATCAAGAGGTAACGGGCATAATTTAGAAACATTTTTTTTAAAAATACAAATTTGCATTTTCACATCAACTTACCTTCCCATCTTTTCCATGGGTATACTTAAACTATTCTACCCATATGCCATTTATTTTTGTTGGTATATTCTCTTCTTTAACTAGAACCATATCACTTAATTTAATATTTTCCTTTTCAAAAATCCATTTATTTCGTTGTGCAAATTATTTAGATAACTAACACTCCAATGTTTCCAAGTTGATTGCGTTGCCTTTACAGTTCTTTCCCATCTGTTTAGATGGATTTCATTTGAATTCAAATAAATTTGCTCAACTAGTGCTGTAACGGGTCGACCAATGAAAAGATGAGTTGGTGTCAATACACTGAGTGCATCGATGCTTGAAGAAAGGGGAGTTAAAAGACGTAAGTTTAGCATTCCTTCCACCTGTACCATAATTATCCATTATCATTAAATTATTCCATGATCTGTAGATATTAATGGATGTACATCTAAATGTTCTCTTTTCCAATGTTCAAGTAGCTCTTCTTTGTTGGATAACCATTTTCTGAGTGATATTTTAGTGCGTGATTTCGTTTGCTTGACGAGAGAGTTAACGTTTCTGTGGCGCTGTTTCCACCAGCAATTATATAATCTACATCGAAGCAGTTGTCAGGTAGATGAACTGTTTTAGGATATTTTTTAGTAAACTGAGAGACGTGTAGTTTTATTACAGCAGAACGTAAAAATGGACTTGCATGGAGTCCAAAAATTACAGGTTTGAAACGATATATTTGTCATTTTAAGAAATTTCTGACATCTAAATATTAGATGAAAGAATTCCGAGTTACATGCAATACATTTCATTTTATTTTCTTCATTTTTAGAAACGAAAGTTTTATTTCTGTTAGGATTATATATATAGTGCAACTTTTAGAAATAAATTTATTCATATTGCTTCGAGAAATAGTTTTCAACATTTTACTTCTTTTTTCTAAATAAATAAACAGATCGTTAAATTTTGGAACTTCTGTTATTAATAAGGAGAGATTCCGTCTTGTTTATTTATTAACGGCTTGTGTATAACAATATTAGTTAGCATTACTTCTTTGAAAGGGCGTTTAATTCATATACTGATAATTTTAAGGAACGTAAAATTTTAATGAAATTATTGGTTATAGATAAAGCTCTTAATTCTCTTGCTAATTTACAGTGAATTTTATTAATGTTCATGATTGAGCGAACAGGAAAATCTACTAATAAACGTTTACTTTATTTTCCACATCGTTCTGTTGAAGCTGCCATTAGAGATTCTAAAGTTTCCGATATACCTTCTAACTGTCCAGCATCTCCTTTTAACACAAATCTTAAACAGTATAATTTTTGAGAGTTTGTTAAAAATTCGTTATTTGTTATTAAATCATCAAACTGATTTTTAAATGTTAAGAATTCTTCACAACGTGCAGTAAAAACTGGAAGAACCAAAATGGGTATTTGTGGTTTCATTATAACAGAGTTATTAGGTGCAGCAGCATTTGAATTATTTTAATATGAACTTACAGTACATTCATTTTCTGAAATAAGTAATTTTCTGAGTCTCACCTCAATATTTTCAAGACGTCTTAATCTTTAGATGATAATCCTCAAGTTTCAGAAATTTATCATGCAAAGTTTCCAGTTTATTTTGTATGGAGTCCAATACATTCAGTTTCATTTCCATTACTTAAGCCAGGGCTGTCCAGACCAAATTTGATCCCGGGCCAATATAAATTGTTAAACAGATTGGAGGGCCGCACAAATAAAAACACATTTTTAAGGATAGGTTTAATAGCGAATAATATTAGTTATTGTCAGACGCAGTGCGAGTGTAAGTGAGTTATCTGACTGTGAAGATCTATATTTAGATTTTATAAAATTCATTGTATAATACGCTATCTCTCAAAGATGGGTACTGCCCATCATCGAAACCATTTTTAAGCTAAGATAGGTTAATTTGAGGAAACGCTCGCCAAGGAACTTAAAAAAATCTATTCCAGACTCTATCCTGCTCTTTCTTGTAAAAAGGATCTGATTGTAGGTCACATAATACCAATTGATAATCAGTGTTTACATTTTCAATTGCAATTGTTAATGGACGAATGAAAAATGATATATCACTCTCTAATTCTTTAAAATCTGGAAAATCGCTACTCAAACTTCTCAATTACATCGTCAATATACTTCAAGTAATCCTTAAAGTACATCCTTCAAAATTTTCCATCTCTGTGTTATGTTCTATGCAACTCGGAAATAAAGAAAACTCATTCTGCTCTAGTGACGTTTTGAACAATTTTAGTTTACTTTTAAAACCCTTCACATATCCATACAAGTTGGCAATGTTGTGTCCTTTGCCTTATAACTTCAAATTCAATTCGTTCAAGTGTTGTGTCATATCAGTTAAAAATGCAAGGTCAGCCAGAATAAAGTATCTTACATACAATTTTGCAGTTCAGAAGTGTGATTTTATTTCATTTTTTAGAAATAAAGATTTTTCTTTTCGTAAAGCAAATAAAAAAACGTTCAAGCCATCTAATTTCAGATTGTAATGACAAATCTTCATAAGTCGCATGAATTTCACTTAAAAAATCTCGACATTTTCAATGAGTCAAGATTTTGTTTCCGCCTCTAATGAGATTTGTTATTCTAAAAACATTCATGGCATTCGTTTGGCGCAAAGATTTTCCACATAAGGCTTCCTGGTGCAGTGAAACAACGGGCAATTAGGAATCTTTATATTTCTTAATTAGTTAATTTTTTAGGAAGTCCCGTGAATCCTGTCACTGTTCCCGTCATAGCTTTTGCTCCATCAGTTAAAATGCAAGAACATATTTGAAATCCTCCGTAGTCTATGACAGTTTTATTGACAGCTAGGCAGAGATATCTGCGCCTTAAGTTGTTCCGAGTAACTGTATCAAATTTAACATTTCCTCCGTAATAGTAAAATCTTTTGAAATGCAACGGAAAAATATTAATAATTGACTGATATCTGTCTTGTCAGTGCTTTCATCGAAACATACTGAGTAGTATTCGCAATCCAAAATGCAATCACACAATTTTTTCGAAACATTTTAGCCCATATCATCTACTCGTCGCGCCACTGTTTGGTGAGATAATGCTACAAATTCAAACTTTTCCGCCAACTTTGGCTACATGAAGAGTTGAGCCATTGAAACTGCGCATTTTTTCATTAAAATGCCATCACTGAATGTTTTTTAATTTGGCTAATAGTAAAGAAACTTCATTAGACGCAGCCTAACTTTGTTCATTATCTGTACTTACTTTTGAAAACATTCTTGTTTGATGTATTAGTTTTTTTATACTCAGTTACAATAATTTTCTTGCTTCACCAATATGTTTTTGATACTTTTCTTCATGTAAAGTAGTATATTGCCGTTTCATGTTGTATTCCTTATTCACCGTCAAAACTGGCATACAAATCATACACTGAATTTTTTGTTATTGTTGCAGATCAGATAGCCTAATTTCCATTTTTCATTAAATGCACAATTTTCATCACTTACTTTTCGCTTCTTCACAGACATTATGAGGCTGGTTATGCACAATAGAGTTATATTTACTCTTTAATTAAATCACAAGTTTAAATTGACAAAAGAAATAAATGAAGGAGTACACACAACCACTACGATTACTAAATAGCTACTACACAACACTCGTTGCGTCAAATGACAACCAATCAATAAACAATGGCCAATGTTGTTTCACTCTCCAATCGACCTACGGTTAACGGGGAAAGCAATCTAATTAATCAATCCGTTGCAATTTTTAATTTTATTGTCGAATTTTGAAAAGCAGTGCAATTTCTGTTATTCTGCGCAACGGCCTTGAGTGGAGAGAACACCTGCGCGTCGTGAATAAGGCGCAAGACACGAGTCGGGACGGGACTCACAAATACGATTCTATATTTTAGTTATTTATGTATAATATTATATAAAAAATAAAATCATTTCTACCAACAAAGTTTGAAAAAAATTTATTCTTCCGTTATAATATTAAAAATCCAACCGCGGTTCGTGCTTTGCACAGTGCTAACCTAAGCTTTAGAAATGTTGTCTATTTTTAACTTTATTTTCTAGTCGAATGATTCTTTTGCTTTGAAAGAAGTTCTATGTCTTAACAGTGTATCCATAGTGTGGTTTTCGCCGTGCGAGACGAATCCAAAAATTTAGGTTTGTTCATAAATTCAAATGTTTGTGGTGATGTTATAATGTGTATAAATTATATAGTACGCGGACCTAGTGTAGATTTTTATTATTTTTATTTAATAGCAATAACAATTAAAATGTAGTATATATTAAGTAAGCTTAAGTATTGAACTGACAGTCAAGCTCCTCTCTCCACAGTGGTAAGTGGCGCAATGACCTTGTGTACATAGAGAGTGCTGCTCTACGAGTTTCTGAGTTGGTGCCAATGCGCACTAAAATTGTTTTTTCAAAAATACCACCAAAAAGTTTTAGAATGAACATATATGTGTATTGTTTTCTTCATTTTATTCATTTAATTAAGGTTAGAATTAATTAATTTCCTTTAATTTAATGTAAGAGGGAAACTTCATGTGAAACGTTGTATGAAACGAGAACCTGAAATGCATTGCATTGAATTGGAAAAATTCTTAAGTTTCCCAATAAACAACGAGAAAATTAATACAAGTAATATAACATTTTCTTAACTTCATGTAAATGTTTTGATCATTCACAGGGTAACTAAAAAAAATCTGGCATTATATCTGTTATAAAAGAACAACTTTAATTGAAACCATAAAAATGTGTTAAAATTCGTGCTCAGTAATAGTGAACACTGATTCCTATACATATCAGAGTTGTCAAAATTGTTTTAAGGATTTCATATGATTTTTAGATATTTTTGCAATGCCTGCGTCTTATCAGAAAATATTTAAAATTTAAAAATGCTCAAAATGTGGAATTCCCATTAATAATTTTTTTATCATCACACAATGTAATAATCGATTCATTTCATGTAATCTAATTTATTCTTTTATGACTTTATATTTAGAAGGGCTTATGAAAGAAAATTAAATGTTAAAAATACCCAATTAAGAATCAATTTTCCTTAATAATTCGTTTCTTAATTTTAGAGATATTCAAATTATTTACTATGAATATTCTGCAAATGTGTTGTGGTAACAAACAATGATTGAAACTGAAAATTGAATATTTTAAAACGTATTATTCCTTCATTTTTTTTAAATAAACGCTATTATAACTCACTTTTGTTCATTAATATTTGTGAACTGATGCGTATTTCTTTCTATCAGGAGCAGTATGGTTATGGAGTTAACCAACCCTACCCAAGTGATGACGGCGGTCGGCCTTATGGAATGAACCATGCGATGCCTGCTCCCCAATACTCAGCAGCTGCGCTCTCCAGCGCCGCATCTTCCTCATCGAGCAGTATGACGGTTTACAGTTTCCCGAATCACGTACGACACTACCGATGCATTTATCGAATCAATCAGCTGACTCTTACTTGACAATTAGCCGCGCGATTACTTTCTTTTAATGGTTCCCAGCATTCTTATCGCGTTCGATATTTTTATTATTCAGCTCACTTGACCTGTAAACGTTTTGACATCCTCTGTGAACCTTTTCAGATTATGCTGTTGATGAAATTAAACTTTGGAATCTTTTCTTCTGCTTTTTTTTTAAAATTATGAATCTCTTATAAAGTATAATTAATGCAAATTTTAATTTTCTTTAATAATATAAGAAAATCAAATATTTTTTCGATATTGATATTATTCTCAATTTTATTAAGATATCATTATTTATTTTTTCACTATTTTGGAATTGATGTCAAATAGAGAAATTTCGATCAGTAATATATATACATACACATACATACACACACACATATATATATGTATGCATGTATATATATGTATAATCTTAATCAAAATTACAATACGCATAGACTTGTTACAATAAAGTTACGGGAAAATTTCAAAATACATTAAGAATTTATAATTTTTATTTTGTCAAAAATTTCAGTAACCTAGTAAAGCAAACATTGAGAAACGCAATAAGGATTAAGAAATATGTCTTTTTCTATGATACACTTTCATAATCAAATGAATTAAAGTACTTCGGACCCTTCAAAAATTTTAATATGCTGACATAAGACATAGTGGGATATTCAAATATGTAATTTAATTCCATTAGTTTCAAATTTTACAATTAATACAAAACGAAGAGTTATCTGCTGTTGATGAAATCTTTAGTGCAATGAATCATGTTTGAATTGATGACGCACAACGTTTCATAGGTAAGTATACTAGTTTAATTTCTGTATTGTTTTATATCGTAGGTTGATAGTCATCGTCACCATTCTATGATGATAGATCTCAATGAATCTCATCATCCACACACTCATATGCAAGTGAATGGTCATCATATGAGTCACTCGCAAGGAGAGAACAGAGCTGGTGCAACGTATGAAGGTCGTCCAGTGGATTTATCTAGTCCACGCCCTAATGGTCACTATGACCATATGGCTATAAGTAGTCAGCACAGATCGAACCATTACAGATCTCATGATCCACCAGCATATGAAAATGGTTTAGGAATGGCTGGATGTGGTGAGTTGGAATTATAACTATTTCTTAAAAGTTCATTTTAAATATATATGTATTCAAAAAATTAATTTACTCAATGTAAGCACACGTGCTGAAAAATACTTGTCACTGCTTCGAAAGTCAGCATATAGTTTATATTGGCTGAGTTATGCGAATGTTCAAAAATGCATTTTGTACCTTAACAGAAAGATCGGTGAATTTTATACAGAGGTAATTTTTACGGTTGCTTCGAAATTAGAATTTTTTAAAAAAACTATTCGACGACTGATTTTACCATCAAGCTGAATACGATATTGGAATGAAAAATGTAAACTGGAAAGGGATACGAAATGTAGTTGAACTTACAGTTGTATTAAAGGCTCAATAAAACCCAGTAATACAATCTTCCGGGTGTTTCTAAGCAATAAAAAAATTGAACTTAAAAGTAAAAAATAGGAATATTTTTTACTTTTAAGTTCAATTTTTTTCTTAATTAGAGTGAGAAAAACTACAAACGCCGCTCAAATATTTAGTAAATTTGCATTTATTATTTAATAAACTCTCAAAAATTATTATTAATATTCAAATTTACTTACAATTATATAACCAATATAAAAATATATTTACCTATTAGCTTCAGTGTGTCTTGATTTTTTGATTATTGACTGATTTCTTGTTTTTTTTTGTGGAACTTTATTATGAGATACTATCACTATATTTCTATTTAAATACCTAATTCATATAAATGTTCTCAAACGACAAAAAGTTAATTTGCCTTTCGATTTACATTAGGAAAAGAAGATTCTATTTCATTTATTAATGTTGCAATGACATTTTCCCTTTAAAGAATGTGTCACCATGAAATTTGCGAAACATTATGTCCATTTGTTTTATAGTTTAATCCATGCTTATGTTGGAATAGTAAGTCCCCCAGCAGAAACTAAATTAATCCCCTTGGAATGATTAGGCATCTCGACTGAATTTCTTTATATAGTTCTAAGTGAATTATCTTTAGTTTTATAAGCAATATAATCTGTCACATAAACTATAGCTTATTCTTCAAATGGAGATATATCACAATTTGGATTGGAAGAGGCAAGTTCATTTTCCCGAGATAATGGTAAAGGATTATTTGAGAGTTCAAGATTTAATTCATCATCTTGAAAGTCAAAAGAATTGATAATTTCTTGACGTTCTCTTACATTAAATGTAGAGTCTACCATTTCACTCGTTAAATAAACGTCTGGACCATTTTCTAAAGAGCTAGAAACATTCTAAACAGTTTAGGTGACTTATTAGTAAAGTATTACTTAGGTAATTTATTAGTGAACAAATTTTTTTCAAGCAAATATTTACTTCAGAAGGAGAAGGATGGTCAATGAATCTCCCGAAACCTCTAATTTAGCTGAAAAGACTTTCGAGCACATCTTGAGTAAGTCTACTTGTTAGAATGTAAGTTACATTTATAGATTTCAAGTCTTCATATAACCCATAAAGAGAATGAATTGAAACAATAATTCTTTTCCTGAAAAGGCAAAATTTATTTTTTCCATATACACGTAAATTTAAAACTTCCTCCTTTATTGTGTTTAAAATTTCTTTTTGAATATCAAAATATTTTTGCACTCCAAAAGCAGCTTTTAAAGGCTTGTTACTGGGACGTATTGGTACGGAACTGTTTATAATATCAAATAAATTACGATTAATGAAAAAAATGCATCCACTTTAGTGTTTTCAGTGAAATGTATTATAGTTTTAGCAGTAGTTTCTGAAAATAAAGTCTTTGCAGGTGTAACCTATCTTTCGTTTCCTTTAACAGTTAGAAATTGGGGCTTTAGTTTATGGCAAATTTTTATTTCCCCGATATCTTTATTCAATATCTCATATAAGATTCTAGAATTTATTACAGTACCGTCACGCAAAACTAAACCACTATCTAAAAAATGGTTCCTCAATAACTTGATATAAAGAGGCATATCAGCGAAAACCCATATCTTCCTTGAATCATTCTTTTGAAGGATGAAGAAAAAACGATTTGTCAATAGATATTTCCAGTTCTTTCCATAGGGTATGACACCCACCGAGATCCGAAATTATTGCTTGAACTTGAACAGCAGTGAATTCAACTTCTTCTATTACAGAAAATAAAAGCTTTTTATTCATTTTACAGTCGAAATAAAAAAATATTACCAGTTTTTACGGAAAAATTAATCCTCTCAGTAAAATAATTAGACAAAAGGGACCTAATATTTCATCCAATGAAGATTCGTAACACAATTTCGAATCTATGTGTATTTCATCAAAGCTCAAAGAAAGCTCTTTTCAACATCGCTCAAAGTTTCGCAATTTTTTTCATCAACAATACATCTTTAAGAATCCCAGGCATGCAACTAAACTTGGAACACCATCTTTTCAAAGTACTTGCACTTGGCATATTTAATCTCATTTTATTCCGCCAAGAATCGTAAGATTTTGAAATTAATGACCGAATCAAAATACATTTTGAAATAGGGTCAGGTGACCATTTAATTCTTAATTTATTTTCCTCGTCTTCACGCTTATAAGGGAATAAATTACTTATCCCTACCCTACTAAGTTTAACGTTTTCCTTTTGAAGTAATTTTATTTTCGTTTTTAATTTTTGTATTTCATTTAAAAGCAATTTTTTATTTGATTTCAATCGTTTAATTATTCTTGTTGTTGAAGTTCGATTTCTTTTTTGATCATTTTTTAGGAATTTTGCAGTATTTTCTGAACATAATATTCTTTTTTTCAATTCTTCTATGTATTTTAAATATTCATTACCTTTAAGTCATTTAATGTCACCATCACATTGATTTTCTGTATCACATATTATGTGTGTATGGACTCAGACACTCAATTTTTTCAATAGTTTCTACTAATCTTCTTTTCTTGGAGTATTCGGAATTATGCTTAAAGCCGGTAATTTTAGATTAGGCAGAGCCATCTATTTTAATATTTTTCTCTCTGCAAACCAAGTAGCCGATTTTGCATGTCGTCCATGTATTCATTCAAATCAAAATGCTCACTCCACACTCTAGCATTCTTGATCTTGATTTTGTCATTTCTTCGATATTTTTGCACCCATTCCTTTGAAAGCATTTGCCCCTCAGGAGGTTTACCTTCTTTAGGTAAACACAGGTGTCACAATCCCGCTGTACCCTAGTGATCTGTCCTCTTCTTTCATTTCTTTTCTCCTATATTCTTCTGCTTTTTTCCGTCTTCTCCCTCGTTGTGGTTGCCTCATAAGAGGTTGAGGGCTCCCCTTTAGTAGCTTTCGCCGCTCTGTTGCTATTAGCTACTTTTGAGGACTAAATCATCCAAGTGTTTGCCGTGCGTGGAGACCCGTGTCCCTGGAAAGGAGGGTCCTGGTAATTGACGCCGCCAAAGACCAACACATTACTTTGGCCTCTGCTTCAGGTAAACGGGGGGTGTGTTGTGGTCCTCAACACATCAATAGGCTTTATGGATCAAGTGATTGGTACATCTACTGGGTGACTCGTTAAGGGTGGAGGCTACCTCAGGGATGTACTGTGAGCGTATAGGACCTGGCTAGCACTGGTGCAGCTGGTCTGCATCCACTTGTTGGACTCGATGATGGGTGGTGCCGTCAGGTCCTGAATTTTCCATTTATAACATGGAAGCATATGCTTTTTCTTCTCTCCCACGGGAGCACTCATTGTCATTATTGCAAGCAAAATTTTATGTTGTCAAACGGAAAGGGGGTACCTTCGATACAGTATCACCTTTCCTAATCAAAAAAGGTATCAATGGCAATATCGGCGAAGTGAAGAGCATTCGAAAAATGCGTTTTGGAGATTTAATGGTTGAAGTCGCATCAGAAGCACAAGCTAATGTTATAAGCAGCCTGGATATGCTTGCTAACATTGAAGTGTCTGTCTCTCCTCATATGAACTTAACTTTTTTCGTGTTGTGATATCTACCAAGGATTTGCTTAAAACGCCTACGGATGAGATTTTAGAAAATCTCAAAGATCAAAAGGTCTGTGCTGTAAAACGCATCACTGTCAGACGAGATAGCAGATTATTAACACTAAACATCTCGTACTGACATTTGCGACGCCAGACCTACCGCAGCATATTAAAGCTGTGTATATGCATCTATCCGTTAGGCCATTTATTCCGCCGAGCTGGCAGCCGAATGGTTAGCGCTCTTGCCTTCGGTTCAACAGTTCGTGGGTTCGAATCCCACCTTGGGCATGGATGTTTGTAGTGGTTCGGAATCCACTTTAAGCCGTAAGTCCCGGTCTAATTAGCCCTCGTGTGCAAAAAATGACCGTTGAGCGACAAACAAAACCAAACAAACAAACCAAGGCCATTTATTCCAAATTCTTTGCGATGTTTCCAGTGCCAAAGATTTGGTCATTCCAAAGCGGCTTGCAGGGGCAAACAGACTTGCGCTCGCTGCGCAGCAGTTCGCCGCGACAACTCGTCTTTTACTGCAAAGGAGAGGTGTGTCAACTGTAAGGGTGACCACCCCATCGACTGTTTATATATGTAAGTGAATGTTTTTTTTTATTTATTTAATTATCCAGCCAGATTTTTTTTGTGTGGTACCACCATTTACGTAACATTGTCGTATATCTATATCTTCCCGAAACAAGAGCAGGGATTTCAAGAAAATTAATGAGACCAAATGTAGGCCCTTTTAGAGTTCTGAATAAACAATCACCAGTAAATTACGAGATAGCTTGCGTAAAAGAACCTTCAAAAACCCAAATAGTTCATGTAGATCGACTTTCAAAAATTAATGATAGAATTGTATTCCCGACTTTACACGAAATTAATTCTACACCTCAGCAATCTACTGACTCGAATAAGGAAAGTAAAAATAGTTACTTCGGGGTTAACGATAGCGTGCAAAGAAAAGGTAAAAAGGCGTTTGTACTTAGCCCTGTAATTAATCCTCAGAGCAAAAGCTCAACGTCAATTCCAAATAAAGGAGTCTCATCTGTCCCAAAATGTGATGGTGGAATATCTCGAACAATAAAACATAATTATAATACTCGTTTCGCTCGAAAGAACTGTAGCACATAATTGACTGATTAAATGAGTAATACAAACATTAACAAATGATTGTGTAGAGTGTATGTATAGCAATAAATAGTTTTGTAAATATATATCTATATGTTTTTATATCTTGAATTGCTTATGTAACTGCTGACTAAAGTTCTTAATTCTAGCAGTCTGTAAGAAGTTTATATTTTAAATTAGCCAAGATTACATTGTGTGGTAAACAAATGTATACTTTATGTGCTATTTCTAATTGGAAATCTTATTAATTATCACTTTATGTATGATTTTAAGTAGAAAACAAAAAAAATGTATTGAACAAATCAGAGCCATGCAAAATAAATGCAAATGTGTGAATGTGCAAATATGTGAAAAAAAAATCTTCGATTTTTTTTTCCAGGAAGATTATTGGTGTTGTATTCACTGGCTGGATAATTTTTATAAATTAAACTACCCATTTTTTTCTGGCTGGAAGTCCTTTTTTTATTATTTAATTCTATACCCCATTTCCCCCATTTTGACGAAGTGGAATGCCCTAACGTGGGACTTGGAGAAAACCGGTCCTGCAAGGGAAAAGCGAGGGGAGGAAGAAGAGAAGTGAAGGGCAGAGGAAAAAAGACAGAGGAGCTGGAGGACATCGCCGGAAGAAGAGACCCGGTTGGTTTGGGGAGTTCGAAGCTTTATTGGAGACTTCGAAAAGTAAAGTTGAAGTTGATAAAAAAGGAAAAAGCTGATTGAAAGAGGTGGAGCCCCTCTCAAATTGTGAAATTAGGAGATGCCTGAATGTCAGCATTTACATCCAAGTTGTCGTCAACCCAAGGCGTTTGCCATACTATTAAAGAAGAACGCTGGACTATTGTGATCAACCAAATTTGTGAACCCCTCTAAATAGGCCGGCCTATACCATCGACTGTTTATATATGTAAGTGAATGTTTTTTTTTATTTATTTAATTATTCAGCCAGATTTTTTTTGTGTGGTACCACCATTTACGTAACATTATTTAATAATTAATCTCACTAGAACAGGCAATCTAGGGTAACTTAATCACTCCACGTGAGTGAATTATCATTTTAATAGCAAAGTTGTAATAAAAGAAATAATACAAATAATTGAATTCATATTATTGTAAATAGATGTGTTATTTTCTTTTGTGAATTAAAAGAAGTTTTGATTACTAAAACAAAGCCAGTTTCTGCTTCTGTTCTTTCAGGTAAGAATCTGGGTATAAATAAAGACTTGAATAAATACACAACGCAATATTAAAAAAAAAATAATGCCTTATTTTAATATAAATTATCATAAGTGATCGTTTTATAATAATTGTAATTTTCTACACAACACTCTTACGTTTGAAGTTGTCCTATCTGGATACTGGAGAAAGAGATCACAACCACTAAAGTTAAGAATAATGCATATCCTGAGGCGAGACGTGTTGTTACAGCTCTTATACCTCAAGCAGGAGTTAGCTATGCGACTGTCGCTGCCAAAGTCACCAGTACAGCTAGTACGCAAACGGATGCTCTTTCACTTCCAATTGTTAAATTACCCCCTACATTTGAGAAAAGGCTAAAATTGACCTCCACAACCACTCTCCGTAGAAAAGCTCCGATGGCTAAATCTAAAGCCCTATAAAAACTAAGATCTTCAAAGGAGGGCAATTCTAGGCCCTCCATATCCACCCGTAAAGCCTTATTTCTGGATGCTGACACTGTTTCCTTACATCCCTCGGAAGAAGATCTATCGCTCGAGGAAATGTCAGATGACATGCTATTCAGCTCCGGGAAAGGAGCTTTTCAATCTTAAACATATTCTCCTTCATTTCTTGGAACTGCCATGGTTAACGTTCATATCTTGATTACATCAAGTCTCTAATTTCAGTTAATAATCCCGCATGTATTACACTTCAGGAAACTTTCCTGAAGTCCAGCAATAACAACGCGATGCGTGGGTTTAAATGCTTTTGGAAAGACTGTGGTGATGATGGTGCAGTGTCTGGAGGTGTTGGTATATTTACATCAAATAATTTTCCAAGCACTGCTCATCATTTGAATACTACTTTGCAGGCTGTAGCTGTACAAATACACACACCGTGTTTATTTACAGTCTGTAGCTATTATAAAAAATTTTATTTAATAAACAACATTTTCTCTTATAAATAAAAAATGTGTTTTAATCTTATTTTGACTAAAATAAATATAAAAAAATCACTTTCTAAAAAGGAAATTTTATAAAACTGAAATATTATTAATAAAAACTTGTCAAACTATAATTAAAACACAAGTGAAAATTTTTCTTTAAATGTTCTTCAAATTTGCATTTTTTAATAATCAATGAAAAAGGTATAAAACCTACAAAAAATTCCATTTCAAATTAAATGAATGGATGTGTGTAAAATATTTCATTTCTCAACTTTTAATAATATACTTTTATAATTACAATTATTATTATAAATGTATAAGTTACGCCATATTCTAATCACTCAAATTTCGAATAGACAACAAGTATATGATAATGGAATTATAGTACCAAGAGATTTTTGTCAAGTAAAAAAACTATATCTCAGAATTTATTCTTTTGCAGAGCTCCTAAATTATAATTTTCTTAAACTGTGGTCTTCTTAAGCATGGCTGTGATTTTCTTAAGCATGGCTGTGATCAATAAAATCCGAGAAAAATATAATAGGTATTTAAATATATTATTATATACACATTCACGCGATATTGCTTAGGGCCTCAGTGAAGCTAAATCTGGATGATATAGTGAATCTGTAGAAAACTTCATTTTAAAGAATAATGCTCATATTATAAATAATTAATGTTGCCTAAAAATGCTAATGATTTTGATTTTAAATATTTTCACTTGCTGATTAAATTAACTTCACTTGAGCCCTGTCCTTATCAAACAAAGAAGGAACCCGACAAGGGTGAAAAAACTAAAAATGTTAAAAGAATCAAATTACTCTTAAAAGATATTGATTTTTATATCCATTTCATTTACTAAAAACCATTAAATGTATCAGAAAAATAAGGAATATAAAACGTAACTGAAAGATACTATTGAGACTTAAAACTTCTGGGAGAAATTCTTGTTCCCATGGAAAAGAAAAGCTCTATTTTTACCTCAAGCTTTGTTGTAACCTCTTAGTCTATTGCCGCGTTACACTCTTGAAAAAATTTGCGTTGAAATTTATTTCTCATTAGCGGTCCTCTTTGTCCGAAAATGTTTGTGTTCAGCAACAGACTGAGCTCCAACAAAAGATAGTTTTTTTTCAAGATAGCACTGCAACATCCAATCAAGAGAATTGTGCTCCTGGAATCGAAATACGATACAACGCTGGAAATAGAAAAGTAATTACCCCCAAATGCTAGGAAAATTCATAATTTTATTTTATGATGCTTACGGTTTGCTACTTTTTCTTTAAAATCTCCCATTTGGTACAGTCTGGGTTTGCTTATTTTGATAAAGAAACGTACGTGTTAAAAAGTAATATCACTCCATTCTTAAGATAAATAATATTTTTTAATTACTGAAAAAAGCTTATTTAAAATGTAATTAAGTTCAAAATTATAACATCTTATTACATGGTATCTTGTTCTAAGTGTTTATCATTTTATTTATATCTGAATTACAGAGTTTGTACACAAATTTTGGTATGTTTTTAAATTTTGTATATTTCCGCCACCAAACACATTTAATAAAAATAAAATGAAATAAATGGCTCACGAAAATACAGAACTTTAAAATTTATTTTAGATTATATTATATGTGTTAAGTATATATTACTCTCAAATTATATGTTGTGAGTATATATTACTTACTAGTTATAGTAACAATATATACTTACAATATGTAAGAAATGTTATTTTTTTATTTTTGATTGTTATTATGTATGTGAAAATTATTGTTATATATTACTTACAGTACAATATAATTTAATAAAAAATAGTTTCTCTACTGTCCTTTTTTTAATAAAATATGAAGGTATATATTATTCATGTAAGTTATAACAATAGGTTTACATATTGTAAGTATGTATTATTGCTTGTCAGTATTATTATGCTAATATACTTACTATAATAAATTGCTTACCATGTACAAAAATAGTTTTTTTTTTTAAATTTCTGATATTGTTTTTTTTTGTATTAGTAAAACACAATTTAATTAAATTCTTAAAAAAATTATTAAGAATAGTTTTTGCACATTACAATCCTTTTTAAAACTTATTACGGGAGAAAATATTACTTTAGAAACGTATCAAACAAAGAAAACAAATGTATCAAAAGTAAACTAATGTATGTAAGAATGTTGCGTCATACGAAGTTTTATGGCAACCATATAGTTTGTGACAGGTCGGGAAGTCCATGCTTCCCATCTCCGGTGGGAAGACGGCATGCGACTCCTCAAAGCGATGAGCCAGCCCTTTTGTTAATAATTTATCAATTCAGCCATTTGGCAACTTAAAGAACTCTATTGACATTGAGAAAACGAAATTTTCGATCGACGACTAATCGAGTATATTCATACCAAGTTTCGTTGTTGTGGCTAAATTCTTTCTGGCTGCTTTTATTTTTTGTAATAAATGAAGAAATACACACAATCAATACTGAATAAATTTACATTATGTATATTTATCCGGACCTATTATTAGAATAGGTTACCAAGAAAATATGATACTTTAAAAATCATATTTCTTTATTTTGCTTATTTTTTTAAAACTGTTTTGGAGATGCTGAATTGACGTTTTACTTAAAGCGATGTAGTGGACCGTTCCGATAGCAATATGAAAAATAACACTTTTCGGACACTGCTATTTTTTTTTTTTTTTTTTTACAAAAAATAAATGTGAAAAATTAAAAAGTATCTAGAGGTACTTTGTGATATTCTCATCTCATGTGACTGATATTTTATATCAATAACAGTAATTAACCCCATAGACTGCAATTGCGATTGTGCACAAAGCAGTTTCTCGACAATACTGTGAAAGTCACAGTAATGTCTTTGCTTAGTGTAAATTAAAAAAAAAAACTTGATTATTTTAATTTTTATTATGACTAAATGAAAAGTTTTGCTTTTCTATTGTTATCATTAACCTTGACAAATAGCTCTAAATACTGATGTATTCAATTTATACTCTTTTGCGAACTATGCGAATTCTGACATTGAGATTATAAAATGTTTTATTTACCAATATTAAAGTTCACATATGTTTTGTAATTTGTAAATTACTATATCCTGTTTTACGCATGTTAGTTTTATTTATTTATTTTTTTATCAATATATGAAAATACAAATCACTATCTTTCAATAAAAACTGGTTTTCAAAAATTTACGAAATCAAATTTCCCTTTTCAGAATGAAATAAATTGAAATATTGAGGTATTTTATCGCGTGAGAAAAAAAATTTCCATTGTTTTTGTGAGCCTTTATTTAGTCTTTTGACTGAAGAAAGGCCTTAATTATTTTAAATATTTGTTTTATTTAATATAAATATTTATTCTTATATATTGCTTCTGTTAAGAGTTATTTTAAATTGCTTTGGAGAACGAGTAAATCATATAACAGTTATTCACTGATTATATTTAGCTATGTTTCAAAATATTCCGAGAAAAAAATTGTAAAATGTGCTGAATTAATTTCTATTTTAAATTACTGTCATCTTTAAACAATGTAACGCATGTATTTCTAATTTATATCGAACAATTACATGTTCCCGTAATTTATTTTCTCCTCTTTGACTGTGTTAAAATAAATATTGACAGAATACTTTCCTTTTTGAACATTTAATTGAAAACTAATTTATTTATTTTTTAAATAAAAGAAATGAGTAAATATAAAAAATTGGCTGCAATGATTTTCATTTATTCCATGAAAATATTAAAATATTATATCGTGCACAAAATCTTAAGATTTCCTTGATTTTTGTAGTACATTTAAAGATGTTAAACCAAGATGCTGAGCTTACACACACAGAGACACAAATGTACTATTTTTGACATGAATTATCGTGAGCGTTCTTTTATATATTTCCTTAAGTCTTCCTCCTCTTCACCATGGCTATCTTATTGCTAAAAATATTATGTATGCACTGCATATTTATAATTAAATAATGCAAGCAAATTCTTTGTAAAAAAGGAAATTATATAAAACAGGAAACTACTATTGCATAAATCAGGAAGGTACATTTTCCTTGAGCAAGAGATATATATTTTAACGATTTATGTAAAGCAATTAACATTCCAGGATGTTAATTGCTTTAACTTTAAAAATTAACTTTCAGAGAGATTTTCAATTAACTTTAAAAATCTCAAAAATTAAATTAAAATTCAAACTGTAATGAAAGCAATTAAATGAAAAGTGATTGAAAATAAGATTTATATTATATAAATACACATACATTTGAATTTTAATATATATAATAAGAAAAACTGAGGAAGAGAAACAAAAAGGTATATGCTTTTAAGAAAAATAAAAATTCCTTGTAAAGGAAAATAAATAAATAAATAAATAAAAATCCTGCTTGAATTTGGAAATATATCCTAAAATTTGTTTTGGGTTATGGTGTTAGTCTGTAACATATAAACTTCGATTTGAACATCGCAGGAATACTTAGCAGTTTCCTCCATTAATAAAGAAAAAGTATTTGCGAAAAAATATTTTCGATGCTTGAATTAAAAAAATGGATTCAAAAGAATTTTTTAATTTTTGAATATATGTTTAATTTTATCCAAGTTTCATGCAAAGCAGCACATTCATTTTCAATCAATATCTTATTGAATATTGATTTAGCTCGCGTGCCTTGTGTTGTTCATCCCATATTTCTTTTAACAATTATTCAAAGAACAAATAAGAATTATTTTTCCTTCTGAAATATGAAACACATACCCGTGAGTGTAGAAATGTAAGCATATGAAAATGATTGAAGCCTATCTGTTATAGCCATTAATTTTCCATTAAATGGAAGTCTTTATACGCATCCAAACACTTTTCAGTTCTGGGCAATTTTAAAATGACATAGTCGATACTTTGATTACTTCACAAACTTTCTTCCGTTACACACAACGGCGATCAATCAATGCTTACTTTAATAATCTCACATTGTTTCAACACTGTACATAATTTTAATTATTTTCTCTTTTATTAATTTTTAAGTCTCCCTTTTGTTCACGATGTGGTTTATTTCAGACTAAATATTATTTTCTAATATTAATTTCATAGAAAAAATAGTTTTGTGATTAACCTATGAGAGTAAAATGATAAGCACAATCTTTCTTATCAATCTTTCTCCGAAATGATTGATAATTACAACTTTTTGATACCTTTTTGGATTAGCTTTCTAAAATCTTAGTATGCTTGAAACCTCAAATATTTATAAAAGAAAATAAGCTTTTCAAATGAGATAAATAAGCAAAATATTAGGAACAATTACTTTTTAATTTTTTTTCCTTATTATATCCATTATCTTAGAATATTATGTTAACCAGAACATTTTTTAATTTTAAGTATACCTACCTGCATATATGATGCAATGATAATTGCAATAAAAAATTAAGAAACAATTGTTATCAATTTATTAATATTATTCGAGTTTATTTATTTTACAGTTTTTTGTGTCATAAGAAATTTACCGTAACAGCAAATGGGACTGAAAATCACCTTGTAACTGAGCATGAATATTTCACTAAAAATGCAGTATTAGCATATATAAAACAAAAAGATAGTAAAATAAATTTTGAAAACGCCATGCTTACTAATGGGTTTTTGTTACTTCACTAGATGGCACCACTAGGATGACGAATAGTTTTTGTTATGTGTGTGAAAGCGCGTTTTTGATTTCTATAGCGATGTGATTTTTCAAACGTAAACAACGTATGTGTTTTGCTTGATGTGTGTGTGTGTTTGACTAACAACATTGAACTAAAGGATGATCAACACCTTACATTTTTACTTTCATCAAGATTTGCGGAAATTTATGATTGTTAAGTTTTGATTATAACTTGAAGTGAAAAAAATTTTACCATAAAAACTATATGTAATACCACATATAGGATATTTTTTAATTTTTCACGGGAAGCTTCACTCTTTAAGAATGGTTTAATGAGTGATCTTTCGTTAGAACTAGTTTTCTTTTTTTGTGTTCGTGTTCAAATATTTTTTTGTCGGAAATGATATTTAATTCTGCCTTGAAAATATATTCTTAGGAATTAAGAATTTCAAGCAATGAAGTAAAACGGCAATAGATGATTTTTGTTTGAGAGTTTTAAATGACTCATTTATTAAAGGGTCGCAAAGGTATTTTAAAATTGAGATCAATTATATAGTTATATATTTATTGCGCTGCTTTATTACATGTAAATTTAATTATTTTTTCTGTTATGTCAATGTAAGGATTCTCTTTAAAATTATTAACTACTATTATGTGCTAATTTTTGATTCTATAGGAAAGGAACACTTTTGATTTAAGAAAACTAATTATTCTGCTCAATTTTTCATATTTTAAAGCTGTCTTTATGTATGTAAAAAAATTGAAATGCAAAGTGATTTGAGTTGTTGATTTAAATGTTAAGTAAAAAAATTTCAATTTATTGTTATCTATGGATTACTAACCAAATCCAGTCATGTTGAATCTATTTCTCTTTATGCTCCTAACAAAAATTAACAAATTCAACTTTTTGATTTGCTGTCAACTGAATATGAAAATATCTTACATAAATTGAAGATGTAAATCTACAATTAACAATGTATATATATGTAAAATTTTATTTTTTCAGAAATTGACAATATTTTTATTATTTATTTCTAAAAAATTTCATGTCCGGTAAAGCAAATATATAAAGAGGAATTCTTCTTGTAACATTTCTATTGTAAAACCAAAATTAAGAAATATTTTGGCCATGCTATTGGCACAAAATATTTTTTCAAATGGGATTTATTTATTTAAAAGCAAAATCCTAGTGTTCCTGTAATAAATTATGATAAAATTATGTTTTCTGCTGATTTCAGCATTTTGTATGCATTCCTTAAATTGTTTTATTTCCCAGTACATCACTTTAAAAACAGATGAGCAGAACTAAGTATTTTTTTATTATTTTAAAGCCAGAATCAACTTTTCTATTCATATCAGGTAAAATTCAGCTATGACATTAATTCTTGTTGCCTAATCTTGGCAGTGATATTTGACTGTTGTTGAAAAAAAAATTGTAATGGAATTTTTTCTGTAGAGTATATAAAATTGTGTTAAAATTCTCATATAAGGATGTATTTTTGTGAAGGCTGTGACTCTTGTTAAATTACTTAAATTATTTCATAAAATAAAAATTCTCAAATAACTCTACAACTAAATGGAATACCTAGTAAAATAATTCCTTACTTTAGCTTGGTCAACCAACCAACAGAGAGAGAGAGAGAGAGATTTATATATTTAAAGATAAATACATAAATATAGGTATAGAACATTATTTATATAATCCCCATATTATTTATCAGAGGCATTTCAAGTCTTTTGTGTAAGTCATGAATTGAAGACTATTAACAGATATATTTTAAAATATTTAATTTCTCATTTTAACAGTATTATTTAATGATGAAATTTATGTAATAACTTTTTTAATTAATATCTAAATGACATAACTATTAACAATATCAATCTGTTAATTTTAAAAAACAGATTGAGAAATTTCAGAAAGTCTCATAGTAGAATTGTGTTTAATTAATTTTGTGTAATTAAAAGTAGAATTAGTTCAAAAACAAGGTTTACTGGCTTAGAAGATTTTGCAAAAAGCAATTTTCTCTCATTTTCCAAAGCTGTAATAGTGCAAGAATATGTATGTATTCAATTAAGATGTATATTTGGAATTTTAAAAAATATTACTTTATAAAGCTGTGAGTGTAAATCATCCAAATATAACTGCATGATTTGAAACTTACTTTCTTGCATTAAGTGAGGATTCCTTTATGTAAAATTATACACAAAATTTTTAAAATTTCAATGTAATTGTATGCCCAGTATAAATAATATACTTTTTTCTATTAGACTAATAATAAGATTTTTTCAAAATAGAAAATTTCAGGAAGCAATTAAGATAAATGAATGTTTACACACTTATTTTTATCAATAAAAGGCATAAATGAGATTTTACAAACGTAAGTTATTTTAATATCATCAGTCACACAGGAAAAATTGTTCAATTTTTTAAATAATATCAAAGACAAAATAATTTATAGTAATTGGCAAATAAAAAATATTAATGAAATAATAATTATTTTGATTTTTTTTTTCAATTCTGGTTTTATTCTTTATATTATTTCAATTTTAATGATTCTTTCAAAATTGCACTGTAAATTCAAGTGGTGTTTTTCGAAAAAATTGTTCTTCTTTAAATCAATTAAAGTGTTAATTTGCAAACTAGTTTTTTTTTATGCATTTGCAAGTTTTCACATGAACAATTTCATAAATTCTCAAGTTTAGAATTTTTTTTTTACATATTTATGATTTTTTTGTATTTATAATTAACTTTTCTATGAAAATTTTAAACTATAAATTAAGGTAGATAAATATAGGTATAGAAAAAAAAAATCTTCATATTCTTAATTTTATTATAGAAAATTAAGAATATGAAGATGGAATGTAGATAAATATGTGTCTATTCATCCATTTATCAGAAGAATATTTTATATTTGATAATTATATTAGAAGTTTCTTTTTCTTTTCACAAGAGTGAAACTGCACCAAGACAAAGCTCCCATTCATAATTTACCTCTTTATTCTTTGAATAAAATAAAAGGTGACAACATTGCAAGTACTTCATTAATAGCTTTTTTGTGCATTCTTGTAGTCTCTTTATGGTTCAATTGTGAACTATCATATTTTGGGGTTACTGAAATCTCAAATGATTCATTGATTTTACAAATCTGTTGCATATTAATGCAATCAATAATCTTAAAGATTTTGGAGAAAGTAAGATATAGCTTATAGCTTGAAATTAAGATGATCTGATTAAATATTTAAAATATTATTCTTTGCATCTGAAGCATTTGGCATTGAAATTGTTTTAAAAGTGTTACAACATTTTGGTATTAATACTTATTTGTTATTGTTATTTTTCTATGGTTATATAGTTATTATGGTTAAATTTAAGGCAATCGGATATATCTAAATAAAAACTTAGTGTATATTTAGTAAATCTTTATAAAGAACCCTATAATATAGTCATATTTTTCTATATAGTTTTCTAGTTATTTTTTTAATTTGACTTCTTCAATTTTGGAAGAAATTTGAAAAACTAATTATTATTATTTCTATACAGTTACATATTATTTCAAAGTTTGTTCAGAAATAAAGAAAACAGAATTTTTCAGCCAGAAACTTAAAATGATTGCCCTATAGTCTTATTTTAATTTCATATAATTTATCCAAAGATGTTTGAGATATTTTATCTGGTGTTACAGTATTATGAGATTTCTTCAATTCTTTTGAAGCCCATTACAGTTTAAAAAATGATCTCTTCATTTGAAGATAATTTCCTCCCGTATGAGTTTTGATATAATTAGTTGAATTGTAATCCAGTAGAGCAAAATTCAAAGAACAAAGAGGACAAACAAGAGTTGTAAAGTCTTTCTAATTTTACTGAACTAAAAGCAGATGAATGTGCTGGTGCCACAAATTTAAATTGCCACAGTGTAATCAATCAGTATAAGGCTCTAATTATAATTTTCTTTTTTAAAAAATAAAAAATATGTTTTTTTATGTATTAAATAGGACTGACAATTTTCTTGATGAAGTGGTTGTTTTTCATATTTTAGAAAGTAATTTTCTTTTTTGCTTTACAATACTGTATTAAGGTTGCTTCTCAATCACAGCAAAGGTAAAGAAAAATGTTTATTAGTTCAAATTTAATTTTTCCTTTACAAGTAGCAAAAAAAACTCAGCCAATTATCTCTGAAGCAGTTAATGAATTCTTTACCATACTAAAACTTTTCATTTAACCAGCAAATATACCAGCTACTGTAACAGATTGGTTTTTCATGTTAAGATTTTCCCAATGTTTTCATTTATAAACCCCTTATTTTATTAGCCAGCCTCTTAGATATGCAGTTCTTTGAAAAATTTCTAAAAATATGTATATGGTGCTAATTATAAATTAATAATGATTAAGTCTGATGTAATTATGAGTCTTATTTATGAATTTGTTTCAATAATTATTAATATTCAAATAAAGTCAAAGTTCATTCTGACAGTATCATTAATGTTAGTAGCGGATTTGTACAGATTTATTGGACAATTCTCATGGAAAAAATTTTTTTATGGGAATAATTGTGTCTAATCCACTAATTAAATAAAATTACATTCAGTTTTTTTACAATTGTTAAAAGTTCCACTAGATAACAGAACCACAAAGTAAAGCAAGATCACATGAAGTCAAATGTACTCTCTAGAAAATTTTATTTCCAAATTGAATGAAAATACCTATTTTGTATTTCATCAGCCTCATATAAGTTCTTATTTCTCTTGATTAATTACCTTCTTCATAAGCACAACAACCTTTTGCAGGCCAAGACTGACTCGCTGATCCTCCTATATCTGATCCTGTAAGCGATGATGGATCACCATTGGTCGGCTCCCAATATCTTGAGGCTCTTTTCAACATTATACAGCCATCTTATGGGTGGTCGTCCCCTATTTCTTGTTCCTTCAATCTTTGAGAAAGTCAGTCACCTTTTTGTAGGCTCAACATCAGGCTTTTTGTATATATGGCTCAGTCATCTGATGTGTGACGCTTTGACTGTTCTTATAAAGTCAGTTCCGCTGAATTTATCATATATTTTGTAGATCTCATCATTGTATAGGATTCTTCATATGTTATTTTCTTTAACAGGTCCAAAAATTTTTCTTCCTCTAATAATCTTATATCACTTTATAATTATCCATTAACATTGTCAAACTATTAATGCCATTTTATTCCAGTTAGGAATGTAAGTAGACTTTACATTTCTTATTTTAGAGTTATTTGCAAATTATAGTTGTAATTTGTTTCAAAAAGCAATTTTATTTTTAATTTTTTAATTATTTTAGTCAAAATTAAAAGCTTACATGTAATTATAACAGCATTTTTGTATTGTTAGAGAAACTATGTTCACACTAACAAATTATTTTTTTTATTCTAAAAGAGTGACAGGTGTTAATGTAAAATAACTAATTTTTGTTAAATAATACACTTGAAATAATTATATCAATATATGAAAATTTATAACTATTTTATGTTTATCATTAATTTCCATAAGCTATATTAGTATTAAAAAGATTAATTGCATAGTGAATTAGAATTATTAAAACTTTCTTAAAATCAGGTCATAGGTCAGATGGAAATTTACCTTAATGTAACTATTTCTGGGAAAAAGGAATTCATTTAAAAAAATAATTTCCTTTACATGAATTTTCTTTCAGTTTCATTTTTTTTCTTATGTTCTTTTTTGAAGGAAAATAAATTTAAAAAATATAAAAAAAATAATATGATTTTATATATTATTGCCCTAATATTTAAAATAGTGATTGGAAATAAAACACATTAACTATCAAGTTTTGGAAAAGCTTTAATATTGTAAACATCATGTTGGCTTGTTATAATAATGGATAATTTTTCAAGATTCAATTTGAATACTTAATTTTTAGTATTAATATTATCAGAAAATTTTTTATGTCTTTAATTTTTGTGTTGAAGTTTTGTCACTGAGATAAGTGAAGGAATTTGTTTAACTTTTTAGTGTGTTCTTAATTCTTATTCCACCTATCTTTTTAATCTGCATTTGAAAACAAACTTGGCTCCATGGCATGAGAATTTTTGCTTGTAGACATCTGTTAGCTGATAATCACTTCACCGAAAAACTGCTACTTGAGATAAAAAAATATTGGTACTTTGAGACATTTTGTTCCTAATTTTAAAGACTTTTCTTTTAAAGGAAATAAATTCTGTATTTAAATTTGAAAATAATATTTAATTATTTCTTTCTAAAATATGTGGAATTCCAGTAAGTCAGAATTTGAATTTTTGTTTGATGATGGTGATTTATCTTATCTAGATACATGCCTATTTTCTCTTGACATGGGTAAGTTCCATTTGTTTGAATTTATTCTTTTCATTAACATACATACTTAGTCTCATGGGTATATAGCCAGCAGTGTTCCTTCAAAGGAAGCTGTTACTATTCGCATGAGCAAGAAAAATGACATCATTATCTTTGGTTTATTGATATTCAGGAATATTTACTTTTTGTGAGAGATTTGTATACAGAAACATGTCAGAATTAGTCATCATTGTTATGTATATATTATCAGCATGTATGGATTTATCAAGAAACTATTTTGTTATATTTCTACATTTAAGAATTTAATAATCTAAAATTTCTATTTTTGTGTCAATAATACAATGAGTGTAGTTAAATCATGTCATTAGCGAAAATAAGCTTTATGCTAAATAAATTTTCTATGGAATATATCTATTTTATTGCTTAATTTCTAATACACATATTTTAATTAACAATCTTATGAAGAAAAAGTGTGTTTATTTGTAAGACATGTGGTGCATACAGACATAAAACTATATGTGGGATGTAATAAAATTTAATGATTTACATGTACTAAATATATCCTGCTATGTCATATATTATGTCATGTACTAGTCAATCTGTTATGTTTCTTATGAATTGGTTTGTAGCTGTCTGTGTCTTATCTTCTATTCTGTTTTATTATCTTGATCTTTTTAAATACAGAATATGTTCGGTTGTGGCCCTGAGCATTCAGTTGATCTCTTACCTATTGATAATTTCTGATCTGCTGCAACTGCCAATAAACTTTGGTATGGTGTGTTGTAGATAAATGTTTCATCTCTTCTCTAACAAAACTCTATTTTCATATGCAAATAAATAATGTTATTGATTTTAGAATCAACCAGATTTCATGTAAATTTAGCAATTTGTTCTATGATCTATGCTGCCAATAAATACCATTCTGTTATTTGCATTCTTTCATGTTGTAGGAATTAAGATATTCAGAAGTGTAAATAACTAAAAATTTTAAAATTTAATCCCCAACTTAATTTTGTATCCTTATAATCAATTCAGGTTATATTACTTTTCACTTGCCAGCATCTTGAAGTTTTATTTCAATTTAATATATTTTTAAAAAATATCTTACTTTTTTATTTTTATTTTCTTTAAATATAAAAACCCTTAAAATTTGTGACTCAAAAGAATTAGGCAAAATTTAAAAGGCTTCAAACTCTTAGTACCAGGTTTGAAATGAATTCAGGATTTATCTTACTCTGCTACATCCTGAATTAACTCTTGTCAATCTTGCAAATAATTTTTGAATCTTTAATGCTATTAAAGATTTAAAAGTTGTTTGTTTCAATGCAGTGTTTAAATTTTTATCAAATCATTGTTTAATTAAGATATATATATATATATAAGCAAAAGCACTGTATATTTTTGTTATCAACATTCCATCAGTTGTCGTTTTTAAAGTACCATTGAGTTTCAAATTAACTGATCTTGTTTTTATCAGTTAACATTCTTATTTGTATAGTGAGAGTATATTGATGTGTTGTCAATCTGCATTATACAAAACAGAATAACCTTTACATATTACATCTACATATGCTTAGCAGATTGCATATAAACAAAACAAGATCATTCTGAAAATTTTTTAGTTGTTAAATAAACTTTGCATTTCTTTGTCTTGTTTTGTTATTTTGTGTTGAGGTGGGCAAAATCATTCATTTTGGCTATCGGATTGAAACTGCTCATTCTCTGAATGGAGCCAATTTTTCAGGATTCACTAAGGAGTAGTTTACTTTACAGTGACAAATTTCTACTGTGTAATTTTTTTGCTTCCACATGAGGAAGTAAGAATTTGAATACTTTCAGAATGATGTAACTCAGGTCGACAAAATCCGAAATGATGATAGCAATTGATTTGACAATTATCTTTACAATGAAACAAATTCATTCTTGAACCCTATCACACAAAGCTGATTATAGATTAAATAAGTTAACCGAGTTGTGGCACCATCTGTAATTTATTTTATGAAACATTAACAGCATTTTTTTTTTTTTTGCAAAATTTTGTTGTAAGCTTTTTGATATGTTTTTTATCAGATTATCCGCGGTGGCATATAATATACACAACGAAATTTGAAAATTTTTTAACACGTAATTCGCTAATTATATACAGGAAAATATGGTAATTTTAAAAATTTTTATAGAATATACCAAAGTTACTAAATGTAAATTTTGAATTAAGACTAATATATCACTTAATTTCCCAGTTTCATTTAATATTTGTCTTACTTTTGAAAAAATACATTCACACAGTACTGATGTGGTAAAGATGAACTGTCTTTTAAGAACCGAATGCTACATCATAGGATATATATTCTTGATTTCCTCCATATGAGAGAACTTTTATTTCTTTGTAAGTAAGGCTTTTATAAACATTTGTCTAATTTAATATCTGAAGTCGATTGGGAATCAGACATTTATTGTAGTTTATTAATAGATTCATCAAATTCCTTCCAAATTGCTGTATTAGAAGATGCAGGCATATAGAAAAGGATGTCAATAAAAATTATTACATTTTGTTGCCAATTTATTACTCTTTATTTAAATAAGCTACTTACTGAATAAACTTACCTTTCAAACATAGATCCTAAAAATTCTGCACTAAGATGGTGAATTACAAATATTCAAACAAAGTTTTTAAATTTTATTCAATTTTACCACTTAAAAACCATAATATCTTTAAAAATATTATTTTAACAACAGTAGCTAAAATCCAAAAGAAGATTTTCATAATCAACACATTTTATAGTAATTTATAAAAAATTAAGGCAAAATTGTTAATACATTTATTAAATGTCAAAGGTTAAAAAAATTACAAAATAGTTTTAATATTATAATTGACCTATATATCACAATTATACAAAATTAATTTAAAAGATATTAAATAAATACTATTAAAACTTGTTTAACAGACAATCTAAGGTACTAACCAAACTTATTGTAATTAAAATTCACAATAAAAATTAAGGTTCATAACCATATACATAAAAAATTTATGCAAACACCCTTCATTGGAAATAATATTTTTATTAGATTTTGATGAAAATAAGTCACTTTATTCACGAAATAAATCATAATAAACTTGATGTGATACTACATAAATTCGTATATTAGAATATTTAATATGAGAAGAAATATTCTTTTGTATCGAAAAGCACTCTTAAGTTTTGAGTCTAATGAAATTAGTTTAATTGGAGAACAACATCATCACTACCTAGATGTTTTTGAACATAATTGTTCTTGAAAAACCTGAAATTTACAATAAGAGAAAAGTGACAAAATATTTGCTTTTAACACTTTTTATATATCCGGAAACTAAAGAGTTGTGTTAAAAAGAATAGAGGAGGAAGGCCCAGCTCTGCTAACTGAGGAATTAAAGAACAGTACAATCTAACACAAACTGAATATAAGAACAAAGTGAACTGCCAATTCTGTACTGACCAGTGAGTAATCAGATCAGCTTATGAATTCTCAGAGGTCATGACTTGGAATCACTGCTTGGTGGAGCAAGAGCAGAAAATTAAGCATTTTAATCTAATCTGGCAAGAAAGAGAATTCTGGAGAACTTCTGTTTTTTTATTCTGTGTCATTGTTCACTCACTCTCTAAAAGGATCCAGTTCTTAGAATTAGTTCACAAGCGGATCTCTCATCTTTAATTTTGAGTTAGCTAGGTTAAAAGCTGACTTTTGATAAGCATTAATTTAAAAGATTGTTTATGTGATTGCTTTTTTTCTTCCTGGTGCTTTAATGATATTTGGATTTGTTCATTATTTTAATTTGTTAGTTCATAATTTTAATTTGTTTATTTATGTTTTTTATGATAATTCTTTGTATTGTATCTAATTTCATTATGTGTTGCAATATTTTTTTAACAATTAAAAAGAGAAATATAGCAGAACATGAACAATACAATACACAGCTACTAGTATAATAAGTATGTGAGTTTTTTACTAAACTAATCAATGTTATGAATAATTAATTTTCTTAATTGCATGAGGGTCAGAGGATTACTAACTTTGTCCTACTGAGCTTGATTTTTTACAAGATACTACCTAAAGATGTCACTTTCGTTAATCTAATTAATATTTCAGCTAATCATTTTTTTTGTAAATGTCTTAATTCAAAATTATATAAAAAGAAGTGCATGTATATTAAAAAATCTGCTTTCTGTTCCTGCTATTTTATTATGTTATATTTTGATTTCAATTTAAAATAATTTAATTCACTTAACTATTTTAATAGTTGTATCTACATAAATAACCATTTACAAAAATTTTAAATCCCCCCCCAAAAAAAAACAGATTTTCTGTTGGTAAAAACATTCAGAAGGGTGAAAAATACATGGAAAAGAGTGTAAGTTTGAAAAAATATGGAGGTTTATTTTTATAATTATTAATTTTAGATTATTTTTTGAATAGACTCTTCACTTCAATATTCTCCTGGTCCCGAAAAAACAAATGGAGAGCAATCACATCAGCTACTATCAATTGGAAGTAACTCTTCCTTAGGAATGCCTTTGCTACACCCTTCTCCTCATCATGGATCACCTAGCCCTATGCCAACACCATCACCTACTGTTGATGATAGACTGAGACATAGGTTAGTTTATTTAAAATTTAATGAAAGTGAATATGCAGTTTTTACTGTTTGGTATTTTTGAACTGTGACAAAAGAATGCAAATTTTGTACAAAGGAAGTTTTAGTTTTTCCTTAATATTTTAATATTATGAGTGGATCTTGTTGAATATAAACTGATTTTGGTATATTAAGCAATAAATTAGTTTTAGACTAGGTTAATATTTATTTTATACAGTCAAGATTAAAACTGAAAGATTGCTTCACTACCACTTTTAACAAAAAGAGGATAAAATATAACAAAATTACTGGACAAAAGGTTAAGCATAAAGAAAAAGGGTTATTCCTGTCTCAGATAGTGAATTAAATTTTTCGTTTCTTCTTGGGGATCTCTTCTGTCATTAAAATTATAATTTCATAATTATTTTATGAAAAATTTGTTTGAATTGTTTTTATTGATATTGGATCCAAAAGCACGTAAAATTTGTATTTAATATGGAATAGATTTGTATGTATTTATATTTAGATACTATCATTGTTAAGTATTCATGTTATGTGCAAACATATTTAACTATGACTTGAAGATGGGAATTGATGTTAAGTAATTCAAGTAATTTTCAAAATGTTTGTTACATAAGAAATTTATAATTTTAAACTAATAAAAAATACCAAATAATTTAATAAAAATTAGGATTAAGTATTTTTAAAATTATTGAGTATGTTATTCAGTTACATGAAATTAATTAAATAAATCATTAAAAGATTTGTTTCTGAGCACAATGTAAAATTATTATATAGTATTTTTTACATTTAAGTATCTATTCAAAGACAACCAGCAAAGTAACTTCTCACTTTACCTTATCATTTAAATAAATATAATATTATACATCTCTGAGAATTTGTAGCTTTATTTTCACATCTGTCAAATTTTATTTATATTGTACTACTTGTAATCAAAATCAAATTTTCTCAAATAATGAGCATAGACATAAATTAAGTTATGATATATTTTAGTTTAAGATTTCAAAATTAAAAAAAGTTATTGTGCTTAGTTTTGTTCCAGTAAAATCGCCTGGAGTTATAAAATTAATAAACAAATTATTTATGGGTTGTTAATAGTTGCTTTTTATCTGGTTAGTATGTAATCTAGGTTACTCTTTATATTACGACCTTCTGGTCATTTGGTGTCTGCAATGTAATTTATTCAATTTCAGTTATAATTTATTCAGTGTAATTTATTGTAATTTTATCCCACTAATGACTTGTCTTCAAATATTTAAGCATAGCAATAGTAGTATTATAAAATTTAAAGAATAGAGAATTCTTATCAAAGTAACTTAATTGAAATTTTTTAATGCTGCTCTACAACATTGTAATAATTTTCATTTTTATTTTTCAATTATGTATAACATTATAATCATACAAATTTTATTTAATATTTGAATTTAAATTTATTTATCATTTTTTAATATCAAATTTATATTGAATAATATTTGAATCAAACAGTTGTAATGTAAAGTAGTCATATACAAGTAGGATTCATAAAATATATTCAATTAAGTAAAATTAAAAACATTTCATTTTACAAACATTTTATTCATCTCATATATTTCATTATAATTACACGCACACACACACAAAGTATGTGTGTATATATATATATATATTTCTTAAATGTTTTAAATTAAACATAGTGAAAATGTTTTGCCAATTTTTTCTTAGAAAATATTCTTTATGTAAGTGTCATATAAAATAAAATAGTATTAAATAAATAAGATTGATGTTATTAATAAAACATAAAGCTGAAATACATATATTGTAATAAAGTTTATTTTTTAGTTATTAATTTAAAAGATTCAAGTATCAGAAATCATTTGATCAGTCATTTAAAAAAATCACTAATTCTGGTTTTCAGTGACATTTTATGATTTAAAATTGCCCATGGTTTGCATTAAGATGGTCTCCCATGATGAAAATTCTTATAAATGTTTTTATAAATAATATATATTAATAGTTGTTTCGTACTAATTTTAATTTCTCTTTTCCAGATGGAATGATCAAAGATTATCAAGGTTGATATCATTATCTTCTTTTGTTCTCAATTTTTTGATTATTTAAATTCTAAATTTTTATTGACGTTTTTTTCATATTCAAGATAAATGCATGTTAATTATTTTTCAATGGAAACAAACAGTTTATTAATTTGCTTAGGTCACGGATGGGCAAACTTTGGTCTGCAAACAAGCTCTGGCCCGCCGGAAGGCTTTATACTGAATGCTTGAATGTCAATATGCAAGGAGAAATTAAATTTATCAATAATATCTGAGCCTATCTCAAAGCTTTTAAATAAAACTTAAATCTGTTTGCTTGGCAGCTAGCTTAGAATGACTTATCTCATTTCCTGAGGTTAAAATTCAATACTCTCAGTAAATAAAGAAAAGCTTTAGAATTATGAAGATGGCTTGAAAAAATTGCATTTTGAGTTCAAACACAGATTTCAAGATTTCTGTGTTATTTAAACAGAATTGGATACTTTTACCATGCCTTTCAAAATAAATTGGGAAGCAGTGGTGACAGATTTGATGCTAAAACTAATTGAGTTGCAATCTAATAATCATTCCAAGCAGCTATTTCTAAATACCCCAGTGTTTTACAAATCATTATCAATAGTAAGTTTCCCAAATTTAATATCTCACGCCCAGAAAATCAGTGCCGTGTTTGCTTCATCGTATATGTGTGAACAAGTGTTTTCAACTATGAACCTTAGAAAGAATCATTTCAGAAATAGACTAACAGATAAACATTTAGCTTCGTTCCTTAGAATCAGTACATCTCACTTCAAACCTCAATATAAGGAACTTTTACAAGAAAAATCACAATTTCACTAATCTTATTAACATGTTTAAGTTGTAAAACTTGTATTTTGTTTTTAAAATTTTAGAATATTTATCTTGGCGGGACAAGCTTTTTCTTTCTATTTTTGGCCTGCAACCGAAAAAGTTTGCCCATCCCTGGCTTCGATAATATTATGAATATTATAATTTATTTTTTTGTGATTTACTATATGATACTATTCATTATAAAAATTTTCACAAATGAGAGGTGTTTTGTGTGTTATTGTCAATTTGTAGAAAGGAAAATTTAAAATTATGATTGTGATGAAATTGACAATTAATAGCAGCATAGTAATTTCTCTAGTTATTTTGTTGTTTATTTTAAAGTAATTCCCATTAAAAAAAACTTTTTAGCTGCAGTTTTTTTTAAATTTCTGTATTGATTGGCTTTTTTGGTCCCCCATTATAAATTAAATGTAACTAATTGCTTGTTTGTTAGCAATAATATTATAATAATCTAACAAATGTGACAAAACTTCAAATATTTAATTTAATAAAACCAAAATTCATAGTAATGATCTGAAATTTTAAATTATATATTGAAACACTTATGTAATATAATTTGTCATATTGGATCTAATGTGCTGCAACCATAAATATTGAAATCTGAAGATTTTTATTATTTAGTACATACTTTCATTATTTTTTTAAAAAATTTTTCTAGGGAAGCCATGAAAAAATATCTTCGGGAACGAGGTGACATGGTGGTTGTTATCTTGCATGCTAAAGTTGCTCAGAAATCATATGGCAATGAAAAAAGGTATTGATATTTCATTGAGTTAGAATAAGAAATTAAAATAAATGTATTAATCATATGAACTAAAATTCATTTTGTGAAAATCATATTAATGTTTTTGCCTTTTGATTTGCTACTCTGCAATGCGCTTTTTAACCATAAAAGTGTTCTTTATAGACATTTAAATTATATGCTCATATATGTATTATTATTGTATTATATATCACTGATATTCATTACTATATTTCAGATTTTTCTGTCCACCTCCTTGTATTTATTTGCTTGGAGATGGTTGGAGAAGAAAACATGAACAAATGTCTCGAGATGGCGAAAATGAACAAGGTGCTCATTTGTGTGCTTTTATAGGCATTGGTAATTCTGATCAAGATATGCAACAACTTGATTTTAATGGCAAAGTAAATATGCTCTCATATTTTCTAGGGATTTCACAAAACTGGCTAAAAAATATTTATTTAATATGTAGCTTTTTTATTTTAACTTTGGTTATTTTATCTTTTACTTGATTATCTTTTACAAGTAGTTTTTAAACAGTTTTTTATCCTTGCCTATTTAAATTATTTTTCTTTATCATAAATATGCGAAATAATCGTTAAAGATGTTTTCAAGTAAACAAAATCATAATTATACTTGAAACGTCTTAGGTTTTAGAGATTGAAAAAGTAATAAAAGCAATTATTTTTTAATGGAAATTTTGTTTCCAAAAAGCAAAGCAACTTATAATTTTATACTTTTATTTCTGAAGTAACACTAACTAGACAGGTATATATTTTAATGTAACACAAAATTTTAATTTAAAATGATTTGGATTTATTTGTAATTCTTTCCTATATTCAAAAATTCATTATATAATTCTAAACTTTTTTAATTGTTTTATTGTACATTAAAAATTATATACATGTGGATACTGTTTTTAGCATTTTACTGTAAAGCCAGAGAATTTTAATTAATTGAAAATTTAAAAAGTGCCAATTATTTCATAAAAGCAAGAACAAATGTTATAGATTTTCATGCATTGTATAAAAAATCAATGTAACATTGACTATTTATAAATTTTTTGAAGATCATTCAAAAAGCAAAAATTGTTTTAATTATATGAGTTAAGAAAAAATTATGTTTCAAGGATTTAACATAATTATGCCTGATAAATGTGTATTTTTTTATTTTAACACCTTTGTTTTGTTGTATGAAATTTGTAAATATACTCATTAATTAGTTGTTTTCTTTTATAGCATTAATCTGGAAGAAATAAGATTTTTTCTTCATTCAGAATTGCTATTATGAAAATGTGATTAATTGAAAATAAAATTTATCTTAAATATTTTCAAAATTGTGTTTTTGAATATATATATATATATATATATATATATATATATATATATATATATACATTAATTAGTTATCAAATTGTCAATAATGCTATTTAATTCAGCAGTTTGTAGTGAAAAATTTATTGTTAGTATTGAAAAGCTTTTGTGCATAGTAGTTTAAAAATCAAAATTATATGTAATCAAAAAATTCTTTAAGTATGTATCTTTACTGTCTTGTTAATGTATATGATGGCAATTTTTGCTTTGATAGTTTAGAAGTTAAAAAATTCTTGCTATTTTAATAAACCATATGTAATTCTAGTTGCCTTAAAGTGCTATCATATTGATTTCACTATAGTTATTCTGTAAGAATAGAGAAATATATTTAAAAGAATTTTATCAAAAGTTGGTTTTAGGGATAAATAAGGTATTCAGGTTATTTTTTTTATTAAGTTGAGATAATAAAATTTATAATAGTGTAGTGATAAATATTAATATTGATAAAATTTTGATTTTGAATATTTTATTATTTTTATTTTTGTATTAATCTCATTTGTCCACTTAATATTTTCCTGTGTTTTTCTACAATATTCAGTTCCTTCTCCTTTAATTTAGGAAAGATAAGCATCAGCATTTTGTTGAATATTTTATTAGATTTGTTTAATAAAATGAATTATTGAAACTTTGAATTAAAATAAGCTAAGCATCAAGATTTATGGGACACTTTTTAAACTAGGTAATTCTATATCTTAGTATACTTTGGGTATGAAATAGAATCTCTGGTTTGAAAATTTTATTTAAAGTTTTAACTGTATATTAGGGACTCTTTGCCACAAAACTACTAATTTTGTTGTCAGTCCCAAATTCATTTTGTTGCCAGTGTGCTATTTTTTAGATACATGGCCAAGCTGAGAGATAAATTGTTAGTGCTCTGGTGTTCTATACTAAAGTTCCTGGGTCACTCCTCAAATGTTGATGTTTGTGTGATTTGAGTTAGAACTTTAAGCTGCACAGTTCCTGGTCTAATTAGCCCTCATGTGCAAAAAGTAACTATTGAGTGATAGTCAAAACAAAATTTCTAGAAGCATATTGTACAATAGATGCCTTTTTGCATATTTATGGTGATGTTAGGGAATTTTCCCAGATTCTCTTTCTTTGCAACATGTGAATACAACCTGCCATGAAGCTTCTTTAAAAATGCTAAACATTATGGTTATTTAAATACCTTTCAAGAGTTTTTGATTGTTGTTGTGCCTTAAATTTCCTCTGCTTTGTGTAAAAATAATTGCTTGTGTTACTTAAAAAATAATATATTTTATTTATATGTACATACTCCTATACACATGGTTATGTTAAGCATTTGCAGTTTTAATGCAAAAAGTAGCATCACAGCAGAGTAAGTTGTTAGAACTGAGGGAAGGGGCATTCAGAAGGTCAGTTTCAGTCATGGTAGATATGATATTTGCATGTATACCACATAACACATTCTGAATTATATCAGCTAGATATAAAGCAAGCTCACAGTGTACATGCATAATTTTAGTGAAAGGTGTTCATGAAGTAACTTTCAGAGTAATATAGCCAATAGGCAATACAGTCTACTGATTGACTGAGCAAGGTGACTTCCTTGAAGTCAAATCTTTGATAAGTTAAAGGAATGTTCAAATGTGAAGAATGTGGTTATTAAATTCAAGATCTCTCTCACAGTATCTTTTTATGAACATAGAAAGTACTTCAAAGTACAGAAACAGAAATTCCATGCTTTGAAATATAAAAATTGATTGGCTTAGTTGTGATCATTTATACTAGTGCAATTAGTGATTTATATATGATTTCAGATGAGAAAAAACAGAACACAATTTCATGTCACATTTTATTGTGTTAAAAAGACTTCATAATTGTGGTTTTTTTTGTGCCATGACCAGTACACTGTGTGCGATTAATACTTTATTATTAATGATAGTATTTATGTTGTTATTGCTAATCCCAGAAGTCCATAAACAGCCATAAAATCCAAAACCATTAAAGGCTTTGAAAAAGCCTCTTCCAATTCAAAATTCAAGCAGCTCAAGATGTAAAGCTGAACAGGCATACTGAAAGTGTTTTGACCCTGCATATATTTGAGGTCCCTTAGGTGACCACTGGTGAAGCGTGAAATACAAGTCTGTTGGCCTCTAGTTCCCTTAAAAAGCAGGGTGTTTTCTAGGATACCAATTGTGAAAAGGTGGAACCCTCTAGACATCCATAAGCGTTTTTTTACTCTCAGTAAAAACCTCATTTAAGGTGGATCGCAAATCGTGTTGTGAAGGTTCCAAAGAGGCAGCCTTAACCAGGCATTCTCGTTTCCTTTAATGCTGACGTGTGATGGGATCCACTAAAAATGAAAATTAATCCCAAAATTATTTGAGAGCTTATAGATAATATTCAATATTCTGAATTTCTAGCTGTCACCAACCTTTACCCAATTGCTTAGGTGTTGGATTGAGACTTGCTCTCAGTCAGAATTCATACTTGCTCAAAATCAGGATTAGAAATATTCTCAACATAACTCAGTCCGTTTTCAATAGCTATAAGCCCCAATCTGAATACAAAGCAAAAATCAGAATTTCTGAACTAAAGACTTTAGGTATACATAGTTATGATAAATACACCACTACCAGAGTGACCATCTTTGCTTTTGCTACCATTGGTATAGATTTGCATAGCATCAATTGGAATTTAGTTATTAATTTCTAGAGCCATTTGTCTCATGAATTCTGGATTGTTAAGGCTTTTCTTGACAGAGTACTGTAGTTCTGTATAGAAATAGACACAATAAAAATCACTATCAGGACTAAGACTTGATCTCAGGAAATGAGGTTCAATGCTGCAAGGAGGATACATAAAATCATTTGTAGTGGCCAAAAATAAGGGATTATTTTTTCAGTCTGTGATTATTGCTCCAATTTATGAGATAAGATGTTATATTCTGGTCTCTCTGTGATTAATAAGCTTATTGTAATATTTAATATGACTAGATTTTTTTCTAAACTGCAATGGTTGTATGTCAGACTCAAAAATAGGAATTCTGTCTGGGCAACTGTATCTGAATCCAGCAATGATTTTTACAGCTCTAATTTGAATTCTTTCTAATTTATTTAAACTTGACTTTGAAGCACATGAATAAATTGGTTCCCCATATTCCAAAATGGGTCTTATAAGTGAAGTGTATGTTAGATTCAAAGTATTGGCGTCTGCTCCCCAGTCCTGCTTAGAGATATATTTCAGAATGTTAAGCCTCTTTTTACATATCATTTCGACCATATCAATACGTCTATTGCCAAGAATCTCTTGGTCCATAATAAAATCCAAGTACTTTGCATTCTTCGCATAAGGCAATTTTTGATCATTTAAGAATATAATAGGTTGATAACTGTAAATATGTCTATTAGTTGTATAAAAACTAACCACAGATTCAACAGTACTAAAGGTCAATTAGTGATCTCGAGCAAAATCACTCACATCTTTGAGTTTGAGGTTAATATTGTCTTCAATAGTCTTAGTATCTGGATCAGAGTGCCAAGAACAACATCATCAGCAAAAATACCAACTTTACATCTTCTAGAAATTACTCTTTCAAATCCCAAGAAAAATTGACGGAAAAGCATTTGTCCCAAAACAGGAACACCCTACTGAGTCTGAAATTCCTTTAAAGGGTTTTAATAAATTGAATTCTAATAATTCTGGCCTTCAAATAATCGGAGATCCACGGGAGAGCTCAACCCCCAATACCGAAATTCACCAAAAAGTTTCATTAGAAGCCTATTGTTCCATACCTTGTCAAAAGCCTTAGTAAGATCCAAGAATGTTGCCACAGTGTGATTGGTTGGCTTCATATTGTGAGCGTCTCTCACATTTTGGACAAAATATAAAATTTGGTCAATTGTACTATGTCCCTTCCTAAAACCATACTGCTCTTTTGGAATCAAGTTGTTCAAATTAAAATAAAAAGAAAGTCCATTCAAAATCCTCTTTTCCATTATTTTACATGGGGTACTAGTCAAGGAGGTGGGACAGTAGCTCTCAGGAGATCCTGTATCTTTGTCAGTCTTTCTGACAGGAATGACTAGCTTTTTCCTAATCAAGTGGTATTCGACCTTTTTTCCTAACTGGTTGAAAATATTTAATAACATGAGTTTACCAGTTGGACCATGTATGTTATTAGGTCCAGGGTATTTCTCAGGACTCACTTCGCCCTGGGTATGTTCCAGTTCAAATATACTAAAATCATTCAGAAAAATAGTGTCATCAAGGACCAAACTTCGACATTTGCGCACCCTATTTCTTGCACATAGTACTCTCCCAAACAATCTGCAGCAGATTTGTCAAGAGGAACATGTGTGCCTTGGATCTTTAGAGTATTACACCTTTCTTTTGAGAGTGATGTTCATCCAGAGACTTGGCAAGTTTCCACAGTTTTGAGTAGGGAGCTCTAAAATCAACTTTACTGCACATCTCGCTCCAAGTTTTCCTCTTGTTATCAGCATAGACACATTTAAGTTCTGCATTAGTTTTATTAAGTTCAATTTTAAAATCCTGATTGTTTGAGTTTTTAAGCTGGAAGAGGGAATTCCTTTGTTCAATTTAGTCAGCAATTTCAGGAGTATTAAAGGAATATAAGGTCTTAGGTTTTTTTATAGTTACCCCTTGAAATAGAGTGTTTAGCAGAAAAAATATTGGAGTCCTTATCCAATTTGCCTCTAAGTCATCACAGTGACTCACCTGACTCAAGCTCCACTCAGACAGCTCTGTAAAGGTATTCCCGTCTGCCTTGTAAAAATTACAAAAATTTTCTCTAACAATTTGAATTGATTGTTTATTATTGAGCTCAATCAAGAATGGAAGGTGATCACTATCCATGCTATTTAACACAGACCATTGGCACACAAGTTATATCTCAGCACTAACAACTAATATATCAAGAGCCTCAGCATTATTGTAGCTAAATGAGAAATGAGTATGAGAGCCATCATTTAGAAACATAAGGGAGCGACCATCCACAGTATTCAAGAGTTTTGTTCCTCTGCTATTATTAACTGTACAATCGCGTGAAGTGTGCTTAGCACTGATGTCACCCAAAAAGATACTTAGGCAGTTTTCAGGCTCTTGATGGAGAAAAGTAACTGGCAAACAGCATTGGTTTGGGGGCTTATATATATTGATTATCCACTTCCACCACTGTTGGGTCTATCATGATGAAAAAAAATGTTTTTATAGTATTTATTTTAGGAGCAATGAAGTCTAGTATACCTTAGATGAGAATGGAATTAGTCTGATGAGTGGTTCTGAATATATAATATCTGGAAAGAATGGGGAAACAATTTTTAGGTATAAAATGAAGTACAGAGAAGCAGTGTTACACAAACAGACATGTTTAATGAGGACAGACAATTAAAACACAAGTAATTACAATAAAATAACATTAAAGAACATTTCCAATGATACACAAGAGAGTCAATACATCTACTCTCAAGCAAGGCAGAAAGACGTCTGACCAGAATATGCACCGTTTGATCAATAGAGGGCGCACATTTACTCTAGTCAGGTGGAATTATTATGTAGAGAAGGTAAAAGCAGAGACAGTGATACTTTAATATCCTAACAACAATCACATACTCCTCCAGCATTATTAAAAAGACTAAAATTGATAGTGCTAATATTCTAGTATTGTTAGAAGTAAATATATTCAATTTTTAGATCGGTTAGCAAGATTCGTAAATCTAAATCCAATCAAAAACCTTGGGCACTACAGGGAAGTAATATGAAGCATCATAACTGGTGTGTTTAGTCTCCATCAACAATTCTGCAGCAGCAGTTGGCACTGCATCTAGTATAGGCAGCAGTTTCATGCCAACTTGGTGATTAGCATAAGCAGACTGCCAGTCTTTCATAAGTAGGGAATATTATTTTCCTAAAGCAAAGCAATTAGGCAGAAAGAAAAATAAAGTTTAAGCTGCATTTTTCTTCTTAATTGCTTTCACATAGTTGTTTAGGTCTTTTGTATCACTATACTTCTCAAGCTTAATTTTCATTAAAACTCCTTATTATCATTCGTTTCAATTTTCACTATTTTTTAAATTTTTCTGAATTAGTTAACTTTTAAGTTATTTTATGGTATGCTTTTTATCGATTTTGAATGCTGCTGTATAAAGTTACGTTCAAAGAATTGCTCTTCAATGTCATTTTATTGTTTACTATAAATGTACCTTTTTGCATTATAATTTATATTACTGGTTATATTTTATTGTGAAAAAATGCAAAATTGAAGCTTAAAATTATTTAAGGTATTATTTTGGAATGCTGTTTTATAAAAATTTTAATATTTATAATATATTACTTGATCATACATACATATGTTATCTTTTATTTCAGAATTATTGTGCAGCAAAAACACTTTTTATTAGTGATTCTGACAAGCGCAAGCATTTTATGTTATCTGTTAAGATGTTTTTTGGTAATGGAGAAGATTTAGGCCTATTTCAGAGTAAAAGAATTAAAGTGATCTCCAAGCCTTCAAAGAAAAAACAATCTCTTAAAAATGCTGATCGTAAGTTCTGTATTACTTTAAACTTTTTAATTTTAACAATATTTTTAGCTTTTATTCTATTAAAACATTGTAGCTGAAATGTTGAAGTTAAATTTTTGACCTCGTTAAAACCTTTTTTATTGTAAGTTTTGTATTACTTAAATTTTTACAGTAATTTTTAAAAATTTGTTTCTTGTTAAATTCTTTTAGCTGATAAATGAATAATACATTTTGTGATCTAACAAATTGCTTTTTTTTGTATAAAATAATATTTTTTCTTTATTAGAAAGTTTATTTGTTCTTCTTTTTAGGAAATACATATTGTTTACATATTGGAATTAAGGGTTCTTATTCTTGCTCCATATAGATTGTAAAGTTTAGTTTAATTTTAATACAAACAGTTTCGTTTTCGCAGAATATTGAAGTTCCTAACTGTATTAATCCCTTTCGCAGTACTATATGCATGTTTGGATAAAGTTATGAAATTTTATACATGCTGAAATATGTTTCATTTTATTTATCTTCAATATTTAAAAGAAGTATGTACTTGTTTTCAAATATTCATCTTTGGCCTCTTGTTAATTGTTTTCATTTCCTTTGGAAAACATAGTTTTAAGTGAAATTAACTATTACAATTTTAAATTGTTTATTTAATGATAAAGAATACAATGCTCTTAAACATGGAATTTTCTAAAAGAAAATAAATTTATTTATTCAAAGTTCATTAAATTTTTAGACTCATTAAAACATTGATAAGTGAATTATTAATAAAAATTGATTTGCTGACTACTGAGTGAAACTTCAAAAACTTCTTTGAAAAGCACCAAGTGCTTAAAATTCTAGACAATTTTCGTATTTGTCTTAAAAACAACTAAAGAAAATGGAAATGGATGCTCTTACCATAGAAGTATCAACAGTTCTTGTGAAAATTTTTTGGGTTTTCCTTATATTTTTGCTCAAACCCATTTCAAACCTATATTTAATTTATAAAGAAACAATTTTTTCCTATGAAAATAACAGAAGTTACTAATTCTTTAATATTAAAATACGTTATCTCTTACAATATATATTGAAATTACTATAATTATATCTAATATTTTACAAATTTTCGTCACCAAAAAATGTACATTGGTTGTAACTAAGTTTTTAAAAATGGATCTGTTTATTTTTTCTCATGCTTGTTACAAATAGTTCATAAAAATGATAATCTTTCTATATTACTTGGTGTATGTTTTATGCATTTTATTGGTATTGTATGTTGTATGTATTGTATTGGTAATTGTATATAAAAAGTATCTTTTGTTTTTATGAAACCCTGCTGCAAATATAAACTGTTAGGCAAGTTAACTCTTTTAATTTATATTTTTAGAAAATTGAAAGCTAGTAAATAATGAAAACGTATAAATGAAAAGCAGTGACAAATTTTATTGAAAAATATTTCAATTTTTTTTATTTGTAAGGAGTTTCTTATATACTGTTTAAATTTAATTTAAGTTTCTGTCAAATTTTTAATAAAAGTTCAGAATTTTTTTTCTCCTTGACTGTATGTGGAGTGTTTGTTTTGAAGTCAATATAGTAACAAAAAACATATCAAAAAAGTTAATGTCTAAAATATAGGATTTGTGTATTTATATTTTATTTTTAGCTGAGTGTAATTTTTCCTAAAAATTATTTTTCAGTGTGAGTATTTTTTTATGATTATGAATACATTATTATTTCAGACTCCAATACAAACCTTGATATGCATTCTAAATTATAATTTCATTTAAAATGTAACAAGATCATTGAAGCAAAAAGAAATTTTTCATTTGGAAAAAGAATTATGGCTGACATGAATTATCAGGATTCCAGTTTAAACAAAACTCAAACTTTTTTTTTTTGTCTTAAGATTTGAAATGATTCCTCATGAATAGTTCATTATAATAGCTATGAATATCTTATAAAATAATGTGATGTTTAATTTTTTCCTTTTTGAGTAAATGCTTCAGTACATGAATACATAAATTTTTACTTAAACTAATTATGACTTAAATATTTATCATATAATAGCTTGGTTTAATTTTATTTTATGAATTAACATCCATTTGTTATTTGTAAATTCGATCTTTTTTCAATTGTTACATGACAGTTATTTAAATATAAATATGTTTGCGGGATCTTTAATCGTTACAGTTTAAAACGTTCAGTTTACATTGTTAAAATTATGTTTAATTCATTGTTTTATACTTAAAATTGCTGTTATCATTTCTTTTATGTTAGTTTGCATTGCATCTGGAACTAGAGTTGCTCTTTTCAATCGACTGCGTTCACAAACAGTGAGTACTAGATATTTACACGTAGAAAATGGAAATTTTCATGCTAGTTCAGCTCAGTGGGGTGCGTTTACTATTCATTTATGTAAGTATAATTGAACATTAAATGTTAGTATTATCATTGATAGTTACCATAAATTACTAATTATCATTCATTTATATGCAAGTTATTATTGGGAGTAAAATTAAATTCAAGAAACCCAATAAACATTTCCACTGTAATTATTGTAATTTCCTTAATTCCATAAGATTGTATACAGTTATGTTCTGTTTGTTTCTATAAATCACTTATTTTAATCTCGAAATTTCAGTTTAATCAATTTTAGATTTAATTACATGCATTTATTAAATTCTAGGATTGTTTCTTATACTTATCAGTAATTAAACATTGATTACTGTTTGAAATTATGTGCCCTTAGTTTAAAATATTTTTCAGTAATTATTTGTAATCTTGGGAATGAATTAGTATTTGGGATATGTATTTAGTTTTATTCTGCTATTTATTTTTCAAAAAAATGATTATTGGTTGAACAATAAATAAAACTGAAAAATGGTTTTTTTAACAATAAATGTGACATGTTTTTATCCAGTTTGTTTTATATTCATAAATCAATTTAAAACTAAATGTTTAGAAATCACATGTGTAAAACATCATTTGTAATTTATTTTGTTATTTTTTGCATCATGTATCTTGTTTTATATTTTATGAAATTCATTTTTTAGCTTCATTAGTACATTAAATAATTTTTATGAATTTTCAAATAATCCTATATTTTTCTGTTATAGTGGATGATAATGAGTCAGAATCGGAAGAATTTACTGTACGAGATGGATATATTCATTATGGTTCTACTGTAAAATTAGTTTGTTCTGTAACTGGAATGGCTCTTCCTAGATTGGTAATTAACGAAATTCATGTAGTGTTTATTTTATTTGAGCTTTATTTTTCACATTTATATATATTGGTATATGTCATATGTATATATTTGTAATTGGAAATTATATTTCATTCTTTTTTTCAAGTATTTACAACATATAACATAATCAGAATTCTTCAAAATAAGCAGTCTAAAAGTATCAACTATTTAAAATTTATATGTTGCTGTGTAGTTCTATTAACAAAGAGCACTTTTTTATCTCTATACATTTATTTTCTTTTGTGTTAAATCTTACATTTTGTCCTGAATTTTTCAGAAAAATCAAGTTAGGTTGGAAATTGAAAAGTTATTTTATTTACTTTATGAATTTCTATGGGCAATTGAAAAAAATTAGTGTCTTCCTTCTCATATTGTTATTCTATAGTATCATTATTATCATGTAAAGCAAATAATATATGTTTATAAATAATAGTCTGCTTTATTTATGATTACTGTTTCTGCAATGTCTATGAGTTCTTTATGTGTTTGTACTTTTAATTAAATGGTATGCAGTATTTGTGTTTTGAGAAATCTAAAATTTAACCAACAAATCCTTAAGAAATAAGAGTGATAAGTTAGTATGAAGGAAATGAAATGTTCACATTCATTAGTGAAAGTATCCTGGTGCAATCCTTATTGTGTCAGAAGAAATATTAATAGATCCTGTATGCAGTAAATCCAAAAGTTTAAAGTTAAAACCTAAGCTGAGATGCAACTTCATTAAAAAATTATAATGCATGGCCATTTGATGCTACTTGACTGTATACTTTACACCATGTCATTATCTCATTGTATGTTTAAGTATTATGTTGCTATGCAAATACCTTTCAGCACACATACTAAAATTTGGCTTTGAATTTCGTTTTTATGTAGTACATAAAGATTGATAAAATTGCTTGTATTATGCTTTGTAATTATGTTTGTAATCAAGTATGTAGTATTTCAAATGCATATGTACAGGATCTGTAAACCATATGAAAACAAGTCAAGTTTTCTTAAGAATTGAATATTATACTTTTCTGTTGATTTTTGAATTCAATCCCTTATTAAGGAATAATTAACTTATTTTTCATAAATGATTCATAATTTATTTTATAAGAAATGAATATGGTAAAAAATTACTGGCGTTTAACAAAACTATGTTTATTTTTTCCAAGAAATAAGCTGCACTATTTAAAGTAATAAGTAAATAACAATATTCAATTAGATTAACATCTGATAAAATTCAAAATGAGAGTTATAATAATAATCCAGATTAACAGCTTATATTTTTTTATCCCCATTAATGAATAAATAATAAATTTGTTTCCAACATGTAAAGACTTGTCATTAACTCGTCTAAGATTTTTCAGCCTTGCTCATTGATACATTAATTTTACAAAGTAAATATTTTTCTTGAATTGTTAGATATAAATTATTGATTTTACATAATTTAATGTATTTTGAATAGATATAAAACTCGGAGAAATCTTTATATAATTGTTAATATAATACTTTTAAGTGAACTTTGTTTCATTAAATAAATATATTCAATTACTTATTAATGCTATTGTTTTAAATTTAGTTAATTTGTTATAGATTATTAGAAAAGTAGATAAACAAACAGCTTTGCTGGATGCAGATGATCCAGTCTCTCAACTACATAAATGTGCATTTTATATGAAAGATACTGAACGTATGTACCTATGTTTATCGCAGGAAAGAATAATCCAGTTTCAGGTAATGACAAAATAAAAATTAAAAAATTAACTTAAATAATGAAACCAAGTTATGCTAAATGCTTATCAAATCCCAGCATTTAAAGGATTAGTGTTTAAAATGCTTCTTTCCAAGAAAAATGTCTTCTCTGTAAATATTTTTCTTAAGAAATACCTTTTTATTACTTAATTTGCGTTAATCTAACAATATTTACATGTTTAATGTATTATACCCTAAAAATATATTGATTTTAGGCTACACCGTGTCCAAAAGAACCTAATAAAGAGATGATAAATGATGGAGCATCTTGGACAATCATAAGTACTGATAAAGCTGAATATACTTTCTATGAAGGAATGGGTCCTGTGAGATCGCCTGTTACACCTGTACCTATTGTACACAGTTTAAATGTAAGTAGTTTAAATTTGAAATGTTTATGAACAGTATTTATTGTTTTTTAATATGGAATAAAAAAATTGAACGACCAAATAATGTTCAAAGAAATTAATTTTTGTAAATTAAATGAAAACAAACCATATTTGATGTATTTATTTGCTTTTATCATCAAGATTATGTAATCCTGGTACGATCACTTCTATAGTTATAGTTACAGAAAAAATCATTTACCAGTATTCATAAACAAAGCTATCACATCATAAGAACATGTAATTAGACTGTAAAATGAATTGGAAAGCATAAGATATTGTAGATAAAAAAAGAAGTAAATATTATATTCATCATTTTCTAGTAAAAAAATCTATAATTTAAATATAAGTAAATTTAATTAATAAGTTATTACTAAAATCAAGCAGTCAACCAATCATAATGTAAAGTACTACAGAGAAGTGGCTATACACTGGTCGAAATGCAATTTAAGACACTCAAAATTTTTCATATAAATGCCCATGATATTTTTAATACTAACTTAATTTGAATTAAATTTTTTGTCTTCAATCATTTTGTTCTGAAAACTTGATAAGAAAAACTAATTTAGTAAGTATTTACATCATATAGTTTAAAAAATCCAATATTTTGAGTGGAAATGCAATTAAAGACACTTACTTTAAATCTAGAATTTCAGCTGTCTACCTCTTCATTTTTTTCTTCTAAAGAGCTTAAAAGGAGCAGTTTGTTGTCTCTGGTATGTTAGATACTAAATATTTTGAAACATCTTGGCTCAAACACTTATTATTCAAAGGTAGTTACAGAATGGGACGTAACATAGGGCTTTCGATAGAAGACCAAGCAATTTTAAAGGAAGAAGGCTACTCAAATAGGTCAATTGCAAAGAAAATTAATCTCTCTCCAATTGTTGTGTGCAACTTTTTAAATCTAGGTGATATGTATGGAGTTAACAGGCGTCGAAGTATTTGTAGTAAATTAAGTGACTGTCAAAAGTGGCAGATAATTCATGAGGCAATAAGACTTAACATAAATTCCCCTAAAATTAGGAGATATTTACGCCTTTCTGTTACAACTCGAAGAATCAGACAAAGAATCAGTCATTCTAAAGTTGTTAATGGGCGAAAAAACATCGCAAACCTGTCTTAAGTATTCAGCATAAGTAGGCTCGGTTGGAAATTTGCAAAATAAACATGCAAATTGGGATTCTGAATGGAAGACTGTGGTGTTCAGTGATGAGAAAAAGTTTAATTTAGATGGACCAGATCAAAACAAGACTTACTGGCATAGCATAGGGACCAAAAAGGAGATTTCAATCAGCCGCAATTTTGGTAGATGCACATTGATGGCTTGGGGAGCTTTCTTGAGCTATGGAACAACCCACATCTGTTGGATCACACCTAAAATGAATTCCTCCAATTACATTGAACTATTAGATAACGTTCTGTTGAATTATGCCGAAGATGAAGATTTCTGAATATTTCAATAGGAGAATGCAAACATTCATAACTCTAAAGCAACAAAAGCCTTTTTGATGGATCGCAACATCAAGGTTATGGACTGGCCAGCTAGAAGTCCCAATCTGAACATTTGGTTCAAACGTCTGGGGATTGATAAAACAAAAAGTTTACGAAAACCACCACTTTGAGTCAGTAATGGACTTAAAAGACAAAATTCATGTTGTATGGTCAAATTTGCCATTAAATTACCTTCTTGTGAAATCGATGCCAAATAGAATGCATGAAGTAATTGTAAATAATGGAGGTATCACTCATTATTAATTAATAAATTTGTTCGAAAAACAACTAGTGTCTTAAGTTGCATTTCAACTCGAAATTCCTGATTTTTTGATTAAATGATCTAAATTCTCACTAAATTAAGTTTTCTTTGCAATTTTTTTACACTGAATAATTGAAAACTAAAAATGTGATTCAAATAAAGGTAATTCAAAAAAATGTACACTTTTATATGAAAAATAAGTGAGTTTTTGAGTGTCTTTAATTGCATTTCCACCAGTGTATAGCAAATGAAAAATGTAGTGAATATGTAAATTGAACTTGAATTTATTATTATTTATATTAAAATTGGCACTGCAGGAATCCCAAAATTTTTTACCTCTCTTTAGAAATAAAATTTTGTATTTTTAAACAATTTGTGAATGATAATAAAAAAATCAGAATGTTGATGTTAATTATTTTATAAACTCTCTGCAAATGTTTCATATGGAAAGTTTTTTTTTATAATTGGAACACAAGAGGGAAATTCAAGTATGAAATGAAATTATTACAAATCCCAATGTGTAGTCACTACAGCACCTATTAGTATACACATAGTTTATAAATCTGTGATATCTTTTTAAGAAATTGCAACCTATATATGTGTGAACCATTTAAAGAAGATTTTTTAAAAATGACTATTAAATTTTTAAAAATGCTTTTAAAGCTTAAAAATGTATTAAAAAATGATTTATTGTAATGTAAAACAATTTAAGTTCTTTTACATTAGATGCAATTTCTTTTATCTTAAGTTCTGGTGCTTCTGAGATCAGAACAATTGACATTTCTTTTTATTTTTCTTTAATGAATCATTTCATTCATGCTTAAGTTATGTAATTAAAATTAGCTATTATGTATTTCTCGTGTATAAAATTTAAGCCTGGTCAAATTACCTATAGTATTTAATGATGTAAAAATATGCCATTCATTTTCCATTTTTATGTGTTGTTTGTGCAACTAAACTTTCTTTGAACTGGGCGATCGATTTCTCTCAAGATGCAAGGAAAATTAAAATCCAAGAATTGTATTTTATATAATTACTTTGAAAATTAATCTTGATAATTATATAAATTGCTATCCACGTAGTTAAATTCATACATTTTGTGAAGCGAGAAATTACAAAAAGATTAGAATATTATTTTTTTTACATTCTCCCATCTAAATATTTATAAGCATTAAAATCAGTTAATAATATAATTCTTAAGGAATTGTACAAAACATAGTATCTCTAAATCAATACATATGCAATATTAATTCTTAGAAATATTAATTCGTAATTCAGAAGCTACACAGATTTATAATGTTTGTAAAAGGAAGTAATTTATATTTCCGTAAAATTTTCTTATTGATAATGTTAATAATTAACAATGGCAGAAATAAAGTGAAAGTAAATACAACATAAAATATCATACTTGAAATTTCTATTTTTCTAAACTGTAAAAGTAAAATTGTATGAAAAGTTAACTATGTGTGATGAAGCTGAAAATCTTTTTCTGAACCATTTAAATAAGTTTTTAATTGTGGGTTTCAAAGATTAAAGCAAAATTTATATAAAATATTGAAATCTTTTGTAATATGAAACCTTAAAATTCAAAATTGCCATTTGGAATTCACTTTTTTAAGGTTAACTGCTTTCATTTTTATTAAATATTATCATAAAAGTATTTTCACTTCCGTGAGCAATATGTTGGCATATATTAGGTGTGCTTGAAAACAAAAAATCACTGAAATGTCTTAAATAAAATGCACAAAATTAATGGTTTATTAACAAATTAAAGTATACCAAAGTTTAGAACCAAAGCTTCAAACTATCAAGATTGGTCCATTAATTAAATATATTCAGAATACTTTGTGTTGCTGGTTAAAGTATCTAAGGAATATAATCTACTAAATAAACATTTCTGTGATTTAGCTTAATGGTGGTGGTGATGTTGCCATGCTAGAACTATCTGGTGAAAGTTTCTCGCCAAATCTTAGGGTATGGTTTGGTGAAGTAGAAGCTGAAACAATGTATAGGTAAGTGTATAAAATATGAATATTTGTTATAAGTATATAGAGTCTTACATTTGAACAGTTAGAATTTTAAAATAATCTCTTATATTTATGAGCTATGAAGTTATTATTATAAGCAAGATTTTTATGCATAATGCTTATTATTTGAATATAGAAAAGGTAAAATATTTTAAATTTCTTAATTTCAAGATAACTAATTTCTTAAGTATGATTTTTATTTCCATATTCTTAGTATCTATTAATATATACTTAATTTCCTGTAAAGGATGAATTATTTTACTTTAGTATTCCTTAATTATGATTATTTTTTCTCATTAAATATATATTTTTATAAACTTAAGTTGCATTTAAGTCAAAGTGACCTGAATTCATTATATTCAGAAAAGTAGCTTAGTTTCATTGTAAAAAAAACATATATCATCTCAAATGAAGTATAAATAATTACTGAAATTTATCACCATGATAAATTGAATCTTGATTAATTATTAATTCTCAGAAACAGAGTTTATGCTTCATATTTTCGCATCTTAGTATGAATTCTCAGTGAATAAACATCTTGTTTAAAATTCTGTTTGAGAAAAAGGTTACCTCAGAAAAAATGTTATTATGGCAATAAATATTATGGATTGATAGTGTGTCTCCTTAACAAAATATGGTATGGTATATAAAGAATTTTAAAATCCTCTATAAAAGAGTTACTTTGAAAATTCTAAATGAAACCTAAGTGAAGATAAAAAAAAAATTAAAATCATAATAAAAAGAGAAAAAAAATAATTTTGCAAATTACAGAAATTGCAAGAATATATTGATTAACATGGGAAGTGTGTTTACTGAAACATACTGTTGTGTCTAAGTCATGATATTTTTTTGTCAAATATATGTTAAAATAAATATAAATTTATCCTTTGGTACATTTAATGTGTTTTTGCTAGTAATCTAAGTAGTATATCTATAATTCCCAATCTTATTATTGTTAATCATTTCAATTTATTATATTATAACTTCAATTTATTATAACTTCATTTATTATAATTGTGTAAAATATCCTCATTTGTGCATTTTCAATTACCAAAAATAAATTAAAAAGATAAAGAATAAATGCAATAGCTATGGAAACAATGAAATGCCTTCAAATCATTAAATTTCAAAGAAGTTGGTTTAAACTCATTTAATGTAGTCAGGAAAATTCTTTTTTGTATTTCTATGAGAACTTTGTACTTCACTTTTTCTTATTTCAGCTTTTTCTTTACAATGTCTTATTTCACTTTTCAATTTATTCCAATTTCATCCTTATTTATGCTATTATACTTTTCATTCTATGATTTTATTGTTTTAGGTTTATTTGCAATTTGGATTTTTTTTAATAATTTTATTATTATTGACTGGAAAATTTTTTTGGCAAAATATGAGGTTTTAAGAGCCACATTAATGTCATGAAATATTTTTAGAAAAGTACAATGCTTAAAATTTTTATATAAACTCTTGCATTTAAATCGTCTAAAACAGTTAATATGACATTTAAGTTTTACCAAAAATACTGTGGATACATCATAAAAATATAATTTTTAACAAAAATAAATATATTAATGTAATCTGAATCCATGGAAATTCCTGTTTGGAAAAGTAGGATGATTTCTTTAAGTTCTGTGTGTTTGTCTTTATGTAATGCTATAATCCAAATTGTTTATGCTAATTAATGTACTGGTGTATTTAGAAAAGTGGAAAATACAAATAACCAAAAAATGGCTATTCATAATGAAAAGTAGCAATAACTTCAGAAGTAGGTTTTAAATAAATATATGATTATTATTTGAAATAAATGGAAAAACGTTTAATTGTAATTAAACATGAAAAATAAATATTGAGGTTATGAAGTTTATTTAGTTAATAAGATTATCATAAACAAATAAAGTTTTTGATTGAAAATCAAAACAAAATTTAAGTGAATTTTTAGTCTCTTTTCTAAAAAGTCTGTTCATTTTCTGTGCTTCTTTGTTTATATTTTAGACAAATCAAGACTCCTCATGAAATCAAAGTTATATGTATTTTGGTTATGTATGAATTATAAATAGTTTATCTGCTTTGTGATAGTTGAAAATTCAATCTAATCAAGATTTTAAAGAATTTAAAATGAAGCATATTTGTGAAATCTTATTCTGATCTGATCTTGTTTTGATAGATGTAATATATAGTTTATTAGAATAATCAGCATTATACTTTATAATTATGCTTCCTTTTATTCATCTTTTCTTAAATATTAAAAATGCAAATACTTAAGATTTTGTCTTAAATGAATGGTTTTATTTGAGTAAAAAAGCTTTGGAATAAAATCCTTGTTTATTAGATAAAAATATTACAACTAAAAATAATATCTGTAATTAATAATGGATTTAAATAATATCTGTAATTGGTTTTTTGACCAATGATTCAAGAAAAAAATGATATTTAGATATTTTCCCAGTCTTTTGCATGAAAGTACAATCATATTTATTTCAATTAATGTTTACTGCCCTGTTAATTTTCTTTTTATCAGTTTTATTAATTTTTGTAAAATATTAAATGATTCATTTGTAATAACTGTAATTTAACTTTAATTTTATTTATTTTTTTATAGATGTCAAGAAAGTATTTTATGTGTTGTACCAGACATTTCATCTTTTAGAGAAGGATGGCAATTTGTCAGACAGCCAACTCAAGTATGCTTGATTGAATTTTTTTTTTTCATTTAAAAATTTTTATAACAATCATTAATAAGTATTAATAAAACATTTTCACAATTTTATAAGCAAGTGTGAAAGATTTTCAATTTTTTCTTATACTGACAGACTTTAAACAAATTCATTGTTATTCAAACAGTTCTTAAAATTTAAAGTCTTATTTACCTATACTTTAGACATTAGATTATGCTTTTTATCTAAAAAGAAAATTTATTTTGTTTTACTCTTTCACATTCTTCACGTTTCTTGATTAATTAATTTGAGGAATAAACCCAAGAAAAAATTATTTCCTGTTTAAAGTAGTAATAGACTTCTCACAACATTTGAATAAGTATATAATCCACATATTTTGTTTTTAAAAAAGTTGCGAATTTTATTGTGCATATTATATTCCACTGTGGATAAGTACATTAATTACGAATTACAGTGCATTTTTTTTAAAAAATACTGTTTATTTTTTATAAAATAAATAACAGTTAGCGCCCTGGCTTGACTGACTTATTTCAGCTATAATCAATTTTGCCCATTTATATTCAAGAACAAATTCAGTTCCTTAAAGAGATATTAGTTGCTATTGCCTATCATCATCTCACATTTTGTCCTGACCCGAGCTGTTTCATTCTGAAAAAATTCCAGCTTGTTAATTGTTATGTGTAAGGGAAAGCATATAAGTTATGCAGCAGATTTTAAACTAAAAGCTATAGAGAAGGCTAATGGATACATGGTGTCAAGCATGTTAATGTAAGGGTAAAAGCAAAGCATGCACATTGCAATGGGAAAGATGTGTCCAATGCACAATTTGAAAAAGTAATCAAGATCTTCCATTTAACTATAAACAAAACAAATATATTTTATTTTTAAAAAATGTCCAACCTATTTTTATAAGTTATTAGAAAATAAAAATCGTTATATTTTACTAGTATCTTGTCAGAATTATCATTCTTGATGATTGATTTGTAAATTTATCACAGTACATTGAACTTTGTTATAAAGTGAATCCAAACTAATGTTTTTCATAATAAATTTTCTTTTCTGTACAGTTTATTATATTTTTAATCATTCTGTGTATTTTTTTTTATTTTATGTGACACCACATTTTCAAAAGTATATATTTTCAACTATTTGCCAGCCCTGGATTATGCAGTGTTTTTTCCCCCTTTTACTCAAAAAAAAAGGTCTTGCAGATAATCAGCTGCTGCAGATTACATACAGGAACAAGACTTAATAAATAAAATAGCTAGTATTTCACATGGCATGCTGCATGAGAAAAATATTGAAAATTGAATTAACAGTTATTAGGTTGAATATTTTGTTTATGAGCTTACTTATATGTTAAGGTACTTGATAGCTTAATTTCTGTCACCTTTGATTGTATCAATTTACAAAAGTTTTCATAAAAAGCTCTTGTAGGTGACGTAATATAAAAACTACATATACATTCACTTCCAAAATTTAAGCACAGAAAGGAAAATTCTAATTTCCGGAAACCAATCAGAATTGAAGAAGATGCAGAGGTAGATAGAAGTATGCAAATATGTTAGGTAATAGCCAATCGTGCTTTCATGTCAAGAAAAATGCAAAAAGGTACCAGCTTTATGAAGGGTTACAGAAGTTGATTGTAAGTGCTGATAGAAGGTGTTTAAAACTTTTGCACAATTTGGTTTCAAGACATATGTGTTTCTATGACTTCCAAAAGACAAGTCGAAGATTCTGAGCGATGGCTTGCTGTGGGGTGCATTAAAGCAGAACAGTCGATCTCAGATGTTGCTCATTTCTTCAGCGTTCATTATTCTGTAATTTCACGTTTATGAAAACAATTCCAAACCACACAGACAGTTGTCCGAAGGCTCACAGCTAGTCGCCCAAGGGTCACAAACCCCAGAGAACCGATATATTGCGATTTTAGGTAAACGGACACATGCGACATCTATGGTTACAGCATCCATTGGTAAGGTGATATCTGCAGCTACTGTACCTCGAAGATTACATATGAGTTGACTGTATGCCTGAGTACCTCGAGTTTGTGTTTGTCTATCCATCCAATCAAGAGCCATGGTGGCAGCCGAATTGTTAGCACTCTTGCCTTCGGTTCAACAGTTCGTGGGTTCGAACCCCACCTTGGGCACGGATGTTTGTAGTGGTTTGGAATACACTTTAAACTGTAGGTCCCGGTCTAATTAGCCCTCGTGTGAAAAAAATGACCATTGAGCGACAAACCAACCAAACCATCCAATCAAGAGATTAAAGTGGTGCTGGGAACATGTCAATTAGACTGTGTCTGACTGGGGCACTGTCATGTTTACTGATGAGTTAAGATATGCTCTGGAGCCAGATGACAAGTGTATAAGGATATGGATTGAACAAGGAACGCATAATTAGCCCCAAAACATCACCGAACATCACACATTCCAAGACGGAAGCATGATGGTGTGGGCAGGGATTTCATTAGGATACTGCACCGACCTGCACATCTTTTTATGGGATTCTGTGGCAGCTGTCCAGTATCGAGATGAAGTCCTAGAACCCATTGTGCGATTGTCTGCTGCAGCATTTGGCCCCACATTTGTTTTACTGAACGATAAGGCACGTCCTTGTAGAGCTGATATTGTCAATGACTACCTAGAGAGTGAAGGAATTGCACGTATAACATTGCCAGCATATTCGCCCGACCTTAATCCCATTGAAAATCTGGGATGCTCTCAGCTGTGCTGCATCTTCACGTTTCCCACCTCTAGCCACTCTTATTTAGCTGGAAACTGCTCTACAAGAAGAATGGCTATTGCTTAATTATGCAATGGTTGACCACCTAATTGAAATCATGGTCACAAGGTGTAAACTTTGTATACAGATGAGGGGAGATCACATACCATATTAATATCCTTTTTTTCATTTTATGCTGTTTATTTTCACTTTATACATAATTCTGTTTAAATCTCCAGTATGTCAATATCTGATAACTTACAAAAATATAATATTGTTTTCATTTCTGTATATAATTATTGATTTTATTTTATGCTTAAGTATATATGCTACCTTCCTGCCAAATTTTCTGTCAATCAAAGCAGTATTTGTTGATTTTTTTGCATTTTACATCTTCGTGCTTAACTTTTGGAAGTGAGTGTATATATATATAATCTGTACCAGTGCGAAATCTTTAGATTCTTTTTGTGCTATTAATCATTGTGTACTGCAAGTTAAAAAAGTTAAATTTACTAATGTGTAAAATTCTAAAGTTGATTAGTAAAATAAAATAAAGTGAAACATTAAAAAGAAATATATCATAATTGCTATGCTCTTCATTTCTAGTAAAAGTTTTTTTAAACATTAAGAAGTTTTTGAAATTTGAATAATAAAATAAAAAAAAGATACCAATGATGGCATAAACTTGAATAATCAGTTTTCACTTTTGTACTAAACTATGATAGAAATTTTTATAATTCTTTAGTATTTAGCACATATGATTTCACTAATTACCCATTTTATTTTCTCTGCACATGCTCTAACCAATTCTTATTTTTAACTAATTTAATGCTTTTTTATTCCTTCCATTAATGAAATTATCTTTAAGTCTGAAATTTTTAGATAAAAGCACAGTTACATAGTTAAATTTTTTTCTTTCTAACTGTTGAAAAACTCCTAAATTTATTAGTTTTGTTCTACTTGTATGTGTGTGTGTTTGTTTCCCTAGTATTTAACTTAGGGAATCATGTAATCATTTAATTGCTTAGCTCAAACTACTTATACTTTGAATAAATTCTTCCTAAATTTTTATTGGAATATAACTTAGTGAAGTGTAATGCTATGCTTCTGAAATATACTTGTATTTTTGGCAGATTAATAACAAACACATCTGTAAGTTTGTGCTTTTGATCAAACAGGCAATATTATTGTCAAATAGGCAGAGTAAAGAACTATCTATTACTTTATGAACTATCAAGTTTAATCTCTTATTAGTGATCTGTATGAGATTGAGTTGAAAATAATACGACAGTGACAGAGATTATACGTTACAGGACGTCGAAGTCTTTTCTAGAGCTTATAGTTCATCTCTCTTTTTATATATTTAAAATCTCATGCATTTCCTAAATTTAGATTTATATATTAATAATTTATTTTCTCAAGAGGACTTTTATGAAACTAATTGTATGCCTCTATGCTTCAGAATTTTTTTGTTTTAATGCAATGTTTTATTCCAATTATTATAACAAAACTTAATCGCATTTTTTATCAACAAAATTTAGTTTTTATCATGGAAAATGTGAAATAGCTTTAAATTGATTCTATAGCATAATTATCATATTTACTTTCTGTTGCATGTATTAGCCATTATTAACTAATTATTTTATTCAATTTTCCATATAATAAAAAATTCATTTTAAATTTTCTCAATTTATCTTTAGATATAATTTTGTATGATCCAGTAATAGATTCAATAGTAGATCTTGTATAGTAAAATTTCCAGTGAAACATTAAAGAATTGTTATGTTGTGTTGATATATTACCATGAACCATGCTACCATGTTAACATTATTGCATTGTAAAAAAAAAATTTACTTTTTATTAAATTTCAAATATATTTTACTTACTACTAATAAATAAATTTTACCTACAGTTCTTGTATTGAAATTCAAGGTAATTTTTTCTTTCATACATACTATATTTTTAACATATTTTTTGATTTTTAAATCATTTTAAAATGCATTTTAAACTATGCACCAATAAAAATATTTCCATATCTTAGGTTCCAGTGTCCTTAGTGCGAAGTGATGGCATTATATATGCTACTGGCCTTACTTTCACTTATACACCTGAGCCAGGTCCTAGACCACATTGTCCACAAATTGAAGACGTTTTAAGACCTACTCTACACAGCCATGTAGCTGATAGCATAGAACATTCACAAGCTTCCCTTATGATGCCTCCTCAAAGTTATCATGATCATAATTTATAGAATTGCATTTGCAATCTGTAAAACATTTGTACATAAATATATGTTAATTCATTTTTCTGAAACTTGCCTTAAATCAGTCAATTTATGCCACTTTCAGCAACATTAAGCATGGTTAACTTTTCTTTCATCTTAAGTATATTAAAATTCCTGATTTGAAATAAAAAGTGCCAATCATTTTTAAAGTAAGTTAAATACTAGAAGACATTTTTTCAACTTTGTTTAATTTAATAAGCATTCTTCCAATTTTATGAGTTTTGTGTAAAAGCATAACTAATGAAATATGCTTATTAGCAACATTATTATAATCATGCGCAATCATTGCTTTTGTGTTTTAGAAAGTGGTAGAATTATAGATTGATTTTTGCTATTAAAAGTATAATTTCTCTAATCGCGTGCTTGTTTCTGTGATAGTAACTATAAACTGTATGTTCCTGTACTACACATTTTGAGAACAAAAGATGATTGCAATTTTCAAGTATCGAAACCAGTTTTAATGGTGATCTTATCATTGTAAGAACAATTATGTATGTCTATCATGCTTAGTGCATAGAAGAACTTTCCCAAAATAAATTGAAATCATATGATTAAACTTAAGTGTTCAATATCTGTTCACTAAAGTTTTGTTTCCAATTACTAATATTCTTAGAAATATCAAATGTACATGATATAAAGGCATGTTAAGTTGATAAGGTTTGCATTTTTTTGTATATAAAATCAAAATTATTTATTTTAAAAGCATATTATTGACTACTTTGTTTAGATTAATGTTATTATATATTATTTTATATCATTCCACTCCATTTCGATTGTTTGTTTTTTTTAGTTAGTTCTCTTGATTAAAATTTTTTTTATACTTTTACTTGCCAAAGACAATAAAATAAAAATTGTATAGTATTTGATTGTTTATTATTATTTTGAAAATAATTGAATTACTAAAATCCTGTTACATGATTTTATAAAATGTTTAATCAAATCATGTAACAGGATTTTAGTAATTCAATAGAATAAAAATATTTAATAGAAATTTTCTGATCAGAAAAATATTCTTCATATTTTTCTGATTTAAATATAAAATTAGTTTATAAAATATACAAATTTAAACTTTTTATTAATTTAGAATTATAATATAATGTGTCCACTTATTACTAAGTAAATTTGTTTTTATCATGAATCATTTATGTTCTTTTATGTCTGAAAAAATTTATTCAAAATTTTATCCTAACTTTAAGAAATATGATTTGCATTTTTCTGTTTCTCTATAAGAAACATGGGGTTTTAGAAAACTAGAATATTTTTAAAAGGTTGGCATAACTTATACTTCAACTTTTCATGGGACGTCTACTAAATTTTTTTAAATTTAAAATGTAGTAGAAACGATTTAAATAACCAAAATAGCAGTTAAGTGTACATAAGTAATTGAGAAATGTGAAAATATATTAAATGATTAAAGACAAATAAAAGTGTAGAATATGGATGTGAAATTTTACAGTTTTAAAAGAGTTTGAAAATAGAAAGCTTTATAATTGCTTTTGTTAAATAATAATTGGAAAAATGTCACATCCTGGAAATTTTATCTAATAATTGTATTTATTTTGTTTTGGATCTCTATGTATAAGAATCTCTTTTCAAATAAATTATTTATATACATTTATTTGAAAAGAGATTCTTATACACACCTTGAAATATTCAATAAATTAATTGATAGAAATCTAATGAAGATGCTTAAAAACTCTATAATTACCCATTATTTTATACAATGTATAATTCAGTAATGTTAAGAATGTTAATTTTTATTATTATTGATTACATATTTTTCTGTCATTGAATAATTAAGAATAATTGAAGGATTGAAGTAATTATTAAATATAATTCTAACTTAATATAAAAAATATTCCAAATAAATTTTGTAGTAGTTTATTAGGTACAAATATAATTGAAATATGTTGCATGTACATAATTATATGCATATTTGATTAATAATAAATTTTAAATAAAATAAAGAAATTATCTTACATAAATATCAAAACTTTTGGAAAATGGAAACTTTTGATTTAACTCTGGAAATCTGTACAAATCCTGAATTATTGTGTTAACGAAAATTTTTTTTAACATACTTTTCATGACAATGAAATTAATGCTAAAATTTTTGTATTTCTTGACTAAAGCTTGCTGTTTCAGATTGTTATCAATAGCATACAATTTAATTTTTAAATGCTTTTAGAAATGAGGGAACTAAGCAATTCCTAATAATGTTAAATGCTTGTTTTTTTCAATTGATTAGCTGTATAAATCTTAATCAAATGCAAAGTAATGATTTAGTGTTTGATAATAAAATATTCTCTTTACACTTACATTCAGTTTTTTTTGCTTTATCTTGTATTATAATACTTTTATTAATCAAATGTTCACATTTTTCAAATTATTTTTGTGAGAACAATATTTATGAAAACATTACATGTGTTTTTTAAGTATATTACTGTCTTGGATAAAAAATGAATTATTTCATGTAGTTTCAGTTCATTTGTTTAATATCGATAGCTTTTACATTTTATTAATATTTAGTTTATTGAATCTATTGTTTCAATCCAAATAATAACCATATAAATGAATTATTAACAAAATTTTTTATTCACTTATTTCTAGCTGCATCAATTTAACATTTTGATTCTTATTACAGAATGGATTTTGTTCTGAATTTATTTTATTTTCTTCCTAGAAATCTCTTTTGAAATGTTTTTATTTCTGTAAAATTGGTGCGTGTAATGATATTATTTAATTTTTTTATTTATAGTATGCCATTGTGTGCCTTATTAAAATTTTCTGTGATGTGAATTTAACCTACATAGTTATAAATAATTTAAACAATTTTAAAATTGCTCTATTTTTTAGCATCTACGTATTAAAACATCTCTTGCATGAATGTAAGTTATTTACGATAATATTTGCAGAATCATATTTATCAAAATTTTATTTTCTTTTAGTCTAGGAATATCTTGCATTTAACTTAGTTTTATATATATATATCAACTATGCAAGTAGAATTTATGTATGGAATTTTTATTTATGACTGAATGGAATGCTATATAAGGGTTCCAAAATCTAAATTTAGAGTGCTGTGTATCTTATAAGATATATATTCAATAATAATTTTTTTTCTTGAAGCGAATGCACTTTTTATTTCTATCACCTGAAATATTCACCTCAATATATGTATTAACAATAATTAAATCCTTTTTAGCAATATACTTACAGCTTACCTTATAGAAATTATTTTAATATATTTATATAAAGTATATATAGAATCTATTTTGTATATGAAGAAGAATTTTTGATAAAATATAAGGTCTCATTTTTGAACTCTGTTTTGATTTTAAAAATTCATACTTTTCTGTTAATAAGTTATGTTTTTGAAAACTTTGTATCAACTTGGTTTTATTGTATGTAAGTATATATATATATATATATATATATATATATATATATATATATATATATATATATATATATATATATATATATATATATATATATATATATATATATATGGTTGTATGATTATATGAGAGACAGTCAAATGTATAAATTAAATTTTAAAAGCAATACATATATTTTGTTGGAAATAATGTGTAAACATTCCTTACTGTTTTTTATACCTTGTGTGTTAATAAGTTTTTTTTTGTTTAATTTCATTAAAACTGTTTTTGTTTTTAAAATATTTCATGTGGTTAAATTAAACAATCTGCCTCAGTGATTTTATAAATTTCTTAAACTATAATATATGTTCCCTAATTTGTTTTAGTTTAGTATCATTCAAAATATATTAGTTGTTATTATAATATTTTTATACATTTTTAATTTTTTTATAATCATATGAAATAAAAATGTATTACAATATATATGCATTTTTAAGTTTTTTATATACATTGAGACTTTTAATTCTATTACACAATTATTTTTAACTTACAAATTTCACAAAAATTATTTTTCACACATAAATTGAATATTCTTTTACTGTTACTTTTAAAGTTAATGACTGATTTTAATCTGTTGGAAAAATTCTAAATAAAAGAAGTAAATTGCCTTTTCATTTTAGTTCTGTGTTTTACAGCATTTTTATTTATCTCTATTAGTCATAATTTGAAACGTGCTGTTGAACATTTTTTTTAAAAAATTTCTTTGGTTACATAAAATATTTAACTAGTTTTTCCATCTTAGATTTCGTCAAGATGAAAGCAACCTAGTTATGTGATTCAAATCGTATTTGAATCATAGTGGTTTATTAATTTTTTTCTAAACTACTTGTACTTAGAAATTTTATACCAATAATAGTACACAAGGTTAAGCAAATACTTGTTTTTAGAAACTTAAATATTACAGAACTCATAACCTTTTGACTTATTGTTTGGTCCCAAATAATTTCCCATAAATTATATTAAACGTGGATGAACTGGGACAAAAACGTGGACGAAAACTTTGTTAATCAGGGTGGATATTGCCTGTTGCTTAGCCTGCAAGAAACAGAAGAAGGTATTGGATATTTTTCGACGATATCCACACACAATCACTGAGAATCTCCACACCTTCAAAAGTGCTAAAGCATTTTCTCGTAAAACAAGACGCCAAAGCCAGAAAGAGTCATGAATCTTTTATGTAACTTCAATATCTACTTCTACATCCAGTAAACAACTATTGATGAAAATAAAAGCAACGAATGGAATCTCAGAATTTTTTTATACCTGTCCTGATAACCAGTACTGCTACATATTCTCCTAGTGATATTGCAGATAAACTTGCTGATAATTTTTCTAAAGTTTTGAGCCCTGAATCTTATAATACAACATTTCTCCAAGTTAAGAAATATTCCGAACGAATTCCAATAAATTTTGAAAACAGAAATTTCCTTCCATTGAGCAGCGAATTCCAGATGTTAAAATTAAGAAGGGCTCTGTCTTACACGAAGCAATATAGTCCTGGTCCAGATGTGTGGAATTAGCTACATAATGATGCGCCACTTAAGTACTGATTCCTTTGAAAACTTAATTTGTTTAATAGAATCCGAGTAGAGCATAAATATCCCAGTTTATGGAAGGAAGCTATTAGTATTTCCTACTGAAATTGGGAAAATATTCTTCGAACCCTTTAAGTTATCGACCAATTGCTATTACGAGTGGCCTTAATAAAACGCTGAAACATATGATCAATAAGCGTTTCGTTTATTCAATAGAGAAAAATAAATATATCCCCCCTAAACTTCAAAGTGGTTTCCGTAAAGACAGAACTACTCGAGATAATATATATCTCGAATCAGATATTCGTAATGCCTTCATCAGACCGAATCATTTGGTTTCTATATTTTTTTGATAAAGGAAACGCGTATTATCTAACGCGGAGGTATTCTCCGCACAATATTTAAGTTAGGATTCCAACGTAATCTATATATTTTTATCCAGAATTTTTTCATTACATGTTTTTAAAGTCCATATTGGATAGATTTTTTCAAGTCATTTTACGCAAGCTGAAGGAGTACCTCAGAGTAGCAGTTTAAATGTTATGCTTCATAACTTCCATAAAAGTAACATTTTAAGCAATCTTCCACCTTCCATTCATGGTTCATTTTATGTGGACGATCAGCAGACTTTCCTGTCAAGGCCACAGTATTCCTATACTCGAACGAAAATTGCAATTTGCTGTAAATAACATTTTCTGGTGCGATAAGAATGAACATGAAATTTCTATACTTAAGAGTAAATGTGTTCATTTTTGCCGTAAAACTGGACTTCATACTGATCTAATCATCAATATACGAAACACCTATACCAATGGTTGATGAAATGACCTTTGTTGGAGTTATATTTGACAAAAAGCTCATTTTTCACTCTTACATTTTATACTTAAGGAAAAAATGTGAAAAGTCGTTAAGCATTTTAAAAGTCCTTTGAAATACTTTTTCGGGTGCCGGTCATGAACTATTGCTCGGCTCACTTTGCGGAATCCACTTTGAATCAGAGGGCGACTGAAGAGCTCTTGTGCGTGAAAAGCGCCGAATTCTCTTTGTCAACCAAATTAATTTCTAGATTTGTTAGCTTTTAAGTAAACTAAACTTATTGACGCTATGTTTTTGGCCAGAAGATATTACTTTAAAATATTCAAATTCTATATATTTTCAGAGAAATTCTAGAAACTTTGCTGTAAATTCTTTAAGAAAATATTACAACTGAAAATGTTTATTTTGAATATTTTTTTCTATTTTAATAATTTATAACTTTAATGAAGCTAGAATGCTGTTATATTAATAAGTTCATAGGGATACGCATTAAACTTTTGAGATAGTAAAAATTGAGATTGTACTTCATATCGCATTCTTCAGAGCACAAAGACTAATGACGTCCTTTTAAAAAATGAGTGGGCGAACTTAAGTGAACTATTGCTGGAAGGTTTCATCAAAAGAGTAAAAATTTTTGAATCTAGTCTTAACATAGAACGGTAAATAGCGAATATCGTGTTCTTTTAAGCAGTTATCATTTATTAGTGGGAGAAAGCTTCTAAAAATAATTGGTAATTATATTTGATGCATTTAAATAAACAGTGTCGAGTTTTTTTTTTTTTTTTTTTTGAAAATATTATTTTATGTTTACACATAAATCATTTATTGAATAATTCCTCAGAAATATTAATTGCAACTATAAATTCACACACATGAATTAAATAGTTTATTAAATTACATGCACCACGCACTAGGAGAGTTTTACACTGGGGGGGAAGTATTATCACAGATTTTGCTGTTTATGTTGATGACAGGGTTAGATACACATTTTATAAAAGCCATCCACTCATTCCTCTAAATACTCGCCTGTTCATTTAATCCATCTTACTAATGCATCAGTTAAAATATTTTGAATTTAAATAAATAAATAAAAAATTCTCTAAATAAAATCCATATTTCCTGCTTTTAAAAATTACTATTCGCATGATGACATTTGCACGATTTCTTTCAGGTACCAATCTTCACTTCTTATTTATTTTGATTTGATTCTGTTATATTTATATCGCATACTATAGTTATTAGAAACTCACACAGTGAAAAAGGGATCGTAACTAATAAAAATGGATTTTACTTTCTATCAAAATCTAAAATTTCTATTATAAGCGAAAGAGTATTTATTTAATTTCAATCAATAATGCGTCTAATTTGTCATTCCAATAAAGTTCCTACATAAATGAAACTCGTTTTATCACTTCTGTCAACATTCTCTGCTGATTCGCATCTAAGTGAAGTAAATTTGACCTCGTTGATCTGAACAAAAAAATATTATAAATTGTTAAAAAAAAGCAAGAAAATTAATTTTACTTCTCTTAAGTGTTCGTCTGTTTTAAAAGAACTGTATTAATAAATGCATTCTCTACAAACTAAAAGTCAAGATTTCACGTAGCAGGAGAACCAATAGGAATACCATGTAAGCAGAAAAAGTATAAATAAAATAGGTTTAAAAAGTATTCGCCTGAGGAAACGTGATTGTGTTTATCTCAACTGTGGATTCTATTGAAATATTAGACTTTGATAATTAAGCCACGAAGATATATTTTAAATCGATCTGTCTTATAGATGCTTGGATGAAATATTGAATGTTTTTAAATATAATCTCCCTTTCAGAAGGAAAATTGAAAGCCTTTTGAAAATATCCGGTCCAAGAAATGTATTCTTATAACGAATACAAATTCTATAAATGAAAAGTAATTGAGGATATGAAGAAATGAGCAATACACTAAGCTAATTCTTTAGATCGAAGTTCTTATAATCACTTGCTGTTTTGTTTTTCATAGTAAAAACTACAAGGTTACTTTTAATAAATCTCTTTATTGTAAATATTTCTTGATCAGTTTATCTTAATGAAACTTCTTTGACAGTATTATTATATACATAATTGTTTAAGTAATTGAAATTAAAAAGCAGTCAAAATGAAGTCATTGGGCAATCTCTCTCTAGTGTTAATATTCATTATTACTAACAGCACACCGGGCCAGGGCTTTTCCCTAGCCCTGACACCGGGCTATATTTTTTCATTCATTCATTCATTGTCGTGTGACAGCTAGGCTAGCAACATGGGGTGCGCTGCTCCACTTTTCCAACTGAACCATATTTTGGTGTGGAGTCCGACTTCCTCAGTACACACATGCCATAGGAACCCGTTTATAGGGTAGGCAACCATTCACACCTCATTCTTACAAGGAAAAGACAAAGACAGGATAGATAGAGAGATAAAGTACATCCATGCCCGAACCGGGATTCGAACCCAGGACCTCCTTATCCGTAGTCAGGCACGCTGACCACTAGACCAGTTGGGCGGCCTGCTCTATATCTTTAAAAACCATTTATATCTAAAAGCCATAATTATACATATATATATATATATATATATATATATATATATATATATATATATATACATATATATATATCTAAAACAGTAGGCTGAGACTTGATTTTATAATTCTTCTAAATCTACTTAAATGAGTCATTATGTAATTTAAATATAAAGGCCTTGTTTGAATATATATATATATATATATATATATATATATATGTATATATATATATATACATATATATATATATATATATCAAGTCTCAGCCTACTGTTTTAAACATATATCTTTCTTTAGTATATTCTACACATGCAAAGCATACACTAACTGTAGGGAGCACTCCTTTCCAAGTATGCTCATGGTAGAGCAAACAAAACAGTTCCCAAATGTAAAGAATGTGTTTCAGAAAAAAATGAATGACTAATAACAATCATATTTACGTTTGAATCCGTTGCCCCTATCATGTTTTTGTGGGAGAAAACATTCTTTCGCATTCATTGAGAAAACGGTAACGAAGCAGTAAAACCAGTTTGCATTATTCGTGCTTTGGATACTAATGTTTAATCCCGGATAGAAAAATTGCTTGAAAAAGAGTCTTCAGTCAAGGTTGATAGCGGAAGCATAGCGGTTGCTATCGTTCACTGATGCGCGTAGGTTCTGAAAAACAAAACCCAAATACAGAATCTTTTTTTCAAAAAGGTTTTCTTTACATCAAGAATTGTCCGGTGGATTGTATTTGCGGTGCAACAAAGAATGAGAAAACTGCGTTGGCTTGTTTTCTCTGTCGGGAAGAATAATCCTTCAATTATAGAACTTCTCTAAAGTAGTTTGGATTTTGAAGACTCATGCGTGTTTACGCGTGATTGCGTATAAAAAAAATTACATTTCAATGGATATTTGTAAATAAATTGATGAGACTTGGAATTGCCCAGTTGGTATTCAAATTTCTCTCAAATTGATTTGGTTAAATTATAAATAACATTATAAAATTTAAACAGAAATGAATCCAGGATGTGTATTATTCTGTGTTTGTTTGATGGGAGTGCTGTCAAATTCCAGGGAATTGCCAGTGGGTAAGTACTCGCATTTGTAGCATTGCTCAAAATTTACAATAGAAAATGAATTCGCATTTGATCGGTCGATAAGAATTATTTCCCTGTGAGCACTTTGCATAAATTCAATGAGAGTTAACTAATTACATTTAACATGCGTGATTTATTTCTGAAGACAAACTCATTAAATTAGCGGGAATCATGTAATTTTTAGTATTTTTATGTAAATATTCGTAATTTTATGTAAATATTTCGTATAGGTTTTTTATAAATTTCTGTAAATTTAATTAGAGGATTATACATAGAATTTCCTTCTTTTAATTCTTAAAAGAATAAAATATATATTTAAAAAGTCGTAAAATCTAAAAACAAGGAATGAAAAAAAGAAGAGTAAGAAACAAGAAATATAAAGAAAAAAATTTGGAGCATTAATATTTCTTATTTACCAAATTATTTACATTTTTTGTATCATTAATTTCAAATCTGTAATATGAAACAAAATCTATATTTATCTTGATTCTCTGAATAAAAATCTTTATTTTATCAGAATTTCTTATGAATTTAATTTCAATAATAAAAAAATATATATTTAAGTGAAATTCTTCCCCCATGTGCAATGATTTCAGAAGAGAACATACGCGCGATTTCCGAGAATCTCTTTCTTAAAAATATCTCAGATATCATCCGTTCAAACTAATTTTGAAAATAATCTTTACACACAGTTTCATTCTTCTCATTCTTAAATGATTAAAGTACTTCAAACTTATAAAAAATTCAAAAAATCTAAAATCTGAAAATGGTAAAATCTCCTTAATAATGTTTTCTTATTTTTTCTAATACCAATATTATTATTTAATTTTTAATTTTGATTGAAAAGTTTTCTTCAGTTTTCAAAATTTATTTCTTTCCATCAAAACCAAAAGTTTTGTCTTTATAGAAGAGAATATTTTTGTTTTGATGGTCTGGAAGAGGAGTATCATGGGGGCCTTGACGTGCTCCTATCAATCGATCAAGAGTTTCACACACATAATGAACAGGGAATATATGAATTTGGTTCAGTACTTCCTTTCCTTGTCAACACACACCTGAACGTTCAATACATAATAGTGATCAATTGGAAAAGTCTAAATTAAAAATATAGTTCACATAGACCTACTCATTTTAAAATAAAAAATGAATATAATATATTGGTATTGTCTCAAATAATTTTCTTCTTTCTTTTGTTTTCTTTCATAGTTCACTTGTATATAAATTTAAATTATATAAATTTAATTCTCTTTAAGGTTTGTCATACTAAAAGTTATCAAATCCTTTTTGTGTATCGGATTTTCCGGCTTAAAAATTCTTGTTTTAATTCTTAATCTCATTCAAGGCTGTACAAGGTTACCTATCTTGATCCCAGTTGGATTAGAACTAACAGTTTGTCAGAGCAGTGTTTGAACCCAGTCTCTAGATATTTTTATGAGCTTCATTTTAACTCTTTTGGTTAATTTTAATTCTTAAAATTTAACTCATGCTTTATTATTTATATAGCATTATACAATTAGAAAGCATGTTTTGTTTGTATTTATAATTAATCAAATATGCTTACGTTTCTAATTATTAATTTAAGTAATGCTTTCTATTTATTACTCTTTTTACACTATTCTTTTATAATTTTTAAAAAGTTACTTTAACAAAATATAAACATTTAATTGCTATCATTTCATAATTAACTTCTCCTTATATTGTTACTTATTATATTTGAGCTGTAAATGACAATGTGGAAAAAATGAAAAATAAAAATTGAACATTTAAAAAAAAAACATATCTTTTACCATTTGTTTGATCCATTGTTAGCAAAATCAACTATATTGTTAATATAAATATATCAATGCTGTTTTTACATATTTCAATAAATGTTTTACTAAAATTAATGTAAAGATTCCATAAATGACAAGTATTTTAAATACATTAAATATCTCGAAAGATTGTTACATGGAGTTTCATTTGTTTTAAATCGCTGTGAACGTTCCTTCTCCGACTTCGATACCTTGTAATTCCCAGAAATATCGGAGTCTTTCCAGTTCTGATCCTTCGTCCCTTGTCTATGAGGAGTCCTCGCAAATGTCCGCTTGCATCAGTTTTTAAGCTATCTGCTCACTTCTACATTTTAGGCGGGAGTCGAACATACGAATTGCTGAACTGAAGACCACAACGCTGATTATCAGTAATAAAATCAGATTGTCTGGATCGGAACCTCAGATAAAAAAATTTAAATTTTGAGGGTAATATTAAACCTCTACCAGTGTTCCTCATTTTTTCCAATTCAAACTTAAATTTCGTATATTATAATTGAAGCATGGCGTTAACGTGACATTCTAAATTATAGTATCTTCATCGGAAAATTGCTTATAATTACTGGTTCAATGAAATGCTGTAAAGAAGTGTCAATATGAAACCTATTAGAGCAAGGCAAGAAATGAAAGCCAATATGACGAGAATACTTCTTGATAAGAAATTCAAAAGAATGTCATGAATATTTCCTGCGTAATTTTTGGCAATCTTTCTCAAATTTTCTGAAGGAGTCTAAATTTCTTAAGCAGGCAGAGCCTAGATTAAGAATGTTAGATCTAATGAAATCAGAAACACTTCCTGGAAAATTCCCGATCTTGAAACTTTATTTCCTTTCATTCAAAAGTTTCCCCAACTGCTCTCTTCATTTATAACAATGTAGGGGAAACCTTGTCAACGCTTTTTTTGGTTAAGTTTATGAGAGGAAAGATTTTTTTTCTTTGTTTTGCGTTGAAGGAAAGTTTGTTCTTAAAATAATATCTGTACTTTTTCTGGAAAATTGCATGGAAAAGTAACTTACATGAATTTCTTAAAATATATATATTGAAATAATTCTTCGACATATGTTATGTATTTTAATCATAAAAATTTTTTTAACATCTTTTAAAAACACTAATGTGTGTGTGATATATTTTTTACCAAAGTATATCCTATATCATTAATTACATGATTTTTTATGACAAAACCTCAATTTTGGCAAGGAAGGTCCCAAGTTCAATGCTTGTCACATTGGGCAATAGATGATGGGCTTTTGTTTTTATGTCTTTATATCTGTCGGAGTGTTTCTTACTTTGTAACATACACTATCGGTGAAAAAATGCTTCCCGGAAACAAGTATGCTGTGCGTGCCAAAATACCTCACAACAGGGTGTTATCTACACTATGCAATACTTTAAATAAAATATTTAATACTGTAAAAGAGTTTCTATAACCAATTAGAAATGACTCTTCCAATCATCTTTGTTTAACACGGCCTGGCCTCTCTAAAAATATTGAGAAATGACCGATTTTGTTTCGTTAACTTATACGAAAAAATTCTGCAAAAGATCATTCTTGCAAAATTAGTCATTTTGCTAATATTTATTTGGAATAAAATTAGAAAATTAATTTATATTGCGAGAGAGAGAGGAGGTATGGTTTGGTTGTCCCTCAACGGTCATTGTTTGCACACGAGGGCTAATTAGACCGGGAACTACGGTTTAAAGTGGATTCCGAACCACTACAAACATCCATGCCCAAGATGGGATTCGAACCCACGAACTGTTGAACCGAAGGCAAAAGCGCTAACCATTCGGCTGTCAGCTCGACAGAGAGAGGGGAGAGAGAAATGAAGTGAGGTGGCGAAGTATCTTTCTATGCAAAATGATATTAAAGACCGTAAATAATCATGATACTGCCCTGCTTTACAAAATGTAGTTAAATTCTCATAATAATGGGCTAAATAATTGGGTTAAATCTTATTTGTTTTGAGAAACTCATCTGTTTTATCTCAAGAACTCTCGACGGAAAATCCAAAATGCTTATTTTAAAACTTTATTTTTCACTTTTTAAACCTAATTTAAAAATTTATTTTAGTTTGAACTGAAAACCTCAGATTTATCACTGCACTTTCTAGTGTACAGCTTATTTTTCCTCTCTGAATTCTGAACAATCTTTTAAAGACGGTATTTTGAGATAAGAACGACCTAGACAAACTTCGCTCGAGATGGAAGCATAAACCTCTACACGACTTTTGTATTGGAAGTCTCGAGGGGCAATCATTGCAAAAATGAGGTACTTGTACTTTTATCTTAAATACAAGTTTAAATGTTTAAATACTAACTGTTTTTAATAATTTAATTACTAAAGTAAATATTAGTAAAATTTAATTTGTAAAAGAATTCAATTGTTCAATTCAAGATTAAATATTGTAATTCTCTGTCACTGAAATTAATTCAGTGTTTTATTCCAGCAGAAAAAAAATTGTAATACTTTAGTAAATATCAAAACAAATTAGACCAATCCCAATGGATATATGTGTGTCTGTACAGAATGGGCTATGTATTCAATTAAATATTTTTGTAAAAGGTTTCAGATTTAACTTTTTGTAATGTGAAGAAAAATTCAAGAAAGTCAGAATTTCTCCCTCTAATTTTTTATGTCATTCATGTTATTAACTTTTATATGCTTCAAGCCGAAATGAACATATTTGTAAGCAACAATTTCCAACATTACTTTTTCATACCAGGTCACATGTTGACTATATTCTTGAGGGGCTTGTTTACTGCTCCGTATCTTTCACCTGCTCTTAACAAAAATGGGACGCTCTTTACATATAACAGTTTGTTTCGGAAGAGAGACAATGGTGCTGTGAAGCATTGCTAACGGATGTTTTGCAAAATCAATCAAGCATTATTCGAGCCTCTTCTCAAAGACCTGATTTAAAGATGCTTCACTTAACTTCTGAGTGAAAAGAGCTCTCGTTCCAACATTAGAATCAGAGACAGGTATTTAGTGAATGCGATTGGGCTTTGACTGAATTTCTATTTATATAAATTATTTCTTTAGAAATAGTTAATTTTCTTTGTAATGTGTGTCAACTGAATTGTATATTTGCATCAACTATATATCATCTTATTAACCTTCTGTTCTCTTATGTTGATATTTTCATCCTATTATGTGCATTTCACTAAAATTTTTATATTTTCGCTATAGTTAGAGAAACTTAATATAATATTGTAAGCAATCAAAGGTCATTAAATGCCTATCTAGAATGAATATAGTAGTACTAATTTAGTCATGAATCTTGTTTACATTTAATAATGTAAAATATTTGAAATTTAGATATTCTCTTAGATTCACATCTATGAAACGAAGAATAGGATCATATTATGTAATTGGTAAATAGAAGAAATTATAGGAGGTTACATTTATCCGAAGTTTTGATTTTTCTACAATTTTATCAATTATACGTAAAAATATTCATTAGATTAAGTTGTTGTTGACCAGCATGCTTCCATGTACTGCCCTGAATTGGGCTCTACCAGTTAGATAGAAGTTTAGTAAGAGTCATCGTGACTTTGAAGCATGGACCAAGCAGAAGACCCCCAATACTTGGCCTTCCACCTCCAGAGGTATCATTTCACTTGGAGGACATTGCGACCACACCCAGTTTTAACGTGCCTCAGTCGTTATTAGTGAACACTACAGATCTTCGGTTAAGCCGGGATTCGAACTCACAATTTGCCGATTTTAAGAACCACTCCCTAACCAACCAGGACACCGTGGCCTCTCATTAGATTAAGTATTTTCTGCATAAATTTTCAGTTTTAAATTTGATATTTATTAACATTACGTTTGATTTCATGTTAAAAAATTTATGCATTTGGCGCATCCATGAAAAACGTTATTAATAAAGTAAATAATTAATATCTAATGCTCATTAAAGGTGGATTTTGTTTAAACATCTACAAATTTTGTAGTGCCTGAATAATATGAATGGCAGCTTTTCTGAAACAGATTTACCTTTTATTTATCCCAAGAACTGTGTTTCAGGTACGTTCAAATTAGCCAGTGAGATTTCAGTCGGTAAAAACATTTCTATTTTTCAATAGACATGCTTTATGTGCCAAGACATTTCCTTGCTGCCTGAAGACAGAATTCGGTTTCATATGTGCCAAGTAGATATGATTGTCAATTCGTTGTCCATATCATCAGACGACAGCTAGGTTTAGCTATCGACGTTATCAACTGATATTTCTCAACATTACAAGAAATTATCTCAAGAATTAGTTTTTAACTTAGTAATAACAGTTTTCAAGGCTTAAAACAAAATTTTGAAGTATTATTTATAATAACACTTACTATTGATAACATAGTATGTGTGACTAGTTGGACAATGAGATACATTACCAGTTTAAATGGGGATGTATTTCAGTGTAATGTGTCACTTTTCGAGAATCATCTCATAGTTTCAAAATACTGCCACCAACTAGATTGAAAAACACATCTCTGGAGTCACATTATATACAACGACCAACAAGTACAACAACAACAACACTGTAACAAATTGATATGTATTATGCTTATCAATTCTAGGACCATTGATCAATTCTATAATAAAATTTAAAAAAAAAAAAAAAACCAAAATACTTACTAATCGAAATTCCAGTGTTTATACTTAAGTATATTGTTAAGATGAGTGTAATGAGGTTTTATGTTTGCCATAATAAATGTATGAATAGTTTCCAATAGTTCTGAATCACATAAGCTCAATGATTTTTAGTACTGTTGATCGTTCCAGCAAAATCTTAAAAAAATCAAAATATTAACCAACGAAACTTTCACAATGTATATTGTTAAAATAAACTTAATGGATTTTTAGGTTCAGTAGAATCAAGTTATAAATTCAATGAGTGATCAAATATTTCAAGAAATTCACAAATAGTTTTTGTTTTTCTTTCTTCGCTAAAAGTGATCACTCAAAATCGATTATTTACGAAATTGATTTCGATTTCAATGAAATCGAAATATTTGCCAATTTATAGATTATACATTCATATATTGTACATAAGTTACAATGTAGTTAAATTGATAGAACTAATGAAAAATTTGAAAGAATTAGCAGTAAAATGTAAAATTCTTAATAATCAAAAATTTTTTTTTTTATTTTTAATGAAATAATGGTAAAAACCAGTATAACAGGAATATGAAAAGATTTTGAAATTATTTTGACAGTATACGAGAATTCTTTAACAATGTAACTGAACTTATTTCGTTTTCAGTCTGTTTCTCTTTGAATAACACTGAGTAGTCATGCAGACAATGAAATTCAGACATTTGTTTGAATGACGCCAGGAAAAAATGGCAATTATATTTCTGTGAACGATGGGAGAGCTGTTGAGGAGTGTTTCATTCAAAATCCATTTTTGCTGATGGATACATATCCATGAGCGAAGATATCATCAAGATATCAAGATTCATTATCATCAAGATATTTTGATGATAATGAAATGTTTCTATATTTCTAAAAATAATATCTCTCTGGTTCTGCACATGTAAGATAGAACCTCCAATCCATTTCACAATGGAAATAAGAATCGATAACCTCCGAAGGTTTTCTCAATATACCAAGGAATCCATTTACTCTGTTAATCGCATTCATTTATTTTCATAGGCTGTGACTGAACCAGAAGATACTAGCTCATTTGAGATTTCATTTGAAAGAGAATGTTATCTTAAAATAAAATTAAATTAATGGAAATGTCTCGGGACTTAAAAACTTAAATCTTTTTTAGTATTATTTAAAAAGAAATTCGGAAATTAACCAAAACAATAATTATAGTTTAAGATATTTTCCACATTTTAATTATCAGTTAATATTTTTTAAAGGATTTTTTTTCTAATTTGAAAAGTATGCTGGATTATTGGGGATGAAACATTAAAGCTTGAATGCAGAATGGGAACTATATGACTTTAACATTGTTATTTTAGAATGTTAACAGCTTAATAAATCTCCCAATTTATTCTAGAGAATTGTATTCAACTTAATGTATTAATGAATTATTTTACAAAAGTTGTAATCATAGAAATGTTATTTATTGATTACAATCTTAAGAATGTAGCCAAAGTGCCTTAAAATTTCGAACTGACGAATGAGTTGGCAGCCTTTTTCACACCCAGAATAGGCATTCTTCAGTGACAATGGATGTGTAACATTTCTATCAAGACTTCTGCTGATTTGTTCGGGGTATCTTCTATGGATAAGTGAATAGCTTTTCTATTTCTCACTTTGGGCTTCAGAATAGCTCATCAAGCTTTGGTAACTTTCATAAAGGATACAACTCAGAGGAAGATTTCCTCAGCAAGTCTAACATCAAAGAAAGAGGGAAGGATAAGGAACAAATACATTAATAAAATATCTTGGTGAAAAGAAATGAATTTCTTATTCATTTGAATTTTCCAAATTATTTGATAATATAAAGTTGTTATATGTTTAAAATGTTTTTTTTACATCATAAATGATTTGGAGAATTAAAAAATGAAGGAAGAATTACTGAGTGCTCATTATTCAAGATTTTATATGTATTCACAAAATTCTAAATAGTCTTGATTCAAAATTCCGCTTTAGTTGCTAAAACAATACCTTATGACATTTGGGTAAGAATAGAAAAAGTTGACTCATAAATAAGATCTCGTTTAAGCATGATCAAATGAAAGAGAAAACGAAGATAATTCACGTGTAAAAAATAGATCAAAATTAGTAAATCGAATGTGGGTCATTCTATCGTTTTTCCATAGTGCGTACAATCAAGCCTCGTTGTCCGCAAGAAGATGTATGTCAAAACAACTCATCGAAAATGCTTCAACAGATTCGAATCCGGGACTTGTTGATGAGATTCTAAAGTTCTCCACTGAATAGGGTGGGGAGGAAGAGTTTCCATTTCAGCACATTGCTAAAAATTTAGTTTTCAATAGATTTTTTTTTTTGAAGAATTTGTGATGAAATTCACTTATTGGAGGCTGTATTGGGACACAAATATCAAAACTAATGTTTCTGTTTTTACTTAACATGTTTCATATATCAAAGCAATACATGGAAGAAAGCTACCTTTTTTTAACCAAAAATTTATTTCTATTTTATTAAAATGCAATTTTGCTCATTAGCTTTGTATCCACTGATTTTGTGTTTTTCTGTATTAAAAGAATAAGACATTCATTTGACCTTAATTATCTTAAATATCCAATCTATTTATTCATTTGGAGAAATCAAATTTTATCATGCAAAATTCTATTATAAATAATTAAGTTATTATTGGGACTTATTCAAGAGATTAATTCGTATGAAAATCAAGTTATAATAACTAATAAAATAGTTATACACTGTTTGGAAACCCAAGTATAATTTATTAAATGTAAGTTTTAGAGGAAAATTAAGCATAAAGTTCTGAGATTTTATTTCCTTTACATGTTTCAGTCACCTAAAACTAATATATGTAGTGTTACCAAAAGCAATTAAATTAGGGCATAAGAAATCGAATAAGTCACTTCCAAAGGAAAATATATGTAAGAGGACATAAGACTTCCCGTAGGATTCTGTTGCTGAGGCGTAATTCTTAAAATTTATTAGAAAACACAAATAATGAATAATAAATGCGTGTGTGAATATTAATAGTTTAAAAGGATACTCATTGAATATCTTTTGTTTGTGGGAAACATTTTTTTTCCTAATGCCAGGCTGATCTTAGGATTAATCCCTTCAGCGCTAGAAGGGGCGAATGTGATGTCAACTGATACAGTGGGGCATCCAGTGGGTGTGCCCTCTTTGTCCTGAAAGGATAGAGAAGGGAACATCCATCCTCGAATCAGGATTCGATGCCGAGATCTACTGCTTCCAAATTAGGGTCGCCAACCCCTGAGCCATCCGCCGGCACATTGTCTAACTGATTTTTAATCTCGTGTATACTCAATTCTTCATAGATTGAGGGATGTTAGTCCCAAAATTAAGCGAAGATTTATAACTATAAATTTATTGACATTCATGAATATAAAATTTCAATAAGTCATACTATCGTAAATCATTCATTAATGAATATTAAATATGGAATTTTCGCTGAGAACTTTATAAATATTTTCATTTATTGTCGTAAATTATATTAATATATACTAAATTAAGGATAAACGTATAAGGAATTATTAAAAAACACATTATTTATTGAAGCACAATTCTTGATATTTTAATGTGAGAAATATTCTTTTATTATCACATATAAATTTTTATAAATACAAAAAGTTTCCTTTTTACTACTGCAAAATTCAATGCTGTCACAAATGTTTATTCATATAAAATATCATATATGAGCAAGTTTCATTTTTTACAGATGTTTTGGGGATATATTTTTTGCGGAATTGTTCATAATGCATCAAATTTTTTTTAATATAATCTGAAAGACAACCAGAAAAGAAAAGATGAAAGTATGTTATTCTTCATGAATCTTGCAATAATTCTTCTTTCTGTCTTTCATTTTTTCTCATGCTGCTAATCTATTCTTCAGTTATATCCTTTCTATTTTAAGCTAAACGGAAACACATGATTGTTGACATTTGCTGCTGATTTATTGAATCACTTTCTCCAAAGAACGAACAAACTCGTGCGGGAAGGATGAAGAAATGGAAAAAAAATAATAAATAAATAACCAAAAGCAGATTCGCTGTCTTGAATTATCATTAGATGGAGGAGCATAAAAACTTATTCACGTGAATAAAACTGGTTTTGGTAGCTCCTTTCACTCATTCTAGGAGTTCAGTGTAAGGACTCTAGGGGGGATAATTTCATCACTTCACTCGATTTCGTGACAACTGAGGTATGTCCCGAAATCGTTTCCAGATTCTTCAAGACAAGTAATCATTGGGGACGATTCCCTGCATTGCCGACAGCGTCATTCTGATCACGAGTTACACGTGACTCTGAATTTGATGACACGCATTCCGATGAGGAGGAATGGCAAAATTATGATATGAAAGTGATATTTTTTCTCTCTGGACTCACTGTTCTTCCGACCGACCCTTCTAACTACTTGTTGACGAAGGAGGCTACATTTCCCCATCAGCTGTATGGAATAGATTCTCGTTTCGTATGCTGTTTCAAACACTACTAATTAATTTCGGACCGCTTCAAAAGGTAGAATTTTAAATTTCACTCATTTTCGACTTCCCCCTGTAATTATTTCAAATTCAAGTTAGTTTCCTTTTGTCATATATTTTACACATATTAAACACCCTTTAATCAGAATAATTAAATTGAAAGAATATATCATAAATCATAATAATTTCATATTCTTAGAATTTAGTCAATTAGCAGTCGTTTCATCCATGTCTTTTTGGTTACTAGATAGACGCCTGCTCCTCTGTACTTGTTGCATCATAATGTAAAGAAAAGTGCCTAAATAAAGGGCAGAGTGGATTAAGAAATTTTTGATATTATTAAATTTCGTAGAATACACAGGCGGAAGCTTATTTGGTTGCTAAATAATAAAGAAAATAATTAGATTTTTGTCACTGGGAAAACATAAGTCTTGAACTAAGGCTGTTATTGTTGTAGCCCCCGAGGTCACCAGCTCTAGACCAGGTCCATGAGCGCGTACACCTCAAAAGGTCCAGTACCATAAGTGGATTCTCCATCAGATCTCTCCCGGAGAGACCAAGGCATTGAAGAATATGTTCAGGAGAGGTCTGTTCATTTAAACACTTGGAGCAAAATTTGAATTTCTTCGTACCCTCGATGAATTTTAAGTTACTAAGATAGCCACTTCTGAAACGAGCAATAGCTGTTTGTTCTTGTCTATTAAGACCAGTAGCCAGGGAAGCACCTGGGCGCGCGCAGCGATACCAATGATGCTCAGGAGGGACAATCCAAGTGGTTTTATTCTCGTGTTTAATCTTTGAGTGAGTCTCCTGAAATGTGAGAGGTGCCGACGGCACATCTTCCTCAGCCTCACCAGCTTTGGCCAAAGTGCCCACAATCTCATTCCCCTCGAGATCCACGTGGGAAGGAATCCACTGTAGGTGAATATGATGTGATACGGACAGCCGTCTTCACATTTGTAGTATTGAAACCCAAGTCCTGTCTCTCACTTGTTGCCATGTGGCCAAATGCTGTATTGCACTTTTATTATAAAATCCAAATCTCAGCTCCATGAGGAAGTGAATTCAGGGAGTCCAGGGCTTCCTCTATGGCAATAAGCTCAATAAAGAACACCGAGCAATTATCAGGATTTCTCTCTTTCAGCCTTAAGACACTATATTGCTGTTTGATGTAAATTCTGCTGCCAGTACGATTGAATTCATCTTTACTGCCATCCGTATAAACCTGTATGGCATCGCTCGGTATTTCTCCAATTCTCTCAAGGGCCACCTGCCTCAGATAGTCGGGAATATCAGATCGCATATTTACATGAACCGGCAAATCCGGATGGAAAACGACACCATTTAGATCGTCCGATGGGTCTAGACATTGTTTCAGGTAATGTGGTTCCACGGCATCTTTAGCTATGTTCAGATAAGGCTATTGAAAGGTTATTAAGAAATGATAGGAATATTTATCCTTGGGAAAAGCTTTTATTTGGTTTTTCGCTCCACGGTCCTTTTTCGTACTTGAGGGGTGGTTGTTGAACAGTTAGCGTTCTGAGACTTTTAATTCAACAGTTTGTGGGTTCGAATCCCACCTCTGGCTTAAGTGTTTGTAAGGATTCGGAATGGATTTTAAACTGTAGTTCTAATTAGTCCTCGTGCGGAAAAAATGACCAGTGTGAACGCCAAGCAAACAAAACCATTCGCATATAAGGGTTAGTTCTGTTAAATTTAAAGTGCGAAGAGGGAATCGCACTTGAAGAGATTCAGACGAGGGATCAGCGTCTTAGAAATACTGTTGCTCTACGGAGAATATTGTTCAGTTTTTCAAATGAGTAGGGAAAAATTTCATACATATGAATTGAATCTTTTCTTTTAAGGTATTTTAGACCAATGCTTTTTTTTCGCGATTCGGTGTAATTAGATTGTACATATCTCATTACAATTAAGCATTTTGATGATATATTCATTTTGTTCTTATTGACAGAAATTAAAATATGATTTCATAAATTTCTTCGAGGCACAATACACCAGAATCTTCCAATACATCAGAAATTATTTTCTTAAAGTTTTAACTTGGCATCCAATATCAATGAAAATTAATGATTTAAAATCGTGCTCAGAAACGTCATGGAAGAATAATTCTACTAATTTCTATGAGTATCTTTTAAAATATCTATAATTATTCGGATAATTACGCCGAAATCAAATGAGCATGATGCACTAAATATTCAGTGGAATAATCCCTAAAACATTTATCTGAACAGACCAAATAAATGACAGCAAATCAAGTAACAACATTAAAGACCTAACAAATCCAAAATATCTCCAGAGTCACAAAATTAACGTATAAAATAATGAATGAACAATTTTTATTGTTTTCTATTTATTTCAATAGCGAAATCTATAGATTTCAATATTTAAAAGAATGGTCTGACTCGAGTTTGTCTGATATTGAGATTATTTCAGATCCTTCCTTTGATAATTATCTGCAAGTTCATTTCCCTTAATCTCGTCATGTGCTGAGATCCGCTGTATTACCACTTTTAAGAGTTTTGCATTTATTAAACTACTGCATTCAAAGAACAAGCATAGTGATTATCATTTTGCATACCCAAGGATCTTTAGAAGGAAAGTTTGATTTTTCGATCCATCATAATAGAGATCCAATCTGATGAGATGTCGCCTAAAAGCGGTTGGACTCGAGATCCTTAATCTACATGAAGGCCATTCATCATCTCTTTATGGAATCCACACATATAATGGGGGGACTCTCGGCAGAATTTTTATTCAGATTCTCTGGTAACACTAGTCGACAAAAATTTACTTCCACTTTCGAAACGAAAATGGAATTAGCTGTCTATAACTATAATTTTGGAGTTTAGAATTTAAAAATAATACTATTAAAGCTTTAGCATATAAAAATTTTTTCCCTATGACTATCTAACCAGTACAAAAAGGAACTGATAATGCATTTTAAGCACACATTCTTTTATTATTAATTTCATTAACTTTTCATACAAAGCTATTGTACTTCAGATGATATACATATTTAAAACAAATTAGAAGACCAAACCATGAAACATTAATTAAATACGATGAAAAGATGTCACTTTCTTTTTTTATGTGGCATAAAATCTTTTTTCTTCAGAAACCAGTAGTAATCATCCATCACAACTGGTTCCTAATTACTTTGATATCAAGTTTCAAGATTGCTGAGGTCCTGATTGAATCTTTCCCATTGTTCCTCACTAATCATGCCAAGATTTTTTGCTAAAAAATCAAAATGTGAATGTAAAAAGGGAATTTTGAGTGACATTCGACATCCCATGGCTTGGTAAGACTTAAGATCTATCAAGGTTTTATAATGTTTGTCCTTTTTGTTTCCTAAAAATCCTTTTACCACTTTAACAAATGATTTCCAAGCGCTGCTAATTCTTTTTGATTTAGCTTTACTTCAAAAGCAGAGTCGCAAATCATTTTCCTGATTTGAGGTCCAATAAAAATACCTTCTTTAAGCTTAGCTTCACTTAATTGTGGAAAAAGTCTTTTTAAATATTTAAATCTCTCACCTTCTTTGTCTACAGCCTTCACAAAATTTTTCATAAGTATTTAATGTGAAGTGGAGAAAGAATTTTTTCCGATTCAATAAGGGGAGTATACTTAATGTGTTCTTAGTTCCATGTGGAAAAGATGTTCTGTTTGGCCATTTTTTAAATGATGTTCTGTTGCACGGCTATCCCACAAACATAAAAAGCAACAATGTTTTGTAAAGCCACCTTGAAGACCCGTTAATATTGCTTAAATCACCACAAATTTGCCAAATGAATTGCTTATACTTAATTGCATTTAGAATAATTATCATATTTGCATAAGTGTCTTTCTTAGAAGCTGAATAATCAACTGGTATGGATATATTCTGGATTCCATTATATAGCAATACAGCTTTTGAGTTATATTTGGAATCTATGAAAAGACACCATTCTAATGGTTCATGCTCGATATCCAGTTCCTCCATTAACCCATTTATATCAAAACAAACACAAACTGAACCTTCCGTTCTATAAAACTCTGAGTAAACCACATTTCTTTTTGGAAATACTTGTTCCAGCTGCCAAAATATTCCACTTTTTTAGTCTAGAACCGAGGCGTTCCGCCTTTTGTTTCGATGGGCCCAGATCCCGCACTAAATCATTGAGTTCATTTTGACGAAGAGAATGGGGTTTGTTGCCTAAAGTTAGGCTGAGGCCTAATATTAGGGTCTAAATTGTCTTCAGCTATATCTGCTTCGGGTGCGTTTTCAATGTCACTCACCTCTTGAATGTCAATATCTTTCCAATTCAATGGTGGAATTGGTATTGGTAAGCCTTCATCATGAGGAACAGGTCGGAGTGCAGATGGTATATTAAGATATTCAATTTTATGTATTTGCTTTTTTAATATCCTTCTGTGTTTGTTTTACAGAAGTAGCAGTCATCAAAATAATTTGAAAGTTCTTGTCCCACCATAGGGACCGCAAATGACACATAGATCTTCTGCTGCCTTTCATCTACTGAACAAGAGCACATTACTACTTACATAGCACACGTGAGGAATACAACTTTTACCTTGGTCACCAGCTTTGCACCTGAAATACAGAAAATAAGCTTTTTTCACTTTTTGTGATAAATGTTTACCTTGTGGTTTTAATATAAAACAAGTCCACAGTATCAAAATTTATCAAGTATAGTTTTGCAACATCTACTCTGAGAACTTACCATTTTCTGTATGAACTAATATAAAAACACATAATCACACTAAACAAAGGATTTTACTATTCTGAGAAGCCGAAATGATTATAAGCAAAATGGCTAAGGTGGGGCTACAATGTTGCCAACAGGGGTTTGCGCGGGCATTTGGAGTAAAATCATGAAAAATAGTGGATGATTCCATTTTGTATTACACAAAAATGAGATGTGGTCTGACATTTTACTTCCAATAATTTAAATAACAAAATTAATTAATTACAAAAATAATAATTTGGTTGTTGTTAGCGAACCATTGTAGATCAGTGTAGTAGTATCGGAAATTGAACTACACACTTTGATGACCAACATACTAAACTAACGAGTGAACTTACTTGTGATTGCCCAACTCGCTAATGACTCTTCATTAAAGTTCATAGCTGTCCTCAATGTTATTATTATTTGAGATTTTGGTGTTGTGTAACATTCTAAGAAGTTAAATAATACTTAAATATGTTCTATTAAAACAATGTGTGGGTATCCTTTGTTCCATTCTGAAACTTCTTTTGCGGAGCTCTACAGAAACATACATTTTCCAAATTTTACTATGAGGCATTAGAATTTAAATTAGTGGATAAATATTTCAATTCATTGTGAAATATATTTGTAGATTTAGTTTTTGGTACTAGTGTGAAAAAGAGAATTCAATTACCACATAACGTTTTTATTATGTGCACAGTTATATGAAGCATAAAAAAACTCTTATTTTTAAGGGATTAAATAAGAGAAGTAGCTGCTATTTACATTAGTTTACATGAAATATTGGCAAATATTAATTGGAATAAAATAAAATTTTGTTGTAGTACACACAGAAATCTTAATCATTCGATTTTCACTTTTTCTGTAGAAAACTCATTTTATCTACAATTGCAGTAGTCGAGAAATCTCGAAATCAATAAACTTTTATTCTGCGCGTCAGCCGCAGTTTTGTCCGGAGTTGAATCGAGAAGATTTGCACAAAATGGTATGAAATTTCTATAGTCTCTGGAGATAAATTAAAATAAAATGTGTATTTGATTTTGAAATTTTTATTGTATCGCTTATTATCAAGTCAAAATGAGATTAACGTTGATATAAATTCATTGTAAAGCTGCTTGTACCTTGATGCGTACCTTCCAAAACATTGCTAGCATCAAGAACGAATGTTCTTTCCCTCTTTTAAAGTTGTCACATTCCTTTTGCCATCTCATTTTCTTTATTTTTACGAACTTTAAATTGCAAAGACCTTTGAAATTACCTTTCCATTTCAGAATCTGAAAATCCCACTCAGGACATTACAACCGAATCAATAGAAGAACATCCTTCTCTATCAGAAGATCGAGATGAATCCTCCGTTCCAAGAAACGGTTCCATAGAGCGGTGGAATCATTCTCGCATGCTGTTGAAAACAACCACTTTAGGATATGACGATTGGTGGTTCCTTACTTCAAAAAGACCTTTCATATCTTATAAAGATTTTCCAGGAATATCTGGAGGTATGTCAAAATATGTATAAGAGAATAGTCGATTTATTGGCACAGTAAAAAATGTATATAATTATCATTCTCTTCAATTAAGTACAACATCACTGATTAAAAATCAACATACTAAAAATTAGCAGCTTGAATGATACTTAACATATTAAATAGATATACAAATGAGATGGATTTTAGAGTAATGTTATTTCGTCTAATGCTAAGGAGTAGAATCATAGGGATTAATGGATTAAACCACCAGAAAAATACTTTGAAGAGTTATTAAAATTTTTAATGCAGAGAAGGAAATCTCTGATATATTGCCCCGTTAATCTTTATATCCTCACTAGGTTAATAAACAGAAAAATAATCTTTTTAGGTTAATAATCTAAAAAGCAAGGACATAGCCAAATGGATATTTGTTCTTTATTTATATTTAAAGAACCACTAAAATGCTTTTACGACTCAACGAACCTCTTGGTGTCTCTGAAGGGAATTTTTGAGGTTGTTAATGACATGGAATGATCAAGATCTTCGTTTGGGATTCAATGAAATCTCATCACAAAGGGGTGGAATATTCCATGGCGAATCCAGATTAAATCCCTGAATAACAATAAATTTAATAGTAAAAGAGTAGAACAATTTAATTTGCAATGAAGAATCCTTTTTTAATGAAACAACGATGATAACCAAATTTAGAAATTCCATGAAAAAGCCTTCTTCTTTACTTAACCCTGAAGAGGCTTGCAGAATTTATAGCTGATTTGCTGATATACTTGTACTATATATAGCCTCATATTGCTTCATAAAATCAATATATTTTATTTGTACGTTTGTGGTTTTCCTTTATTTTATATCTGGTCTGACGATAAGAACTATAATTCCCACAGAAAATTCTCAAAGCACGGAAATCGACAGGATTATTTCCAAAAAATTATCTGGTATGCTTCAATAATTAAGTCTATCTGGTATTTTCTGAAATTATCTAAAGAGAGTTATGAAATTCATTTAAAATGCATAAAAAGGCTTATTTATCCTAATTTTAGAAAGCGATACAACATATGTAAGTATGAGTATTTGCTCATAAAACCTTTTTTATAGAGGGGATCAGTCCACACTTATTTCCATTGCATAAAAGATATATTATTTTGCTTTTATTATATTATTTTGTTCACACCAATATTTGAGCAACGCAGTATTTTTTTCCTATTCCAATAACTTTTTTATAATGGGAATTATAATAATATGTATCACTTTATCACTTATTAATCGAAATACACTTTATAGAAATTATAATATACGATAAGCTTCATAACAGTTGTGATCGATAAGAAACATTCATTAATAATAGTAAGAACAGTTGAAATATTTTGTTTAATTTCATTAAAAGATTATTGCAGATTATACTCACCAGAAACTATTTATTTATTCTTCTCGAAATAAGAAAAGTTTTTAGAAGGTGGAGAAAATAATGAACACGATTTTCGTGGATGTTTAAAATAAAAGCAGCACACAGAAAGACCATTCAGTATAAAATTTTCAAAAAAATTTACCAACTTCAACTAAAATGGTTTGGGGCAAATTATTTTGATTATTTTTTTAAAAAACATTGGTTTCAATTTGAAACTGGAATCATAAGACTTCAACCTGTAATCATATAAGAATGATTATTTTAAGTGAGTTTTATATTATTTCAATCAGCTCAATATGATTCTGTCAGGAGAAAGTCCAATAATAAGTTAATAAATATACGCGCACTACATTTTCTATTCTTCTTAAGTTGTTTTAATTAAATAATGTTTGAGTTGTGACTTGAATGTTGAATATGAAAATCAGTTAAAATAAATTGAAAGAAATTATACTAAATTCCTAGTTTTTATTTTATGCTTTTCTTTGATTCATCACTATATTTTATTACTTATTTTAATTTACAGAACAAATACTCCTTCAAAAAGTTTTTTCCTTGGAAATATCAGTTATTAGTCATTGTTTCTATTTTTAATTTTATCACACTAACTATACATTCATGCTAGACCCTTTATTTTGAACATATATGATACAAACTTCTCAGTGTCTTACCAGTTACAACATCGTCTTTACTAAAGAACATTGGATTAGAAGAAGTAAATAGCTGTCATCTAAATAGCTAACACGGTCCTTGAGTGATCAAAGTCTCCCCGATTACATCTTTTAGTAACACCATCAGAGATCTCTTCCATTATTAAACAACTTACTTCTAAAACCTAGGCTGTCCCTCCTGCTCAACCTTGTTACTTCCAAAGACATCCTGGAGCCGCCACAACATTTAAGGGCTCCAGAGTACATCAGACGACACTGTTTCGACTTTCTACTGGCCACTTGAAGCGTATGATATTTAAAGATGGTGAAAGAAAATACCCATCTTGCCCCAAGTGCGACAATGCTCCGTTTTGTCCGCAACACATCTTGATGTGATTGGGGTTTTCTCGTAAAGAGGCTGTAAAAAGTCCGCATCTGCTTTTGTACTTTTTGGCTATGTATGATCTCATGGATCTGGTCTAGTTCCACTAGACCAGATGGGCATTAGTCCCACCACCACATCTTTTAGTAAGAAATGTGTCGCGGGCAAAGGGATTCTCTCCTCTATTTTCTATTTTTATTGTTGTTCTAACACATTTTATTTTTGCAGTGGCTTCTTGGAAAGAGATCAACCCGAGTGAAAGCCAGAAAAGCCCACCCCCACCCACGGGTGCCTCCAGCGAAGCTCTCTCTCGCTTTCCTCCAGAGATGCTTCTGTTGAGCTTGCTGCTTGTTTTGCCAGTCTTCTGCTGGGTGTGAAGCTTCCGTACGGAATCACCAACCGTCATCACTAACTTCTAGAAGATTTGATTTGTTAACAATAGCCAGAATGTAAATAATGGTTACATATTACTTCATTGTCATTTGGATTCCTCTTTTTATACAATAGAGGGACTCAGATTTTCAGATTCACAGCATTTTCATTCATGTTGTTGTTACTTCTGACACTTGGACAAACCAAGCTCGCTATGCCTTTGCAATGCGACTAAGTCAATAGGGAGCGTCTTTCGTTTTAATCAGAGCACCATGAAGGTGAAAGTACGTCCTTGCTCTCTTTTTTTAAATCCTCCGATAGATGGCACCACCAGAGAATCCACTCCCTCAATTTTGACATTGATCTGAAGGGGGAGGAAATTTTCTCCAGACCATTTTTCATTCATATTTCTCTGGTAGAAAATGACCAGGAAAGTATCAGCAAAATCACATGTCAAATTAAACCATGGACATGAGATTTTGAATTGAATTATTTTAAGAATAAAATTATTATGGCACGAAGAAATGTAAGTGATGTTCTGACAAAGATGTTGAAAAAGAAAATGTTTAATAGACTTGTAATAATATGAATTTCAGAGAAATCTCGAAATAAATACGAGAAACCTTATGTTTTGAGCACATGCCATGGAAGATAAAACAAAACGGTTTTCTGTTGATGTATTGAATTGAAAGAAAAAGGCTTTTCTCACTACATGAAATAAAATGTTTAATTGAAATTCATTTAATGCAACTTGTGGACACAAATGATGTAAATTTTCAATATAATTATTTCCAAAATCTGTAGTACATGCTCTGTGTTTTGACAGCAATATTTTCTTCGTTTGAAACCGAAGTGCGTTTATAATGAAACAATTTGTGGAATGATTTAACTTATATCCTTTAATTTTCTTATTGATATTTCACATATATATTCATTAAAATAGTTTTAATTTCTTAACATAGAGAAAGTGATGTCTTGAAATTTTATTTAACGATAAGAAATGAGGTATGGCATCCGAAAAATTAGAAAAATTTAAGACTTTTGACTTTTATTGTTTTAATTGAAGCAAGTTTGCTCATTTTTAAACAAATGAATATATATGTAATGCTGAAGTAATAAACAATTTTAACTTTATAAGATTCTTGTATTTACTTTTTATTCCAAATTCTTGTGTATTAAAAACAAATTTAAATTTATATGTTTGAGCACTTTTTCTTAACAAATATTCATTGGATATTACAAATCTCCAACTCTGATATTATTGTTGTTATAGTTCAAAAGTTAATTTATTAGAAATTATTTCTCGCACACTTACTCGATATTTTAAACTTATCACACACAGTTCAACTAAGCAGGTAAAGCACAATTAACTTTTAAAAACTGAAATTTTGAGTCTAATATTTTTACAAAACATGTATTAAATGAATTAGAGCTATCTACGAAAAAAACATTAAAATTATAATAAATTTTTTAATATTTACTGTCTTATATACGTTATCAATTCAAGTAAATGAAAAATGAATTGATACAAAAATAAATGTACGATGAAACCGAAATTAATATTAGGACTTTGTGTGCTTCGCCACCACCACTACTTTTTAAATGCTTGAATCTCAGTACTTGATGGCCAAAGAAACAATCACCTTGTATCAACTGAAAAAGAATGGGGTCACTTTTAAAAAAAATGCTGCTAAAAATTAAGGATCTAATTTGAAAATATACAAGATTCTAAGTGAATTTCAACAAAACAATACCCCTGAAAGATAAACAAATGTTTGAGGCAAGGATATATTATTCATATATAATGATTTCAGAATCTCTCATTTAAGGAGATAAAACATTTGCAAATGCAAATTAAGATGTCTGTAAAGAGTATATTCTTTCGTAAGAGTTGAAACCATGCATCGAGTGATCTTGATAAGAAACTAGCATGTAGTCTTTCCAAATATTATTTTCGCTTATAAAAACTGGATAATTGCACTTATTTCCTTCAAGAGTACCATAGGCTTCGTAGTAAACTTAGTTATTTCTAAACCAGTCACACACACAATTAATTAACAAAACCTTTAAGCTTTAAATCAAAAGGAAACATATTCTGCTACTAATATTCTGCTTTTCAGCTGTTGTAGCCGCCCGCCCTGTCTAGTTCCTGACTACGGATAGGAAGGTTCTGGGTTCGAATCCCAGTTCGGGCATGGATGTACTATCTCTCTCTATCTATCCTGTCTTTGTCCTTTCTGTGTATGAATGTGTTGTAAATGGTTGCATGCTCTATAAACGAGTTCCTATGGCATGTGTGTACTGAAGAAGTCGGACTCCACACCAAAATATGGTTCAGTTGAAAAAGTGGAGCAGCGCACCCCATATTGCCAGCCTATCTGGCATACGACAACAATAACAACTCACTGAGCGTATGATAAGAGTATGATTAACCATCAGAAATAAAGCTATTTCTGAAATTTGATAAAAATGATGCTGAAATTTGCTTTTGTTATGAATTTCAGAGAAGTTTTATACTTCAACTATAGAAATACTTTTCTTGACTCAAGTGTACAGCAAAGTTTTTTACTCACGAATCTTTCAAGTTCTGCCCTGTCCAAGATTTTTCCGATATAATTTTAAATCGATGCATCATTTTTCGATTCCACTCTCATTTACAATACAGAAATTTATAAAATGAATCCTATAAAATTTCATTAAAAGATTGATAAGATCATTTTGAGTAGACAACTATGTATGAAAATAGATAGATACAAATAAAATATAAAACACTGATGAACGTCTTAAAAATTATGTATATTCATGATTGTTATTGAAAAATTTTCTTCAAAATTGTTAGAAAAGGGTTTTCTAACAGTTTTTGCATAATCTTTTTCAATTTATGCAGTTTGGTTTGTTTGTCGCTCAACGGTCATTTTTTGCACACGAGGGCTAATTAGACCGGGACTTACGGCTTAAAGTGGATTCCGAACCACTACAAACATCCATGCCCAAGGTGGGATTGGAACCCACGAACTGTTGAACCGAAGGCAAGAGCGCTAACCATTCGGCTGCCAGCTCGGCTCAATTTATGCGGAGTTAAGTTACGAATTTTAATGTGTGTAAACATATATAAAAGATATTTTTCTTTCGGTTCAAAACATTTAAAATAGGTATAAAGGAAATTAAGTATTCCGTAAAATATTTTTGTGGATCCTCAAATGTACATCTAAAAACATTTTAAACCCCCTTAAAAGAGAAAACGAATTTGACGGAGAAATATAATTCGTAATCAATATACTGACATTCACTTTGACTGATTAGTGATAGAATTTTGTTAATATAGATATTTCTGATGTTTTAAGTACTTATTTAGCATTCACTACTTTTAATAGTTTCAAGACAGTGTCATCACTCAGCAAATAAAATATTTTACTGTTCGTACTCAAACGTCATATGCTTTGCGTGCTTTTACACCATTAGTGACATCTTCATGAAATTTGCATACGAATCACATTTCTAGGGAAATGACTGTTCACTGAATGAATCTCAAAATTCCTTTCCTTCACTTTTATGGAGCTCAAAACTGCGCCACTGTACCAATGAGTGTACCTTCAGTGTACCGACGAGAAAAGAAAGGAATCGATTTCCTACAGTTCTTTATGAATCGTTCGCTTATAATTTTTAGATGTAATAAATATTTCAATAACATTTAGTGAAATGAAATATGCAGTTTTCATAAAACAAGTAAAATGATACTGTTAATATTTACTATAAATAAAATATTCAAAAGAGTTGCGTTCATTTTCCAAAAAATTAAAGGTAGGAGGGTTGATTCCAGTAGATAAAATATTTCATTAAGTTAAGGATTTATTTCTCGAAATAATTTTAAATAAAAATTACATATATTTATAAAAAATTAAAAAATTAACATTTTATACTGTTCATAGCACCCTGTCGTGTATTTAGTAAAATTTTCTTAGCAAAAAAATTTGCATTTATAAAACTGAAATGCCGTTCAATTTGTTTATTTAAGCTAAATTGTACACTCGTTAATGATTCTCGTGTGTGGCAGGCTGATCCCCCTCAAGGCCATCTACTGATAGGAAATTGGATTGTTAGGTGCGCATTGAACCGCAGCTCCAAAATGACTATTCTAAAAGAAGACCCAATAAGACAAAAAAAAAAAAAATCGCATAGCTATGACATGTTGAAGCCAGAAAAATTTTAACATTGATAGTTAATCTTGTTTGCTTATAATTTTTAATTTTTTGAATAATATTTTTAGTAGTTTTTCATTTATTTATTTAGGTCATTATTTAATAGCAATTTAATGAGTTTACTCGTAATAGAGTATTACATTAATTATTGATTTTAAGAAATTAAAACAACTTCTTTTTCTAATAAATCATGATTTGTATATTTAAATATAATTATCTTTATCTCTTGTAAGTATCTTTAATATGATAATTATACATGTCCTCATATTAACTTAAATCAACAAATTATTAAAAATTGATATACTGGTGTGCAAAACCTAAACAACTGGTGTTTCTTTTGTCATAACAGCACAAAAAATTATCTAAGAGATACTTCTTAGATAATTTCTTGTGCTGTGAATTCCGTGATGAAAGACAAGCAATGACGAAAGCTTATTAGGCTTAGACCTTATTAGGAAGACCTGTATGCAGCAGTCGTAGAAATTGAGGCAGTCACCATCAATCTTTCTTAGAGCTGTACCAATTGTGTTTCGAAGGCTTTCCAAGCTCGTGAAAGGACACTTTTGTTAGTTCCGAATTCTTCAGTCACGCTACACCCCTTCGTTTTTTCTATCATTCTTCCACGTGGGAAGTTGCCATATTTTCCAAAAAAAACTCCCTTATTGGGACTGTTTTTCATTGCGTTTCTTTCACTGTAGTCTTATTTTCGCGTTTTGTAAAAGCTCACGCCTCCTTAAAAGTTTGATTCTTGACATTTGTCGACCTTTCTGCTGCACGCAAAAATCTTTTTTCTGCAGTTTCATGAATATAAGCTTAAAATTTACATTGTTTCTTGAGTTTTGCACTCCACTGTAGTATGTTTTGTTACGTTAACTTAATTTTGCTATCGAATACTTAATTTTACTTCCAGCTTCAGATAAATTTGAATATGCATATATATGCATATTCAAATGTATCTAAAGCTGAACGTTACATTATTAAATTTGAATCTATTTGCAAACAACTTAGAGTAAATATAATTCCTTTCAGAAATCCCTTTCTCAGCAATATCAATGCGAGTACAATGATAAAAGAAATATTTCTCATATCATTCATTGTGAGTTAAATGAATTGCCATGAATTTCAAATAATCTTGTAATTTAATTTTCATGCATTGCCTAAAAGTTCAATAATATATTAAATTGCAAAAGACAAGAAAATGTGTTAATTACGATTATTTTAAACTTGAGATTCCTACAAAAATTAGATTATTAAGCATTTGTAATATATTTTGTGATTTAACATTAGTTTCTGACAAGAAATGCCATCTAATTTGAAGCATTTTTCCAAAAGGAAGTCTAATCGGCTAACACATTTCAGTATTCTTTAATTTACAAATGATTAAGTGATTGACAAATAAATGAGTGATTTGAAATGGAAATAATATGTGTGTTCTACGCTTTTTGATATTTTTGAAATAAAATATTTCTGCCTTCATAAGCAGGTTCACGATATACCATATTTTAAAAGCACTTATAACGTGTTTCTTAAATGTTACTGGTTGGAACACAGGTATCACACATAGTTGTTTTACTCATTACTCATATTGATTGGAGATAGGTATGACATACAGTTACTACACACATTCCTTATATTTATTAGGATATAAGTATCACACATAGCTGTAGCTATGTTGCATTCGATTACTTTTATTAACTAGAATAAGGTTATAACTAGAATATAGGACTCATAACTTACATTAATAATAAATACCATACATAACTACAGTACTTATTCATTGTACGATTGAAGTAATGATATCACAGAAGATAGTAACTAATCTCGTTACATATATTAATAAAAATGTGTGTCACACTTACTGACTACTGATATTAATAAATGAATAAAATTCTTTGTTTTGCAAGATAAATATCTTTTTTACTCTTTCCACTATTATTAACATATGTTTTGATATTTCTGATAAACATAGAATTGATTTCTTATATTAATAAAAGGCCTTTAAAGTATATGCTTTCACTATAATCTCAAACATTTAAATGAAAAAATACTTTTTTCAATTTTTTTATAAATGTTTAAAAAATGAATAAGTGTTTTACTCATTTAATAAAGCAAAATTGAGTACTAGTGATCGATAATATATGTATTTTTAGGAAATCATTTATCACAAAAAATAAATAGTGAGTTACTCATTTATTGTGCCGAGTCATTCCTTATCTTATGAGTCACAATCAGAAATCAACAATATTTCCATTGGGCGTTCTTTGAGCTGACATATTTGGAAACCTGATAAATGATATGCTCTTTCAACGTTCTCTCGAAATAAGTAAAAGATATCGGAAAGGAATTTACTCTCTTTGAAATATTAGATATTACATTCATCCACACCTAAATAAATGCCTATTGATAAAATATACAATAAGCGTTCAAATGTTTGGATGTTTATTTAAATATCTTCGAGATTTACTTGAATATGTCTATTGTTAGAGGTGATATTTATTATAATAATGATAAAAGTACCAAATGATCTCTTTATTAAAACACATTATATTTTTATTTAAACACAAAATATAGTTGATGAAAACTAAAGCTAATACTGTGAAAAGAGATTTAAAAGAATAAATAATATTTTATTTCTTTAAATCTTATTTAAAATGTTATCTTCTAATGAATTAAAATATTTCTAGCAAATGAATATACAAATTTCAGTAATGGTAATTTGCACTTACGCAGGACTAGAAATGCGTGGAAAGTACAGGATATTGAGTGAGGTTGGTTGGTTTGGATTTCTGGCACAAGGTTCAGATAATGACAAGCTTCACCAAACCAAATTTCAATATATTTCTTTATTTATTATTATTTTTTTTTTGGAAACCAATCAACTTTTAAAAGTCTTTTAAAATGACCATCACTGTTAAAATTTATAAAGTAAAATATAAATAGACAGATACCCAAAATACAACACAAATAATTCTAATTAAAATAGCTAAAAAAACTAAACTAAATCAGAAAAATAATATAAATTTGTAATTAAAATTGTTTGATTTAAAATTATATAAAATCTATATAATCAATGCTTCTTAAAAATGCAAAAATATTTTGATGTGGTGGTTCGCCCAGCAAATCTCGCAAAGTTATATTATTTTAGGTCAGTCCAAAGGTCAGTCTTGAAAAATTTGACCAAAGGTCAGTCTTAAAAAATTTAAAACGATGATGGTTAAAATCAGAACATAAAATTAAAATATGAAACACAGTGTATGGCTCATCACACGTATCTCACCAAGGTTTTAATTCATTTAAGAATAAATGCTTATGAGTGAAACGTGTGTGTCCAATACCAAGGCGAGTCAATTTAACATCCTCACTTCGTAAAGGTAAAACTGGAAATGAAATGATTGATAAGGTTATGGTATTTAGTTTGTTGCTGACTTGCATTCTCCACAATTCCAGCCAAAGAATAAAACTCTTCACACCTTTTCTCGAATCACGTAGAACGGAAAGCAGAAGTGGAGTAGATGCAGACTTAGCAGCTGCATCAGCCCTCTCGTTACCTTCAAGAAATACATGTCTTGGGATTCAACAAATGATGATATCGAATCCCTTGCACTTCAGAGAGTCTAATGTGTTAAAAATCTGTGACACAACAGGATGACAGTTGACATTAATATTCTCCACAGCTTCTAAAACACTCAGGCTGTCAGTGTATATACAAAATTTATTTGATTCTTTAGTACCCACATACTGAATTGCAAACAATACAGCAGTTGCTTCAGCAGTGAAGATGGAGCAAGACATATTAAGGCTGTAACTAAGAGAAATATTATCAATATAAACTCCACAGCCAACATGTCCTGCAGATTTTGAACCATCTGTAAATACAGGTTCATAAGAACAGCACAACTGTGGTCAATGCGTGATAAAATTAGTGACTGATATATTCGAAGTAGCGATGTGCGATCGGCACCACAGGAGGTGTTTGAAAGCACCCTGAGGAAATTTAGCGATTGCTCACACTTCTTCCGCATATTTAACACATGCGGAAGGAAAGTTAATATTCGATCGAATATTACACGAAGAATTAAATCTTGCTGACTACAGGTATAGTTGTGCTGTCAATCAAAATCTCCGGATCACTATGTGATACTAGTTTTCCTGCAGAAGTGGACAAATCTAATCTGGCTAGGATAAATAGCAAGACTATTCTCAGCACCCCATGCAGCAAGTTTATTAACAGCTGTTTGTAATTGTCTCTCAATTAAACGCATATTTGACCCCTCACAAGGTATCTGCAAGACATTAACATACTATGTACCATGAACAGGAGGTGATAATTTATGAAGAATGCTACTAAGAAATGGAGGATAAAAAGGGTGACACTCAAAATACAACCTTGAGGTACACCCTCAACATGATTAAAATAATCAGAATAAAATGTTCCTATCTGAACTTTAAAAACATGGGAGTGTAAAGAATTTTTCAGGAATATCGGAAGATTACCTCGAAAGTCAAAATCATATAACGAACGGAGTATTACATATTGCCATGTACGGTCATATACTTTCTCTATGTCGAAGAAAATGGAAACCAGAAGGTTCCTCCGCACAAAAGCATTTCGTATCTGAATTTTCCAAATAAGTAATATTATCAAGAGTGAATTTCCCTTTACGGAAGCCACTCTGATTAATAGGAATGCATTTATTTTTTTCTAAGACATATGCGAGATCGGGGGTTGACCATAAGTTCCAGAGTTTTACATAAGCAATTCGTCAGAGCTATTGGTCGATAATAAGAAGGATCTGAATGATCCTTACCAGCCTTAAAGATCGGAATCACTATTGCTTCGTTCCAAAGTGATGAAAATTTGTTTTCAGTCCAGATCCTATTGAACAAGAAGAGCAAGTTCAAAAGGGAACCTGGACTTAAATTTCGAAGCATTTGATAGCTGAATCCATCAGGTCCTGGACTGGTATTATTGACCTGCTGTAAAGCTCTCTTCAATTCCAACATCCGAAATTCACAATTGTAAGGCAAAGGTTGTCCATGGTTGAAATGAATTGGTGTTCGCTCAGCACGACTCTTTGTCCTTAAGAACGAAGGACTATAAAAATCGTTGCTTAAGCCCCTAACAAAGGTTTCACCAAGGACGTTAGCAATGTCCTTAGGAGAAGAGTATACAGCAGCTCTGGATTTCAAAATAGGAATGGAAAATTCTCTATATATTCCATTGGCTACTTTCACTTTTCTCCACAACTGTTTACTGTATGTGGAAGAAGTAATTGAGGATACATAGCGAAACCACAGGATTCCTTTTGACTTCGACGACGAGTTCTGCCAGCTAATGCTTTTGCTCTCTTAAAGGCTATAAGATTCTCCGTTGTGGGGTATCTTCTAAATAAACCCCATAACTTCCTCTGTTTCGTATAGGTTTTTTGACATTCATCATTCTACCAAGGTTTGCAACACCTGTGTTTTATAGGGGAACTTTTAGGTATTGATGCATCAGCTGCATTAATAATTGTTTTTGTGACTTTACATACGGCATCATCAATATCATCGATACAATTGTGCAAATAACGTCCAATTTACTCGACTGTACAAGTAAGTAGGTAGACGTTGTCATACACTACTACCTCCAGTCTGGAAGATGACGAGAGGAAAATGATCGCTGTTGTGCAGATCATTTCCTACAATTAAATTCAACAATAACGGAAGATATGGTGAGCAAATGGCCAGATCGAGAGAGTGAAATGTTCTGGTGGGTACATGGAAATATGTCTTCTCGTCGGTACTAAGCAGACAGAGACTGTTGTCTGAAATAAACCGCTCTATCTGCCAACCGCGATAATTAGTATCATCATTTCCCCACAAATAACTATGGCAGTTAAAGTCACCTAACAGCAGAAATGGTGTTGACAGCTGATCTATTAATGCATCGAGTTCCTCTTGGCGGGTGACATCATGTGGTGGTAAATATAAACTACAGACTGATAATAAGCATGAAGTATGTATTCTTACAGCTACAGTCAGTAAAGTAGTATTCAATGTATGGCAGTGCTGGGAAAAGTATTATGAGGATGTTAATATATAAACAACTCCAGACACTACACCGTCGTCACCACAGTCCTTTCTAAAGCTTTTAAACCCTCGCATGCAAAGTTTATTGCTAGACTTCAGGAATGTTTCCTGAAGTGCAACACATGCGGGGTTATAGGCTGAAATTATAAACTTGATGTCATCATGATGGGAACGCTAACCATAGTAATTCCAAGAAACAAAGGAAGTTATTGTGCAGTTTGAAAAGCTCTTCTCCTGGAACTGGAAAGCGTATCATCTGACATCTCCTCTAACGATAAGTCCACATCCGACTGATGTAAAGATAGAGCGTCAGCCTCCAGGGACAAGGCTTTATGGGTGGATATGGAGGGTCAATAAGAGCCCTCCTTTGAAGATTTTAATTTATTAGCCTTCATGGCTCCTGATCTTGCCAAAGGAGCTTTCCTTTTAATTGTAGAATTTGAAGCAGATTTTGACTTTGATGTTGATGTCGGAGAGAGGAAGTGAAACTTATAAGAGGAAGTGAAACCTTATAAGAGGAAGTGAAACCAATTTAGTTTCAGTACTTACTGATCTGGTGACTTTTTTGGCTGTGGTTTCATAGCTTACACCAGGTTTAGGGCAGCAAAAGGTAACTTGTCGTCAAGTCTCAAGGTATGAACAATTGGTAGTAATCTTTATTGTGGTGATTTCTTTTTCTAGGACCCAGTTTGGATAACTACGAGAATAGGAGGGCTGATCACCATGACAGTTGACACACCTGTCCTTCGCTGTGCAGTTCTAGCTATCGTGGCCAACCACTGTACAATGTACGCAGGTTAGTTGGCCTTTGCAAGTGTTTTTCAAATGTCCGAAACGTTGGTATTGAAAACATCGCAAGGGATTTGGTATGTAAGGCCGGACGGGTAAATTCATGTATGCAGCTTTCACATGCTGCTTAAGGTCTGGCGTCACATAAGACAGAATGAGATGCTTAGTATTTATATACTTTCAATCTATCAGTCAATACAGTCAGAAGACTGTAATGTGTTTAACGGCACCGGCATTCTGATTCTGCAAATTTTCAAGAACCTCATCCGTCAGCGTGAACAACAAATCTCTTGCGGATATTTCCCTACGAGAAAAGTTCAAATTGCAACCTCCATGTGAAGGTCACCAGATCGCACTTTACGGATATTCTTCACTTCCCCATCGGAGGACGATATTCCCTTTTCAATTAAAAAGGAGGATACGAGTTTCAAAATTTCCCTCCTTTCTTTTTATGATAAAATATTTGCAGTTTAGATTTTTCATTTGTTGCTCCCGAGGGAGAAAAGACTTATTTTTTCCATTAATTTAAAGTTACAATTTCGGGACCTGACTGCACCACCGAGTCCAACAAGGAGATGCAGACAAGCTGCACCCGTGCTAGCCAGGTCCTATACAGGTCTATACTATAAGTACATCCCTGAGATGGCCTCCACCCTTAACGAATCATCCAGTAGATGTACCGATCGCTTGATCCATAAAGCCGATTGATGTGCTGAGGACCACAACACACCTCCCGTTTACCTGAAGCAGAGGCCAAAGTAATGTGTTGGTCTCTGTGGGCCTCAATTAGCAGGATCCTCCTTTCCAGGGACACGGGTCTCCATGCACGGCAAACACGTGGGTGATTTAGTCCCCAAGAGGAGCTAATAGCAACAGAGCGGCGAAAGCTACTCAAAGGAGCCATCAACCTCTTACAAGGCAACCAGAACGAGGAAGAAGAGGAAGAGAAAGCAGAAGAGTAGAGTAGAGAAGAAATAAAAAGAGAGGACAGATCACTATGGTAACTCGGGATTGTGACACCCATGTTTACCTAAAGAAGGTAAACCCCCTGAGGGGGATATTGAGTGAGAGGATATGTGTAAATGGAAAATCAAATTCCTTCATTACTTATGTGCTGTTATTTATAAAGGAATTTGTCTCTCACTCACCATTATTCATTAAATAAAAGTGTTCTTGAAGAATATTCCAAGATTTTTCCTAAAAAATTTCAGCTTCATTTGAACACAAGAAAAATTTAGAATCATTAGATCATCAAAATCTTTCCTTTCATCACTCTTTCAAAATTATTTCGTATTCACTTTTTATACTTTGAACTAATTCTTTCCTAGATTTCGCATTTATATCTAGGATTAGGTGTTTTTTAGGATAAGTATGCCCTGGAATTTCTCTTTAGTTATCTTTCTTTATATTGTTTTCATAAAAATCAAGTGACCAAGCTCAGTATTGATTTCGTTGTCCCATTTACTGAGAAATCTCATGTTTTTCGGTTACAATCATGATTTAAATAATTAATGTTAAATACATTTGTCTTCTCTTTGAAGAAGAGGTTACTCGTAATTTTATGAAGGCTGTCACACACACACACACACATGTTTTCGGTATTATGCCTATTGAAAAATCTTATAAAGAAATTATTTCCAAAGCAAGTAAGTATTCAAATATAAGAATTAGTTCTGTTTTAGAAAATCATCAGTTTACACATTATATTTAAGATGAATTAAAATGTGTTTTCTGGAATTTATCTTTAAAATAGCTTTAGATCAATATGAAACAATAATATAAATTGCAACAATACAGCTTATTTAATTGTATTTATAAACATTTAAATGAAAATCATGGTTAATTAATTAATTTAAATGAAAATCATTTAAGTTATTTCGATTAATTTGTTCCTTACAATGTATCAGCCAGGAATTCCAAATTTTTTTACAAAATATTTTTAATTTTTCTTTTAATACAGAATTCTAATTTTAAATGTAATTTATCACAATACATTTTAATTTAACTATGTATATGAACATTTAAATAAAATCATGATATGTTTTTAAAGTCATTTTATTTTTTCATTAAACGCTTAAAGGTATGCAATTACAAATCACATAATTATATAATTTATTAAAAAATGTTACTAAGTTTTCTTTTAAGAGAATTCTCTGTCTAAAAATAAAGTTTGACGAACGATTATAAATAAAGACGAAACCAGGACATGATTTGTAAAGTATCTATAAGCTTTTTAAAAACAATTTTTTGGGGAAAATGAAAGAAGTTGTTTGTAATCTATAATTTAGGAAAGAAATGTACCAAAAACATTCACTAAAACAGAGGAAGGAAGAATAAATTCTCTAATATAAAAATTTTTATCTGTAAAATAATGTTTTTGCAAAACTTAAAAAAATGGGGAAAATAGCTCCGTGTAATATATTTTACTCCTTTATAATTTGATTATTTTTTAAAGATTTACATATTAGTAAAGTTTACCTGCTTTACGGTATTCCAGTAGGCGCGCTTTATATACGTGATTTGAATTCCACCCTATAAAGCATTCTTGAACGCGGGTCATTAGATTCAATTAATTTTAAGAGCACAGTTAAATTATGTCGCTCTCAAAAGGAATGGAAGACACGTAACAAATACGAGGAAAAAACTGTTGCATCTACATTTCTTGGAAGATGGGTCAAATTCTGTTTTGAATTAGATATAAAAAAATAAATATCCTTCTAAACTAAAAGAATTGATATTTGTTAATTAAACTTGATTTTACACGTTGAAAATATTCCATATATTAAAGATTATTTGTTTTTATTGGTGTGTGTGTGAAACGATGTGAGACGTGAAATAATTCTGTTGGTATCTGATCTAAATTACTTCATTGGGAATGGTAATCTATATTAAGAACAATCTTTTATAAAATGAAACACAGATTAGGATAAGGATTGTCTCTGGACGAATCATAAAATGAGTTCTCTTTTTTCTTTACCGATGTTTAATTTATCACCTCAACTTCATAGAAGACCGACAGTATCGTAATTTCTGTTGAACTCAGTGTCTGGCAAAACTAAGTAACTTATTAAAAGCAATCAAATTTCATTGTTCTTAATTTAAAAAGAAGGAAAACTGAGAACTAATACGCTTAAGTAAAGCAAAACGTACGTTTGCAAAACTTAAATAAATGAATGTTTTTATTAGAAAAGTTGTCATGCAATATAAATTTTCCTGGATTATAAAATATTTAAGCTTTCGAAATAATTATCATCAAACATAAATATGAATTTGAAAGCTTTTAAAATTCATATTATACCACTTCTAAGAATCTCAAGGATATAAAATATAGAGAAAAGGTCCAATAAATAATAAACCTCTTATATTTTAGGATCAGCTTGAGGTATTGTGTGTGTATAGTTGTTATCCTTTAAACTCATATCGTTTCGGTTTCACGAAACATAATAAAAGTAACAACGTATTAAAATTTAAACAAGCAAGAAATATATTTTAGAACATTCGGTCTAAGGGGATATTTTTTTTAAAATTAGATATATGCACCTGTATATACGTTTATTAAATGAATTAGATATACGTTTTATTAAATGAAAATATTTTGAGATTTATTAAGGAAGTTCAAAGAATAATTATATACGTTATTCTACAAATACTACATTTTGAACTCAAATCTTTTAAAACTGTCAGTTTGTTTTGTACGTTAATCTTTAAATAAACTTATAATTATTTACCACATTCTATAAAATTTACTGCAACTTTTAAAATTCTTAAAATTTTTAAAGAAATACTAGCCGTTTTGTAAAAATACGTATTTGATATCACACTTATAATATAAATAAAAAATTTCCAAAAGATAAATTTTAAATTGGGAAATGCATATGTATGAAACATATGAACCTACAAATCGGGTCCCAATAAGCTAACCTTTTGTTCCGAAAAGTGATATCATGGAAATATTTTCTTATCTTGATTTCAGTGTTAAAATAATTTGTTTCATTATTTGACGAAATTTCATCAAGTTATAAAAGTTAAAAAAATTTATTACATTTTTGGAAATTCTGTAAAATTATTGAAACCAATTCACCTAGCCTTACGTACCACTCGAAATTTAATGTATGTAATGAGTATTGATGTAAATGATGTACATAGAATTCCTGTGAAATCAGAAAGAAGAATAAATAGAATTGGCTAACGTTTCCTTGAAATCATTACAAGGAAATCGTAAAATTGATGAAGAATCTAAGTTGTTTTGTAATCAGTAAAAAAAAAAACGTGTAAATATTTCGCATTGCATTCTTTGCCTTCCGAGATGCCTTTTCACAGAGAAAGGACTTTTCCCCTAATTTTATTAATTTTATGAATTTCAACGTGACAAAACTGATGCGTTTGTATAAAAGTAAAAAATTAAAAAAATTCCGCACTAACAGATGCGTGGAAAAAAATCATTTCATAATGTCCTCATTAAATGTAAGATCTCTTTTCAAAAGATCCACTTTATCACCTGTTTTATCATCACCATTTGAAAATCATTCACGTAATTTTCTCAGAGATTCAGCACGTTTGAGAGGTGACATTGACATCTAAAAAGTGCATCGTCGCTTTCGTGCTGAAAGAATATTAAGCAACTAAGTCAACAAAAGATACTAAAAATACAAGTAAATATAAGTACAAAACAATCTGATAATATATATGCAGATGTGTTTATTATAAAATTATATTCATATGATTTTATATAAATCTAAAGCACAAATGAAATTTCATAACATAATTACTTTCAAGACTCATATCCTATAAGAATTTTCATCTGTTCCATTATGTGTTTCATAAGAATAGGATTCAGTTCGTAAACCCTATCAGCAAAAGCCCTTTTCCATTCAAAAGGATCTCCTCTTTTTTCCTCACATCGAAATCACTTGGGTCAAAGCCCATGTGGGAACCACAGGCAACGAAAGAGCAGACCAAGCAGCTAAAAATGTCGCCATTTCTGACAACCCAACCACAATTATATCCCTTCCGCGATGTTCAATAAGAGCTATCCTTAGAAACTGGGTATTGAAGAATTGGCAGGAAAACTGTAACAACAGTAATACAGGCCGTTCTATATTTGATTTAGAACCCAATATTTAAAGGCATCCCCTACATTGGTCCAGAAATGAAACCCTTTTCCTCACTGGCCATTGGCCCTTCCCCACTTATTTTAAATGTTTTAATATAGCTTCAACCTACTACTGCACATGTGGAGACGAGAGAAACCCTCTTCAATACTTAGCAACTTGCCCATTTACAGTCATCGTGTCATTTGTCAGCTCCAGCAGCTCAATGGGAAAACATTTTTAAAATGAATGTCTTGTAGAAAATCGACATTCCAGGCAAAAGCTCAACAGGCTTATGAACTTTTTAAATGAACATGAGCAACTCTGCACTGGGTTTTAAACAACTAACTGACCTGTTACTTTTATCTTTCATAGCTGATGTAAATATTTTAATTTGTTTCACCTATTTTTTCACTTTGGTTTATTTGTGCTTAGAAGGGCTTAAGAGCCCCGTATTGTAATTATAAAATAACTTCAAATAAATTATCCACTGATTTCTACCTAAACTTGTAAATCTCATCCCGAGCTAGGATCAGGGAGGTCTGCTGGCGTTATACATAAAAAAATAAGGCCTGACCGGTAAGTTCATATACGCAGCTTTTACATAATGCAGAAGGTCTGGCGTCGCAAAAGTGAAAAATAGGGGCTTAGTATCATGTTCTTTACCCATCCCGTTTGACAGTAATGCGTCTTACGCCACAGACCTTCTGATTCAGTAAATTTTCCAAAATTTCCACCGTCAGCGAATATAATAATTCCCTTGCTGAAATAACAACGCAAGAGAAATTAGGATTTCCGTGAGGTGAGATAGTCATTTCAAAATTTGCCAAAAATTTCATACTTGCCAGAATGGCTATTTGAGACTCCGGTGCAAACTCTACAAGCAAGTCACTCGAGCGCTTCTTTTGAACTTTTCTGACTTCCCCAACAGTTCCCGACATTTTTTGGCAATAAGAAAGGGAGACGCAGTTGTAAAATTTCCCTCCATCCATTTGGTTATAAAATGTTTTGGTTTGAAATTTTCCAATTGCTGCTCTTGTGGGAGAAAATTTAAGTTTTGAATTTCCATACATAAAATATAAAATTTTGGTACATGATCGCACCACTGAGTCCAACAAGGAGATGCAGACCAGCTGCACCAGTGTTAGCCAGGTCCTATACGCTCACAGTACATCCGCGAGACGGCCTCCACTCTGAACGAGTCATCCAGTAGATGTACTGACAGCTTGATCCATAAAGCCGATTGATGTGCTGAGGACCACAGCACAACTCCCGTTTACCTGAAGCAGAGGTAAAAGTAAAGTTTTGATCTCTGGTGGCCTTAATTACCAGGACCCTCCTTTCCAGGGACACGTGTGTCCACGAACGGTAAATACGAGGGTGATTTTGTCCTCAAGAGGAGCTAAAAGCAATAGAACGGAGATAGCTACTCAAGGGAAACCTTCAACCTCTTCCGATGCAACCATAGCGAGGGAGAAGAGTAAGAGAAAGCAGAAGAGTAGAGGAGAAAAGAAAAAGTAGAAGAGTAGAGGGGAGAAAAGAAGAGGACAGATCACTGAGGTACCTCAAGATTGCGAAACCCATGTTTACCTAAAGAAAGTAAACCCCCTGAGGGGTGGGAACCCATTGATGGCAGGGAAATATCATCGGCACAGCACATCATCCACGTAAATGTCATAGTGCCATGAATAGGAGTTAGTGGTGACATGGAATCGTACGCAGTGGCACCCCAAACCATAATGCCATATTGTCGAGTGGTGGAGCGTTCAAAAATTGCTGCACGATTGGACTTATCTCCACGTTGATGCCACACTCGTACGTGGTGTTATCACTGAAAAAACAGAAGCGTGACTCATCTGTGAAGACGATCCTGTGCCCCTTCGTCTTCCACATTATTCTAATCCGGCACCATTCCAGACGTTTGGCGTCTATGCTTTGGGGTCAATGGCAGTCTTCTTAACGGACTTCATTTGTACAGGCTACTAGCAACCAATGGACGGCATATGGTTCTACATGATGTGAGAGCATCCATGGTATCTTGTACATACTGCAGAATTACGGAAGACGTGCTTTGCGCGGCCACCACCACCTCCCGTCTGTTGCGTCAACCCAAGCTATTTGATGTCACTCTGGCTGCACCGACACCCCGTAATCGTTAAACAGTTCTTTGTTCCAACCATCTTCGCTTTTGTCGATGCACTGTGGACGTGTTCAGATGTCTGTCAGCTGGGATTTGTCGTAAGGATCAACCTGCCCTACTCAATCCGATCATCATGCTCCTTGTAAACTATCTGCCTGCTGAAACTGACTCTTTCAACAATGGTCTAGCCTTCCCTTCAATTACTGGTGTCCTTTGCGACAAGAATAAACTTTCGATGATTATTTTCCAAGCAGCAATAACGGTGAGAATATTGCCCACTCTGCCTGTTCCTCACCTTATATCTTATGCTACGTTCGCAGGAGAGCTGCCGCATTTTACATCATTTGCATAACTGGTGAAGGTGCGTCTACCCAGAAATTTGCATATTTTTCTGACCACTTCTTCTCAATGTTGTTTTTTCAATGTCTGGCAGTTTATTTTCATAGCATATTAGTAAACACATAAGTAAATAAATATTACATTGGAAAATACAATATCTTTAGCAATCTTTCTTATGTAAAATGAAATGTAAATTCCCATAACATTTACTGAAATTCATTCCTAAATTTAGCTTTTATGTAATACAGTTGTTATTTATATACTTTAATTGAAAAGTATTCACATTAAGTGAATATTGCTCTATTTCCAATTTTATTAATGTTATACAAAATTTACGATTTCAAAAACCACCTTTTGGTTACCAAAAATATTACAAAAGATAACAAAATTATATCAACGTTTATGCAAAATGTTTTAGCATATCACCTTTCACATATATTTCATTAGAGTGTAATTATGTGTGATTTATTTTTCCTGAGTACATCTAGAATGCTAAGCACATGCATTTCAAGATGAAAAACATTTAAAAAAGACATATATAGTATTTAAACAAAGCAAAAACTTATCATAGATTACGAAGCGGTAAATAATGAAGAAAACTAAAGGGTGTTTTTTTTCGAGGTATAGAAGTTTAAGTTGGCATTACTTTCCAAGATGGCGACCGATTTAACAGCTATCAAGTGATTTATTCTCAATTTGGTTTGGCAATTAATCATAAATAAACTCACGCCTGAACAAGACTTTCAAATTGTGCAATTTTATTTCGAAAATAATGGTTCTGTGCGGAATACGTATCGCGCACTACGTCCATTTTATTGTCGACAAAATCGTCCATCAGAGCAGTTAATTCGATTAACCATGGAACATTTTCACACCACGTTTATTCTAACTGATAACTTGCATCCCCAGAGACGCCGTACGGTGCGTACAGAAGAAGGTATTGCTACTGTAGAGCGTAGCATTGAGGAAGACCCGAATGAGTCCATCCGCCATCGAGCACAGGAATTGGATCTGTGTCCATCCACTTTATGGAAGATTTTGTGGAAGGATCTTGGTTTGCGTGCTTACAAAATCCAACTCGTGCAAGAATTGAAGCCAAACGATCATCAAGCAAGGCGTAGATTCGTCAAATGGGCCCAAAACGAGATTGCCGTTGTTCCCGATTTTCATAAGCGAATTTTGTTTAGCGATGAAGCGCACTTCTGGTTGAATGGCTACGTCAACAAACAAAATTGCCGCATTTGGAGTGAAGCTAATCCACAAGTGTATGTCGAAACACCATTACATCCAAAAAAAACTGACTGTTTGGTGCGCTTTATGGGCTGGTGGAATCATTAGTCCGTACTTCTTCAAAAACGATGATGGCCACAACGTTATAGTCAATGGTGATAGGTATAGAGCCATGATTACTAACTTTTTCATTCCTGATTTGAACAATCATGATGTCCAAGAGCTGTGGTTCCAACAAGACGGCACAACATGTCACACAGCTCGTGCCACAATCGATTTATTGAAAGACACGTTTGGTGACCGCCTAATTTCACGTTTTAGATCTGTGAATTGGCCTCCAAGATCTTGTGATTTAACACCGATAGACTATTTTCTGTGGAGCTATGTAAAGTTATTGGTCTATGCGGATAAGCCACAAACGCTTGACCATTTGGAAGACAACATTCGCCGTGTTATTGCCAATATACGGCTACAAATGTTGGAAAAAGTCATCGAAAATTGGACGTCCAGATTGGACTACATCCGAGCCAGCCATGGCAGTCATATGCCAGAAATTATATTTAAAATGTAATGCTACAAGATTATCTTTCGAATAAAGAAGATTTCATGTCAATCCAATAATACATCGTTGTTTTATTGCAATTTAAAGTTCTATACCTCGAAAAAAAACACCCTTTATATGATTATTTTAACAACCGACAAAATAATCTGAATAACGCATAGAAATTTATAAAATTAAAATAAGCATCATGACCTTATAAAAAGCACTAAAATTCTATTAAATGTTTATCTAAAGAAGTAAGTTCAGATTTCGTCAATAAGACGTTGCTCATAGTTGTATTTTGTTTCGAGTAAATGAGTTTTTTTTTAATCCCGCCTGGAGACAAAGATGTCAAATCTAGAGTTTCAAGGATACTTGCTTTATTGATAATGTATTGAACTGTCTCTCGCGTCTGGAGACAGAACAAATCTAGCACTTGATTGTTTTCTGTGAAACTACTATTTTATGAAGCAAGACGTGAAGAAAAATTTCTAGCAAGTTTAATTTCGATAGACTTAATGTTTATGTTTGGAAAAAATTCTTGTTTTAATTTTGGATGAAAATCATCCAAATGCTCACTCTTAAAAAACTTAATTATTTCAGCATTTTATAATATAAACTATATAAATATAGTATTAACTATTTTTGTGTAAGTACATTTGCGCATGTTAATTAAATGCATAAGAAATTGCTTGGGTTTAATACATGTTTCATAACATGTCATAATTTGAAACATAAATTCCTATAAAACAAAAACTATTCTTATATATTCTTATTTGGATGTGTTTTAAATTCTAAGATACAAAATTTTTTCATTAATTTTGTTTTTATAATTTTTTCCCCTTCATTACTGCTTTCGAATTTTCAAGAACCGTGCTTCATTCTCAGGTAAAGAATGCCTACCATAAAACTGTCATAATGCATTTCAAAGATAGCAATTTACAATTTCTAAAATTTTAATAGAACTAAGGAATATTACCTGAGTTAAAATATTTTAACAAATCACTGTAAATCTTATATAGTCTGTATACTAAGAATATAATATTAGTAGCACATATAAAGTACCTGGAATAATATTTGATAATATATATAACTTCATATTTATATATATATATATATATATATATATATATATATATATATATATATATATATATATATAGAAATACTATAATAATAATAATATAAATAAAAACACCACAGTATTATCTATTACTTTATATTCTATGTATTGTATAATGAATGAATATCCTATATTATTGAACATAAAATCATGTTATGAATAAAATAATGAAAATACATTGCGCATAATTTTGCATTGTAAAACATTTAAGGAAGCTGAGATTGAAGTTGCGAAGACAGTAAGAGTTAACAAGGCAATTTCACACTGCGTCATGACACAGAAGGAAAACCCACCAGTTGAAGAGGAGGTAAAGTAGGTAGAGAGCGTTCAAGGTGACCTTCCAAAACTTACTCCTACGAATCGACCTAAGATTACAAATCAAGTTCAAAGTGATATTAATATCGATAACTTAATTAAACAAAGATGAGATTAAGGCAATCTTCATTCCCGTCTAAAGGGCAAAAATGAACAAAACAATCTTCAGAGAATCGAAAAGAATTTCAAGTACATGTAATTTTTTTGAGAGAATAAGGGTACACAATTTTTATTCAAATACTTTTATTGAACTGCCTCAATTTTTAAATTTCTGGCTAAACATAGCTTAATTTCGAATGGATTCTTAAAAATAATAAAATAATTTAACTAAATTAATTAAAATCAATTTGTTCAAATTAGTTATTTATAAAATTACTTCTCTTCTGGAACATATTACTTTTATTTACTACATTTTATGTAAAAAAAAAAAAAAAAAAAAAAAAAAATAACTGTTCAAAAAGTTTGATCTAAGGTTTAGGGTGAAAGATATTTTACAATGCTTCCCAGCAATATACATATATATATAATATCCTATATAAATATCCTTATTTCACAGTTATTCCGAAAATCCATAAATTTTCTGTAAAATTCATATACATTACTATATTACTTGTAGAACTAAATCTTACATGAATAAACGGGGTATAATTTTTGTTAAGTATCTAAACATTATACTAACAAATATTGTTAAATCTGAAGCTACTTGTGTGTGGAGAGATTATTAGTAATAACATACCTGTTTTATCAAGTAATGGCATATATTGTAGATTCTTTCACTTTAAAGACTTTTTTACTAGCATACAATTGATAAATGAAACGATGTATTGTATTTCTATTTTCGAGATTATAAAAATTAATTAAATGTGTTGATTTTAAATACTGAAATCATTTGATTACATATATATTTTGTATTTATAATAACTTTTTCTATAGTGGTGAAAATATATTGATTCAAATTTGTGGTATTCCACAAGGATCTAATTTTTCTAGCATACTTGCAAATGTAAATCTACATTATTTTGAAAAAAAAAGTTTTATTTATCAGTATTCTTTTGCTTTCAGAGAAACAGTGATGATTTTATTATTTTTCATATTGCAAATATTGAAGATATTTCTAAATTTATTTACCCCGCTGAACTTTCTCTAATTAAAACAAATTCATTTGATATTAGCGCTGAATTTTTAGATTTATTTATCTGTATTAAAAATTCTCGATTACTTATGTTGATACTTTTGACAGAACGAATCAATTTAATTTTAAGCTCAATAAATTAATATACTGGAACTACCATATTTTTTAAAAAATATATTGGAATATTATATTTAATGAACTAAATCGCATTTATATAAAATCTGCTATATTCACAAATTCTTTAAAAGTCAAATAAAACGTTTAATTGATCATCTCAAAGTCAATAATATTCCAGCCAATTTTATTTTAAAAAATCTTGAGAATGTATAGAGAATTCCTTGCAAGATTGCGTAGTTTTTATGACTACAGAGAAGGGCATTGAGTCCCGAAAACACTCACTTTCACTTTAAATCTCTTAAACATAATTTAACTTTGAATCTTTTAAGGTAATTTAAACTTAAATCCCTTTTAACATAATTTAATTTTTCATTTAATGTGCATGTTTCTTAACTACTTTAACTTTTAGAATTAATGCTAGAGTATTTTTTAAAATTACTCTTGGTAACAATATCTTTAGCACAATTTTAAATTTACTTTTGTGACAACTTTATCTTTATTCCAATATTTAAATAGGTTCTGATTTGTTGGTATTGATATTTTGAAAGTTTTTAGTTCCTTCTACTATTGGTTTGTTTACTTTGCTTTGATATACTTCTTTACTTAAATTTTTGATATAAAAACCTTTGTGTGCTTCTTCTTTTTAATACAAGCACTCTTCGGGGGAATTGCTCGAAGATCTTTAGACTTATGTCCTTTTTGCATATCAGACAAGCGTGTCTAATTTGCATAGCTGATCATCTCTTTCTTGATGAACACGTGGTCTCTATGCTTTCCTTCTATTGTATTGTACACTGCTGACCACTGTAAATGCAACACTCTGAAGGAAGCAAGCAAATAACATGAAACTTACTATATGCAGTAGCGGAGGTGAGGTAAGCAAATGGTTAGAATTTCAGAGCAAATACACATCACGTGCGCCTGCTACGCCACTTCAATGCGCTATTTAAGGCTTGGAGATTTTGACGATTTCAAGTTTGGCAATTGTTTTTTTCTTGTGATTTTTTTAAAATAATAATAATAACGATCAATTATGCTATGTAGAAAACAGTGATAATTTTTTGATCAAGTATCCAAGTTCGATAAAGGCAGGATAGTGGCCTACCGAGATAGTGGATTATCTTTCAGGAAAATCGGTAGTCGTGTTGGACGAAAACAAACAATGGTAATTCAGATATGTGATCGTCACATCGAACATATGCAAAGTCTCTTTGAATCAATGCTGAGGCGAGTTCAGGCGTGTGGCAGCGGTGATCTCCAAAAATGCTGTCTACTCTGGCTACTGATTTTCGCAGGAATTACATTTCACAGAAGTCTATACATTTAATCATTTGATACTTGGTCAACATGTTACCTGCAAAATAAATTTTGTTGTGATACCTCTTGTATTTCTTGGTGTTGCAATTTGGGTAAACAGCAGTGTGTATATTGTTTTATTCTTGTTAGTGATTTTTTCAAATTTTGTAAATTTTGTGTTATTAGTTCTATTGTTCTTTTCATGTTGTATTTAATTTATATTGGCTTATCTCTCTTTAACTGCTTTTGCATAAGTTAGATTGTCTGTAATATATAATATTTAGTGTATTATATTTTCTTTTGATCCTTTGGCCCTTTCTCTGGTCCTCAGCACGTCAATCGGCTTTATGGATCAAACATTTTCAATTTAATACTCAATGAATGAATTAAATATTAAAATTAATTTAAAATTTGCATAATTTAGAATACACGTACAGTCAGTCAAAAAAGTATTGGGACACTTGGGATGCGTAACATGTAAAACTATTTATGAAAATATTTATCACATTAAAACAAAAGCAAAAGTAATCAAGAGTTGCTTTAACATTTGGTATACACTATATAATTAAAATTTTGCTAATATTTTAGCTTTATAATTTGATATAGCTTTTTGAATATAATTTAAAGGCAAACAAGGGTCAAAAAAGTATTGGGACACTTTGAAATGAGCAAGTAAAATAATAAATATGTCACACAAAATAAAATTTAATTTGCTACCACACTTTTTATAGACAATACTTTTCAACATAAGTTGTCAATAAAATCGATTACATGTACAGCAATGGTGAAAAACAAAGAGATTTCTATAAATGTGCGAAATCTGGTAATAAGCCATTGGAAAAATAGAAAATTAGTTCGCTGTATAGGACAAATCTTGGAGCTGAGTAAGTCTCTACTGTTTTTAACATACACAGGTTCACGAAAACAAATAGTGTTGAAAAAAAGCAGAGATCAGGGTGTCCTAGGATATTTACTGAACGTGAAGAAAGGTGGATTGTGAGACAAGTTCTCATTAATCCAAGAACCAGCGCAGTAAAAATAACTCTGAGATGTAAGAGTATGTTCAGGTAATCTGTAAATCCTGAAAATGTCAGAAATGTTTTAAGAAAACATAGATATCATGGTAGAGTACCTCGAAGAAAACCCTACATTTCCAAAGCAAACCGACAGAATAGACTGGCATTTGCTAAAATATATGTAAAGCAGCCACCAAAATTTTGGGAAAATGTAATTTTTGTAGACGAAAGCAAATATAACATTTTCGGATCAAATGGGAAGCAAAAAGTCTGGTGGACACCTAATACGGAATTGCATGTCAAAAATTTGCTGCCGACTGTTAAGTATGGAGGAAGCAACCAATTAGTCTGGGGCTGCATGGCAAGCTCTGGTGTTGGAAACTTAGATTTCATAGATGGTATAAGGAATAAATATGTCTATCTTGACATTCTCAAGCGAAATTTAAAGCAAAGTGTGAGAAAGTTAGGAACAGCAAGCCATTTTAATTTGTACCAGGATAACGACCCAAAACATACTGCTCACATTTGCCAGTTATGGGCCCTTTACCACAGTCCTGGTGTGATTAAAACTCCTGCACAGAGTCCAGACCTTAATCCCATAGAACATGGATGGGATTATTTGCAGCAAAAACTTAATGAACACCACATTTCTAACAAGCAAGAGTTAAGAAAATATCTGATTGAAGAGTGGGCCAAAATCGACAGGTCGTTTTGTGCCAAAATTGGTCAAATCCATGCCAAATCGATTGTTAGAGGTCATAAAGTACAAAGGTGGTCCAACAAGATATTAACTATAAATGTTTTGCTGTTTTTTAATTTATTGGGCAGTGTCCCAATACTTTTTTGAGCTCATTTTTTGTCTTGACTTTTTTTTTCTTTAAATTATAACAATAATTACATTAATATTTGAGTTTTGTTTCAGTCACTGTGATCTGTATTTAACAAAATGTCATATACGTCTTTTTTTGTTTCATTTGTGTATTTAAGTTACATATTATGATAAAATTTCATGAACTTATATTGTGTCCCAATACTTTTTTGACAGAGTGTATTTAAATTCACACTGAACAATCAAAACTTGTCGGTGTCAAAAATAATTTCATTTGCCATATACATATCACGAAAACTCAATTAAAATTTGAAACTTTTGAAAAAAATAGCAAACGAAAAGTGTAAAGAAGTATATTAAAAGAAATTTAAACTTAACGTGCATTGTCTCTTAAATGTAGCTTTTCAAGAACTGATAGCAATATTTCTACGAGAATCCGGAACAAAGATTCGAAAACAAATTAGAAATTACATTTGCTCACAAAAGTAAGTATGCAACTCATAGCTAAAGTGAAAAAGATGTAGTTCTCAAATAAATATAAGAAAAATATTATTTTGGAGAGTGTTGTGTTTATAGCTTCTGATTCAATTCATAAAGTAATGAAAAATAAACCAAATCATTATATTTTAAAAAAACATTAAGAGTAATTTTGTTAACAACCAGTAGAAATTTAAACCACAAAAGTATGTATGCACTCTGAATTTTTTATACTCCTAAATTGTCTGAATGAAACTTTTCGAGTGATTTTTCGTATTTCAATGATAAGTTTAGAAGTTCAGCTACAAAGCTTGTAAGTTTGAGCTTTAAGTACATAAACAATTCACCAATACCTCTACGTGAAAAGAATTATCAAAATATCTAACGGATGCAATAATAAAGCTATAAGGAAAGCAAGTCCCAAAGACAAATAGGTAAAAGCAAAAAAACGGTGCAAAAAATCATTGAAAAATTCCAGGCTGAGGGAAATACTCTAAACAAGCCAAGAGCAGGATTACCACACCTTTTCACGGATCGAGAAAACGAATCATTGTTGGAAATGTGAAAAAAAATCCTAAGATTAGCGTACCAAAATTGACAACTGATGTGAAAAACAATTTTGCGAAGTCATGCAATCCTGAAACAATTCGCCGTGTGTTACGGAAGGCAGGATACCATGGTCGAAATATGCGAAGAAAACCATTTGTTAGCAAAGTGAATCGCAAAAAGAGAATAGGTTTTGTAAAAGAAAATCTAAGGCAGAACAGAAATTTTTGAAAATTCCGTGATTTTTTCGGATGAAAGTAAATTTAACATCCACGGGTCAAATGGACACCAAAAAGTTAGGCGGAAAGCAAATGCAGCTCTGTAATCAAAGAACATGAGAGGAACTGTAAAACACGGTGGTGGTTTGATTATGGTTTGGGGTTGCATGGCAGCAACTGGAGTAGGAAATTTAGTTATTATCGACGGAATAATGAATCAATATAGCTATTTGAATGTTTTAAAAAATAATCTAAGCCAGAGTGCTTCTAAATTAGGACTCGATGGATCATTCACTTTCCATCAAGATAATGATCCCAAACATACTTATTGATGATTGTTAGGGAATGGCTGCTATATAACGTGTGAAAACAGCTAAAACCCCACAGCAGTCACCTGATCTTAATCCCATGTAACACTTGTGGGATTATCTCAATCGCCAAATTAGAAAGCAAGAGATCAAAACTAAGAATGATCTGAAAAAAAGTCCTTTTGGAGGAGTGGCAGAAAATACCATCTTCTGTCATTCAAAATTTAGTAAAATCAGTGCCATATAGATTGAGAGCTGTTATAAAGGCCAAAGGTTATCCAACAAATTACTAACTTTTTCAAAAATTGTAAAAAAAATGCAATAATTTCGATAGCATGGCTGCCTGGGTAGCAGTTGCAACCTCAATTATTAAGTCTACAGATCTTAATTTTCGCGCGTACACACTTTTTACTTCCCCTATATTTCCCAATATTCCTTTTTCAATTAGGAAGGGGGAGACCTTTTCAAAAGTTCCCTCCTTCCTTTCAATGTTAAAGTATTTAGCATTATTTGTTTTAATTTGTTGCTCCCGTGGGGGAAATGAAAATTTTTGATTCTTCATATGTAAATATATACATAAAATTTCGGGACCTGACCGCACCACCGACTACCGAATCCAACAAGGGGATATAAACCAGCTGCACCAGTGGTAGCCACAGGTCCTGTAGGCTCACAGTACATCCCTGAGGTGGCCTCCACCCTTAACGAGTCACCCAGTAGATGTACCGATCGCTTGATCCATAAAGCCGATTGATGTGCTGAGGACCACAACACACCTCCCGTTTACCTGAAGCAGAGGCCAAAGTAATGTGTTGGTCTCTGGGGGCCTCAATTACCAGGACCCTCCTTTTCAGGGACATGGTCTCCACGGCAAACACGTGGGTGATTTAGTCCTCAAGAGGAGCTAATAGCAACAGAGGGCGAAAGCTGCTCAAGGGGAGCCCTCAACCTCTTGCGAGGCAATTACACAATAAGGGAGAAAAGGAAGAAAAAGCAGAAGAGTTGAGGAGAGAGAAAAAGAAAGGAGGACAGATCACACTGGGGTACCTCGGGATTGTGTGACACCCGTGTTTACCTAAAGAAAGTAAACCCCTTGAGAGGGTGTTAATTTTTGGATGTCAATTGACGAATTCGAGAATTGTGTTGATTGAATTGTAAAAAAACTCCATTTCATCCTTGCTAAACTTTATTCCTTCATAATAGTATAATACTTTAATCTTTATTCTCTCTCTCATATATATATATATATATATATATATATATATATATATATATATATATATATATATATATATATATATGTGTGTGTGTGTGTGTGTGTGTGTGTGTGTGTGTGTTTTGGTTAACAATGGTTCAGGAAAATTGCTGTGTTAAAAAATCTATTGATTCTAGTATTAGAAAAACTATTACATTAGATACAGAATACTTTATTTCAGCATTGTGGGTTATTGTGAAGATTAAAAAGATTACATTCACAGAATTTTATTGAATATTATATGTTACATTCCACACACAACTTAACTTACTTTTTAATCTTACATCCTACCAATAATTTTGATATGCAGCAGTGTTTATAAAAAATTATTCTATTTTATTATATACTTTTAGAAATTTCTTTCTAAAATTCTACTTTAAGAATAATGAATACTATATATATATATATATATATATATATATATATATATATATATATATATATATATATATATATATATATATATATATATATATATATATATATATATATATATATATATATATATATATATATATATAAATTTAATATTTTTTTCCTTTCTATTTTAATTTTTTAAAATACTTGATTTTAAATATTAATGGTTTTCTGATAAGAATCGTAGGTAAGTATATAAGGTCATATTTCTGTATACATGTCTCACCCCAAAATCATTTACGAAGCAATTTTTATTTTAAAAAATCATCAAAATTTAAAACTTATTTCCTTATATCATTATAAAGTCATTTTTGAGGCAATCCTAATTCAAAGATTATCTGTTTTTATTTCAAAGTAACAGATTTAGAAAAATTCCAATGATGATGACACACTTTTGGAATAGCTTATCAACTTACATTATATCTCTTTCATAGAGAGTATTCTATTTTCCCTGTTGTTGTTGCATGTCCCCAAGGTCAGCAGCGCTAGATCAGGTCCATGAGCCCGTACACCTTCAAAAAGTCCAGCATCATAAGTGAATTCTCCTTCTGATCTCTCCCCGAGAGACCTATAGAATATGTTCAGGAGAGGCCTGTTCATTTAAACACCTTGATTAAATTTCGAATTTCTTCGTATCCTCTACGAATTTCAAGTTACTTTGATGGCCACTTCTGAAACGGGCAATAGTCGTTTGTTCTTGTCTATTAAAACCAGTAGCCAGGAAAGCACCTGGACGCGCGCAGCGGTACCAATGGAGGAGGGACAATCCAAGTGGTTTTATTCTCGTGTTTAATCTTTGAGTGAATCTCCTGAAATGTAAGAGGTACCGTCGGCACACCATCCTCACCAGCTATGGCCAAAGTGTGCGCAATCTCATTCCCCGCGAAATCCACGAGGGAAGTAATCCATTGTAGGTGAATATGATGCGATACGGACAGCCGTTCTAACATTTGAAGTATTGAAACCCCAGTCCTGTCTCTCACTTGTTGCCATCTGGCCAAATGCAGTATTGCACTTTTACTATCGGATAAAATCCAAATCTCAGCTCCATGAGGAAGTGAATTCAGGGAGTCCAGGTCTTCCTCTACAGTAATAACCTCACTACGGAACACCGAACAATTATCAGGATTTCTCTTTTTCAGCCTTAAGACACTATATTGCTGTTTGATGTAAATTCCGCTGCCAGTGCGATTAAATTAATCTATACTGCCATCCGTATAAACCTGTATGGCATCGCTCGGTATTTCTCCAATTCTCTCAAGGGCCACCTGCCTCAGATAGTCGGGAATATTAGATCATTTATTAGCATGAACCGCGGCACAATCTCTTTTCAGACGACTCTGTCACCAGTCTTCCTCTGTAGGTTATCTTTTAACATTTTAGGTTATTCACCACATAATCCAGCCATCTTTTTGTTCTCCTTGGTCTGTTGCACATTGGCTTGTAGTATAAAAATTTTGCCACACGATTCTCAGTTTGTCTCTCGTAGTGGTTGAGCCAAGATAAACTTTGTACCATTATCTATTTCACTATGTCTTCGTCTTTAATGAGGGCTCCTATTTCCCAAGTAGTTCATAGTCTGCATAGATTACTAGTAACCGAAATCGGTCTATACATCTTTTTCAATATTTTACGTTCAAATATTCTTAACTTATTAATACATTTTAATATCAGGGTCCAAGTCTCACAATTATATGCCTTCTTAGGGCGGATAATTGTTTTGTATATCTTTAATTACTTTATGAATTAGTTTATTTCTTAAAAGATGTCTATAAGAAAAAAAACATCTGTTCTCCTACAATTCTGCAATTAACCTCTTATGAAGTTGTATGTAAAAAGTTAATATTGACCCTTCTTCTTCTTCTTCATTGGCCTGACAGCCCATGGTGGGCCTTTGCCTTCCTCAGAAGTGCATACCAGGACCCCCTATTTTTGGACAAAATATTGACCCTAAATAAATAAAATTATTAACAGTTTCAAATCTATGCATAATCCGACAATCTCTGAAATCACTGGAGAATTTAATCCTCCCCGTACAATTTATTTTTATTACGAGAGAGATCGACATCACTTGCAGATGTTATTCATTTTCTTGCTCCAATATATGTCTGATTCTTTTTAAAATCCCAATGTTATCAGCAAATGATAAATTTTTTTGTAATTCTGCAGAAAGTTAAGCAGTTTACTATCATTTTCGCAGATAATCAAAAGTCTGAAATATTTGTTTTCAGAAATGAACAGTCCACACTAAAAAAGAATATTAAATATAATGTTAAATTTAATAGCAAAATATATAATGTACAATTTAACTATGTATAATGCAAAGGAAAAAATTGTGTAAAATATAGTAATTTTATTCAAAAAATAACATTAAAAGAAAGAATATTATATGCATATTTTAAAATTCATTCATTTCTTGTTAATTGCAAGTTGCTCTGTGTTTACAATAAAAAGTTTAAATTTATTTTATTATTTTTTTGGTAAAAACGGAATCCTGCTTCAAAAATTTTCTTCAGGAAAAAAAAGTTTTTCTATTTTTTTATTTAAACAAGCTTCTTTTTTATCCGCTTTTTCCGATGTATGCTACAAAACAGACAAAGAATTTCATAGGTATGGAAAATATCATTTTGTCCGTGCTTAACAACACAAACTGCATTAAACGCATGCCATATTAACAACGAATATTAAATTATATTTTACAAATAAAAGAATGTACACTATCAAAACTGTAAGAGTTTTGAAAATAAACTATATCTTATAAATTTTATCGGTTAAACGAGTTATTTTTATTAAATTCAACTTTTTAGCTTATTCTCAATTTTTGGTTAAAGTTACTAAATAACTTTTTTTTCACATTGTGCTCTTCGTGTTTTAAAGCGTTGTCTCGAGAAAGGAAAAGATGGAACACTACTCAAGAATTTTATTGCTGCTGCCATCTAGTGTGTCATCGTGTAAACATTACGTGTTAAAATTGCAGCAAAGTTTTATTTATTACATTAAACTAGTAGATTAACTGGACATTAAAGAGAAACCAAAATTTTTATTATGTAATTCGTAAAAGTTGTATCTTAAATTTTGATTTTCTTTAATTATTTAAATGAAGTCTGCAATTATATTAGTTTAAGGAATATATTATTTTGTTTTTATTAACTCTTCGCAAAATGTGCGCGAAATCGATTAAAAAAGAAAAATGTATAATGTTATTCCATTTAACAATAGACACTCAGATAATTTAAGGAATCATTTAAAATGTTTCTATATGGATAGAGATTATCAATAGCATCTTAATAGTGTTGAGGTTATTCAATATGAGGATGCATGGGGGAATGTCCTTCGGATGCTTTTTGAAAGCAGTCTGTGCAAAAGTTGATCATTTAGTTGCTCACCAAACTTTTTCGGCGTGGACCGATTATTTTCATAATTCAATAAATTTTTGGTATCTTATGTCCAAAGCAGATTTTAATATTTTCATTTAAAATCAATATTGTGTTATGAGATTAAAATTTTAAAAATATGAAGAAAGTAAATTGAAAAGTGCTTTACTATTGAGAGATATTGTAATTTCATTTTTTACTATAAATTTTTAATTTATATTGGAAAAAGTGCTGATAATTTATACTTAAATTTCCTTCATTTATCTTTCAATAAATATTATATTTTTGGAAATGTAGTCCTGAAAGTTCTTGTATGAAACTATTGATTCATTAATTCCCTGTTTAGAGTTCTTTTATATATTATCTGCATGTTTAGAATATTTGGGATTTTTAAAGAATATAAGAGCTTATATTCCAACATCCCCATACAATTAATACAGCAATCTAATCGATGCATAATACAAAGATTTAGAAAATTCGTTTCAAGTGATTTTGGCAATCCCAGAATTACTTGAAATGGCCAAGAATCTGAAATAAGGTTTTATTTTCTTAAAGAAAACAATATGTGTATTATTTATTTATATTATATTTATTTACAGTCATTAATTTTGAGAATCTGTTTTGCCTCTAAAAAATGGGATTAATTCTTTAAAAATATATTATTGCGTTTTCCTTTTAAAATCGATAATTTTAACAGCAAATGAGCAGAAAATCAATAATTTTGCTGAAAATATTTCGTATGCAAAATCCTTTGAAATTAGATTAACTTATTCATGTAGCATTCTTTTGTTTCTTCTCATTAACTTTTTTAATCCTAAATCAGCATTTTTAAATGCGTTTTTAAATTTTAAGTAGAAATTCTAATCAAAAGAATTGAGTTGCATAAGTTTAGGCAAACAGAAATTTTAAACCAATGTGTTTCGACAATGAATTTACTAACGAGAAAATACAGAGGTAAGACTTGGATTAGAAATCATGTTTCTAGTATACAAATAGTGATGAATCTTCTTATTGATTGTGTGAATCGCAAAACTTATAAGTGCATAGATGTTGGAATTTTTGATGGTACCTAATGGTACAAATCTAGGTAGAAAGAGGAACCATTCTTTGAGTTTCTTTATAATTGTCAACTACATATTTGATGAACATTATCTAATTTCTCGGGAACTCAAGGCTATTTCTTCCATTTAAAACAATTATCCCAGAATACATTATCTCTAACTAAATGAAAAGACAATGGAACTGATAGCATTTATTTCATATCTTTGGTACAAAATATTTCATAGGAAAGAATTGTTCAACAAACAGCTCATGATGATTAAGAGGAATCAAATACAGCCAAGAAATCATGGTATTTAAAAATTAATGCTTCTAGCAACGAGGACTTCATAGCTGCTGTGGGAGTGTTCGGCACCACCGTAGGGAATGTAGAGAACCCCGTGACTTGGTTGCACTTTCCCGCTCACCATAGCTCCTTCGTGGTTCACACGTCCAATGTAAAGGGGCTCGCCATCAGCAGTGCTTCCTCCTTGAACGGCACCAGTAGGAATGTCGGCTCCTGAAGCAAACCTCCATTCTAAAGTGACTCCATAAGGAGCAGTCAAAACCTGTGGTAAGTGAAACGAAATTAGTCTTCTGCAAAAAGAAATGTATCTTAAGAGCCTTTAAATTGGTGCAAACTGTAATATTTTGGTGAAATCAAATCAAGAATAATTCTACTGAGTGTGTAATCTGTGAAAATAACAATACATGATGAAATGTTTTGAAATCTTTAAGTTGGAATATATAAGTAGAAATAAATCAAGAATAGTCTATTCGATGTTTAACCTTAAAATAATAATAAAAAGCAGTTTGTTGAAAAGATGTCAAGAGTAAGGTTTATTGAAAATACATAATGATGGAAAAATTGAGTTTCTGTATTTTTGTTTTGATAGTAAAGTGACTGAATTAATATGATAAACTGTTATATACGATCAAAACAATTAAAAGATCTTAAAATAATGAGCTGATCTTACACCTGGAGAATTGTTTGGTTGAGTCATACATTACCGATAGACGTAATAATCTATATGAGATAAAAATGAGATTTATTTGGCAAATAATGAGTTTCATTGAGCAATTATGTAAAAAAAGAAAAACCTCACTTTGTGCATGTAAGAAAAACAAATAAAAAAGGTGTATTATGAAAAGAAAATCGTTTTTGTAGGGTTAATGTTTTCCCTGAACGGCGAACAACGATGAAAACCTTTGAGGTATCGAACCAACAAGGCTATTCAAGAGAGATTGGGGTATTCTGTCCCACTCCTCCAGAAGAGATCTTTTCAGTTCTTGGAGAATTGGTGAAGGAGGTAGACGTCCAGCTGCTTTGAATGTCCCAAACATGTTCTATTGGGTTCATGTCCGGAGAACACGCTGGCAATTTCATTCGTATGAGTTCTTCATTCAAAAGAAAATATTTCTTTCATCAAGTTAGTATGATGTCTAATGCACTGTCGCCCATAAACATAAAGTCATCTCCAATCACTGCAGTGTAAAGAGTTACAATATGTCTGAGGTTTTCATTCCTATATCAACGACAGGTCAGAATTCCATTTCGAATGATATGGAGAGCGATTCGCTCATCAATGGATCATCTACAATCACTCCCATGCCGCTATGAGAATTGCAACAGGTCTTCCTAAATGGACACGCATCCTAATTCTTCAAGAAGCCGGAGTTCTTACTTTAACAACCACAGGCATGAGAAGCTATCCTTAAGATTCTATGTACGAAACATTTGTAAATAGAAACTATCTCCTTGTGCTATTTGGTGGAATAAAATATCATTCAATCACATGAATAGTGGGCCGAGCTGGCAGCCGAATGGTTAGCGCTCTTGCCTTCGGTTCAACAGCTCGTGGGTTCGAATCCCACCTTGGACATGGATGTTTGTAGTGATTCGGATTCCACTTTAAACCATAAGTCCCGGTCTAGTTAGCCTTCGTGTGCAAAAAATGACCGTTGAGCGACAAACAAACAAACACATGAATAGTGGCTAACCATTGGCTATCAGAGCAAAAGATTGGTTTTCTTCCCAAGAAATTTAAGTAGAACAAATATTAAAAATCCCAATTTTAATTCCTCAAAACAGAATTGAAGAAAATCCAGTAAATGTAACAATCAAATACTCGGGTTTACCTTTCCAGTCGAAGAATATACCCAAAGATATTATTTGTAATAATTTTAATGAATATTATAATTCTATTTATCAGGACTACATTAAAATTTTAACTGACGCTTCAAAACAGGGTTAAAACCTGGGAATTGCAGTTTGCATTTCTAAAACCAATATATCGATATCAGATAAAATAAACTTTCTAAACTCAATATTTACCGCAGGGGCAATGATTTCGCTTACTGCTGTATCTAAAATCTGTGTACTAGCAGAAAGATATATAATCTTCACAGATTTATATTCATGTCTCAAATCTTTATCTGCTTGCAGTCAAACATCTCCTGTTATCATCCAACAAATAAAAGAAAAAATTTTATTAGCAGTACAAATTTGTGAAGAGATACAGTTAATTTGGATCCCGGGACATTCGGGAATCCAGGGAAATGAGATAGTTAATTTTCTAGCAAAATCCGCAATTTTCAGCCCTTATTGTCTGAAATTTATATCTCCCAAAGACTTTGGATATCACATAAAAAAAGCATTCCAGCTTACATGATTAGACAAGGGAGAAAATAGCAAATATGTTTCCAATTTCTCACACTTGATACCCATAATCAAAAAACACTTACTCTATTCCCAATCTTGTTTAGAAGATATATTGTTATCTAGGGTTCGTACCCTAACCTATATCCTACAAAATCTATTCTATACAGATTCCACGTGTCCCCCACAGACCGTTGGCTGCGTGGGGAGCCTGTAACAATCGATCATATTCTATCATCCTGCACTTTATATAATGGGCCGAGAAATGATCTCCGTAAATCCTTGAGAATCGGAACTTTATCATTTTCTTGGATTTTTTAACTGTCCGTAAATCCAAAAGTGAAAACTCGAGCATTATGTTAATTCATGAAAAAAACTTCCATATTTTGACCTAATGATAATACGTCATAAAAACGTCATCTATTGCTTATCACTCATTGGAGAACCTTTGTCTCTGCTTATCCAAGAGGAACCATGTTGTTCCATGAACCAAGAGGAACCATGAAACCTGTCTGCTGAGTGCTAATCTAGATCCGGCGACTTTGTATCAGATAGATCCATGAACAGTCAACAGTAAGGATCAATCCAACAATTTGATACCAATCAATCAACTATTTGTGTGTCTTCTCTCCTTAATGTGAGCTATAAGCAACTTTAGCAAAGAGCTCCAAAACTGCCGGCCACTGTCCAACTCAACCCTATTTCGGTGTCTCATAGCCTTTAAATAACGGTCTTCATTGGGCGTTGCCCATATACAAACTTGCCCTGACCTTCGGCCTGCATTTCCAGTCTCAAGGAAACAGATCCTGGGAGTTAACATTTTATGGAATTCCAATGGTTTCTGCTACTTCCGACTGTATGTTTGGCCCCCTCAACAACTTACCAAACTTCTGATTCCATGTAGTGATACTCCTCGAAACAAAGCGCTCACGCTGCTTTACGCTTGGTGCATGCTGCAAAATTTGAAAATGGAAAAAATTTGCATTTGTGAATTTTTTCTTCCGTTTCATGCAAAAAAGATTTACTTATACCATTATTTAATAGATGACATATAATATCCTTTAATTGTTTAAGCAGTGTATTTGGCTTTTTTATAGGAATTATATTATATTCTGGATATAAATTTAAGAGGCCATATTTATCCAATGAGACTTAGAAAACCGATGGTTGGTTGGTTGGGTTTTATAACGCAAGATCCAAAATTGGAAATGCTGCGCCAAGAGTAAGATTTTTGAAGAATATTTGTTTATTTTATCTATAAATTTAATCTGCATTCTTCTCATGTCTAATGGTAATTGTTGACATACTACGTGTAGACTCTGGACGGGTGATGTGCGGAATGCCCCAGAACATATCCTTAGTGCTGAGTGATGAACAGTGTCAAGTCTTGGTAGTACAGAAATTCTTGCCGATTCATAAACAACACAGCCGTAGTCAATACGCGATGAAATACGTGATTGATAAACTCGGAGGAGTGATGTGCGATCAGCACCCCAAGATGTAATACATGCGCAAGAAAGGTTAGTTTACGGTCGAGTATCACTCCAAGAAATTTTATCTGATTGACCACTGTTATAGGTGTGTTGTTAATATGTATTACAGGATTATTATGTAGGCTTGTCTTTCTGCAGAAATGGACACAACTGCTCTTGCTAGGAGATTGTGTATGGCCATTCTCAGCACACTATGCAGCAATTTTATCAACACATGTTTGTAATTGTCTCTCAATTAAATGCATGTCAGACCCTTCACAAGATATTTTCAGGTCATCAACGTACAGAAGGTGAAAGTTGATGAAGAATGCTACTGATATGAAGATTAAAAAGTGTGACACTTAAAATATTACCCTGAGGAACACCTTCTGGTTGGTTAAAAGTATTGGACAAAACAGAGAGTACCAATACGAACTTTAAAACCACGGGAGCGTAAAAAGTTTTGTATTAATATCGGCAAGTTACTCCGAGAGCCAAAATCATACATCGTACGGAGAATTCCATAACGCCAGGTACGGTCGTAAGCCTTCTCTATGTCGAAGAAAATGGAAACTAGGTGATTCCTTCGCACAAAAGCACTGCGCATGTGTGTTTCCAAACAAGTGATATTATCGAGTGTGGAACTTCCTTTTCGAAAACTACATTTATATGATAGGAATGCATTTATTTTTTTCTAGGACATATACGAGACGGGCGTTGATCATACGTTCGAGAGTCTTACACAAGTAGCTCGTTAGAGAGATTGGTCGATAGTGTGAATTAACAGACAGATCCTTACCAGCCTAAAGGATCGGAATCACTATTGCTTTGCTCCAAAATGACGGAAATTTATTTTCTGTCCAGATCCTATTGAACAAAATTAATAAATTTGATAGGGAATCTGGACTTAAATTTCAAAGCATTTAATAGCTGATTCCATCAGGTCCTAGACTGGTATTATTGGCCTGTTGTAATACTTTCTTTAATTCCAACATCCGAAATTCGCAGCTGTAAGACAAGGCTTCACCATGGTCGAATTGGTGTTCGTTCAGCGCGACTCTTAGTCCTTAAAAACAAAGGACTGTATGAGTCATTGATTGAGACACTAGCAAAAGTTTCACCAAGAGTATTAGCTATGTCCTTAGGAGAAGAGTATACAGCAGCTCCGGTTTTTAATATAGGAATAGAAAAATCCTTATAAATACGATTGGCTGCTTTCGCTTTTATTCACAAGTGCTTACTGGATGTGGAAGATGTAATTAAAGATACATAATACCGAGACCAAGATTCCTTCTGACTTCGACGACGAGGTGTGTGAGCTAGAGCTCTTGCTCTCTTAAAAGCCACAAGATTCTCTGTTGTGGGGTACTTCCTAAATAACCCCCATTACTTCCTTTGTTTTTTATATATTTCATGGCATTCTTTGTTTAATCAAGGTTTGCAACGCCTGTGTGGTATAGGGGAACTCTTAGGTATTGATGCATCAGCTGCATTCTTAATTGTTTTAGAGACTTTATATACGGCATCATCGATATCATAGATCTAAGCCATTTCATTATCAATAACTGCCAACTGTGTAAATAACGTTCAATATGCCCGACTGTACACGTAAGTTGGTAGATGTTGTTCTACACTTCTGCCTCCAGTCTGGGAGATGACGACAGGAAAATGATGGCTGTTGTGCAGATTAATTTCTACAGTTAAATTTAACAATGGCAGAAGAGATGGTGAACAAATGGCAAGATCGAGAGAATGAAATGTTCTTGTGAGTATGTGAAAGTAAATTTTCTCGTCGGTATGAAGCAGACAGAGACTATTATTTGAAATAAACCGCTGTATCTGCCGACCACGAGAATAAGTATCATCACTTCCCCACAAAGAATTATGGCCGTTAAAATCACCTAACAGAAGAAATGGTGTTGGCAGCAGATCTATTAATGCATCGAGTTCCTCTTGGTGGATGACATTGTGTGGTGCTAAATATAAACTAGAAACTGTAATTAAGCAGGAAGTATGAATTTTTACAGATACAGCCTGCAGAGTAGTATTCAATGGATGAGAAGTGCTGGGGAAATTATTAGATGTTAATATACAAAAACCTCCAGACACTGCACCATCATCACTACAGTCTTTTCTAATGCAGTTAAATCCTCGCATGGAAAAGTTATTGTTAGACTTCAGGAGTGTTTCCTGAAATGCAACACAAGCGGGATTATAATCTGTTGCTACAAACATGATACATGATATTATCAAGATGTAATCGCAAACCATGGCAGTTCCAAGAAATAAAGGAAGTTATTTTTTAAATTGAAGAGCTACTTTCCTGGAGCTGGAAGGGGGTCTTCTGTCATATCCTCGAATGATGTATCCTAACTGAGGAAATCGAGTAGTGACCAATCATCTCGCCTCAAGATAAGAGCATTTTTGATTGACCTTAACCCTGGTTATCTCTTTCTCCAATATATACTAAGGACAACTTTGAGAATAGGAAGGGTGGTCACCATGACAGTTAACACACTTCTCCTTAGCTGTACAATTCGATCTATCGTGGCTAACCACCGCGCAACGGGCGCAAGTGTTTTTGCCTCTGCAAGCATTTCTCGAGTGTCCAAAGCGCTGACATTGGAAACATCGCAAGAGATTTGGGAAGTAAAGCCCGACGAGTAAATTCATGTACGCAGCTTTTACATACTGCGGAAGGTCTGGCGTCGCAAAGGTCAAAACAAGATGTTTGGTATCAATTATGTTATCTTCCCGTCTGACTGTAATGCGTCTAGCGCCACAGACCTTCTGATTCTGTAAATTTTCCAGAATCTCCTCCGTCTGCGAATATAATAAATCCATTGCTGAGATTACACCACAATAGAAGTTAAGGTTGCTATGAGGGGAGACAGTCACTTCCATGTTAGTCAGAGATTTCATACTTGCCAGAATGTCTGCTTGAGAGTCAGATGCTGCCTCAACAAGCAGGTCACCTGAGCGCATCTTCAGAACTTTCTTCCACAACAATACCCAATATTCCTTTAGATATGAGGAAAGGAGACACAGTTGTAAAGTTTCCCTCTTTCCTTTTGATCAAGAAAAATTAAGGTTTTAAATTTTCAAACTGTTGCTCCCGTGGGAGAAATGTAAAATTTTTGATCTCAATTATAATATTTATAAAATTTCGGGACCTGACCGCATCACCCACCACGGTCCAACAAGGGGGTGCAGACCAGCTGCACCAGTGCTAACCAGGTCCTATAGGCTCACAGTACATCTCTGAGGTGGCCTCCACCCTTAACGAGTCACCCAGTAGGTGTACCGATTGCTTGATCCATAAAGCCGATTGATGTGCTGAGGATCACAACACACCTCCCGTTTACCTGAAGCAGAGGCCAAAGTAATGTGTTGGTCTCTGGGGGCCTCAATTACCAGGACCCTCCTTTCCAAGGACACGGTCTCCACACACAGCAAACACGTGGGTGATTTTTGTCCTCAAGATAGCAACAGAGCGGCGAAAGCTGCTCAAGGGGAGCCCTCAACCTCTTGCGAGGCAACCACACTGAGGGGGAAGAGGAAGAAAAAGCAGAAGAGTAGAGGAGAGAGGAAAAGAAAGAGAGGACAGGTCACTGGGGTACTTCGGAATTGTGACACCCGTGTTTATCTAATGAAGATAAACCCCTTGAGGAGACTTAGAAAACCGAAATCAGATTTTAAAATTTAAAAATCAGGATTTTAATCAGTAATTCAGAACTTAGTTTTATACGCAATCAATATTTTACATCATATTTTGTATTATTATCAACCATTTAAAGCGTTGAATCACAACTGCTATAAGATAGAGATTAACTAAGTAATCAGGATGTAAAAATAAAATGAATTAATACATTAAAACTGTGGGCAGAATTTTCCTTTCCTTTTTTCCAAATACATTACTATGGAGAATCAATTGAAAACGTAAGAAGCCTTTTATGCTATGACTATGTTTTAATTACATAAAATTGTTTGTAAACTTTGAATAATTTGGATTTCTCTGGAGGAAATTATTTATAGTTTTACCGAAGAAAATAAACGATAAAATCTTAAATGACTTCAAATCTTTTTGCTCATTTAAAATGTATCATAACATCCTATTTAAATTTCAATAGTACACTCCATAATAATCATTATAGTTTTCCCAAAGATAGATAATATTTAATAAATTTAAAAGCTGATAATACAATGATTTGAAGATCTTAGAATTGAATTTCAGAATTTAAAGGAAACTTTCTTGGTTTCTAGCTAATGTGATAAAATTATTAAAGTAGATTTTTGAGTTTATAAATAATTTGAATATATGTGCTCCTTTTATTTTGAATTCTTAATTAAAATGCTTTATTTGATGAATAACTAATAATTTTGTAAACATTAAAGAAAATGTTTAAACTCAAATGCTTTTCAGAATTCATTAAAAATTAATTAATTATAAATATCAAATAACAAATACCAATGAATGAATTATTTATAAATAGTAAAAATTACAGTTTTTTTTTATTAAAAAAGCATTTGTTCTAAAATAATTTTAAACATTTTTGTTTTGAAGATTTTAAAATTAGTTAAGTGTTTTATTTAATAAAAAGTTGTATTCATAAGCATTCATAAGAAATTTATTCAAATTAGATTAATGAATATGAAATATCTTTTAAAAGCTAGGTTTAAGATCTGAATATAACGATTGAATTCTAATATATGTAATTTTTTATAGCTTAATATTTTTCACAAACGAATATAGTTATTAATACAAAGAATTAAAAATGTTTGTTTAGATAAAAATGTTAACGTTCTTTTTAATAGAGAAATGTCTAAAAAAATTGAGAGTTTTACAGTTTGAAATTAACAATTTTAAATTCTTAATATAAATTTATGTAATAATCATATATATTGTTAAATAATCAAGTTTTAATATCATCATATCATTTCTTAAAACCAGTTAATTATATATATATATATATATATATATATATATATATATATATATATATATATAATTAACTGGTTTTAAGAAATGATATGATGATATTAAAACTTGATTATTTAACAATAATCGTTACGCGTCCAAAATATTATATTTCCTAAATTAATAAAGAGACTTTGAAAGAAGTTAATTTTTAGAAAATTAACTTCAGAGAAGTTAATTTTGCATACAATAGCAATACAGTAATATCGTGAAATCTATTATTTTTGTATCATAGAAAGACCTGATAAAAAATCATACAAAAATTTATTCAAGGACAAACAAAACAATCAAGAAGGGCATGTATTGAGTTTTATAATTTAATTAGATTATGAATGCAATGTTTAGATTTTTAATGTGATATTTTTTTAAATTCATTCTAGTATTACTGTTACTTTAACCACAAAGAAAAAAATACGAGTAAAAAAGAATTTTTTTATTTCCTCTAGTCAGTTCATTCAAATATAAATACATCATACCTAATCTTAAATTTAAAAGAATCAACAAAATATACTTTTTCTCGTTCGATATTCACCCTCAAAATTGAAAATGAATTCAGCCCTGAACGGTAAACTAGGTAAAGAGTGACAGTATTGAGAATCCACACAACTTGCAGCAGAAAAAAAATTCACTAAGTAAAAGTTATAGCAGCACAGAAATTAAGAAATCTGATCAAGAAAATGAATTATCAGTATTATGTCTGAAATACTTTTATAAGAGTGTAGAAGTATAAAATAGAATGTTTCCTCTTATCATCGTTTTTATGCAAAATTGATTCGATAATAAAATTAAGTTTAATAGTTATTCGAAACTCTCTGAGTATTGAGTAATTGGGATCCACCTACTTCGTAGCTGTGATGAGCGTGCTCTTCTCCGCCCCAGGGCACATAGCAAGATCCGTGAGCTGGAACTAATTTGCCGGGCAGATTATCTCCATTGTGATGGGCACGGGCTACGTAAACCACATCCCCACCGTCATAACCAACTTCAATGGCATTGGGTGGAACATTCCCTCCCGAAGAAGGCACCCATTCAGCAACGGTTCTGTAAGTGGTGGCTGAAAGAGAAAAAGTCAACTTTCTGATAAAAATCGTTCGATTCGATATATTTAACATCAGTGACATAAAAATGCTATAAAATATTTCAACCAATAATTTAGAAATACGTCTATGTGCCAAAAACAATTTTCAAAGTGTGAAGCAACTATATACTTTTAAAAAAAGTTTGAAGGTCAATGAGTTTCTTGAATAACTAAAAAAATATATATATTTGCATGCGTAGCAGTAGCAATGGAATCCTTATTCCCTGTAGTAAATGTGAAAAGAGCTCGAGTGGCTCAGTAGCTTCACGCCGCTTCCCGTAAGCTCAGCAAAGTGAAGCATCATTTGCCGCGGGCAGTGGTTGGGAGGGTGACCACGGTGTACTCTCCTTCACTGGGTTGCTGGAGCTCCGTAGGTTGGGGACGTGTCCACGTTAATATGTGACGTCCAAAGTCCTTCCGCTGGTGTGGCGTGGATGTGGAGAGGAGGGTGCCAGATCAGGTGTGGCCTAGTCACCTGACCGTGGTTCAAAATGACGAGGCATCTTAAAAAGAGCAAAGACGTACTTTCACCTTCGTGGTGCTCTGATCCAAACGAAAGACGCTCCCTATTGACTTAATTCGCACTGCCAAAGGCATAGCGAGCTTGGCTTGTCCAAGTTGTCATAAGCAACAACAACAACAAATGTGAAAAAGTTTTAAAAAAACGAAATTGTTATACATTATTAGAGAATACTTCACATTTTCTTATCATTTTATATCAAAATTTAGCATGGAATTATAAAATTTATTGTGTAAATTTTTGCAATCGATGGTTCAGTAACTCATTGTACATGTATTAACCAGATATTTTAATAAGTTATTGTATTAATAAAAAATATGTGTCTAATAGTGTGCAACTGCAAATACGAAATCAATTACAGAAGAGCAATTTAAAAAATAAAATTTTATTCTTAAAATAACCGTAAAAAATAAAAAATAACATTTAAACTTGGTTCAATTCTTGCGAGTAGTATATATTTCAATCAAAAACTACACGATTGTCATTCAATTTTAACTTTTCGAAATTAATAAAATCTGGATGTTGTCCTTCCTATTACCTTCAAACTTTGAATCAAAATATTAATTCTAAATTCGTCATGTGCAAGGTGAATACAAACTCAAAATATCATTCAAAAGGAAAATAACTAGTTTATTTTTATAATGGAATCTTTTTTCAGAACTATTAATATGTGTTCACTATCAGTTGAATGACATATGTGAATATGATAATCTAATTCTTTTCTCACCAAACTCAGAGTAGCCTAATTTTTTAACTTACAGTAATTGTTGAACATAGAAATATTTACTTTAATTTAGTGAAGGGGTGTGGCCAAAATCTTATGGTTAACATATTAAAATAAAATAAAACTAGTCTAATTTTTTAGCATCAGCGGCCATTTTCTTTGTTTTGACAAGCTATTGATACAATTTTTATCAAGCTATTGATACTATTGATACAATGCCAGCATCGTTTACTGTGTTGTTATAAGAATTTATCAAATAAAAATAAGAGGTTTTACAAAGAAACACCATGTGTGTTTTTTTCCAACTTATTTATTAATGATATTTTCGAATTGTGTGTTCATCCTGTATATGATGCCATGCGAAAAAATCTGTTTCATAAATCTTTTGAAGAAAGAACGCTTCTTGGAAACTTGAGCTAATGAATATATAAAAATCTTTGAAGAATGTGTCTTTTTAAAAATCGCTGAAGATGTAGCTATATGAATCCACCAAAAATTATTTTGAAAATGGAAATACAATTTTTTTGAAAAAAAAGGAAAAGAAATAAAAGAATGTGATGTAACTTTGGTACTAAGCCACGCTGAAAAACATAAAAAAGCTACGACGGATTCAACTTAAAAGATTGTAGTTTGATTCAATCTTAAATTTATAATTTGAATACAATTTTGACGAAGAAAGAGGTTACGGATAAAAGTTTCACCACAAAAGACTAACCACCCTTTATTTAGAGGATATTTTTGACATGTCAAACAATATTATCCTTATCACTTACTGTCGGGCGTTTCAAGAGATAACCTTAGTAAAGAGAAAAATAAGATAAAAACCTGAGAAAAAGAACTCAAGAAATTTTAATTGATGATAAGATATACGCTTATCATGTAACCGTCACAGATACTTGACATTAGGTATTGCTTTCTACAAACAGGACTAAAGTAACGGATACAGATAAACCAAAAAAAAAAAAAAAACAGTGGTTTTTGAAATTTGTGTAGCAATATGTTTTATTGAAACTTTAAAATGAAACATTTAAATTTCCCTGAATAGTGTTGACGGAAAATACAAATACAAACAAACAGTATAAATCTACCATTTTGCAATCTAAAAAAGTCCATAAATTTTACATTTAATTTATGATACTTTTTTATTCTGTCTTAATAACTAAAATTAACCTAGCATCAAATGTAAAGATAGTATTAAGAGCAATTGGTGGAGATACACATACTTTCTATATAGATATTTAAAAAGGAATTTCCATCATTAGTAATAATGTTTATAAGAATAATAGTTTCTCCATGCTTTTTAAACAAAAGTGGTTCAGCTTTGGTATTATCACTGCTATTGAATTTTTATCTTATTATCATTAAATTACCATTTCATTTTGACTAAGAAGGAATTTAATTCTATTTTCAGCCTTACAACTTCTCTTGTCATAACTAACATTTTAAGGTTCTATCAATCTAGCTTTCAACCAGACATTTTGTAAAGTTATCCACTGGACTGCCTTTCGTGTTAAATCATAGAGAAATCCGGAAAGTGATCACAAATATTTTATAACATTTGGGATTTTCATTAACGATTTTGATTTTTTTATATTGATTGCGGTTTTCTCAGCAATGATTTTGACTTTTTATATTGATTTCTCAACTCGTTATACATTTAGATGGAGTATGGAGACATATGTAGGAAACAAACATCATAATACAAAGTAAAGACCAAGAACTATCTTTTAAGTCTAAATGTAAGGTAATTATGTTTTTAAAAGAAATTAATGATACAAAGATTACGTATCCAAATTTTTTAGTTTATATGTAGTTAAATAAATATGTTATAATAGAATGTAAATATGTTACGAATGCATTAAAAGAAATTTTGTTTTAATAAATTTAAACAATCGCCTAACAACTGGTAATCATTTTATCACAGCGTTTTATGCAAATCATGCTGCAAATAATATTGATGTTATATTTATTGTGGTTGGTTTAATTTTTAATGACTAGTCATAAATGATTATACTGTGCCAAAATATGACCATTCAGATTTAATATTTTTAATAAAAAGGAGCAAGACAGACTTAATTTCTCTTACATCACTATAATCTGATAATTATTAAATTCTTGGGTAATTAATATTTGACGTCGCAAAGTGCTGCAGCTGACCGACCGCTAAATATATGTTAAGCTACTAATAATATATAACGCTAATAATTATATGCAAAGTAATTGTATAACACATTTCAAACGTACTCATCTATTCTTTACCAGTGTGTGTTTTCATCATTATCTTAAGTATTGATAAAATGTATGTCAATTATGTTGATATATTTATGGAATAAATTCATTCATTACTAAGATAGGCAAGAATTACTAATGGATTTTGATTTCATTAATTCTGTCATGATTCATTTTCATTACCTTCTGCATGATGAGGCATTCTAGTTTAGATTTTTAAGATCACCTTTAAGTATTTCCTTAACCACAGGTAAAAACATTTTACTTTAAATGCATTTATAAGCGATACATTCAAATGTTTATAATTAAAATTTCCCATTTAAGTTGATGATGAAGCATTTAATAAATATTTTCTATCATTGAAAAAACAATTCCTTCTGCTTTTGTTTTCCTTCGAAAATCATTCATTTACCATTATATATTGCGCTGTTCTCATCACAAACTTATACAATACATGTTACTTTTTCTAACTGGTGATAATTGCATAAATTTGTTTAATAGTGTGTGACAGAATGCGTCAAGATTTAATTTTCGTCTAATTATCAGCGAAAGTCTAAGCCATAAAACTTTAAAATTCACTTCTTTCAGAGACTTCAGTGTGAGTGGAAGGTGGTATCCTATGAATCACAAATTGGCAAAAGTGAGGCTTTTAAACATTAGCGCACACATAGGCCGAGGACTCAGCCTCTTCAGTGGGTCAATAATCTGAGCATGCTTCGGAATTCAACATTGGGTACTTTGCATTAGGACCTATCACAGATCTGAAGGAGCCCATATGAGTTTCGTTTAATCTGCAAGCTTTCTTGCCAGATACACAGGCGCAGATAAAAAATAGATTCCATCAATATCTGTTAAGAGTGGTAATATTTTTTTTCAACAAAAGGAAGTCAGAAGCGTTTAAATTTTTACATGTGTTATTTTTTTATTAAATAGATTTCATGAAGGTAGTAAAGTATTAATTATTTAAGTCTTTTATACATGTATGTATGTTTTGGAACTGAAGTTTATCAATATGACAGTAATAAAAATTTTAGAAATAACTAATTAAATCATTTTGTAATTGTGTGTGAATATAATTCTTAAACTTCCGTAGTCACAAAATAATGTATAACTTTCTTAATTTCAATGTCAATAATTTTTCTAGCTCTAATTAAAATTATATCATTTTTTCCTGATATTTATATAACAAATTTCGCGAGCATGAGCTTCCATATAACTTAAATAATTAAAGCATTTATTGTTGTCAAGTCTTTAACCTAGGGTCTTCAAGGCAGAAGCTGACAATACTCCTCTAGAACCACCACCCCCTCAATTATCCTACAACCATTCAGAAATTAATAAACCGAAAATGTTTAAAATTATAGCAATCGATAACATAAAATTACTTAGAAATATTGTACTAAATAAAGAGAATAATTTTTAACTAGTACAATACAGAAAGGATTTTTTCCTAATGTATCTTGTGATAGTTTATCCTTCCTGTAATATTTTCTAGCGCCCACCGTACGCACGCGCACACACACACAACTGTAGAGTAATGTTTCCTAGAAGCTGTGCAAACGTATTAATGAACAAACAGCAAATTATATTAGATAAATATCTATTAAATTCAGTTATGCTAAAATCACATTAATCTTGCTTATTTTCTATTTTTCTACAAAAGAGAGTCAGAACTCAAGCTTTTGTCAATATTTTATGTCTAAGTTTGAAACATTAATATTAATTTTTAATATTATCATTTTGACAATCAGCCAAACTTATTTATATTTATTTTATATTAATCAAATCAAATAGATTTAGATTTTGTAGATAGATTTTTAAAATTTTTCAAATAACTATGAGGAAATTCTGTCATATTTTATTTCTGTTTTATATATGCACATTTTATAATACTTCATAATTAATTATCATATAAATAATAACTTATTATATATATATATGTGTGTATATATATATATATATATATATATATATGTATATATATATATATATATATATATATATATATATATATATATATATATATATATATATATATATATATATATATATATATATATATATATATATATATATATATGTTTCAAAAGTTCCATAAATATATTTAGAAATATGTGAAAATATAGCTAAAACTTTAGAAGTATTTCTTAATTTCATGCTATCACATATTTCCTTCTCCACTGCGTGTGCATGTGCCAAGAATGATAACTACTGCTTTCTCAGCAAGAATAAATGCAACTAATTCACTCCCTTATGCGTCAAAAATGACCTATAATGGTGGAATCTCGTTGCGTTATACGTGAATGAGTTGACAGATGTTGTGCAGCTGTGTCAACAAATGATGAGAAGTGATTCTTCAATTCAATTAAAAAGTTTTTCGGAAATCTTCCTTCAAAAATTTTATCGATTCAAGACTTGACGGAGTGTTCGAAGAATTGAATTGAAGAGTAGGACAGATAAAATAACTTCAGTCTTTGAAATTATCTTTCTACAAATTTTTGTTACTGTATATTTACAAATCAACTATATAAAACCACAAGTAATATGATTTACAGGAAGATGTGTTTTTCATTCCAAATAATATGTTCTGTACATTTGTTCTATTACAATTAGCTGATCTGTCTGACATTGTTGCTATTTTTCAATTAATGTGGTGGTATCCTTCTAAATTTTAACATTGGTATTAATATAATTATGCTACGAAACTATTATGCAATTATTTAATTTATAGAAATAAAGTTCATTAATAATTCAATAAAGCATGCTAAAAATTATCAATAAATTATTAAATGTATGAGATATATCCAGTTTTATTTTGAATTCGAATATCAATCCAGACAATTATCTCGCTGTTCTCAATTTTTAGTAAGTTTTACGTGAGACGTACCACTTTTACACTTGGGTTAAGAATGAAAGGTAAATATAAGATTATGGATGGCAAAAGACATTTGGAATGTGCAATCGAAATGCTCTTACCAATTATTTATATAATAGATTAAATAAAGATTTGAATTTAGACGACAGATCAATTTGCTGAAAAAAATTTTCAACTTTTGGCTTAATCAATATCTCTTTACAAGTAAGCGATTCAATTTTAAAATTATTATTGAGGGAAAATTTGAAAATAAACAATCTCCGATTGCTAAGACAATTAATAGCTTTCATAAACATTGCAATTCTGCATAAGAGATTGTATGCTGCTATGAAATAACATGAGTTGATTGCTGTATATGAAAATTTTTAAAATTGTTCTTAAGAACTTTGTCTTAAATTTTCCTGAAACAAACAATATTAGTGAATACAATTAATATTATTTTAATTTTGAGATTAATATATTTATAAATGAAGATTCAAAAGATTAAACGTAATAAAAATAATTCCATGGTTTCTGAGTTTTTGTTCCGATGAAATTTCCAAGACTTAGATGATCTATTTATTTATTTTGAATATATGTAAAAAAATATTCTACATATATACAAAAAATAATGTTCCACTAAAACTATCATTGTATTTAATAAAAGTGTGCTTTAACTGTAAATATAATAAAAATATTTTAAACGCAATAAATTTAAATGTATAATATCATATTTAGTACATATACTGCACGTGCATTTAACTCCTAAATAAACTGCTTTTGGAAATACATATGTATTCCTTTTGTTTGCTCAGACGAATAAGATTATTAAAGTTTTCAGACATCTCACTTTTACTGTTAAAAGACGAGAGAGTTGATTTCGTATTTCCAAAAGTTTCCTGTGAACAACGATAGTTTTTTTTTTTTTTTACAAATGTGATATTTCCTGAAGATTAGTTCACTTTGTAATTCTCAATTATATACATAAATATTAATATGTATTTATATTTAACTATTTTACAAGGTTGTTAAAAGCTCATTGCAGTAGAGAAATATTACAACACTAATTATCTAAGAAATTTCAAAATACGGGCACAAAAATATTCAAATGTAACATTAATATTTCGCTTATTTCTTATATAGAAGTCGCTCCTTTCATTTCAAGCATCTTACTTTAAAGACTTTAAAATATAATTGAGATTCTCATTGTACAAGTTTGATAGACTTACGAAATATATTTAGTTAATAAAAAGGTTAAATTATTTATACACCTTACTGGTTGTCAGATAGAGAAAATTTATTTTTAAAATCACACAAAATAATTGTCAACTTTTTAAAAATTCTTGTTTGCGAACTTGTTAAAAATTAAAAACATATTTCGACAAAAGTACCAAAAAGCTCAAACGCAGTTGAACCTACTAATCAAGTTCTATAGAGCAGACCAAATTGAATGGATTTAATAACTTGATTGGAGTCAAGCATATTTTAAAAGCGATTTACAAACATCTTTGAATTTTTTCAATCTGAATTAGCAAAAACAACTGCAGTCTCTTAATAATACTCAATTGTTAAGGAAAATTACAATACCCATCTACTAAGCTAACATTGTCTTTTCCCTCATCATAAATATCTAAATAAGGAAGAAAACTGATTTGTGCAAGTATGCGAATCAACTTTTCAAAGAATAAAAACAGTTTTGAATAGGAAATAAAATGACGGGGCGAATTTTTGGTACCTAAGTCAGCAAAAACATAATAAATATTTCTTTATTGGACCTCCCTTTGGAAAAAGTACCTAATGGACGTCCAGACACTCGAAGATTCGAGGAGTCAACACATGACTCGTAAAAAGGAGTTTTCGAAGAATTTTATAATCTTGGTTGCTGGCTTACTGTTTTCAGGCATTTTAAAATTCAAAAAAAATTTATTATATTAGTAAATTTATATGAAATCGAAAAGAATATTTACAAGAGAGATTGAATAAGTTTATATGAAGTAAAATAGCTGTGCAATTTTTTCAAACATTTTTATACAAATAATTGCTTTCAGGAACACATTTCAGATTTTATGATTATTATTTTCTCTATATTAATACACACACACACACACATACACACACACACACACACATATATATATATATATATATATATATATATATATATATATATATATATATATATATATATATATATATATATATATATATATATATATAATACATAATCGTGTTGTGATAAACATTTTTAATTGTGTTATGCCTTAGATATTTATTTAACTATAAGGTAAACAAGAAAGTTCTTGGTGTTTTCGCGTTGCCATTGAATGAAGGGAGAATAAGTATGAAAATTAGTGTATGACGTGAATGAGACAGTGGTCTTTCGAGAGTAGGAATATCAATCATTTTAAAAGCAAGTACGCCGCGCACATTCATCAATCGTCACTCGTACAGTAACGAAAAGAAATGGACGTGTCGAAGTAGCTCGTTCGGTGTTGATTGCTTTACGAATTCAAAATGGGCTCATCAGCTGCTACATCATCTCGCCGAATATATGAAGCGTGTGAAGATAATGCAGTGAATGAACACCAAGAGATAAACACCTGAGGATGGCAAGGCTTTGGTTTCACAAATTCAGTTCGAAAGATTTGTTCCTCTGAGAGGAAACTGGTGTCTGGTGGACTAGTCGTCAAATGATTCACTATGAGCTACTACCAACTGGCCAAACGCTGGCCATTGCTGACCTGTACTCGCAGCAATTGGAACATTAGCAACAGAGGGAGTCAGTACTAGTTAATTGCAAAGGTATACTGTTCTTGGCCGATAACACAAAGCCGCATATTGCGTGGGTGGCTAGGAATACCATACAGAGTCTTGGTTGGAAGACTTTTTACCGTCCTCTTTACTCACCTGACCTTGTATCACCATTTCCTGGACATTCATCTTCGTAGAAAATCCTTCACCAATGAAGCAGACTTGCACCTAGCAGTCACAGACCTCTTTGCGTAAAACACCCGAGTTTAACGCAAGGAAACTGTGCAAATTGGAGACAAGTTGACAAAAGGTGCTAAATGCCGATGGTGATTACTTCGAGAACTAACACAATAGGCCATACTTTCAGTAGGTCATGTACTTTTGGGTCATTAAAAACATCAAGAACTTGTAGAATTGTAAAAAGCATAATATTGCATTTTATATCAGATTCCTACAGTAGTGATTAGTTTTTGATGGTTTTATTTTAATTATTTATATAAATTTTTATATCTAGGAATAAAATTAACTAAATTAAGAGTTCTCGTAAAATAGGAATCTTTAGCTTAAAAATAAATAAAATACTTAAATATTTATCCTAAAAAATTGAGTCACACATCATCAAAAATAAGTCTAAAAAACCAGAACAATTGAGCTCATAACAATTGAAAAAACTAAATGAATAAATAATAATAAATTATATTGTTGTCAAGGAAATACGTTACTAAAATTCTAAAAAAATATATATATAAATGAAAGCAATATACACACTATTTTAAATGCAGAAATGAAAATGAGAAAATTATCATGGATTAATCTTCCTAGAATCTCATTTTGCATGATGAATTTATCAAAAATCCATTCCGATTACAAAAATTCCTATATCATTATTTTCTCCACAATAATATTAATAAAACTAATCCTACACAATAATATTTTCTCAGAGAGAAACAATTCAAAATGAAAGAAAACTGAAATTAAGACTGTTCCTTTCCTGCTATAAAACGTACAGATGTGACCTAATAGAAATGCCTTATATATAGCAATGTTTAAAAAAACAAATAAATGAAATATTTTTTAAAAATATTCCTTTCTGTATAATTCTTTAAATTCAAGCAGATAAACACATGCGCTGGATGAAATCTAATGAGTGAATTGTAGAAGGGACTATTTTGGATGGGTAAACCACAAATAATATGAGCTCCTTTAGAGAAAAATATTGTTAGTTTTGCTTCAGAAAAAATCCAAAAACAAAAGTTTTTTCGTAAATAAATTTCAAAAACTATTACTCATTGTTGGAGCTAATATCACTTTACATTCTAAAAAATAACAATTCTATAATGAAAAAGATTATTCAGAGAAATTAGCTTTTAAATTAGTTTTGAATTCGATAATTCTAATATTGAAATAAGCAAACTGTATGATTTTAATATTTCATATATTTTTCTGATTGATTTTCACAGATTGATCACTAATTAAGCTCTTTAAATATAGTATTTGTTTTAATTTCATACACTCATTTTACAACTATAATTAACCAAATTTTTAATTGCAAAAGGAATTGCTTTTCTGATCAATCATTATATGTAGTTGCTGTTCCATTTACATTTTTACAGTTATGACAATGACAAAATATGTTTCTAATGAATATAATATATATATATATATATATATATATATATATATATATATATATATATATATATATATATATATATATATATATATATATATATATATATATATATATATATATAAACAAATATTGTGTTGTTTCGAAACAAACAATTTTGATAAAAGAAACCAATAGTAATGATGATGAAGCAAATAATAAAAAGAACGCTCGTAACTCAAGAGCTTTATTAAAAACAGCTGGATAAAGGAAAACTGTTTAGTTATGAAATTCGGATTCATCACTAACAAACAGATGTTTCATCCTCTTTAAATAAAAAAATAAATATGGTAAAATATTTTGAAATCAAAAGACTTATTTTTATATTCTCGCAGCAAATGATCGAGATAAAATCTAGAAAACAAAAAATATAGAATAGTTATTATATTAACGTATCTTATTACTTTTAAATTTCTTATTCCTTTTATTGTAACGGAAATATATTTCTATTTTATAAAAAAACTAGTGAAATAATCTAGGTATTTAAAAAGGAATGCGAAAGAATCCTATCCATAAAAGTGAAATATCAGAAAACCTTTCATTTCCTTTTAGATTAGTGTATTTTTGTGTGTTCACACAAACTCGGATTGAATAAACCAATCAGCAGCTGTAAAATTAGAAATTTTAGTTTTCTAAACATTTTTAAATGTTTTAAAATGTCTTTACCACTACTTTGTTCTTTATATCAACTATATTAATCAATAATTAAAAACTCAATCTCTAATTCATAAAAAAATTCATTATATAATTTTTACTGACACAGGTGAGAAAATGTAAAAGCATAATTTAAACGAAAGTTTATTATAATAATATATTAATTCATAACTTTATTGATGTAAAAATTAATTCTCTCAAGTATTTAATAAAATATTGATTTTTAATATATTCTGTAACATTATTTTCAGACATGAGAAATTAAAATAGGAGAAGCTCCTGAAAAATTTTGTTTTTATTTAAAACTGTTCTGAATTGTGTAAAATGGAATTAAATTACATTATTGGTATGAGAATCTTGTTAATTTAGGCACATTATTGGTATAAAACAAGATAAAACCGTATTATATTGACAACTATTTAACTTATGTATTTGGAAATGCTGTTTTGTGTGAATGAAACCACTTTTGTTCGAATTCATAATTGTTAATAAATATAATTTAACATACAATGCAAAATACATCACAATTAAGTCTGATCAACACAAAAAAAAGATTCATTTCACATTAAATTTCATTCGTGCCTACTTTTCACCATATAAAATGTTTTCCAAAAAATATATATATATTACTGGAATAAATTTAATGAGTGTTACTATTTTCGAATATAAATCTGTCATTTCCATTACAATCATATTTTCTAAAATCATATCATTAAATTTGAAAGCTTTAAAACAGGCTGCAAAATCATGGAAAAAATGCTGCAAAAATAAATGTGACACCATAAAATGAAAACATAAAAATGAAACTTACGTCCACAATAAGCCATCGTAAGATTTCCGATTACAGGTGAACTACTCGAACGTTAGAAGCACAAGTGTTAAGAGTGCGCTTGAGAGAAAAGCTTCTACCTTTGCTATCGCTTATATAGTGTTTGTCTTTCCGTAGACTGAACTTTGCAACCAGACAAAGGAAAAGTGCGCGCGCATTACGTAGGTGGGAACTTATACCATCTTTTGGACTCTGCACGTGTCAGATGTGGTTTACTTTTTGGAAGAAATCTCTCATTGTCACATTTCTATGAATCCTCCTCTTTGGTTAGATAAGAGACATTTTTTCCTCACTTTCTTATTAGAAAAACAAAGAAGTAGAGAAAAGGTTTATAGTTATCAACGAGTAGTTACTATCGTTTCTGAGATAAATATATGAATTGCTATTATCTAATTCAACCCCATTTCCGAAAAACCAACTTCAGCTGCTATCCAGTTGTAAAAAAGTTTCACGTATGGCTTTTTATTTCATCAAATAAAAAATTTTTCAAATATGCACATAAATTAATTTGAGGGCTAATTGTGACTATGCATTTATATATTGAGACGACCTAAAGAAAGAGTAACTGATGAGAGAGAGATTTTTTTGGGGTTTTATTTTTTATTTATGATGTTTTTCATATATGTGCTTAAGCATTCATGCTAAAATTGATTTCAGTACGCAAAAAGGAAAGAGTTTCGTATCACTAAACTAAAAGTTAATTTTTACCCTAATATACCTAGTGAGAATTCTTACTGACACATTCGGGTGTCATTGTGATTCGGTATCCAAACAGTTATTCCGTTAAGTACTTTACCGGAAATTGCGCTTCAACTATCTAGAGAAATTTCCAAAATCAGCCTACATTTTCTAATTTCACTTGTTACAATTTTCATCTCCAATGGATTTGCGAAATGAAACTAAAAGCAGATTAAAAGCTGGCACCATGTTGAAACTAATAATGTTTATTTGGATTTCATTGATCACTAGAAAATAGAATCAATATTGATATTAGTTGACCGTGACACATTAATTTTATCATCATATCCTTCCCATAGTAAAGTTATAATATTACTTGTGTAAATTCAAACAGCACTCATGAGATTTCAAAAAAATTCAGGATAAATTATAGATATTGTACTCATTAAGAGAGTCAGACTAAATAAAAGTTCCTCTGGCTGAGCAATTTTTTCTGGTGATTTTTTCCGAAGAATAAAAAATAGAACTCAAAGCTACTTTAATTTATTGCCTAAACTTCCTTCTAAAAATATCCTGAAAAACATCTGGTGTATGTATCTATTGTTTACTTACTCCTGGCAAATTTTCTTTACTTTTCATTGCTCAATTTTCTTTTAAATGCATCAAAGTTATTTTGTTTGCTTGAAAGCTACTAGAGAAAGAAAACGAATTACGGATATGAATATTGGAATTTTTTAATAGGTATTCTCATGTAACATTAAATGTTTCAAAAGAAAATCTGTAACATTCTTTTTTCTTTTTTCATGAATATTAAGAATTTTTGAGAAAAATACCATTTAGTAATGATTAATCTAATGATTGAAGTCAATATCAGCGTTTTAATTGATTTAATATCTAACGTGTAAAAACTATCACAAATTTATCGAGTTAAACCGTGTTATTTTTTCTCTCTTTTACTTGAATTGTAATTTAGAATGAAGTTACTACTTATCCTAATTTTATTGTTATAACCATACAATTAATACCGTATCATTTATTCAATAAATACTAATAACCTGCTTTCTCAGAATTTTTATTTATTATGAGAGAAAATCAGAACAATTTCGTCATTCTGTGTAAATATCTATGCATAATTATATATAAGTAGCATAATTTTTATGTTTCTCAAAATACATATTGTATATTCAATGAAAATGAAATAAATTATCTTTAAAATTATAAAAGAATACTTTTGTGCTTGTATTTTATTCCATTATCATCATATTTTAAGAGCTACATTTTTGTTTGATTAGCAGTTTCATGTTCACGGAAAAATATGAAAACCCAAAAGAAAAATACATGAATTACTCGAAGTGAAATTGATATATAATGCGTCTCATTTAATATAGACAAATAAACACTTGATAACTAAAAACTCTCATTGCTACAAATATTAGACCCTTTCTCTAGAATGTTGAGAAAGTTTGTAGAAAATAATTTCCTCTGTCAATTATTTGGTGTTACAACTTTAAATGGTCGAACTTTTGATCAATTATTTACAGGCGCAACACAAAAGAATTTGCCGTGTTCACCAAATGATTGAACAGACCTCAGCGTAAAGACATGTGGATCTGTCCTCCAGTACATTATATAGAATTTGAATTTTAGCGAAACATTTATTGGCTGGTTGGGAGATTGATGATCGCGTCTCTTGTGTAAATGAAAGACAGTTCAATTTTCATCCTTTTAAAGACTATTACCTATTCTAGGTAAAACTGTTTATTGAATTAATGGATCGTTTTTGATGGAATTATACAAAGATGACAACCCAGCTCAAGCATATAAATTGTCATTTAAGCTTAATTTAAAATCAAGAAACAGTGCTTCAATTTATTGTATTAACACATTCCTATTATTATTAAAAAAGCATGGATTTCAATAGATTATGCAAATTTAAATTTGCCACAAATGTAGTTTAGACATATTACTATATAAATAATACTATTAAGGAAACACGTTTATAAATATATGTCCTATGTTGTATATACAGCAGATATATTTTTGATATATTTCTGGCGCAAGCTGCAAATCATGTCCGCATCTATATTCTCTAAATTATCAGAAATCACTGCCTATCGATTTCTAATAATTTAGAATATAAATGTATCTTTTAATTAATATCATTTAAGAAAGAATGAAGCTACATACTAATTTTTACTTCACTTAAGGAATAATTTAACAGCTTGTAATGCTTTTTTGGGCTTCTACTGCATGCATCAGAAGTTAGACATGACTTTTGAGATGATTTTCAATTGAAAGTTGTATTAATAAATTGGAAGAGATATAAACCCTAAAAATTCTTAAACATCAATGCCGATATGCTAGCACTGAATGATGATGGATGTTGCATTTTGCAACATCCATCATCATTCAGTGGCTAAATATAAAATCGAGAACTTTTATTTCAAAGAACACTGGGTCACAGTGAAACAGTATCTTACTAATACGTTAATGCCTTACAACAGGGGTCTAGTCAATGATTTTTTAATCGACACCTCTGCATATTTAATGGTGGTTAAATTTTCGTACCCTTACCCAAGTAACTTCATTTATAACAACTGTAAAATTTTATGTTCTATTGTGCTATTATCCAAGTACTATACATGTGTTTATTGCAAGAAAAACAAATGCTCGCCCATAGGTATAAATTATATTCATATGATCAAGTGAAATTTAGGAAAGTAGATTCAACATTGAGTAATAGGGTTACTGGTCACGAAGATTGCTTAAATCAATCCACCAAAATGGCTACTGTTTCAACCTGCATATGAATGGTTAGAACTCTGGTTTTCAGTTTTAGCTACCTAGCTCCATTAGAAATTTTCCATGGTTTCAATTACACTTTAAATTGTAGATCTCAACCGAAATATTAATCATCGTTTTCATAACGGGACATTAAGAAACAGTCATATTGCTCCATAGTTTTGATAGAAATGTTTGCTCTCTTAGTATTTGATTTAGATTGTTGGTTTATAAATTTAACTACTGAGAGCAGTGATGTTTGTCTTATCGTATGGGCTTTAATCGATAGATATATAATATGAGAGTTTTAAATAAGAAAAAGAAATTAAAAGGCTTAAAGAGTTTTTCAGTTTATTCTATGAACCAGTTTGATATTCTGTTTTGTATTTAAAAAAACAGCATAGCGTATTTAAAAAACAATAAAAAACCTTGAAATATTTGCATTTTCTAGTTTTATTATTCTTATTTGAAGTAGACCTGATCACAAAACATTTTATGATTAATATAAAACTGTGATATTTATTATACCATTCAATGTGGCCATTCAGCGTAATTAAGACGAAATCAAGTGCAACAGCCATTCTTTTGATGACGTGTATTATTTAATGAATGTAACCTCTTTTTCCTAATCGTCAGAAGAGAATAAATGACTTTCTCTTCCGACGTTTAAGAAAAAGAGATTTCCTAAGACAAATTAACATACCATTTCAAGGTTTTATTTGCATTGAAAGGAAAATAATTTTATTTTGTAATACTTGAATGATTATCTAAGATATTTCATACTACTATCATATTTTAGAGTCTACAGTGATACAATATGTAGTGTCTAACTCTGCCATTAAGTTGAAAAATTTGTGAGATTGACTTCTATGCTGAGTTTCATGTGTAGATGAATGTGTAAGGATTCTTAGTAGTGTAGATTCTAGCCAGCCTTCTGGTTGAGTTCTGAAAGTGACCATAGATAAACAATCAACCTATGTGGTATTTAAAAAAATGCCCGTTATATTTAGGTACACATTATTTGAAAACAAGTGAAAAATTCAGCAATCATAACCATTTGTGAACTTATTGAATAGGCCTCTTTGTATAGTGAAAGGAAAAGTCACCTACATGAGAGGTACTGGTTGGTTGGCTGGGTTTTATGGCGCAATGTCCAAAACTGGACATGCTATGCCAAAAAACATAGATATTTTCTTTTTTATTTATTTATTATCCTTCTAATTATTTAAATTTTTTTAAACCCAAACAACATTTATCTTAAACTTTAAAAAACAAAAATAAGTGTTTATATAATTTTAAAATCTGTTGATAAAATATTAAAGAAGATATATCATAATATAATTTTAAAATTTAAAAAAATAGCAGTTAAATACAATGTAAAAAACCTATTTCCCTTAAAAAAGCGAATAGGTTTCTATGGGGTGGATCCCCTATTAAATCAAACAAAGTTATAAAATCAGTACTAAAAAAATGTAAACGTTGGTTAAAATCATGACATGAAATTAAAATATTATAGACAGTAAATGGTTCATTTCACGCTTCACACAAAGGATTTAGTTCACTTAAAAACAAATCCTAAAAAAATTTATTTAATAATATAGCACTTCGTAACGGTAAAACTGATAATGAGTTGAGAAAATGGTATGTAACTTGTTTCCGACCTGCATGTTCCACAATTCCTGCCAAAGATCATATATAAAACTTTTTATATCCTTTCTCACCTCAGAGAGTGGAACCGATGATAAAACTGGATCTGATGCAGTCTTTGCAGCTGCATCCGCTCTCTCATTTCCATCAAGACCTACGTGACTTGGTATCCAACAAAATATGTCATATCCCTTGCCTGCAAGGGATTCTAATGCTCTGAAAATCTTTGACACAACCGGATGGCAAGTAAAATTATTTCCTCTCAAAGCTTCCAAAACACTCATGCTGTCAGTGTACACACAAAAGTGACGATGGTCATCTGTATTCACATGCTGAAGCGCGTAATAAATAGCTTTTGCTTCAGCAGTAAAAGATGGATCAGGACGAATGCAGGCTGTAACTAAAAACTGTATTATGAATAAAAATTCCACAGCTCACATGCCCTGCTATTTTAGAAACATCTGTGAATACAGGTGTGTATGACTGATACTGACAGCGATGGGAGGAAAATAGCATTTGAAAAACAATACGTGTTGTGTCTGCTTTTCGAAACTGAGCAAAAGCGTCGTTAAACTAATTGTTGGATCATACTAAGGTGGATGAAGAAAATGATCAGTTGTTTCAATCCGAACATCACAGCTGAGAGAACATAATCACATGAACATCAGGTCTAAGAGCCACAGATGTGATTTAGTTCATGTTAGAAAAGGTGGGATGCTCATTGGACGAGCATCATATATAGTCTTTTAAGAGAGGCATTAGGAGCCATGGAACGTAGTGGATGATCAGGGGTCGACATGATCTTTGCATAATAACTGAGAGACTGCTGCATTCGTCTCAGGTCTAAAGGTAATTGTTGACAAATCACGTATAGACTCTGGACGGGGGAGGTGCGGAATGCTCCAGAACATATCCTCAAAGCAGAGGGATGAACTATGTCCAATCTTCATAAAATGGCAGATCTAGCCTATCCATAAACAACACATCCGTAGTCAATGCGGGATGGAATCAATGACTAATAAATTCGAAGTAGTGATGTACGATCTGCACTCCAAGATGTATTTGACAACACGTTGAGGATATTAATCGATCGCTCACACTTCTTCCGCAAATACAAAACATGCGGAAGAAAGGATAATTTACGGTCAAAGATAATTCCCAGAAATTTTATTTTATTGACTACTTGTATTGGAATGCTGTTGGTATTAATAACTGGATCATTGTGAAGGCTAGTCTTTCTACAGAAGTTGACACATCTACTCTTGCTTTGTGATAATGTATGGCCATTCTATGCACACCATGCAGCAAGCTTATTAACTGCTATTTGCAGTTGTCTCTCAATTAATCGCATATTTGACCCCTGACATGATATTTGCAGGTCGTCAACATAAGGTGCACCATTTACAGAAGGTGGTAACTGATGGAGTATGATACTTATGAAAAGGCTAAAAATAGTGACACTTAAAATATTAAATTAAAATACAAAAGACATAGTATATAGTGTAAATAAAATTCATATTTTAAAAATATAAAATTGCTTAGTGAAATATAAATTTTAAATAAGCCTAAAATTTAAATAAAATGGAGAATACCTATTGCTCTCAAAAAGTCAAGGAGATTTTTATTTGATGGTTCTCCCAGTAAATCAAATAATGTTAAAATATCTGTTTTAAAAAAATGTAAACGTAAATGGTTAAAATCATGACAATTTAAAATATAATATATTATATAAGGTTCATCACACGTTTTACACAATGGATTTAATTCGTTTAAGAACAAATGTCTGTTTGGGAAATATGTGTGTCCGATACGAAGGCGAATCAGACGAACATCAGCACTTCGTAACGGTAAAATTGTTAATGAGGTGATGTATGGAAATATGGCATGCAATTTATTAGTGACCTATATGTTCCAAGATTCCTACCAAAGATATTGAGTAAATTTTTTAACACACCTTCTCACATCCAACAAGGAAATGGATGGAAGAGATGGGCCGGATGCAGATTTAGCAGCTGCATCAGCCCTCTCAATGCCATCGAGACCTACTTGACTTGGGATCCAGCAGAAAATAATGTTATATCCCTTGCCAGCAATTGAATCTAATGCTCGGAAAATTCTAAACACAACAGGATGGCAGTCAAAACTACTGTTCCGCAAAGCTCCAACACACTCAAACTGTCAGTGTACACACAATAGTTGAAAGTATCACTTGTATTCATCTGCTGAAGAGTTTGATAAATGGCTGTTGCTTCAACAGAGAAGATGGAACAGGATGCGTGGAGGCTATATCTTAGAGTTTTATTTTCGATAACTACAGCACAACCAACGTGTCCTGCAGATTTTGATCCATCTTTGAAATTTGGTGTATACGTGGCGTACTAACAGCGATGTGAGGCATATAGCTGCTGGAAAACAGTAGTTGTTGTGTCTGGTTTTCTATAACCAGCAAAAGGATTGATAATTTTAATCTGTGGATCATACCAAGGTCGATGAGATAAATAGTCCGTTTTGTCATAACGGACATCACATAGGTCAAATAAAAAACACTAGATTTTGTTCGTGTGAGAAAAGGTGGAATGCTGTACGAACGAACATACTGCCTCATTAGTGCAGGTGTAGCAGTCATGGAACGTAATGGATGATGAGGGTCAGACATGATTTTTGCATAATAATTGAGAGACAGCTGCATTCGTCTCAGGTCAAATTGTATTTGATAACAAATTGCATATAGACTCTAGATGGGTGACGTGCGGAATGCGCCTGAACATATTCTAAAAGCAGAGTGATGTATTGTATTTAGTCTACGTAAAACAAAAGACCTAGCAGATCAATATACAACACACCCATAGTCAGTACGAAACAAAATTAATGATTGTTAGACACGATGTAGATACGTGCGATCAGCACCCTAAGATGTATTAGATAGCACCTTGAGGATATTAAGCAATCACTCGCACTTCTTCCGCAAATGAAGAACATACGGAAGAAAATTTAACTTTCAGTCAAAAATTATTCCCAGAAATTTTATATCGTTGACAACATGGAGAGGTGTATTATTTATGCAGATAGTAGGATCATTATGTAGGCTAGTCTTCCTGCAGAAATGGACACAATTACTCTTGCTAGGAGACAGCGTGTGGCCATTCTCAGCACACCATGCAGCGAGTTTATTAACTGATGTTTGTAGTTGTCTCTCAATTAAACGCATGTTAGAACCCTCACATGATATTTGCATATCATCAATATAAAGCGTGCCATAAACAGGAAGTGAGATTTGATGAAGAATGCAACTGATGTAACGGTTAAAAAGTGTAACAATTAAAATCGAGCCTTGGGGCACACCCTCGGCTTGATTAAATGTATTGGACAAAAAAGTACCAATACGAACTTTAAAACCATGAGAGCGTAAAAAGTTTTGTATAAACATCGGCAAATTACCCCGAAAGCAAAAATCATACATCCTACGGAGAATTCCATAACGCCACTAACTTTCGTATGCCTTCTCGATGCCAAATAAAATGGAAACCAGATGGTTCCTCCGCACAAATGCGTTGCGGATTTGGGTTTCCAAATATGTGATATTATCAAGAGTGAATCTTCCTTTACGGAAGCCACTCTGATTGATATGAATTTATTTACTTATTTCTAAGACTTATACGAGACGAGCGATGACCATATGTTCGAGAGTTTTACAGAAGCAACTTGTCAGAGCTATTGGTCGATAATGTAAAGGAATAGAAGGATCCTCACCAGCCTTAAGGACTGGAATAACTATTGCTTCTCTCCAGAGTGCTGAAAATTTATTTTCAGTCCAGATCCTATTGAACAAAAACAGCATGTTCAACAGGGAATCTGGACTTAAATGACAAAGCATTTCATAGCTGATTTCATGAGATCCTGGACTTGTATTATAGGCCTGCTGTAATGCTCTCTTCAGTTCCAACTTCCGAAATTCACAGTTGTAAGGCAATATTTGTCCATGGTTGAAACGAATTGGTGTTCGCTCAGCACGACTCTTTGTCCTTAAAAACTAAGGACTGTAAGAGCCGTTGCTTGGGACGCTAGGAAAGATTCCACCAAAGACGTTAGCAATGTCGCTAGGAAAAAAGTATACAGCAGCTCCGGATTTAAAAATGGGAATAGAGAATTCCTTATATATTCCATTGGCTGCTTTCACTTTTCTCTGCAGCTGTTTACTGAATGTGGAAGTTGTAATTGAAGATATATAGCGAGACCTGGATTAATTTTTACTTCGAAGACGAGCTCTGCGAGCTAATGCTTTTGTTCTCTTAAATGCGATAATATTCTCCGTTGTGGGTACCTCCTAAATAGCCCCCATAACTTCCCTTGTTTTTTATATGTTTCTTGGCATTCTTTGTTCCACCAAGGTTTGCAACGTCTGTGTGGTATAGGGGAACTCTTAGGTATTGATGCAGCAGCTCCATTAATAATTTAGTGACTTTAAATACGGCATCATCAATATCATCTATCGCAACCATTTCATTATCAATAACTGCCAACTGCGTGAATAATGTCCAATATGCCCGACTGTACACGTAAGTAGGTAGACGTTGTCCTACACTACTACATCCAGACTGAGGGATGACGAGGGGAAAATGATGGCTGTTGTGCAGATCATTTCCTACAGTTAAATTTAACAATCACAGAAGAGTTGGTGAACAAATGCTCACATCGAGAGAGTGAAATGTTCTTGTGGATCTATATGGGAGAATTTGTATCATCATTTTCACAGAAAAAACTATGGCCGTTAAAGTCATCTAACAGCAGAAATGGTGTTGGCAGCTGATCTATTAAGGCATCGAGTTCCTCTTGGCGGATGACATCATGTAGTGGCAAATACAAGTTACAGACTGTCAACACGCATGCTTTAGGAATTCGTACAGCTACAGCCTGTAGTGTAGTATTCAAAGGTTGGGCAGTGCTGGAAAAATTTTTGGATGTTAATATACAAACACCTCCAGACACGGCACCATCGTCACCACAGTCTTTTCCAAAGCTTTTAAACCCATGCATGGAGAAGTTTTTGCTGGACTTCAGGAAAGTTTCCTGAAGTGCAATACATGCGGGATTATTAACTGAAATTAGAGACATGATGTCATCAAGATGTGAACGTTAACCATGGCAGTTCCAAGAAATGAAGGATATTATGTTTAAGATTGAAAAGCTCTGTTCCCGGAGCTGAATGGCATGTCATCTGACATCTCCAAAAGCGATAGATCTTCTTCCGAGAGATGTAAGGAAACAGTGTCAGCATCCAGGAATAAGGCTTTACGGGTGGATAAGGAGGACCTAGAATTGGCCTCTTTTGAAGATCTTAGTTTTTAGACCTTTAGATTTAGCCATTGGTGCTTTTCTACGGAGGTGGTGGTGGAGGTCGATTTTGGACTTTTCTCAGATGTAGGGGGTAATTTAACAATTGGAAGTGAAAGAGCATCCGTTTGCGTACTAGCTGTTCTGGTAACTTTGGCAGCGACATTCGCATAGCTAACTCCTGCTTGAGATATACGAGCTATAACAGCACGTCTCGCCTCAGGATATGAACTATTATTCTTAACTTTAGTGGTTGTGATCTCTTTCTCCAGTATCCAGATAGGACAACTTCAAGCGTAGGAGGGATGGTCACCCTTACAGTTGACACACCTCTCTTTTGCAGTAGAAGACGAGCTGTCACGACGAACTGCAGCGCAGCGAGCGCAAGTGAGTTCGCCCCTGCAAGTCGCTTTGGAGTGACCAAATCTCTGGCACTGGAAACAACGCAAAGGATTTGGAATGAACGACCTAACGGATAGATGCATATACGCAGCCTTAATATGCTGCGGTAGGTCTGGCGTCGCAAATGCCAGTACGAGATGTTTAGTGTTAATAATCTGCCCATCTCGTCTGACAGTGATTCGTTTTACAGCACAGACCTTTACATCTTTGAGATTTTCTAAAATCTTATCCGTAAGCGTGTTAAGCAAATCCTTGGCGGATATCAAACCACGAGAAAAGTTAAGGTTTACATGAGGAGAGACAGACACCTCAATCTTAGCAAGCATATTCAGGCTGTTTTTAACGTTAGCTTGTGCTGCTGATGCGACTTCAACCATTAAATCTCCAGAAAGCATTTTTCGAATGCTCTTCACTTCGCCGATATTGCCACTGATACCTTTTTGGTTTAGGAAAAGGGATACGGTATCGAAGATATCCTCTTTCCGTTTGACAACATAAAACTTTGCTTGTAATAATGACAATGAGTGCTCCCGTGGGAGAGAAGAAAAAGCATATACTTCCGTATTATAAATGGAAAATTCAGGACCTGACGGCACCACCCTCCACCGAGTCCAACAAGGGGATGCAGACCAGCTTCACCAGTGCTATTTAGGTCCTATACGCTCACAGTACATCCCTGAGGTGGCCTCCATCCTTAACGAGTCACCAAGTAGATGTACCGATCACTTGATTCATAAAGCCGATTGATGTGCTGATGATCACAACACACCTCCCATTTACCTGAAGCAGAGACCAAAGTAATGTGTTGGTCTCTAGGGGCCTCAATTACTAGGACCCTCCTTTCCATGGACACGGTTTCCACGCATGGCAAACACGTGGGTGATTTAGTCCCCAAAAGGAGCTAAAAGCAACAGAGCGGCGAAAGCTACTCAAGGGGAGCCCTCAACCTCTTACGAGGCAACTACAACGAGGGAGAAGAGGAAGAGAAAGCAGAAGAGTAGAAGAGAGTAGAAAATAAAGAAGAGGTCCGATCACATGGGTACCTCGGGATTGTGACACCCATGTTTACCTAAAGGAGGTAAACCCCCAGAGGGGATCCCTTTTCTGGATTTTTAAGACAAAAACATTGGTTTTCATATGAATTTTCCTCTTTTAAGTCGTTTAAGTCGTTTTTTTCGCTAAAAATTTATGAATGCTTTACACTGCTGGCCACCGTAAATGTAAAACCCTGAAGGAAGCAAGAAAATAACATGAAATTTACAACATGCATTAGTGGAGGTGAGGTATGCAAAGGATTAGAATTTCAGCGTATGCGCACATCACGTACGCCTTTGACCCAACAATGAAGTGATATTTAATGCATGGTGATTTCGACGATTTTAAGTTCGGCATTTGTGTGTGTGTGTGTGTGTTTTTTCTTCTTCAAGAAAACGATCAATTATGCCTCGTAGAAAACAGCGATTATTTTCCGATCAAGCATCTGATTTCGACAGAGGAAAGATAGTGGCCTACCTAGACTGTGGGCTACCTTTCAGGGAAATCTGTAGTCGTGTTAGACGACATAAAATAACTGTAATGTGGATAAATGATCATTGGATACAGAGGGTATGACGGACCGACGTGTTCGATCGCATCCACTTCCGTGCACCACTTCACGTGATGATAGGCAAATTGTGCGCATGGCAGTGAAGGATCTCTCAGCCACATCACAAACCATAGCACAGCCCATTCAGTGTGTAACACATCATCCATTGTCTGTGCGTACTATTCGACGCTGTTTACAGCAGAGTGGTCTGTTCGCAACGCGTCCATTGCTTCGTCTACCCATGACGCAGAACCACAAATGGTGCGATGAAAGAAGGATGTGTATGGCAGAATGGAATGAAATGATCTTTACTGACGAGTCATGCTTCTGTTTGCAAAATCATGGTTGTCGCATTCGAGTCTAGAGACACAGTAGAGAGACGATGCTGAGCAGTTGCGTTATGCACCATCAAACTGGTCCTGCACCGGGATTGTGTTTTGGGGCGGTATTGGATATCACTCTCGCACTCCTCTAGTATCTTATATAGCCAGTGATACAACTTCAAGATTTTGGAGCCATTTGTCCTTCCTTACCTTCAGGGCTTGCCTACAGCCGAATTTCAACAGTATAATGCACGACCACACGTGTCCAAGGGAGTCCAAGGGTTTTTCATCAATCACCAGATTGAATTGCTTCCCTAGCTTGCTCACTCTTTGGATCTTTCGCCGATAGAAAACATGTGGTCCATGGTTGCTCAACGATTGACCCAGATTACATCCCAGCTACCATACCAGGTTAACTTTGGCAATGTGTGGAAACAGCTTGGTCTGCAGTACCCCAAGAACACATACCACGTCTCTTTGAATGAATGCTGAGGCGTGTGGCAGTGGTGATCTCCAGCAATGGTGGCTACTTAGACTACTGATTTTGGCAAGAAGTACACTTCTCAGAAGTCTATAAATTTAATCATTTGATAGTTGGTCAACATATTATATATGAAGTAAATTTTGCTGTGATATCTCTTTTCTTTCTGGGTATTGCAATTTTGGTGGCCATCAGTGTACTTCACAGTAGTTATTGACGTAATATTTGAAAAATTTCGTTTGAAAACTCTGTTTTCTTAATTCTTCTAAGCACTGAAATATAAAAGAATATTTAAAAGTTATAAATTTTATGACACAATATTAGTAGCAAATCGTGATAATGATTTTGAATAAAAACTTGTTAAAAATATTATGTTTATTTTCAATTCATTTTTAAGTTTTTCATTTAATAAAATTCTGCTATCTTCTTGAGAACATGTTTCATTATATCACTTCACCATTCACTGAAAACATATAGTTAGTATTCTATAAATGGTCGCATTTATATTTTTATGTTATTTTAAATTTATAAGAGAGACAGAACATTTAAAGAACTTTTAATTTTAATATTACGATTTCAATATTTAAATATATGACTTTAATATCAATTTTAGAAAATTCTTCAAATTTAAAGAAAGTGAGCATATGCATTTATTATAAAGATAAAATGTTTACAATAAATGCATATGTTTCTTTTTCTTTAAATATAAAGTTCGTTAAATATCTCTTTTAATTTAAACAATAAAAATATTTAAGTAGAATATGTTTCAAATAAACTGTTTTCGCATCATACAAAAATACATGCTATTTTCACTTTATATATATAACTTACATATATAATATACACATATATTATTAAGTGATGTCTAATTGAACGAGTGTCTTACAATTCTTTCTAGCATTGAAATAGTTGAGACACATTGGTGGTTTATAGCAATTCAACTGTGAGTCCAATTTTAAACTGTAAGTCCTGGTCCAAACAGCTTTTCCGTGAAAAGAGGGAGAAACAAACACTGTTTTATCACAATTCAGATCAAATGAATTCGTGTTTTAAAATATATCAACCATCGTATTCTTGTAGTTGAATATATCGAATGAAAATCACTTCTAATAATCTTTAATATCTGAAATTTCGTCAATGAGATTGATGTAGAGTCATCATTATTGAAAAATAATAGCCTTATATTCCAGCAACAAAGCTAATGATGACACAGAAAACAATTGGTTCCGAATTTCTTCGCATTTTACCAGGATTGTTATTTTCAATTGCTATTATGCTATGATTATTGATTGTAATTCCTCGCATTATGTCTTTTATCGTGTTTTCTCATTTTTTTAGGTAAATATTGTGCAATTTATCATCTAATTTTTCAAAAAATAATTTATTTTGCTTTTTTTGTTATTAAAGTTTTTATTTTTTCATATGCATTCAAAAAGATATATTAACATATCTTCTTTTCTTCAAAATTATCAACTTTAATATGATATATATTGTGTTCGTGTGCTTGTTTTTACACATTGCTCAAAAAATTTAAGACTGCACGGAAAAAAGTAACGAAAGCTAATCGGCTAATGCCATGAATATGCATAAAATGAAAAGTAGACGCTCAACAAAAGTTAGGAAATAAATCAACAAAAATATTGTCCACAAAACCCAACCAACCTTAGTGCTCATGCTTTACAAGTTGTGAAGTTGCGTCTTCCCTAGTTCATAAGGTAATTAACAATTACCGTTTTCATGCAAAAGGATATCTTAATTGCTATAGGAGTGAAAAATCTTTTTTGCGGACCTTTTGAGACATTCTTGCCATCCTTTGTCTCTTAAGTACTCCCTCTCCATCCCTGGGATCATTATTGGGGGGATTATTTAAAATTTCATATCTACCACTTTCGTCCAGCCCAAATTTTGTACTGAAAGGGCTCCATTAGGCGGTTGCTTCTAACCGTTCTTATAGATGTGTTGTATGCACTAACTAGAGTTGTTCAGAAATAAGTCAAATGACAATAAGCATGATTATGAAGGAAAATAGTCACATTTAACTTTTTGTGAAGAACATTATCTTTGTGCTTACTCAAAATTTATATTATTTATCATCTGTTTTAAATAGAGTATCATCTATTCAGCATTTTCAAATGTATCAATAAAATTCAGTAACATTACAAGCATTTATGTCAAGTTTAACTTATTTATTCTCCTTTTCTTAAGATTTACTAAAATTTTAAATTTAACTGATTTTAAGGTCATTTTGTATTTTATAGGTTATATGTAGCAAAAGTCCAATAATTGGAATGGAGAGATTGATTTAACTTGGAAAAGGTTTATAAATGAAAAGTAATGGTGTATAATAAGTATTTCAACTAAATAAAACTGAAAGGAATTTTAAATGATTGGATAACATTGAAGTTATGATGATTCTTCAAATTTTGTAAAAATCACCATTATGAAAAAAGTATTTTGCTATTTTGTATGAGTAAATAAAGTATCTTATATCATATAAATAATTCTTAATTGTGTATTCATGGGTGTATATTCTTTGACTAAAACCTAAAACTAACTAAAATTTTAATTTAATACAATTTTTCAATATTTTCCATCGAAATTATTTAATTTTTGTCTGAGTAATCGTAACCGTTAGACTACATGAGCAATGATATTTAACTACTTTTGTGGTTACTGTAATTTATTTATCTCTTTCGAAAAACATTTTCATTATCTTTTGAAGGAGCAAGATAATGAATTCGAAAATATTTCTAGAAATAAAAATGAATGAAAAAACATGACAGACACTAAGCAAGATTTGAAATACACAGAATAGTTTCCCCTGTTCTGAAATGCATTTTGAAACTAAGGCATGAACTTGTGTTTGGGGAAATATTTTCTAAGTACGCAATCTTTCTTTTTTTAATATTTCGAAAATTAAAATCATTATATATAACTATAAAGGCAACCATGGTAATTATTCTTATTAAAATATAAATATATTTATTATTATGCGTCAATAACTATCAAAATTACATGTCATTTTGAAATCAGAAAAACAATGATTTAAATCATAACTTTCATTTTTATGAAACTTCTAACATCAGTTTCAGTTTAAATTAAAATCAAATGTAATTTCAGTCAATCTTCAAATTAGAGTTAAATATAAAACTCGTACATTATAATATTTATTTGCATGTAAAACTTTATTAATAATATCCATTAAAAAATATAAATATAAAAAAGTACAAGTAAAAATATAAAAGTTCCCTTATTTGTTATTCTATTGTTTTGTTCTAGTACTAAATAATGTATATTTTAACTCAATAAATAATATATTTTTCCTTATATCAGTCAATTAATCAAACTTGTAATTTTAGGAAAACAATTTAAAGATTTACTTACTTCCGTCAAAAATTAGGTAAAAAATAATAAAAGTAAAATGACTGATAACGATAGTAAAAAGAGTCGAGAAATAACGTCAAGATAAGAATGAGAAGGCCAGTCATGATTTCAGTGGAAGCTATTGCACAGGTTTCGAAACATAATCGAATTACTATTGCGTGTGTCATCACAAGTAAACAGTATTTGCATTGCATTACTTGAAGTTAAATGATTAATTTTGCTGAAAATTTCCTACGAAGAAACAATATTCCCAAGTTTGTTTTTCATTAGAAATGATAGGAATTGTGATATGAAAATTTAATAAACATTGAGCATTATCTTGCACAAGACACAAAATCTATATGTTATTCAATAGGTTAGAAAATACGAAAATACTACAGATAAACATTTGGAAAAATCTCACCCAATTTTAATAATTTAACAGATTGATTTTTATATTTTCATCTGTCAAGTAACATAAGACAATAGTACTCTATATATATATATATATATATATATATATATATATATATATATATATATATATATATATATATATATATATATATATATATATATATATATATATATATTAATGCAGTTTCTTTCAAAGTATACTTGAAATGGGACTAAATATTTTCTTTCACGCATAGCAATATATTTTGTTAACGAAATGCATTTTGAGTAATTCATCAATGGAACAAGATTCATTTGTTAGTTTAATCAAAAAAAATCAACGAAAATAGTATATGAAACAAAATTTTCTTGATAATTCAAGCATTAAGAAGAAATGGAAGAAATTAAAGCTAATCGAAAATAAGACATTTAAATGAGCTTCTTTTAAAAATTCTTCCCTTTCATATTATAGTGATTTATAAGAAATTACAAGATACTCATAATTGTTTTAAAGAAAATTTCTGTGTTACATAAGGGAGAAATTTTGGTTATTAAAAATAAATAACGAAAAGTTAAATGAAATTTGAAAAGACTTCACTGGAATTTTCTGTAAAAAAATATGACTTTTTATACTACGTGAGTCTAGAGAAGAATGGTGATGAAACACGTAAAAAGAGCTCCAATGGCTCAGTAGCTTCATGCCGCTTCCCGTAAGCTCAGCAAAGTGAAGCATCATTTGCCGCGGGCAGTGGTTGGGAGGGTGACCACGGTGTACTCCCCTTCACTGGGTTGCTGGAGCTCCGTGGGTTGTGGACATGTCCACGTTAATATATGACGTCCAAAGTCCTTCTGCTGGTGTGGCGTGGATGTGGTAAGGAGGTTGCCAGCTCAGGTGTGGCCTCGTCACCTGACCGTGGTTCAAAATGACGAGGCATCTTAAAAAGAGCAAAGACGTACTTTCACCTTCGTGGTGCCCTGATCCATACGAAAGACGCTCCCTATTGACTTAATTCGCACTGCCAAAGGCATAGCGAACTTGGCTTGTCCAAGTGTCATAAGCAACAACAACAAGAGTGTGAAAGAACGGCGATGATTGAGTTTTCTCTTCTTATTGGTTAATGATATGATTTCCTCAATAAGCACATGTTTCCAAAAATTAAAATATGAATTTTTTCACTTAAAATTATCAAGTTTGAAAAGATGTCTTCTTGTGTCTTCTTTATATATACAATATAATTTCTTAGTATAGAATTTACTTTAACAGAATAAATGTTTCCATTAAGCCATAATAATAAATTTAATCTTATCTTGGAAAATATATATTTCACCCTTATTTATTTTCCATAACGATTAAAAAATATCGAGATAACATAGAAATTAGGATTGAGGTGAAAGAAAAAATAATTGTAACCAAAATAAGTAGTTTGTTGATTATTAGTCTGTGATGCTGCCATCTATTAATAGGTTAATTAACTAAAACACTAAACGCATTTATTTCAGTGCTCTCGAGTAGTAAAAATATCCATTTCATGGGAAAATAAAAAAATGAATAAACTACCTATCAATAAAAATTAATAATATTGAAAATGATGATCATAAAACTAAAAACATTTGATGAATAAAAAATCATTCGTTAAATGATTAAAGTAGAGCAAAATAGTTTGGCCAAATATTGGTTAATCACGGCTTTGTCTAGTTTTATTAATGGTGGATTATATTGGGCCAATCCTCGATGGTGTATATTTCGTTATATAGGACCAATGTGGATTGCCAAGATAGGACCAAGCTTGGCTGCCAAAATTGGTCCTATTTAGAGTGCCAAGACAGGACCTATCTTGGCATTATGTTTGTCTACATTATATGTTCATAATGATAACAAAGGAATTTATTTTGAATTACTAAATTAGAAGGAAGCTATTTTAAATTATTGCAATAAATACAAAGTTTTTTTTTTTCATTTAAAACTGCATCGTTGCACCTTATATAAGTAAAATAATTGTCATGCTTAAAATTTATTATTTTGCATTCCATTTTGAAAATAAACATAAGTGACAAATTTATTATTCTTTTAAGTAATACAAAGTTAAGTAATACTTAACTAATATAGCAAAATTTAGAAATTATATGATGAAAATCAGTTTGTGTTGAAATTAGCGTTTAAAAAGAAAGAGAATTGAAGTAAAAAAAACAAGTAAATATTTACTACCTACCAATTGTGAATATATGAACTATTTAGCATATGAATTAAATTATTGTGCAAGCCATGTTTTAAGTAATCACATTTGCAATTTATTAATTTGATTTCTTTAATATTAACAGAGTATCACACTTCTGCATTGATTAACACTTATTTATTCAAACGGTCCATTTTTGTGAACAATCCCATTTTTATATTTTACAATATTTTTATTTCACTAAATTAATGGTTCCCTTCTATTAAGTAAATTCCAAAATATTTAAAAAGTAAATTTTGTTTTCTGTTAGAAACTAAATTCAGAGCTTATACACTTTAAATCATCTTTCGACATAAGTCTTAAATGAAGAAAAAAATTCATTTTATATTTCTAACTTATAATGTATTGCTGTATATCTAACAGAAAAGTATCAAAGTTTGTATGACACTTATTTAAAAACATTCGGTTGTTAAAAACATGATGTTAACAACTAATAGTTTCTGAATATTTAAACTTCAGTTCACATCTCGCGCGCGACCAGATTTTCAAATATTATTTTTTTTCTTTACCTAAGAAACAACATAAATGAAAACAAACTAATACGTTATTTGTTAGGAATTCAACATTAATTTTAAACAACAGTTAGCCAGGTGTAGAAATATTCTATCTTGAAAATATTAAGTAGACAGGAGAAGAGTTTACTCTAAAAATTTAATTTTACAAAATGCATATATTTTGGCAATATTGATAATACATGTTATTTCTTTATATTTCTAAAATTCAGCTCTAACTGTTGCTCTTAACTATAATAATTCAAGTTGATTCTTCAATACAATTGGTCAATACTAGATCAGCAACTATAAATTTAACAATAAAATTTTTTAGAATAAATAATACTTTTTCACACATACATACATATTTAAAAAGTATAATCAAAGTTCTTTTCTAACTCAAAGTAATTCTTTAATTTTAAGAAGTTTCAAGATTAAATTCATTTGTAGTATTTGACACCAGCTATTGACTCTTTCAACTAGAAACATATGATCATAATAAATAAGCAAATATTGTTGTTGTTGTTGTTGTCGTGTGACAAGTGCAAAGAGAAAAAAAGACAAGTCATGTGGGACCAAAGGCATGGAGCACTGCCTTGGCCACATCTTCAGCTTTTTCAGAATAGAGGGTGTCATGGCAGCAGTTGGGATCGATGCTAAAGAGGGTCAAGGCAACAGAGGTGCAATTGAAGTGATGCCTCGAATCTAGTGGAACTCCTGTACAGTGGCTGCATTCTGCGTATGTTCTAGATCCACATCGGGCATGATTTTCATATCTCTTATGTGCCCAATTTTCATTCTGCTTATGGTAGAGGTTATATCAAGGTCAGGATTAAGCTCCGGTAGGCACCATTTTTCCTTAGTCCCCCGCACAGCTGGTGTCTAGTAACGGCGTTTGCATGGAAGCAAGTGGTAGTAGTGTGAGGGGGATTGATATTTCTAGCCTCCTTGGCGAGGGAGTCCGCCTGTTCATTTCCCTCGATGTTAACATGTGCAGGGAACCATTGGATGGTGCAGGTTTTCTCCCTTGCAACTATGGTGGAGAGAAGCGCGTTGATGTCTTGGGTAAGTCTGGTTTTACCTCCTTTAATAGCCTCCTGAGCAGATTTACAGTCAAAGAATATGTTGATGCCATTCGAGGAGACTGACTGCGTAAGGTAAAGGGTAATAACTGCCTTTATGGGAATCAGTTCACTGGTGAAGTTGGAGGCAATTTTTCCAGCTGCAACCCGATGTTTATGGGATGATTGGTCTGGAAGGATAAGGAAAATGCCAGAACCTGCCCTGTTACATTCTGAGTTGGAAGAACCGTCAGTGTACGCGGTGAAAAGGTCTGGTTTAGAAAGCTTGGTAATAGTTTCCATACCTTTTCTCCGAATGGTTTCTTCTGGTTCACTTTTTGAACACCTTTCCAGCAGGTCTAAATTGATCTTAATGGTAGGGGGTGGTTTGACAGCAAAAGGTGGTTCTTCAATAATGTCAAGGCATGTGTGGGTCAGACTGATGCTGTTTCTGATGTCTTTGTCGTATTGAAGCGTGGAGGATCTTTTTAACCTCTCCTTGTTGGTCCAGGCATGAAAAGTGACATTTGAGATGTGCTCCTCGTTGTTGCTCCTGATTTTGTTGGTGAATTTAATGGTGGCAAATTTTCGTCTGTTTTCAAGTGGTGTGAGACCGCATTCAATCTCAGCACACAGGTTATTAGTTGAGGAAACTGCACCTATGATGAGTTTGGCTGCTCTATATTGAATGAAACAAGTTACTCTTTTGATGAGGAGGATGCTGGAGCCCATATTGGTGCTGCATATTCTAGAACTGGTCTAGTAAGTGCAGTGTAGGTGTTCTTATCCCATTTGGTACTCGTGTCTTCCACAATAAATATCCATTTCTTCCCTGTTGAGGCTTCTGGAAGAGGACCAAAGAGATCAATAGCAAGAGTTTCAAATCTTTGCACATAAATAATTATTCTAAGCAAACCAGCAGGTTTCTGATTTGTTGGCTTATACCGATATCATTCTGCACATGTTTTGACATAATCAGAGATGTACTTCCTCATGCATGGGAAATAATATCTGGAAACTATCTTATTTTAGGTACATTCCACGATACAATGACCAGCTGTAGGAGCATCATAATGTTCTCGCAGAATTCTTTGTCGTTCTTGGATGGAAACAACTAATTGGGCATTGTCTGAATCCATTTCAGGCGAATAACGATGCAAAATACCTTCGTTCATTATACATCCTCGACTGATATAGTTAGCAAAGTTTTCATCCTTATCATTTGTGCTTTCTAGACAATCGATAATTATCTTCACATCTGGATCTTTTAACTGCTCTTTACGAATATAACTTGATTTCCTAGTTGGCATGTGGACAGAAATCGCATGCATTTAACAATTCGGGTCATCATGGAAATAGGCATAGAGCTAGAAGTGGGGGAGGGGAAATGTCCCCCTTGAGATGTAGTTTCAACTGTAACCGAGCGGCCATCTCGGTTGGACAAGAAAAGCACTTATTTTGTGCTCATTAACATTGTTATTAATTTTATTTCTTCACTTTTTCTATTGTGAGCAATACTATTTTCATCTTTTCAATTTAAAAGAATAAATGGAATCCAATGTCGCATATAGGCAGGCCGCACACTGAGGCGACAGAAGATGAGCAGCACGACATCACGCCGTTAAAACTGGTTTTCCCTATGCTGCGCACGCACACTGGAGCAGTATTTATCGAGAGCGCGTCAGCTTCACTTAAGTGACAAGTGTCTCCCATTTGTGACTTGCGCTATTTTTATCGCTTGTCGCTTACATGTATATATCTTTGTGTTTGATTTCATTTCTTCAAAAGTGAATTTCCATTGTTCACAAATGAGAGAATATGCTGAATTTAACCAGTTTCATTAATTTTGTGAAAAAATATTTCCTGCATTATATGTTTTTAGCGAAGATTATTCTAATCAAAATAGTAGTATTTAAGTCAAAAAAACCTTTGATGGAAATATCTATTGAAATGAAATTTCCTGGTTATTTTTATTCTAATTTTTAATGATTTGTAGTTTACTTATATGTAAATTTAAAAATTTTACGAAATTTAAATAAAATTAATAAATTTCCCGTGCAAAACATTTTTAATCGATAAGTATTTGCAGTTGAAATAAATCATCTTATTAAGTAAATTTTATGCAAGTTTTTTTTAATTTCTTGTTTAAATGCATAGATGTTTCTGAACTATTAGTTTCTAAATTTTAAAAAATTATCAAATTAAAATAATCTTATTAAAAAACTAGTTTAAATACTATAGTACTATTAAGAACCTCTATCGATATGAGTTGCTATGGGTTTTAGTATTCACATATCTTCTTGTACATTATTATAACATTGTTCAAATTAATTTTTAACTAACATAAAACATTATAAGAGTTACTATTTGGATTGCTCAGTTATTTTGCATTTAAAATACTTTTTATATAATTTTTTAATAATTTCCATTGACATATATTATTTTTAATTACTTTTAGTTTTGAACTGATTCATTCATATTGAACTAATTTGTTATAATGCATAAATATGCATTAATTTATACTTAAGTATCATAACAAATTTTAAATATCATTAAAAAGGAACTAAAATATATAAAAAAATCTAATGTATTTAAAATAACTTTAACAAAATATTTCTAATGTTATTTTTGAGTCCATGAATTGAAGAAACATTAAAATAACACCTATTGTGAACTGGGCAGAAACATCAGAAAATTATCAGGTAAAAAGAACATTTTTTGCTCCTTTAAAATACGTATTGTTTTCTAGTTAGTATTTAATACTTATGGTTTTAGTTTTAAAATCATTTAAAATTATTAGCATTTACAATTAACATATCCCAGAAAGAGATTATTACGATCTTATTCACAACAGAAGTATTGGAAAGTACATCGTATTTATTTTTTTTATGTTAATGTTACATAAGGAAATGAAACTTAGTTGCCTATTGCGATAATTTTATTTTTCAAATGCGAGACAAAATGAAATTATATTTTGTGTTTACAATATAAGTCATATTAATATCATTTTTTTATAAAGTATTTTCTTTTCTTTTTAAAACTTCTAATATTTAATAACAATGTCAACGATTTAGAGGCCACATAAGTTCTCAGGCAAACGCAGAGGCACAAGACTACGAAACAGACAAGTAAACGCCGGAACCGATAGAAATGTAAACAATATCAACTCCGATGTACTGCGCATGCGTTAGATCTTGCTCCCATCGATTCAGTGTGTGGTACTTTTCGACATGTCGCTCGCGTGTAGCAGCACTATCGAGAAGCAATAGGTGCGCTATGAAGACATGCTCCTTCAGTGTGCGGCCTGCCTATGGATGTACAAACAGACGGCCCAAGAAATTGGAAGGAATAACATTTCACAGGTAAAAAACATTCCGTGCTCTGCGTAAACACTGTTAATTTGTAATCTTTTGGTTATCATTTTATTATTTAGTGTATTAATAATAGCAAAAAAATACATTAATGTTTGTTTAAAAGTTGTTATTTTTTATTATTTTTAATGTAATTTCCTGTTTAGCGAAATATTGTTATTTATTTTGATATAGGGAACCCTAAAACTACATGAGTATCTCTTTGTATGCTCTTTTAGCTTTATGTATAGAACATCGCATCGGTATTTCGTATATGGAAATAAATAAGATATCTAATGTTTTGAGTAAATTTTCTTTCTAATAATTGATATTCTTATTAAAGGTAATGTTTACAGTTATAATGTGTTTTGATTAAGTCCAGTAATCTTAAAGAATCCTTTGAAAATCTTGTTTATTTTTCTTAGTTACTTTAAAAATACTCAAAAAAATTTTTATTTTATTTACAACACATATTTTTTTTATCATAAATTGAACTTTCTTTTTTCTTTTTTTTTCTGCATGTTTATCCGTTTTGTCTCAAACCCGAGTTCTTAAAAGGTTATAGAAATAGCTTATATGATTTTGTTACTAGATATTTTAATTCTGGTACAGTTTTTATAAAATGTTTGTTTATATAAAAGTAAATATTTTTAATGACAACTATACATATGTTTACATATACAAGCTTCTATTTTTCTATATTGTAAAATGTATGTACACTACTGGCCATTAAAATTGCTACACTATAAAAGCGGCACACTACACACGTGAAATTTGCATGACAGGTAGAACTTGCTGTGATATGCAAATGATTAGATTTTCAGCGCATTCATACAAAGCAGGCGACCGTAGCGACACCTACAATGTGTATAAAACCAGAGATTTGACAGCAGTTTTCTCATACTCAATTTCGTTTCAACGTTGTTTTCGGCAAAGAAAGTTGTTGTAATGCCTCGTGTAAGAAGAAGAAATGTCTATCAGCCTTTGTCTGACTTTGATCGAGGAAGGATTATAACCTACCGGGATTGCGGTTTATCGTACCGCAATATTGCTGATCGCGTCGGTCGAGACCCCATGACTGTTAGCAGAATATGGAATCGATGGGTTCAGGATAATCATATGGAACGTCATGCAGGATCTCAGCGATCCCCATCACTAACAGCAGAAAAGACAGACATCTTATCCGCATGGTCACAAGGGATCGTACAGCCACGTCACGAACCCTGAGTCGAGAAATGGAGTCATTTGCAAGGCAACAAGTTTCTGCTCGAACAGTTCGACGACGTTTGCAGCAGCATGGATTGTCTGCACGGCGACCATGGCTTCGGCTACCATTGACAATGCGTCACAGACAGGAGCACCTTCAATGATGTGATCAGCGACGAACCTGGACGCGGGAATGGCATCACGTCATCTTTATAGATAAATCTCGGTTCTGTATATAGGACCATGATGGCCACATCCGTGTTTGGAGGCATCGTGGAGAACGCGCATTGCCAGCTTGCATTGGACATCGCCATACAGGCACGTCTGCTGGAGTGATGGTATGGGGTGCCATTGGATACACGTCTCGATCACCTCTTGTTCACATTACCGGCACTTTGAACAGCAACCGTTACATTTCCGATGTGTTAAGGCCCGTGGCTCTGCTCTATCTTTGAGGCCTCCCTAATGCTTTGTTTTAACAGGATAATGCACGATCACACGTACTGTTCTGAACTTCCTTGATACAGAACAGGTTCGACTGTTACCCTGGCCAGCACGTTCTCCTGATCTGTCACCGATTGAGAACGTGTGGTCAATGGTTGCCGAGCGATTGGCACGCCATCACTCACCATCCACTACTGTCGATGAACTGTAGTATAGTGTTGAAGCTGCATGGACTGAGATACCCGTACATGCCATACAATCTCTGTTTGACTCCATACCTAGGCTGATAAATGCTGTTATTGCAGCCAGAGGTGGCTGCTCTGGGTACTGATTTCTCAAGATCTATACATCCTAATTTCCTGTAAATCTAATCACTTGTCCTTTCCACAAAATGTATGTGTCCAATAAATATCGTTCTGTTATTTGCATTCCTTCTTGGTATAGCAATTTTAATGGCCAGTAGTGTACATTGTTCTGATTTTATATTCTATGTGTAACACATAGAATATAAAATCAGAACATACTTATTCTTGTACTTATTTCATGTATGTCTTTTGTATTATATGTTAATGTGAGTTCATATTAAAGTAACATAATGTTAGTTCATATTAAAGTAAACATTTCCAAAACCATAATTATGTTTGTCATTAAAATATTTAGTAATGAATGAGTTAGGCAAATTTGATATATCTTTATTTTGAAATTGAACATTAGAAATCTTTTGTATAAAATAGCATATTATTTAAGTGCTTTTATGAATAACGTTTTGACATATATAGTAGAAAGTGTAAGGCAAGCCTCACACTGATGCGACAGCAGACAGGCAGTACAATTTCACGCAATAAAAACTGGTTTTCCCTGTGCTGCCCACGCACATTGGAAGAACAGTATCGTGAACGCGTCAGCGTCACTTAAGCGACAGGTGTCTACCATTTGTGACTTGCGCTATTTTTATCGCTTACATGTGTATTTCTATGCATTCGACTTCATTTCTTCAAAAGTGAATTTCCATTATTTACAAATGCGAGAATATGCTGATTTTAACCAGTTTCATTAATTTTGCAAAAAAATATTTCCTTCATTATGTGATTTTATCGAAGATTATTCTAATCAAAATAAAGTCAAAAAAGCTGTGATGAAAATATCTGTTGAACTGAAATTTTTCTGGTTACTTTTATTCTAATTTTTAATGATTTGTAGTTTACTTATATGTAAACTTAAACTATGTAATCAAAATTTTTTACAAAATTTAGATAAAATTAATAAAATTCGCGTGCAAAACATTTTTAATTGATAATTTTATTTGCAGTTGAAATATATAAAATTTATTTCATAAGATGATACAAGAGTTTTTCTAAATTTCTTGCTTAAACGCATAGATGCTACTGAACTATTAGTTTCTAAATTTTTAAAAATTATCAAATTAAAATAATCTTATTAAAAAACCAGTTTAAATACTATAGTACAATTAAGAACCTCTATCCTTATGAGCTGCTATGGACTTTAGTATTCACATATCTTCTTGTACATTATTATAATATTGTACAAACTAATTTTTAACTAACATGAACAATTACAAAATTAAATATTTATATTTCAGTTATTTTACGTACTCTTAGTATAATTTTTTAATAATTTTTATTGACATATATTATTCTTAATTACTTTTAGTTTTTACTAATTCATATTGAAATAATTTGTTATAATACATAAATATGTATTAATCTATACTTAAGTAACATAACAAATTTTAAATATCAAATAAGTAACTAAAATATTTTAAAAAAAATTTAATATATTTAAAATAACTTTAACAAAATATTTCTTAAGTCATTTTTAAGTCCATGAATAGCAGAAACGTTAAAATAACACCTATTGTGAATTGGGCAGAAACATCAGAAAGTTACCACGTAGTTCTGGGTTTACAATCAAAAGTATTGCGTGTGTGTGTGTGATGGTTATTTTTAATCTATTTAATAATCTAACTTTGCACAATGGCCTGCTTTTTAGTGCTTGTATAGGTTTTATTATTTGATTTTAATAATTTTTCAATTTAGTTTTTAAAACTAATTTCATTGTTTTGAGTAAATATATTTGTAGTTTGTTATAAAGAGAACATTTTTTACTCTTTTAAAAAACATATTAAAACATTCTCCAATTAGTATTTAACACATATCATTTAGTTTTAAAATTATTTATATATATAAAATTAACATGCCCCAGCAAGATATTATTACGATCTTATTCACAAAAAAATTGGGGAAAATACATCTTCTTTAATTTTTCTTTTAATTGATGTTACATAAAAAAATGAAACTTTAATTCCAATTATACTTTTAAATCAAACAATAAATTTATCGCCTTAGCAAATTTACCTATTTTTTGTAAAAAAAAATTCCAATTTGCTTATTTAATGCCACTTTCATACCTGCCAACCTTGGAGACAGAAAATTCAGTTGATTCTACTGTTTTTGAATGAAAAAATCAGGAGACAGTACTAGCGACATTTTGCTTGAAACAGAATGTTTAAAATTGTAGTACCGCAAAAAGACAATTTTACTCTTTAAATTATACATTCTGAGAATGATTTATGTTAAACATATTTTGTGTTAATCTTAATATTTTAGTAAAACATTCATCAACCTCATAAAGGAACTATGAAAAATAAAAGAATATACTACATGTAAAAAATAAACATCGACGTTTGTGTCCTAATATTTATTTTATAGGGTAACCTTTACTACGCTAGTGCAATTTATAAATATTGAACTTATAAGATTATACATATAAATATAGAATACATTACTAAATAAATTTAATTCAGTGATAAATACTTCTAAGAATATAGAAATTATTAAATACTTTGTCTATATAAAAAACTTTTAAATATTTTAAATTCAAATAACTCATGGCAAATTATTTCTTTCATACGTTGTTGACTTGGCATTTTTTAGAAATGAATTGCTGAAGTGCTGTGCAAAACACACATTTCTCATTTTGAGAATACTTTGCTATAATTAAACTTTCTAAACTAATTAAACTTTCTTCATTGACTGTTTAAGCTACTAAAGCAACTCAATAGAATCTTTTTTCCGGCAAAATTTAGGCTGTTTTTAAGTTTTTCATTGAATTTGCCAAAAATCAGTAGATTTTCATACATTATCGGGAAATCAGGAGAAACTATGAAAAATCAGTAGAGTTCGCAGCTATGCACTTTAGTAAGGGACATATAAACTTCAATTAAATAGTGTAAATTTACTGTTATGTTAATTAATAAATTGAAAGAATTTGCCTTTGTTTTGAAAGTACAGTGAATAACATTTAATAGAAATCAGTTGTGTTTTGAAATAACAATCCCACATTTTCTTAATTTTTACACCTTGCCTATTGAGATAATTTTATTTTTCAAATGCGAGACAAAATGAAATTATATTTTGTGTTTAAAATATAAAAGTTATGTTAATATCATTTTATAATAAAGTATATCCTTTGGGATTTTTTCTTTTCTTTTCAAACTTCTAATATTTAATAACAATGTCAATGATTTAGAGGCTGCATAAGTTCTCAGGCAAACTCAGAAGCAGAAGACAATGAAACAAACAGAAGCATACGCAAAAACAGAGGAGTAGAAATATAACAGCTGCTACGATGTAATGCGCATGCGCTTCTATCGCTTCAGTGTGTGTTATTTTTCGCCATGTCGCTCGTGTGTAGCAGCACTATCGGGAAGCAATAGGTGCGCGTTGGAGACATGCTCCCTCAGTGTGCGGCCTGCCTAATGTGTGAGTGTGGGACAGCTACTTTTTTACTTACTAGATTACTTCTTTTAATGAAAGATATCATATTTTAGTTTGCTAATTTCTTTTATTTTTCAGTTTTCCAAAAGATAACAGCGGAGAGAAATTTGGATCAAAGCTGTACGTCGACAGAATTGGTTTTCTTCCGAACATAGTAAATTATGTTCAGCACATTTCCCTGAAGAAATGATTGACCGGACATCTCTTTCTTGCGTCAGATTACGAGATAATTATTTACGATATCTAATTTACGATTTTTTTCTTTCCATTATTGATGGGGTGGAATGGAAAAGTACCATAAAAAATATTATTTTAAGTACTGGTATTTAATAAGTTGGGGAGCTTAAATGTTAATTGGGTTGTATTATAATTCTTTGCAAAATTGGTAATGGGTAAAATATGTTTTCAGGTCTTAAAAATGATCAAATACTCAGGAAAACATTAACTTATTTTTAAAGAGTAAGTATATTTAACTTCATATACATTATAAAAATAGATATGAACTGACTAATCTTCTTTAATAGAGGTGACAAGTTTATATTCAATGACAAAATTTCCATCAGCAAACGAAAATAGCTGAACATAAAACTAGAAAAATGTGTATCAATAATTTCTTGACTTGCATCGAAAACTATAAAAATAAATTTTTGAAAGCAGCTCTTCAAATTATAAATAGTAATTCCATCTTTTGATTTTATAATCATTAGTGGTTATTTTCAATAAAATAACACTTCCAGCATTTAAAGCTTGAAACAAAAAAATACTTATATTTTAAAAATATTAAACGTTTATTTAATGAATATGATTTATTTGAAACTTATCATTCTTTTCTAAAATGATTAAAATTGCCTTGAGCTGGACATCACAAAAATTTACATATTACATAACAAATGGTGGGTTTATCATGATTTTATCAAGTATCAAGACTTCAATGTAAATAATTGTTTTTATAGAATGAATTTTGATAAATAAAAAATAATACATGCAAAAAGATGTCTACCAACAAAATGGTTGATAACAATCTCTGCAGTAAAAAAATTAAAGTCCAGAAATCACAACAAATGAAAAATTGTACCAACTAAAAACAGTCATCAAATATAGCAAACATCCTATTTGTAGAAAACTTACCCAGTTTCTCAATATTCAATTGAAAAGTATAAAATTAGTTTAATTTTATTGTAAATGATTTCAAATAGCTTTCTATTTCTAGAATTTATCGAAGAATGAAGATAAAATTATAAAGATGGGTAACTTACATTAAGTTGGATAAATGGAGAACTTTGTACTAATGACCTTATTAAATATATTATTCGATTAGAATTAGAAAACTTCAGCGAGAAAATTGATTGAAAGTGTCTTATCGTTGCCTGTTTTCCTTTAGTAAGTTATTCTCTAAACATAATTAAGTTATTCATATTTCATGTATATTGTTATGTTCATCATAAATTTTACATTGCATTTAGTATTAAAAATTCTATGTATCTATAAACCTCATATGAAAAAAGCTAATAGGTATTTTTTAAACCTAATTTTAATAAGCCTTTTTTTAAAAATGTTTGTTTTTATAGTTCAATTTTAATAATAATTTTACATTTCGTAATTTTATTGTATATTAAAAAAGTATTTGTACAGAGAGACATATTGTATAATATTACAAATACCATTACACATAAAAAAAATCAAACCATACATTGTTGCCAATGCATACAGTGTGCAAATTTCCTGTTTTAAACTGGTAAATATTGAGGTGTGTATATTTACATATTGCTGCAAAAATTATATTTAATGTAAATTTTTACTGTAATAAATATTTTTAAAGAAATAATTCTATAATATCTGATCTTTCATTTCTTTTGGAATTTTTCCTGACAAAATGCTAATTTCAAAGCAATTTAAACCCTTTGAATAAAAAATAAACAAAAAAAATGAAAATAAAAAATGGAATGAAAAAACCATCCAGTTTCTATATAAAGTTATTTAGTTGATAGATAAATAGCATCAACATGGTTATTAAGGTTGGAGAACTTCAAGCTAAGTTGATATTTCTAATAATTTGTTATTATTTTCAATTGACTGTTTTGACTAATAAAGGTGGCACAAAATTGATGTTATTAGATGAATTTTGATGGAAATAATGGCAAATGATTTCTCAAAGCAGCATAACTGGAAAGGAAGCAGAAGTGTAGAACATCCATTTTCCAACCTTCAGAATGTTAAAAATTTGGTAACATGTTAAGATTTTATATTTTTAAGCTTTTTCTATGGCTAACTGCTCGTAGAAATAAATTTTAAAAGTTATAGTGATGTATGAAAACATCATTAAATTCAAATGTAAAAATTTATTTTTACTTATTCAATTTAGTCTAAATATTTCAGATTCATAACCATTGTAACAAATCATAAGAACACAATATTTGTTATGTTTCTGTTATCCTTTGTTTAATGCATGTGATTTTAGTTTATATTGTGTTTGTCAATTATTATGAAAAATTAATGGATAGTTTTTATTTTTCATTTATGTATTTATTTGTTTATGAATATTTTAAATGTGAAGTTTACCACAAAATTAAAATGTTAATTGAAGTCTATAAATAAGCTTTATAGGTTTTCCTTCTAAATTTAAATCTTAATTTTAATCATCTTTTAACTTTAAATTTGCATGACATTTCAGTATAATGTTTAAAATTATTTTGTCATATTAGACAGAATTTATTCAGAAGTAATTTAATGTTAATAATATCAAATAAAAATGCTTGAAAAGTTAACCTTACTTTGTTTCTGATATTACTTTTTTTTTTATTTGTAGCTTCTACTCAATGCCATGACAGCTGTATTACAGATATTGATGTACAACAATATACTAAGTAATATCTTATGTGTGCTTCTGACAAAGATGGGAGATATTTCAAAAGAACTTTAAAATACCTAGTCTGATGTATATATGTAAAAAAATAATAATAAACCTTTATCTTTTGTGAACATTTTATTTTTGTGATTAAGTTCATAAACATTCATTTTAAGTTCATAAATGGAGAGTTTAACAAATATTTAAAAAAAATGCAATGAAATAAGAACACTTGTATAAATGAATTTTTAATCTTATTACAATAATAAATTTAATAGTTATTACCAAAAATTTGTAACTTGTTTCTTTTATCACTTTCAGATCTGCATAAATTGCTTTTGAAAAATTTCAAGAATATTCATATTTAAGTCAATTTTTCTGCTAATAAAAAAAATGAATTAAACCTATTGTTACAAATACCTTGAAGAACTAAATGAATGACTTGTGATTTTAATGTTAATTTTTGAAACTAAATTTCTGAAGGAATTTTTAGATTTTGTTAAATTATATACCTTATAAAAGCAATAATAAACATTTTCAGATTTTTACAATTAAAATTCCATAGTAAAACTTTTTTTAAAAAAAAGAAAAAAAACATTTGGAAATAATTAATAATCTGCTAATTCAAATTTTATTTTCTGTAAAATAGGAAATTATTCAAAAATAAATCTTAATGAATATTGCCTTAAAAAAAATATTCCTATTGGTAAAAAAATAAATAGCAGATTTCTATATAAAATTGAAATTATTGAATGTTAATTTTATGTCCTTCAATAAAAACTATTGAAAATATTAAAATGTCCAAGAGTGAAAAATACTTTTCATATTAATTTCACTTAAGTATGCAATCTGGATTTTTTATTGCATTTTTAATTTATTTAAATGTATTAAAAAAAGTCTTCAAACACAAGTATTTTTATTTATTGAAAAACATAATAAATATATGCATATTTAAAATGGGTTTTCTTTAATATTGTCTAGCTTATTAACAAAAATACACCATCATTAAATTATTTTTAACGATAGTGTATTTTCGCTATTTAAGCCAGAATATAGTAGAATACAAAGATGCATAGGTTAATATCATCGCTGCATTCACTCCCTTTTCATCGAATTCAAAAAACTCACCGGGCCATAATGCCATAAACTCATCACACCGTGCACTTCCAACTGAACGGGCGGGGATATGCCGCAGCCGCTCTCCGGTGGATGTGACATATAGTGCACTGTTCATACACTATTGCCACACAGGGGCCGCTGAGTTTCCATCGGTTCAAGTCGTTAACCCAATCACCACCCCAGTATTGAATTGCTACTAGGGCATTAACATGCCTAAATAGAGATCCTGATTTGATGTTAGAAGAGCAAGATATCTTATTTAAACTAGACTTGCTTAATGAGTTTTCTTGTGATATTATATTGCAGGATTCGTTGCAAAAAAATTAAATTGACTTATTAAATGTGAAGTATGTTTAAATGTATTGCAAGCAATCGCTCCTTGTAATTTGTCCTGGATTTCATTCAAATCACGGGGTAAATTGATATACCCATCAGATGATGTCTACAAAATTTGTAAAATGTGTGAATCTGTATTTAGAAGAAATGTGATGATGCATTCATTTTCAAAACCTAAAAATGCAAAGATAATAAACATTCATTGTGAATTGGATACTTTATCTGCTTTAAATTTTGAAAATATATTTTTTCTCAGTTGAAATTTCATCAATTTGATTATGATCCTCTAGATAATCATGTCATCCAATTGATTAAAGCTGTCATCAAACACTTTTTGTTTATCCATATTAAACATTATTGAAAACATAGTTTAAATAATGTGAACTGTGTTAGAAAATTATATACAAAGGAAGTCTTTTTAAAGGTCAATAATATGCAAACTTTCTTTTATGAAATAATCAAGGATTTTTTGTATTTAATAAAATAATATTCAAACATACTGTTTATTTTCAATTTTATTCTATAAGAGATTTAATTAAAAATTATTAACATATGATTAAAAAAGTAATTTTTTTGGTATGCAAAATAATTACATTAGAGGTTTGCTACATTCAATTTCCTCGGATAGCAATCACATTTGCTTAAAATGTACTAAAATGACATGATTGAGTAAATAATAAATTTATGTATCAATATATTTTCGAAGAAATTGGATGGAGTACCATCGCACATGTAAGCAAAATTTAATAATATGCTCAAGTGTTTCTGTTCTAAATGGTGTTCTAGTTATCTGTGACGGAATTTAGTTATTTAATATATTAATATTTGCAAAAAATAATAGATTATTAATTCAGCATCAATGAAACCTACTTTGCTACATTACTTACTAATAGTAAAAATAACATAAATCTGAGAATCTCATTCTTCCAAAAAATTTTAGTGTTTTTTTCTGATCTGAAGATTTTGAGAAAAATTAAGGCTATTTAATTGTTAAATGATATAGTATCTGCAACTGAATTCAAGTTCACTATAAGATTGAAAGAAATAAGATGCAACTCATTTAAAGACAGATAAGTGTTATAACTAAGGGAGTACCTGTGTCTTCATTCAGCAAAAACAAGGATAATCTCCACACATAAAAGTAATGCTTGAAAATAAAATTAATAACTTTTATTGAAAGTGTTATTGATGAATTTACAATTACACTGATTATTACAGTGTGTGAAAAGAAACCATAAATAGCAAATCAAAATTTGTTATATTGTAAATAGACAAAAGGTAAAGCTGTATCAAAGTAAGAAATCAAATATGTGAGGACAGCATTGCTTACAACAATTTAGAAATGAATCTGTGAAGTACTGAGAATACATTAAATAAATGTGTGTATCTCATGTGAAAATTTGGTGCATACTTTTGGGCAACAGCATCTCAAAATATCTAACTAAATTAATTTTAATTCTATAAGATGTCTTTTTTTTCTTTTTGATAAAATTTAACAGATTTAATTACAATGAAGCATACATTTTCTTTCTTACTTCTCTAATTTTATATTTAAGCACATTCTTCACTCATATTTAGAATCTCATTCTAATTATCACTTACAGAATGATAAAATATTTCATTTATGCCTACAGATTAATTTAGAAAATTAGAGATTAACTTCAACAGATGAACAGTCAAATATTACATTTATGATAAAATATATTTCACACACACACAACACACATTTATGCCTTACAAAATCAGTTCTACATAATTTCCCAGAATCACTGTATTTTGATTATATTAATAATTTAAAATTGTCTGATATATTTAAACATTTTCAGTACTGTAAAATAATTTGTACAAATACAAGGACACTAGGACTTCAAATATTCATTTATGGCGAAAATAAAATTTCCAATCCTGAAAGAGAAGAATTAATTGATGCAGATTTCTTTGTGTTTTAGGTAGTTGAATATATTGTGGTGGATTTAAATGTCAAAGTTGAAATTGTAGAGGGTTCATTTCTTTACTTGAAAGTTGTTTACTTTAGTTTCAGTTTGTAGAGGAGTAGAAGGCACCAACTTTAGGAACTCTGTTTTTAACTATTTGCCTAGTGTGCTTCTGAGAAAGTAATAATATACTCTAGCTAGGTTGAAATTACTTTTTTTCTAGGATCTACACAGGACTTTGGAATATGAAGCATGTAAACCAGAACAGTTACAGCATTTGAAGATATCTGAAGTACAAGCATTAGTTTCATGTTCAGATTGTGCACATTTTCTACATATATATAGGATCAGTATTTCTATATGCCTGTTGAGAATGACCGTATCTCTGACAACTGAAACATCTAAGAGGGTTATGAATGTATGGACGAAGTTTGCAACTAATATAACCTGCTTTTATAGATTTTGGTAATACTATTGTTTGAAAAGTTAAAGCATGTTGAGTGGGTCTACCATCACGTCGAATATTTATGCGACGTGCAGCGCAAACTCTTTGATCACGTAGTTCTTCCAAAAATTTGGTTTCTGTTATATGTATGAAGTTCTAGTTTGAAAGAATGCTCCAGGACACATTTACAGTTTTATAAAACCATGTTTCAACAGGATTTGGGTCCAAGCTTTTTAAATTATTGATTATCAAAGCTTGTTTCTTGCCAACATCTAAGAGAAGACCTCCCGATCGTAATTTTTTAACATTTTCTGTAACCACACACTGAAGATGAGTTTGGAATGGGATGATACCTTGTGAAACAGACTAGCCAAAACTGAAGCTAGGTACCATCCGATTGATACACTAAGGACCACTTCGTACCTCCCATCTAAATGGTTGCCACGCACGACCAACAGGATGGGATTTTGACTGTCGATGAAAATCAAGAAGCAAACAAAGCGGCTACAGCTACTCATGGACAGCTCCCTCACTTCCTGTCAAGGGATGGAAGGGATAAAGATTAGGAGAAGAAAGTAAAAACAGAGAATATAGATCCCTGCGTACCTCGGGATTAGGACACCCGTACTCACCTAAAGAAGGTGAGCCACATGAGAGGTAAAACAGAAGATAAAATAAAATTTACAAAAAAAAAATTCTAAAATGAGCCAATTTTCTCAGCAATATTGATTATTTTTTACTTGGAATAATTCCATTTGAAGATTTTTTTAGGACATTTTCAATGATATTGTTAAATAGGATAAATAAAACAATTCTGGAAAGCATTTGTTGGCTATCATACTTTCAAGCGAAACATCTTTTGTCAGATGAACGTGACTCGCAATATATAATTGGAGATTAACTAACTATTAATTCTTCTCATTACTTATGATGTGATGAGAAGTGTTAATGAAATTCAGAATAAAGTATTTGCCAGTTGAATATAAAGTTCATGAGTTTCATGTGCACTTTAATGCTAGATTTTCAGCTAATGTATATTCAAATTGCCTTAAAAAGTTTTGAATTGTGTAAATTGAAAGATCCCAATTTTAAGAGGGGAAATATTTTGGAACTCATATTCTAACTTATATTACAATAATTTACTGAGAATATCTTCAATTTTTCATATAAATGAAACAAATTAATGTAAGAATTACATTACAAAACTTCTACTAAGCTTTAACATTAAAAATAATTTTTAAAAAGCAATAATATTTTAAGAAAAATCTGGCTTTTCTATGTTCATAGTAGAAACATTACTAAAAAGATTTTGCAATATTTTTCTAAGTTCCGATTCCAAGATAATGCTTAAAACTTACTTGATAATTCAGATCAGATTAAAACAGGGAGTACTGAAGTCATACAAGGACAAATAATCCATTGAAATCTGAAAATTGGCACACACACACATATCACACAAGTTTTGCTATTTAATTTTATAACACCAACAAGCTCTGAATCTTAGATTTGTGAAGGCATGACATTTACCAGAAATGCGTTCTATTGTTTCAAATAAGTTCTTAGAACCTCTACAAATGTTATTCTCAAGGATCCTTCCTTGTTTTGAAGGGACACTTAAAACAGTGACAAGTAATAAAGTCTCAAAATAGTAATTTTTTAAATCAGTCCAGTATCATAAATTATTTCATAATTGAAAAGGTTCATGAAACAATGCATTGCCTTAATAAGATAAAGTAGAAGAAATCAATGAGATTTCAAATTTTTATTTAATATCTTTTTTACAGTAAGCAAATAAAATATGCAAGAATTCAACAAAGCATTAAATATCAACAATACAATCATCAAAATTTTATCATCAGCAAAAAGTATTTGGCAACATCAAAAAAAAAAATCAAAATATAATACTTTTTTAATCTTTTCATAAAAAGACAGACTGAAAAAAATAACAGTAATAATTTCTAAAGTTAAAATAAGAACATATGCAAACTACTGAAAAAGAGATATTTTAAAATCTTTAGCGAACAGTTCAAGAATTTACTGAAAAATGTTTTTTGCATAAAATCAAAATACTAATACCCTGAAATTTAAGAAATTAGGAATTAAACTTTAAGGAGAAAGATTTTACGGTTAGTGACTATAGAAATCCATAATATTAATGTTTCAACATTAAATCAACTTCTTTAATTTAAAATAATAAAAAAATAAAATTTCAAAATGTTAGAATTTTCTGAATAGTTTAAACAAAAATTTTAACACATTATCTGTTAAAATGGTACAATATGTTAAGAGATTTTTTTATTTAAAACTTGACTTCATAAAAAATAAAGTGAAAACAAAATTACTAAAATTAGTTTTCACTTTATTTTTAAGAGAATATATGTCCTAACAACAACAAAAGAAACATGCTTACTATAAACTAAGCAAAATGTAATGTATTTAATGGCTATTCTCTGTTAGAGAGGAAAAATAGCAGTACTAAAACTTTTCCTAATAGTGTTAGAAGACTAAAATACATTCAAAATTTGAAAAAAAAATAATATCGTGGTAACATTTTCTTCTGGTCAAAGAACATAAACCTGTTGAATAAACACCCTTTATGAAATATATTGAAAACACATTTCTACATGTATATACTAACTTTTACAAAATATTCTGTGTATAAAATTAGATAACTAAACTGTATATAAATCTTAAGCATAGAAAATCTCATACCTAGACACAAAATATTTTCTCTTTAAATATTATAAACAATATAATTTTCAATCATTTTGGAAATAAAAAAATCCACTGCATTCAGTGAGAAAATTGTTATAGGATAACTATAACAAAAAATAAAATTTTGCAAGAGCTTTTTACATAGACAAATAAAAAGATTCAATAAATTATATTACAACATTGAAAATGGAATGTCTAGGTATAAATTAAAAAACTGTTTAAAGGAGAATATACTACTCCAAATAAGAGTACCATAAATAACTATGATACATATTTCGTGCACATAAATTTAATTTTCTAAATTTGGTAAAAGAAAAATTGTCAGATATAAAAGAAACTCAATATAAAAGGTATTGTTTTGTTTAATGACTATTCAAACTATATATAAAGTAAATACTGCAAACAAAATTATAGCATAAATGACATTTCCTCAAATAACAAGATAAAGGATTAAATTATCAATAAAAAGTTACTATAACTTCAATCACCATAAATCAAATCAAATGAAATGAACTCAAGATTTAAAAATAATAAATCAAAAACATCAAAAGATATTTTATATACATGGGTTATGCAATAATCAGCACTTTAATGTAACAATAAATACTGAAGAAAATATAATTATGTGGTCCACATAATTACATTTCCTTATTTGACACAATAAAATCTAAATAAATATCTTAATATAATTAACCTAGACCAAAATAGCAAATATAAATAATGAATCAAAATATAAAAATTTTAATCATACACTAAATTGCAAATAAAAAGTGAACTTTTAGATCGAAGTAAATATTTTAATATTTTCAAAGTTAAAATCAATGTAATGGCATCATAAAAGAAATAAGTTCATAGTAGCCTAAAAAAGTGTGATTATTTGTTAATCATACTTAAAATGAATAAACTGGAAACTTTAAAGTATGCATATCAACATCATTATGTGAAATTACAATTAAAATTAATAGATACTAAGAGTTTGTAAGGTGAAGTTTATTTACTAATTAAAAAATAATTGCAATATATTATATTATTTGTAAATCAAAGAAAGAAATATTTTGATAAATAACGATTACACAGCTAACAACCATAATAAAATAAGGTCTTGCAAAAAAACTTAAGATACATAAATTGGTCAACTATATATTAGTTTTCTTTTTTAATTATTATATATTCTATTAGGAATATCACATGTTATTAGGGAATACAAATCTTATATATTTTCACGGACTCTTCTTTAATGCACTGAAGGGTTTATTTAAATTTTGGAGAAACATTTTCAAGAAATTGGCAAAAATAATTAAATTCAAACAACAATTGTAAACAAACACATGAAAAGTAAGCTCCATATAATTAACATTAAACACAGATATGTTAAAAATTTTCTAATTATGATGAAAACATAAATAAATATAAAAAATTAAAGAGAAATATTCAACCTTTAGATACATAAAATATAAACGCATTTAGAAATCTTTCATCCAATTCTTATTTTTCAAGAAAAACACAGTATTACATACATATACACTTCTGGTCAAATAAACCTAAATAATGACCTTTATTTAAATAATTTTATAAATATTTGAATTTTCAATACTGCTTAAATAAATTGTATACATATTTACTGACAAAGGTCCGATGATTAAGTAACTGAAAAATGAGGGCATTTTGAAACTAAAAAGAAATGGTAGGAAGGTCATCATCATCAGAATCTAAAATTTCATTTAATGAAATACCATAAACTTCTTTCCAGTAATCATTAGTAGCCGTTTCTTTAACATTGCTGGAAGATGCACCTATTTGATTAAGAGGAGCACATAATTTTATTTTTATATTTTTATCCCATGAATCTAGAAGTCTGTTAAAAATTGTGATTCGCTCTTGGGAAACACTTTCATGACATTCTAATAAAAGTGGCCATAATTCCGCACTCAAGTTAAAATAACACTCATAATTGTAGAAATTATAGTTATCTGATTCAATAAATCTTTTCTGTTCGCCAGCAAAAATATTCAGTAAGTCAATGAATGTTTTTCTATAATTTGTAGCAAGCCATTTACACGAGTACAGAGATTCATCAAATAAATGTGAATGGAAAATTTTTCTCAAACTAAAAATATGAAAACAAGGTAGAGAGAGTGACTGGAAAAAGTTGCAAGAACAAGAATTTTTATTCGTAACATATTTAGAAGCAATCAAATAATTTTCTGATGATAATTTTGTCATATTTATATTGCAGTTAGAGTTACTGATTTGTTCAAAAATAAGCCTTGTAGCAAATGGAGTTAAAAGCTTGGAATATTTTAGTAAAACTGTTTGTTTTTCATTCACAAATGGTTTTTCAAAAACTGATGTAAAATTTCGGAATTTTTCTTTTCTCATGTTTTCAATGACTGAAAAGAAAGAGTTTAGAACACTTTCAATAGTATTAAGTGAACAAAGTATTGGTCTCATAGTTTTTCTGATTGAACTTAAGTAGACATTAAATGATTTTAAAAGTAATTTAGAATCCAGCTGTTGACTCAGTGTCCACGATTCCTTCTTTTGATGCCATACTTTCCTAAAATATGAACTGACTACAGGTGACACTGTTTTTAATTGTTTTAATAATTCAGAATATTTAGATTCATCTGAAGTGAAAACCATTTGTTCAAAAATAGTGACAATCTTGTTCAGATTTTCATCTGTGACTTCCAAATCAATTTTAGAAAGATCTTTCTTTAAAGATTTCATAGAATGAAAAAAAGATACCAAAACAGGTTTTTCAGGAAAAGCATTTTTTATAACTTCATTGCTTCTAGCAATCTTATCGGACATGATAAATTTAATTTTTCGCCAGTTTAAGTTATGCTTCTTAAAAGCTTTACATAACCATGATATTGCAGCTTCACTTGATTTAAGTAGACCTAATGCCACTATTTCACATGTACCATTTGAATCGATACTTATATATAAATACAAATTAAGATCAAGTTCAATTAATTCACATAACATATCTATACATATATAATCAGGATAATAATGAAAATATTTATTCATATATTCATCTTGTATAAAAAAACAATTTTCTTTAATTTTTATATCAGATTTGATTTCATATATAAGCTCATGCTTTTCTAATAGATTCTTTATTGGTGAAAGGTAAGATGTTTGACTTAAATCTCTAAAACAACTTTTACTTGAATCTTCAAAGTTAATCTCACTACCAACACTACATGTGTAGCTTTGATATTCCTCAAGATTTTTCCCACAGCGCCTTGAAGGTGTTTTTGTCAATCTACAAAACATAAGATAAACTATATTAATGTTTCATTATAAGAATTTACAGTAAAATATTTTAAAGAACAAGAATTTATTGATAAACATTTTTTTGATAAGAAACTTTTATTTGAGAGTGACTTAGACATATTAAAATGAACCAATAAACATTATTAGGAAGTTTTGTAAAGAGAACATGATCATTTCTATAAGCACACATGTAACTAAAATTAATAAAAGTATTTACATCAAAGGAAAATAAAATGAGAACATTTTTAGAAGAACTGAAATTCTGGATAAAATAACAATTTATTAAGATTAAAAAAAACCAATATTTTCAGTCATAAAGACATAAAACTATGTTTTACAAGTATCACCTTTTTGATTTTATGAGTATCAGTTTCATGAATATCAGGTAGTACACTCAAGTTTTATTAATCCTTAAAACAGCATATATTAATAATTTATTATTAATAATTTTGTTAAATTTGATGTTTATCTTATGTGTAATTAAGATTTCTCTTTTCCAACCACATACAAATATCATTTAGAATTTTGGATGTAACTTTCGTTAAAGGTTTTATGACTTAAGGTGATCGTATGACGTGCACGAAATTCTTTTTGTGTGCAACCCTTGTATTTAATTAGCAATTTTATTTGTTTAAAATTCAAGAAAATGCTATGTTAATGTTCCCGTTATTGGACTTTGAATTTTTTTAAAGTTATATTACCTCGAATTTTAAGAAGATATATTGTTCATAATTTTTAAAACATTGTTTCAATATTTTGAAAATTATATTATTTGAATTTTTTTAAAGTTATATTATTTTGAATTTTCATTTGGTCGGCGAATAAAAGATTTGTAAGGGGTGCTAATTAGAGATGGCAAAAGCAGTTATTTTTGAATAACTAGTTATCAACGTTACGTTCCAAAGAAATAACATGTTCTAGAAAGCGTTATCAAATAACGGCTTTTTGGAAAGTTATTCTAAGAAATTCGTTCCCTTTGGCCTTCTTGGAAATTCTATGGAGCGAAAGGAAGCTTTCGTGGGGTGACAAAACTGGTTTTTTGAGGAAATGAGGTGTAAGGTGAATTTTAGTGACTGAGCATCGAAAATCACTTACTGAAAGAAATTTTAATGATTTTTGTTATATTCTTTAATCAATTTTTTAATAATTTCCTACTTTATTATACGGAAATTTAACATTTAAGTCTAGATTGATTTTCATTTACTTATTTTTTAAAATAATTGCAATGGATTAAATAAGATTTATATTTTTTTTACTGTCAATTGATTTTTTTCAGTTAAAAATTCTTAAGTAATGTGTATTTACATAATTTGTTTCCCAATGATCTTAACTCCTTATTAATATATTTTATTACTTTAATGTATAAAATATGTCTAAATTTGAATTTTTTTAAACCAAGCATAATTCAGTTTCTAACAAAATAAATTTAATTTATTCCTCAATGTAATTCCTATTATAAATTCTTATAAATTTTAACTGATGTTTCTTTTACACTAAAGATTACTATTGAGTATATCACTTATGCTCGAATAAATCTTAAAATATATCTTCTTGGAAAAAGTATTTCTCTAATTAGAAACACAATATAATTAAAAAGTTGAATTTTGATCGAAATTTCTTAATTTTACTATCTTATCAACTTATAAATATAACCATGCGATTAATCAATATCCAAAGAGCACCATTATTGTTTATGGTAACATCAGTATCGAACCCACAGTTTTCAAATAGTGAAATCATTTTAATGATAATTTAACCAGCGATATACATTAAACTAACTTATATTTAATAATTATTTATATTTTACTATTTCATATAAAAAATTTTTTCAATATTAAACAATTTTTTTGAATTTAATTTTTATATAAATCTATGTAATAAAAGGAAAATCGGATCTATACAGATGTCATATACTATAAAATTACATATTTATGAACATAAATAGAAAATAATATTTTCTTTAAAAATAAAGAATTGTATATGTAAACCAGAATATTTAGTACTTACGAGAAAATATTCGAATATAGGAATTTGCATTTATGATAAGTTATAGAATTTTACTTCATATACATGATTTCACTGTTCTATATGCTTCAATTGTGTATTTATCTTAAATATTTTTACTAGATGAAATTGCTCCTCACGGAGAAGTAAAAATAAGAGAGCTATGTGGTATTAATAAAATGTGTGCGTGTGAATTTAAAGTACTAACAATAAAACAGTCTTTTTAAATAAAAATGTATGAAAATTGCTTCTGTAAAATAGATAAACGCATTACTACAGTAAATAATTCAGATGCAGTTTTTTACTATTGACACAATACATAAATTTACAGTTTTTAAAATTATTTGCATATACAAAAGTTTTTGTTATAAATGAAGAATTTTATCAAGTGATAAATTTTTTAATTTGTATTGTTTGATCTGCAAGTATCTTTTGATATCATAAGAGCTCAAATAAATTAAATTAATAAACAGAATTAACATTTTTACTTTACATACTATAAAAACAGTTATTACTTGTCATTTCTTTTTATGATTGCTGAGGAATATATGTTATATAAAATTCCATAGTTATTTACTTATTATAGTCTTTCAAATTAATGTAATTCTTATTCGTTTGAAATTTAATTGAAGAAAAGTTACTTTAATATGTAAATGCTTAAAGTAATGTTTTAAATAAATAGACTTCAAATGTCTATGCAAGGGAGTAAACTTGGAAAACTCTCAGGCATCTCTCATCTTGAAAGACATGTATGTTTAAAATAATGATATAATATCATAGATTATATATAGAGAAATAACATTAAAAATACAGAAAATGGTATCCACATAAAGAAATAAAATAACTATAATTATATATCTACTGTTAAAAATGTATAAATACTGTTAAAAATGTACTGGAAAGATAATTTGAAATGTGCTAGTAAAATGTATATTGCTCAAATGTTTACTGTAAACTGTCCAGTTCACAATGGCCTTAAGAGATAACTCTATGGCATGAGTAGAGCTAATTATATTTAAAGATTTATATTGAAATTAGATAGGAATAAAACTACAGAAAAGATATTTTTATGAACAATTTTTTTCCTCATAATTACAACTTAACCTGAAAAATAAATGATGAAAATTTAGAATTGCAGGTGTAATACGTAGGATATTAATTTTATTGTGATTTTATTTTCAAATATTAAATAAATACAACTACATTTACAAATATACATGAATTAATTTAATATAATTATATACATTGCAACATTTATTATCATGATTCTTAATAACTTAACAATAATAATACTTTTTATTTCAAAAGAAATTTTATAAATGGCTTTCTACAAGAAATATGATGCAATTCTTTTATTCCAGTACATCAAATACATTTTTAGGACTGTAAAATTATTACATTAAGAATATTATTTTAATGTAATCAAGTATATTATCATTTAAAATAATTAAAATTTTATTTATATAAATTAATTTTAATAAATTATGATGATGCTTTCTCAATAAATAAAAAAATTATAAGTGTCAAAAAATTATTTTTACTATATATTAATTCTTAAAGTAAATTTCAAATTTAATTATATATATATATTATTAGTTTGATCCAAATTTTATCGAATGGTACGTTAGTTTCTTCTTTTAATCTTTTTAATTTATAAAAATTAATTCCCGAAATTTGAAATTGAATTTAAACTATTTCACGTTTGCTTTGATATGCGAGCATAGTTTCAAGTTTCTAAAAAAATGTTTCAGTTTAATAAAAAATTTGCTAAAATTCACAAAAAATAATTATAAATAAAGGCTGAAAATAAATAAAATGCCCGTAAAATATTAACATAAAATGTATTTTTAAAAATCCCCATTTTTACAAATGTTTTAATCTTTTTTAAAATGAAATATATTTATTCATGCATTCGCTTTTCAGTTAACTTTCCTTCATCAAAGTGAGGAACCGAAAAGTATACATTCTTAGTTGCTAAGAAACGCAACGGGCCAAGCAAAAGCTTGGAATCTGTTCCCGAGAAAACTCAATGTCAATGTTAGAAACCAAAACAACGTAATAACAACTTAAAATTTCGTTGCGAAACAACGATTTTGGCTTTAAAGTTCCGGAAATTCTAAAATAGCGATAACGGCCTTAAAGTTACAAAACAACGAGAACATTTTTAATATTCTGGAAGTAACAAAACAACGATAACGACTTTAACGTTACAAAACAACGAGCACAGCTTTAACGTTACAAAACAACGAGAACAGCTTTAACGTTACAAAACAACGAGAGAAGCTTTAACGTTACAAAACAACGAGAACAGCTTTAACACTACAAAATAACATAATGTGGAAACGTTCTACAGTACCGTAACGACTTTGAGAAGTTACCATTACAGGAACGATTTCAGCAGTTAAGGAAAAGAAAAACGTTATCTTAATAACATAATTTTTGAAGAACGCGTTATTTATTAAACGGTTATTTGTTGATAACGGTTCTTAAATAACAGTTTCATTAAATAACGGCCATCTCTAGTGCTAATCATGTGCCCGGTCAGTTTGATTCATACATTGCAGAGTATGTATGGCAGAGAAAGCATAAAAAATACAGTAGAAGATTTCTTAGAAGCTTTTAAAAATGTTCTTTTCTTGGTTAGGTGAGTTATTTTATTTTTCATTAAAATTTCATTCAGATAGTGATTATTAGAAACTCTAGTTTTTATAAAAATGCATGTTTACCTATATGAACACATCTTTAAGTAAGCTTTATTGAATGTTTCACATAAATGTTAAAATGTGCCGCAATGAAATATTTTGAAGGTGGGTGACATACGTCTGGTTAATTGAAATTTGAGTTTGCATAAAAAATGCAATTTGTTAATGTTAGAAGTTTAGCTTTATTGCCTGGTTGTCACTGTACTAGTTAATGCTCTACACTGAAGTTTTTTTAAAGTGGGCGCAATTGCTCGGAATATTAAAAATTGAGTTTAAATAAAAAATGAAATTTGTTAACATTAGAAATTTAGCTTTTTTGCCTGCTTATCACTGTACTAGGTAGCACTACACTGAAGCTTTGGTGTAAGTAAGATATCCCCCTCTAAGTAATTTCTCGCCAAATCTAGCATCCTTTGTTTTGATTATAGTATTACCAAATTTAGTTTTTGCTACATCTCAAATTTTTGAGTTGCCAGATTTTATTTTCTCGTGTTTTACATCATTTTTATGTTGCATAAATGCTTCTTTTCTGTGGCAATTTAAGTTTTACTTCACCCTACTGGTTCAATCCTGTCTTATATTCGTTTTCTATTTCACCAGAAATTGAACTCAAACTTTTATACTCATTTTGGATTTTGCTGCGCATATAGAGTGCTGGATGAAAAATGAAAGTAAGAATTTTATTTTAATTATTTTCAGTAGGCATAGAATTTCTAGAATTGTATGTTAAGTATTTAATTTCCAATAATAAACAAAATTATAGTTTCGTTATATATTTTTGGAATTATTCTAAATTTGCCTACTTTTATGTAGCAATGATTTGTAACATTCTATCTTAAATCATTGAAATTCATTACTTCGTTTTTAACTAGATGTTGTTAAATGTAATTATTTTGCTATTTCCTTTAATTTTAATTCTGTCAATATTTTTAAAAAGAATCTTTAATAAATTCTTATTACGATTACTATTTTCATATATACCGTTAGGCTGACCAATTTAAAATCATGGAAGGGGGGACTCTCCGCTTTATTTGCATGGTTATCAATGTTTTCTAATGTAGTGTTAGGCCTAGTAATTTGAAATCCGGCAAAGCCCCAGTTTCTTAAGCCGAAGGTAACCCATTCTGGTTTGCGACATTTTTCATTGCCACTTGGAGACAAAAAAGTCACAACAACAATAGAAGAGAATACTAAGAGAATACAACTAGTACCAAATTTCTTTATAACGTGGGTGCAATTGCCCGGTATATTAAAAATCAAGTTTAAATAAAAAATTTAATTTGTTAATGTTAGAAATTTAGTTTTATTGCCCGGTTGTCACTATACTAAAGTTTTTTTAAGGTGAGCACAATTGTATAGTTTTTTTTTAAATTTGAGTTTTAATAAATTTGTTTCCAGTTATTAGAGTTATATATATATATAACATTCATCACTACTTAATTATAATGAACCCTCACAAATATTATTCTGTAACCTCAAAGTGGTGTGAGGGTGTACACAGGTTGCACAGGTGATGTATGTCTGGAACTTAAACTTGGTTTAGGTTCCTGGTAGGGTCACCCATGGCGAGAAGGCCGTGCTAATACACCTGGCTAATACAGAAAGGTAACCCAATCCACGGTGTTAGGCTCCGTGCCGGTGGATAAATGGCACCAGGGTTATGTTTTCTTAACGGGCCCCTCGAGGAACCAGGCAAAACCTCGTTGTATGTTTGCCTTCCACCTGTACAGAGAGGCTATGCAGGTGGTGACCGTATTTCTTCCTCCCAGTTTCTAGGTCAGTTATGGATGACAAAAATAAAAGAATAAAATGATAAAAAAGGATTGGATACATCTCCTGGTGTTATCCAATCAGCCAGCGAAACAGTTCCTAAGGAACAGAATCCCAGAAAAAAGGAGAACACTGGCAATCTGGCTGCTGGAGGAAGTGGAGTTGCCGCAAGGCAGCACACAGGTACCAGGGTTGGAGAACCAGAAGTTCTCACAAAATCACAAAGATGCAATCTAAGGCGTCGTAATAAAGCAAAGGAGCAGGTGGAGACTGTTCAGAAGGTGGGTGGAACCAAAAGACTTAGGTCTGAGGCTTCAACACCTTCTCCCATTAACACTGCCTTCAAAAAACCCAGGGATGATCATCAACCTGGGACTTTTGCTCAGGCTGTTAAAAGCCATAAAGCAGTTATTATAAAGGATGGTTTCCCAACCATCAAACTTAACAAGGAGGATGTTGACTCCATACAGATGGAGATTCTGACCAGGACAGATGAGGTCCCCATAAGAAATCATCTGCCTAGGGTTTGAGGCTTAAGCTTAGTGTCTGGGGCTATAATTCTCCTTTGTGATGACCTTGAAACTGTGGAATGGTATAAAAAATCCTTCCATGGTAACAAGAGTCTGTTTGGTGGTGAGGGGCTCAGTGTTCTGGATCCCAGTGATCTACCTAAACCGGTAAAGGTAGCCTTTAAGACAAGGGACACTCATACCAAAGATCCTGCCGTCTTCCTGAAATGGCTAAATAGACTCAACCCGGAGTTGAAGTCTTTAGAATGGCGTACTCTGCAGAAATCTGTAGATACACATTCTATTAGATGGATCTTCGAGGTTGATATGGAAGCCTGAGAAGCCATTAAAAAGGCAAATTATAGTGCCTATACTGGTTTGGATTGAGGAACCTTCAAAATTCTCCAGAACCCAAACCAGAAGGATGTACAGAGCATTGAAGAGATGGAAGTTGTACAAGAAGGCGCAACTTCCTCTCAAGTAAGAGTAAATCCTCTCCTACTTCTAGTAAGGAAAGCGAATTACCTAACATTGAAGAACTAGATTAAGATTCTGGTTTTGATATAACCCTGTAACCCAACTCTCCTCTATCTGAGAGTGAGATAGTCTAGGTTTTGCAGGGAACTCAAGTAAGTAAGTCCCCTACTTATGGAGACTTGGGAAGCTGTGCTTATTCTTAGCTTCTTTGGGTGCCACAATGGTAAGTATCATCAAAGTAGCACAGATCAACCTTCATCATAGTCAATCAGCTTCAGCTATTCTTAGCAAGAAGATGACTAGAGGGAAGGTTGATATAGTTTTAATTCAAGAGCCATGGACTTGCAATGGTTCTGTTCTGGGCCTACATATTCAGGGTTTTAACATATTTTATGATAAATGTTGAGACCAAGAGCATGCACTGCTATTAGCAACACTTCCTTTCGGTGATAAAGACACATTTAATGAGCAAATTGTCAGTCTTTTAGACTATAACAATTTGAGTAAGAAACTCATCATAGGATGTGATGCAAATGCTCACCACACAATGTGGGGAAGTAGTGATTGCAACAGACGTGGTGAGGATCTTTTAGAATACATTTTGTATTATAATCTATTTATTCTTAACAGAGGTAATGAACCCACCTTTATTACTATAAATAGAAGAGAAGTCATTGACCTCACTTTATGTAACAGTAAGTGTATTTTTTGACATGAACTTAAGTTTGAACAAGCACTTCAACTTGTGTATTGAAAGAGCAAAAAAAGCTTTCTGGTCATGTAGAAATGCATTTGGAAGAACTTGGGGCTTAAATCCCAAAGTTATTCATTGTATTTACACTATGATCATTTGTCCCATCCTTACCTATGGCTCAGTGGTCTAAAATCAAAAACGAAACCGGTAAAGCAGAATTAACAAAATTTCAAAGGATGCTTTGTGTAGCTATCTCTGGGTGTATTCGTACAACTCCCACATCTACTCTGGGCTTCTGCTTGGTATGCATCCTCTTTATATGCGTATTGAAGCAGAAGCAATACTTAGCATGAAGAGGCTTAAAAATACAGGTCAGTGGAAGGACTACTCTAGATTTTTATCCAGGGGAAACCTCAATGCTGACGTAACTAGTCATCCTTCTATAAGTATGACTACTAATTACATGATTGTTAAGTATGCTTTTGATAAGCCTTATACTATCAAATTTCTCTTGAGAGAAGACTAGAATAATGTTGCTATCAGTAAAAGCTGTATTTACTGGTATACTAATGGCTCAAAAATGAATTCCAATACTGGGGCTGGTATTTGTTGTCCAGCTGATGGCACAAAGTAATCATTCCCTTTGGGTAAATATACAACTGTATTTCAAGCAGAAGTCTTTGCCATTCTTATGTGCAGTAGAATATGCTTGGACAGAAACTATTCTCATAAAAGAATAATCATCTGCTTTTACAGTCAAGCTGCATTACTAGCTCTACAGAAGTCTACTGTAACTTTTGTTCTTGTCTGGGAATGTTAACTCACTCTGTGCAAATTAGTTAATAATAACCCCACCAATTTAATGTGGGTACCTGGGCACTCTAGTGTTCCTGGCAATGAATTAGCTGATGAGCTAGCAAGGACTGGATCAACAACTGACTTTTTTGGTCCTGAACCAGTGCTATGTATTTCAAAAGAATTGATCAGAAAGAATGTCTTCAGATCTCTTCAGAAAACAACAGTTTATGAACTGGCACAATGCCAATGATCAAAGACAAGCAAGGCTATTAAATAGCATGTGCCCTAGCAAAAGGCAAAAAGAATTATTAAAGCTCAATAGAGGCAGTCTAAGAAAAGCAGTGGGACTACTTACAGGACACTACCACCTTAAAAGACATCTCACCATAATGGGAGTTTTAGATGAAGATCCCACTTGTAGAGGTTGTCATTATATGGAAGAAACTTCAATACACATCTTATGTGAATGTGAAAGCTTTTCAGCACATAGACTTGAAAACCTGGGTCAGCACTTGATTGAACCTAGGATGTTGCAGGAAATTCCTGTAAAATGTCTGCTGAACTTTGCTTCAGCCACTGGTCTCTTCAAATAGGGCTTTCTGAGAGGTATATTACAATAAACCTATGGTCGTGGTGCTAGGTTCTTTTGGAACCACCCTAATTTTAAATCTAAATCTAATTATAATGAAATATTCAAAATTCTTGATATTTGGAATTCAAAAAAGTTGTGCGATTTCAAAGTTGAAGGTCAAACGTGATCGGTATTGGCAGCCAGACAATGCACATAGTGACGTAATTTAGGTTGGCGATAGAGCTGCGGAGCATTTGGCGCGAAAATTGGAAATCGCGTCAAACCTGTACAGCTGTGTCGTCTTTTACCCTAACTTTTATTAGAAAAATAAATAATGTTTACAATATGCAAATTTAAAGGCATCAGGATTGATTTTAAATGAATACTCTTCTACAAAATTTGTCATGTAAACAGTAAAAACTATAAATATTAGGTACTAATGAGGTAAAACAAAAGACTAACATTTTGCACTAAAAACAGGTTCAAGAGAAGAAATTGCAATTATCTTCACTGTTTCTAGTTTGTTGTGATATTTCTTTAACAGATTTATTTTATGGGTTACTCAAAAGTAATAAATTTGTGAGAAGATATACATTACAACTTACAAAAATGTATATTTTTTCTTCTTGACTACAAATTAAAAATTAAGACAGGATATTCATATTGCAACCATTTTTAATAATTCATGATTAGTATAAATTTAAAGAAATTTTTAAGTTTTTGAGTAATATATCCAAAATTTAGAAATCATCATTTAACAAGCAACAGTTTAACGACTTAAGCATTAATGGATGTTAAGAGTATCATTTACAACCAATTGTTGATCCTTAGTATTAAAACCACTATTATAATATAGTTTGAAATAAATCATAACATAGCAGTTGATTGATGAGAGAGGTTTATACCACAATTACTTGTTCTCTCTCTGGTCCTAACACTAAAATTGGTGACGGTTGGTTGGGTTGGTTTTGTGGCACAAGATCCAGAAAAAGAAAAGCTGTACTAAAACTAAGAATTGTACTAAAGTTGGTTGGTTTGTTTGATGCTCAACGGCCATTTTTTGCATACAAGGGCTAATTAGACTGGGACCTACAGTTTAAAGTGGATTCCGAACCACTACAAACATCCTGGCCCAAGGAGGGATTCGAACCCACGAACTGTTGAACCGAAGGCAAGAGCGTTAACCATTCAGCTGCCAGTTTGACAAATTTTACTAAAGTCTCTGAACAGAATACAGTAGAAAATTATGAAATACAGAAAGTTTTCTAATATAATTTTCTGTAACTATTTGATTTTTTACAGTAAACATACAGGAAAAAATTAAATTTCTGTAGATGTAATAATAATTGCATCAATATGGCACCAAAAATAAGTGCCATACCTTTAACAGAAAATTACAAAAAACAGATATTCACAATGAAAATTTTGTGTTTTAATCATATAAAGGTACACAAAATATTTTGTCCTCAGGCAAGTAACATTGCTTGGTTATGTTTAGAGAAATGCAAATATCTATACTACAAGTGTCAAATTTCATCATGAAACCTAAGCTAAAAATTATTGCAATACAAAATATTTGTTAGGAATATAAAATAAACATTAATTCAAGAAACATTAAATGTAATCATATGTAAATTAACAAATTTACGTATGATTTTGTATTTAAAAATCAAAAATATAACATGCATATAACAACTTTAATTTTACCAATAACAGTGTTAGCTTAAGTTTTATTCAAAAGCAATTCATTAGTTGTCATTCGTTATTATACAAATTAGTGCTATTCTTAGCAGTTTGAAAGTTTTAAGATAGGGTTAGGCACTGAAGTTGGTTATTATACTTACAATCTTTGGGTTTTATGAAGCAGTAATAGCTACCTATATCAACTAAGATGATTTGTTTAGGTTTATTTGCTGCTCTGTGGTTTTTACATATGAGAGAGCAAAACTTAATGCCTTACAAACCATCATTAACATACAGGCCTCAGGTGGGTGTTGAATTAAGAGTCAGAGTGCTGCCATTTAGCTGTCAACTAGACACTAATTATGAAAATTTAATTTTTAGTGTATAAAAAGTTGCAAAAGGTTTTTTTAATAAACCTTTTGTAATCAGTGTAATTGTTAAATTAGATAACTGTTTTGACATATGATCTTCCTTTTGTTCTGCTTTCCAAATAAATATTTTTAGTGCTAGTGATTGTTATTGGCCAATGTCATTGTAAAAACTTATAAGATAAAAACATAAGAAGTTCTATTTGAAATTTTGAATGTTGTCTAAAACTTATTTTTAAAGTTATTTTTGAGAATTCTGATGGAATTCAAAAAATCTTTGGTATTATTTTTCTTGTTTCTTATTTGTTTTGTGTTCTACCATTTTAAATTCTGCTAACGTTTTCATTTAGTAACATAAATGTTCCTTTGGCCAAACATTAACAGCTATTCAACCTGAATATATAAGATAAACCATTTTTTTAAGTTAGTACAAAAATATTATGATAGAAAAGTTTATTTCTATGCCTTTTAATTAGAAACCAGACATTTTTATATGGTAAGTGTTTAATGATGTACCATTTTGACACGTGAATATCAACAAGCCTAAATTAGATCATATATACGTTATAAAAGACATACTTAAAAATATGATAAAAAATAATTTATGTTATTGATTTGCTATTTTCTGGTAGAGCCCTATCTATAACATACTTCAAACTTTTCTTAGCGAAAATTATCATTGTGTAGTTATTTGACAGAAAATTTTTTATAAAAATGCATTTATTCATGTACTGATTTAATATTAACGCTTGGAACATTTATTATTATTTTTTCAAATATATTATTTTGATAAATTGTAGGAATTTAAGTTGCTGCATTTTCTCACGAGAGCTGTTCTCTGCATTAAAGAAACAAGGAAAATTCACTAATTAATTGAAAAATAATTATTTTAATCAATTTATCATTCAGTTCAAATGTAGAATTGATAGAAAACGGAAAATGGTTCCAAGCCCACATTGATGTTTATGATTTTAACTATTTAAATTAACTATTCATGTGCAACTTATAATTAAATTCTGCTACCCCTAGCAACATATAGTTTTTCTTTAAAATCAATCAGGTTACTCGTTTATAGTTTTCAGCAAATGTAAGTCTATAAGGTAAACACAAAAGTACACACAATATTCACAGCAAATAAGTACAATATAACTATATTTACCTGCATGTAACTCTTCTTACACGTTGTTTAGGTGTCTTCTTAATTTGTTCCGATTTCGATTTAATAATTTTGTTTTTTTTTAATGGTGGCGACTGCTGTTTACCTTCGGTTTCGCTGGATGATAGATTTACAACACTCTGCAATGACATACTTTCTTCATTCGCCTCCATGGGAATTAACTAACAAGAAACAAAAAAGGAGAAAAAACAAAGTACTCTAAATGAACATTTTAATTCAGAAATATGCAAATTTATCATAACGGTACACCAAGGGCTATATTACTTTCGAATCACAAATACCGTTAACGTCGAAAACGAGCAAAAATTGCGCGAGAATAATACGTCACTGTTTCTAACTTGTAGGGATGGGACCTTGTTACTTTTCATGTACTTGGTACGTACCGAGTACAGTTACTTTTAAAGTAACAAGTATTCTACCGATTCCATTTTCTACTGGTTACAATATCTTTTTTACTGCCATCAAGCGGATTAAAAAATAATGACTAAGTTTTTAAAATTTTATAAATAAATTTAATAAAAACCAAATAAATAATAAAATTAATAATTAATTGAAACTAACTTATTAAATCCATAATTTTTCATATTATTTCATAAAATTAATTAATATAATTAATGTTAATTTAAATCATTATCATCTATAAATAAGCACTCACTTAAATATTAATAAAATGATCTTATGTGATTATCAATAAAAAATAATTCTTATTATTTATTCAACATTTCATTAATAGCAATTTTTTTTCCTGTAATGCTTTAATTTTTAGTATGAAGCAAAGAAATATAAGTTATTTCCTTACAAACCGTTTTTCTTGTGAAAACTTTTGAAATTATAAATTTTCTTAAACATATTTCATTTAATATAAAAATCAAAACCTTTTGTTATTTATATTTGTTGACAAGATTTATATCTGTTCTAAGTAAATTTTCAAATCACTCAATTGTATTTTTCAAAGATTTCCAATGTTAAATAAAATATAGAATTAGAGGAGATAATATAATTTCTATTTTTCAACCTAAGCTGCGTAATTTTTTTTTCAATTTAGTAAGATTTTCCAATTATATAAATGAATTTTTATAATTAACGAATAAGTAATTTCCGAAGAATTGTCAAGTGGCAGGTTTAATCAATTACAAAGAAATTATTTTAAATTTGCTAACAAAAATACAGCAATTAACCAAAGAAAATCAACTTAAATTAAATTAATTTTATTTTTTTATTATTAAACATTAATGAGACAATCATAGTAAAAATTGTTGATACATAATGGACAGTAATTTTTATTATATAAGACTCATTTGTTTATATTTTTATGTTGTAGATAAGCCAAAATTTTCTAAAATAAAAATTGCATTAACTCTCATATCTTGTTTCTGTTTTCTGAAACTTAAAAAAAGTATGGATAAATAATGTAGATTTGCAATTAAAACTGTATAAATTATGTTTAAGTAAATATGATCATTTTATATTAATGTAACTTTTATAGTTGTATAAAAATTCATTAAATATCAAGTAATATAAAACAGTTTTATTAACAATCCAAATGTTATAATTTTTAATGCAAAATATTGATTAATGTAATGTTTAATACAAAATGGAGGAACACAGAAATATATTTTATGTACATCAATCCATAATTTAAGAAGTAAACATGACGGTAACACATGATGGTATAAATAAATATAAACTTAATTAAAGTATTTTTTTCTTCATTTCGAAACATTAAACTAAAAGGAATAAACTATTTTTATTAAGTTTAAATCAACATTCTCATTATATGAATAAAAATACATTATATAGTAAAAAATATGAATGAACATTTTTTTGAAAAGTTTAAATTCCATATATTTACAATAAAATATTTTGAAACTAAAATATGGTTGAATAAAAAATAAACATATTTATATGGAATCATAATAAAAAATATGCATATTAATAAAAATAACAATGGAAGTATATTAGCAGATTTAATTTAAGCGTTTTTTTGTTTAAATTGTGAAACCTGACCTAATTTAAGGTTCAAATAAATATGTTATATAGGTTCATAAAATAAAATAAAATTTTTAAAAGAAATAATAACAAAAATAAAAGCTAATTAAAATTGCTAAATACATAACAAGAATATCAGGCTTTTATTATATTTAAAAAAAAACATGACATATTTGAAAAAGAACGATAATCACTAAATAACTGTGCTACGATTATTAATATTCTCAACTCATTTATTTTATCAACCGAAACGAAACAAATGTTCATGCGTATTTTATTTTGCAATATAAATTCATTATGTGTCCTTCTCCAGCCGAAGGAGATCTTCCAATTCCCAAGTATTCCTCTTCTATTTGCCATTTAAACCAACTGTCTAATTTCCCTTCTCCCACTCAGACTTCCTACCATAAGACCCCTCAGGGGGTTTACCTTCTTTAGGTAAACACGGGTGTCACAATCCCGAGGTACCCTAGTGATCTGTTTCTCCTCTTTATTTTCTCCTCTCCTCTCCTCTTCTGCTTTTTCTTCCTCTTCTCCCTCATTGTGGTTGCCTTGTAAGAGGTTGAGGGCTCCCCTTGAGTAGCTATTGTCGCCCTGTTACTATTAGCTTCTCTTGGGGACTAAATCACCCGCGTGTTTGCCGTGCGTGGATACCCGTGTCCCTGGAAAGGAGGATCCTGGTGATTGAGGCTCTCAGAGACCAACACATTACTTTGGCCTCTGCTTCAGGTAAACGGGAGGTGTGTTGTGATCCTCAGCATACCAATCGGCTTCTATGGATCAAGCAATCATATATCTGCTGTGTGACTCGATAAGGGTGGAGGCCACGTCAGAAATATATTGAAAGCGTATAAGGTCTGGCTAGCACTGATGCAGTTATACTGCATAACCTTGTTGGGCTCGGTGGTGGGTGGTGCAGTCGGGCCTTGAAGTAATTAACTTATTTCTATGGAATGTACTTCTAATTCTTTACTCCCTATGGAGCAACAAATGATACAGGATCAGAGATATTTTGTTATTAAAAGAACTGAGGGCAATTTCGATAATGTTTCTCCTTTCTTAATTAATAAGAGTCTTATTGGTACAGTTGGAAATGTCAAAAATGTTCGCAAGATGAAATCTGGTGATCTCTTAGTTGAAGTCTTATCAATTGAACAGGCCAAAGCCACCCTAAAACTAAAATGCCTTGGTAATATAGATGTTATAGTATCTCCGCATAGTAGGTTAAATTCTACACGGGGAGTAATTTCAGCAGATGATCTATTTAATGTTTCAGAGGAGGAAATTTTGAATAATCTCGTTGACCAAAAAGTACAACATGTACAGCGTATTACAATCAGGAGAGAGGGCAAAATTATAACAACTAAGCACCTTATACTCACATTTGCTACTCCTATACTACCTCAATCTATTAAAGCTGGTTACCTAAATTGTAGTGTTCACCCCTATATTCCAAATCCATTACGATGCTTTAACAGTCAGCGTTTCGGCCATGCAAAAACTACTTGTAGGGGACATTTGACTTGTGCTCGATGTGCATCTGTTGGACATGATAGTAGTGAATGCCAATTACAAGAAAAATGTGTAAACTGCAGTGGTGAACATCCATCATACTCCCGGTCATGCCCAACCTGGATATTAGAAAAAGAGATTATTACTGTGAAAATAAACCAAAACTTATCTTACCCTGAAGCCAGGCATATAGTATCATCTCGTACCCCTAATCAAGGTGTTAGCTATTCACAAGCAATTAAAAAAGTCATGAAATCTTGTAGTACTCAAACAGATTTCTTAAAATTTCCAAACTTATCCTCAAATATTCCTAGTATAAATGTCCCACCTATTCCGAAAGGAATTTCTCCACTGTCTTCTGCAAAATCTAAATCCCAAAGATCCCTAAAATTAAAGAATGCAAAAGAAGGGTTCCATAAATCATACTTAAAGAGTAAAAGAAGCTCAACTGCCTCCAAGACAGGTATAAAAAACGCAGACCCATCAGATGATGAAACACTCCTAAGTGGAGATTCATCTGAATCCCAGATGGCTTGCTCCAATGCCGGAGTATTCAGCTTAGCTTAATGGGAACCTTCGTTTCTTGGAATTGTCGAGGTTTCCGCACTCATATAGAAGATATAAAAACAATTATAAACCTGCATAATCCAGTTTGTTTTGCCATCCAAGAAACATTCTTGAAACCTCAGTACAGTTTAAAATTGCGTGGATATAATTGTGTTAGGAAAGATGTTAGTCATGATTCAGTTTCTGGAGGTGTATGCATTCTTGTGTCTTGTAATATTCCTAGCACTATACAATCCCTTAACACTTCATTGCAGGCTGTTGCAGTACGCATACACACAACATCTCTCATTACTATTTGTAGCCTTTACTTTTTACTCCCCATGCGATCATCCATGAAAGCGATTTAAACAGTTTGCTGGACCAACTACCTACACCCTTCATTTTACTTGGTGATTTAAATGGTCATAACACCTTATGGGGTAGTGATAATATGAATCCTCGGGGCAAGACAATTGAACAGTTCATTTCTAATAACAATATCTGCCATCTAAATTCCACGGAAATAACCTATTTCCATCAGCCATCAAGAACTTTTCACTCAATAGATTTAGCTATTTGCTCTCCATCAATTCTACCTTCATTAAATCTTAATGTTGATAAGGACTTATATAACAGCGATCATTTTCCTTTAATTGTAAATTAAACTGGTATAAGCAGACCACAAGTCTTTCTCTCCTCTTATTCTTATCATCGTGCAGACTGGTCTCTCTACACTCAATTAGCTGCGATTACTGACCGCATGGTTAGAATTGATAATATCAATGATGCTTTGCAAAAAGTGACTGATACACTTCTAGATGCTGCCAAAAACACAATTCCCAAGCGCTGAATAATTCCACGCAAATATCATAAACCATGGTGGAACCATGAGTGCCAAATGTCATTCAAAAAACAAAAAAAGTTGTGGACTGTTTTTCGCAGGTGCCCTACCACGGAAAACCTCATGGCTTTCAAAAAAGCTAAAGCTTTTGCTCGTCGAGTACGGAGAAATAGTCAAAAAGAATCTTGGATAAGATATGTTTCCTCCATCACATCATCAACTTCCAGCAAAGAGTTGTGGAAGAAAGTTAAAGCTTCCAGTGGTTTATATCGGAACTTCTCTATCCCAATACTACGCACAGGAGCTGACACAATTTCTTCTCAATATGATATTGCCAATCTTTTAGGTGAAACTTTTGCAAGGGTATCTAGTCCAGCCTCTTGTGATCCTAAATTTCTCAGAACCAAAGAGCAAGCTGAAAAGAAACCTATAAAGTTTCATGAAAAAGCCATACATCCATATAATTGCAATTTCTCTTTGCTGGAACTGCAGAGAGCCCTGTCCCAAACTAAAAATACTAGTCCGGGACCAGATGGTATCTCATATAAGATGATTTGTCATCTTAATCATGAATTTTTAATAAACATTCTTCTTCTATTCAATAGAATATGGAATGAACATGTCTATCCCAGTCTTTGGAGCAAAGCAATTATTATTCCAATTCTTAAACCTGGGAAAGATCCAACTAATCCTCAAAACTATCGTCCAATTGCTCTCACAAGTTGCCTTGCTAAAACTTTGGAGCGTATGGTCAATGCCCGTCTTGTTTATGTGCTTGAAGACAATCAGTACATATCCCTTTATCAAAGTGGATTCCGGAAAGGTCGATCTACTCTGGACAATATTGCATACCTAGAAACACAAATTAGGAATGCTTTTGTACGGAGACATCATTTGGTGTCTATATTTTTTGACATAGAAAAAACTTATGATAAGACATGGCGTTACGGAATTCTTCGCACTTTTTATAATTTTAATTTCAGAGGAAATTTACCTATTTTTATTCAGAGTTTTTTAAGTTCTCGCATTTTTAATGTCCGTATAGGATCTGTTTTATCTAATCCATTTATCCAATGTGAGGGGGTTCCTCAGGGAAGTGTCTTAAGTGTTACTGTTTTTAATATTTGCATCAGCAACATTCTTCATGTATTGCAACCATCTGTCCATGGAACATTATATGTTGACGATCTCCAAATTTCTTGCCAAGGTTCCAACATGCGACTAATTGAACGGCAATTACAAACTGCTGTCAATAATCTAGTTGCTTGGTGTAATGAAAATGGGCATACTTTGTCCCCTTGTAAAAGCAATTATATCCATTTTTGCAGAAAAACTAGGCTTCATCCTAATCCAGAAATTAAGATATCAGGTACAACTATTCCCGTAGTTAATCAGATATCATTTCTTGGGCTTATATTTGATAAAAAGTTAACCTTCCTACCACATATCTTAGATTTGCGCAAAAGATGCGAAAAATCAATTAATATTCTGAAAGTTCTCTCTAACACCTCTTGGGGTGCAGATCGTCAAGCATTACTCCGAGTGTATCAGTCAGTTATTCTATCCCGAATTGACTATGGTAGCGTAGTTTATGGATCAGCCAGATCATCAGTTTTGCGCAAACTAGACCCTGTTCATCACTCAGCTTTACAAATCTGTTCTGGAGCATTCCGGACTTCTCCTATCCAGAGCCTTTATGTAATTTGCAACCAGTTACCTCTAGATCTGAGGCGTAAACAACTCTCTCTACATTATTATTGTAAAATGCTATCAGTATCACAACACCCTTTGAAATCGATGATTATTTGTCCCTCTTTAAGAAGGCTATATAATGCACGGCCACATTACATATTACCATTTTATGAGCGTACAAATTCATTCCTGTCTTCATCCGAGTTCCCTGATTTACATATTCAAATCACAGATGCTCTAAGATTTCCTCCTTGGAATATTCCTGTTGTCAATATAATCCAACCCTTTACTGGATACAATAAATCAGTTACATCTTCCCTTATTTTGCAACAAATGTTTTCACACATTCATTCTCATTATTCCTCCCACATCTCTGTATATACTGATGGCTCAAAATCAAGTGGTCATGTTGGTTGTTGTATTGTTGTTGGAAATACAGTTTACAGCTATAAACTGCATGCATCATATTCTGTGTATTACAGCTGAAGCTGTTGCTATTAAACATGCTCTAGAAATAATACAATCCAGCTCTTATCGAAAGTACTGTATATATACAGATAGCATGAGTGTGCTCATGCAATTAGACAATTTTAAAGATAAATGTCATCAAATTATAGAGGAAATATTGGATATTTTAAATATACTGAAGAATAAAGGATTTGACATCTTGTTTTGTTGGGTTCCAAGTCATGTTGGCATAGCTGGGAATGAACTTGCAGATAATGCTGCTAAAAATACCTCTGACATTTTGCATAAAGCATTAACCTTTTTTGACATTAAACAAATTATCAAAGATTTCATTTCATCCCACTGGCAAAAAACATGGGATTTGCAGAAGAACAATAAATTATATAGTATATCCTCCCACATTCTTCCATTCCCAGTTGCTCCCATGCGAAGAGTAGATGTAAAATTCACACTGCTTCGTATTGGACATACTAGATTTACACACAAGCACTTATTCTTGTCTCGTAGTGCTCCAGTTTGTGGCATGTGTAATGTACCATATACAGTACATCACATTTTAATTGTCTGTCCTAATTTCAATGATTTACGCATAGTGTTTTTTAATACTACAAATTTAATTTTATCAGACTTGCTTGGGTTTAAACCACATAGAAATTTGTTTGCATTTTTACGTGCAATAGGTTTCTTGAATTCTATTTAAGATTTTTAGCCAAAATAACCTTTTACATATGCTTTTCTTGAACTTTTAATACATTCCATTGTATACATCTGACTAGTATTTTAACACAGAATTTTTACCTACAGTTTTAAATATTGTACGGTGCAGAAATGTCCAATATTGGACCTTGCATCAGTAAACCCCACAAAATCAATCAATCAATCCTACCATAAAAAGCGATTCTCTAAATCCTACCACAGTCTCATAATTTATCCATCCTATTGATATATCGATGACATTGCTACTTGTACTCGCTCTGTCATTGGCTTTTCTATACTTCTTACAATCAGTCAATTACATTGTAACTACTTTGAAAAAACAACATATCACACCAATTCCGACAAAAACTGAAAACCTCAGGAGACCCAATGTGTCATTTGCCCAAGCAGCGGCACAAAATACCCTTCAACAACACACACCCAATCCAATACATGAACTTGGGAATCTAGAAAATCTTCACACGATACTCCAATTAATTAAGCAAATTAATATCATATTTAAAGAATACCCCACACTGCTTCAGACAGTCCCACTATTAGAAAAAACAACTCACCCTACTGACAAACTCAACCTCCTACTGAAAGCATTAAGCATCACAGAAAATAATAAATGTCAATAAATAAATTTAAGAACCTAAAATTTATGATGTGGAATGCTAATGGCATAATTTCAAAATTTACTGAATTTTAAAGACTTTATGTCAAAAAATAACCCAGATGTCATTTTCCTGCAGGAAACTCATCTATTAAAGTCTAACAAATTGAACATCCCAAACTACACCACTTATAGAAATGATCGTGCAATAGCCCAGGGTGGAACAGCCATCCTGATTAAATCAAAAATTAATCACTCCTATTTTCCCACCCCTAAACTTTATTATACAGAAGCCAACATCATTAACCTCCACTATTCGGACAGTGGAGACATTACTCTGGTCTCCATGTACATTCCTCCCACAGCTAAATCCCAAATCATTATTGATTTGGAAAATTTGCTAGCAATTAATTATAAAATCATTCTCGCGGGAGACCTGATCTTTAAGCATACCAGCTGGGGCTGTGCTTACAATAATACCCCTGGAAGGGTGCTCCACTCCTTTACTCAAAATTCTGAACTTGATATTTTCAGGCCTGACAACCCAACCCATTATGGTCGTACGTTAGGTAATTTCATTGACTTAATGCTCTCCAGGGGATCCAACCTCCAACAAAAATAGAAACCATTGTGGAACTTCCATCTGACCACTACCCGGCTCTTATTTACTACACTCAGTCACAAGCACAAAACAACGAAAACATAAAATCCTACTTCAACTGGAATAAATTTCGCAATGAAGTTAACAATTCTATTCCTAATAATTTTTTCCAACCATCAGCAAATTCAATTGAATTTGAAAATAAAGTTACTAATTTAACAGAAATCATTAAAAACTCGCTTAACAGGAGTAAAATAAATAAAACTTATAACCAAATTCCAACTCTCCCAGCTAAGATTATCAATTTGATTAAGGAAAGAAACAAACTCAGGAAACAATTTAATAGAAATAAATCCCCTATTGTTAAAAATCAAATTAACTCCCTTAAAAGGAGAATTCAAAGTGAAATCACTAATCACACTCAAAATTCTTGGAAAGAATACATCACCAATCTTAATTTGGAGGACGGGTCCTTTTGGAGAGCCGTTAATAATGGAAAAAAGAAAAGGGAACTCTTACCCCCATTTTTAAGTAACAACAAACTTAAATACCAGTAAAGTACCAGTAAAAAAAAAGCAAAATGTATTGCCAGCTCACTTGAAAAACAATTTGTTCCCAATAACATTACTAACTCTGGCAATGACATTGTGATTGATGATGCGGTCTCCACATATTTACAAAACAGTTTCTCCCAATCTAGTCCTGAAATCCCCACCTCAGAGGTGGAGGACATCATTAAAAACTTGAAAAACAAAAAAAGCCCTGGTCATAATCAAGTGACTAACAAAATAATGAAGCAGATCCCAATTAAGGCGATCTGCTTCTTAACGACCATTATTAATGACATCCTGTCACTTGGTTATTTCCCAAACTCGTGGAAGAGACCAATATACAAGCAGGAAAAGTGTAAAAACAACCCAGAAAGCTACAGGCCAATTTCCCTCTTTCCAACAATGGCCAAAGTTGCCGAAAAAATCATACTAGTAGAGATGTAAAATTCCCGGGAATTTTGAAGCTTGGGAATTAACTCGGGAATTTTGGGAAAAAAGCCGGGAATATTGGGAATTTTGAGGGAATAAACTCAGCCAATCATATTTCGCTTTAGGAATTCTTTTTTCGCATATATATGAAGCGAAGTGAAGTAAAATTTGATATCTAAATAAATTTTAAACAAAGTGAAATTTTATTTTCTTCAATAAGCATTCATAAAAGCAGTGAAAAGCATAAAATATGAGTATTAAAATTGTAAAAAATAAAGTATTGAAAAATTTCATCTCTAGGGGATATTTTTATATCGGTGTATGGCGAGATCTGTCGCTAAGATAGTTGGGAAGCCAATGTTTCTCACAAATATATTTTAATGAAATTATGAAAATAAACTGAAAATTTTTATTTGATCAAAAATAATATTGTTTCATTGTAACAAATAGTGATTCTTTTCTTCATATCTATTTTTTCATTTTCAGTTCTTTTAGGTTGTAAGAGATTTATTATTTTTTGCGATCATTTTTTATATAATGGATTTGTTTCTTATATATTCGAAATTACTTTATTTTAAAAATATGATTTCACTTTAATTTTAACGTATTTTTCTTAAAAACAAATTATTTGAAAAAAGTAAAGAAGTGCTTGATTTTTTCAGTCTCTGTAATAAATTGAAAATTGATGATTTAAAAATAAGTAATGCCAAGCAAATTGCTTTCACTTTTGTTTTGACTTCTAACTGACAAATTTTTAATTTATCAATGATACAAAACGATACCGTTTCATGTATTCTTCTCAACTGAATGTGGGTAAATGGTGCACAAATTTAATTAATATTAATTCATCAATTCTAAATGATAAGACAGAAAATGTGGGTGAATTATAAAAATTATTGATAATCTGTCATTGAAAATACTTTCATTTTTCAGACTTTAGTACTAGAAATGGAAATAACTTTGATATTATGAAAAGAATTTACGAAAGTCAAGCAAACGAATTTTGAAAAAAAAAGTGTTGCTTTTTTAACATTTTACACTCACGTAATCTTGTAAAAAAATTTAAATTATTTTTTAATTCAATTCATCTTGCTTTTCATAAAAAGGCTGAAATGTGTTATTCTTTTCAAAAGACGATTTTTGGTTAAAATACTAGCTCTAAAAATATTAATGCCAGTTTGATATAAGAAAATGGGTATATAATTTTTCTATAATCTTCTTATAAAAATTTATATTTTTTAAGAGTTAGTTCAGCTTGAATTTTTACACACAAGATTAAAATTTGTACATAATACAAAAATTTTAGGACAATTCACAAATCTGTAATTTTGTGAATTGTATATTTCCAATTCAAAAACTAGAAGTAACAATAAGCAATTTGTTCAGAAAGGATTTTAAAAATTGTACAGATGCATTTAGAAATCTGGACAATAAAAAAATCCCATCTAAATATGTTTTTACCTGTTACCTTGTGAAATAAAAATAGGTATTATTTCTACGGTAGAAAATATCTAATATTTGCAAATATAAAAATATTGCTTAATAAATATTGATTGATTTTACTGACAAAATGAATGCTGACAAAATTCCCGGGAATTTTAAAAATTCCCATGGGAAAAAACCCGGTTTTTTCCCATCCATACAACACTACATACTAGTAAAACTAAATGAATTCGAATCTCGCCACAAAATTATTATACCTGCTCAATTTGGATTCAGGAAACAGCTGTCGACAACCCACCAACTTTTAAGAGCAGTCGAGAAAATATCTAAAGGTATCATTAGCAAAAAGTCAACCGGAGGTATTTTTCACGACATAGAAAAAGCATTCGACAGAGTTTGGCACAATGGGCTGATTTTTAAACTTATTTCTTATAAATTCCCATCATATCTTATCAAACTATTTCAAAATTATTTATCAAACAGAACTTTTGCCGTAAGGCTAGACAACCATTATTCTGAGGATAAACCCATTCTTGCAGGCGTCCCCCAAGGATCCCTGTTGGGTCCTTTCTTATTTAACATATTTATTAATGACATCCCCAAGCACCCCAAAACTATGCTTTGCCTGTTTGCGGACGACACTGCTATTCTCTCCACGAGTTCTAAATTATTTAACATATATGAAAATCTAACCGAACACATAACGGCCATAGAGGAGTGGTTAAAGTTCTGGAAGATCAAGTTAAATGTTAATAAATCACAGGCAGTATTCTTCTCTAGAAAAATAACCCACCCTCCCCAAATCAAACTGGGTGGAATAGAAATTCCGTGGAAAAATAAGGTAGACTACCTTGGTCTGACTATTGATAAAAAACTAACGTGGAAATTCCACATTGAAAAAATTAAAAGGAAATTCATTGCAGCAAAATCACTTCTCTACCCCCTAATTGCGTATAACTCCAAACTCTCCCTTTCTAACAAAATCATTATCTATAAAGCCTATCTTCGCCCCATTATCACATACGCTGCTCCAATCTGGGGCGGTGCTGCTCAAACAAATTTTAATTCATTAGAGGCACAACAAAGCAAAATTTTAAGGATGATCTCTGAAGCAGAATACTACTTCAGGAACTCCCTAATTCGAGACAACCTGGGTATATTATCGCTTGAGAGATATATCAAATATCTCGCCTTTCGGTTTTATGATAGCCTCTATAAAACCAACAATACAGAAATTAACAAAATTGAAAATTACTCCCCATACGAGATTCAAAATTTTCACAGACCAAGGTCTGTTCTACGGATCAAACCACTCACAAACAGCCCTACCCTCCACCCACAATGCAAAACAAAAAGAAGACCCTCAAGTTGACAGGACCAATCACCTACAAATACTCTCATTTTTCTATATAAATTTTCCTGTTTGTAAATGTATATATATATATATATATATATATATATATATATATATATATATATATATATATATATATATATATATATATATATATATATATATATATATATATATATATATATATATATATATATATATATATATATATATATATATATATATATATATATATATATATATATATATATATATATATATATATATATATATATATATATATATATATATATAAATATATATATATATATATATATATATATATATATATATATATATATATATATATATATATATATATATATATATGTTTAACCTACTGTGTATCCTATTGATTTTGTAATCCTAACATTTGTTCATTTTCTTTTATATATGATATAAAACAATTAAAATATAAAATAAATAAATAAATAAAAAAATCTTTATTTTAATCTAGAAAATTTCTGCTCCTATTTTTATTGTGTCGATTTTGTATTACTCAAGAATCCTTTTTTCATTGTTATGCTGCTTTTTTTCCATATTTTTGTATTTTATTCCTGTATCATCACATTTTGATTTGATAATTAAATTAACCTAAACGTTTACTTAAGACTTCCCCCATAATTACTAGCCATGCAAAGTACTGCCATTTTGGGAGCACTTCCTTTATGTTCATAAAATACTTATGTATCACTTAATCATTATGTAAATTAATAATTTACTCATCATGTTATGAGTATTTTCTTTAGGAATAGAGGGTAAATAGCCGGAAGGCTAGAGACCCATCAAACTCTAGATCAACGGTGTTACTTTGAAACAGGCTCGTTCCCTGTACTTGAAACTGTTACTGATTTATTTAAAACAGGTATGTCCAGTTATGTACATTGTACCTGCAACTGCTTGAGGATACACATACTCGCGCGAAATTTGTTACTGAAAGTACCGAGTATTTGAGGAAAAAAGTACTGATTACAAGTTGTTACATTCAAATACTGGTTACAGGTATTTCTACCTATCCCTACTTACCAGTAGGGATGGGACCTTGTAACATTTCGTGTACTTTGAATGCACTGAGTACAGTTACTTTTAAAGTAACAAGTATTTCACTTAGTACATTTTGTACATGTTACAATTTTTTTGTACTGCCATTTATCGAACCAAAAAATAATGTCAAAGTTCTTGAAATTTTATAAATAAATTGAATAAAAGCTAACTATTAATAATTAATAAAAACCGAATAGTTTAATCTATTTTATTTAATATCATTCCAAAAAATTAATTAATATAAATATTGTCAATTTAAATCAATAATATTAATAAAAAAGACTTATGTGATAATCTATAAAAATAATTATACACTACTGGCCATTAAAATTGCTACACTAGGAAAGCGGCACACCACACACGTGAAATTTGCATGACAGGTAGAACTTGCTGTGATATGCAAACGATTAGATTTTCAGCGCATTCATACAAAGCAGGCGACAGTAGCGAAATCTACAATGTGATGAAACCAGAGATTTGACAGAAGTTTTCTCATACTGAACTTCCGTTTCAACGTTATTTTCGGCAAAGAAAGTTGTTGTAATGCCTCGTGTAAGAAGAAGAAATGCCTATGAGCACGTGTCTGATTTTTATCGAGGAAGGATTATTGCTTACCGGGATTGCGGTTTATCGTACCGCAATATTGCTGCTCGCGTCGGTCGAGACCCCATGACTGTTAGCAGAATAGGGAATCGATGGGTTCAGGACAATCATACAGAACGTCATGCAGGATCTCAGCGATCCCCATCACTAACAGCAGAGAAGACAGACATCTTATCCGCATGGTCACAAGGGATCGTACAGCCACGTCACGAACCCTTAGTCGAGAAATGGAGTCATTTGCAAGGCAACAAGTTTCTGCTCGAACAGTTCGACGACGTTTGCAGCAGCATGGATTGTCTGCACGGCGACCATGGCTTCGGCTACCATTGACAATGCGTCACAGACAGGAGCGCCTTCAATGGTGTGATCAGCGACAAACCTGGACGCTGGAATGGCATCACGACATCTTTACAGATGAATCTCGGTTCTGTATACAGGACTATGATGGCCACATCCGTGTTTGGAGGCATCGTGGTGAACGCGCATTGCCAGCTTGCATTGGACATCGCAATACTGGCACGTCTGCTGGAGTGATGGTATGGGGTGCCATTGGATACACGTCTCGATCACCTCTTGTTCACATTACTGGCACTTTGAACAGCAACCGTCACATTTCCGATATGTTATGGCCCGTGGCTCTGCCCTATCTTCAAGGCCACCCTAATGCTTTGTTTCAACAGGATAATGCACGACCGCATGTTGCTCGTACTGTTCTGAACTTCCTTGATATAGAACAGGTTCGACTGTTACCCTGGCCAGCACGTTCTCCTGATCTGTCACCAATTGAGAACGTGTGGTCAATGGTTACCGAGCGATTGGCACGCCATCACTCACCATCCACTACTGTCGATGAACTGTGGCATAGTGTTGAAGCTGCAGGACTGAGATCCCCGTACATGCCATACAATCTCTGTTTGACTCCATGCCTAGGCGGATAAATGCTGTTATTGCAGCCAGAGGTGGGCTGCTCTGGGTACTGATTTCTCAAGATCTATACATCCTAATTTCCTGTAAATCTAATCTCTTGTTCTTTCCACTATAATGTATGTGTCCAATAAATATCGTTCTGTTATTTGCATTCCTTCTTGGTGTAGCAATTTTAATGGCCAGTAGTGTATTTCATTTCATTAATTGGAATTATTTCCTTGTTTCTAGTAATTTCTAGTATGAGGCAAATAAAAATAAACTGTTTCTTCTACAAACCATTTTTCTGAAAAAAATTTTGAACTGATTAATTTTCTTAAACGTATTCCATTCAATATAAAAATATAAAATCATTTACATTTGTTTTCAGAATTTGTATCTGTTCTAAGTAAATTTTCGAATTATTCAATAGTAATTCTCAAAGATTTCCAATGTTAATTAAAATATAAAGTAAGACGATATAATATAATTTTCATTTTTTAACCTAATGACCTTAATTTTTTGTTTGAATTTAGTAAGATTTTCCAATTATATAAATGAATTTTTATAATTAACTGGTAAATAGTTTTCAAAGAATTGTAAAGTGGCAAGATTAATCAATTACAAAAAGACTTTTTTTAATTTGCTTTGAAAAATAAAACAATTAACTAAAAAAATCAACTTAAATTAAATTGCTCATATTTTTCTATTATTAACAAGACAACCATAGTAAAATTTGTTGATTTATAATAGATAGTAATTTTACTATCTTACTCATACAACCACAAATATGTAATAAGAGATATCCAAATCAAGTCCAATTCATGTCGAGATATCTATTACATCTACAATACATCCATGTGATATCCAAAATTCAAATGTCCATGGATAAACTAAACTTTTATGTCCGTTAGATATCGTAAAATAATATAATTTAGACATTAACATTTGGATATTGCAGAAATATCTCATGGATATCTAAAATTCTTGCAAACTGGATATCCAAATTTCATAATGGCTGGATATCTGACAGACATCAAAAATCTAGATATCGTTAGATATCTACACTTTGGATATTTGTCAAACAGTGAATGTCAACTGTACATTCGTGTGCGTGTACTTTCGTAAAAAAAGTTAGTTAATTCTGAAACCCTGTATTAATACAAATTATATGATTATTTTAAATTAAAATACAGTGGCAACAATAAGTCTAGTTGATCAAATCTCTATTTGGATGTCTATTATGACATTATGACATTGGATGTCTATTTGACATTATGACATTGACATTTCATCTATTATGACATGACAAAGAAATAGCTAAAGTTTGTGAAGTTAGTAATATTATGGAATTTTTGAAAATTTGTTAAGATAAGTTATAGCATACGTTCAACACCTAATGATCAACAATTTGGAGAGTCTTTCATGAGTAAGGTAATGCACAATTAATAGGGAACAAAAATGTTTGATTGCTTCAATTGGTTAACAAGCTAGCAAAAAATACATTAAAAATTTTTTAAGACACTGTTATGGAATTGTTAAATCATTAAAATCAATTTTCTTAAAAGCTAAAAATTAATTGATAAATAAATAAATAAATAAATATCCCGACTTCAAAATTGTAATATCCGGATCAAGGCCTACAGTGCCCTTATCTGTTTTCCTTACTGAGGGCCCTGGGGTCCCGGTTGGTGGTCAGCCCAAAGCGAAATCCCCGGTGTTAAGTTCCCAAGCATGATTGGTACTCAGTTAATCGACCCACTGAAAGGTTGAATGACCTAGCCTGAGAATCGAGCTTCGGACCTGTGTGACTTGGGAGCGCTAAGTCAGCGTGTTTAACAAATGTAAAAGTTTGGGTGAATTTTGTCATACAGATTTCCATGGAATAAAAGTCTATAGAGAAATGTGGGACTGAAAGATGTTACTCGGCAGTAGAAAAGAAACTAAACTTAAAATTCTATTAGAACTTCCTTATCTCATACGGTGAAAATAGAGAGAAGAAGAGGTTGTGCCATTAAAATACTTTTAACTATTTCTGCACCAATTGCAAGCTGTGAACGTCATTCAGCAAAATGAAATTAATTTCGACTTATTTATGATGGATTATTATGGGATTTAAAAAAAAAGGACTTATGACAAAATTGTGCATTCTCCCATAATAAATATTGATTAGAATTATTGTACTGTCATAGAATATTAGTCTCGGGATTATTAGTTATCATTATTATTTTCTGTATTGTTTAATGGAATTAATATAATTGTTCTTACCATTTAGTACTTTGAACCTATGTGTTAATTATGAATATTATTTGCTGAATCTATTTAAAGTTTATAATATTGTGTTAGAATATTGCTTTAGAATTGTGTAAATCATATTATTTGCTATTGTTTGATTGGTTGTTGAATGGTAAACATTCCACGGGGGCCGGGATGTTGCCGCCTTGAAAAACTGTTCGCCAGAGTATAAAGTGCGCCATTTATGGCAACCTCCTACGCTCTCGTTTCTTTGAAAATTTTTCATTCAGAATTGTAATTGTAGCGGTATAGTCCGCTCAGCCTAGAGCAATGGAGCTCAAATAAATATTTGTTATTGAGGGATTCTTCATTTAAGTCCTACCACATAGCTTCCAAATGAAAGAGAAAAACATGCTTAAAAGGAAATGTTTACAGTTTAGAGACAAAGCAAAATTCAAAAATATTATAGTATATAAGAAAATGCTCTGAATTTACACTATCATAAGAAATAAATCTCTATTCGTTCAAGAAGAAATATTCCATAATTAAATATTTAAAAAAACATATATAGAACTAACTTAATTAAATTTTATTTATTAACTTGATATGTATTATTACCAACAAAAAAAAACTGCTTAAATTATTAATGCTTTACTACAATCGTTGCTATCATCGAGAACATAAATAAATGAAAAATCATTCATAATAATGGAAACATTTAAATTCCTATAAAGTCGAAAATGAGCAAAATTAATAAAAAATTTTGTATAATTAATGACAGATTTCTTAGTTTAGATTTTGCAAATATATAGTTTATCCAAAATATAAGCTAAATTAAATCCTGAAAGGCACGGAAACATCTTGTCTCTTGTTAACAGTTCTCAAAATTACCCATTCCAATTATTTTCTAAATGAAGAGAATAGCATGTGTCATCTCATTTACGTTGTCAGCATACGTTGCATACGTTGCCAGCAATTATGCTTTCCAGCTGTCAATAGGGTTGAAAATCGTACGACGGAAAACAAAACAATATGATTAGATTATCATCTTTATTAAATTTGTATAGCTCTCTGATATTTTTATATATTCAATGAATAGTTTTAAAAACTGTTAAATAGTTTAATAATCTTCAATACTTCAAACAATTGTCAGTATTGTTGTACTTTAAATGTAAGCAAAAGGATTAACAGAATAAGAGCGAAAAATTCCCAACTCTCCAACATGTTCATACAAAAATGAAGAAAAATTGGTAATTTTTCTAAATACTTAAGGTGACAATTTTTATTTTGAAAATGCTCATATAATTCCATTATTGAGGTTGCTGATTTTAGTTCTCCTATCAATGCAGATTAACAATACCAATATATAGCATATTTTTTTCTAAATAAATGTCTTTTTATATACTTTCTTCTAAGTAGTTCTCAGTATGTCTTCAAAAATCGTTCAAAAATTTTATCGTTTTTTATAATTACACTTTTATATTTCTTTTGGGAATAGTATCTCTCTTTAGTAGAATAACAATTACATTTTTAGTTTTAGTGGAGTAATTATCATCTTGTAACATTGCAGAAAAAAAAATAGCCAGTGGAAGAAAATGAAATTCCATTTCTTTAGAAAAGGAAGTCTTTTGTAATTGTTTTAAAAATAAATATAATTAAAGAATTATTTATTAATATATTTGAAATTTTTAAAAACATTTTAATTCTTTATTTTATATTCGCGTTACATATATCATCCAACTAGTATAAAAAAAAGTACCAAATCGAAACTAATTGTTGAAAATGTACATTGCAAATCGAGTAAAAGATCTAAATTGAACTGCTTTCGTAACTCTAAGCAACTATTTACAAATATAAATGAATAGAATGTTTAAATGACTAATGAAATAATTTTCTGAATTTTTTTTAGAAGTATGTAATTTCCTCTAAATGATATCATAAATTCAGCGTTTCATTAACTACTACCTTAATTAGGCGAGCATGTTAATTTTTGGGAAAATAAAAAAATTCTTGTTTTCCCAGAATATAAATGTGCAAGTCTCTGTGAAAAATCGATGTTGTTAATCATTTTTGTTCCATGTTTTGTAAATTCATTTTTACTATTACAATATATTTTCGACAAATTTTCTTTGAATGAAATGTAATTTACAGCTTTCTAGATTGTACTCTTTTAAATTGGTACTTTGTTAACAAATATATCTGTTTACTCTTCTGCAGTTAAGAGGATACACTATTTTATTTTAATGCAATAGAATATGAAATTCTTTTGTGCATTTAAGTAGAATCCTGAAATAAGCAGCAACAAAGCTATATACTTATTTCTCTTATTGAATAATATTAACAACCTATTTTGTTACTTGCAGAATGTGAATGTTCAATACCAATATCTTAAAACTACTTTAGGTTGCTTATGAAACATTTCTGAGCATTACTATTTTGAAGTTGTATGGCATGCAAAAACTGAGTCTCTTCCAAAATTTTAGATTTAACTTTATTATTTAATAAATTTTGATTCATAAATATGTGTTACATGTACAAAAACTTTAAGTTATTTTTTTGGTCTTACTTATTGATGTAATGTATGAAGTATAATGACGGCTAAAATCTAAATGATACTCTTAAATCAAAAATTTATGCTTGTTTGAGAAAACGCCTAAAACGGAGTTAAAAAAAATTATGCTATCTTAAAAAAAGGCTTGTTGAATAGAATTATTATCATTTTAAGTTAAAAAAATCTAACAGACCTTGTTGAGTACACCTACACCATATAATAGTCCTTGTAGTAAACAATAAACAACACGAACAGACATTATGTGAAAGATGGTGGGTATAAAATTTGATGTATGTGCTTTGAAGTAAGAAGGTTAAATGATTAAATAATTTAAATATACTATTTATTAAATCTAAATAATTAAAATATTAAAAATAGCTAATACAATTTCAATATTAGGCGTTACATAACCGCTATGGAAGTGAGTTCTTTTGATATAAGTGAGAGGAAAGTAAGACCGCCTCACACGTTCTCGGCCTCCGCGGTTGATTGATATAAAATAGAACACCACAGTATCCCCCTACCAGATCTTTGGACAGCATGTACTAGGAATGAAATTGATAAGGAAGAAATCGAACTTTCTGACAGGAATGTGTTGTGGTGGAACAGGCACCTGAAGATTCTAGTGGAGCTGAACGAAACAAAAAAGGAGTGGCAACATGGTGAGAATCACGCAACATATAGCAAGGTTTAAGCCGATCTATTGAAACATGTTTTTATTGAATGTTAATATCAATTTTAAGAAACTTGCGGTTTCATGATAAAAATTTTAATAGTGCAATATATGGTTGTTGAAGGGGTGTTTGCACAACATCTATACTAAGAAACATATGGGAGCATTTTGTAATGTCTTGGTGTACAAAGAAAGTTTCCTTTCCACAGTGTTAATAACTGCATTCTATCTCTCAAAAGGTTAATAAAGTTATATGAATATTTATTTGCTGTGGAACAGGAGCGAAAGTATTCTTCAGGAAGTCGACGGGGAGAACCATAAGTAAGCTCAACACTTGAAGCACCCAAATCTTCTTTTAGAGAAGATTTGGATTCCATGATCGAATTCCATGAAGGACACTGGGTAATATTTCAAAGAAATTATCAATTTCATGAGCTCAATCACTGCTTTGAACTGGCATGAAAATACTCGTTGAAATTTTTTGGTCTTGAACGTATTCGCACAACTGCATACAGCCCTGAATACAATTCCATGAAGTAACCAGTGTCATTCATGGAATTGTGTTTTGGGTTGCAGTTGTGCGAGTACGTTCCACACCTAAAGGGTCAGTAAATGAAAGAAACAAATAACTTTTTCAAATTAGCATTCCAGATCAGTAGGAACATAGTCAGGAACTTCAAATCTTGAGATACAGCAATTGAAGAACGCATTTGCTACAATTTCAGCTGTTTGATCAATAACAGGGATGGTTTCGAGCCATCTAGTAATTCTATTGACGCATATAAGATAGTACACGCATCCCTTAGATCGAGGAAAAGAACCAACAATGTCAAGGTGCACATATTTGAAACGATTAATAGTATTTGGGTATGTACCCATAGAAAATTAATATCTTTGCAGTTTGCTCTTTTGACAAGTGAGTTTTATACCACAAATCACAATCATAGCATAGTGAAGGCCACACATAACGCTGACGGATTAAATTTGTGATAGCTCTTCTGCCGCGATGAGAAAGTTGATGCATTGATATGAAAGCACTTTTTCAGAATTTTGTGGGAATAAATGGACGGATCAGACCTGACCAATTACATCACAAGAGAGAAGGTGCGTCTGGAGAATGCGCGAGGAGCTGCAGTTGCAGAATAGATGATGTAGTTAGTGATGTTAAATTCCCAATCCTCTTGAGCCAATTCAGTGAAGTCCATTGTTGATGGAATCTTGACAGCAGAGACACGAGAAAGTATGTAAGCGACTATATTGTCATCATTCTTGACGTAACGAATGTCAACAGTAAACTGGCTAAGGTATTCAAGATGACGTTTTTGGTGAGAACACTTTTCAGGTTTCACTGTAAAGCCATACACGGAAGGCTTGTGATCCGTAAAAAGTATGAAAAGTTGTCCCTCAACTATGTCGAAAATGTAGAATGACTGAGTAAGCTGCAAGTAATTCCCAATAATACATGCTATAGTTGCATTCAGCAGGTGTTACTTTGGGAAAGAACAAAGCAAGAGGATAGAAAACACCATTTTTGCTTTGTTGAATAACGCTACTAATAACTGTTGAAGGAAGACTTTTCAAAAAGCAATGAAAGTTGGTCTTCTCGATCATTGTGTGAGAAAAGCCTTGCGTTGACAATGACCTCTTTGCATTTGTTAAAAGCATCTACAGCGTCGTCAGACAACACAAGAAAAGCATCCTGCTTTTTTTATTCTTCAAATATCTATATAGAATTGAAGTAGCTATGCAGAAACAGCTACGCAGAATTCCATTTTTGAAGCGCATTATTACTGAGAACGAAAAACTGGATCGTACATATTAATGGCAAAAGCAAGAGATGGAGCAAAAAAGATGAAACGGCTCAAAGCATTCGAAAGTCAATACCCATAAAAAAAAAAAAAAAAAAAAAGGTGATACTGTCTGTTTGGTGAGATTTTAAAGGAAAAGTTTTTTTTTTTTTTTGAACTTTTACGGGATAACGCAATAATTAATTCGGATGTTTACTGTCATTAATTTAATAAACTGAATGATGCACTTCAACAGAAAAGGCAAGAATTAATCAATACAAAAGGTGTAGTTCCACCAAGATAATGTGATTTCAAGTTTAGTCACTCACCAAAAACTTTTACGGCTTGAATGAGATATACTCTCACACCCACCATATTCTCCAGATCTGGCGCCTTCGGATTATTATCTGTTGTAATCATCGCAAAAAGTTTTAGACGGTAAAACATTTACTTCAAATGAAGAGGTCAAAAATCACCTGGATTCATAGCAAAGACTAAAAATTTTATGAACGTGAAATCATGCTACTACTAGAAAGATGGAAAAAGGTGTTGGACCAGAATGACCAATATATAGTTTAATAAAATATTTATTCATTATAAGAAAATTGTCTTTCAATCCCTAACCCCCCCCAAAAAAAACGAAATTACTTTCGGAACAACCCAATACTTTGAAGCAAGAAGGTGGTGAATGATTAAGCAATTTAAACAAACTATTTATTAAACCTAAGTAATTAAAATATGAAAAAGAGAGCTAATACAATTTCAATATTAGGCGTTACATATCCCATCTGGAATTGAGTTCCTTTGACATAAGTGAGAGGAAAGTCAGATTGCTTCACGCGTTCTCTGCTCTCTGATTAATATAAAGTAGATCACCACAAGATTTTTAAAAATAAAAGAATAAAATAAATTTTTTTAAAAATTACGCGATGGGTGAATGTTGATCTCAAAAAGATATAAAAGACTTGATATAATTGTTACATATTTAAAATTACTAAACGCAATTTATGAAGTAAGAGCTGGGTCCTGCTCTTGCAGAAAAGAAAAGAGGAATGCAGGATTGATTGTTATAGTTTAATAAAAATATTTCTTTTAACGAAATCCATAAGGTTTTTGGCAATTAGTTGAATAGTGAAGTAAAAATTGTATTATTTTGAAAAGTTTCTTAAGAAAATATTGCAACAGCGGCTTTGTCTTACAAAATTTCATAAGTTAACCCATTTACATGGCAATTGGCCAGAGTCAGCAAAATTGTTCGTGTTAGAGCGAGAAGATAATGCTTTCTGATAAGAACATAGTGAAAATTTTTCGGTTAAATGTTTTCAAAAATATTTAGGGACTCCTATGAAACTTCATAGTTAGACACATTCACCCAATAATTAAATATCGAAAAGGACATGTAGGTTGAACTGCTGACTAAAGGAACAAAAGATGTTACCACTAATAGGATAACATGAGGTAATGATAAGCAGAAAATTATTGGTTTCGAAAAGAAAAAGTATTAAACTTCATTTTTGAGAACGATGGAAGTTTCATATGTATTTATAGTTGAGGAAAGAGTTCTTTTGCCAGAAAACGTAATTGAAATTCATGGATTCGACCCCAGAATCTCTTAATTTGAAAATAATCATAAATTTGTAATATTGTTGTTGTTTACTAATGACACTTGGACAAACCAAGCTCGCTATGGTATGCGAACTATGTCGACTGGGAGCGTATTTCGTTTTAATCAGGGCACCATGAAGGTGAAAGTACGACTTTGCTCTACACACATGCCATAGGGACCCGTTTATAGGGTAGGCAACCATTCACACCTCATTCATACAAGGAAAGGACAAAGACAGGATAGATAAAGTACATCCATGCCCGAACCGGGATTCGAATACAGGACCTCCTTATCCGTAGTCAGGCACGCTGACCACTAGACAAGTTGGTCGGCAATTTGTAATATAATATAAATTGTGTAACCTAAAATAGTTTGGCACATCATTGTTTCTATAATAAGAATTAGAAGCAGCAATCATAGAATGGGAAAATGTTTGTTCTATTCAACTGCGAATAAATACTAAGAACCCAAAGCAAGAGAAAAATATGTAAACTGCAGTCTTAAAGATTCTTTCCACGAATTGTAACTTTTAATTATTTTTTTTACAAAAGTTCGCAAAATATTTATTCATTTTAAATTAAATATTAATGAAATAAGTTTTCTATGAAAACTTATTAGGAGTGATATAACTTTTGCTTTCAATAACAATAAAATACAAAATTTACTATAACTATGAAATATCCCATGCCAATCTATTCTACAGCTATGAAATAGAAATTTCCTAATATGTTTCCAAATGAAGTAAATATTGACTATTTTAAATAATTAAATTGGATTTTAAGAAAACCAAATATAAATATTTTTATTAGAAATAACATTTTTATTTAAATTTTAATCAGAATTTGAAGTTTATCTCTAAACAAATTTTAGTTAAAATGAAAATTAATCTCGGTAAATTATCTGAAAAAATGAAAACTATACGACAGAATTTCGAAGACAAGTAGTAAATAAGATCACAAGAATTATAGTTATGGGCAAAATGTGAGACAGGTTACATTTACAAATACTTTAACGTACGTAACAGTGCCTTCACCTTATTAATAAGACAAAATTTAAACCATGCTGCTTTTAAAAAAAAAGGGCTTTTTTCCTGAGAGGAATCGTGAAATAAAAAAGACCGAGGAGACAGGATAAAATGGAAATAAGGTAAAGTAGTTCATGGAAGATAAAAAAAAATAAAGAAACGGCGTAATGAAAAGAGAGTAGCGGCTCAAAATTTCAAAAGAATTTTTAAAACACAAAATTGTTATTCTATTCGTAGGAGAAAATAGCAAAAATGATTCAGCGCTTTAGGTGCCAAGAATGATATCAAGTCATGCATACTTATGATAAAAAAAAATATTCTTGTAAACATACTCAGCTGCTTACACGAAATAACTCGAACATAATATTTTCATTCCCCAAATTAAATAAATCTCTAAGTACGTTCATAAATTTATTATAGTAAAATTTCTGTAACTTTTAAGTTATTATTAAAATAAAATTACGCGAATGTAGGCACTTTTAAATTTTTCATTGTAGGTGCATTTTGGATAAATTATAGATAATTTCCAGTGGATTAAATTTAATGGTTTTTATGCATACTTTAAAAAAAATGTTTATTATCTATTACTCAGCAAATCTTCAGTCAGACTCAAAGCACTTCATTTTAAGCAGATTATTCGTAATTTTTATTATCTGAGATTGGAAAATGGTATATTTCTCTTTCTGTAAGTTTCAAATGAACTTAGGCCACTCAATCATTAATTTCAAATTTTATAGTGAGATACGCAGAATAATTTACTTATCTCTCATGAATGTATATATTAATGATAGGATGTTATCAAAGGCAATAACTGGGGCTTACATAGTGATAGAACATCGCTGTTCAGTGCGAAAGTTTACGGGTTCAATCTCATCCATTGTTGAACAACGGTAGATGAAGGTTTGCCCACACAGTTGTCCGGGTGGGTACTTGGGAATTTACCGCTCCCTTCAAGGTTCGTGAATACGAAAACATTGCATCCCTCACGACACGTCCCCCCCCAAGGAGGAGGAGAAACAAGGATTTTTGGAGGCTCTGGATGCGCCTAATCTCTACAGTGAATACAATCTGATCTGGGGGAAAAACCGGTTGAGTGGGATGTCGTTCCATTACGGGCATGATGACCAGAACTTTGATAACAAACCATACATTCTTCTAAATATTATATTAGCTTTTAAGTATCTGTATATGTGATTCCTATGTGTATTAAAATTATAAAACTCTTCTCAAGTAAATCAAAATTTAAAAATATGTTCAACTATCGCGTCTTTCATCAAATGCTATAGAAAAAGGAAAATAAGATAGGTAATAAATAATATAATTATTTTTTTATTTTTATTATTTTTTACGTATTTGTATTACATATAATAAATTCTGTACATTTCAGAATCCTTAACTGAAAAAATTATTTAGTCAATAATATGTTTGAAAAATAAACTGCAAATTTTAATAATTTAAATTTTGAAAATTTGAGCATGGATATGTTAAAACTTTTAAAATTTACACTAAATATAGTTTATTTCTAATTTGTCAACAAACTATGTGAATCATCCTTTTAATTACGAATACGCCAAGATATTCTGAGTTATTTCGTAATTTAAAGTTCAAAAATATAGGTTAGATTTTAAAAAGTATTTCAAGCTTACCCTTATTCAATGTAATTAAGGAAGAGATTACTTTACAAACCACAGATTTAAATTTAAATCCTTCCGTACAAGTCGTAGAATTAAACATTTTGATGACATAAAGAAAAAGTTTAAATTCTGTATATTCATAATTCGTCACATAAATTATAAAATATGAACGATGTGTGTCCAATAAATAAAATATTTATGCATTTTATGCAGTTGTAATTTATAAACTAACAGAAATTTAAGAAAATCATTTCAAATAAAATTCATTTGTTAAATACTTTACGTAATATAAAAAAAATCAATGTAATTTTGGAGTTGCAGAAAAATAATTGCATTAGGTGTGTCCGAGGAGGAACTACTAGAGATTTAAAACGAAAACTTTAAAGTAAAAGTCGTCCTAAAAACATATCTACTAATAAAATCAATATTAATATTGTATAGTAATAAAAAACTTAACAGGAAATTTGCTACATTATGCATTTTTCTAGTTTTTTTTAAATGAAAAAATATTCAATTTTTGTTATTACATAATCTTAATATTGACTCATTAAATTACATACTTTTTAATTCCTTGGTGCGTAGTTAAGGAATTAAAAACTAAACATCGTTGTTAAATAATTGATGATTATTTAACAATGCAGCAAGTTTCGATCTTTCACTCAAACGATACCAGACAATTGCCTTAAATACAGAAATGAGTCGTATTTTTTATTAATTTACAAATTTGGGGAACTTTTCTTTTTTTTTTTTACTTTGTTATTGTTTTTGGATTATCTATTTTAATTTCTCAGTTTGAAATTTGGAAATTTTCTTTTGCTAATTATTATAATTGTTTCTTTAACTTTTACAGATTTCTGTATGCATACATTTATTCCATTTCATTAAGAAACTTTTTAGTTGAAAAAAAAAATTCTAAATGTGGGTGAAAAAATTATTTTAACATCAAATTTTTTATTTAAAAATGTATTTATCGTAAATATGTTGTTATTTTAAAATGTATTTTCTTATTAGTTTTATAAAGTAAAAAGAAAATATACACAATGTTTCATAAAAACTGAATAGTTATTTAAAAATTATTTATCACGAATTAAACGTACAATCTTTGATATTTTTTATTGCTCAAATTTAAAAAAAGTATAAAAAAGGAAAAATAAAAAAAATATAATTGTTTTCTTAACATTTAATTGTTTACTAAAGAAACAAAACTTTTGAATCATAAAAATATTATATTTCAAAATTATTACTCAGATTATCATTGTTTCCTAAATTAAAATATTTAATTCACACTTAATAATTACTGTTCTTTTTAAGCAAAATTTGAAATGAATTTAGCTTATAAATTGAAAAAAGCTAATCAATGTCCCGAAAGAAAACAAATTAACTAAGCTTTGTAGTCGATAGGATTCGAACCTACGCGGGTCTATACGAATGGACTTCGCCTTAACCACTTGGCCACAATTAGGCGCTGTTCACATTTGCTATGTAATTATTAGCTGCTTTTCTTATGCATTAATATTTTATTTTTATTTTTAGAGTTTACTTTTGAAACAGAAGGAATATGTGCGTTTTTCAAATATTAATCCCTGGTGTATTTACAAATTCATATTGCTATTTCTTATGAACTTATTTTCTATTATAATAGAAAATTTAATTTTATCTGTTTTTTAAATATCGTTTAGCTTATTTTCAATTATTTGAGTTCGTTTATAGTTAAGATTCTATTCTTCTGATAGGAAAGGTTCATTCTTTCATTGTCGTGTGCCAGCTAGGCTGGCAATATGGGTTGTGCTGCTCCACTTTTCCAACTGAACCATATTTTGGTGTGGAGTCCTACTTCCTCAGTACACACATGTCATAGGTACCCGTTTATAGGGTAGTTAACCATTCACAGCTCATTCATACAAGGAAAGGACAAAGACAGGATAGATAGAGAAAGTACATCCATGCCCGAATCGGAATTCGAACCCAGGACCTCCTTATCCACAGTCAGGCACGCTGACCACTAGACAAGTTGGTCGACAGGAAAGGAGTTAGTTCTCTTATATTCTTATAGGATATGGGTGACAACATTTTCAGTTTATTAAATATTTTTAATTTTATTTTAAGACCGAGATGTAAAAACAATATTTAAAGACTGATACACTACTAACTGATTATGAGCCATCCTAGCTTTGAGAAATCCTTACGGAGTTTTTGGTGTTAAAAAGTCTTCCGTGAGGAAATGAATGGACAATGAATGTCTGATATAGTATAGAAACTTAGCCTATTATAATTTTAAGGGATCCAATTTAGCTTGCAATCAAAACAAAAACAGTATCATACAAGAAATTTTTATCAGTATTATTAATGAATATCTGAAATCTGGAATTATAATTGTTCAGTTTTTCTGATTTTACAAGAAAACAAGAATTTTTTTAATAATATTTTTTCAATTATTTTTTTCATAATTATTAAGAATTTTTTTTATAAAATTAGGAAAGAGATCATCAAAAAATTTTAATTCAGAAAAACAAATTTTTGAAAAATAGAAAAAGCAGTTATAAATGGGATTTTAGAACTTATATTTAATTTGAAAGGTATAAGAATCTTCATTAATTTACCTCATTCGATGCGAACTTTATAAGAAATAGTAGTCTCATAAAAATCAATCTGTAGTAATAAATTACAGTTAATGATACAAGTAAAATCTGATAAATCAAAAGAATTTATAAAAATAATAATTAAAATAATTAAATAAATCAATAAAATATAAAAATAAAAATTGAAAGAAATATGTGATTACCTTTGTTTCCGTTATTTCTTAAATTCCTTTAAAAATGTATTTCTGAAAAAAGACTTACAAAAATATTATCGTAAAATGTACTTGAATATAAAATTACATTTGAAAATATTTTCTACTTTTAAATTTCTATAAAAAGTGGCTAGTCCATGAAATCTAAATTTTATTTAAAAAATATTTTTTTATTGAATTATAAAATTATGAAAAAATTATCTTTTTTTGTAATAAAAAAGCTACAACTTACCACTGTTAATGCTAGAGGCACTTATTAATATGCTTATTAATAAAATATTGTTCTTTATGAAAAAGGGGGAAAATTGTATTTGTTCTTAAATGTTAATAGTAATTGAATAATTTTTAAAAAATAAAAACAATCATATCTTTGAGATTTCATTTCCACTTTTTAATAAAAAATGTATTCTTTGCAAACATTTGTAAAAAATCTACAAAATATGTCATTGTTTTATTGTATGAAATAAAAGTATTTCTAAAGGAATTGTAGGGAAAATGAAATGTCTTGTATAATTCCAAGTGTTTTCCATGAGTGGAGGGAAGGGGAGATAACCGAGTTGGCAGCTGAACGGTTCACCCTGTATCTTCCATTCGATAGTTCATGGGTTTGAAAACCACTTCGAATGAGAATGTTTACAATGGTTCGGAATCCTCTTTAAACAGTGTATCTTGATTGAAACAGTGCTTGGAGTCTGAAAGTAGCAGCAGGATGACAAATAAAAGAGACATGGGCTGAGATGCTTTGCAGGATTTAAATTTTCACTTTTGGGTGTAATAATTGTTATTCTCTTTTCTATATCTTGTTATCGAGAAAATTGTTTGGATTATTTAATTATTCATTAAATTTGGATTATAATTAATTTGCTTTGAAAGTACTCGTCTATAAACTCAAAATGTATTCAATAATTTATAAAATGTAAGTACCATAAATACAGAATATAGATATCATCACGGCCAAGAGGTAGAACCAGGGTCTTCAAAATAAAAGTTTTCAAGTTTCAGATTAACAAAGTAGACGGTTGCAGATTTTCTAATTTCCGAATGCACAATTTTGATGAGTTCTTGTGAATTTCCTGGGTTTCCTCGTGTGCAAAACAACGCACAATCTTAAATTCTAAGAGGAGATGGATGTCTTATACTTGTCAAGCTACGCGAGTTCTTTACTAAAGTTAATAATCTACAGAGAAACGCTACATACTCCTGTATAATGAGGAAAAAAAATGATTGTATGAGCAAATTAAACCAGAAAGCAGAGGCATACATTTTATGTCGTTTTATACCTGATTTTTTTGTGTGAAAACAATTACATATATAATAATGCTTTGTCTTTTGATTACTTTATCAATGATTTTTAATATTGAAATTACCCTTTGGAAGATTTATTCCAATTTAAACTTAATTATTTGTTTTTATTTATTTATTTATTAATTTATTTTGACAAACGATTTACTGTGCAAAGCTATATATGCCTGAAAAGTGCAAAAATTCATTGTTTATTCTATTAAGAACAAAAATAGCACATTATATACAACATACTTCGGACATTTTTTAAATATGGAGAGTAGAAAGGACAGTTGTTCTTATAGCCTTGAGTACTCCTGTAAGATAATGAGCTTAGCAACGAATTTGCAGGTCTCCGTGATAACGAGTCATTGCTACGATAATCTCAATAACGCCTTAAAGAAAGTTGAATTGATATGAGAAGATAACATCAGTAAGAATTTTTATCAGGTCACGCAACAAGACGTCTCTAATACACAGCAAATACTCATCTCTAATAACCTGCAAATACACTCATACAGCGATAACTCTAACACGTTAAATAAAATAACCATAATTTAAAGAGTAACAGGAAAGAGAATGAAAATAAGTGTGCATCTACACACAAATCATTACTCGTAAATTCAGAAAAGGTATATTAATGCCAAAATCATCATTTCGCTGAAGCGTCTTTTATCAATGCCTCAGTTATGAAATTTAATTGCTCAACCTTTGTTTTTAAAAAAGGTTCTTGGAAATGTCACAACAACGTGATTTATCGCAATCCATGGTTTGGCGTATTTCCGGGAGTCTTGAATGGCAAGCAGCGGATGGCATTGGAAGACACTGGAATCCGTTCGGAGAACCGGGGGATATTAGACCCACAGGCTACAATAGGCTGATTATTATCCTAGATTTACCCGAAAAGACAGTTCGATTGGGCAGCAGGGCGAAAGGTGCCTTCCTTAAGTATTTTATTGATAATTTTTTTAAATAGAAGTTGTTTATTTGGTGTGATTTTATTTTTATATAAATTAAATATATTAACCGCGCGGAAAATTTCATAAAAATAACGCAGTTTGAGAAAAAAAAATTGTCTCTGCTCCCCTTAATATTGATTTCATTTTATTGCATAGATACCACTACTAAAAATACATTCTAATTGCACTTGCTTAAATATATATATTGTACCGAGCTCCACGGGTTCGTGTTGATTGAGAGTTGAATAAAGCGACCACTTAATGAACACAAGACTTTTATTGGTAAAAACTTCACTAGATAAGCGAAATTCCCGCTGTAACAATCACAATTATACAGCTACAATTCGTCAGATACAATAAATGAAACAGCTTCCAATCACAGGTCTCAAACACCTCAGACAGAGAACAACTAGCAGTCACAACTAATCGTCTTCACTCACTGACTGTCTTCACAAAAACTCTTAACTCTTCCATGTCGGGCTGCGGTATTTATACCTGACTTGGCGGAGAAATCTACCAATTTCGCCAAGGTTCTGGAAGCTTCTAGGCTATCTCGAAAAATATTGGTCCTAGAGCTTAGGTGATAGATGTTTCCAGAAATATCGATTTCTCGCCAAGTCGCCAAAAATCTTGCCAACCGTCGCCAAATCGCCAAGAATCTCGCTAACTGTCGCCAAGTCGCCAAATCATTAGGAAATCCGCTTTTAAACTACAACACGTCTAAATACCGCAATTTTTGCCCAAAATGTGAGAATTACTGATCTGTCTGAGATATTTTAAGACAAATATAATCATTATTTACAAATTTGTAACATTGCCCCCCTCTCAAGGACTGCACGTCCCGGGCAGTACAATCCCCTGATAGGAGGCCAAATTTAATATAAAAGAATTTACATTTCAAGAGGATACAGAGCACATTTCATACACAAGCAACTAAAAATACAAGAAAATAGAAAAGATTAAAATTATCTATACTATTTACAAACAGACCATGGTCTACTGATTTTTACTCTACATTACGATAAGGAGCTAATCTATCATAATGTACTACCTTTGGTTTTGAAGCAGATGATTTTCTTATACGAACCACGACGTCGTTCAGTCTTTTTAGGACTGTGTAGGGACCTTCCCAGTTGGCTTGCAACTTTGGAGAAAGTCCTTTACGTCGAATCGGGTTCCACAACCAAACTTTGTCACCTTCTTGGAATTCATGTCCCGTCGCTCTTGTGTCATACCTTGTCTTCATTCTTTCGGTCGTCAGGTTGATTCGGTCTCGAGCGAAGTTATGGACATCTTCAAGACGTGCCTGAAGGTCTCGAAGGTATTCCTCTGGCGATGAAGATGTATCCGGTGGACGACCAAACTGAAGATCACAAGGGAGACGAAGTTCGCGACCAAAGAGCATCTGTGAAGGAGTATATCCGGTAGTCTCATGGACAGCACTGCGATATGCAAGCAGAAACAGTGGTAGCTTCAAATCCCAATCTTGCTAATTTCTGGAAACCATAAGGGAGATGTTATTCAAGATGGTTCTGTTAAACCTCTCTACCATGCCATCCGATTGTGGGTGTAGTGGCGTGGTCTGCGTCTTGTCTATTCCGAGAATTTGACACATTCCTTTAAACACAACAGAGGTGAAATTTGTCCCTTGATCAGAATGAATTTGTAAGGGTGTGCCGAATCTGGAAACCCATTGTTGCACTAGAACCTCGGCTACTGTAGTCGCCTCTTGATCGGGGATTGCAAACGCTTCAGGCCACTTAGTAAAGTAGTCCATGACAACTAGTATGTATTTGTTGCCATTTGAGGATCGTGGTAAAGGACCCAAAATGTCCAATGCTATCCTCTCAAAAGGTGCTCCTACGTTGTACCGCTGCAACCTTCCTCGGCTACGTTTCTTCGGTCCTTTACGTGCCGCACAGTCATCACAAGATTGGCACCATTTCTCTACATCTTGTCTCGTTTTGCTCCAATAGAAGCGTTCTCGAACTTTCTGTAGAGTTTTCATTACTCCGAAGTGGCCTCCAGTTGAGCTACTGTGCAATTCTTTCAAAACATCTGAAATTCTTGATTTTGGAAGAACAAGCTGCCATTTGAAATTACGTCCATCATCGGACTCCCATTTCCTGTATAAGACACCATTTCTTATATGGAGTGAGTCCCAAAGAGCCCAATATTGCTTAGTAGCAGGACTGTAGGTGGAGATATCCTGCCAACTTGGTCTCATACTAGAAGATTCTTTCAATTCAAGAATTGGATTTATATCTGGGTCTTCTTTTTGGGCTTCCCTAAGTCCTTTATCACTCCATGGGTCTGGTTTTGATGGAGGTGAAACAGTAACTTGGCGTACCGAAGTATTTATCAGCTGATAGTTCTTCTCTACTCTAGAACAATATCGGCAGCTTTCATTACACGGTTTCCTTGATAGTGCATCAGCATTTCCATGAAGAGTTCCTTTGCGATGACGTATTTCCATTTTAAAAATTCCACCATCTTTTGTTTTCGGACAGTATCTACGGACGTGTCCGACTCCTCCGCAAGTCCAACACTGAATTTTCGTGTTTCTGACACCTTTACTCAATTCTAAGCTACGTAATTTTCGCCGGAGATCTTCAATTTGCTTTCTGAGATCATAGTCCGTATCAGTAGTAGAGACGGCTCTGATTGAGTGCCGGTCTTTACGCGCGGCCTGCTGGGCAGCTTCTATCTTATGTGCGTAGACTAGGGCAGATCCAATATCTTTGACATCGGCGAGTCTAAGTGTTTTCTGTATCTCCGGATCCCGCACACTATCAATGAAGTGATGGAGAGCCAGATCTTGACGTGTCTCAGCTGGGCAGTCCGAAAATGCTAGATGGGAAAGTCGCTGAATATCGGCAGCCAATTCTTGCAGACTTTCACCCGCTTTTTGATAGCGTGACTTTAACTGTAGTCTGCTATATTCTTTAGTGCACTTATCTCCAAACCGCAGCTCAAGCGCACTCGATAGAGCTTGGAAATTGTGCCTCTGCTCCTCCGGAAGCGTCTCGAGGATGTCAGCTGCGTCTCCTCTTAACGAAGCCGCCAGGTGAAAAGCTTGGGCTCGGGGATTCCATCCATTAGCTTCCGCTACCATCATAAACTGGGTCTTGTATACTTGCCAGGATGATTTCCCATCAAATGTTGAGAGTTTAATATTGGCTAGGGAAGGCACAAATGTCACGTTGGGTTCCTCATGTTTGTTTGACATTTGCTTCTCCAAGCTTTCAATCTTCTTATTCATATTGTCTAATGCTTCTTTAACTTTCTTCTCTGTCTTCAAAACTTTAGTTTCAACTGAAGTTACCTTATCATCCATTGCATTCATCTTCTCCTGAATGATGCTGTAGAATTCTTCTTTAACACTTACAATGCCCTTCTTAAGTTCCTCCTGTCCAGATTTTATCTCTTTCATCATCTCGGTTTTAATCTCTTCTTGTCCAGCTTTCATCTCGGTTTTCATATCTTCTTGTCCAGCTTTCATCTCGGCCATCTGCTCCGCTAATTTTTCGAGAAGACTTTTCATTAAATCCATATCCATTTTTCTTGTGACACGCTGCATCAACTCTTCAACCCCGATTCTGACACCAGTTGTACCGAGCTCCACGGGTTCGTGTTGATTGAGAGTTGAATAAAGCGACCACTTAATGAACACAAGACTTTTATTCGTAAAAACTTCACTAGATAAACGAAATTCCCGCTGTAACAATCACAATTATACAGCTACAATTCGTCAGATACAATAAATGAAACAGCTTCCAATCACAGGTCTCAAATACCTCAGACAGAGAACAACTAGCAGTCACAACTAATCGTCTTCACTCACTGACTGTCTTCACAAAAACTCTAACTCTTCCATGTCGGGCTGCAGTATTTATACCTGACTTGGCGGAGAAATCTACCAATTTCGCCAAGGTTCTGGAAGCTTCTAGGCTATCTCGAAAAATATTGGTCCTAGAGCTTAGGTGATGGATGTTTCCAGAATTATCGATTTCTCGCCAAGTCGCCAACAAGAATCTCGCCAACCGTCGCCAAGTCGCCAAATCATTAGGAAATCCGCTTTTAAACTACAACACGTCTAAATACCGCAATTTTTGCCCAAAATGTGAGAATTTCTGATCTGTCTGAGATATTTTAAGACAAATATAATCATTATTTACAAATTTGTAACAATATATATATATATATATATATATATATATATATATATATATATATATATATATATATATATATATATATATATATATATATATGTATATATACATGTATATATGTATATATATGTATATATATATATATATATATATATATATATATATATATATATATATATATATATATATATATATATATATATATATATGTATGTATATATATGTATATATATATATATATATATATATGTATATATATATATATATATATATATATATATATATATATATATATATATATATATATATATATATATATATATATGTATGTATGTATATAAAAATTTCGTGTCACGATGTATGTTCCCGATAAACTTCGAAACTACTGAACCGATTTTGATAAAATTTTGTAACCATTTATAATATGGTCCAACTTAAAAGATAGAATAGTTTTTATCTCTTAATTATTGATCTCAATATTTATTATACGACATTAGTTTTATTTATTGGTTAGTTCTGTAAGTTCCTAATAGATGGCGGTTTAGCATCTAAGTTGCACAGGTATTCGGCAGATGGCGACGTGTTTATTTTTCTAGATTATACCATCTTCGAGAAAATTAACGTACGTGCGCAAGCGCGTGGTTAAATATAGAATTTACATATATTTTCATGATGTATAACCATACTATAACAATTTTTCGTGAATCATTTTTATAATTATACTTTGTATTGTGTTATTATTGTGCAGTGTTCAGTTTGAATAATTTTAATATTATAAATAGTAAAATAAAATTTTATTTATTACTGTCTTTCTCTACTAATTTTCCTACCACCTCGAAAACATGTAAGTATTTCTTGATTGCCTTTTATTATTTTTATTTTATAATTTGATAATTATTAATTTATTCAGCAGTACATTTTGATCTAATTTATTTATTCAAATGATAAATTCTTTTAATTTTTTTTATTTCAGTATAATGCCGAGGAAAAAAATTTAGTTTTAATAATTTAAAATTGAAAAAATAATAGTTCGATGTCAATGTTATCAACCTCATTTATAACAATTTATTTTTAGATGTCTTTAATTTATATAGTATATTTTATAAGTAAGTCATTGACTACAATCTGATGACAGACTGAACCTATTCTCATCTGAGAATAGTACGCATGCCCAGTCCTGTTCAGTCCAATTGCGATGCTCACGACACCATTGAAAACGGGCAGTACGGTGCTGTCTGGTCAATGGGACAAGTGATGTCGGGAAGACATGCCAAAAATTTCAAGTTCGTCTATTAAATCTTTCCTGTAAGACTTTGACTTGAAACAACAACTGTCCACACGCGTCAAAACCTTTAAAGCTCTTATGAACGCTATCACGTGATGAACAGACATGAAAAAATTTGCATACGTATACTTCTTACTATATCCCGCACTTATTCTAATTTTCCACATTTTGCTTCCTTTCATTTTGTGGTTGCTATGGATGATAGTGTTATCCGTCCTTATCAATTGTCCAGCAGTGTAGAACAAAGAGTGGTCCTCAAATTCATATTAACTTTCGAATATCATCATTTTCTTCCATCTTTTTAGGTATAAATCATCAGTTAAAATATTTTTATTTGATTCATTAGAAAAACATACCGTAATTACTATTGATCAGATTTTCCCATCATGGGGCCCACACCTCACAGGAGGACAATGCGAAATGGACTGGACACGAGTTTAACCCTTTAGCTCTGGGCCACTTAAATGCAATGTTGGATTTTGGTGCCAAAATTGAAAGAAAAAAGCAAATTCTTAAATAATTGCAGCCAATAAATATTATAAATTCGTTTAACGAGACCAAAACATCAATTCGTTTTTGGCATCTCCTATATCTGTCTTCCTAGTTAACCTCTCTGAGGTAGACGGCAGGTTGCGCGTGGACGATTACGATTTAAAATCTTGCTGAACAACTCAGTTGTTAGCATTTGAATGGTCCATCGCAATTTCTCAAGTGTACTGCAGCATTCAGTTGGTGTTGATTTGAAATATGAGTCTGTTAAAACTATTGTAAGAGTCTCGTTGATTCAAAAAATATATACATCGTAGATATATTTGGTAAGTATTTGATTTTTTATTTATTTTAATTTTAAAAGCATAATTTTCCTGAAAAATTTGTCAAATAGAAAAAATGTGTTATTTTGCGGTGACGTTGTGGTAAATTTGTTATATACATTTAAATAAATATGCAATTTATTAGTATACGTTTACTCTGTCACATTAAATTAATTTTAACACATACTTTAGTTTTTTTCTTCTTCTTAAGGTTGGGTTTGTATGTCATTGGCACCTCTGCTTTAAGGCCCTGCTAGACCTCCGTTGGGGAAAATCGAATCCTATGTTAATCCTATGGATAATATTTTAACGTTTCACAAGTGCTATTTTCATGATAGAAACTTCCGGTCTCTTGCAAATTACAAAAAACAGAGCTACTGTCACCTCGACGCCCATTTTTAGCGTTTAAAATTTTTTCAAATATTTTTAAAATGTCAAAATATCTCCATCCGAGTAAATTTCAACCAAATTCTAATTTCATTGAGGTTATACAAAATTTGGTTTAAAGATATTTCATTTTTTCTTCGTACAGTTACAAAATGAACATTTTCGTTTTTTTTAAGCTAAAAATATTTTTGATTGCATTAATATTTCGATACGAATTTTTATTACAAATCAAACTCATTCTTATTTCTGAAAATCCATCTCTGTACACAACGCCACCTATGAAACTGGAAAATTTTTAACGCCAAATTTGGCTGATTTTTCTACTTCACTACGGTAACCTAAAGAAGGAGGAATTTCTGAGAAAAACTTCTCCCCATATGATTCCCGCTGTTTTAACATGTGGTTGGCAAACACTTCCAAATCGAGCAAGATGAATTAGCTTTTCTTACTCATGAAATAGAAAAGACATCTAGAAATAATGCATGTTAGATTTCTGTTTATTAGCGTTGGAAAAGTAGCTATGATATATACTTTTGAATCAACTTTGTTTATTTTCATTTAAGTAAATTTTAAAAATGAAATATTATAAACTGTTTTGTGTTACCTTGTTCAATTATATTATATACTACGATTTTGAAATAAGACAGAATAATAAGAATATTTATTTTCGACTTATTTCATGAAGAAAAAAATACATTATAAGGTATGATTAATAAGCATACGATACCAGCATACTAAAATATTGCGTCTGATAAGAAATTAAACATTTTAAATTTGAAAATCTATATATATCTTTGAAAAAAATTGGGTTTGTAGTAAAACTTCAGCAGAAAAACATAATAGCATTTCAATAACCAAACGAATGATAACAATACATTACAACACACTACAATACAAATGACATCAATGCTCTTAGGGGAATCATTTTATGCCCACGAAATTTATTTGAGAAGAATATTGTCTTGAACAACGCAAATGACATTATTTTTGACAAAAAAGGAATAAAAGTAATAAAATATCAAAAGAATGAATAAATATCCTGAAGGCGATATAAAATATGTAACTGAAGTTATAGTATTGATGTTCGAGGAGAAATGCTTGAAAGAGAATATCAGGAAGTAAATTGAGAATCAATTAGATATGCTCAACGTGACTAGTCTAGAAATTGTGTGATTGAACGACTTTCATTCTCTGTATGGCTAATCACTTTGTTGTCACTAAGATGGGATACGCATTACAATACCGTCTCCAAACAGCTTTCTAATTCAGCCATTCCAAACTATTCAACCGCAAGATTCTGTTGAACATATAATTCACCTTGACGCATTTCTCAGTTGATGTTGACTGCTGTTTTCGGAAAATTCAAATTTTTCGTAAATTCATTCCAACACTTTTACTATTTTAAATGTAATTGGATCTTTTTAACATTAATTAAACTCTGTAAAATTAGTCTATTTTAAACATGAAAAAATATTAGATACTAGACCCTACGACGATTTGGAAGTCGAAAAAATAGAGTGTAAGAATCATTTGCTTAGAAATATGTGTAATAAATTAAAAGAAGTAGCAAAAAACACAAAATCGGGTTATAATATAAATAACAGGAAACTGCGAGGGAAAAATATTTTAAGTTCTCCATTTTTAAAGAAACATTAGCTGTCAAATTCTTTATCAAATTTTGAGTTGTTTGTTCTTCTGTGTTAAATATCTAAAGCAGGAAAGATGTGGTAGCCAGTGCCAGTCATTGGCGTAAAAGAACTGCTAACCTTTGATCAAAAAATAGTTAATTTAAAAACAGATATAATAAATATCCCAAATCATGTGTTTGAAAATCATGAAACATGCAAAAAGTATTTTTGTAAGGAAAATGGTAAAAAAAGTGATCTTCAGCCCCTAAAAAGCGATGGTTTTTTATATAAAATATTAGAAATTTTAGAGTCCTTAGCCCTGCATGCAAAAAGTCTATTGTATAACGCTAATACTAACATTGTAGAACAATTTAATTCAATTGTTGCCAAGGTGTGGAAGAGAATGAACTATTGTCAAAAGAATTCCTACCAAACAAGATGCTATGCTTCAATTCTTTCCCACAATACTAAAAAAAAATATATTGAAATGCACAAAGCACTTAACGAAAATAGCCCAGGTAAATACTGCAAGCAGTTTGAAAATAAAATAATAAATAAATTAAATAAAGCAAAAAATAAGTCAAAGCCTAGGAAATTAGCAAATATTTTTCCAGGTCCCGACAAAAATTATGGCCCAGCTGCTGAAAAGCCGGATTTATCATATAATGAATACTAGGCAAAAAAATCGAAATTATTGACTAGTCTAGCTCTTACTTTGAAAGAAAGAGAAGATTTAGAAAGAGCTACTGTACTTCAAAGTGAGAATGCTGTTTGGAGAAAGGAAAGAAGAATTCGATTGACAGCGTCAAATTTTGGTGCTGTATGTCGGAAGTTACCCTCTACAGGATGCCAAAATTTAGTGAAAACAATACTATACTCTAATGTAAAAAATGAAGCAATTTTACACGGGATTATTCATGAAAAAATTGCCATTCTCGAACTAGAAAAAGAAATAGGACCTAAAATAGAACCATGTGGGATATTCATAGATAAAAATTTGCCTCATTTAGCTGCCACACCAGATGGAATAATGGGCAAAGAGGGTATTGTTGAAATTAAATGCCCATATACATGTCGCGATATACATCCCAATGAATTTATAAAGAAATCTAAATTCAATTTCTGGCAAAAAGATAGAAAAATAAAAGAAATTAATGGCATAAATAAAAATCATAAATTTTACTATCAAATCCAAGGGCAAATTACACATTAGTGAAAGAAACTTTTGTTGGTTTGCCATTTGGTCCCCAAAAGGAATTAAAACTGAACATATTTTTAGAGATGATGTGTTTTGGGAGACACAAATGAAAACTAAATTAAATGATTTTTATTTTGACTGTCTTTTGCCAGAACTAATCGATCCACGTTATCCTAGATCAATGGACATACGAAATCCCACTTATATAATTAATGAGCAAACAAAAAAAGATGAAAAATTAAAATCCCAAAAAATATAAGTTTAAATATACGAATTTGTATGTTTGTGTTTGTATATAGTTTTTGTGTGTGTTATATATATATATATATATATATATATATATATATATATATATATATATATATATATATATATATATATATTTAGTTTCTGTTTTTTCTTAATGAAATGTGAATTGCTCAAGCATTTCTTTATTTTATTAACAGATTTATTTTAATTACTATTTTACATCATATATATTTCAAGGTACTAACTAAATTTCCCATGTGCTCATGAAATTGTATTATATTTTACTCGTATTACTATGAAATTATTATTTTTCTCGTATGCTATAAGTTGCATTTGCATTTGATTATTTGTTGACAAATATAAACCTAATTTATATTTCTCACAATTTTTTACTAAACTTATTTTAATCTAATTTACCTGTGTGTTTTTATATGGCATATTTAGTGCTAATCTAATTTTGTTTTTATCAAGCCAGGGAAATATATATATATATATATATATATATATATATATATATATATATATATATATATATATATATATATATATATATATATATATATATATATATATATATATATAGATAGATAAATAAATAGATAGATAGATAGATAGATAGATAGATAATCGTAACGTTATTTTCATAAAAATATATATTGTAACTGAAATAATTTATATAATTTATCAGTTCATCTATTATTATATATTTAGAATATGTATATGTGTGTGTTAGTTTTAACAAAAACTTGAAAAAAATTAAATATTTTTATATTGAGTTAGTTTTGAAAATAATAGTTTTTAATTATTTGTTGCATTCAATGGATCAAGTGTCATAAAATCAAATTCAACCAAGGCACTTAAAAAAATATTTTTAATCATTCATATAGTATTTTAGGTTTGATTTGAATTCTGATAATCATTTTTGACCATTTAATTAGTAACTGTAAAATCACTCAACATCCGCAATTTGTCTTCATATTTTTTAGTGCGAATAATAAAAGCCGAACTTTAAAATATAAATAAATAATATTTTCCTTAGAATCACTGGCAGCTAATTTTCTATAAGACAGTAACACGTATTTCCGGTGTCAGTTCGTTCAGCATTTGTAGTGGCTCATTTTCCCTCACCCCTATTCTAAGAACCCTGAGGGTAATTTGAGGTTTAACATCTGTTAGGAGCAAATTTAAAACTCTCTTTTTGGCTGTTTTTATGGCGTTAGTGCTTTAATTTTTCACGATATAACGCGCCAAATCTGGCAGACCCGCTAACTTCGAAAGATTGATTGACAAGCAATTTTAACCAATAATATTGTTTTGGATACTCCCCTCGACAAGCTTTAAGAACTTACACCAGATGGGGCGACAAGACAACGGGAGTTCTCACGCAGGTCTGGAAGAGCCTTAATCAGCAATTTGTACCTACAATACTTTAGTTTTTAATTGATCTTTATATATATTTCGTTCAGCCTATAGTAAAATGAGTGGTACAAGCAAGAAAAAACTCGTCAACATTCGAAAGAATATTTAAAATTTGGGCTCATACCTGCTGTCCACAATGAGCGGTTTCCTTTTCATCTTTTATGCCAGCAATGATTGAGGAGCGAGTCAATGAAATGAGGTTGTCTTAGGCGCATTTGAAGGCGAAACATGCTTATATTAATTCAGATTTGAATTACTTTCAAACTTTAAAGAAAAATTTTGAAAAGAGGACAAAAGTAAAGTCTCTATTTACAGCTCACACTTCAACTCATAATCGTTTTTTGAGGATAGTTATCAAAGTTCTTTATTCATCGCTAAATCTGGAAAAAATCACATACTATAGGAGAGAATTTAATAAAACCATCAATATCAGCATTTCTTAAAACAGTTTTTGGAAAAGATGTAAAAGCTATGCCATTCTGTAACAATACTGTTAGCAGAAAAATAGACGAAATGAGTGAAGATATTGAAAAACAATTTGTTGAAAAGCTGAAATTAAAAATACTCTCAGTGCAAATGGATGAATCAACTTTGATAGACAGTGGTTTGGTTTGTTTGTCGATCAACGGTCATTTTTTGCACACGAGGGCTAACTAGACCAGGACCTACGGTTTAAAGTGGATTCCGAACCACTACAAACATCCATGCCCAAGGTGGGATTCGAACCCACGAACCTGTTGAACCGAAGGCAAGAGCGCTAACCATTCGGCTGCCGGCTCGGCTTGATAGACAGTGAGACAGTATTGATAACTTACGTAAGATATATTGATAAAGGGCATTTTGCTGAAGAAATCTTGTGTAAAAGACTAGAAAGCTCCAACTACATTCAAAGAGCTATATAAGTTTATTATATATAAACTAAAAAACTACTTAGATGTCAATAATATACCAATGAAAAATATAACAGCTTGTGCTGCAGATGGTGCTCCTAATATGATGGGCAAGAAAAATGGTTGCTTAAAATTGATGAAAGACGATAATCCAGAAATGATTCTTTTGCATTGCGTTATTCAATGAGAAAACTTGGTAGCTAAAAACATTTCGCTTATTCTAAATCATGGGTTCCCAAACTTTTTTTCTTGTGGACCACTTTTAAAGTTTTGCTATTTTTGGTAGACCCCCTGCTAACAAAAAGTACCTAGGTACTAACAAAAACGACTTAAACAAAAAGTACCTAGGTACCTAAAGTATAATCTTCCCTGGCTTTTTGTTCTTTTTTATAGAAGTTTAGAATAATCTCTAGTATTTATATATTTTTACTACCTACTACACTCAAGTAGTAAAACAAATATAATATGAGTGATAAATTACAATATACAATAAAAATATGTATAATAAGCAGATAACTTATTTTTTCCGGCACTGCAAACACTGACATCGATTCACTCAGTCACAGTTTTATGTTTAAAATACCGGAAACAAATGAGTAACGTTTTGTTCTTGACATTCGTATTTATACTAATGTAGATTGCAAGTATAACGCAAGTCGAATTTCATCTCTTTGCAGGTCTAAATAAGCATCAAGGTCGAGCGGGCGGCACTTTGCAAGTCTCGACAAGTGGAGTACACTCTTGTACTATTATCTATTGTTCTACTCAATTCTGTGTTTGAACTGAGTCTCGAATATTTTTGAGTGCCTACCTAGTAAATTATGCTACCTGCGTACGTTGATAGGTAAATCCAAGCCAAAATTTTTGTTTTTTATGAATATCAGAAAATTTTTCGTGGATCCCCACTTACAACTTGTGAACACCTGTTTTCTTTTCACATCTACGTGGACTCCTGGGGGTCCACCTGGACCACTTTGGGAACCTATGTTCTAAATCATGGGTGTCTAAACTATGACCGTTCGTGGGCCGCATGGCAAAAAAAATTTTTTGCTGGGCCGCACATACAATATTTTTTCAAAAAATTGAAATAAAAATTAACTATGTAGTTTTATTAAATTAAATTAACTTCTTTTTATTATAATTTTTTTATTTTTTACTTGATATGCATAGGTACATATTTATTTTAAATTTGTAAAAATTTCGTTTCATTTAGTTTGGATTTTATAAAGATGGAAAAAATAATCAAATTAATGAGATGGATGAATTTGCTTTTGTCGAACAAGCGAATCGAGATCGGGTTCAATAGACGAGGTTGCAATTCTTAATGCATTTTCAAGATGTTTGTCGGTAATCTTTGTCTTATTTTTGTTTTTTGTAAGCTTCATTCTTGAAAATAATTGTTCACAAATATAGGTACTACCAAAAGCTGAAGACATTAATAAAGCATGATTGTGAAAATTAGGATATTTATCGCGGGGTAGGTAATCTTTATAAAACTCTAGTAAAGAAACATTTCCAAATTTTTCTTTCAGTTGAACGTCACTTTGCAGTTCAATGCATTCCATTTGAAGATTTGAAGGTAATTTATTTATTTCTAGAGAAAATGGAATAGAAAATATGTTGAAATACTCTTCATTTTTTCGAAAATCTTGAAATCTACTTTCAAACTCTTGAATTAAATCAAAAATTAATGCAGCATATTTTGTGCAACTCACAGGTTTATGTGCAGCCAAAGTACTGAAATGCGTCAAATCTTCCACTTTTATTTGATTGTGCCAAAATTTCAACTTTCTTTCAAACGCTGTTATTGTTTGGAACATATTATGAATAAATTGATTTTTTCCTTGAAGTCTCAAATATAAATCATTCAAATGTTCTGTTAAGTCTACTAAAAAAGCTAAATCTGAAACCCAATCTTCGTCTTCAAATTCAGTCACAGGTTTCCCTTTTGAATCCATAAATATTTTTATTTCAATTCTTAAATCATAAAATCTTTTGAGCATTTTCCCCTTACTGAGCCATCTTACTTCTGTATAATAAATAACATCTGCAAATTCAGTGCCCATTACCTTGAGAAACTCTTGAAATTGTCTATGATTAAGTCCTTTTGCTCTTATAAAGTTGATGGTTTTTATGACAACGCTTAACACACTTTCCATTTTTAAAATTTTTCCACACAAATTGCCTTGATGTACAGTACAATGATATGCCATCAAGATCGTATTGCCGGCAGCGACGGCTTCATTATTAACCATTTTAACGAGTCCCCCATTTTTACCAACCATGGCAGGTGCTCCATCGGTTATGATAGCTGATAAATTTTTCATAGATAAGGAAAACCTCTCCATGGTCGTTTTTAATGCATTGAATAAATCTACAGACTTGGTTGTGTCTTTTAACGATACTAAAGCAGCCATTTCTTCCGTGATATTATAATGTTCATCGATTCCTCTTATAAAAATCGCCAATTGTGCCGTATCAGAAGCGTCAGTGCTTTCGTCCATGGCTAACGAATAAAATTTAAAGTAAGTACAATTGCTTTTTAAAGACTTTTCAACTGCATTCCCCAACTCCTCAATTCTGGTGGCTATAGTTTGGTGTGATAAACTGATTTTAGAAAAATCCAACTTTTTTCAGGGCAAATTATGTTTGCTACGCTTTCCATGCATTCTTTTATGAATTCGCCATCAATAAAAGGTTTTGATTTTTTCGCTATTAAATTTGCTACGACATAGCTTGCTTTTACAATGTCATTATTTTGAGTAGCTGTCTTTTTAAAAAAATTTGTTCAGACGATAGCCCTTTTTTTAGTTCTGTGATTTTATCTTTACGGCAAACGCCGAGATATGTATCGTATTTTGTGGCATGCTTTTGACTATAATGTCGTTTCAAATTGTAGTCTTTAAAAACTGGCACAACGTCCCTACATATTAAGCAAAGTGCTTTATAATTCTCCTCAATAAAAAAGTATTTCTCTGTCCAGTTTTTATTAAAAACTCTTTTTTCATCTTCAATTTTTCTTTTTTTAGGTTCTGATTGTTTTTTTAATGACATGGAGACCATCTAAAAAAATGATATATTTTAATTTTATAAGCAAATATCCATAATGAATATGATTTATTCATATCTTTTTAAAGAATTTGTTACAAAAATTAGGAAATCAAAATACAATGCAATATATTGCAAACAAATATTGTAATTTTTCAAAGAATATTAAATTTTAATGAGATTGTTTTACATGATATTTAACAAAATAGTAAAAATAAATATATAAATTTTGAAATTTCAAATGAATATGTAAATTTTATAAATCAAAACTGAATAGTGAAACTGGAAAACAAGGCACCTACCGGTACAGTAATGGAAGTAAGGCAGAAGGTGGATGGAAAAGTAGAACAAGGTGCCGAAACAGTCAGATTTGTGTGGTGAGATGGATATAATACTCTCGTAGAGGAAATAAAATCTCTCTACTCCACTACTAGCTAATTTGATGGCAGATAACGCTGTCTTGAAAACTGATCGTCGACCTGTCAGGGATCCATTTTATAGACTCGGAGAGCATAAAGAATTTTCTGGAACACCTCCAGCTGTAGCAGACGCGCGATTGGGGCAAGTCGGTGCGTGACGTAGGAACTGACACGTGAGCATGCGCCAAGATCACGCGCAGAACGGGATTCAGCGAGAAGGCCAACGGGCCTGATCGATTTGGCGAACTTATCCGAACGTTTGATGGCTCCTTTTTCTGTGAGGGCTCCCTTTGGCCAAAAATTAAAATACAATTAAATATACTGCATACATATTATACCAGGGAAGAGCCATGCAGTGCAACATTGCATTGTTCTTCCCTGGTCAAATTAATGTACGAACCCTGGGAAAATTTATTGCTTCTACGTAGTATTCTTACACCGGGGTGGGGGGAAATCTTCGGAAACGAAAAACTACATTTTCGGGCGTTTTTGTATTTTGAGAACCCCTAAGAATTCAAGCCTCGATATTTAAAGGGTTAAAGAGTTAAATTTTCATTTCAAAATAAATGTCAGCAAATCGATTATATATGAAAAATATTGCAACATTAATTTTTTTTAATAAAAATGTGTAAATTTAAATATTTTCATAATTTGCGTTTGGGCCGCATTTTAAAGGCTTTTGGGCCGCATGCGGCCCGTGGGCCGCACTTTAGACAAGCATGTTCTAAATAAAGTACTACATTCAATAATAAAGTGTATCAATGCTATTAAAGCTAATGCCAAATGTGAGTTTCTCTTCAAGTGAGAACAAAATGCAGATCAAGTGAGACTTTTACTTCATACTGAAGAAAGATGGCTCTCTAAAGGGAAATGCTTGAAAAGATTAATGGAACTGTTTAATACTCTTAGTAATTTCTTAAGCGACAATCCTGAAATAAAGTATCTGTTAACAATTGATAGTATAGCATTTGTGAGTTGTTTACCCAATATCTTTGAAAAACTAAATATATTAAATAAGTAACTTCAAGGAACAAATAAAACTCTTGTTGATGCAAAAGTGAAGATATTTAGTTTCATTATTCATATTCAGTCATGTCAAAAATATATTAACAACAAAAACTTTGAAAAGTTTCATTGGTTCCAAAAATGTGAAGTAAATGATACCCCTTTACTTGTTAGTCGATCATCTGAAAATTCTATCACCTGATTTAAATGATTTTCTGATTTAAAACAAATTCATTTTCTTGCATGGAAGATGCAGCCAATGTTAGTAAATTCGTCTGATATATCAAATATGCAGTATCAAGAACCAGCAGAAATGCAAAATGACGCGACAGTTAAAACTTTATTTAATATAAGAGGAGCGAGATGGGATGCCTTTGTGAGGAAACAGAAATTAAAGATCCAAATTGAACCAAATGTGTGCGCAAGAAAACTATTGTTACTGCTTCCCCTTTCATATTTATCTGAAGGTGGATTTAGTACTTAAAAATTTTACTGGTAAAAAAAAGAAGAAAGAAAGGAAACGTCTGAATATAACCCAAAAGGGAGGTCTGAGGCTGAAGCTAATCAAATTGGAACGTAACATACAATCTCTGTGCAGCAAGCGCAAGGATCTCACTAAATTATAATATTACATTATTATAGAAAAATCTTCATTAAAATTATTTCAAATCTGAATTTTTCATAATATGTTTTGAAATTTTGCTGAGTTTCATTAACTATTTCCTAGTGATTTCGACCTAAAACTTATCATTTAACATTTTTAAGAGAACAATTCAATTTTTTAGTATTAAAAATTATTTTTATGTTACATAGGGGGCATAAAAATTTTAGAAAAGCTTATGTGTGGCATGGCACAAAAAAGTTTGGGAAACACTGTTCTAGATCTAAATAATGATTTGAAATTTCAGTATGACTCCATATTTCTTCAATATTGACCATTTATCTTGCTCTTAATTTTAGAAAAAATATTTTATAGAATTTTGGAATAATAAACCTTTACAGAGAGATTTAAGGATAAAGTTTTAATAAATAATCGATATCAAATAAACAAGTTCAATAACAGGGGTCAGCAGATGTTTCTGGGTCATGCGGTACTTTTAGTTTTTTTATTTGTCTTGTGATCACCTTCAATGGTGATCAAGGCTTTAAAAAACATATTTTCAGTTACTCAGATCATATAAATTAGCATTGGTGATCACTCCAAAATATCTTGGCGGTCCACTTAATGCCCACCCCAGTTTTAGGGAAATATAAAAAATCATAGAATCTCACTTTACTGAGTAAAACTTACTCACTTTTCAATATTAAAACGTAAAAATCTGAAATAAACATTAATGTATTTTTAACGATATTGAAAACATGTGATAAACAATGTATTTTTAACAAAGTAAACTAAGTTTCCAGCTTCATTTAATTTTTATAAACTATTTATATTTAATTCCAAGCAAATTAAAACAATATTGCAGAAAAATGAAGAAATTGAAATGCTTTTTAACTTAGAAAAACAGATTGATACAAAATGTTACATACGTTGTTTTGTTCAAGTAATACATAATTCAAAATCCTTAAACTTCACAAAGGAGAAAGTTAAATGCTATCAAACATGAAACATATTCTTAAATAATCCATTTTTCTTTCCTTATTTATTTTTCTAAGTCAAATAAATCTGTATAAAAATCGTATTATATAATCTTGTTTAATAGTGAAGAAACTGATTAATAATATATTTATGCATTACATTTAAAAAACATTCACTACCCATACAATAATATTTGTAAGCAAATTCTAATACTTTCTATAAAGTATACATGGACAATGTTTAATGTTAAAACTGAACAGAAATGAAGTGATTATGAAAGTACAAAAAGAAATATAAAAGAAATGTATAAAAACATTTTTAATATAATGATAATCAATTCAATTCTTTATTTTCTGTAGGAAAATTAAACAGGAAAACAGGTGATTCACTTTCTTCATTCAGTTCATTTCTTTCCATTTTATTTCTTTTTTGAAGGCAACGTCCTTTCTGTTGATTTTCAACAAAAGTGACCTTATTTTTCATCCCTAAAAGCATAAATTTAATTAAACATTTTAATTTCTGAAACATATATAATTTATTTGTCTTTAATTTAAAATATGTAGAGAGTCAATTTAATTAAAAGTTTAAAGACAATATCATAATTTACACACGTTTTTCTAAATTGAGAAGATTTATACTGAAGAGAAGTATTTAAAATTTTTAAATGAATTAAATATTATATGCAAGTTTAATCACTTGCAATAAAACATTGTAGTAAAATAACTCAACCAAAAAGATGAAACTTGGTTTCTTATCTTTAATATACTCTATTAAGATTAAGTATAATGGAACACACACAAAAGTTAATGATAATTTATAATTGTGCATAATATACTGTCAATATTTTTATTCAAGTAATGTTTAACTCTGGAAATGAAAGTGGATTAAAAATAAAGAATCATCAGCATGGAGTTGTAGCAAATGCTGACAGCTCGATCACTTACCAAGAGAAAGAATATTCAAAATTTCACCACAGCAAAGCTAAACTTGAGATAGCATACCATTTTAACATTATTTACTGAAAAAGCTGTAATATGAACCCTCCTCCACAGTTAAAGCACATCACAGATGATGAAAAAATAATGTAATATAGAATGGTCCACCATTTAACTTGAATTTTCAAAGTTTCCATCTCCACATTGATTGCAAAACAGTGAGTCAAATTTGAGACACATGCAACTCTAAAAGTCTTTCACACTGATGAAAGACATGGTTTCATCAAGACAACGCACTTACTACGAAATATTAGAATTTCTGTTTTTAAAGTGTATTTGTTTAATCAGAAATTGAAAATAATATGCATATCTAGCTTAATGGAAAATTTGTAATTAGATGAAATACCTGTACTGAAATGATGTCGATTAGGAACCACCAATATCTTTATAAAAGAAGTTTGTTAACTTTTTGAAGGATCAATAAATATTTTATAATAGTAGGTTTTCAATTTTTTCCAGGCTCCATATGCATATTGGTATGAATTTCAAATTATCGATAATGTTTTGATAACTATAAATTTAATAAAAATGAAAAACTGATGGGAAACAAACACTGCCAAGTGATGAACCCTTTTTTTTATGTAAAAGTGAAAATATATTTAAAAAAAGGTTTTAATGACTTACTCTGACCAGAAGGTATTTCTTATTTAATAAGAAATACCTTCTGGTCAGAGTAAGTAATTAAAACCTTATTCATAAACTTCTTATTTAACAAGCATATGCAAGCAAGGGTTAACATACTTTGAGAGAGTTAACTTACTCTACTATGAATACTATAAATGAAAATCTTCTAATATATCTTAGCCTTGGGAAGTGCATTAGAAAGATTTCAAGTTTATTTGCATTGTTACTTTTTTTTGAGAGAGGATATTTTCCAATACAATGAAAAATAATTGTATGGCTAGAGCTTAGATCAAACACTGCACAAGTTATCTGAGTAACAATTAAGTAAAAATTTTCATCAGGAAACATAAATAGAATAATTTGTCTTTTGGAAAAATTCTACATACCAAGATTCAACAAATTTTAGAAATCAGGCAGCCTCACATTAAAAAAGTTAGCATTAAATACTTAAAGCAGCCATCTTCTATCAGATATATTCCACACTATTCAGCTAATTTATCAAAAGAATAATTCTTCATATTGAATATTGTTTCAAATCAAATAAGATAAAAAAAGACAGAAAGAAACTATAATAGCATAACTTTTTTTTAAAATTAGAATCCAAAACTATAACAAATTTAGCAAAAATGCAATCATTCTACACATGCAATTAAGATACAATTTTAAAATGAATTGTAATGCAGTGTTGAAATATAAAGAGATAAGTTAATTATTATCAAAATTAGAAGGACAGATAAGAAAAAGTTACAAAGTTGATGAATTTATTAACTTAATCGATCTTGTCTTAATATATACTAATAAAATGACAAATAATAATATCACAATTTGCATACAAAGCTACTGAGTGTAACAAAATACCACTGTGTTGAGAAATCATAATAAAATAAACATAACATGTTTTATAATCACAAGTCAGAAGATTAAAAAGGTATAAAACTATCACAATTATAAAAAAAAATTGAGATGCAAACATTTAATTTTATGAACTGGATTATATACATTTATATTATGTCAGAAATGAGAAATGGAGCAAATTAAGATACTGATAATCAGCTTAAATAAGGAACATGTCTTTGAGTATTACACAGTACAAGATCTGTAAAAAAATGGTTATTAAGAAAATACATTAGTTAGATATGGAGTACATGCTTTACAAAAATATCAGTTTATCATAATGAATGTATCATCTTGATTACAAGTTTGTCATTTAAAGTTCCTGTTGTGAAATGATTAAGTATTTTAATAACTCTGTTGAAATTTAAATCTTATTATAGTTTAAATTCCTTATAAAAGCAGAAATCTTTTAGAAGAGAAGAAATCACAATATACTTTAAAATATGATAATCAAGGAGATTAATGTCACTTGTCCAGAATATAATTATTTTTCCTAAAACCAGAAAAAAATTCTAAACATACTACTAAAGCAGAATAAAATTCTTAGAAATTAGAATTGAAGAGTTCTAAAGCAAACATATCTTTTTTCCAAGTGATTGTCTCACTAAAAAACCAATCAAAGATTTACATAATTTGTCGTTATCAAGAGAAAAATTTAAATGCAATTTATTTTGAAGTAAACATAATTATGAGAAAAATATATTAATATGAATTGCCCAAATGAAGTTTTTATTACCATCTTTTCATTACACTTTCTAATAAAATAAACTCAGTGGCATGATAAGGGGTGAAGGTCTACAAACACTATCTAATAATTATAAAATAGCTTTAACTAGTTTTTTTCTTCATGATTTATCTTCATTAAATGACACATTTACCAGTGTATTAATTATTAGCTTAAAATTTTATTTCTGAAAATAGAAGTTAGACATTAATTGGCAAGGCCTCATTTTCATTTACTTCTATTAACAATTCATAACATTTAATCAAACACAGTTATACAAAAATCAGTAAAATATATAATTCTGTAACTTAAAATTTCTCATTAAAAATAAATAAGAGTTAAAAATGTAAAATACTATCAATGTTTCTTTGAAAACAATACCAATTACATATGTGAATTTCAAAATAAGTAATAGTGTTAAATATGCATATTAATTGCTGATAATAGCTATAAAAATATTGATTTATTTTTAAAAATAAAAGCTGAAAATAGTATAATAAATAAGGGCAATGTTTTTTATTTTTTATTTATTTTTAATGGCAGCTTATGAACAATTACTATAAAAAAGATAAGAGTAAAGATCGAAAAACACAGAATGAAAACAAACAAAAACAGCTGCAATAGAGTCCATTAATCTAACAAGTCTCTTGCTTCCCAATAATGCTCTGCAAAAAAAAGTCTTACACAGAGAAGGACAGTGGAAAAGATGGGTGGAGTCCACCTTATCAGAGCTGATTTTTGAAGGCAGTCATGTCCAATGGCAAGGCGGAATTCAGTGACGGCTCAACACCTAGGGCTGTTACACAAATTCAGGATAGCATTCTTCAAGGACTTACAAAAAATAAGATGATAGAGTTCTTTCCAAGCACGATTTGTTAGATCTTTTAATAGTAAGGAAGGGCATAGGATGAGAAATATTCTGCGTGATTAAGACACCCTTTTTGGCTTGGTCTGGTTTGTCGTTCAACGGTCATTTTTTGTACACCAGGGCTAATCAGACCAGGACCTACGGTTTAAAGTGGATTCCGAACCCCTACAAACATCCTTGCCCAAGGTGGGATTCGAACCCACGAACTGTTGAACCGAAGGCAAGAGAGCAAACCATTCGGCTGCCAGCTCGGCGCACTCTTTTTGGTCAGGAAGTCTGCTTTTTTAATAAGGACAATTTGACGCTATGATATTAATCCAGAGACTGTTATCTCAACATATATAAATTGTAGCTTTACTTCCACGTTTTAAAGATATTCAAATAAACTGATTTATTAAACCAACATTGATTGAAATGCCTCTTGATTAAATATGCATGAAGCTTAAGAGAGACAGTTACTTTTTCTGGATTTATATTTATTGTAAAATAAAATATATATGTGGAAATAACAATAAAAATATATTTGTTTCAAACATATTTTATTTTGTGACCCAAAATCCCAAAACAGTTTCTAAAGTTAATTAATTTAAGATGATCTAGTAGTTCAGTTGATAACTATGATATGAAATGCTACATAACTGAATTATAGTAATTTATTTTTCATAGTGGTTTTATTTTGCTTTCTTATTCATTTAAATTAAAATTGAATAATATTTCTAAAAGACCTTATTGGTATGGATAAAAAAAGATTTAACCTAACCATCCAAAACCATCATCAGATCATAGTTTTATGCAAAATAAATAAAAACCTGTTATTAAAAACTCAATTTGTTATTGAAAGAATTTTAAATAATGCAAATGTCAACTTCTAATTCATACTTTATTTTGTACAATTGATGTATTTAAAAATTGGAAGAAACTCATACAATTCTTTTCATTAGATTCAATCCATTTTGAAAATTCATAATCTTTCCTTTGTTGCTAATTCTCTCAAAAATTGATTCTTTGAAATAAATGCAAATGTTTTAGAATTGATGGGAATAAAATTTTTCACTTTTTTTCATTAATTTATATCATTGAATTTTTCTTATAAAATATGATAAGTAATTAATTTCTTGATAATTTTGATTCCCTAATAAAACACTTTTTCAATTTATGTAAAAACATTGATTATTTTTATACTGATTTTATAAAACTCAATAACATTTTTGATACTGCTTAATCACATTACTATCTGTGGTGGCTATCAAAGTCAATAATTTTGTAATTTTATAAAATTACTTTTTGAAAGTCACCAAAAGTAGATATGTGATAAAATAATAATCCCTTCTTATTTTCATAAATTTTGAAAGTGACAGTTATTTTAATTCCAAACATGCATTTCATAGTAAACTTGTGAATTTTTCAATCAATATTAGCATATTTTTCTATATATAGATACATAATTTAAACTTAAAATATAAAACTTATAGAAATTATTTAATGTATTTATTTTTACTCTCATTTACCTTAACTTATGTCATTTCTAGAGTGATAGTTTTGGGAGCAACAAAAATTTGAAAAATACCATTGCCTTAATGAACTTGTGACCACACATAATGAATATTTAGACATAAAAGATGACTATGTAGGGAAGTAAAAGAAGTTTCATGTAAGTAACAGTCATTTTTAGAATGAATATTTTGATTTTACTTTTGCACAACTAAACAATCTTTATTTTCTAGATAACTCTAGCAAACAGTTGAAATTTAATAAAATACAAATTGAAAAAGTAATGAAATGAAATAAACTCTTCAATATTATAATCATATTCTAATTGGGTAAAACTGAGCATTATGGTCTCAGCTTGGGGAAATTTTTTTTTGGCCAAGTAGAGGAGACAGAGGTATTGAAAATTGATTGGCAACTGAGAATGGGCGCCAATCGGCATAAGAAATCAGGGTTTTCCCGTCCCCCCATCAAATAAGAAAATAATAATAACAACCAATTAAATAAAGAGTGGTTTTTCCCGATTTCAAATTGGTAAGCCTAACGGTATACAAGAAAACAGTAATTGAAATAAGAAACGATTAAAGATACTACTAAATAATATTTCATAACTAAAATTAAAGGAAATAGAGTAGCAAAAATAATTACATTTAATAACATCTAGTTAAAAATAAAATAATGAATTTCAGTGATTTAATATAGAATGTTACAAATCATTCCTACATAAAAGTAGACAAATCTAGAATGATTGAAAAAAATAGAAAGATTCTAGAATTTCCTAAATTATTGGATATTTAAATACTTAACACACAATACTAGGAATTCTATGCGCTGCAGAAAATAATTAAAATAAAATTATTACCTTCATATTTTATCCAGTGCTCTACATACACATTAAAATCCAAAATGAATTTAAAAGTCAGAGTTTAATTTCTGGCACGATATCCATAGTGAGATACAAAACGAATATAAAAAACAGGATTGAAATTCCTATGTTATATCCACAGCAAAATACAAAACATATGAAAGACAGTATTAAAATTCAGGCACTATATCCCCACCGAAATAAAAAAGTGAATAGAAAAGACGATATTTATATTCCGCACTACATCTGAAGTGAAATAAAATAAGTGAATTTTACCAGATTTGGTGACTTTTTGTGGTTGGCGAGCTGAGGCCATAATACTCAATTTAGTCTCAAATTATAATTTCACATTATTAGCACATAAAAATATTTTTGAATTACCACTGCAGAATTTTTGATGACTTTCAGTATGATTCTGCAGAGTTTTAAGATCTTAAAGAAAAAGAAATAAAGGTGATCAGAAATATATTTTAGATGGCATGACTTTAAGATCTAGAATTTGTAGCACCTCCATCTAACCAAAATATTTTAACATTCTTTCTATTTAGAGAACATAATTATATGATTAAAGTTTGTAAAAACATTCAAACAACTAAAGAAAGCACAAAAATTTTAGGGAAGTTGGTTTAATATTGACTTTTCACATTTCTAATCTAAATTTGCAATATTAAAAATATATATACTATTTACAGATGCTGAACAATAAAGTATAAATTTACATGCATTATGAAGCAATTTTAATATCATTCAAAAAAATGCCTCAATTTTGAGTAAGCTTTTTTTATATCTCCTTAAAAATACAGTGAGTGTTTAACATAGTGGCATTATAATATACACTTACTTATTTATTTTACAAAGGTAATTTAAATTAAGTATTATTTCTGCATATATTAATTTTATTTCATATTTAACAATGATATTCATTAATCTAATATGATTTCAAGAGTTTAATCTCAATTTATGCGTAGTTAAAGATAAAAACATAAATCAGAGAAAGATAATACAGGAAAATTAAAAAAGACCCTTCAGTTTTCCTGCATGGATAAAAGATAAAAAAGTACCTTTTATTAGAGATTTTAATTGTTATCTTAAAACCATACAGAGCCCTAAATAATTTTAATATTTAGAGAAAAAATGTTATATTTTAATTAATTTAAAGATTATCTTATAATTTTTATATATAAAAATATTATTTATATATAAATATATATTTCAATTTCATGAGAGCAAAAAAATTTAAACTCCAATATGCTTTACAATCTAAGACATAACATAACAGTAACATCTAGATTTATTTAGAAAACAAGAATGTATGTGATGGATATGAGGATTAAGCAGAAATAGAATCAATTCATAATATGCATCAACAAGCATTTAATAATTTTTTTATATATAAGTTTGGAATAGTATTTGATAGAAAAATAGAATGATTAAAAAGAAATATAAATGTTCCTGGAATTTAGTGATTAAAAAATATCAATAAAATATTATTATAAAAAACTAGGTTAGGAAAATATTGTCCACAAAACAATCTCATCACAAAAAAATTTAAATGTTCAATATGTTTACCTTTTTTGAAGGATTTCATTTCTTCTCTCATTGCATTTCTATAGTCACCACATTTTAAATGCATTATTTGTCTTTTCTTGATGAGTGGTGTGTTTTCATTTCCCAGCATTTTCAATGATTGTAAAAGTGATTTTGCTATACAATAATACATTTAAAATTATATAAGTATAGTTAGTTTTCTATGGGAAAAAGAATGCAAAATAAACTACCTTCTTTACTATTGAGATTTTTATTTTGTAACTTCTGTTCTATTCTCCTTACACACCAAAATACTTGTTCTTCCAGAGAAAACTCTTCTACCTATGAGAATTAAAATGTTTTTACATTAAACTTTTTTCTATCAATTTAATACTTTACATTTTTGGCATCTTTAAAAATTATATGAAAGTAATTAAGAATAATACAAAACACATTTTTCTCTAATATTATTGCAATTTTATATATATAAGGTGCAAATATTTACTATTTGTAAAGTTATTATATTTCAAGAGACATATTTTTAGAATAAACCTTAATGCTTGTAACATTCAATTTTAGATTAATAAATTATAATGGTAATCACTAATTTTAAAATGCATTATATTTCTACTTCAACAAAAATTAAATGTCCACATTTTGGAATCTTAAACTTTAAATTTGTTTATCAGTGATATTAAACTTTCTTAATAAATGCCATAATTTAACTGTGTCGTATCTATGCTAAAGAGCAGTTTGCATTTGGACTTACTATGCTTAGATTACTTTAATATTTAATTTAGATACTTAATACACTTTTAGCATTGTTTCCTATTACTATTGATAGTAATATACAATTATCAATGCAAACACAAATGTTTCTGCAACAAAATTTATTTGTCATAAAAAAATCCACCTTATTTACATATTTTACCATTAACACTTTACCATCCTTTCATGGTGCATTAATCATTATCAAGTGAAAATAATTATTTCATGTCAAAAGGTAGTGATGATTATATAATAGTTTGTCATTTGGTGAGAGTACATTACAATCATTTAAGTAAAATAAATGTTAGAATTTCTGATGAACAAAATGACAGTAATAACTATTTAACATATTATTGAGCCATTATAACATATTATTGAACTAGTACATAGTTCTTTAAACTGTTTGCTAAAAATATATTAAATTTTTTTTGTTGACAAAACTAGAGTTTTTAAACACTATAATCAATAGAAATTCAGATGTAATATAATAGCTAACTGATATATTATGGATTATTTTGTAATTTAAAAAAAAAAAAGAATAATGATTACCAACCATACAAATTAGTTATTGAAAAATACTTATTTTCAGTTTAACTAGCCACATAAAAAAATAAAATATACATTTTTAAACAATAATTTCCATATAAATAGTTAGCACTTAACTTGTGAAAATATTATGCTAAATAATTTAATTTCTCATAATATTTTTAGTAACTATAAATTAAAAACATGATGTACATTTTTAAAAATATCTGATAACAAAAAAAAAAAATTCTAATGTAGTACTGTATCAACATAGGTTTTTAGTGTGATTGTTGTCCTGTAGCTACTTTACACATAAGGGCTGATTCAATTGAGACACAATTTCAAGAATACTCGAAACCACAACATTTACACCTGAATGAAAAATCAAAACCACAAGCTGTTACTCTGAATGCCAGAGACTCATTCTCAACGGGGTAGAAGGGGAATCTAATTATCTTATATAGCAAACAAAAATATCATTTGATTTTTAATTACAAAAATTTAAGAAAAAAAATCAAAATTTATTAAAATAATATCAATTAGTATAATTGTTCAACATTAAAAATAGATACATGATTACAGTCACATACATAAACAAATTTTAAGCAGCATATTCAATATGCAATCAAAAAGCAAAATTTCAAGAAATACAATTTAGAGAATGATTTTATGATTCTACTATGCACAATCAATTATCTACTCTAATATTTAAAAACAAATAACAAAAAATTTATATAAAAATGAATAATCCTTTTCACAATTTCAGATGGCTAGTTTTATCATTTTCTTTGTTACCCAAAACTTCGAACTCCATAGAATCAAAGAATCTCAGGGAATTTCTATTATATTCTGCATTGGAAATCAAGTGATTGCACCTCATTATACAGTACTTGTAATACATTAATAAATAATTCAGTTAACACTCATAATTTTTACTTTAACTCTTCCATGAATAAAATACACATATTTTCAGTTATAGCTGCACTAAATATTGATTGCCCAAGTTGTATTGTTCCTTGTCATTATTTTCTTTTAAATTTCTGATTAATTTAAATCATATTCTTTTTCCATTTATTTAGTACAGTTCATAATGGACATAAAGCTGTTTCAAAAGATCAAGATATTACTTAATTTCCCGACTGTCAGAAAATAATACAAACTATGGTTTAAAATTGGGAACTATAACAGTATATTTTACATTCTGCAAACAGAATGAAACTGAATGGAATTTAAAGTTCTGTCAAATGTGCCAACTTTTGTTTTGTATTATATTTACACAATATTTCTAATTTATTAGTTAGGTAGTTTAGCAAATAAATTCATTATCCTATATGTTCTTTATTACGAATCAAAAAAATATTTTTATTTATTGTTTCATGTTAAATTTGAAATTTGGGTAAATATTGCTACAAAATTGCTTCGTGGGAGATAAAAAATGTCAATGTTATGTAATGATAAACAATAAATTAGTATATAACTTTTAAAATGCAAATGAATGCATATAAATAATAAAACTTATTAAGATTTATATTAACAAAATGAATTTGAATATAAAATTTAAACTTATAAAATTTACTAAAATACTAGAAATTCACAAATTTCTTTTCGATTCTACAGAAAAATAGATAAAATCTATGTTCCTGCTGATGTAAGTTGCATATAAATTTTCCCTATTTGTATATAATTTTTAATTTCATTCTCTGCCTAAAACATTAGCATAAAACAAATTATTATAACTATAAATGGAATAAAATTAAAGTGATTATAGCAATATTCCCCTTTTTATATAAGCAATAATGGATTATTTTAATGAAATTTTGAAATGTGTAATAAATAATCATAACAGATAAAGTATCAGATAATGAAAGATAATAACTTGGTTTTCCGACATTATTAGCGTATACGTTGCCTAACTAGGAAATATACAATTAATAATTTTCACAAAGAACATGAAAATACAATCACACCACAACAGCAAAAAAACAATGTTATTTACAATATGAATGGGAAGAAATACCTGTAACCGGTATTTTGTAATCAGTATTTTAATGTAACAACTTGTAATCTCTTTTTTCCAAATACTAGGTACTTCAGGTAACAAAGTTAGCTCGGGTCCCAGTATCCTCACAGTTGAAGCGTTGAAGGTAGGGATGGGACCGTTACTTTTTCTATACTTAGTACATACTGAGTACAGTTACTTTTAAAGTAACAAGTATTTTACCGATTGCATTTTGTACTTGTTACAATTTCATTTGTACTGCCATCTATCGGATTAAAATATAATGACAAAGTTTTTAAAATTTTATAAATAAATTGAAGAAAAAATAATTTATAATTAATTAAAACTAAATAAGTAGATGAATAATATTTTATACAACTCCATAAAATTATTTAATATAATTAATGTTATTTTAAATTATTATCATTCATAAATAAGCATTCACTTAAATATTAATAAAACAATCTATAAAAAATAATTATTATTTATTCAACATTTCATTAATTGCAAGTTTTTGTTTTTCCTGTAATGCTTTAATTTCCAGTATGAGGCAAAGAAATATAAGATGGTTATATACTACAAACTATTTTTTCATAAAAGAAATGTAAACTTCTAAAATTTCTAAACGTATTTCATTCAAAATAAAAATCATGACATTTTGTTATTTACATTTGTTTTCGGAATTTATATATATTCTAAGTAAATTTTCCAATTACTCAATAGTAATTTTCAAAGACTTCCAATGTTAATTAAAATATAAAATTAGATGAGATAATATAATCCCAATTTTTCAACCTAATCAACTTAATTTTTTATTTGTATTTCAACCTAATCAACTTAATTTTATAGTAAGACTTTCCAATTATATAAATGAATTTTTATTATTAACTGGTAAATATTTTGCAAAAAATTGTAAAGTTGGAGGTTTAATCAATTACAAAGAGGTTTTATTTTATGTTTCCTTACAAAAATACTAATTAATCCAAAAAAAAACTTAAATTTAATTTCCTTTATTTTTCTATAATTAAACATTAATGAGACAAACATAGTAAAATGTTTTATGTATAATACATAGTAATTTTTATTATAAAAGACGTTTATTTGTTTATATTTTTATGTAGTAGGTAAACCAATTTTTTCTAAAATAAAAATTGCAAAAACTCACATATCTTGTTTCAGCTTCCTGATTACTAAGCAATTTATGGTTAAATAAATTAGCTTTCCAATTAAAACTGTATTAAAATATTTTAAGTAAACATAATCATTTTATATTAGATATAGTTGCATAAAATTTCAATAACTATCAAAAATATATAAAACAGTTTTACCAACAATCTAAATGTTATAATGTTTTAAGGTAAAATATTGAGAAATAATGTTTAATACAAAATGGAGGAACAGAAATACATATATTTTACTTACATCAATCCATAATTTAAGAAATAAAGATAAGGTAAAAATTAACTTAATGCTCTTTTTTTCATTTCGAAACTTTAAACTAAAATGAATAAATTACCTTTATTAGGTTTAAATCAACATTCTCACTATCTGAATAAAAATAAATCGTATGGCAAAAAATATAAAAGAACATTTTTTCGGAAAGTTTAAATTCTATATATTTACCGTAAAATATAGTGAAACTAAAACATGGTTGAATAAAAAATAAATATGTTTATACGGAATTATAATAAAAAATATGCATAGTAAAAATAACATTGGAAGTATGTAAGCAGATTTAATTTAAATATTTTTTTTCAATCAATATGACCTAATTTAAGGTTCAAATGAATATGTTATATATGTTCATAAAATAAAATAAATTTTAAAAAAAATAATAACAAAAATAAAAGTTAATAAAAATTGCTAAATGCATAACAAGCATATCATGCTTTTCTTATATTTAAAAAAACGTGTGTTAATAGCTCAGTTTTAACTCAATTAACACTCACTCAAGGACTGTATAAAAACACACACTTTATTTCTCCAACTCTCAATGGCTACTGCCGGTTTCTCTTTCATGACTCAAAGGGGGTGCTGCCCTCGCAGGCGCCAACATTCCGCCCGGCGTTGACATGTTACATTCAACAATTTTAAATCTCAAGAAAAATATTAACACACTACATATAATATATAACACACAATATAATACACAAAATATAAAATATGAGTACAATGATACACACAATTAATAATAAACTACACAAAATACATTATGATACACAGATATATTTGATAGAGTTCTTACTCCTTAATTAGGCAATGGCAAAATGCAAATTTTATTAATGCTCCTTTTAAAAACCCCATTCTTCGTTTTAATTAAAACTACTCTCACCTTCTTATCCTTTCCTGGGAATGTTTGCATTATTCTGCCCAATGGCCAGTTAAAAATAGGTACATTGTCCACCTTTAAAATCACCATACTGCCAACTTGCACATTCTCTTTGGCGAACCTCCACTTTGATCTTTCTTGTATTGCACTTAAATAATTGTTAGACCAATGCTTCCAAAATATCTGCACTATCTTAGTTAATTTTTGCCATTGTTTTAATTTATTGTCATGTAAATTTAGGATGTTAGGTTCTGCAATTGCTGTGATAGGTCTGCCTATCAAAAAATGGCCAGGTGTCAAGACATAATCATTTAAGTCAGATGATAGAGGATGCAATGGGCGGGAATTAAGAATTGCCTCAATCTGATCAATTACAGTTAAGAATTCCTCAAAGGTTAGTTTTAAATTGCAAACTACACGTTTAAGATGGTATTTCGCGGATTTGACACCCGCCTCCCAAAGTTCACCATAATTCGGGGATCTAGGGGGAATGAAAGTCCACTCAACCTTTTCTTTGGACAAATAATTACTCAAGTTTTCATCTGGACTGCTAATTAATTTACTCAATTTCTTTAATTCGGAGTTACTGCCAACAAAATTAGTAGCGTTATCAGAAAATATGTGGGCACTTTTCCCTCTTCTGCTAAAAAATCTCTTAAGTGTAGCTACAAAGGCATCACTAGAGAGGTTTGTTACCATCTCTAAATGACAAGCTTTAGTCACAAAACAAATGAAAATACACACATAAATTTTATTATACATTCCTTTTCTTTGATTGGGATATTTTATATAAAAAGGACCAAAAAAATCTACCCCTACACAATTGAATGGAAAGTTTGGGGTTACTCTCTCTTCAGGTAAATGTCCCATGAGCTGTTGACAAGGTACTGGTTTTGCTTTAAAGCAAACAACACAATCGTGCACTAGTTTTCTACAAAGGTTACGTTCACTTAAAGGCCAAAACCTTTGTCTAATAAGAAACAATAACCCTTGTGGTCCAAGATGTAAATAGTTCTTATGAAACATTTCAGCAATCATCACAGTCAATTTATGATTGGCAAGTAAAATTATAGGGAACCTTTTATCAAAATTAAACTTACTGTTGGCTAGTCTTCCACCAACTCTTACAACACCCCTTTCATCTAAAAATGGGAAAAGATTTTTTAACTTACTCTCTACAGGCACATTACCATCCTTCTGAAGGCCTGTAATTTCCCTTTTAAAACACTCTTGTTGAACTAATTTTACTAAGACAAATTCAGCATCTTTAATTTCCTTACATTGCAGGGGGCCAGTTACCTTTGGCTATGATTTGCAATTATTCAGGAACCTATAAAGAAAAGCTAAAACACGAACAAGTTTAGTATAATTGTTAGTAATACTAAGTAACTCCTCAGTTAAAGAATTAAAAGTCACTAAGAAAACAGTTCTCTTGAACCTTCGTTCACTCTTAACCAGTTCTGTATTAAAATGTTCTAAGTCCACGTTAATTAGCTCTTCACAGTTGTTAAGCGTCTCTACTTCCTCGATGATAAGTTGTGGTCCATGCCACCACAAGGAATTATTTCTCAGTTGTGCTGGATTGCAGCCACGAGAAACGATGTCTGCAGGATTTCGCTCCGATGATATATGCCTCCATTGTGAGACATCTGTCAGAACTTGTATTTTAGCCACTCTGGTAGCGACAAAGGTTTTCAATTCTGCTGGAGACTTCTGAATCCAGGACAAAACAATTTTGCTGTCCGAAAAATACCAAATTTGATCTATCTTAAGTTCTAGGGAAGTGCTAATCTTTTTCATCAATTTCGATAGCAATACACCTGCACACAGTTCAAGTCGTGGAATCGAAAGTGTTTTGATTGGTGCAACTCTTCCTTTGCTGCACACTAGATGTGAAGTTAATTCACCACTCGCTGATTCGCATCTTAGATAGACTGCTGCACCGTAATAGTCCTCTGATGCATCCGAGAATCCAAAGAGTTCAATTTTTACAACATTCTCTGGTAGCATACATCGATTTATTTTAATACAGTTAATGTCACACAACCCATCAAAAAACTGTAACCATTCTTGTACGACATCTGATGGCAGTCTTTCATCCCAGTCTATTGATAACCTCCACAGACGTTGCATAAAAGCCTTAGCCTTTGTAAGTACAGGTCCTATCAAACCAAGTGGGTCAAAAATGCGGGCAATTATGGACAAAATTTCTCTCTTTGTAACCATAGAAGCATCTTTTTTAGGCACATTGTAGGAAAGCTCATCCCTCTTGGTCTTCCATAGCTACCCTAATGTTTTTGTTTGATCAAAGCTATAGTCATTTGAATCTTCAGAAATTTCTCTTAACTCTGGACAGTTACTTTGCCATTTATGTAGTTCCATACCACAAGTTTTAAATATTTGAGTTAATTCTTGCTTTAGACACTTTACACTTTCTAAATTTGACCCTCCACTCAATATGTCATCCATGTACATATCCTTCTGTACTACTTGAGAAGCCAATGGAAATTTCAGTTGTTCATCAGTACCTAACTGTTGAAGACATCTCTGAGCCAAATATGGAGCACTAGTGGTTCCATACGTCACTGTGCATAATTGATACGTTTTAATATTCGCTTCCTTACTATCTTTCCATACAATTCTTTGCAAGTCTCTTTGTGCAGGATCAATCCAAATCATTCTATACATTTTTTGAATGTCGGTAGTAAAAGCAAAAAGATGTTTTCTAAACCTCAATATTATAGCAAATAAATCATCTTGAATTACACCACCATTTAGCTGTATGGAATTTAATGACTCACCAGTTGAAGTAATTTGTGAAGCGTTGAACACAACTCTACATTTCGTACTCGTTTTCTGTGGTCTATAAACTGCATGATGAGGTAAATAGTAGACCACTTCAGGTTCTTGCGTCATAGAAACTTCTTGCATATGATTCAAGCACTCATATTCACTCATAAATTGACGATATAATGCCAGAAGTTCTGGATTCCTTTCTAACTTATTCCACAAGGAATTTAATCTTTTGACTGCAATCTCTCTAGACTCTCCCAATAATTTCGGATCTTTTTTAAATGGCATCTGTACCACAAATTTTCCTGATTTATCCCTTTTATGAGTTTTTATAAAATGATTATTAGCTTCAATTCTCTCAGCAGTTTCAAATTTCTGTGTTTCTTCAATTTGTTCTATTTCCCAAAAATTCCGCATAATTTTGTTTAAGTCGGCACCCTCGTTTATAAGCCCACAGTGTACTTTAGTCTCAGTTACTATTGGTACACTACCACTCACTACAAATCCGAATACTGTGTTTTATAAAATTAAATTAGTATTAGTAGGGTAAATTCTGTCAGGTTTTAATAGTCCATAAAAATTCTCTGCTCCCAGAATTAAATCGATTGGACTTGGAACATTAAATCCCGAATCCGCTAACTTAATGTTTTTTAATTCCGGAACGCAAATATCAATTTGCTTTAAAGGGGTCAAATTTGTAACACTGGGAACAACTAAAAATTCTAAATCTAATTTGAAATTCCTTATATCATTAACAATCGTAGCATTAACTTTAGATTTAATTGTCAGAGACATTCCATTTAAACCTGAAACTCCAATATTTATTTTTTCCTTTCTTAAATTAAGCTTGTCAGCGCAACTCTTACTCAAAAAATTAGCGCTGGCTCCAACGTCTAATAAACCACGAACGCGTAAAACATTTCCCAAGTCATCGGTTAAAAAACAAATAAAAGTGCTAAGTAGTATAGACTTCGAATTTGCTGACGAAGTATAACTAGTCGCCGCTAAGCAATTTTGATCCTGACCACGTGACTCTTGTTTATTGCCAGTAGGAACGAATTCTAAAGCTGTGGGGGAGGGGAAGGAACTCACTTTCGCATTGAGAGTATTTACATTCTCATTCTCAATAGGCGCCGATAAACGTTCTTGTTTTTGCTCTGACTGAAAGTGAAGTGTGGCATGATGACGCCGCCTACAGATATTGCACGAATGTTTTGATTTACAAGTCTTTACTCTATGATTATTCCCCAAGCAATTAAAACAGAAGTGATTTGATTTTACAAACTCAATACGCTCATTTACTGACATATTTTTATAATTAGGGCATTTATATATGGGGTGATTCTCATTGCATAATAAAACACACTTATTATTTTTAACTTCCGAAAGGAAAACTCTCGACGCGTATTTTGACTCGGACAATTTATTAAACTTTGAGTTTTCCACCAAAGTCTTAACTCGGGAAGTAAAATACACTGCTCAAAACAATTAAAGGATATTGCGGTTTTAGGTGGATCTTGTGGCTGGGAAACTTTTTAGCTGATTGATACGTGGTCGACAGACGTAGTAGGTTATATGAGAATAAATTACACATGTTTGGCAGTAAAAAATGCATTTTATTCCGCATTTGTGTACAAAAGGAAAAAACGCAATTTGTGCATATGAGAAAAAAAGAATAAGAAAAGGTGTTGTCTACAAAGGAAGTCATTTTCAGTAGGGGGTATGGTTTCCTCGGACGACCAGCAACGTTGAACACCTTTGAGGCATGGAGTCAATGAGGCTATTAATCACGAGTTGGGGTATTCTGCCCCACTCTTCCAGAAGAGCTTTTTCCAGTTCTTGGAGAGTTTGTGGGGGTGGTTGGTGGCCAGCAACTCGTCTACCTAGAGCGTCCCAAACGTGCTCTATTGGATTCATGTCTGGAGAACACGCTGGCCATTCCATTCGTACGATTCCTTCCTTGAAAAGGAAATCCTCCACCAGGTTAGCACGATGTGGCCTGCAGTTATCGTCCATTAAAATGAAGTCATCTCCGATTGCTGCAGCGTAAGGGACTACAATAGGTCTGAGGATCTCATCCCTATGTCGGCGACCAGTCAGAGGTCCACCTCGAATGATAATGAGGTCTGTGCGCCCGTCAATGGAGATGCCACCATACACCAACATTCCCCCACCGCCAAATCTGACACTTTCGTGCACGAACGCTGGATTATTCCTACTGCCACGGTCCCTCCAGATGAAAATACGCCTATTATCAGGATGAACAGAAAAACGGGACTCGTCAGAAAAAAGAACATTGCTCCATTCATTTTTCCTCCAGTTCACATGCTCCGTTGCCCACTCCCTGCGGTCGTGACGATGCCTTGATGTTAGTTTAACACATACCATCAGTGAGCGAGCATACAGACCTACACCATGGAGCCGGTTTCGGACAGTCTGAGTTGAAACCGTGGTGTCAGTAGCCGAGCGAAGGTGTTGTTGGAGAAGAGTAGCGTTCATATTTTGGAGTCTCCGAGCCGTTAACACTAAATAATGATCTTCATTGGGCATTGTTGCCCGTCTACGACCTTGCCCTGGTCTTCGGCCTGCACTTCCAGTCTCCAAAAAACGGTTCCAGGTCCTGGAAATCACACTTTGTAACACTCCAATGGCTTGCGCAACTCCGGCTTAAGTTTGGCCCTCTTCTAACTTACCAACAACTCTCCAAGCTTCTGAATCGGTTAAATGACTTCGCTGAGACATCGTACTCATCGAAACAAAACAGTCACTGAATACCGATCATCTTTGTATTCATTGTCTTTTATTCAGCTGAAACTCAAATTTCATTCACTGCCGCTGAAGCGACGTTTTTGACGTCGAACTCAAAATTAGCATACTTCACAGTTTGAAAATCAGAAAAATTTTAATTTGTGATTCTCTTTTTCCATTTTCACCAAAAAAAATTTCGTTTATATCTTTATTTTATGTAAAACTTACAATATCCTTTAATTGTTTTGAGCAGTGTATAAATCAATTTCTTTCCCTAATTCAGAGGGTTTAAACCATGTGTCAGCCTGTCTCATATTAATATGACACATAGTTTCTCTATCTAAGGTCTGGCATATTTTATCCGACACAATTAAATCTTTGAGAGTTTCGAAATCTGTTACCTTCCTCAATTGTAAATAATATTCCCAGCTCGTCGTTAATCGCGATGCAAATTGTACGTATGTTTCATTTGGTTGGCGGTGGGCTTTCCTAAAATGTTCTAAACATGATTGAGGGGTAGGTTCAAATTCTCGAAGTACAATTGTTTTTACTTTAGAATACTCATTTAACTCGTCATCTTTTATATAAGTTATCACATTAGTCGCCCTTTCCCCTAGCAAATTTAACAAAATCTCCACTTTGTATTTATCAGGGACGTTTTTTTAAATAAAGGCCCTTTCTAAAGATGCAAAAATATAACTCCAACCCTCAGGTCTACTAGGAGTTTTAATAGTTAAAGTACGGACACTTTTTATGAGAGAGTCTAAAGATTCAGTCTGATTATTTTCAACATTTTCACCTTCTGAATTTGACTTAGATTCCGCTTTCACGCGAGCAATTTCTAATTCCATTTTCGTTCTTTCAAGTTTAAGTTTTTCTAATTCTAATTGTTGAAGCTCTTCAGATTTTCTCTGTTCGAGCTTTATTTTCTCTAACTCTAGTTGCCGCAACTCATCGGACTTTCGCTCTTCAATTATCGTATTTGCTAATTCTACAACGGAATCTTTCTCTGTCACGTACTTCTGGCTTTGTTTTATAATACTGCTTAATTGTGAAACAGTCATTTTCTCATTGACATCTTCTCCTAACTCAATAGCAATTAATATCAAATCCTCTTTTTTACGCCTTTAAACATTTTGGATAGTTATTAATACTTCAATATATATAAAGATCTATTCTCAGAACAAGAAAATTACTCAGTCACATACCTCAATTACGTTGACGATACTCAGCAGAGGCATAAATTATCACTCATAGCCATTATATAGATCCATAGGTTGCTTATTTTCTCCGGTGAGACTATGACCAATGTTAATAGCTCAGTTTTAACTCAATTAACACTCACTCAAGGACTGTATAAAAACACACACTTTATTTCTCCAACTCTAAATGGCTACTGCCGGTTTTTCTTTCATGACTCAAAGGGGGCGCTGCCCTCACAGGCGCCAACAACGTGATAATTTGAAAAAGAACGTTAATCACTAAATAGATGTGCCACGTGATTATTGGTTTTCTCAACTCATTTATTTTATTAACCGAAACGAAACAAATGTACATGCGTATTTTATTTCGCAACATAAATTCATAATGTCTCCCTCTCCAACCCAAAAAATTCTTTCAATTCCCAAGTATCCCTCTTCTATTTTCCAGTTAAACCAACTGTCATCTCCCTTCTCCCACCCAGCCTCCCTACCATAAGAAGCTACCACAATCTCATAATTCACCCATCTGTATCGATATATCGATGACATTGTTACTTGTGCTCGCTCTCCCATTGGTTCTTCTGTACTTGTTACATTCAGTCAAGTACACTGTTACTACACTGATTACTTTGAAACAGGCAAGTACGGACGTACTCGCTGATTACTTTGTAACAAGCACGTACTCACGTACTCACTCTATCTTTGAAATTGATCAAATACATTGTACCTGCAACTGTCTGAGAATACTCGAACTCGCGCTGAATTTGTTACTAAAAGTACTGAGTATTTGGAAAAAAAGTACTGATTACAGGTTGTTACATTCCAATACTGGTTACAAGTATTTCTTCCCATCCCTAGTTGAAGGTACCATGTACTCGACTGGAAGTAACAAGTTGCAGAAGAGCCAGTGACAGAGCGAGTACAATTAGGGCCAGGCGCAAACTACTGGAGAATTTTCAAGTGAAAATCTTGCTGCGAGAAATCAAATTGAGCCGTCCACTTTGTCTAGTGATCAGAGTGCCTGACTGCGGTTGGGGATGTCCTGGGTTCGAATCTCAGTTCGGGCATGGATGTACTTTCTCTCTCTATCTATCCCTGTTATTTTCCTTTCCTTGCATGAATGGTTGCCTAAGCTATAAACGGGTTCCTATGGCATGTGTGTACTGTGGAAGTCAGACTCCACACCAAATTATGGTTCAATTGGAAAAGTGGAGCAGCGCACCTCATGATGTCAGCCTAGCGTCATATTGAATTATTATTTATATTTTGATTGAGGGGCAATATCAGTTATGTGAAATTATGACTGTTTATTTATCGAGACATCTGATATACACTGAAGTGCCACTGAATTAGGGATACCTATTCAGCAATGAGTTGGGCCTCCTCTGGCCTTAATAACGGCTGCAACATGACGAGACATACATTCAACAAGTTTTTGGAAACGTTCCATGGGAATGGCTTGCCAAACATCGTCTAAAATTCTCCATAATTCAGTAAGGTCCATTGGTGCTGTGTGCTGGCATTTCACGCCTTGTTCCAAAATATCCCAAATATGCTCAATAGGATTTAAGTCTAGGTCTCTAGGTAGTCAATTTATGTCAGAAAAGTCAGACGAATGCTCATTCAACCAGCCAGTAGCCAACCGGGACTTGTGAGAGGTACAGTCGTCTTGTTGGAAAACTCCATTACCATGCTGATAACAGAACAGCATAAGCGGATGGAGGTGATCTTCCAGAAACTCTACATACCGAATTGCGTTGAGGGAGGTTGGTACACGGACCAAAGATCCCAAACAGTGCTACGAAGAAACATCCCGGACCATGATTGAGCCACCATGCCCTTATTCAGTTCCAACCTGGCAGGCAGGATCCATGGCTTCATGAGTCTGACGCCATATTCTCAGCCTCCCGTCGGCGATAAGTAGTGCTGCTCCTATCTGCTTGACGTCCTAGCTGCTTGACGATGTCGGAAATTGAATGGCCTATGCGTCGCGCACCTACGATTTGTCCGCGGCGCTACACAATTTGCATAGCCCTTGCTATCCCTAATTCATTAGCACTTCAATGTATATATATATATATATATATATATATATATATATATATATATATATATATATATATATATATATGTGGGATGGGGAGTGGCCAAGGCGAGATTAACTAATTAACAATTCTTATACAAAGCCTAATATTTAATTAACATGTATTTACAAATATAAATATATACAAGTTTGAGATATTTACAATTAATCATCTTAATAGATTGAAATTTAAAGTTCAAGTTTAAAGTTATGGGGGACAGGAGCAGTCGTCTTGCTGCTATCAAAAAGGAACGTCTTCACGTCTTTTAAATAATTTCTCTTCTGCCCCGCTCACTGGGGAAGCTGTTGCGCCTCTCGAGCTCCATCTCAAGTGGGCACTTGAAATAGTGACGTCAGCTATTAAGTGGTTCACCCACCACAGTTCGGCCGTCCTGAAATCGGCTGGCCCTCCAGACGACACTGCAAATACATAAAAAAAGAAAAACAGCAAAACAGGGAAAGAAACAAGCAGAACAGAATAATTCTCTGAAAAGAAACAAATTTTATATTCATCTTCTTAGATCTGAAATAAAGAAATGAGTCAGTATATCTTTTAGCTTCATTATAGTCAGTTGGACTTCCGACTATCCTTCAGCACAATTCAACTTTAATTTAACTCCAACTTGCATAACATCCTCGTCTTTTGGCATACTGTACCAGGGTTTTAGAAATTCAGCACAAGTCGTGGTACCGTTAGGTCCTTCATGACTTCCTTCTTTGATTACATCATAGGTGTTGCCTCCTTTAACTTTAGTAACTCTGTATGGTCCTAAATATTTTGGTTTCAGTTTTAAGTGGGGTCCAAACTGAGTTCTTTTAATAGCGACCAAATCGTTAACTCCATAAGATTGATGCTCTTTTCTTCTTAAATTATACGTTTTCCTGTTTTCTTCTTGGATCTTGAAAATTTGTTGTTTAGCATGTTTTCTGAGTTCATCTCTTTGAGCTTCAAAATTAGCTTGAAATTCCTTTTCAATCATTTCTTGGAGCTTACCAATACCTCCAACGTTCATCTTCGTACCAAAAAGTAACTCAAAAGGTGTGGTATCTATGCTTCGTTGATATGTTGAATTAATCGTCTGCTGCAGTTCGTTCGTAAGTTTATACCACTGAGCTGGATTCTCTAAAGATAGCTTTGAAAGAACTGATGTGATTGTTTGGTTGATCCTCTCAACTTGTCCGTTAGCTCTTGGCAAACCAGTGGTTATTAAATGGTGTTTAATATTCTCTTTAGAGCAATAATCTCTGAATTCACCAGAGCTAAAAGCTGTACCTCTATCAGAAATAATTTGGTAGGGATTTCCAAAGACTGATTTTAGAGTTTCTAATTTCGAAATGACTTCAGCAGATGTTGTGGTCTTCGTAGGAAAAATCCAAACGAACTTAGTAAAAGCGTCTATAATTGTTAAAATATACTTATAATTTTTATGTGTGCTTTCTAAAGGTCCTAAATGATCAATATGGTATGTGTATAGTGGTACGTCATTTTTATGCAATGGGTGTAATAAGCCTTCTTTCTTTCCTCTTTTGTGATTTACAAGAATACAGTGAACGCAATTAGATATGATATTTTCTACTTTCTGTTTAAGTTTGGGAATGAAATAATGGTCCTCTATGCTTTTCTCTGTATATTTGATTCCGGTATGTCCCTTTTCATGCGCACTTCTAATAATTTCCATCTGCATACTTCTTGGCACAACCACTAACTCCTTACCATCAACAAATTTATAAAGAACTCCGTTTCTCTCAAAATAATCTTCATAACTAGAGATTTTTAATAATTCTTTTATCGTTTTTATTTCATCATCATTATCTTGGGCTGATTTTAATTTCGGTATGATATTATCGCTTGAGATGCAAAATATGTTTACAGGGGATCTGCTTAGTGCGTCAACATGAGTCATTCTTGTACCGGAGCGATGCTCAATACTATAATTAAATTCTTGGAGCAATAAAGCCCAACGAGCAACACGAGTTGACAAATCTCTTTTTTGCATAGTCTTTTCGAATGCGGAACAGTCAGTGACAATTTTAAATGGAATTCCTAATAAGTAAACGCGGAATCTTTTTAACGCTTCAATAATTGCAAGAGCTTCAAGCTCGTAACTGGAATACTTCTTTTCGGCATCTGTTGTCTTTTTACTCATAAAATAGATGGGATGAAAATTTTTATCATTTGGGGATTTCTGTAATAAAATAGCTCCATATCCTTCTATGCTGGCGTCACAATGCAGTTCAGTTTCGTAATTTGGGTTGTATATACTTAACACAGGTTTTTGAGCTAAAATTAACTTTAATTGATTAAAAGAGTTTCTTTCCTCTTCACCAAATTTAAATTTCCTATCTTTCTTCAAAAGATCACTCAATGGCCTAGCAATAATGGAATATTTTGGGATAAATTTCCTGAAATATCCAGTCAATCCTAAAAAACTATGGACCTGTTTCAAATTAAGTGGCTCAGGGAAATGAAGCACAGCTTTAGTTTTCAAAGTAGATGGAAATATTTTCCCTTCTTCGATGATATGGCCTAAAAATTCAATGCGCTTCTTCAAAAAATGGGATTTTCTAAAATTTATTTCTAATCCATATTCGCTCGCAAGATTTAAGACTTTTTCAAGCCGTTCGACTCCTTCTTCAGTTGAGGAAGACAAAATAATTATATCGTCCATATAAGGTAAAACAATACCATCATTAATCAGTGGTCGGAAAATAGTATTAATAAATCTTTGAAACACGGCTGGGGAATTACACAGTCCAAAAGGAACCTTAAGAAATTGGTACTGTCCTTCATGAGTTACAAATGAAGTGTATTTTCTACTATCCTTCTTTACATCTACATGGAAAAATCCATTCTTGAGATCAATTGTACTAAACACACACGATTCCTGCAATCTATCTAATATATCTTCAATCAATGGGAGGGGAAATCTATCTTTTACAATTACTTTATTTAATCTCCGATAATCTATGCACAAACGAGGTGTTCCGTCTTTTTTCTTTACGATTACTACTGGGCTACAATATTCTGAAGAACTGGGCTCTATTATACCTTGTTCTAACCATTCATCTATTTGGGTTTCAACTATCTTTTTCTCTGAAAATGGTAATCTACGGGGTTGATTAGATATAGGCTCATTACTTTTTAACAAAATATCTAATTGAACATTAGTTGATTTTGTTTTATGTGGTACATAACTCGAAACTAATTGTTGCAACTTATATTTAAATTTTTTTGGAATACTAGGTTCAATGTTCAGTTCAACTTCATTAAAAGTTAAATCAACAGGTAGAATTGATAAAGTATTAATGTCTTTTACACATTGATATTTATTTTTAATCTTAATTCCGTTTTCATTAATTAAGGTTTCACCCTGCATTAGTACATTCATTCCTATGATGGCATCATATGACATAACATTATTTTCAACCACATAAATATCTTCTTCACACTTAAAATCATCTATTTTAATATTTCCCTTAAAATAGCCCAACGGCTTTACAACACATTTACCAAAACCACTTAGAGAAGAATTTAACGGAAATAACTCTACAAAATTTAATTTATAAAAGACAGATTTACGAATCAAAGTTACTTGGCTTCCAGTATCTATTAATGCATTAACATTCAAATTATTAATAATTACATCATTCAGTATTGTTTTAACATTCACATTCATTATTGCTACTTCAGGTTTAGAATTAGTTTCTGGACACAATGAAGCTTTATGTCCAAAATTATTACATCGAAAACATTTAACACCCTTCTCTTTATGTTTACAAAATTTAGAAATATGATTTTTTTCACCACAATTAAAACAAATTTTATCTTTACAATCATCAAAATCACTGTATTTCATTTTTCCAAAACCATCATTGTATCTTATTTTATTTACATTTTCATTCTTAGAATTAACTCTATTACTATATTCATATTTTGATTTCGTTTTATCAAAATTATTATATTTATCATGAGAATTATATTTTGTTTTCGTTTTATCGAAATTATCATATTTAAAATGAGAATTATATTTTGTTTTCGTTTTATCGAAATTATCATATTTAAAATGAGAATTATATTTTGTTTTCGTTTTATCGAAAGCATTTTTACTTTTAACAGAATCACTTTTTATTACTTCATAAACTTTGAGTTTTTCTTTAAATTCACTTAAATTCTTACATCCATACAAAATAATTTTGTTTTCTTGTCTATCATTAATTCCATTAATAACATAATGCATTAAGGCAGATTCTTCAATTTTACCGCAATTGCACAACTCCTTCATTTTTAAAAATACTCCTGCACAGATTCATAATCATGCATTTTCCTTTTACGCAAAAGATCGTGTAAGTTAGCTGAGTTTATTTCAAACGAAAACTCATCGATCAAGGCTCGTCTCAATTTTTCCCAAGAATTTATTTGTGGTTCTGTTCGAACGAATAATAGAGCATTTCCTCCTAACGATCTTTTAGCCATAACAAATTTTTGTAAGTCTGATAAATTAAATAATTTCGACATATCCTCAAAATGATCAATCCAATTAATTACATTTTCATGTGATTCTGCATTAAATTTAGTAATAGTGCTTTCGATATCTTCATAATTAATATTAACACTTGGAATAACAGTATGTGCATAAAAATCATTTTCACAAACATTTTCATTCTTCTTAAAATAGTCAGATGCACTTTTCTTTTTACTTATATTGCATTGCATTGAAAAATCATTTCTACTTATTTCTTCTTCCACTTCACTTTCCGAGTCAGCAGTTTCCGAATCCTCTTTAGTGTTTTGAGCTAAGAGTTCAAGGTCACATAACAGAGACAAAATTCTTTCTGCGAGCTCTGCTTTGGATCCTTGAAAAGAAATATTCAAAATGTTCGATGCAGTAATAAGTTCGCCAAGCGAAAACTCATTGTTTATATTTTTTAATTTGTCTCGATACTCATTACTTTCGATATCAAAATCAAAACCATCAAAATTTCTAATTCTTTTACGATTTAATCTATCTCCATCATGATCAAAAATCAATCTATGCAAAATTGTGATTTTATCTGCTTTAAAATTTTTCAATGCAACGCTTATTTCCTTTATATCGTTTAATATCATCATGTACTTTGAAAAATGTTCACGTACCTCTCAAAGATGTTCGATGAGGATCCACGTCTTTCTCTCGTTCCAAACCGATGCTTAACGTAACGTCTTCTTCTAATGAAAATCCTTCTAACTATCTGATGCGATAATTATTCCAATCACTACAAAATTTTTGTAATCCAGCTAATCATTTCAATCTCACTCAATCCCGCTTCTGAGTTTTGTGGGATGGGGAGTGGCCAAGGCGAGATTAACTAATTAACAATTCTTATACAAAGCCTAATATTTAATTAACATGTATTTACAAATATAAATATATACAAGTTTGAGATATTTACAATTAATCATCTTAATAGATTGAAATTTAAAGTTCAAGTTTAAAGTTATGGGGGACAGGAGCAGTCGTCTTGCTGCTATCAAAAAGGAACGTCTTCACGTCTTTTAAATAATTTCTCTTCTGCCCCGCTCACTGGGGAAGCTGTTGCGCCTCTCGAGCTCCATCTCAAGTGGGCACTTGAAATAGTGACGTCAGCTATTAAGTGGTTCACCCACCACATATATATATATATATATATATATATATATATATATATATATATATATATATATATATATATATATATATATATATATACATATATATATATATTTATATATATATATATATATATATATATATATATATATATATATATATATATATATATTTATATATATATATATATATATATATATATATATATATATATATATATATATATATATATATATATATATATATATATATATATATATATATATATATATATATATATATATATATATATATATATATATATATATATATATATATATATATATATATATATATATATTAATTTATTTATACTGAAACTGAGCATGAGTAATTTCTTGACATTTTTTTATATTTTGATAATTATTTTGAAAATATTGAAAACTCATTATTTAAGAAAACTAGTGTATACTTCTCATAATCTAAATTTAATTAAACTCATTGAATTATATCATTGCTTTAAATATAATATAATTATATTTTTAAAATAAATATTTGAGATAATTTTTTATAATAACTATAAAGTTTTAAATAAAAGTAACTATAAGTCTTTAAATAAATTGCAAACAAATTATTAACATAATTCCAATAGTATTAAAATATTTTTCATGTAAATTATTTTATGAAAAACAAAAAATATAAAAATGCATTACTGAATCTTTAAAAATCTAAACTAATTCTGCAATGATAATTACAAATAATTTTTACTAAATTTCTTTATATACCCATTCAACCACACACGTATATTAGACGTCTATTTAAGATCCACAGAGCCCAAAAGACGTTATAGATACCTTTTAGACATCCATGATAAGATATGAACTTGATAAACACCCCCTAAAGACAATGCAGGCGCACCGCTGTGATGAGTCATTCATCTGAGACTGGTTGTTTCGTCTCCCTTATGGTGATTTAAATAACTCTTTTTACTATGTATTACGACGAATTTTCAATTTATTTGAATTACACAACAGGGAATTATATAATTATCTGATAAATCTGTGCTTGATAATTTTTTGGAAAATTTTAACATTTGTGTTAAAAGATCTAAATAAATCCTTGTAATGAATAAAATAAAAATTGAACAGAATTTTTTCCAAGGACATTCCTTTATTTAAATAATTAAATTAAAAATAATATTTCACTTTATTATAATAGCACATTTATAAAAATGTTATAATTGAACAAAACAAAATACCTTAATTTTCCAAACTAAGTGATTAAAAAATAAGATTTATATAAATAAAATATAACTTTAACAATTGAATTTGTAATTCTTAGTTAAAAATGTTTTTAATAATTATAATAAAATGTTATGCATTTTGTTTCCTTTGTTTTCTCTAAATTTCAAATTTATAATTTATCAATCATTATTTCTAGTTTGATAAGATTTTTAAGTAGCTTGTAGAAAAATTTATGAATTTATTAGGATCATATTTGAAATATATTCCTGCTACATTTTTCTTCCAATTCAAAATAAATTTATTATGATATCACATAAGACAATGATTCTACATTTTAAAGTTTTTTACACAAATAATTAAATTAAATATAATTTGTATGATTTAATCTGATAATATCAACATTACTTGGTGTGTTATTATTGAATATTTAGGCATATATTAAATCATTTATATCATAAATTTTTTTCCTTCCTTGTATGAATGAGGTGTGAATGGTTGCCTACCCTATAAATGGGTATCTATGGCATGTGTGTAGAGCAAAGTCGTACTTTCATCTTCATGGTGCTCTGATTAAACGAAAGACGCTCTCAATTGACTTAAATTCGCATAGCCAAAGCATAGCGAGCTTGGTTTGTCCAAGTGTCATTAGTAACAACAACAACAGAAATAAAGTAAGACAGTAAGACAAACAGCAGTTTCATCCAACCGATGATTGTGTGCTGAGTGAGTCGCAGCAGCTTTTCATGTAATTTAAATAAAATGCACTTAATTTTCTCCTATGCAGTTTCATTGTTCCTTCTTATGAGTTCAAAATATAATTTTTAATGAGTTTGCTTGAATACCTTGGCTCAATTTGTGTATTTTGTTTGATCCATACTTTTCCAACGACCTGCCTCAGCCCGGATTAATGAGGCCCCATTGTAGCCAGGGACATTTAAAAAGTATTCTGTTATGTTATCATGTAAATTAATACATAAATATACAAGTATTCTAAGTTTTTATGAGTGGAAAAATGTGTGACAATAATAAAGAAAAAAGTGTAGAAGGAGGAAATATAGACACGTTTAATATTTACGATTTTCTGAAACAAATAAAAGATAACTTTTACACATCTGCGCTGATTCTTTTTTATTGGTTTCGATTATTTCAGTTTCATTACGTAACAGTTAAATTATAGAAACATTAGATCTGAATTTTTGAAATCTGATGATAATAACTATATTTACATATTTATTGTATTAATAAAATGTTTATAATTTATTCAATTTGCTTATAGTTACAAAAATATCACTTTTCCAATAAAATACTGTTTTATTGATGCAATCAAACATAATGTTTGTTTTAACTAATATTTTACCTGTACATAAAATATAATATTAAATGCTCGTATTGTTCTCTTATGCAGAAAACTGGTATAAAAATATATTTTTCTATTTCGAATTACGGTTTCTAATTGATGAAACTGCAAAGTATTTATTGAAAAGTATCCAGCAGCCGTTTCCATTTTAGATCCCTGCTTGGGATTTCCTTGATTTTAATTTGTTCTTTTTCATTATCTATTAATTTTCTTTCTTTTTTTATTCTATAACTATCTTTTCTTAAAACATGATGGAATTTAATGGAAGGAGCAGTGCACAGTCACCATGTAATCCTTTTGGTGAATTTTTGAATTTTTGGCGATTAAGAAATGTCATTAAACTGACGTAATAATTACATCATAGATTTTTACTAAATACATAAATTAAATTAAATTCATAATATGAAACATAAATAAAATTTTGAAACATTGGGATTTTTTTTAAAGAAGAAAATTTTCTTATCAAAATAAGATTAGATTTCTAATCAAAATATCTAAGTAAAATAAAGTATTTTTTAAATTGTCAAGCAATGACATATTAGTTAGAGTTACCAAAGTAGAATGTAGTTGAATATGTGCTTTGTATCCTCGATTTTTCTGACGTCATAAAAAAATCAAGGTTGCTTGAAATATGGTAAAATTCCCCAAAAATATCACTAAATTCAGAAATGAGCCAAAAAGATTATATGGCATTTGTACACATAAGACAGTTTTATGGTAAACGTTTTTCTTCTTTTGTCGAAGAAAAAGAAAATCAGATCTTATGAAAATAAAGGTATTTTATATTAATAAGGCGAATTTCAGATCGTTGTAATGATTGAAAGTAAAAATTAATTCAAACTAATATTTTTTCTTGTTTTTCTTAAAATGAAATTTTGCCATGTTTTTCTAACATTTCTTCCATTAGTGCAAAACATGACAGTTAAAAAAGTTATTGCTTAACCTCTTTCAAATTTAATGTATATTTTTTTAGATATAGTGCTAGGACTAGATTTAACTATGCTTATTTATATGCAATCATATTTACGTACTTTAGGAAGGATCTTTCTAAAAGCTATTGGGTTTTTTTTTTTTTTTTTTTACTAACAAAAGTAGACGCTGCATAGCTAAAGATCAAAATTTTAACTAATGCACAGTCTAAAAGGATCCACGTTCTGCAAGTATAATATATAGTTACATAATTAAAAAATATTCATTAGAATTTTATTTATGATGTTTTGCATAAATAATGTGCTTTTGTGAAATATTTTGTATAAAATTATCTATAAATTGGGATAAAGTATTAAATAGAATTTAATTGCATTTTTTGGTATTTTTAAGCTATAATAAAATGTTTAAAAAAATTTAAGCATTTTAAATTCAGTTTAGAAACATTTTAGAAGGAAGATACATTCGGGTATATTAATTTCAGTCCTTCCGGCACTTTTGGTAAACCGAGTCCTCTATAATAAATAATCCAGATTCAACTACTTATTTTTGAAAAGCCATTGATAAGCCATTTCCTTGCATTGAAATTCATAAACGCAGCAGATTGTCCTATTGAAATAAAAAAAAATGTGCCCCTTTTGTTGGGGTTCATCTATTGAACTACCGCAAATCTTCCTGTATACGGAAGAGTTTGATATTTCAGTGGTGTGACCTTACACTCGATTGCATCTTCGGTAAAAAGCTCGTGCTGAAGGAGATGAGCACCACTTGAACTTATGAGACGCAGCTGATGCCCTCCCCCCCCTTAAGAACGCTACAAAAGTTGGGACGGGGGACATGCAGTGGAAATCACAGGTGTGGGAGAGTACTCTGAAGGTGCTTCCTTCCAATGTTCCAGACAATAAGTTTCGAACCGTTGCTTATGAATAATAATGCATTAAAAATAACATAATCTGGATTTAATAATTTTATTTATGTAAAATTGAAACAATGATTCAAATCAGACTCCTTCATTCAAAGTGCTTCTTTAATTCATCATTTTGCTTATTAAAAGTGAGAATGATTTGAACTAGACTTTGTCATTAAAAGTAATTGTTTCTGCAGTTCATCATTTTTTTCTTACCTAAATGATTAATAATTCGAATCATTGGACATTTTAATTCATAGTCATTTTCATCAAATTATTTTAACATAAATTATTACACAATATTGTTTGTTAAAAGCACTGTATTACTCGTTGGTTTTATTTTAATGCAATTAATAAAGATGCGCTTCAGCTAGAAGTTAGATGAAAAATATCAGTATGTGAAGTCCCATGAAGTAGAAAATTTTGCTTTTTTTTAAGTAATTCTTTTTGTATTTTTTTTAAACAAAATACAAAAATTTTGATTACAATGCAAATTTATTTAATTTATTTGTGGAGGATTCTGCTTTGTCATAAAGATTGACTTTTGGGATAATTTTGATCGTTAGTGTTTTGAATGTTTCTCTGTTAAGAACTTTTTTAATCAGTGTAACAAAGTTATAGAATATTCGGGATTAACTCTGGACTTTACATGTTTGATGTATGCACTTTTCAATCGATTGAATATCGAGGGTATGCACGTACGATGTCACTTAGGATCTCCTCCAAATTAAGTTTCTGCTTGAGTTACTGAAGGAACGCGAGTGCAGATTTTATTCTCCCCCCATCTGACACGGCAACCGATAACTACTTTTAAAGGTCGTACAAGTTTAAACTTTCAACTGCTTAGTGGAAAGTTAAAAGTTATTCTAAAAACAATTTTTGAAAGAAATTTTCATTGACCGAAAGCCATATTTAGATTTTGTAAAAGAATAAACAAATCTCGAGCATGATATCCTACTAATGTGCAGCAAAAAAAGAAAACACTCACCTCCTTTTATTGAACAATGAGTGTGGATCGAACCTACGACACTCTACTCCAAAAAGCGCGGTTCTACCACAGAAACACGCTCTCATTTCTGAATACTTACATTAATTTTAAATTTCTAATTTAAAAAATGTTACGTATATTGTAGAATTTAACTAAGGGTGGCAATCCAAGTGGAATTTTAAATTAATTGTTAAATAGTTATTTTAATTGCGATTTGACTAAAATAGGATGAATATATATTATACAAGTATTCATATATATTTGTAAATACATCTTATACATCTACAAGTCTATTATTTACATATAAGTTTAACATGTATTTCCTTTACGAAAATAGTGCAATTTGGTAGTTGATGCATATTTTTGACAAAGTAAAAATTGCTTACGTAATTTATTAATATACAGCTCTTTTATTTTTTCAATAAAATCACCAAGTCAGTTGGCCACTCTATAGTCCTTTTTTAAATTCCAAAGAAATTTCGTCCAGGTAGTCTCTGAACCAATAGAAACACACCACCTGCTAATTGAAAAGCCCAAAAGATTTAGCAGCTAACTTGATGAATGTTAATGCAGGCTCCTCCTAATAAAGCATTATATTTTTTTAGCATTTTTTGCTTATAGTTGTTATCGCGCTATTGCACATTAGAAAAAATTATTCTAAAACAGAAAAAACGTAAACACTTTAAATTTAAAGAGAAAAGAAATTGGGGTAAACTGTTTTAATTTTAACGTAGTCCTTTATTTTCATTATATTTACTTTTCGCGAATACGTCTTTTTTACAAGAAAGTTAACTTTATGAATAAAGCAATGGTTCTCATGATATTATTATTGTTATTTGGAATATTAATTTTACTGAACTTACCACTTTAGTGAACGAACCATTTTAGTGAAAGGAAACCACTTTAGTGAACGAATTTGGCTTGCCGTATCTTCCGTTCAAAAACGTTATGATTATAACTAAATCAAACTAAGCCAGTGCCCTCACAGTTTTTGATGTTATATGTAGCGTGAAATATTCTAATAATGGCTATAAGAAATATGAGAGTAGTATCTCCCCTTTTCGTAAAAATCTATCTCCCTCTCTTTAAAAAACGAAAGAAAAAAGGGTGAAGGCATGCTGACGAGTTGAGGTAAACGGAGCGTTACCAAACCCTTTACCCGATTATTTCCACAATTGTGAGTTATTTATGGACCAGCTAACATATGTATGATGTGTGGAGGTGACCTTTATTTAATATGAACTGATCGGAAGCAGCTTTTGTTGACTCGGGCAATGCCTCAACAACAAGGTGACATTCAATATGCTAATTTGGACATTTGGATAGTAAAAGGGGGACCCTTCTCACGGTGAATCTAGAAAATAAAAAGAGGCTCTTTTGTCATAGTTAGTCAACTAAAAATGATATAACCTTCGATATGGAATCGAAGAGCGAAAGGTAAATATCAACGAAAAGTATTGAAAATTCTGCCAAGGAATACTTCCATTTAGATTATGGGTAATCAATGGGAAGAACTAAGAATTGCACAAATATTCAGGGGAATATTATTTAGCAATGTAAATTTAATCGGCTGTAAATATTCAAAGAAAAAAAGACGGGAAGTAGAAATAACTTAATCAATTAACCCATGAAGAGCTTTCAGGGAATTAAGAGTGACCAAGAAATTTCGATCAATTACAAATAATTCTTTTAATGAAATTAACAAAAGAAGATATTTTGCTTGAATTGAAAGTTCATTTTTTAGAACTGAAAATATACTGGTTTTGGATTCTAAGAACCTTGAATTCGAAGGCACCATATTTTTTAATTTGATGAAATGCAAATCGAAAATTTGTATTTAAATCATAGTTAATCAACAAGGAAAGATACACAATTTGTAAGTGAATGCTTAGAGATTTCCATTAATAGAATTAACTTTTTGATTTTAATTTTTCTTGGTATTTGTGTTAACTTGAAAATTTTCTGTTATGATCCATATTTATACAACTTAAAGTAGTAAAAAGTACTAAAATGATATTTTAAATAGCAAAACTAGAAATGTTGATTTTCGATAATTTGCTATGAATAATAATTTATTAAGATTTTTTGTTCATAATAAAACATGTTTCTAACAAATTTCAACGAATGTGTGGTCAAAAAGGGTAAGTTTGAGACAATTTTACATTTTTCAAAATATATTAATTAAATTCTGAAAATATTTATCAAAAGTGTTGTATGGTTTTGTTTCTAAATATCGTTTAAACAATCCAAATAATTATTAAGGCATCAGAAATTTTGAAGTATATAGTAAAAGTTTAATCCTCATATAAAATAAAACATCTGTAAATTTTAATATTTCTAATGACATATTTAGTGACATATTTAGCAAGAAAAATAAGTCTATCATACCAAAACTAGTTATTTGAAAAATCACCAACTTTATAATAACACATTAGTTTATATGTTAAGTCATATTATATACGTTTTTCAATTTCTGAAATGTATTTTCACTATGATATCACAATGGAATTAAAAATCAAAGAAATAAATTTGAATTTATTTTACTGTTACACTTGTGTTTGCCATTCTATGGGAGTGTTCGAGTGCTAATTGAATTTAGAGGTTATATCGTCAACACACATGATCACCTCAAGGTCAAACAAAGATCCTCTTAAAAACATCTGATAAAGAGACGTACATATTTTATTTCCAATATAGCGTTATGAATTTGGAAATGATACGTTGTGGGCAATTATATTACTGTCTTAATAATATTAAAGAATACATACCCTTGACACTTCCTTTGAAGTTAGGGAAGGAATGCGTTAGAGAAATTCCCATATTAAAATCATTAGGTTATTATGAATTTTTTGAGAACTGAGACACAGTGTGTGCCTCCTTTCTCGTTGCGCGACATTTCTGGCTTACTAAAATAATCTAACATTTTACACGTGTTATTCTTAGTAATGCAAATTCTCACTTTTTTCATGATTGCGATTAATTTTTTCCGTATCTGGTTTCATTTTGATATCTGAGCATCAACTTTTCAGATTAACATAAAGAAGCTGTAAATATTTTCATCAAATGCAGCACAATGATTTTAAATTACACAGGTACTCAAAAAAGTAAAGCAAGGCTGTAAGTTTTAAACAAGTAGTCATGAAACAGTAGAAAAGGAGTTACAGTAAAATGAACGCGCAATTGAGTAGAAAGGTCATTCGTATATTGAGAACATAAACGTTACAAGAGAAATGTGCCCTTAAAACCGCAATCAAAGGCAGAACAATGATTGCAAATATTATTTCATGAACTATGGCTGCACACAAGGAATGCTCATCATTTAATTTTTATTAACAATATATATTTGTAATGGAAAATGGCATGATTTATATTGCACTGTTAGAATTGCTGTGTTTATCCTACTTAAGAATCATAAATACCTGTAATCACGTGTAATTTTGAGGTGAATTAAAGAGAACTTTATATTATGTTGCTAAGTTTGTTTGTCGATTGTTAGGTATTTTCCTCTCTATGCGAAGAATTTCGTTCTACTTTTCTTTTTTAGCAGCTTCCGATTATCCTCTTGTTGAAATGATTATTTTCCTAGGCTTTGGAGTCACGAAAATCACAGTTTAGAAGAAAAGTAACGTCATAATTTATGGGTGGACAAATGCATGTATCCTAAGGAATTTTGCATAAGGCTGTGTTTGGCGGTAGCTCATGATTAGAGGTTTCATCGAATAGAATTAACCTTTTAATTAGATTAAAATGCAATGATGTATAATGACGCAATTGCTAATAAATGTGGTATACAATTAAAAAGTAAACTTAACTTACAATAAACAACAAAAAAAACTTAGAGGTCTATGTAAGTAATGAGCATTATATATAGTTTAATGTAAAATTAATACTTTAAAAATAAATTTGCTATTTCCAGTTTTCAATAAATCAATAAAACAGTGTAGTAGCCAGCTGTGTTCTGCACACTCATGGTCATCGCCCCATGGACACGGCGGCCCCAATTAACCAGCCAGTAGGTAAACCCCACGGCAATGTCTGGATTCAAAAATTTTATGGACTGATTTCTATGAATATTCATTGGCTTCCATAAATGCAGTCTGTAAATATAACGGTCCCCCGTCTCTAACCCTTTCCATTCAACCCTTTACCCGATGAAACAGCTGGAGAATTCTGGCCCGACCGGAGCGCACAGCGTTCAGGCGTCCTGCCGAAGTAAGTTCTTGCCATTGCCTTATCCTTAAATAGAAATGGAATGTATATAAAGTTTTTCTGAAATATCAATTTTATATGTTGCATAAGAAAAAATGTTCCGTTTTTTAACTACGCATCAAATTTTAAAACATATTCGATAATTTATTTTAGAAATATTTAAAAATTTACTTATTACATTGTATTTTAATATATTTTAATTTTTCAACAGAAGAAAATATAATTTTCTACTCATTTTTCTTCATTTTTTTAAATCAAATAATTATATTCTGAAAATTAAATTTAAAATTTTATTTAAATTTTTATGAATGTGTATAAAAATGTTATCAGTTAAATATTATTAACATCAATCTTTGCTTTTATTAAAATTTTATGAAAGTTATATTAAAAAAATTGAGTTTCTAAAAATAAACATTTGAAAATGTATTCAATAAAAAGAAACCAATAATTTAATTATAGAAATGGGCAGTATAAAGATCTTAAAAATGAGAAATAATGTTCCTCTTTGCTACTTAATTTTAAATGATATATTAGAGCAACATTAAGTAATATATTTGAACAATATTAAGTAATTATGTAATCTATAATTAAGTTCTTCATAATGCCTTTAAAATTGCTCTCTTGTATAAATTAATATTTTACTTCAAAAATTTTAAAACTTTCATTCATTATTGTCATTTTTAAAGAGGAATGTCTTGGAATCTAAGAGCCAACTTAAGTGAACATCCTTTCGTTAGTATTAAACATGACAAATAAAGAGAGTTAGTTATTTTTCATAATTATCTTAAAACATTCTTTGAACTAGGGAGATGGCAAAACAGAAATATTTCTATTTACTAATCTTTTCTTCTTAAGCTTAAAATAAATGTTAATTTTATAATTTTAATTAAAATAGTCTTGCATAATATATTTAACTTAAAATTATAAATCAACATTTGTATAGTTAGAAATAACAAATATTCTTAGTTTATTATGTAGAAATCTTTAACAATATATTCCATTGTTTAAACGTTTGTAATATGAAATGATTTATAGGGATTTTTTCCTATTTGCTGTCATATTATTTCTCTTCCATTTGCTCTCATATTATTTCTCTTCTATTTGTTCATGATATTTCTTTTCTATTTGTTCATGATATTTCTCTTCTATTTGTTCATGATATTTCTTTTCTATTTGTTCATGATATTTCTCTTCTATTTGTTCATGATATTTCTTTTCTATTTGTTCATGATATTTCTTTTCTATTTGTTCATGATATTTCTTTTCTATTTGTTCATGATATTTCTCTTCTATTTGCTCTCATATTATTTCTCTTCTATTCGCTCAAATTTCTCTTCTATTTTGCTGTCAGCTAATGAACTCTGCTCTAAAAAGTGAAATTCCTTTCAAAATCTTTCATTAGAAAACTGTTTTCTAGAATATTTTATTTGCTTATTGATCTAGAATCTTTTAATAGATTTTCAAATATTACAGATCCTTATACATGTTTAAAAAAGCTTTCGAAGCGTCATTGAACTACTATTTATTATTTCTAGTGAAAAAATATGCGCTTCAAAGGAAAAACTTCATGTCAGTTTGCATTCATACATTTCTATTACAAAAATTAAAGTTATTTTATTGTTTCTTATCATTTAACTGATAACTGATAGTTGGAAGAGAGAGATATTAAATAACATTTACTATCGTAACTATATATATATATATATATATATATATATATATATATATATATATATATATATATATATATATATATATATATATATATATATATATATATATATATATATATATATATATATATATATATATATATATATAGTGATAAATTCAATAAATTCAAAACTTAGACACAAAACAGCATTTTGAATAAATGACAGTCAGCCCTCAATTAGTTTTATGGATATTATAATCTTTTGTTATTTTAAAATCGAAACATAATTTATAAAATTTAATAGGAACTTAAAAATTTATTAATATTAATGCAAGTGTATGATGTGATCATGTATTTTGCTACGTTATTTGGTACTAAGTTAATATTTTATTAAATAAGTAGATTACAACACAAATTTTGCCACCCATCTTGTCTAGTGGTGAGTGTGCCTGACTGCGGATAAGGAGGTCCTGGGTTCGAATCCCAGTTCGGGCATAGATGTACTTTCTCTATCTATCCTGTCTTTGTCCCTTCCTTGTATGAATGAGGTGTGAATGGTTGCCTACCCTGTAAACGGGTCCCTATAGCATGTGTGTACTGAAGAAGTCGGACTCCACACCAAATATGGTTCAGTTGGGAAAGTGGAGCAGCGCACCCCATATTTCCAGCCTAGCTGGCACACGACAACAACAGCAACACAAATTTTAAACTTAGTATAAGAAAAATTACTTCTTCCAACATATACATAGAAGCTCTTATAAATAGCTCATCACTATTTAAATACTTTAATTTGGCTTGCAAAATTTACTAAGCAAAAAATGAGCCTTTTTAAACATTAAAGCATAAATATCCATTATGTATAATTATACAAGTTAAAAAATAGAAAATGACAAAGTTTAAAAAATAGAGGAAATCAACCGGAAACTATGATATATTGAGAGAGGATATGCCAAATGAGCAAGTAACAGCTTTGAATACAGACTGATGCTCTTCAGGAAACGCAATACGTAATCACGCACGACAAATGGCTTCTCATATTTTTTTCTTATAAAAATTAAGAATAGCAGCAGTTGTGTGATATCACACATGAGTTTCAGGTTTTTTAATCAAAACACAAATCAAAATTTTATATCCAAGGCATTATTTTTGATGGTAAGGAATATTCCTTTTTTAGAATATTCTTTTTCGTGTATTAGTTGTAACATTCGGAATATTTTATCCACTAAAAATTTATCCTTTAAATTACATTTTGACATCATATTCTTGAATTTCTCCGTAATATTTGCTTACAATTTTTGTAGTCGAAATAAAATTTCCGCAATTTTTTTTTTTGTAATGTGTAGATATAATTTCGGTGAGACAGTAATTTACTGTATACAATTTAATACAATTGATTTATTTATAAAGCAATTGTTTTATCAGATGAAAAATAACTCAATGCTTTAGTAGTACTTTCATATAGATATTAACACATGCTTTCTTCATTTATTCTAGAAAAGAAAATTTCTGAAATAACATTAGTCAATTTAATTCTCATCGCCTTAAAAATTTAATTTGGAGTACATTATGTCGGAAAACAGATTTATATTTCTTTCAAAGCACTAATCTAACATAATTTTTTTCTTATTCTTATCAAAGTGTGAATCTATAGAATCATAGAATATAAGTGTATTTAAAACTAAGGTGTCATTTATAATAGGAAGAATTATTCCAAGCATTTGTACATATCAGTATTATTCTTTTTATTCAAGTTTTTATGTACTTTTTGTGTTGAAAATATAACACAATTCAATTTAAGAACCGTTTTCAATCCTCATCCCCAAGTGAGTTACGGACGTTTATGAAGCAGTTCCCTTGTATGTCAGCCATTAAGGGGAGGAAATAGGCTGCACTTCATTTCGCTATTATAGTGTTGATATTCATTTCGATTCAATTTTGTCTTATACCCTCATTTCATCAATGGCTTCGGATTTTATTCGAATGGGACTAATAGCAATGAAGGAAATAAAATTTTATTCATTTTGTGGTATTGTGAAGAAATATTCAAAAACTTTTATATTCGTTTCTATATAACATTTTTGTCCCACTTTTGGCATGAATATTTTTCGAATTTAATTTGAGTGTCACCAGATTCTCTCAATTTCTCAGATTTCAGCAAATTTAATTAATCACACAATCCTGAATTATAACTATATTTAAATTTTATATAGCATTAATAATCTGGAGAAATATTGAAAAAAAAACAAAAAATAAAATATATAAATTATATAAGACAGCGTCACATTAGAATTATTAACAAAAACATGTTTGAAGTGAAAGCAATCGGTATACTTTAATGCGATTCATGAGAATCTTTCATTTGTGTACTAAATTCTTAGCGTTTGACCATGTTTTTTTATGAAATGACATTCAAATCACCACTATTGCTACAGTAGGCTGATTTCAAGTCTGTTAATGTGGCTTGGTTTGGAGAAAACATGACTGAGAAATTTTAACAATTTTCGATGAGAATTGGGAGGACCAATAAATTAATCACATCATAAATCCTTCATTTTTTCTTGCTGTCAAATACGATAATAGTTCTATGGGGATGCGTATTATCACTAAAAATAAGGAAGGACCGACGGATGCAGCAAATAATCTTACTGTACCCGTAAGTCTTCATACCTTCGCGCAAAATCCCGTTTAAAAATATATATCGGCGCGATATCCCAACAAAATCTCTGCCATATTGCTTTCATTAAAAATATATGCTTGGTGATATTTTTGGAGTAAGAAGAGAGTAAAGTTTGCAGATGGCACTCTGCAAACTTTACTCTTTTCTTATATTCTCTTTTTCAGAAACCATAAGGAGCACATACCCAATGACAATAGTGTTTATGTGCTTGCCATTGGGCTGCAGTCACTCATGGCTAACATTTTTGCACCAATCAGACACAGTCCAACTATTATGTTGACACTTCCTCATTCAAACCCTTCCATAATAATTAGATAGGATTAACACAAATTCATAGCATCTGGAATTACCATTCATTATTATGCACACTTCTATGAGCAGTAGTGACAGACATCGTCTTTACTTATTTCGGCTGCAACTATGGATTTCGCATGTGAGGAGGCCGCTCTGTGATTCATCTCAGTTACAACGATGTAATCTTCCTCATTGGCCTTAACTCGTGGGTGGCTGGTCAACTGTTTGGAATACTTTACTGAAATTATGAAATGATAAACATCGAATATAATCTACAAAATCTGTTATTTATTGTCCTGCTTAAATACGTTTGACATCTTTTATTCGACAGCGCTCAACATCTTTTATTCGTTTTTTGGAAGTCGTAAAAACATCTTTGTCTTGAAAATCAATTAAAGTTTTAACTTTTATCCACATTTACGTGAAACTTCTGTAACCCTACATTATTCTATTTTCTCATATGACTCTCTTTCCTTGCAATTTCTTGGCAAGGATGCCCAGAAATTGAGATTAATTGCTTAAAAACACTTTTATTGACCATTGCAGCAAATTTTTCTGCTCTCACTGGTTCCAAAAATTAAAATTTTTCATTGGTTGTTTCATCTTTTGTAGTTTGGTACACGAATAAGAATTTCACGAATAAGTTGAATTCAGAAATACTTATGTAGTGTTATTATTATTTAAAAGATTTCAAAAAATCTGTTGCTGTTTCCAGTCCATTCAGAGATCTAGCCGTAGTTAGATCAGATCCATGATATCGTGAACTCTAACGAAGTTGTGCACCAGTAGTGGATTTACGCAAACATCCACCAGAGCGAACACCACCCAGATTCGATTGTCATGCTTTTCAGATGCCCACTAATAAATCTTGAGACGGCCTTTTGATCATGTCTGTCACCCTCATATTCTAACGAGCCCCTCGGTGTCTTCATGTTGAATCAGGGATGAGCGGGAGGGTGAGCTAGACTTGCCTGCCCTCTTTATTTTTTATAAGCGAGAGCGCAGTCTCTGTTGGGTAACTCGGAACAACCTCTTTTAGCCAAGATATCTGCAGCTTCGTTGCCTTGGATGTTAATCCAAGGCAACGAAGCTGCAGATACATGGGAGAGAATCCACTGAAAGTGGATATACCTATCCTTGGTTACATCTTTAAGAATGGTGATAATATTTATGCTCACAAAGTTGAAAACTCAAGTTCTGCATGCCACCTTAAAGTTGACGAAGTCGTGTACCTGGGGGGGGGAACGGGTGAAGTATGTCGGGATATAAATCTCTTAGAAGGGTCACTGAAAGCGTGAAAGCCTTTCCGTTATGCTCAGCTAATTTCTGCCAACCAAAGGAGCAAATTTGGACCTCTTAACCTATGGTGCTCCAAGTGCTCAGCACTAACAGAAGCTATTCTCTTTGATGCCATCGTTAGTGAGATATACAGCATCGTCTATCTCACTCTGGATAAAAAAATCTATAATATAAGTTTATAAAAGAATAAATTATAAATAATTTCTAACCTATTATCAATATTGAATAAAATCAATAAAGAAGTCAATGAAAACTATAAAATAACACGTTAATGAATTCAGATTAAGATAATGGAACTTTTTATTCTTTTAATAACATACCATTATACTTACGGTGATAAAATCTATGTAAACACAATTATATGTTAATGGACCTGAGTTTTCTGAATCCAGTCAACCATTGCTTCTGTAGAAATTGTATTCTTTCTTGACTTTAGAAGAATTTTATGGGGTACCTCCGTAATTTACTTTCTAAAAATAAAAAATTAATCGGAAAAATATAATATACTTTTCATGAAACTTTTTCAACGGAAGTTAAATTTTTTCCAGAAAACAAATTTTCACCAAGCTAATTTAAAAATTCTTGGTAGTACACATGGATATCTCAAGTGATTGAAGTGTCAGGTAGTGAAGTAAATCAAGTAAACTTATTTTTATCTCTCCGCAGACATTTGTAAATTGTTATTTTTTACAAATAATCATGTCGTAAAACGAGATATGTTTATGTGAGAAATTTACATAAATAAGTTAATTAATGCAATTTCAGAATATTCCTCGAAACAATAGTGATCCATTTTGACCCTGTGACATGGCATATTGTCATCGTAGGAAATTTCATTATTATTTACATAATTTCCAAGAATGGCTGTAAGAAACATTTATATACACTAAGATGACCTTTTTTATCATGAAAAAACCACCAATTGCATTGTGCCTTTTTGGTATCTTAAGTCTTGGAACCATTAATTGTGTGCCACTCTCAATCTTCTGTTGCCAAGTTGAATTGGTATTTTACTGACGAAAAAACATTTTCATGTTCTAATATCTTCACGAGCTCAACATAAACTACGCAACCTATGGCTTTCTGTTAGAAGATGCATTTGAGGTGACATTCTTGTGTCATATCAACAAATTTATCTCCACTTTCCTCAATGATACTTCCGTTGTACTTTTAAAGCTGTTCATATTTGACACAGTCTATTAACACAAAATAACAGACACTGATAGTCTCAGTACTTAACACTAATCAATCAGACACTGCATTGCTTGTAATGCCAGAAATTTTATTATCTCGGCACTCTTTCGGCTTGATATACAGGATTGTTGAATTCTATAAGAGTTTGTCAGAGAGCTGAGTCAAATTCATTAATTCTAATCATGATTCTTTAATCATGATGGAAATTATTTTAATAAAAGTGATGATGATTGTTTCTGATTAAGTAGTAATTTTGTTGACTATACTCTACTTATTTAGGAATTCCTCATGCAGTCTAAATATATGCTTAGTTTTACACCGTGACTATTGGGCGCTTCAGTGTATCAAGGATATTGTGTAAAGTATAGTGATCAAAACTGAAAAACTAGAAATATTTTAAATAAAATATTTTCTACATTTTATGAATAATTTTCGACGCCACACATACAATACAACATTTCATGTTTCTCTCTCAATCCGGCGAATCCAAAATCACTAGTGTCATCGCCATGGGTACTATATTACCTACCCTTCACGAAAGTTACCTTTACAATAATCAATTGCTTCCTGCAATTCTAGTTCATCATAATTTTCAAACTAAATTAGCTATATTATTAAAAACACATACTTTGTCAGTTGGAATGATAAATTAGATACTCCCCCAAAGTTGGCAAAAGTGATTAAGACATCTTTTGTAAAGTTACATAATATTTTGTCTAAACTTATTTTAATTTTAGCGATAACACTTTCAAAAATTAATTTGAGATGAAGCACTCTGATAAAATTGATTTTGCTTCCAAGTATGCCTTTTTATTTAGTTTGCAGAAAATTGATAAAAGTTTTTGAATTTATGATAAATTATCTAACAAAATTTCCTCAAGTTTGGTTTATTTGAAAATAAACTAAGGTCAGTGTATAGAAGATTTACTTTATTAGAAATATTGATGTTTCATTTGAAGATATTACAATATTTCTATTTTTTGTTGGAACAATTCTTTCATTTATAAATTATGTTTATGTGTCCTTATTTAAGCAAGACTGCTATCATATAACTTAGAAATTAAAGTTTTATCCAACTTACTTAAGATTCAACCGGTTCAAGAGCTGGAGTCAGAAATCATTTTGGAATACGACCTAGTGTTCCTAGTTTTGCTTTATTAATATAAAGCAAAACTAGGAACTATATGAACACTATATTTGTCTAAACATTTTTATGGGAGGTTTTGAAATTGGAAACCTTGGGCTTATAGTTATATTTCCTGGGCTCTTAACAGATTAGATCATGGAAACTGCTGCTTTATGATGTTCAGGAAAAAGGATATTCACTAAAATAGAAAAAGGAATTTTCTTAACATCCGATGTATGCAATATTTTGAAATTGTAATGAATGAATTTGGTCATTAAAAACCTGTTTCTTTTTAATTGCGTGAGTTATGTATAGTTATTTTAAAGCAGTTATTTGTTTTTATTTTAATTCAGACTGATATGCCGAAAAGTTATGAAATGCTTCAATTTTTATGAATTATAAAGATGCCGTGTTTATTTAATCATGCCTGTATTGATTGTATATAACAAGTCAAAAAAGTATAAATTGAATCTATAATATCAGCTCCTTAATGAACTTGACAGTAAAATTCTAGGAAAGAAATTCTGTAAAAATTCACATTGATATTTATTAATGATCATAGCTCAAACACAATTAGAGATTTTACTAATTTTTTTTCAATCCATTGTTTGAAAAAAATTGATTTTGGAGATTTAATTATTTTAATCATTGGGAAGATAAACTATTTTGTTTATGGTATTAGATAGACTCGTAAAGAAAATAAAAACTCTTTGTGATGTTTTTTAATGTACATATTTTCCTGTAGAACTTTCCACCGCTAGTTGATCATACTAAGATATCGTAAGGGAGAAAAACTGCCTGCTTCCGCCATTAAAATTGTGCTTTTGCAAATAACTAAAATAAGAAAACTAAAAAAAGAACTAAAATAATAATCCCAAATAGGATCGAAGAACACAGGTTTCTATCCTAAGAACACATTTATTCCTGCCTCAGACAATCATTAATATAAAATTATAAGGCTTCATATTTTTATTCTCTCAATAAGCGTTTGAACAAGGGATTTAAAACATATTCCTTCAAAGTTTTATTCTCGATTTGTTTTTCATCAAACAACATTAAGTAGACAAATATCATGTAATTGATAGCCTAATAGAAAAAGTTGTTGTAAAGTATTTGATTAATTGAATTTTGTTGTGACTTTTCAATGATAGCAAACTATATTGGTGAGCTGTAAAGGGGAAAAAATACACGGGTAAACTTGGTAAACACCCTTCTCAATAGATGTGCGAGCAAAAAGTGCACAATATCAAATATATTTAGTATTATTCAAAAGTATATGCTACCATATATAGGAGCTTCCGTTGCCATACTAATATGCTACACTGAGCCCAACAGGAAACAAATGAATTATGTCTGTAAGCATTCCTACTTTTCTCTTTTGTAAAACAGATCATTTAAGAAATTTCTTTTTAGAAAGCTTACTCAAACAAAACACCATAAGAACCATAAAATACTATGAAATTGAAGAGCAAAAATTCTTCCTTTGGAGTTATGATACACAAAATTCTCTTAAAAAATATTTTGCAAGGACTTGATATACTTGCTGTCATTGTTGTTGTTGAATTGTGCCAGCTAGACTGGCAATATGGGGTGCGCTGCTCCACTTTTCCAACTAAATCATATTTTGGTTTATATACATTACATACTTGCAGTCATAAAAATGTATTTATTTCATTTGTTTTATTCATTCAGTTTGTAATGGTAATTTTTTATTTTTCCAGTGTTATGTCCAAAACAGCAAGACTATGAGAATAATTCAAACAATAGTTCACTATAATCAAAATGTGTGAGCAAATACCAATGAATTCATCAAGGAAACAAACCTTTCGAGAAAAACTGCTCAAATTTCGAATAGATTGTGATATAAGTCGATGCGTCTGCTTGACATGTGACCTATCTTTTAGCTCTATCAAAACGCTTTATTTTCATATGTCCTCAAGACACCGGGAGAAGCGCTTGTACTACATTTGCCCCATCTGTGATCTGACTCTCATGAATTTCTGGAGTGTGAGCAGGCACATGCGAACTGTGCACAAGAAAACAAAGGAAGAAGTTGCTGATTTGAAGATCAATATAAAGTCAACTTTCTCACCAAGCTTATGCAATAAAAATAGTGATTCGGATCCTGCTCTTGAATGGCAGTTAGCTGACTATCAGAAACTCAAGTGCTTGCATTGTGAGATTGTTTTTTCTACTCCTGGCAATCTTCGCCGTCATGTTGCAAGGCATTTAGGACTAGTACGATTTCGGTGCATTCTCTGCCCTTATAAGGCATTCAATCGTTCTGATTGTCAAGATCATATCAAACGAAATCATCTGGTCAAAAACCCACAAAAGTACATCGAAGCTAATTGTAGTGGTATGAAAAAGGAGTAATTTTAGATAAACTTTGACAGCACAAATATTACACCTGCAACAATTTTTCTTGTCTTATCTTATTTGTTTACTTAGTTACAATTTCAAAAATTTTATAAATAGATATTTTCAAGCTATGTTTTGCATAACTACTACTACATGGAGATGTATATCTAATATAAATAAAGTAATTCATTGAAATGTGAACTGGTTTCCATATTTTGAAAATAAATGGAGAAGGGAACATAAATATCGATACAATTATAAATTTTCAATGGTTTTTATTTTGACTTCATAGTTTGAATGTATTTTTAATAAAGGTTTTAAATAGTTAGTAAAATAATAATAAAAATATTTTCTAAAATGTTGCATCCTATTCAAATTATATCCTATTTATATATTTATCGTATAAAATACAAAAAATTAAGTACTTTAACATCTCAATGAATGCATTAGTCGCCATAAAATATGATATGGTTGAATAATTAATTTCAAAAGGAAAGAAACTAGTGAAGTGTATAGCTTAAAAATGTTACCAAGAAGACCCAAAATCAAGCAGGATTACCCAACGCAAGCAAGTTGCCTTCCGCTTGCTGATCGTAAAAGAAGGAGACTGTTCTTATGCTGAGGGATACTTAAAAGTCAGTTCTCTCATTTTCACAATGCATTAATTTTGGCTGAAACATATTAATGCTTAATAAATTTCAAACAAATAACTCATATCTGAAGAAATAATTGAAATTTGTTCATCACGTTCCCGTTCGAAAGGTTTAATTATTTGAGACAACAAATTAATTTGGGAAACTATTTCTCTAATTGCCTGATTTCCATAGCTTTTATTGACAAAAAGGTAAAATTCTTTATCTGCTGATAAAGAATTTTTAAGATTTAAAGATTTAAAGGATTAGTGTTTGCAATATTTCTGCTTCGTATATACTATCGGGATTTTTTATTAGAAAATTTTTATAGCAAAAAAGCCATATTTAATTATACTCCGATTAGTCTAATGATATAGTGAAATAAAGATATTAAATGGTAACTATATTTGGTGTATCTCAGACTCTCTATGACGTGTGTGGAGGAAACTCTCCAACAAAAAGAAACTGCTTTAAAGATTTTATAAAGACTTAATTCTAAAGACTAATATTTTATTATATAATTTTAAATATAAAGTAATTAAGGCAGCATTAGCACACATTATAGTATTCAAAATTATAAGAAATTATCACTAAATTAAAGAGGCATCATAGACTTTTGTCCTATCATAATAACATCTATCTTTTCATACATCAATATTATTTAAAAACTACCAAAGTATATAATAACTGTTAACTGAGCAAATAACGGAACTCGGTTCAATATCTTTTCGGACTACATTCACTATTACAATAAATTGAAAAACACATCCACTGACAACAAAACAACTTTATTACATGCATTTTTTTACAAAAATTAATATATAACTACAATCTTCGATAAGGAAACTCTTGATTCATTAGTAGAAATTACTTTAGACATATCAGTGTAAAATATATCCTATTAAAGAATAGAAAGAGTTTGGAATCTTTGAGGAATCCCAGTTGAGTACAAAAATATACTACAATAGAAAATAATTTCATAAAATAGAAACAGGCTGGATAAATGGAAAAAGTCCATTAGTAAAATTGGTTTCAAATCAAGAATAGAAAAATATTTTCGAAATTTCTTAGGAGAGGCACGATTTCATTCCACAGAAAGTCAGCTATAAAGCCATTTACATGCGTGTGTGTGTTTCCTAAAATTATCACATTATTTCACAGAAAATTAGGATTAAGACATTTCGTGAATTGCAAATCATTAAAAATAAACATTAACAAAAATTAATTTGAAAAAATATTGATATAAATTAAATTTAGAATAAATAACTATCGAAGAATATTTACTCATAAAATTAAATAATAATGTATTTGAATGTCAGAATTGAGCTAAAGTTTATAGAAGGGTTATAATTCGGTTGTGTGTGATTTACATTTTTTACAAAGCGTTTTTATCTATCATAGCATCAATTCTTAAAATTTCAGTTATTGTCGTACTGCTTCATTCATTCAACTGTATATTTCTAGACACATTATAAAAACAAATATTATGGCATTCACTCTATAATGCAAAAAATTTTAATTATAATTTGGATTCAACAAGAAGATAAAAACCGAGTTCAGTTAAAATATCTTCGTCAAAAATATTTTTCTCCTTTTTGATGATGAAATTTCTGAATCAATCTGTCAAATGTAGCTTTTTTCTTGAATTACTTTGAATAGGTTATTTGGATTCTGCACATCGATTTGATGAGGAAAATCAAAATATCACTAGTTTGGAGAAATATGTAATAAGATGCTATGTAAATATAAGAAATATATAAATGTTTCATAATAGAATATAATTTACATGTCTGTAATGAAGTAGTAAAAATATTTGTATAAATTTTGTTATATTTTCTCTTATATATTAATTAACGTATAAATCAATATAAATATTGAAAATACAGAATAAATATTCTCTATTTCTATACAATGTAATTGAATAAAAAAATAAATCAAAATAATGGTAAATAACATTACAATACTCTTTTCAAGTCTGGAAAAAATATGTTTAAAAATGTTATATGATCCTATTTTACATTATATATGACCTAATTGTTTTCGTATACTACACTGCTATACAAATAAACTTTCCTCTTTTATACAAGAGTAGAGAAAAATGCGTTTATTTTATCTACAGAGATAAAATAAACATGTTTTAATAAACACACACTCGGCTTTAATTTTCGCTATTATTTTTTACTAAAACTTTCATAAGAATGTAAATAACATGAGTATCAATATTAGTAACATGAGTAATAACATGAGTATATTTTTAGAAAATGTAATAACTTTTCTTGACAAGAAATATTATATTTCACGTGAAAAACAATGTTTTCTTTTCTTCTATTTTACAGCAATCATTTGTGGTTTATAATTTTAAAAACATTCTACTGAAAATTCTGTTTTATGATCGATTACACATGTCATGATGAAAATATTAAAATGTTATTTTCATTAAAAATATTGGCCTTCTCTCAACTATTTATTATCTGTTAACTATTACTTACTTGAAATTTAATTAATAAAATCATTCAACACAGTTCAGATATTGGTGTATGTTACATACCTTTTATGAAATCATCTTTTTTTACAATTCCGAATTAATTCCATTTAATTATTGAGAAAGTTTCGTGAAGAAATTCAAAACTCTCTCTCTAACAACACTAATTTTATAAATAAATTTCAGTTTTTCCAATGACGTTTGAACTCTACATTCATTAATAGATGCTAATTGTGTGTATGTTATCCCATTTGATTTTCTTAGTGAATTAATTCCATAAAATGCAATATAATCACAAAATGTTTTTACATCATAGAAACAAGATTAAATTTTTTTTAATCATACGAAACACTTAAAATGTACCCACAATTATTTTAAAAGCTTTAAATATTTAGTTTCTTCCATCAAGGAAGAAAGAATTGAATTCATGTCATTAATAACCATATTATTAGTTGGAATCAATGATTGAGCAGATGGTTGGTTATGATTCGAAGTGTTTTGAAAGACAGAATTTTGGGCGAAGTGGGATTCTGATTCTTTTGATAAAGATGGATTATTAATAAAGTTCTTATCTGTGTTGAAAGTTTCGATTTTTGTTGACATAAGAGGCTGATCATTTACAGTTTTAGTAATAATTGCATCAGAAGGAACAGTATTTATTCCAGAATAAGCATTCAACGATTGAGGATGGCATTGTACTGTGTGCCCAGGAGAAACAAATTGATGCACGATGCTCTCATGTAAAAGAGAATTATTTATAACGTTTTGGGTATTTTGTGGGTAGTTCTGTTCAGCCCCACAACTGTTACACTTGTGATATTGAGGAAAACAATTAGAATTTTGTATCTTCTGTCCCTGGGGAAAGTACATATTGCTTTGTTGTGGCAAATCATTCGGATGGTAATGCGCCGGTAAGATGTTTGAAACTTTATAACACGTTTGTTCTGAGCATTTGCATGGTTGATCCTGGTTTGTAAATTGATGGGAATTTTTGCAATAAACAGGAGTTCCATTAATATTCTGAGAAGGTGAACAGTTCACCATAGAGCATCTGTTGTCAAGGATTTGAGGCTGGTTATAGTGATTTTGAGAAGCATATTGCATTGCCATTTGATAAGATGGAGGGTTATTATAATGTTTCTGATTGCAGTAAAAAGAAGACGTGTTTGCGTTTTGTGTAGCGCACATTTGATTTTGATAAACTTCAGTTTGCCGAATATTCTGAGAGTTCCATGCTTGTTGATTGCATCTACTATTTTGACTAGGCATATGGCTACAAGACTGTGACACATACTCAGATTTGCAGCCATTAATTTTAACCGGTCGGTACATGCTTTGATTTGAAGTAAAATGGTGTCTCATCCCTCCACAATTAATTGAATTGCAACTTATAGGATTCATTCCATTCAAAAAATTATTGGATGAAGCAGGGCTTGGTTGATGATGGCTCATACATTTCTGTTCGAAATGGTTGGAATTAGTAACAGATATCTGATTACAACAAGAATTTTGGAAATGCAGATTTCCACTATTTTCCATTTTGCACATTGAAGAATGAGCTACATTAAAGTTTGATGGCATCATATTTTGATAAAACAAATTATCACTATTTTCTGTTTCTTTCTGAGATACTTCATGTAGGTAATTGACTAAATCATCAGGAAGCAGAATATCTTTATTACATTCATCAGTTGGGATATCGTTACAATTATTAGAAATATTTGAATTTTTTTCTGTTATGTGATTTTGATTCCAATCTAAGCTCTGATTATTTGTTTCAGTTTTATTCTGTTGTAGAAAATAAGGTGGTAAGTCAGCCATAGATACCTTACTGTCATTTAGAATTGGCAAATTAGGGGAACAATCCTCAGAACATACAACATTGTTTTGATCTGGAATTGCACTGGATGTGAAGTATGGCGTAGATTCTGAATCAACTGTAGTTGAAGAGGTTGAAATTTGATAATTATTACAAGTATTTGCAGCACTTTGTGGAGTGTCTATACTGGAATCAACTGAATAGTTTAAATCATTACTTTCAGTTTTAATTTGCATCGACTTGGCCGGGGCGATACATGTGCTGTTACTATCTTTACTTGAATGATCAGGTGACCAACTTGAATCGAATGAAGTCCTTGCAACTCTTGGTTTGGATGGTCGATAAGAATCTTGATTACAATATTTGTTTGTCTCTTGACTTTGATTGCTAACATCCGAAGACATGCTACCATAATACGTACTCACTGATCCGGTGCTATTTTGTCTCCTTCTTAAACTTGGATTTAGTGTTTTTCCTTGATTCCATGTTGGAAGGCCTAAAATATTTATAACTGTTTCTTAGAATTTTGCTTTAAAAAACTTAATATGCTTTAAAGCTATCAAAAACATAAATCACCTGTTGGTTTATCCGTAAAGGTTTGCATGGCAGTTGTTTCGGGTGCTTTCGTTTGGATCTGAGTGGAAGAAGGATCACTCGTTCTGTTGTTTCTATGGAATACTGTAAAAGATAAATTTCAAAATTTGAGCAGAAGGATATTTGATTTAGAATCTTTTATTGTGGCTAGAGTATTTTTTGTAAAGAAGATCACAATTTGGATTTAATGTCACATTTGAAGTTTGACTTTAAAAAATTGAATATTGGTCATCTATAATACATTAGCTGAAATTTTCAAGAATATTTTTCATCAGGTCTTATCTTCATGATGTTTTACACGAGAATCGTAGGCTGGTTTTAAAACGCCGAGTTGGCAGCGTTCTTGCAGTTCGTTAAACATAGGGCAAGGATGTTTATAGTGGTTCGGAATCCACTTTAAACTTTTGATACCGATCTAAGGAGCCCTCGTGTGTGAAAAGTGACCACTTAATGCCGAACAGAGCGAACTAGTAGTGAAAACTAACTGTGTTTCCGATGTAATGTTTGTTTGTTTTTTTTTTCCAGAACCGCAATGTTTGTTGAAAGAAAAAAATTGATAAACATTTAGTAATTCCTATTTAATGTAATATATGAGTAAACAAATCGGTAGCGAATATCTGTATTCCATGTGTACTACAAATTAAAGTTATTTTGAAGAATTAACTATATAACAAAAATTATGTTAGATCAGCAGAAAATAATGTGAGTTTTTGATGATCATTTATTAATAAAAGTAACATTGACATAAGTTATTTCATGAAGAAATAACATACTAAAAATCATGAAACATTGGACAAGTATATGTATATTTATCAAAATAATTTAATATCCATCAACACTTAATTTATTAATAATAATAAATTTGTAAAAGAAAATAAATTATTAATATTATATTTTTGCATGCTTTCAGCTATAATAAAATTTGCTATTTTTGAATTAAGTTTGTTTTTTTAAAGAAATTTTTTACAGAAGCATTTTAAGAGAATTAAGTTTCTCTTCGTTATAAATTCTGATTCACTATCAATGCAACTTTGACTGTCTTGAGTGATTGGCTGAGGAAATAATTGTAGCACAATAATTTTGGATGGGCAAATCATAATCTATATTTAGGGTGCAAAATTTGATATTTATACTGTTGCCATTAAGCATTTTAGAAATCATACACATAAACACAACACACAATATATATATATATATATATATATATATATATATATATATATATATATATATATATATATACATATATAGAGATAGATAGATAAATAAAGAGAGAGCGAGAGAGATTTCAACCAAACATTAGAGTAATTCTGATAACCATCCTTTCTGAAACCTTGGAATCTGTGGCATTTGTTTGCTACTTCCTTAATGTTAGTTATAATTCTGAAGTCCTTTTATTAAATTTTAAACATAAATCGGAGAGCTTCCCTTACTAAAAATGAGAGTCCTAAATGACCTCTCACTGGTATGAAATGATAAACTATATTAACTGGTTTGTGAGAGCCTTGTCGAAGACTTCTGCTTATATGAAAAATGTACACATACTACCTATACATTTTTTCCCACCATCTATCATAACATGCTCTCCACCATACAGTTATTTTCATTGTACTTGAATTATTACTCAGATTAAAAATGCCACACACATTTTAAATTTATCTAAGTCAATTTTGTTATAATACTTAAAGAGATTTATCAACTAATTACAGAACATCTCATATTAATTAATATTTAATTAAAAGTAACAATTAATTTTTTGACTATTGCCTTCCTTTATGAAAAACGCTTAACCCTTTCAAAAGGAATAGATCTGAATGCCTACTTCCTCTTGGCAACTGCAGTTTCGGGAACCAGGCTGCCTTCGACTTCAGAGCCTGGTGGAAGCTCTTCCTCCCGACAGCCACCCCGGAAGCATCCTCCCCACGAGAGCACAGGACTGGGGACAGAAACTCCTCTTCCTAAAATAAAAAACGATCAAATCCATTACTTTCTAAATTTTAATAACAGTATAGTGATGTACGAAAATAATCTGCTGTTCTTCAAAAACTCAATATAACATACAATAATGTTTAATAACTGTACTGTTACAAGTAAATTCTGATATTTCGGAAATATGATTAAAAACAAAGTTAAATTACTATATGATTGCATAGAAATTTTCCAAAAGTAAGAAAGAAAATAATTTCGTACAACTGAGAACCTAATAATAAATTAGGAAAGTTAGAATAAAACTAATAAATCAATGCATAATAGCTTGGGAGACTTTGGATAAAGCAAAAAATAATATAAAAAATTATTTTATGGCGCTTAAAATTATACAATTTGAAAATGTAATGACTAACTATACCATCCCACATACTTTGCCAATGGAATTATTCCCGTGAAAATATATTTATAACTTCAAAGAATAAATGAAATCTGAATGTACCTCTGCGACATCGTTCTGAGCAGTTTGCTCCCATTGGTAAGTTTCTTTGTTGAATAGGACACTGGTTGTAGAGACACAGTGGTTACTCATAGGAACTTCAACACCCGTCTGCAGCGTGCCAGCTTCTGTATTGAGTCCGTTCTGCGATTCCGGTGAAGTTTGGTCCTGAAATCATAAATGTGTCGTAAAATTTCTCTAAGAGGTTACTCAAGTTTGAAGATTCAATGGACAAGTTTGTCTTATAGCATCCTTCAAATCAACAGATCTCAAAACAAATTATTCACATCGAAATTAAGCTGAATACGATATGCATATGTGAAAATTTTTTTTACATGAAGCTAATTAATTATAGAAACAGTAACATTAGAAATAATACCATACAGAACTCATAGTTTCCTTAGAGTTGAATTCCTCATTTTCATCGCTAAGAGTTACCTTTAATCCATTCGAAGATTTATCCCCAGTTGCACTCTGCAAGGGGGAGTTACAATTTCAGTCTTTCCTTCAAGGTTTTTGTTTTCTTTGGAAGAATTACCCTCTGCGTCCTCTCCTTTGTGTTTTTTCTTCGCATAAAATTCTGCTCCATGGACGCTCTTGACATGTTTTCGAAGAGAACTTGGGTCTGTGTAACGTTTTGTACAACCTTCAGCCTTACATACGTATGGTTTCTGAAAAAAGCGAATATAAATCACAGTCCCTATAATAAATAGAAGTATTTCTTGTGTCATTATATGTAGACATAACTGAAACAGTGCATAATTTGAGGATATAATTTAAAAACTATAAGGAAATTTATATAAAAATAGACTTTGGCCTTATCGAAATATTTTTGATTAGAATCAAATAAAAAACTGACTTATGATATAAACTTATTAATGCAGACAGGATTAATCAAATTTTTATAGAGTTATGAAATGAACTTTAATTTTACTTAACTTGCAGAATTGAATGGTTTTGCTGCAATTAAAATTTTTTGGTGTGCATTATCTTATCAAATAATTCAGAGTATTACTTATAGAATTATTTGATAGATAAGCGGTGAATTACAGATAGTGATTGAAAGATTACAAACAGCATTGATTTTAGATTGTACAAAAAGTATCCAGAATTAATAGTACTAGTAGGTACTTTAAAGAAATACATGATTGTACATCCCCTTATCAAAATAGTTTCAATACCAACATAATAGAGTGATACTGTGCAAAATATGTATTCACCTTGAGATACTTACAAGAAAGGATAGTAGAAAAATGTTAACAGCTACTTCGTAAGCAATTAAAAACATTTTGTTTCATTAGAGGGAGGAAAATATTCAGAGCATGGTTGAAAGGAAAATAACAAATGAAATTACTTACAGCATTAGAGTGTGTTCTGTTTTGGTGTTTGGCTCGATCAGATGCATTACTGAATGCTTTAGTGCAACCAGGGAATTCGCATAAATAAGGCTTCTCTCCAGTATGAGATCTTAAATGCGTCTTTAAATTTTCTAACCGAGAATATGCTTTAAAGCAACCTTCAAACTGCAAGTAAAAATAGTCATACTATTATTGAAATTTTTAGAATGAATGAGTAAATTTCAGATATAAATTACTACACTCAATTTTTATAACTGTTTGGGAAGAAAATTTTGCATGAAAAATTTATTACATTGTTCATTTTAGAACAGAAATTGGAGTACAATAATTCGTTTAATAAGTGATTCTTTGATTAACACTTGTAATGGCGATTATATTTATTCACTGCTTCACTAATAAGAATTAATGATCTTAAAACTCAAGAATTTATTTAAGACTCACATATTTTGACCTGTAATGAATATGTAATATATTTTTAAACTTCTTTTCTTGAACTAATAATTATGTATATTTTTTATTTTATTACCTGTATTAATACTTCATAAGATATTTCACTCATTTTAATTAAAAGATATTTCACTCATTTTCTCAGAATTTATAGATATTTATTTCGTTATTTAAGCAATTTATTTTTGCATGAGCTTTTTTTTTCCCCTACTTATTTTCTCATATTTCCCTAACTTATAACATTTCTATTTAATTTGTTTAAAATTTACAATATTTCCATTCATATTTACTTCTAATCTCTAATTAACATTTTTCACACAAATATACTCATCGATCTACAACAAATTAATGTACAAAAACAAAACTTCTGTAAGTAAATCTGAAAATAAAGTTTAAAATTCCCTGTCATTCTGCAATAAAAATGTCGATTAAAACCTCAAGTAACTATAGTACAGTGAGAATAAAAAATGGAAAGGAAATTCATGTGAGATTTTTAATCAATGATGATAAAAAAGAAATTGATTATTCTCTTAACAGAAGTAGATTAACCTCAAAAAAAAAAAAAAGTAGAAAAGATTTATTTCGAAATTCTTGCAATTTGTCAAATAAAAAGAATTAAAGTTCAACATGGTTCTAAATGTTTGAGAATCCAAATAAAAATTCTATTTTTCTTAAATTTGGTTTTAGCTTGCCCAAAAGAAACGATTCCCACAACTACCCTGGTTGGTTTCGATTGTGAGCCATTCTTAAAAAATCTATACTTCCAAAATATAATTGATGATTTTAGTATAATAATTTTGCTAATTAAACTTTCACATTTATAAAGCAATTTATATCTCATAGAATAGGTAATAATTTTCATTTAAGAGTTAATTATATTCTACAAACTATAAACAAAAAAATGTTATTTCAATTTACAATGGAACATAATATATTTGGCTTGGATCATGTGCCTCGATATACAAATTTTTCGTTTAATAAACATTTCCAATACTTGAAACGCGGCCTGCTCTCGCAGCACTCAAGATGTGAATGCAGCACTTACTGTGCACTTGTGCGGCTTCTCGCCCGTGTGGCGCCGCATGTGCACCACCAGCATGTACTGAGCTTTGAAGGGCTTCCGCTCCCGGGTGCACTCCCTCCACTGGCAGACGAACGACTTCCTGCAACTGTGGATGTGATCCTGGCCGATGTGCTGTTAAAAGAGAAAAACAGTGGAATTGGACATTTTTTCTTCCAAGTCTTCTTTCCAGGATTTGTTGCTAAAATACTGAGTACAAATGTAATATAAATTAAAACTCATTTAAAATAAATGAATTTTTTATTTTTCTATCAAATATGACTCATTTAATATAACACTGAATTTATAATATTTTCGTTATCATTAAATTGAGGCTATAAAAGAACTCAAAAGAAAACGAATCCTTTAGAATTACTTTTCATTTCATTCCAACATGTCATGGTATTTTTCATAAAAATTCAAAACAAAATAGCCTTCTAAAATACTATTTTACTGCTTCCATAAACAGAACTGCATGCCAAGGGGGAGAAGGCTAAATCCATTGCTCAGTTTTCATAAATCAGCATTGCCTCATAAAGCAGGCATATAGTCATTCAATATATTACGATATTACAACAAAAGTTTTGAAATAAATTTAATTCGGGTGATAGTAATACGAGGTTTGTCCGGAAAATATGTATAAAAGTTGAATAATAACTTTATTTTACAATTATTCAGGTATTACAATATGGTCTCCTTCAAAGTACTCACCCTGGGACGAGATACACTTCTGCCAACGCCGTTTCCACTGATGATAACATTGCTGAAAGTCTTCAGTTGTGGTGCTGTTCAGTTGCCGTGTCGTTTCTGCCTTGATGCCTTCCACATCTCCCAAGTGCCGTCCCCGAAGCACCATTTTGGATTTAGGGAACAAGAAGAAGTCACAAGGGGCTAAATCGGGTGAATAAGGCGGGTGGTCTGTAACGGTGATTGAGCTTCGGGCCAAAACGTCACGCATAACGAGCGACGTGTGAGCGGGCACATTGTCGTTATGAAGCATCCATCTGCCCCCTTTTGCCAAATCCGGTCGAACTTGGGCCACACGAGCTCTGAGATGTGTCAAAATTTCAACATAAAAATTTCCGTTCACTCTCTGGCTCTGTTCCTCAATCAGAGAGAGCTCCATGCCGACGGCAGGTGAAAAAGAGTAACTTTCAACAAGCAGCCGCACACTCCTGCTTACACACAGAGTGGTCTGACTAGAACTGAGCGTTGATGGGATTGGTTACAGCAGTAGTGCCACCTGGCGGTGATTGCAAACAGTAAAATAAAGTTATTATTCAACTTTTATACGTATTTTCCGGACAAACCTCGTACTGTAATATCTTCTAAAACCTTGGAAGTTATTAAGATATATCTTCTCCTATTAAAAAATTTTTTTGTACATTGCTACACCTTCACAATTTGATACAATCTTGCAGTATTAGGACTCTACTATAAAAGCTTCTAATTCTGGATAGTAATTTTGCCATCAAATATTTTAGAAACGTTCATTAAATATTAAATGTTTGCTGCAATAATAAGAGAATTAGAAATAAAAATATATAAGTACAAAAATAATTAAAAATATTAAAAAAAAAGAGATATAACGTAACACTTTATATATTAGAGATGTCTATTCTAAATATATAAAAACAAATTATACTTCAACTTTTCATTTCTCAACCATTTAAATTCGTTAAATAAGTAATCACAAAAGTGTGATTAAATTAATTTTATGGCAAGAGAAATTGACATGATTTAAGAAAATATGAACTGAATCCCATTTTATAAATGATTTAACAGAACCTTCAGCAGGAATAGTTTAAAATTATTGATACAGCTTACAGACGACATGTCAATTTAAATTTTAGAAAAGTTACATTCTCTATTGTCCCCACTGACCGAATTTAGAACCCCAGGAATTTTTCTCATTATTATTTAACAATAATACTTCCCTGCCCTGCTAGTTCTAAGAGTAGCAATGATATGAATGAAATGCTTTAGCAATGATATGAAGAGAGAAATAATACAATAGCAAATAATAGGAGAAATCTTTTGTAAATACCAAACATGAAATGTTGATACTTACAAATATTATTAACGTACGAGAAGTAATTTGTTGTTTTAAAAGTATTGTTGTTGTCGTGTGCCAGCCAGGTTGGAATATGAGGTGCGCTGCTCCACTTTTCCAACTGAACCATATTTTGGTGTGGAGTCCGACTTCCTCAGTACATACATGCCATAGGTACCCGTTTATAGGGTAGGCAACCATTCACTCCACATTCATACATGGAAAGGACAAAGACAGGATAGATATAGAGAGAGAAAGTATATCCATGCCAGAACCGGGATTCGAACCCAGGACCTCCTTATCCGCAGTCATACACGCTGATCCCTAGACAAGTTGGGCGGCTTTGAAAGTATTATGTTATAATTAAAACATTGTCATAGTTCTTGAAAGTTTACTATTTATAAAATAATCCAGAGAAACTAATTCAAAGATATAAATAATGACAAATTCTAACAAAATTCTTAATTCCTTCTTCAGCGTATTTAAAAAAAAAAAAATCTTTTGAAGAATGAAATGAGTGTTTCTATATCGAAAAGAGCTCACTTTCACCAGATCCTCTTGGCTGGGGAAGTCGCGGTCACAGTCACTCCAGTGGCAATGAGTCTCTATGAAATCGCCAGGTTCCTCTTTCATCTCGAGAGCCTTGTCATCATCATCAGCATCGATTTTGGAATTTTGATTCCCTGCAGATGACTCTCCAGAGCCGTTGACCAGAGGACCCTAAGCAGAAAGAAAGGAAAATAAACATGTCAAACAGTATTTTTCCCTTCGTTCAAACTCTATACAAAACCGACATAATCAACTAATATATAATTTGATTACTTTGACTGTAGTTGTAGGTGGTACGTGTCCAGGAAAAATGGGTTGTTGCCCAATGGTTGAAGATGATGGCAGAAGATAGGGAGAAGTTAGACCAGATCGCATTAAATGATGAAATTGATGAAAGTGAGGCAATATTGCAGGAGGAGATGCTCCCATTACTGGACTTAGGGAACCTAAAATATTTAAGAAATATAATATATATATATATATATATATATATATATATATATATATATATATATATAGACGAAAGTTTTTTCCAACGGCGTGCACAAGAGGGTTGAACCCTATGCCACAACAAGGCCAGAAACTGCTACTCATTTATCGTTACCCAGCGGTCACCTGTGAACCAAGTCACGGAGGCAAGTAGCGTTACCCGCGTCATACCACCACAAACCCGTTTATAGGGTGGACCACATTCATACATCATCACGGAAGAAAGGATAGAGAAACACAGAGAAAACAGAGAAAGAAAGTAACATCCATGCCCGAGCCGGTATTCGAACCCAGGACCCACAGCTCAGGAGTCAGGAGTGTTAACCACTCAGCCATCGGTCGGCTAAATTATTGAAAATAGGAGTTTTAATTTTTGATTTAAGAAAGTAAATATCATAAGGCTTTTAAAATTTCTTTTAGTAATCGGGAAAACGGAAATAATCTCTAAGCCTACGAAACAGTTAGCCTCTTTAATTCTCCTTTATTGTATCATCTTGTTTGATACGTACACTCGAGTAAAATATCATGTCGTAATAGCTTAGGTATTTATAGAGTTTTGTCTCTGAACCAATTTAACTGTCTCATTATTACAGAATTTAAGAGTATTTGTACTATTTCTTTCATTAAGGAAAGAAGTGATTATAACCTGCCTTGGTAATATAAAGTATTTGAAAAATTGAATTAACAAATAATTTAAAGTTTTTCAGAGAAAAATAAGAAATTTCTCTTACCATTTATAAACATTAAGAGAAAGACAATAGATTGCTACTCACTAGAAGAGAATAGTTGGAAAAAATTCCAAGTTTTTTTCCCTTTAGAATCCAGTGTGCGGTAGATGGGCCTTTCAATAGCCCTGTGTTCTTTGAATGTCATCAAAAGACTACTAATTTGTGTCTGTATATGATTTTTTAAAATGTTCTCAGTTGAATTCAGCATAAAAATTGCATTACGCTATTCATTTATAAACTTGGTTTACGAAGTTTCACAGTACATTTAAGAAACTGTTAGAATAGACGAATCTCGCCAATTTTTCAAGCTGTTTCACAATTGCATGTTCCTGCGGCCACATAATCATTATAAATCTTGTTTGTTCCTACCACAGTAATAAGTTTGCTTTCCATACAGCGGAACTGGATTTTGTATGTTGATACATATAGGTCTTCCAACCTTGGTGTACTCGCATTAAATCCCTGAAAAATTTTCTGTGATGAGATCTATCGTTCCATTATTGCTAGATAAGCCCTCCCCAGGTGACTGTTCAAAATCTGCTTGAGTGGGGAACTTGTACCAGTCAGAGATTGCAAAATGTATTAACTTATTGCTGTGATTGGCCAGAGCAGTTCTCTTTACATGGCCTACACATATTTTTTCAGATGCATTCATAAGTTCTAATAATAAATCCCCTATTATATGATGTGCCATTTTTAGCACTACAAGTATCTTTTAAGCAATCAGGGTATTATGTACTTTAGTTTAAATAAAAAGAAACTCTGTTTTGTTTTGAAAGTAAATTGAAATAGCTAGTTTCGAACAATGGTTTACTGACATCAAATCTTGAGATCCATCCTGCAAAAATGTCTCACATTTCTTTTACGCTCAAAAGAACAAAAATTAAAATTACTTAGGAAAGTGTACATAGCAGATTCGAATATGGAACTACGCAGATATTCATTAAAAATTTACAAATGGTAATCTAGAAAACTATCAAAATTTAGTTTTAACAATATTTTTCTGTTTCAAAAGAAAAAACTGATCGAATGTTGGAAAATTACGCACACATACATTGCGAAGCAAGCGAGGACCAGAGCTTAAGGTTAACGGGTTTGAAATAATCGCCCATCACCATCATCAAAATTACGGGTTTTCCAAACCCGTAATTTTGAACCAGGGTCAAGGGACGAGGTCACACCTGAGCTGGCATCCTCCTCTCTCTATTTATGTAACACCGATGAAAGGACTTTGGACGTCACAGACTAATGGACACGTCTCTAACCCACGCGGAAAATTACACATAAGTGTTCAGTATAAGTTTTATTTAACGTTTGCTCAAATAATTCAAAATTAATATAAGAACTCACCTGCTGATAAATGGCCATAAGAACCACTCGCACTTGAACTGCGTGAGCCATTCCTAAAGGAAACCAATGAGCTGGGTGAAAACCTGATCACGGAATTAATGTCGAAATCTGAATAAGGAGATGATAATGTTCTTTTTCTTCCATGCCGAGTACTTGGCTTTGGACTGCTTACCTGAGATCCTATAAAAATTAAACGAAATGGCTGAAAAATGAAATACGATCATAGATTGACATGAAGCAGATTTACTGCTTCAAGCCATGTAGGCAGACTCGTGGAAAGATAATTCAATGAATTATTCTAGGAAAAACTGTGGAGACACAGTTTATAGTAACAAGAGATAGTCATAAATATGCCAACTGTGTTTTAAGAAATTCAAACTTAGTTTCATTTGATTGGGAGTTCCGAAGTTTAATTGAAAGTTGCGAATTTTAAGAGAGATTTCCCAAGTTTACTCAATATACAACGTCTAATGCAACCTTCTGCTTACAATATTCTAGAAAATAAATGCAAACTCACATACCATCAAGTCCAAGTGACAACTCTGCAGCGGCATTAGCTTGTAATGTGTTATGGACATCCAATAAGTTCCTTTGATGAAGCATTTGAACTTGTAAGTAATCCATAGGCAAAGGAACTGAAATAAAGTCTTCAAAGTCAATAATTGTTAAGTTTTAATCCAACACAGAAAATATTTTTACTTAATAATGATATCTGTTTTACATTGAATGCTATCTGTGAAAAATTACTTCAAAATTTAACTAAATTAATATGAACTCTGCATTCTAAATAAAAATATTTTTGTTAGGGATTCGTCATCATATGCTAATACGAAATTAAGTACATTATATTTGTATAAACATAACTAATATGCTTTTGGAATGCAGGCATGAAGTAATTAATCATCAATATGTAAGAACTTAAAATATCAATCATTTTTGAAACTTTTTACGAATTTTGAGTTTTTCAACATAAAGATAGAGAAGTATTTCCAGAAAAGTACCTCTGCTGTCAGGAACCAGAGGAGGGGCCATCGAGGGGCTGCCGTGCAGAGAAGAGAGCACTTGCTCCATGTAGGGGCTCAGACGATAAGGAGGCGAGAAATCCCTTCTGGGGGCGAAGTGAGAGAAGTCCGGCAGGCTCCCATCCGGACACAGTCTGCAATATTTTTCATTTTTCAAGTCATTTCAAGAAGGAACAGTGATTTTACGCGAAAGAATTGTCATAAATTTGCACTTTGCTATGTAAGAGCGTCGTCTAAAATATGCAAAAGATTCCTCGTTCCTATAGTTAATTTCTGCTAACAATTTATTTCCTAGGTATGTCATCGCACATTAAGAGTGGTTCAGTTTTAACACATTTATTTAGGGATTCTATTGATTCAAGTGAAGGTTTAATGATGAATTAAACTTTTTGAAGAATATACAAGTACAAATTCATGTTATTGGATATAAATGTTTCTTTAGTATTAAAACATAATTCATGAAGTTCATAAACATTATAATTATTAGCCCATGGATTGAACTAAGCAAATGTATTTATGTATAGAAATGTGTTTGGAAAAAATTGAATGATCTAAGATTTGTGACAATTCATATAAACTAGGGATCTCGGACAATTTTGGAATGCACTTTCAATCCATATCTATTTCAAATTAACACATATCGAATTATTTGTGATACATTTCTTAACATTATCAATACAAGAATAACTATATTTTCATAATGATTCTTTCTTTATATTTATAAATATGTATATATAATCTCACAAGCATCAATAACAATAAATAAAATAATGTCTCTAAATTTTTATTTATCAGAGAAAGTTTATAAGTTATTATAAGAGAAAGTTAAAGAGAAAGTGATTTTTCCTTTCATAGAAAAATCTATTAAGCCAATTGATTGTACTTAAGAGAAAAATGACTGAACAATTGAAATTTCTTTCGGAAGTAATAACTTTCGACGGTTTTGCAAAGAAATTCCTTTTTTCTTTCCTTGGGTTGGACAATACGCTCCTAAACGCATTAAGTTTGCGTTTAAGACAGTCAAGTTGGTAGCCGAATGATTAGCGCTTTTGCCTTTGGTTCAAAAGTTCATAGGTACAAATCGCACCTACGGCTCTAATGCGCGTTGTGGTTTGCGTAATTTAATTTAAACTGTAGTACCAGTTAGCCCTCGTGTGCAATAAAATACTTTTGAACAGCTAAGATCACCTCCAAAGAATTATTCTTAAGTAATCTTGTAATCTGTCTCTTTTAACTAATCGAATCAAAAGGGTATCTTGTTTAAACGGTTTTTATGATAGCATGATAAAAGATGTACATAATTTTAATACTTCAATTCAACCTCATTTAAAGCTGCTAATGACAAGGGAGAAACAAATTTAATAAAGGATCTTGGACTCAGATTATCAAAGACAATGGAAGAAAAATCATTGCTCTTTTAAAGTCTTCTGAAAGGGAGCGAATTTAGAAACTTGATAAGGTTTAAAAAATTTTCCCTCGGAGCATCCTTACAATAATCTGCGTATCTCTTAAATTCTGCTTCATATTACCTGTTCGAAGAATGTTGAAATGCTGCGTGAAATCTTGGCTCCCACACATAGCGTCCTTCGTGTGTTCGCTGGTCCACAGGAATAGGAGTGTGAACTGAAGTGAACGCACTGGAGAATTGCAATGGCAAACCTAAAGAGAAAATATCATTTCACTAAAATTTACTTCAAAAAAATGCAACATTATCTAAACTCGAAAAAAATAATTAATTACAAGGAAAAGAAATAGAATACTTTCACATTGCTTGTATTTTGACCACAAAATGAGCGTAAGCGTAAATGAAGTGGTATTAAGAAGGCGTTTCACCTTTGAATAAACGTAAAAAATTAACAGAATTTGTAATTGAAAGCATTCTAAAAGAGAACGAGAAAATGTTCTCTACATGGAAACAATTCAGTTTTCATAGTCCTTGAGCAACAGATGAGGAGTAATGTTACCAATCCTCTCCATATCAATGTCATTTAGATCAACAAAACTGTATCTTTCACAAATATTTGTACGAGTAATTGAAAACGCATCTAGATAAAGATATCAAGAGTATTCTTTGAGAACCTAACAGTTCTTATTCTTCGAGGTGAAGTCACAAAGAAGTTTTACTACTAAATTTGGACTTTCTACAAGGAAAATAATAGGGACACTTGTAAATGACAGAAGTTATTGTCGGACTGCAATTGCTGTTTTTGAAATACAAAGCTCATAGTTGTGTTTATTTTTGACCAATAAGCCATTTCCCATTTATTTTACATCAATTTCTTTCCTTTTTTATTATACCTCTCAGCTATGCACTACTTTTCGAATTTATCTGCTTTATCTATAATAAATTTTGAGGAATTTTGAATCTAATCATAGATTTAATTTCGCATCTCAGTTCCGAAAATAGATATTAATATGAAGATTTACTTTATCTTATTAGATATAAATATATCTTTAAAATATTGTTTATCACATATTGTTTTTAGAATGCTCTTTTATCATTATTCTTACTCTTCAATGAACAGAGATGGTTACATGAATTAAAATACTTTGTAGACATTTTCTAGGTTTTGAAATCACTTTGATTGTGAAATATTAACAGTTCAATAAGGTATGCATTCCTGCAACTAAATCTGATAATTCTATGTTTAGAAAAACTGTATATTTCTTCCGGCTAAAATGCTTAGTATTTCAAAATGTTTCATACCACTGACAACAGTCAAAAGAGTGTCTACTAAATAATGTGAAGAATTGTACAATTTCATACGAATAAACACACATCTCTATACAAATAAAATTTTTTTTTTTTTTTGTTTACCCACTGAAGTTTTGTCCAAGAATGGAAGTAAAGACGGAATGGAATGAAATTGAAATCGAAATGTTGGTTTCTAGCTCACTTAAAATGAAATCTTTGTTTTTCGAAATTTTGATCACAGCATTTGTAATTCTTTAAACCCTTGTGGAACGTCCGCTTAAGTTGGCTGTACCACCAGCTAATTAAATTCCTAAACTCTTTTATTTATAGACTCCTTTTTTTCTTTTAAAATTTATAGGGAAAATAAAAAAAAAGCTTAAAATTTTTAACTATGTATTGAGACTATTATAATGTTATTCAAATATTAGTACCAGAAATACAGTGTGGCGTGCGGTAGGTTTCCAAGCAGGGTGTGCTGAGAACAACAAGAATAATAATAAAACCATAAAAATGTACATTAAACACTTCTTTAACTTTTTATTATTCATTTGTACACAAAATCCATATTACTAACAAAATCATTAATTATATGATAAAAAATAACTCTGGTTTTGACTGTAATAAGTGTAACACTTCTTTTTCTATTGTTATTAGAGACAAATTGCTTAATCTATCCTGGCTCATTGTATTGCGTGCACAATTTTTTACTCTTTTCAATGCTAAAAATTTTGAAGCAGATGAAAATGGAATTGTATAAATTAAATGTGCCAATTTATTTACTTGCATAGTGGATTTGTCCAATTATTCAGCATTATATGCTGAATTAGTTTCGATAAATTCATTTCGTGGTATGACTCACAGCGATAAAGAGCGCATAATTCATTGGTTAGCTTTACAAAATCGAAATGTTTTGCATAAGCGTTATTTAACGAATTAAGGTATTCATCCGAAAAAAAATTCACTTTGATATTTCTTAAAAAAACTAAAATTCAATAGTTCAAAAAATTTGAGCGAATTTAATTTTTTAAAACATCTAACTGACAATAAATAGAGTCTCTCCATTATTTCATAATATAAGTTTTTAAAATGTTGGTATACACTCTAGTTTTGAAAATTTTCACGACATTTTTTAAATTTGGAGAACCCACTACAGAAATAGTCTCTTCATAAACTTCATCAAATGCAACAGAAGTTCACATATTTTGAACTGCATCTTTTACTTCCTCTACTTTTTTACAAGAACATGCTATATCTAAGTTAGTGTTTTGAAAAATATCAAATAAAACATTAGTATAACTTAACACTTTGTCAAAAATTACCGTCAAAGACTAAAACATGTGATAACTCTGTGCAATATTAATTGTATCGTTATTCCAGCCTTATGGATTCTCAATAATATTTTCAAATAAATCAGTTAAGCCTTGCCTTTTGCTTTTTATAGTATTTACCGAACGAAAAGAATTCTAACGTGTTGTAGTTAATTTTTGAAATTTTCTTTCAATAATTTCATTTAAACATGATCTTTCTTGTAGACATCAAAAAAATGAGGCTATGCTATATAATTGTTGCAAAAAATAATTTACAATCTTTTGTAAACAATACAAATTGCGACAGAGTGAAATTAAGTGCAAGTGCGCAACAATGCTCAAACATAGCATCTGGGAAAATGTCTTTTACTTTTTTCTGCGTCCCATCCATCTAGCCTGACGGTACCAAATGTTTTTTATAGTATTACGGCATTTACGTGAGATTGTGTGTTTTTTCATGTTTCTTTGCAGCTTCGTGGAGATGATTTAAATCACTGTAGCCTTGTTTTGTCCGAATATTCTAATCCTTTTCAATTACAACAAAAAGTAAACATGGCCAACAGTACAACTTATTCAATTAACTACAACCGGTTAACCATTTACATTTATCACACATAGATTTTTGAAAATGTCGTACACACTGTTGTTCTTTAATCATAACGTTTTGAGAAAGAATAATATCCGGTACTGGTCTACTTAATTTAACTATTTCGTTTTTAGTAGTAACGTCTCATCTCGAAAACGGATTTTCCAATAAATATTTAATTATTGATACATCTGAGTTCTCCATTCTGTAATGGGCTATTTATTGTGAACATAAATTTAAAGAATACAACAAATAAAATATTTTCCTACGAGTAGTTGAAGTATAACTACACTGTCTACCAATAAGTTTTGGACACCTATGGAAATATCAGCGGTCCTGAGGTACGTCACGGCCTCCGCCGGTATATATCGTGTAGGAAACGGCATCGGAATTAGTTGCATGCAAGATGCCGCGCACTTTGGAGCTCTTTGATTTAGAGAAAGGTATAATTATCGGGTGTCACAAATGTGGCCGATCCTTAAGGGACATATCTGGCGATCTGAAGTACCCGAAAACGACAGTAGCCTATGTGATTAAGAAGTGGAAGGTGAGCGGTGATTGTCGGAATGTGCCCCGAGTCGGCAGACCAACGAAACTGGGAGATAAAGACCGAAGAGTGCTCCAGAGAAATTCGGAAGAACCGCACCCAACCGATGGCCCTCATCCACGAGGAGTTTCAACAGACATCCGGGAGTTTTGTTTCAATGAGTATCATCCGTAAGGAAGCCCATCTGCTTGGTTTTCATGGTCGTGCTGCTGCCCATAAGCCTTTGAGCACAAAGTCCAACCACGCTGCTCGGTTAATGTGGTGCAAAGCACATCGAAATTGGACCGTAGATCAGTGGAAACGGGTTCTTTGGAGCGACGAATTAAGGTTCACTCTTTACAGTTTGGATGGCAAGGTCTGGGTCTGGCGTCTGCCTGGAGAACATCTCTTGCCAGAATGCTTTGTGCCAACAGTCAAGTTCGGCGGAGGTGGAATTATGGTCTGGGGGTGTTTCTTCTAGTATGGACTGGGACCCTTGGTCCCCATGCATGGTAAGCTCAACGACGATGCCTAATGCACCATTTTCGATGACAATGTGCTTCCTACGTTGTGGCAGTTTTACGGGTTGGACCCCTGTTACTTTCAGGACGACAATGCCAGTTGTCATGTTTCGAGATTAACCAAGGCTTGGTATGGTGCCAATGGAGATCATCGAATGGACTGGCCTGCCCAGAGCCCAGACCTGAACCCTATCGAGAACTTCTGGTACCAGTTAGATCGCCGAATTAAGGGTTGCACTATCCGTCCAAAATCGGTGAAGGAACTTGCATATCTACTCCATGCCGAGTGGAAGACAATACCACTTGCTATAACACAAAGACTTGTGGAAAGTATGCCCCGGAGGGTTCACGCTGTAATTGCTTTTCGTGAAGGCTCTACCAACTATTGATTTTGAATAAAGTTAGTTTTTCTTTTCTATCACAGAGAGAGGTGTACAAATACTTATTGGTAGACAGTGTGTAAAAACAGCGAAACTTATGAGAATTCTACTAGCATTGAAACAAAAATCATGTCTTGTGCTGTATGATGTCATATCGGCGGCGAAAAAGACACGCTTCGGGCTTCCACGAAAAGCTTATATTTTCAGCAAACGTAGCACCACATGGCTCCCACCTCTGTGGTGCCTCATCAGGATGCTCATGGGTGCCGACAAACCGAACGTCTATTCCACGTGCAGAGGATTTCACTGCACGCTGACGCAATAGAACGAACTGTTTTTTGTTTGGTCAGTTGAATAAGTGATATTTATTAAATTAATAAATATCATTTAATCCACATCCACAATAATAATATTAATTGTTTTTAACATTTGAAAATCATATATTCTGCAAAAAATATCTTGACAGCTTTGAAAAACAAAAACCAGGGATATGATGTTACAGATATCACTTATATACTGTGTGTAAGACACAATGAATGGCAAAATATGGACTGTTCAGTTAAAATTCATTTCTTTTTTGTCTAACAAAACAAAATTGTTTTTCAGCGAGTTATTTCTATTAATATAATACATCACCGAAATTACTTTACCAAACTAAAACATTTCCCTTTATACTTCCCTTTATACTATGAAATACTTCTTTTATATTTCCATGAAAACAAAATCTTACATTACATAAATTTAAACATTAACCGTCTGCAAAATCGTATGGTTAGTTAATAAGTTAAGAAACCAAAAGTGCTTCAGCTCATAATTCCCCACTCAAATACAATGCTTAATAAACCGTACCTTCGGTTGATTCTGAAAGCCAAGTGCAGAAAAATACCTGCTCTTGCCTCAGTGCTACAGAATGCTGTGCTTCTCCAGTAGCCCATACGTACAAAGCATGATTTTCTTTTAGTGCGCAGTGCGTACATATCAAAACTTCCGATGTTCGTTTGCTTTTGAACGCGCTAATGGGTGCATCACCTAGTACCGCACGCACTGCGGGAATACAGGCAAGCAAATCAACATAATATTTGAATATATTAAAATATTTATTATGCACTATATAAAGATAGGTAGACATAGGAGCAGAAAATTATTGCCTCTCATAATTTTGCCAGGGTGTGCACTGCACACCCTGCACATATGGACCGCGCGCCACTGCAGAAATATATTTTAAATGACAAATATATTTATAATAAGACCACACTACTTAAACTTTACAGAAGTACACCGATAAAAATTATAAAATGTCATTTTCTGTAAGATCTCTGTATTCAATTAATAATACTAATCAAGTTCCTTTATCCACAATAATAAAATGTAGGCTTTAAAATAATATTACCACATATTTTTCTCAGTAAGAAAAGAGAATTTGCACAGTTAAATCTGCAATTAAATGCCCGATATACATAACACTTTAATAAAAAATTTATTTCTTTAGTCCACGAAAATATTTAAATTTTGAACAGAGAAAAAAAGCTTGCATCACTCAACTATAGGACATTATAAAGTCTTATGGAAAAAAAGAGCAAGGTAAATTACGATAAATAAAAATCCATTTGAACATATATTTTAGAAATAAAAATTTAGTTTCTGGAATAAAATAACTAGATGTTAAATTATTTTTTATTTTTGTTTGTATGTTGATATATATATATATATATATATATATGCTTTATTACAGATATCGTGATGAGCCTTCGTTTCATAACTTGCAACTAGATGGCAGCACTATAAGAAATATTTAATTTTGAGCTAGAAAAATAGCTTTTTATTGTTGGAAAAAAATTGTTCACTTTACATCCGGGTTAATTGAATTATTAATTACAAGCTTGTTCATAAATACTTTTAGCCAATAGAAGCACAAATAATTTTTCTTTTCTTATTATTGCGATGTGAACAAGTAACTTCTATACTTTCAGTCTCATATATTTAAATTTTTAAAAGTTATTCATTTCTTTACTTAAGTGCATAATAATTACAATTCGTTAATATATATAGTGAATAAAATATGACAGCAATTCTAATTTTTATTCTCTGAATAATACAAATTAATGAAATAAAAGGCAAAGCATTCAGTGTCTGTTCTTAAAACTTTTTTTGAAAAAATTTCCAATAAACCATTATAAATAAAATAATGGTTAGTCGTAAAAGTAAATTTATCCCAGAAAAAGTCCATTCTTTCCTGTGACTTTACTAATGCCACTCCGGACAATGGTTCTTAGGTTGACATCCATCGACTCCTTAATGTAAATATGAATTTGAAAGTAAGAAAAGAAACTTTCCCAATAAAAAGGGATTCCATTTCACTTATTCCATGGAGGAAAAGACATCTTGAGAAGCATACAGAAAAATAAAAGCTACTCAACACTGGATTTAACTAAACTGCAATCACCAAATCTTGGGTCCATTGCCTAGCACATACATTAAACCCTAACGTACTACATTAAAGACTAATATCTTTTTTAATTTTTCCCTCAATTGTGTTATTCATTTGAATGTAACTTTGATAAATTTTTATTAAGGAGAATTTTTTAAAGCCTATTCTAAGCATAGCAGCATGTACAATTTTGACAACACGTAATTGTAAGTCAACATGCAATTTTTTTTTTGTTCTTTTATATTAAGTGAGCCATTTATTTTATAGTGATTTGAGCACACATTTTTTTTTACTATTGTTTTATTATAATTCCCACCTAAAACAATGATTTTCTTAAAAGCATAACTTCTTTTGTAAATAAAAATCCTGAAATAAACGAAATTTTTTTTTCTGAAAAATTAAACAAAATTTTAAAATTTGGGTGAATTATTCAGATCTGAGGTATTTTCTGTTAGTTCTAATTATAGAAAAATTATATAATATCGAAAAAAGTCTAAAATTATATAATTCCTCAATTAATATTAAAATCATGAAAAAAAAAAGTTAAATCCTTCCAAAAATGCTAAGAAACGCGAATATATATATATATATATATATATATATATATATATATATATATATATATATATATATATATATATATAATGCATATAGAAAATACGGGACTACGCAGTGATATATGCTAATGACTATAAAAAATAAACTGGATCGATTCTTTAAAGTTCTTCCAGTATTCACCAGTCCTGTTTTATTTATTAATAAATAAAAAGCGTAAATTCCAACCTTACTTTCTATCAGTTTCTTGAAAGCAATACTTTCATAATTCTCCCTTCACATCTCTTCTTTCACCAACCAAATAACAATATTCTGCACTTTATTCAATAAAATAAATTTTTGTAATTGTCTCTTAGCATTCTGATTTTCTTTGTCATTTCCACAGCATGTCTCTCATCCAACACTACATTCGGGATTTCTTTATTACTCAAATATTGGTACGAAGACTGATGACGCTCAGTGCAAAGCAGAGCAGTGGATGAGGAGCCAATGTTTGACCTCTTTTTAGAAAGGATCTTGAAGAGATCATTTTCCAGGACGGAAGGAAGGACTTTTCAAAAGGATGTTTTTCCCCATTTCAAGAGTCTTTTGACTTTCAAATATATATAGGCATATTTACTTTATTTACAGGATTATATACAAATTACATTTTAAGTAGAAAATTTACAATTATTTTCGAAGGGTTACAAGTATATTTTCAATAAAAAAAACTTTAGTATTTGCTCAAGGTGTAGAATTCTTTAGAAAAATATATTTTACTCTTGAATTCATTTATAACTTGAAGTACTCCAGTCCACAGTGCTGATCTAGGATGAATACGCGTAAACAGTAAGTTTACCTTATCATTTGTACAATCATTTATTTTTAATTCGGTTTAAAATACTTAAGAAAATAAAGTTATTTCTTTGGATTGTATCAACGCAGAAAACTGACTCACATACTTGCTCTTTCAGATACTAAGATTGCGTAAATCCCAATCTAATAACACCCTTTCCAATTTTTCAGAGAAGAAATTTTAAGAATTCTTCAGATTCAAAACTGAAATATAGTGCAAAAGGATATATATAGCCTTTCATCGATAAGTTCGATTCATTGTTTATATATTGCTCCACTTATAAAAAAATATTACAATTGGAGAAGTATTTTTTAAAATTTTATTTAACGTTATTAAGTTTTCTTTATTCCCCATTACTAAATAAATTGAATTTTATTAAATTGACTTATTTTTTTCATCATTTATTTTAAATTTAACATATCTTAATTTATTTTAAGTTATACATTCGAAGTATTTTAAGAGATTTTTAGTCGAAGTTTTTAAGATCCATGGTAGCAAAGTAGAATTTCCTACATTTAAAAGAATACTCTAAAAAAATTATTTTAACAAAACACATTTCAGTGCATAGCTTATTTGAAAATATTCCATATGAAATGCAAAATGAGTAGAACTATAAATTTGAAAGTAGTACCTGTATAGAAAATAATTTAAGTATTTGATTATAATTAACTTTCTCTTTTAAATGCCTTTGTGCATTTGACCTTTACTTTCATTTTTGAAGCTCTTTATAAGAGCAAAACTCTTTGAAAAGATTCATACAAACTTCCAACAGAAAATAACTATTATAGACTATCTAATCAAACCAACTTCTTCAAATAAAACGATCAATTAATTTAATCTAAAAATGTTATAGAACTATATATAGATATATCATTGAAAACCTGCTGTGGATAATTCAACGTAGGTGTTAAATTGTAGAATATTCGAACCTTTACTGGCGTTACCTTCCTAAGAGTTTTCCGGGGTCCCCTTGTTGATTCCCGAGCACCCACCGCCAAAAAGCTACCGAATCCAGGAATTCCATCTATTTCGGAGAAGACAACCGCACTCTTCTATTACTCTTCCTCTGCAGGCATATCTCATGAGCAGAATGAACTTTATACGGTTTCTCTTAGGATTGTACTCATTTGGAGACAGTTTTCTGTTCTGTTTATATTAATAATACTTTTAATACTTTAAAAAAAATAATGATGTTGCAATTATTTAAGGCTATAAGAAATTCTTGAACTTTCAAGAAAAACTTTTAAAAAAATGGAATAATCGGGACTTTGGCGTATTTTTTCTCCTTAGTGGAAACAAGAACTTTGAAAACCTGTGTCCAGAAGATCAACGGAAACTTTGCCTCCAATGAAATCATAGAAAAAAGGAAATAAAACAGAAAAAAATAATAATATATAAATGATACGAAATTTATGGAATAAAATTATAAAATTAAAATGTAAAAACAATATGTCTAGCTAAACATGTGGCTAAAATGGAAATATAGAAAATGTATTTAATATCCAGCATTTTTTATTACTAATGAAAAATTTAAACATCAGGAACTAGCAAAAAAAAAAAGATGTTTTTTTTTCAGTGAGGTGTGTGTTGCCGCCCTAATGGACAGCAGTGCCTTCGAAGAGAGAAGTACAGAAAAAATAATAGGAAGTTGAATTAAAATAAATTTAAAAAAAATATACCAAAATAAGTAATTAATAACCGATTTCGATGTGTTTTTTGGTAAGAAAGTATAAGTTTTTTTTCAATGGAAATAATGCTGAGTAAGGTAATCAACTAAATAAAATTTGAAGACTACAGCTGAGTTGAAGTGAATGAAAATTTAAGAATTGGAAAATCAATTCACACCTACACACAATGCGGAAAGCGCAATTTAGGTATTAACAAGCAAACAAACAAATTAAATGAGTTTAGCAAATAAGAATAAAAATTTATAATAGGAAGAATATTGGCCCAAAAAGATAATTTAAATGGTAAAAAATAAATAAAATGAAATAAAAAAGTAAAATGAAAGGCAAAATAACTATGCATATGAAAGGGTAAATCTATAAAAATGGAAATTTTTATTAATATTTTAAAATCGAAATTAGAGAGTAAAATTAAAAATATTGAGTTAATAATTAAACCTAATTTGAGTGATTGAAAAAAAAACTAGTGAAGTTACTATAATCGTAATTCAGCTCATAAAATTTGATGATATTAATTATAATACTGAAAATTTGTCCAGGAAGATTTAGTGTGAATTTAAGAAATTTTTTTATTTAAAATTAATTTTACTCTAGAAATGTATTTTATTTAATGAATCGACTCTTTAGCCACAAAAAATAATTTACAATTTTTAATCCAGTTCTTTAATAAATATTTATTTTTGTATAAAGAATTAATAAATTTTTTTATTAAAAACTAAATTAATAGACAATGAATTGTCTCATATTCTTAAAGCTACATTCCTGGCAAATGACTTGAAAACTGTAGAAACAGTGCTCTAGAATTGCGCTGCTCTCAGAGAGGACGCGTGAAAGCGAATTGGGGCAATGGGAGGGAAATAGCGATCCCCCTAAACATCGTAAATCTAGCGTACCTCCACGCCTGTTTGTTAGAACGTGGTAGGGGGTCATTCTATACCGTGATTGGTTGACTTGGATAGGAGGAGCATTCTCAACAAGGTTAAAAGGATTGAAATGATGCCAACATTGGCGACATTAGAAGAACAACAATGCAAACAAACATCCGATGTTTTTCCAGAACTTAAGATTGTTTCTTCTGGGTTTTTTTGTATTGTGAATTTGAAAAAGAGCAGCAGGAAAATCAAAATCATAATTTTAAATAAAAAATTAGAGATTAATACTCGAAATTTATTCAAGCGTGGATTGTATATACATATATATATATATTCATTATACAATAGATTACACAATTTTGGGGATGTATGACAAAAATAGACTTCTTGAAACATCACGTTATCAAACAGATTAATTCAAGTCCTAATTAAAAGGTATAAAAAAAGAACAAAAGGTGTAAGATTTCAAAAGAAAAACTTTTATCATTTCATTCTTATTTATGCACATACATAAGCATTTAGTATTCCGTAGATAATTGACACAACATGTAACATTATTCACAAAAAGAAGTATTATATCACATATCTGACAACTTTATATTCTTTAAAACTACCAAAATCTAAAATATTTAACTATAGATTTAAAAACTATAATTTTATGAATTATTTTTATATTTATTAATGCACTTTCTAATAAAAGTTATTTTTTTCATATTTTGTTTCATTTTTTGTTTTATACTTACATAATAAATATGTATAGTGTATTTAATTATTATTTTTATTCATTAAAAATCAATTTTTATTTATAATTTTTATAAGAAAAGAGTTTCTGTTGACGATGAGAGAATAAAGGATTAAAACTGCTAATTTTCGAGATACACTGTTCACATAGAAGATGAAAATATTTTAATTTAATTTTATTCTTCTAAACTGTTATCTGATTAATTTTTATTTTTATTTGGCCATTAAAACAGTCCTTCAGATTGTGCAAAACACAGCTCCCTGGACAGAGAGCTGTGTTTTGCCCACGGTTGACACATTAAGGATACCATTTCGGGCGACTCGTGAAAATAGATGTCTTCCTGCTCCTTTGCTGCGTCAAATATCGTTGCCGCTACTTGCTGGCCGAAACATTGCTGCAGCTACTTTTGTTTTCATATTTACATGAAGCCTTACGTTAACAACAAGACAACTACAACCATAATCTTGATTCATATGCGACACACAAAATGTGTCAAATCCTAGTTGTATTTCAGCAGCCATTATCATGAAGTACACCCTATCTTGAAATGAAAATAAAATTGTGAATGATAAGTGTGGAAAAAGAGGAAACATTTCACGCGAATTAAATGGACTAGTATTGGGGCTTATATATATACAAGACTACATGCAAGCAATCCCTTGTCAGAATACCTAAAATTTCAAGGGAAAGCTTTTTGTTTCTCAGATTGCTCGAAAGATTCTCCCTTTATATCCCTTTGAAAAATCAGATGGGTAAACTGAAGTGAATTCATTCCTTGATGACTCGGTAAAGAATGGAAACTATCTTCGAAACATCGAAGGGCAAGAAATACAAGAAATCCAACAAATTCATTGAGTTGTCAGAGAACAGCTGTCTGCAAATTCAGTGTGGACATTAATTGGCAATATCGACCTTCAAATCCTGTATTACCGAGAAGAGCAATTTGAGCATAAAAGTAAGCGTGATTATATTATTGTTGCAAACAATAAAAGCTTAAGTTTTAGCAAACAAAGTTTCACATGCCTAAATTTCTCTTAGAATATGAATTATAAAGATAGTAATTACTTACCAAAATGAGGATCCATCTTAGAAGACACTGGGTTGACTTGGTAACTCCATCTTCACCTACTTCAAAAAGCTTAAAAAGCAAAACAAACCTTCTTCGTACCAAGGCATGTTATCTTTAAAGAAAAAGATGGAACATGTCAGTTTCTAAACATGCAATAAAAAAAGAATACAATCTACCATCTTTCATAGTGTTTTCAAGTGGGATATCAGACCATTAACCACACTGGCCTCCAGAGTCAAGGTTTGTTATTTGCATATCACCACACAAAAATGACATTAACAATACAATTTATAGTTTATATAAATAATTAAAAAAACTTACGTAAAGTGATGCAAAAAAGCTAGTTACCATTTTTTTTACAGAAAAGAACAGGTATTTATGAGGGGGGGAATATGCAAACATCAGGATTTCGTAATTATGTGTGCAACTTTTATTGATTTTCAACTTTTGTTAGCAGATTCATTGACTGTAATCAATGGGGTTTCACAATATCTGAGAGAAGCCGTTTGCCCGATTTGCTAAACTGTTGATCGGCCGGATGAATGGAAATGGGGATGTCACAGGTTGATGCTGCTAAGTGCCTAATATATCTCGCAGTGTGGTCCACCTTCTCTGGAATCAATATCAAACCGCAGCCTTTATGTCCAGAAGACAAGTACCAAGCCGATCATGAGCAACAACACCTGCAGAAGACCGTTTAAAAACTCGTTCGTCCTTAAGGAGAAGGAGTATTTCTGTGTCGCAACTTGTTACAAGCCATTCTGCAGCATCAGGGAGAAGAATATCAGCTAGTACGGTCCAATAGCGTCTTCACCATGCAGGTATCCATGCAAAGTGACCAATTATGTTGTTGTGTTAGTTACAGCAGTTGTGTATCCCTCTCACCAGGCGACAGATAGGAGCCAGCTTATCTTGGGCAAGAGAACACGTTTCCTGGTCCAGGCATCGATGGGCTTCTGCACTTCTTTTACTGACGAGTATAGATTCACACGGGAGAGTAATTCAGGAAGGGTGCTGATCTGGAAGAAACAAAGCACCTGATACCATCAAACCAACACTTTGGAAAGTAATAGTTACCGGGATGGTGGAATAATGGTATGGGCAAAAATCTCTCGGTGGTTAAACTTAACGTTAATATATTCCAGGAAAAAACTTTGACTGGTGTGAGATATTGGGATGAGATCATTGATTCATTTGTCCATCCATATTTAAATCTGATGTAAAGATTTCAATCTGATGAATGATAATGCATGACCTCATCGAGCTGTAGTTGTGGAGGAATATCTTGAGAGCCTCGAGATGAAGCGAAATGAATAACAAGCTTGATCTCCTGACTTGAAACCCATACAGCAACTATGGAACTATCATGACAAACAGGTTATTGCCAACTAAGTCATGCTCTAAGGCAGTCATGTCAAAGATACGGCCCGAGATAGCAATGTGTCAGAGAAGGAAGAATCATGTTTTTTAGAGCATTTAGACTTCACTCGATTCATCTACGGAAGTTTTAAAATGCGCACACTACATTTATAAGTAATTTCAAGGGCAGCGCATACCTAGTCAAGCGAGAGAGATAGACAGTAACGCCATCTCTTAGCAACAAGTGGAAATTATTTTTGTTGAGAACAATAGAATTCCACGCACTTCGAGTCTAGACTAGAACTTACTTTATCGATACAAAAGGAGTGCGTTGGCGCGACGAGACTCAGTTGAATCGAGTAATGGAAGCGATACGGTAGGAGAAGTATTTTAGTTTTCACAATCAGTACGAAGTAGTGATTGTGAAGGTATTGTGCATTTGTTTGTGTCGTGCGCGTCCGATATCCATAATTGTTACGATTTTGGCATAGTATCAAAAAAATGCAAAATTGATTGTGAGAGCAGAGTTTTTCAGTCTAATTGGGAAATTGCATATTTTTTCATAGAATGGAAAGGTAAACCACTGTGTTTGATTTGCAATCAACCAGTTGCTGTTTGTAAGAAGTTTAACTTGAAGAGACACTATGATACGAATCATAAATCAAAATTCGATGGTTACACTGAAAAAATAATAATGGACACATTGTCTTCATTTAAATCTAAATTTCAAGGTCAACAATCAATGCTTATTAAAGATAACACTGAGAGCGAAGATACCTTGGAATCAAGTTTTATTATTGCATTAGAAATCGAGAAGAGATCAAAACCTTTCACTGATGGAGATTTTATTAAAGACTGTATGTTGAAAGTTGCCGATGTGTTTCATTTCCATTTCAAAAGTAAACAATTCAAAACATTTCGCTGTCAAGAAACACTGTTGCTTCAAGAATAAATGATTTATCTCAAAATTTGGTTTTTCAACAGAAGGAAAAAATTAAAGAATTTACAAACTTTTCACAGGCTGTTGACGAGAGCACTGATACTGTTGATACAGCTCATGTTGTTTTTATACGAGGTATTAACCATAACTTTGAAATAACTGAAGAACTATTAAAGTGATTTCCATTGACAGGTATTACAACAGCAAATATTTATTCTGCAATTGAGCATTTGATAGCAGAATATGAACTTGATTGGAGCAAGTGCATACTTAGCAGCACACTTACGGATGGCGCTCTTGCCATGGAGGGCAAACATTTGGACGTTGTAGCTACATTAAAACAGAAAACGTCAGGGAATTTTGTGGGATTTCACTGTTTAATTCTTCAGGAATCAGTAGCATTCAAACATATAAAAATGGACCATATCATGCAACCTATAATTAAAATAGTAAATTTTATAAGGAGCAAAGGGCTAAATCACCGACAATTCAGGCAGCTTTTACAAGATTTGGACGAAAAGTTTACTGATGTCCCTTATTTCACCGAAGTTCGTTGGCTCAGTCTCGAGGAGTAGTATTAGAAATATTTTTTGTATTACGTGACTCTATTTCAGCTTTCATGTTAGAAAAATTCAACCCAATTGATTATGACAATGACTGGTGGCTTGATTGTGCCTTTTTGGTAGATATGAATAAACACTTGACTGATCTGAATGTTAAGTTACAGGGTAAAAATCTGATTGCCACTCAAATGTATTCATGTATTCAAGTCTTTGAAACAAAGTTGAGGCTGCGGGAAAATCAGGTAAAAAATCAAACTTTATATCATTTTCCTCATTTAAAATCATTTGGCACAGTGAACCAAAATATTGGATCAATATTCTCAACTTCTGCAAAATTTGATCACGGAATTCAACAATCGTTTTGAAGACTTCCATAAAATGAATAAAACGGAATTCCCAATTTTCAACAATATATTCAATTTAGAAGTTTCACAAGCACCAGTTCATTTGCAAATGGAGTTGATAGATCTTCAATCGGAGAAAGTTTTGAAAGAAAAATTTAAAGAGATAAACACTCTTACATTTTATACACAATACATCAAGAGTTTGGATAAATACCAGAAATTTAAAATGCATGCAGCACGCATTCTATGCATGTTTGGTAGCACCTATTTATGTAAGCAGATGTTTTTAGTCATGAAAATAAATAAGAACAAAAATCACACAAGAGTTACGAATGAACATCTCCAGTCAATTCTTAAAATAAGTACAACGAATATGATACCTGACATCAATGAGCTTGTAAAAAAACAAGGGAAATCAGGCACCTGGTTCCTCGAGCTCAAAATAATTACCCTCTTTTATAACTTCGATATGATTTTAAGTAACCGTATATTATATATTATATAATCAAATAAATAAAATTATATAATTCAGAGTAAATTTTTTTATTTGAATCTGGCCTATTTACACATTCTAAATTTAATATATGGCCCTCTGTAAAATTGAGTTTGACACCGCTGCTCTAAAGTTTGTAGGAGAGCTGGGAAACAGTTTTTTACATGTTTGGTCTTCACTTCCCTTTTCAATAACCGACAACTTAATTGACAGCATAGAATATTGATGCCACCAATGCATTCAAGCTAGTGTAAGATTAATAAGAATAGGCCCACTACGTGGGTTTATCCTTATTGGTTTGGTTTATTTGTCGCTCAACGGTCATTTTTTGCACACGAGGGCTAATTAGACGGGGACCTACGGTTTAAAGTGGATTCTGAACCACTACAAACATCCATGCCCAAGGTGGGATTTGAACCCACGAACTGTTGAACCGAAGGCAAGAGCGCTAACCATTCGGCTGCCAGCTCGGCTTATCATTATTCAAATCCTTTTTTGCTATGCTTCAATAATATTTTACCACACATTAAAAAAAAAAGTTGATTATTCTTTCTTCTAAGAATGGATTTTTCCAATGAGATTGCTTTTTATTGTTGTAAATTATTTGTTCTGTTGTTTTACGTAAGCTTTTACGTTGCCAATTAATACTTGCCTTTTTTGTGCACATGTCATTCAAATTTGGTGTTTCTACATTCATTCATTTGCAAATTAGGTAAATCCGGTTATTCCTTAACTTCTGAAGGCTAATGTGTTTAAACATTAATAAAGAACATTTACTATTTATTGTAGACCATACGACTTTTTTATAATTTTTTTTATACTATCGCAGACTATTTTTAAAAAGTTAAGAGTGCTTCTTTTAAAAAAATTAAATAAATGATTTCAAAATTTGCTGGCTTTGGAGCATCATGTAAATTTAATCAGTCTCTGCTTATGTAACTACAAAATCAATGCTAAATTTATTGAAGTTAAAATTGCTTGGTTGAAAATAGCGTGATAATCGGTAATGTCTACTTAGCATATCAAAATAAGCGTCTTCTCCTTGCTTTAGTGCAGGAAACTATGACAGAGAATAATGATCACTGTGAAATTAATATTTGCTAAACCGAAGGCCTTCATCTGTCTAAAGTTGGTTAAGATGGTGGGCCCAACAGTAAAGCAATCACTTCGAAATCTTATGAAGAGAGATTAAAAATACAATACTCAGTATTCCAGAAAACATTTTGAAAATGTTTTTACCACTAAATTCTAAAGCTTTAGCAAGAAAGGATTCATAAATAATTGAAATTTTTTTCTCTTATGTTAGTAGTTATCTTTCGATCGAATAAATGTTCCTAAATTACTTTTCTCACACAAAAAACACTGAGGGAATAATGAATCAGTAGATTCCAAATTGCTTTTTTAAAGAAGTTAGGAAACATGGTGACTGTGTTCCCCAAAATTAGAAATTTTATCTGATAAATTCAATCAGATACAAAATTAAATTATTTTTTTTATTAAATTATGTTTCACCTCAGTCTAGTGAAACAAGTAAATGAAATTAAAGAATTTCTGGCAAATAGTTTGAAATTTCTTGATAAACAAAAATCCATCAAGTGATAAATATTAATATATATATATATATATATATATATATATATATATATATATATATATATATATATATATATATATATATATATATATATATATATATATATATATATATATATATATATATATATATATATATATATATATATATATATATTATATATATATATATATATATATATATATATATATATATATATATATCTTTGAAAAATATACATCAAACACCAAAATCTCAAAAATGATCAAATATTTTTAAGCTAATTTATTTTTGTTACATTCGCTGCTTTTTTCATTACTTAAAGCTATGCTGTTTGTATGTCAATTCTTCAGACGAAAAACTTAAACTCGATTTTATCGTTTGTTTGTCTATTTTTTTAAAAATGAAACAGATTAATGTTTTTTTCGATTGCACGTCAACGTTTTCTTTTTAAATGAGGAATATGAATATCGCTTTCCCAAAACACAATGCAAAAGAAAATTTGCAGCATATCTCACTTCAATTTTTATGATTTCTCACAAGTAACAAATGAAGATTTTAAATTTATCATTGCCGACCGATGGCTGAGTGGTTAGCACTCCTGACTCCTGAGCTGTGGGTCCTGGGTTCGAATCCCGGTTCGGGCATGGATGTTACTTTCTTTCTGTGTTCTTCTAACCTTTCTTCCGTGATGTATGAATGTGGCCCACCCTATAAACGGGTTTGTGGCGGTATGACGACGGGCAACGCTACTCGCCTCCGTGACTTGGTTCACAGGTGCCCGCTGGGTAACGATAAATGAGTAGCAGTTTCTGGCCTTGTTGTGGCATAGGGTTCAACCCTCTTGTGCCCGCCGTTGGAAAAAAAATTCATTATATTCGACTGCTTTAATTACTTAAGCATTTTTCATGCTGAAACTACGCTTTTAAACTGTACTATGAAACTAAAGGGAATTCTTTCTAATAACATCACATCATTTTATTTGATCATTTTAAATTCCTCAATTTTTTATAAGTGATTTCAAGTTCTTAAACGGAATGTATCAGTAGTATTAGAATTAAAAAAAATAATTCAATTTTCTGTGAAATTTCCTGTGGTATTCCTTTCTTTGCAAATAAGAGTTTTGATTTATACATTACTTATCTTTTTAATTTCCATTAAATGTATAGTTAAGATTGATTTCCGTAAATTTTTTAATGACACAAGAATTTAAATTATTGTATATACATACATTCATATAATGCAACAACTATATATTCATTGGATCACATGAATAGATATCATTATTAGTCTTCGTAAGTTATTGAAAGTATATTCATTTATATGATGCAATATACTTATGCATGTATGTGCATATGGTTTTTATACAGTAATAATCACAGTAAAATCTCTTCCTATAATTGAATTTGCACTTTAATATTATAGCATCAATTATTTTCAGCTTTTATTGGAAATATTAATTAGTACTTTTTTTACTATTTACTTAAATATAAAATGTAACACTATCCTAAATATACATACTATATATCACGGTCGGAAGATCAAGAAATTACATTCATAACTTTTCTAAATTCACACAGTTTGAAGATTTTTATCTTCTGTCTTTAAATTATTATTTTTTTGTTAATATAATTTCTTTCAATAATCATTTTTAAAAGTATTAAAAAAACAAAATTTGCTAAACTATAAATTTGTTAGATTAAGTATTAACAATCATTCTCCAGTTGCAAATATAATTTTTTAATGCTTATAGTATACTGTTTCGACGAACAATCACATAATATCAATGAAAAATGTACGGATTTTTAGCATTTGTCGAAATGGTATACATTTACTGATATTACAAGGTTTTAATAGTTGAAAAGTGTTTAATGAATGAAAGGAAAATGGTGCCTCTCACAAAATGTATGCGTGATTATCCCATAAAGTTCATTCACGTACTTCAAAGATAGGAAACTCCCAAAACTCATGAAATTATAAATGTATGAATACAGACGAGGAGAGCAGAATAACATATTTTTGGTAGCTTTTCAATAATATGGATAGAAACATTCAAAAGTTTATTTGTGAAGTAAAATAAATTTGCAAATGGAATTTATTGCAGTTCGTATTGGTAAGATTCAAAAAGAAGTTGAGTGTCCTCAGAATGACCTACTCAAAGCTCCTGATGAGGCTACAGGAACGTCTAATTGACCCGAAAGTTGTTTGGGCTTTTCCGAATGCATCTATTGAAAGCGTCTTAGAACAAATCAATCTTATCCTACATTTGGAAGACGCACACATTGACTAATCTTCGAAAAACACACACATGTCATTGTTTAATGGATTTCTTCGTTTTGTTCTTTCTAAATGTTGAGGAGAAAGCTTTTTTATCTCCTAGTCATGGCGAGGAAAAACAATTCCATGGCACAAACACTGCCATGATCGAAATCAAGTCCTTTCTTTCTGTTGAACTCGTTTCTTCTTCGACAAAAAATTGGTTCTCCAGAACTGAATTCAACTTTCGAAATATTTTTCTAATCTATTGGAGTCAAATCATTTGCGCTATTTTTACTTCAAAAATTCACGTGTTTATACACTAGTGATATACTCGTGCTTCTGTACTTCTATTGCTGCAGGAAAGAGTTTTAGTGTTATTGTAAAAATATTGATCTTTGATAATATTGCATTCTTTTCACTTATCACAAAAGATCTATAGATATTCGAATGGTAATGGAATTCAAATGGATTTTCATAGCAAAGAAATGATTGGAGTTAATATATTCCGAGAACTTAAGAAAATTAATAAATAAGGAACTTCGAAATTTTTACTTTTATTTGTTTGTTTTTCCAGAAAATATATATGAAAAGCTGTGTATTTTGAAGGAAACCTGAATAACATTATGAGGAACGTGGAATGTGGAATGGTGGAAATATTTTCTGATATATGATATTTTCTGAAAATGTTTTATTTTTATTCATAAAAATGGCCATTAACTTGAATATTACTTGATTCAGTTACTCGTTTTTTGGTATACCATTGCTCGTGAATTCAACTAATAGAGCTGTCTGCAGCTTAAAGTGGAATCACTAAGCATACCCGAGGTGGAAATCTAACTGTTCCATTAAGGACACCAATTATTCCTCCACCAATGGAGCTTAGTTGAAGACATTGGAATCAATCTATATATTCCGGTAACATATTGAAACCTTTCCCAGTGTATTAGGAAGTAATGCAGTTGCAATGATTGATGCAAACTCCATCCCATTCTTCTGCTTACTATATTGATCCTTCCTGGTACAATAGAAGAGAGAATCACAATGCAGAAAGTACGATACAAACAATTGACTTAAGGGTAAATAAAAGGTATAAAATGTTAGTTAAGTAGGTTGTATTTAACATTAGAAGTTACGATTACTTGAGTTTCATTTAATACTACAAACCGGGATTGTATTGCTTCATCGACTGCAGTCGGCTTAGTAAACCAGAGCTTCTCGGTTGATCCAGAGAGTAAGCTGCATTTTCCATGTTTATATGACAACATTATTCTGCTGGAAAGAAGCAGGATTTAAATGAAGAATAGAACAAAGACCTTAGCTTCGCAGAAAAATAGCAGCCACTATTCCAGTGCCGTCAGTGAAGAAGTGACCTTTTCAACCACTGCGACCAAAGCCTCCAGACTGTCCATGCTGTTGTTGTTGCAGCTTCCCTGTCCCTAGCTCTGGATTGGAATTGGCTAGTTAAATAGATGCAGCTGGGAGGAGAGTTCGTGATTTTGAAGTAACAACCAAGCAGAAGACCCAAAAATATTAGGTCTGCCAACACCGGAAGTACCACTTCACTTGGAGGACATTACGACCACGACATATTTAACGAGCCCCATGTGCCTTTAGTGAATACGACGCATCTTGAGTTAAATCGGGATTTGAACTCATTACCTTCCGATAATGAGAACAACACCCTAACCAATCAAGCCACTGTGGCCCTGACTGTCCATGCTATGGTAAATGTCTTCGAACAGTGCATACCAGTGCACCTGGCCTAATTCTGAAGGGATTCTATCAATCATCCTCATCAAACTGCATAGGCATACACTTAATGTTTTCCAAACGACTCATTTCTTAACTCAGGTCTCGTGAAGCAGCTGTATGATAAATTAAGATCAGGCAGATAATGTACTGGTCTGCATTTAAAGGTGCTGAGATCCAACTCAGCTTTCTGTAGGACCATTCTGAACACATTGGTTATATATTCTACAGCTCAGGGAATTTCTTGACGAGCGCGAACTTGCTATACGATAAGTCATGATATCGGTAGTTATTAATTCAACTTCTGTCATAGTCAGAAACATATTGATACGAAATTTTCCTTTTCTACAAGAAGTATTAAAAGTTTTTTTTTTCTCAGACGACAACGTTAAAATTATTGAAAAGCTAATAATTTGCATATCACTGACTCTTTTTGATGCGTACATTTCACGCGTGACGCGCCGTCTTCTAAGTGTACCAAATTTTAAGACTAGTATACCTGTAAGCACACACACACATAATAATAATACTATAATATTGAAACTAAACTTCCTCAAATGCAACCTCTTTTTGATAGTTATTAATACTGACGAATTCAAATATCCGCTTAAATAGAAGTGCTTCCTATCAATTATTTAAGCCTAATATTCTTCGAAAGCGTTTCTAATATTCTGCTATAAATTATAAGATTAAATAAAACATTTGAGCATATTATTTACACACATGTAGAACATACATGTGTGTAAATAATATGCTCAAATGTTCTTCACATGCATGTATGTGTATACATGCACGTATAAAATTTCAGAATACGATGAAACGCTTTATGTATCCCAACAAAGCAATTTCGCTGACAAAACTAATTAATTTTAATAAAATTTGAACAGAATAAGTATTTATTCGTGAATTTTAAGAAGAACAATAAAGTATTTTCGATTCTACATAAAGCTTATTTAAATATTTCTCAGATATAAGCAAGATTCTGCCAAAATAAATCCTAGTAAAAACCAGAAAAATCAAACTTTCTCTCACATAATCCATTATTTATAAGAACCAAATCATAATTTTATTAATCTAAGAAATCTAAATATGAAATAATCTCTTTTATCCTTAGAATAATCCGCCAACAAAAAAGAAAGAGATTTTATATGTGTTCTTGGGCTACAGCAGTCTAAGCAGCTTCCACGTGTTGCCAAAGTTGATCAGGTGTGCCAGCTGGGGATGTAATCTGGGTTAATCATTGAACAACCATGGACCACTCGTTTTCTATCGGCGAAAGATACGGAGAGCGAACCGGCCAGACAAGCAATTCAATCTGGTGATTGACAAAGAACCATTGGACAATGTGTGCCACGTGTGGTCACGCATTATCCAAAGGGAAATAGGGTTGTGAGTAAGCCCTAAAGATAAGGAAGGACAACTGATTCCAACACCTCGGAGATGTAGCACTGGCTGTTTAAAGTACCAGTAATGCGTACTAGAAGAGTGCGAGAGTCATATTCAATACCGCCCCATATCATAACAACCCGTGCAGGACCAGTGTGGCGGTACATAACGCAGTTGTTCAGCATCCTCTCTCCACGGTGTCTTCAGACTCTCATGCGACCATCGTGGTGTTGCAAATAGAAGCGTGACTCGTCAGTAACGGCTATTTCATTCCATCCTGCCTTCCACATCCTTCTTTCATCGCATCATTGGTGGCGGAAACGTCTGTGGCTCTGTGTCAAGGGTAGACGAAGCACTGGAAGACTTGCGGACAGATCACTCTGCTGTAAATGGTGTTGGATGGTACACGCAGACACTGGATAGTGCGTTACAGACTGAATGTGCTGTGCTATTATTCGTGATGCAACTGAAGGATCCGTCACTGCCATATGCACACTTTGCCTGTCATTACGTGAAGTGGTGCATTGAGGGGTTCATAGATAGGGTTCAGTTGGAAAAGTGGAGCAGCGCACCCCATGTTGCCAGCCTAGCTGGCACACGACAATGAATGAATGAATGAATAGGAAAGAATATCCCCCCCCAGCCTGTACTAAAGTATTTGAAGAGTTTTCAAAACACAATACCTCTTCTTTTAACTTCATAAAGATAAATATGGAAAACTATTCTGTCGAAGATTCTTATAAATTAAACATCCGTTTCATATAAACAAATGTTAATTTAAAATACATGCTTCTATTAAAATGTAATCGTCTTCTATTCAACATGATAATATAATTCAAATAAATAGTATTTGCTATAATTTTTATTAATGTTTAATGATTTTATTATATGATAAGACTACATGAATTCTTTTAATATATATAGAATTTTTTTCTGCAGATTTAATATTTTTGCAAATATTTTTAACTAGCAAATGTAAACTGTTTGAAAGTTACACAATAAAATATAGAGGATAATTAAAGTAGAGTTTTAGTTGTTTTCATTAGATTTAAATATTTTATAGTTAAATATAGTTTCTCTATTTTCATTTCTGTATACAGCTATATGCATGTAAAATGTTGGAAAATTTTTATAAGCCAGAATAGGAATTTAAAAAATACTTTAGAGAAAATACATACATACATACATACATATATATATATATATATATATATATATATATATATATATATATATATATATATATATATATATATATATATATATATATATACTTTACGGAACATGATGTTAAGAAAGTTAAAAAATGTAGCCATTAAAGATTAACTCTCCTAGAGTAATGTAGTCCAGGGGCCAAATGTCGAGGGAAACTTCCTTTTCCTCAAGAAAGGAGTCTCCAAGTGTAGAGATTTGAAAAATTTCCCTTTTTCTATGTATTTTATTGATTTTGTAAGCAAAAAGGAAAATTAATGTATTCATTTTATAAATCTTCCCACACAGATAATACTTTTTGATTAAACATGATATCGAGAACAACATGGTTACATAGTAACGAATGATAAGTAGAGAAGTTGTGAATTTTTAAGAAACAAATCAAACAATTCTTGATATTTGCGGTCACTACCTATTACAAATGTTTCAATCGAAAGTAAAAATTTTGAGATATTAGTAAGTTTTATCTGACAATTCAATATGTATCCCTCGTAAGCTTCATACTAAGTCAAGTAGTAAAATATCCAAAATTCGCTGCTCACAAGACTTCACAAGAGATAAACAATAAAATAAAAAAAGAACTGGTTTTGTTGCACCCGGTATCGATATCCGAAGGTCTCGAGAACTCGAGCCACACCCCTGCAGTTGACATCTTCATCACTGCTCTCAAGACGCGCAGTTTACGAGTCTTTTTTTATTCTTAGCTGCAATAAATTAACGCCATGAACCACGGTTGTTACTTAAGAGCTGCTTCATATGTCAGCCAGAAAAAACTAGTTGGAAAGAACTTTTAATTGCTACAAATGAAATGGTGTATCTGTCATTTTAAGAAGGATTGGTTTTCTTACCTAGGGAATCACGGAAATGTTATCCTAACCCCGCTGCGTGTAATATATTCACTGACAAGGATGCATTCTTGAATTAAGTTCACGCTGCAGCAAATAATTGAAATTCCATGTTCTAACTGCAGCCAATGTCTAAGGGGCGTGTGATAAGTTCTTATCATTGGAAAATAATTCTCGGAGCAAAAACTTGGGAAAAGCCAAAATCCTTAATTGTAACAAAATTTTCTCATCATTTGAAATTCAATCCAATATTTAATGCAGCATTTTAAGTACTAATTGTTTTCTGAAACTGATATGTGAAACTAAATTGTGAAGTGAAATATCTGTCAGAATTGTTGCGTACTGCTATTGGATATGTTTTCATTAGTCAATTGAAATAAACGAATAATGAAATAACACCATTCATTCACAGAACATATACTGCAGATTGAAAAATTATCTGATAAATCCTTCACACCTTCTCTTCAGCTTAACATCAAAATAAAGTATTTTGATAATAATTAGAATTCTTGTCAATCCACAACGATTCAAGACTATATGGTAACTATCAATTTATGATTTATTTCTGATATTTTGACCAGAAATTTTTATTAAAATGAGAAAGAATTCGTATAATTTCCCAGAGTGCAGGCAAATAGGGAACATCTAAATACATAGAGCTAATTCCAGCTGTGTGTTTGTGCACAGCTTCTTTATACAAAAAATATATATCACGGTATATCATTAACAAAGATATATATATACATTAGACATAAATATTTATATAAAAATTCCATCATGGATGTGGATGATGTTAGTTTGTTCACGGGGAAAGTCAGTTAATTTGCTTACTTCAAATGCTTAATGCTGCAAATTTTGCATTGAGCCCACACAAATTTCAGCCCATTTTACCCTAATATTCTAATGTATGGGAAATGTTTTATGCGCTACTGGCACCTTTATTGGAGACGGTACCTGTGTGTGGGAAGATCTCACAGAGAGAGATCAAAAGCATACATCTAAATTCTCCAGATACTTTTAACTGTTTATTATCACTACCAAAATTTGAAAATAATTTCTTAGTAAAACAGTATTTAACTGTTTGGATGTGGTATACGTATTAATATTAAAATTTAATTATTTTAAAAATACAAGTTTATACTGACATTTACATACATTGACCTTGTGACAAGTTGACAGAAACCAAAAGATTATTTTTGAACGCTTGAATGCAGATATTATGCTAATACATTTTAAATAATTCAGTTAAAATATTTTGCATAGTAAGGGGGATGATTTGGAAATTTTCACGATGCTTGATACCACTTTGTCAAATATATGTTATGAACAACAAACACAGCTACATACTGTTACAACTTATTTATTAGTTTTTACAATGCAGTGCTGAAAAAATATCTTTTGGTTGATCTAAATCAGTACTGTCAAAAGCATGGCCCGCAGGCCGCTTGCAGCCCTCGTATCATCTTTGTGAGGCCCGAGGTTGGGTTTTTAATATTATAACGGAAGAATAAAGTTTTCCACGTTTTTAAAATTTTTTTGATAGAAATGATTTTATTTCTCTATGTTACTATAAATAATTAACTAAAATATAAACTCACATTTGTATGCACGTATTTGTGAGTCCCGTCCCGACTCGTGTCTAGTGCCTTATTTACGACGCGTAGTTGTCTCTCTCCAATCAAGGCCATTGTGCAGAATAATAGAAGTTCCACTGCTTTGATTTTTTCAAAAGACAGATAAGGACATTAAAATTGCAACTGATTGATTTATTAGATCGCGTTTCCCGCTGATCGTAGGGTGATCGGAGAGTGAAACAACATTGGACATCGTTTATTTATTGGTTGTCATTTGTCGTGACGAGTGTTGTGTACTAGCTATTTAGTAATCGTAGTAGTTGTGTGTAATTCGAGCCTTCATTTATTTCTTTTGTCAATTTAAACTCGTGATTTAATTAAAGAGTAAATATAACTGTATGGTGTAAAATAACAAGCCTCATTATGTCTGTGAAGAAGCGAAAATTAAGTGATGAAAACTGTGCATTTAATGAAAAATGGGAATTAGACTATCTGATCTGCAACAATAACAATAAAATTCAGTATATGATTTGTATGCAAGTTTTGTCGGTGAATAAGGAATACAACATGAAACGGCATACTACTTTACACGAAGAAAAGTAGAAAAAACATATCTGTGAAGCAAGAAAAATTATTGTAACTGAGTATTAAAAAACTAATACATCAAACAAGAATGTTTTTAAAAGTAAGAACAGATAATGAACAAAGTTTGACTGCGTCTTATAAAGTTTCTTTACTATTATCCAAAGCAAAAAAAAAAAAAATTCAGTGATGGGATTTTAAAGAAAAAATGCACAGTTTCAATGGGTCAACGCTTCATGCAGCCAAAGTTGGCGGAAAAGTTTGTGAATCTGTAGCATTATCTAACCAACAGTGGAACGTTTTTTTTCATTTACGAAAAGAAATAACTTTATTTCTAAAAATGAAATAAATCAGACACTTCTGAACTGCAAAATTGTATGCAAGATACTTTATTTCTGGCTGATCTTGCATTTTTAACTGATATGACACAACACTTGAACAAATTAAATTTGAAGTTACAATGCAAAGGACACAATATTGCCAACTTGTTTGGATATGTGAATGGTATTAGAAGTAAACTAAAATTGTTTAAAACATCACTAGAGCAGAATGGGTTTTTTTTTTTTCCGAGTCGCAAAGAACATTACACAGAGATGGAAAGTTTTGAAGGATGTACCTTTAAGGATCACCTGAAGTATATCGACAATGTGCATTTTGAGCAGCGATTTTCAGGTTTTAAAGAATTACAGAGTGATATATCACGTTTCACTCATCCATTAGCAATTACAATAGAAAGTGTAAATACTAATTATCAATTGGAATTATGTGACCTACAATCAGACTACTTTGACAAGAGCAGGACAGTCTGAAATAGATTTTTTAAAGCTCCTTGGCGAGTGCTTCCCAAAATTAACCAATCTTGGCTTAAAAATGGGTTCGATGATGGGTAGTTCCTATCTTTGTGAAACTGCGTATTCCCCACAATGAATTTTATAAAATCTAAATATAAATCTTCACTGTCAGACTTACATACGCCCTGCGTCTAGCAACAACTAATATTAATGTTGATATTGAAAGGATAGTAAACGATAAATTAATGAAGCACTAATATAATTTATTGTAACAGTTACATAGTAACTAAATTAAACGCTATTATACCTTTCCTCAAAAAATTTATTTTTTATTTGTGTGGCCCTCCAATCTGTTTAGTAATTTGTATTGGTCCTCGATCAAATTTGGTCTGGACAACCCTCATCTAAATCAAAGGTTCCCAAAGTGGTCCATAGGAGACCACACGGTGGTCCACGTAGACATGAAAAGAAAACACGGGTTCATAAGTTGTAAGTGGTGGTTCACGAAACATTTTCTGGTTTTCATAATAAAGAACAAAATTTTTGGCTTGGATTTACCTATCAACGTAGGCAGGCAGCATCATTCACTAGGTAATATTCGAAAGTAATATACTCAGCAATATTCGAGACTCAGTTCAAACACAGAATTAAATTGAACAATAGATAATAAGTACAAGTGTAAACCACATGTCGAGATTTGAAAAGTGCTGCCCGTGCGCCCGCTCGACCGAGATGCTTGTTTAGACCTGCAGAGGGAATAAATGCGACTTGCGCTGTGCTTGCTATCTACATTAGGCTTGAATTCTCTCAGTTTCCGCACCTGTCAATGTCTTGATGATGATATTCAGACCTACGCTCAACATTTAAATACCTTGCATGATGACTTCAAAAAATAGATTTGAAGATATTCTGACGGTGGAAATACCACCATGGATCATAACCTAATTTTATGAAACGAAAGAGGCGAATGTGGTATTACAAGAGGAGCTGCTTGAGCTCAGCACCAACGAGTAACTGAAGAGGAAATTAAAAAAGGCTATCAAACATTTTGGCTGTAGGCAAAAATTCCAAAAAAATATCCTGGGCTGTGGGAAATTACCAGAAAAATTTTAATATCGTGTTTCTCTCGTCATATCTTGTAGAAAGAAGTTTTAGTGCCGTTAGCAACCTATTAACAAAAAAGAAGCAGATTGAGCATTACAGAACAGGGAGATTTGAGATTACTTGTTACAAAACTGAAGCTAAATATTGATAATTTGCTTTCAATTCATCAAGTACATCCGTTTCATTAAAAGTATGACTATTTTTTTATTGTTGATTTACATTTCAGAGTTCATTGTTGATTGTAATAAAAAATGTTTATAATTTTGTTTAACCACAAGTATTACTTTCATAAATTGGACACAAGAAAATGTGCTATTTTTTTTTTCTTCTTATCTCTTCCAATTTTGGGTGATACTTTTAGGAATTTTGGGTATACAGTAGAAATGTAGCAGCAGGGAGTGTACCGAATATATTAAAATTTTGAAAGTGGTCTACGAGAAAAAAGTTTGGGAACCCCTTATCTAAATTGACCGTTGTAAGCTTAAGCCAACGAAGTCACTCTCGGGTCCAGAAGTAAGCTGTTTCCATACCAACGGAAAGCTGAGAAATTCTGTATACTATAGTTAGGTCTCTTCGTTGGAGGGATGTCAAAACTTTTAGTGGTAGAGACTTTAAGGTGACAACCTTTCACCATGATTCTAAATTGAGTTTGATTACATAAATATCAGTTGTTTTGTAATCAAACTTATGTGATATTTATGTTACCAACACAGGAGTTTGATTACATAAATATCATTAAAATGTTAAAAGTATACTTCTTCATCTGGCCCCAGAAAGGTAGGATTATTTGAGTTCATTATGCTGCAGTTGTCAAACAACACTCTTCGAAGTAGTTCAATTCCATCATTGTTTTAAAAAAGTTAAATTAAATTTTGAACTACAGAAAATTCTTCAGCAGTAACACAAAACTGATCAAAGCAACATATGTGGTTAGATGAAAACAGATAACTCAATTATTCATTGATTACGCTACTAAAAAAGAACCGCAAATTTCATGTTCCCCAGGATTTAATGTTACGAATCATTTAAATAACAAGCGTTTCACTTTTTTAAGTATAATCACAAAACTTCACACAATATTATCTAAATCATACTTAATATTTAAAGGTAATAAATTGCATTTTAGCATTAATCCTTTATCGAAGTCAATGAATGTATGGGATGTAACTTTAGGTGAATTATTAGATTAAAAATTATATATTTATTCATTTTGACTCAAAATGTGTCCAATAAGAATAATGAATAATACTAAAGTATTTCAAAATATTCTGTTTAGTAGGAAAAGTGTTTGAAAAAAATCCTTAAAAGAATCCGTAAATCAGGGATTAGTTAAAGTTAAATTTAAAACTAACCTTAAATGTAATAGGAAAAAAATAGTAATGTTAAAATATCTAAGACCTTGTTTTATTTCGTGTACTGGTATCGAACTTTTATTTGAGAAACTTTAGCTATTTAAATTCAGGACTAACGATAATTTTAAAATAAATTGCGTTAAAATTATATAAAATAAACAAACATTTTTCCTATTTAAAACCATTATAATTTTTCAAAATGAGCACGTCAACAAATATTTTTCTTAGCAATATGAATTTCGAATTAAAAGTTTAATAATTTCTCTGGAAACTAGTTTGATAATAAAGTGAATAATTTATATATATATATATATATATATATATATATATATATATATATATTCTTCTAAAATATATTAGTTTTGAATCATCCAATATTTTATCTGAAAAAGGCTAAACAGACCATTGGTCAAATAATAGGAAAACTCAGCAATAGCTCTTTTACAAGTTGAGAGTAAAATTTATTGAAAGCAGTGATCTAAAAACAATAAATGAAAACAATGTTTGTTTTTTTTTTTTGACAAGAGGAAATTCTCTAAAGGACTATTAAGTTACGTAAATTTGATTTTGTATAGTAAAAAATATTCTTGAATCAGAGAACATTAAAATATAGTTGCGATAAAATTAGTTAGCAGAAGTATATACTTAAACAGTTTCATTTATATGTGAATTTAATAACATGGAAGTATTTTTCACTCATTTGATAGTCTTATTAAATGAATAAATAAGATGAACATTGCCTATATATATATATATATATATATATATATATATATATATATATATATATATATATATATATATATATATATATATATATATATATATAAGCACCTGAAGTAGAGGCAACTGAAGTGTAAAATGAGAACCGTTTCTAGCTTTCTACCCGGATAAGGACCCTTCTCTAGAATTTCATCGTTACCGTCGGCTTTGGGTGAAAAGGGATTTCTAATCCTGTCTACATTTTTTCCCTGCGATTTCAATTTTGTGGCTTGGTTATACACTAGAAGGAATTCTTTATTTCTTTAGATATTAACACACCCTGTGCAACTAATCTAGGGCAACGTAAAGGAGCCTTTTCTTACCCACAGCGCATAATTCGACTTTAAAACAGAAATTTATTACCGATCTTGACACACAAACAAAGGCCCAAAAAATATTAAAATAAGATTCCATACTGCTGATGAAATAAATACTACCAATAGAATGTCAATAATTTCTCTACAGTTTATAAAATAATACCAATTTGTATTTCTGTATAACGTAGGATAATTTCTCATTAATTCAGTGACCGTTGAAGATTGAATGAGATGAGAAAAGAACCAAGAGAAGAGAGGGACTAAGAGCCTTTCAAAGGAGTTTTGAACAATGCCATCGTTAAGACTCAATCAGAAGAATGGAAGTTTTAGACATTATCTAGGGTATGGAAATCATTTCCTATTGGAATTTGCCAGAAATAAAATGAAAGAATGTTTCATGAAGAAATTATTCAATGTTTAGGCGCATTCCAAAGACAGTGCTGGAAAGAGAAAAAGATTGAGGAGTCCAACAGGCTCGGGAAATGATAAGTTCACACACATCAGGACTAATACTGCAAAACAAATTTTGTCAACTAAAAAGAAATTTAACAAACTGTGAGTTTACTTTAAAAGTATTTGAACAAAAAATTATATAGGTTCTGTGTGCAGTACATATAAGCTTTATATTGCACACACACACACACACACACACACACACACACACACACACACACACACACACACACACACACACACACACACACACAATAAAGTTAAAACAACATTCTTGTTACTTATGATACTTGGACAAGCCAAGCTCGCTATACCTTTGGCAATACGAATTAAGTCAATAGAGAGCGTCTTTCTTTGGATCAGAGCACCACGAAGGTGAAAGTACGACTTTGCTCTCTTTAAGGTGCCTCGTAATTTTGAACCACGGTCAGGTGACGAGGCCACACCTGAGCTGGCACCCTCCTCTCCACATCCACGCCACACCAGCGGAAAGACTTTGGACGTCACAGACTAACGTGGACACGTCCCCAATCCATGGAGTTCCAGCAACCCAGTGAAGGAGAGTATACCGTGGTCACTCTCCCAAACACTGCCCGCGACAAATGATGCTTCACTTTGCTGAGCTTACGGAAAGCGTCGTGAAACTCTGAGCCACTGGAGCTCACAACACTCTTAATTAAAATTGCTGAGCTTACGGAAAGCGTCGTGAAGCTCTGAGCCACTGGAGCTCACAACATTCTTAATTAAAATTGCTGAGCTTACGGAAAGCGTCGTGAAGCTCTGAGCCACTGGAGCTCACAACATTCTTAATTAAAATTGCTGAGCTTACGGAAAGCGTCGTGAAGCTCTGAGCCACTGGAGCTCACAAGATTCTTAATTAAAATTAATATTTATTAAAACAAATATAAAGTTTGGAAAACCTAAATTTGAATCAAAATATAATAAAAATGGCCCAAATTTAAATTTTTTAATAACATTTTAAAGAATATTTCACGGTGAACTAGGAACTTTGAATAGAACAAAAATATTTTACTCTAAATTATAGAAGCAATAACTAAAATAATTTGAATAACATGATTGACTCTAGATGTGAAGAATCTAGAAATTATTGTTGTCACCAGAAACAAATATTACTTCCTTGAAAGTTTTCTAATCTAATCAATCAGAATGTTATATATGAAATGGTTTAAAATAATAACAACATTGTTATTCTAAGAAGTTTTCTAAGAATGTATTCATTGAAAATGCTGCCACAAACTAAAAACCCTGAAACATGCTTAGAATTACTTGTTGCCAAACATCAACTAAATATCAAGTTTCTCGTAGGTAATAATCTATAAATAGGCGGTAAATTCTAAAGATTGTATAGGCAAATATTTAAATGCTGTTTTTGTGAAAGGAATTGCCATAATCAATCCCAAATCGATATCTAGAGTTAATAAACTTTAAAGTTATTAGACATAAGTTATTTGTAGAGTGATTTTTTTCTTCACTTATTCAATTGTCCTATTTTCATTACAATTTTCTTTTTGATTTCTTTTATTTTAAATTTAAAATATATTTGCATTAAAATGTTTTACATTTGATATATCATTTATATTTAATTAAATCTAATATGTTTTCCTTTCCTTTCTCTTTTCTTCCACATAAAAATTTAAAAAAAAATAGCATTTTATAAAATCACATTATGTTATGATACAATTTAGTAGTTATATAATCATGGAATTGATTTAAACATTTAGCGAAAATCAAACTCAATGAAGTATTAAGATGATATTTAATTGCCTGAATAGTTTCATCGATTGCGAATAGTTGGCTTTGTCATCGTAGTCTGGAAAATATTTTATATATTGATGACTACTATAGGGGGCTGATTTTAACTCTGCACTCACTAGGGTCAACCGAGAATTTCTTTTGAAGGGATATTGAATGTTTAATTCTATTTGTACAGAAATTTCGCAACAGAAATTTTAATCCAAATTTTTTATTATTCATAACATATATTTCATAGAATTTACATGTTAATAAATGAAGAACGAAAATCATGTTGTACTGAGTTCATAGTCATAGTAAATTGTTGAACATAATCCTTTTTATAAATTGGATTGTATGAAAGTTTCCCTCCTTGCACTAAGAGGACAAAAGTTTTACCACGGTTACTTTTTTAAGTTACATAGCTGAAAAGCCTGAAGTTAAAAATATTTCTTTTCAAAAAGATCTGCTTTTAGCTATGTATGATTTACTTATCCAGAACCACTGATTTATTTGGAACTCTAAGGTAGTATAATAAAATATACATTATAAATAAACATGAATGATGTGAAAATAAGATTGAGTTATTTAGTAAATTCATGTATTAAAAATTAACAAATTAAATTTTAATTCGTTCTTATAATTAAAAAATACGTAAACACAGTATACGTCAGAAAAAAATTAATTTTCGTTTTGAAGCAAAGCTTCAAATTATACATACCTTAGTGAAATTGAACTTTTTTAATCAAATGTTGGTTAAATTCTTGGTTTTACGATGTTTGATGAATCAGAGGATAAACTTTAATAAAGACCTTTATAAATGTTTCGATTTTATCATGCTCATAAGTAACATAATAGAAAGAAGCATTTAAGATTAACATTATTTTAAGAATAAGTTTTTCTTTTAATTATTATTAAGATTTGCTGCGTTTATTTAAATATCGATTGGACTTTATTCACATTTGCTTTTCATATATAAATTACGTGTGAAATAAATGAAAGAATATTTAGTTCTTAAAATCTAGTAAATCTTCAGGAATATTTATTTCATTATAGAAAGTAAATTTAGAAAACTAAGATGGTTGATAGCTGTCATTTAATACCTTTTTAATTATAGAACTTTTATAATATATTTCATTTTAATGTTTTGTTTGTTTGTTTGTCGCTCAACGGTCATTTTTTGCACACGAGGGCTAATTAGACCGGGGCCTATGGCTTAAAATGGATTCCGAACCACTACAAACATCCATGCCCAAGATGGGATTCGAACCCACGAACTGTTGAACAGAAGGCAAGAGCCTTCGGTTCTAGCTCTAACCATTTGGCTACTAGCTCGGCTATTTCATTTTAATAGATGTAAGAGAAAAAATACGTACATTCAGCCAAACAAAGTATTTTACTTAAATAAATGCTTTCATTTAATGTATAAGTAAATTGTTCGACGATTTTTGAATGGTTGAAATTTGAGATTTTTTTGAGTTTCATATTTAAATGCATGCCATGAAGAATGCACCAAAACTCTCCTAAGGATATATCGATTAAATGAAGAGAGTGTAATAGTGCATTTTGTAACTCAAGTGAACAATATTCGCATTGGATCAACGTATTTATTACTCTGATTTAACAGTGTGATTTCTAGAGTATGGAGCAAATTTATGTGAATATAAAAATAATTATCAATTTAAAAAAACTAGCATTTAATAACTTATAAAAAGATTTTTCTAATAGTCATTATACGCGATGAGTATTATAATTGTAATTAAAAGCTGTGTCGATTTACATGTTTTTTCATGACAATATATTTATGCGAATCTCTTGAGAAAAAATATTGAACATATGTATATGGATTCAATACAATTTATAAATACAACATGCATAAAAATGCCCATAAATTGACAGCAAATTTATATTATTTGAAAAGACAAAATATCAGTTAACAATTTCTCGAGAATCTCTCACAATTTTCGAGCAGAAAAGCATTTTTAATTTTTTAGATAAATATTATTATACATAAGAATATGCTTATGTAATCTAATATAAATCATGGAAGTCAAAAGTAAGATTGTAAATGTTTGAAAGGGTAGTGACATAACAGAATTTTGTGCTTATTAATGATGTCAATTTATTGAAAAATTATTTTTTTATGTTATTTTCAAATTTTTTGAAATTTACGCAGTAGTTTATTTAAAACAAAATCTGCTTTTAAGTATGTATTCTGAAATACTCCTTATTGCTAATTTGAAAACTTTCAAAGTCATTTTTTACTTCTTATAAAATACAATGGAGAAGACTACATTTTCTGTACTAAATGTACTCAAAGTGCTACATATTTCGTACAAAATAAGTACTTTGCAGAATATCTATTTCGCTTCATTTTCGAAAGTTTCTAAAGCTTATTAACAATTGTAGAATGATCCTTTTGAGAAAATAATTTTTGATTTTATTGCCTTTATTTATCCATTACACTGCTACTGAAAAATACTCGTAATTTTATATAAAAAATAGAAAAGTTATAATCAACATTTCTTTTAATTGATTTTAAATTACTGTGTAAAAAAAGAATCAATAAGTTGAAAAATATCATGTTAATTCAGATAAAATTCTTTTAAATAAAAAATATTTCCCAGAAATTACTGATTATTTTTCTTATTTTCAATTTTTGTAATTTCTCTGACATTTATTAATATATTTTCAAGTAATGTAATCTGCAGTGTTCACCGGATATTTTTAAACTTTGTCATTCAATTTTCTTTAAGAAATCCTCTAAATTCCTTGTATCTGAAACTTCTATACTCTTCCTCCAATGGAGCAAACTATTCAATTGCAACCAAATTTGGTGCTGATAGTGTAAGAAAGTACGTTCGTTAATAAAGAAGCACAAAAAAATTGTCCACTGCTCGCTCGCCCAGTTTTCAAGCAGAAGGAATCTCTCGAGGCGCAGTCACACAGGAAGTGGAAAGGAAACAGAGCACTGGAAGCACCGAATCCTTATATCATCAGTTTTTATCAAAAAAGAAATAGTAATCTTGAGTTGTCAGCACTGTGTTCTGTTACTGTTACTACATCTCAATGTATTCATAGTAAAAATTTAAACAACTTATGGAGCTCCAGTGGCTCAGTAGCTTCACGCCGCTTCCCATAAGCTCAGCAAAGTGAAGCATCATTTGCCGCGGGCAGTGGTTGGGAGGGTGACCACGGTGTACTCTCCTTCACTGGGTTGCTGGAGCTCTGTCGGTTGTGGACATGTCCACGTTAATATGTGACGGCCAAAGTCATTCTGCTGGTGTGGCGTGGATGTGGAGAGGAGGGTGCCAGCTCAGGTCTGGCCTCGTCACCTGACCGTGGTTCAAAATGACGAGGCACCTTAAAAAGAGCAAAGTCGTACTTTCACCTTCGTGGTGCTCTGATCCAAAGAAAGACGCTCTCTATTGACTGAATTCGCACTGCCAAAGGTATAGCGAGCTTGGCTTGTCCAAGTATCATAAGTAACAAGAATGTTGTTTTAACTTTATTGTGTGTGTGTGTGTGTGTGTGTGTGTGTGTGTGTGTGTGTGTGTGTGTGTGTGTGTGTGTGTGTGTGTGTGTGTGTGTGCAATATAAAGCTTATATGTACTGCACACAGAAAATATAATGTTTTGTTCAAATACTTTTAAAGTAAACTCACAGTTTGTTAAATTTCTTTTTAGTTGACAAAATTTGTTTTGCAGTATTAGTCCTGATGTGTGTGAACTTATCATTCCTGAGCCTGTTGGATTCCTCAATCTTTTTTCTCTTTCCAGCACTGTCTTTGGAATGCGCCTAAACATTGATTAATTTCTTCATGAAACATTCTTTCATTTTATTTCTGGCAAATTCTAATAGGAACTGATTTCCATACCCTAGATAATGTCTAAAACTTCCATTCTTCTGATTAAGTCTTAACGATGGCATTGTTCAAAACTTCTTTGAAAGGCTCTTAGTCCCTCTCTTCTCTTGGTTCTTTTCTCATCTCATTCATTCTTCAACGGTGACTGAATTAATGAGAAATTATTCTACGTTATACAGAAATACAAATTGGTATTATTTTATAAACTGTAGAGAAATTATTGACATTCTTTTGGTAGTATTTATTTCATCAGCAGTATGGAATCTTATTTTAATATTTTTTGGGCCTTTGTTTGTGTGTCAAGACCGGTAATAAATTTCTGTTTTAAAGTCGAATTATGCGCTGTGGGTAAGAAAATGCTCCTTTACGTCACCCTAGATTAGTTGCACAGTGTGTGTTAATATCCAAAGAAATAAAGAATTCCTTCTAGTGTATAACCAAGCCACAAAATTGAAATCGCAGGGAAAAAATGTAGACAGGATTAGAAATCCCTTTTCACCCAAAGCCGACGGTAACGATGAAATTCTAGAGAAGGGTCCTTATCCGGATAGAAAGCTAGAAACGGTTCTCATTTTACACTTCAGTTGCCTCTACTTCAGGTGCTTATATATATATAGGCAATGTTCATCTTATTTATTCATTTAATAAGCCTATCAAATGAGTGAAAAATACTTCCATGTTATTAAATTCACATATAAATAAAACTGTTTAAGTATATACTTCTGCTAACTAATTTTATCGCAACTATATTTTAATGTTCTGTGATTCAAGAATATTTTTTACTATACAAAATCAAATTTACGTAACTTAATAGTCCTTTAGAAAATTTCCTCTTGTCAAAAAAAAACATTGTTTTCATTTATTTTTTTAGATCATTGCTTTCAATAAATTTTACTCTCAACTTGTAAAAGAGCTATTGCTGAGTTTTCCTATTATTTGACCAATGGTCTGTTTAGCCTTTTTCAGATAAAATATTGGATGATTCAAAACTAATATATTTTAGAAGAATATATATATATATATATATATATATATATATATATATATATATATATATATATATATATATATATATATATATACATATATATATTATTCACTTTTCACTTTATTATCAAACTAGTTTCCAGAGAAATTATTAAACTTTTAATTCGAAATTCATATTGCTAAGAAAAATATTTGTTGACGTGCTCATTTTGAAAAATTATAATGATTTTAAATAGGAAAAATGTTTGTTTATTTTATATAATTTTAAAGCAATATATTTTAAAATTATCGTTAGTCCTGAATTTAAATAGCTAAAGTTTCTCAAATCAAAAGTTCGATACCAGTACACGAAATAAAACAAGGTCTTAGATATTTTAACATAACTATTTTTTTTCCTATTACAGATTAGGTTAGTTTTAAATTTAACTTTAACTAATCCCTGATTTACGGATTCTTTTTAAGGATTTTTTTCAAACACTTTTCCTACTAAACAGAATATTTTGAAATATTTTTGTATTATTTATTATTCTTATATATATATATATAATATATATATATATATATATATATATATATATATATATATATATATATATATATATATATATATATATATATATATATATATATATATATATATATATATAGTTACTTATTAATGAACACTTCTTATTGGACACATTTGAGTCAAAATGAATAAATGTATAATTTTTAATCTAATAATTCACCTAAAGTTAAATCCCATACATTCATTGACTTTGATAAAGGATTAATGCTAAAATGCAATTTATTACTTTTAAATATTAAGTATGATTTAGATAATATTGTGTGAAGTTTTGTGATTATACTTAAAATAGTGAAATGCTTGTTACTTAAATGATTCGTAACATTAAAATCATTAAGAAAAATTTCATTCTGACACGAGTGTTTATTTTAAAGAAAGTCATAAGAATAAAGACAGTTGAAGATGCTCAACAAGGTAGAAAAAAATTCCTAAAGATGAAGCTAAACTCCATGCCACGACAGCCCATGTGGGCCAAGGAATACAGTGCCCATAACTGTTTTCATGACCAAGGGCCCTGGGGTGCGAAGCATATGTCCCTGTTAGGTGGTCAGCCAAACGTAAGACCCCAGTGTTTAGTTCCCAAGCATGCATGGTACTCAGTTAATCGACCCACTGAAGGGATGAAAGGCTGAGTCAACCTTGCCCAGCCCGGGGATCGAACCTCGGACCTGTGTCACGGGAGCGTGAAACGCTGCCACTAAGCCATAAAGATGAAAGGTATTACTCTTTATTTCACATGTGAAAAGAAGTTAACATGGAATAAGTAAAATGGGTACAATCCTAAAGGATCTTAAGTTCTTTTAATCGGAAAAAATAACTAAATTTTTTATAAATTATAGAAGAAAGTTCTCGCCGTTTTCGTGGTGAAATTGAATGCCAGTGAGAATACGTATGTAAATTAGCGTATAACGTGGTTGAGACACCGGTCAGTTGAGAGTAGGAATATCAGCTGTTATATAAAAGCAAGTCCACCGCGTACACTCATCAATCGCAGCGAAGAGAAATGAACGCGTCAAAGGAGTTCTTTCGGTGATGCTTGCTTTACGACTTCAAAGTGGGCTTATCAGCTGCTGCATCCAGTCTCCGAATATGTCAAGCGCTTGGGGATAGTGCTGTGAATGAACGTACAGCAAGGCATTGGTTTCTCAAATTCAGGTCGGAAAGATTTGCCCCTCTGTGATGAAGCTACTATCTGGTGGACTAATCAACAAGTGGTTCTTTATGAGCTGCTACCAACGCGCTAAGCGATCGCTATGGACCTGTACTCTCAGCAACTGGAACGTGTGCAACAGCCATTGCACAGAAGAAGCCAGCACTAGTTAATCGCAAGGGTGAACTGTTCTTGCCGTATGTCATGCGGGTGGCCAGGAATGCATTACAGTGATTTGGTGAGAAGACTGTGCCACCCTCTTTACTCACCTGATCTTGCACTATCAGATTACCACCTCTTCCATTCCCTTGACAATCATCTTCGTGGAAAATCCTTCACCAATGAAGCAGGCTTGCGACAAGCATTCACGGATTTCTTTGTGTCCAAACTCCCCGAGTTTTACAGCAAGAGGGTTGCACAACTGGAGACGGATTGGCAGGAAGTGTTGGATGCCAGTAGTGATTACTTAACAATAGGCTACACTTTCTGCAGGTCTTGTTCTTTAGGGTCATTAAAATGGCAAAGACTTTCTTGTTTACCTTGTAGAACAAACAGAGAACATTTCACAAATTAGAGACTCACAATGAATTTAGAAAATTTTCCAAGGAAATACTTTTCAGTAACTTTTTTTATTCTTATTAAATATCATTGATATATTTCAAAATGAAAAAAGGATATGATGTCCAGAAGATTTTTTCTATTCATCATAAAAATGTTTTCTTTTTCAGGAAATATCTGCTTGGAGATTTTAAGAGAGATAAATAGATTAAAATCTATTTTTTTAGCCAAAAGAGTAATAATTTAAATTTGGTGTCTTAAATATGATTGACAGCGAAAACTGATTTTCTTAAAAAATCATCTCATGTACAGAATTGTTAATCTCCTTATTGATTTTTTTCAAAATGATATTCACACATTGTATAGCAGTGGTGGTGCACATTTTCCATGGACGTGCCTAAATTCATAAATTCAAATTCAATAATTTTCTGGTGTGTGCCAAGTCATCATTTAATTTAACCTCGTTTCCTTGGAATATAAGTATAAAATTGCACAGAAATGAATTTACAAAATATGATTTTAAAGTGTCCGTATATTCACTATATACGCACACTTTAAAATCATATTTTGTAAATTCATTTAAGAGAGATTTTACGAGAGTATATGTTCACTAAAAAAAAAAAAATTAATGATTGCTGTTTTTTCACAAATTGAAATTTAACTGAAAATTTAAAATATTTTGTTTTGTATATCCATTTTTTAAGCATAGCTAAATAACAACACACACAAACATTGCTTTTTGTTCCAGAAACAAGTATTTCATGTATCAACGCAGCATTTAAAAATCTTAGTTTCAAAATGATATTTTTTAAGTTTTCTGCATTAGCCGTCCCTTAATTAAGCTATCTAACTATTCGAATTATTTCCTTTTTTAACTCATTCTGAGATGTATTAAAAATACACATTTACTATGTTTTACTTTTGTTATGTATACATTTACTTTTGTTGCATATATATTTACTTTCGTTATGTACCTCCCTTAATCAGGTGTATACTATTAGCTTTAAAAAATGGTACACAAGTTTTTGAATTTCAATAGTTGGATTAAAACAAAATAAATTTTAATTATTGCACAGCGTTGAGCACTTATATTGGTGATAATTACAGTTAATTAAAGGGGCCGTGGTGCATTGCTGGTTAGGTCGTCGTTCTCATTATCGGAAGGTAGTGAGTTCAAATCCCGACTTGACTGAAGAACCGTCACGTTCACTAATAACGGCGGGGAACGTTAAAACTGGGCGTGGTCGCAATTCCTCCAAGTGAAATGATATCTCTGGGGGTGGTAGGCCAAGTATTGGGGGTTTTCTGCATGGTCTTAGCTTCAAAATCACGAAGATTCCACCCGGCTGCTTCTAACTGGTAAATCCCAACCTAGGGCTAGGTACAGGGAAGCATGCTGTTGCAACAACAGTTAAGTCAAGAATTTTCGAAAACATTTTCAGAAGTTTTGCATAGAAAACATCTGATGTGGGAGAACGAGTAAGAGAACCACAAGGGAAAAATCTCTGGCTGTGTGTTTGAAATTCTTGCTCTCTAATGATCAATGACAGTTCCTTGTCTGAAAATTCTTTTTCAATGACAGATTTGCTTGCAGAATTGATTTCCAGTTGTGCAACAGTCTCTAGGAATTAAAATTGGAAAATTACTTTCTCGTTTAAAAAGAAGTTGATTCAAAAACTATTTTTGGTAAAACTTGGATTGCTTTTAGAGCCTGTAGAATCACCATTTTCATATCTCTCCTCTGGCTCCAGCCTAAGCCTTCAAGCCTGTCTGGAAATTCTTTTTCAATGACAGATTTGCTTGCAGAATTGATTTCCAGTTGTGCAACAGTCTCTAGAATTAAAATTGGAAAATTACTTTCTCGTTTAAAAAGAAGTTGATTCAAAAACTATTTTTGGTAAACTTTTTGGTAAAACTTGGATTCCTTTAAGAGCCTGTAGAATCACCATTTTCATATCTCTCCTCTGGCTCCAGCCTAAGCCTTCAAGCCTGTCTGGAAATTCTTTTCTAATGACAGATTTGCATGCAGAATTGATTTCCAGCTGTGCAACAGTTTCTAGAATTAAAATTGGAAAATTACTTTCTCGTTTAAAAAGAAGTTGTTTCAAAAACTATTTTTGGTAAACATTTTGGTAAAACTTGGATTGCTTTAAGAGCCTGTAGAATCACCATTTTCATATCTTTCCTCTGGCTCCAGCCTAAGCCTTCAAGCCTGTCTGGAAATTCTTTTTAATGACAGATTTGCCTGCAGAATTGATTTCCAGTTGTGCAACAGTCTCTAGAATTAAAATTGGAAAATTACTTTCTCGTTTAAAAAGAAGTTGATTTAAAAACTATTTTTGGTAAACTTTTTGGTAAAACTGGGATTGCTTTAAGAACCTGTAGAATCACCATTTTCATATCTCTTCTCTGGCTCCAGCCTAAGCCTTCAAAGGTATGATGTAAGACTTGATAATGCATCTCTAGCATGTTCCATGAAATTATTCTTACTGTTAGCAAGAACTGTTAAACTGAAGGCCAGTTTTTATAAAATAAATCGAAGACAAATGTGCACATTTTAAATCTTGAGTTTTAGTTTAATTAAAATTAATATCAGAACAATACTTATGATTTACATAAATGGGAAATGGATTTCATTAAAGTTCTGAAAAACTGTTATGGCTATTTGGTTTCCAGAATGGTCTCCCACCAGCGTTGTGATCAACCCCTCACTGCTACCTTCACTATGCAAGCCTTTCACCGTGGTGCTTGGGACTTTGGGACTTTCTTCCCTCGCAGCCGAATAGGGTGCTGCAATTCCTTGAGTTTGGGAGGAAGTTTCACGACCCCTTCTCTGAATCCAACCTCTTGTTTTCAAAGATACGCAAAGATTAACTGGGACATAGTGATTCGCTATTGTCTAATAATTCTTTATTTATCAAGAATTTTCAAAATTTCGAAGAATTCGATTTATCATTTTAAGTCCTTCCTATTTTGCAGCAGAAAATGATAACTAACGGTACCACACGCAATCAAATAATAAGACCTAATCTGATTTTATAATTTTGTAGCATTAAGAAGAATTTTGAAAAGTTATCTGAAAAGAAGTGTTTCCAATACTTTAAATTCAACCATATGTAGAAAATACTTAGTCGCACATTTCATACCCCATTAAAAGAATACTCATAACTCACTTATTGCTGTCAGCAGATTTGATTATTTGCAAATAAATATTACTGTAAAAATTTCTTAAACCTTTTTCCCCTTTGAGGCAGTAATTCATTCCTCTGTTAATTGCAATAAGACAGTTGCGAATTAAACAATGTTTTTCACAAATCAAATTTTTCAGAAAAAAATTATTTATTTTCATAGAATGAGCCACTCTCGTAACTATACTTTACTATAGAATTAGGAACTTCAGTAGAAATTCGATAATTTTACGCAGAAACTTTTACAGAAGTTTTCATTTCGAATTTTTTTTTTAGAAATCTCAACTGAATATCACACATTGTGATTTATTTATTTTTAATTTTGCCCATTTTCTTTAATTTTATGTTTTAGTTACATGTTCCTCACATCAAGTTAATGTCGAACAATATTTTATTATTTTAACTGATTTTACGAAGCATTCATCTAAGAAATGAAAGGAATTTGACATTAAGCTGCAATTCGAAAATCAATTTGAATCTGTATTACACTTCGAATTCCAATGTATTATTACTAACAAAAATATTTATTTGTAAACTAAAACTTAGAATGTGAATAAGTATGACGAAAGTTAATTTCTCCAAATATAGACGTTATTTTTATCTATTCTTCGCCGAAAGCTCCAGATTACTTAACAAGCCATTGCGATATGCATATTAAAGGTGAAAACAACAACATTAACAGAAAGTGCACATGGAATAAGAAATGTTAATGAACTCTGACATATCGTTGAAACCAGTAGTGTTAACAAACGAACGTTCGCCGTAAGAAATTATTCCCTTTCTTTGATAGATTCGTCACAACGTTTGCATGAGAGGAGGGATGGCAAGTGAACGGAGGAAGAAAAAACTGGCTTATCAACTTTTTCATTTTTCTTAAAGAAATAACTGTTCATCGGCACATTTTCCAATCCAGATACTTTTTTTAAAAATTTTATTTGCTTTTTTCAGCTTATATATATTTTTTTCACTTTACATTATATTTGACTACAAACAATAAAAAGTGACTGTAATTATGCTTTAATAAAAACAATAGTGTCCAACGTTTTATGTAGTGAATGCCAATTTCACGAGCGAATTCTATGGAATAATTTTTTTTTGATTATCTCTAGCGATGGACAAAACAATAATCCTTCGCTACAAACAAAAAAGGATACCCCACCAAACTTTCAATAAATTTTTTATTTCACTTATGAATTTTATTAAAAAAAGTAAACGCATTTTTTCAAGAAAAAGCATTATAAAGTGGTGCACAAAAAATTATTTATTTAAAAATTATTCTGGGTGCTGTGACCTTAATGCATTGCTAATCACAATTAACTTCTGCCAACCAACTTGTCTAGTGGTCTGCGTGCCTGACTACGGATAAGAAGGTCCTGGATTCGAATCCCGGTTCGGGCATGGATGTACTTTCTCTATCTATCCTGTCTTTGTCCTTTCCTTGTATAAACGAGGTGTGATGGTTGCCTACCCTATAAACGGGTACCTATGGCATGTGTGTAGAGCAAAGTCATACTTTCACCTTCATGGTGCTCTGATTAAAACGAAAAACGCTCCCAATCGACTTAATTCGCATAGCATAGCGAGCTTGGCTTGTCCAAGTGTCATTAATAAACAACAACAACAAATTAACTTTTCTATTGTTCCAGTATCTTTTACAAAGATTTCCAAGAAATTAGGTTGGTACACGGGTCAGTAGAATATAAAACTACACATTCATGGTCATGTGATCGGTGAAATCTAAAATATTACAAGATGGGATGCCTGTTAAGATGTAAACTATTTTATATAAAACTACATAATTTACTATTAAATGTATATGCATTAATTATTTTAACAATTATTAACTGTATTGTGTAAGATGCGTAAACGTATATAAAAGTTGTAATTGTAAATTAAAAAAATTTTTAATGGTGTATTATTTATAAACAGAAAAAATGTACACGTAATTAAATAAGTTAATTTTCCAAATGTGTATAGTTCGGTTATGCTGTCATTCTATTGTATCTCCTCCTCCAACTGCGACCTCATTCCCATTGGAACACTTCGTCCGAACTCCAAAAATCTTTCCTCAAAATTAGTAACAGGTTCTTTTCAGTTGGATATCAAGTATTGCCAAAAACATTTACAAAATTTGCTTACAAATGAAAGGAAATAAGTAATTACGCTTGCGTACTTGTAACGCAATTTTCTCAAAATATATTGGCTCACATACGTATTTTATCTTACAAAAAAATCATTAGTTAATTTTTTTGTACGGGAATGATGATTTCTTTTTTTATTAAGACCTAAATGAGAAATTCGATTGCATGCAAATTCTTTTAGTTTTAAGTATCAATTACTGCATATTCACTTAATCCAACAAAAAAGTATCTAATTAAGGAAAATGTGTAAATTTATGACTGTTTTAAATTGATTCATTGAAGAAAAAGTTAGATTCCACAATAATTCGTCCAAGAAAAAAAAAACATTTTTCTCTATCTTAAAAATTTTCACATTGAAGAAAATAATAGGAAAATGTTTGGTTTGTTTGATTTCAATTTATAAAAGTTTGATTGTTATTGAAAACGTTTTTGATCTATTACAATGCGGGAATGTAATAAATAAAGTAAAAATGTTTTTTATTTTAAAACATTTAGAAATATTAAAGCGCTTAAGAGTTCTTCAAATGAGACGCTAATTAAAGGGAAAATAATAATGAATTTCAAATCGTGGTAGAATTCCTAATTGCTAAATAATAACACATATTTTTTGACGAAATGGGTAGTAATTTTTTTATAAGATATGTTACATTTGCAAAATTCTTTTTCCCGTAAAGTTTCAAGCAAGGAACAACAATTTAAATGAACAATAGAAAATGTTCATAACAACAGTTCAAAAATGAACAACAGTAAACAAAATGTCTAACGTGTATGTATATACAACGTTAGATGAACAATTATGTTTTGCGGAATTACGATTTAGAATAATTTCATTTCTTTGTGTTGTTCAAAAGTTTGATATTTTTAATGAATTAAAAAAAATTTGGGCTACGGTAAGGAACAAAACTATACACACATAAGATTATAATCTAAAAATCTCATTCAGAAGAACTTTTTTCATGCCCTGTTGCTTAAAAAAATGGCAGAAACATTGTTTAAAATTAAAAAAAAATTATTTAAAACATATTTATAGAAAAAATTCATTTCTGAGAAAAAAATGAAATAATAAATTATTTTACTTTGTTCTGTTCTAAACGTTTACACAAAAATATCAACATCATCTGAAAATAACTGGATTTACTATCCTTATAATTAAAAAGGAATAACTATTCTCAAGATTTATTCTAGCAAAATATTCTTCATTGCTTTTAAGCAGAAAAATAAATATGCATCAAATTGTAACTAAATTTCAAATATGTTTCTTCTTGTAAAGACAGAACTTGCAGAACTGAAAACATGCATTGGACAGAGCAAAGTCGAACTGCCCAGGCTGCAAAGCTAATGCTAATGAACAGAAGATGTCAACATCGAGACTCAGAAACGTCTCGAGTCCAAACGTGATAGAAAGGGGAGGGGGAATGATGCCTATGTTACTAGAGAAGACCTGTAACCGTCCCATTGGGACTCATTCATATTGACCAGGGGTGGTCACCTACGGCTCGCGAGCCACATTCGTCTCTTTGAAGGATTATTTGTGGCTCTAGATAAATATACCCGAGTTCCCTTTTCCTCTTTTTGTGTTTTTATAAATTAAAAAAAAATTACTATCATTACTTATGTGTTTCAAAGTGTCTTATAAATTATTGACAACCAATATGAAATACACAGTGTAACCAATTTCATTGATGCCCAAGTGAATAAGGACTCAACGAAAACCGTGAGAACGGAGATAAACAGCCAGGTAATCGTCCACTGATTCCAGACCGATTTTGAATTTGTAAACTTTCATTGTGCAACGGACAGTTGACATTGTGCTCTAAAAGAAACACTTTGCTTGACTCTTACTACGGACATATTTTGTAATCTGTAAATTTTGGTAAGAGCTCACTATAATTTGTTTTATAGTACGTTGTTGTTACTAATGACACTTGGACAAGCCAAGCTCGCTATGCCTTGGCTATGCGAATTTAAGTCAATTGGGAGCGTCTTTCGTTTTAATCAGAGCCCCATGAAGGTGAAAATACGACTACACACTTGCCATAGGTACCCGTTTATAGGGTAGGCAACCATTCACACCTCATTCATACAAGGAAAGAACAAAGACAGGATAGATAGAGAGAGAGAAATTACATCCATGCCCGAACCGGAATTCGAACCCAGGACCTCCTTATCTGCTGTCAGGCACGCTGACCACTAGACAAGTTGGGCGGCTTCATAGTATGTAACACGTGTTGTTAGTGTTTATGTAACACAAAACTTTTATTTTCTAAATTTCTTTACTTATTTCTAGATATTTTAAAAATATGACGACAGAGAACGAAAATAAAAAAAAAAAAATACGAGCAAGAGAGAAAATTTTTATTAATTAGTGGGAGGATAATTAGTTTTTTATTGACAGAGTAATTGAAAAGCATTATGTGTTATTTGTAATTTTACTGTCAAAAATCAATAAGTTAGCAATATTCGACGACATTATGAAATCAACCTTCCTCACTTTTTTAATCAATATCCATCACATTTCAAATTAAGATCAGATAAACTTGTTTCTTTGAAATCAAATTTAAATAAACAGCAGTCGATTTTATTGATCCTTAGCAATCAAGCTAATAATGTGGTTAAAGCCTGGAATATAGCTCGTGCAAAACGACTGTATTAGGATAGCCCGTATAGAGAAAATTTATAAATAAAAACTCGGAAGATATATGCTTACAGTTTTAGATCCAAATAACGCAGCATTGCACAAATTTGTTTCTCAAATTCTCATCTCGAGTCACACAACCGAACGATGGCTAGCTGCAATTAATGCATCTCTTGAGTATAATTTAAAGAATGGTTTGAGGAACTGTATTGCTTTCAGTTTAGTCCTTGACGAATCAATAGATATCACAGATATTCCGTATGGCAGTTTTCATACTTTTTGTTTCACCTGATTTCGTTGTTAAAGCAGAATTATTAAATTTAGTAGCACTTCAAGAGTCAAACAGCGGTATCGATATTTAAAATGTGTTAGATTCTATGATGAAAACTTTTGATGTGCCTCTTAATAAACTTGTAAGCTTGTTATTGAGCTTTTAAGAAATGATTCTCAAATTCCACAATTCATACCAATTCACTACATAATTCACCAAGAACATCTCGTTACAAAATATTTAAAATATCCTGATGTTATGAAAAAAATACTTACACATTGTAAATTGCATTCGCACCATGCACAAAATCACCGACAATTCAAAATTTTCTTTGAAGAACTGAAGGACGAAGAGAACTTCTAGAATACATTAATTTCTTTTGCATTGTTAGATTATTATTTAACTACAACGAATTAAATAGACTTAGTGATTTTTTTATTCGATAACTACATTTCTAAAAGAAAATAATAACTTATTCAGAATTAGACGATGACGCGTGGTTAGAAGACTTAATGTTTTTGACTGATGTCATGGAGCATTTGCAAACACTGAATTCCCAATTGGAGGGGAAAGAGGAAATAATATCTGACATCTCACAGTGTATATTTAGTTTTCAAACTAAATTGCAAGTTTTTCAAAAAACATTAAAAATAAAATATTTTGTCATTTTCCTCTAATTAAAGAAATTTGCTCCAATATTAAGCAATAAAAACTCAAAGAGTGTATAAAAAAGGTAGAAGGAATATTGACAAAAAATTCCAAAATAGATTTCAAGACTTGAAACATTTTAATTTGTCTCTTGATTTTTTTCTAAATTCATTTGATTCAAGGTAAGTTTTTCATTTTCAATATAATTCTCTGACCCATAAAGCATCTGGAGGATTAGAATGAATAGAGATGCACGAAAATCAAGCTCTACCATTAAAATAAAAGTAGATATCGATTACTGAATTTTAGAAACTTGTACCACAATCGGAGTATCCTGAATTAAAAAAGGCTGCTTGTCGAATATTTCAATATTCGGAACCAAGTACTAATATGAATCATTATATTCCACTTTAAAATTAGTGAAATCCAAACACAGATCAGTATTAACTAAGGAACATCTTAAAGAATTACTGAGATTCACTGTCATCAACTATTCACCAAATTTGAAAGCATTGTCAAGAGAAATAAAATAATTTTTTTAATTTTTAATATTTAAATTAAAGCACATATTTTGTATTTTTATTTATGCGTTTTCAATAAATATATTTCTGTAAAAAAATTTAATACCTTTTTTGCATATCTTTAAAAATATTTAATGGTGGTTCGCAAAAAATTTCAGATTTTGAAAAATGGCTCGGACTATTAAAGAGCTTGGCCATCCCTGATATAGACGTCTAACAGAAGATTTCTCATCATATGAATTATGTCCCGCACCTGCCGAGGATCTACTGGTAAAAGACTACTGTGTCTTTTAAAACCGGACCTATGCAGCAGCATCAGAAGGGGACATTCCGCTTGTCAGGTTCCCAGGCGTAGTTGTTTGACAGCTGTAAAACAAATAAGTTGTTCGAAAAGATTTAAAATTTAGTTTTCCATGGACGATGCCCCCCTACACTATAGATACCTTTATAATCATTATTAGGTTTTTTTATTTGCTTCTAACGATTGCTGCCTAGAAAACTGGTGGTATTGTATTACCCTATTTTTTATTTCCATATTTTTACAACTAGGTACATATAATATTAGGAATCAATTTGTTGACATTATTGTTATTTATCCACCGGTAATATTGTGAGTTAAAACGAACTATTCAGTACTAATTAAAAAGAGAGATTATAACATCTTTTTAAGTTAAATACCTTTTAAAATTTTGAAACAAATCATTTTTTACCATTACGAATTTTTTAATTCAAATGTGATAAAAATATGTATTTCTATACATGGTAAAATTTCTCTTAATCGACACTGCGTGTTTCAAAATTACCTTATTAGCTTATGAAGTAGAAATAACTTAATCCCTCTAACTACCGCAAGCATTACGATATTTTCAATAAAAAGTTAATTATTTAGTATATTATGTTTTTATTATGAAACACTTAATGAAGTATAAAATAAATTTGTAATCAAACGAAAAGCCTCTAAGAAGTTAATTAAAAAATGAAAAGGTTTAATTACATCGTCTGCTCTTTTTCAATCATTATGTCCCAAAATCTCCCCTTTTAGCTTCTCCCTTATTCACCAATACATATCTCGAATAGGATTTTGGATAGTTCTGCTAATATGAATAATACCAGAGTCCTGATTAAATCATATGAATGAGATTCGAAGATAGATTAATTCAATAATGTGTCAAATTATTCTAAATATGGTGAATAAAGATTATTTTTTGATATGTTCTGGCGGATAATGTTAACATGTATAGTAAGAAAAATATTTCAGTCCTACATTCAAGATAAAGACAATATATCCACACAGATGAGTTTAAACAAAACTCGTGACCATTTAATTTCCCCAATGAATATAAGTATTCTTTTCTCAATTTTCTAGCAAAAAAATTGCTAGTTTTAGATGTATAGTTTGAATAAAATAAGAATAGAAATAGAATAATAGAAAATAAAGAACAAATAAATAAGCATCTCTTGATTTCCTCCTTCAAGGAGTCAAATGAAGCGGCTCTTACACTTGGAACTAGACGGGAACAAATACCACATTTTCCTGGTCTCCCTTCGAAGCGAATCTTTGACAAGAGTGGACACCACGCAAGGAAAGAATAATCGATGGTCTGGCTAAATTTTTTTGCATCTCTTTAATTGAAAAATTTAGTCAGGAATGTTTTTAGTCATTTTATGTAAACTTTTTACATGAAAATTTTCTACAGAATCTATAACATACAATTTGTTTCAGAAAATGTCATTATTGGATGCGGTTACTAACAAAACTGTAAAAAAATATCAAACGCATGCTTAATTACATTACATACATACGTCGAAAAACTAAAAAATCACAAAAAACCATTTATTTTGGTATTTTAAGGGGTGAAAGAATTTGGTAAAATTATTTGTGAACAGAAATCATTTGAAAAGAAGATATAAAGAGCTTGAGAAATGTTTTAGAAATTGAAAAATGTAGCTAAGTAAACATATATATACATATATATTCAAGTATTGTATATATATATATATATATATATATATCAGGTAAAAAATAAGCAATAAATTTATATATTTCCAAGAAAAATCTAAATTATCATTTAAGAACTAAAAAATAATATAACTATTTAAAAAATTAGCACTAAAGATAATTTATTGTGTTAACAAATGATTAATTCTATTTTGTTTCATTCTAAAATTATTTTCGAAAGTACCTTAAAAATTTTGATATGCCATCTAAATTTTTCCTTCGTCAAGAAGTTAAGGCAGCGATTGAGAAGCCTGGTTTTGAATAAAATATATTCTTTTTCGATGATTAATTGATTCTCTCAAAAATAAAAATGCCTTCTTCATAAGGTGAGTGATATTATGACGGATGATTTTCACTTGCAGGTTGAGTAGAAGAAAAGAATCAATTGGCGTTCTTCAACTTGACAACTGACAATATTTTATTAGGCATCACTTTTCATATGCCGTTTTTTCCATTCTCACCGCCTTCTTATCATGCTTGTTTTCACATTTAATGGGAGTGTGTTGTTTTTTAGTGGTCTTTTGAAATGGCGATTTGTGATAGATTCCAATAAATATGTCACATTTCTTTTGCTTTAATATCACAATTTTTGAATAGTTACATCATAAATTTTTCGAATAGAAATTTTGAAGTACAAATGTTCCAAGAAAGGAATATATTTTCTGTTGATCTTCTTTAATATCACTAAGGAATTAAGGAAAAATAACCTTGATAATTAATCTAAGCACTTAAAATCCTTTCAAGAAAACATATAATGAACAAAAAAATAAAAAATCCCCTTTTTGTAAGCAGAAAATACACACATACAAAAAAGTTATAAGAAAATATATTTTATAAGACACAAATAATATAAAATCTCTTTCCTTACACATACATTCATTAACATTTTGTAAAACACAGATAACAAACAAAATTTCCTGAGTATATAGTTAAACATATAAATTCATTTATCTTTTGTAATAAGATTGAAGCTGTGCCCGCCCTGTCTAGTGGTCAGAGTGCCTGACTACGGATAGGGAGGTCCTGGGTTCGAATCCCGGTTCGGGCATGGATGTACTTTATCTCTCCTGTCTTTGTTCCTTCCTTGTATGAATGAGGTGTGAATGGTTGCCTACCCTATAAACGGGTCCCTATGGCATGTGTGAACTGAGGAAGTCGGACTCCACACCAAACTATGGTTCAGTTGGAAAAGTGGAGCAGCGCACCCCATATTGCCAGCCTAGCTGACACACGACAACAACAATAAGATTGAAAAATATAAACATTAATCATTTAATTTTATTCCCAGACTTTTAAACTTAAGAAAAAACTAAAACTTTAAACTAAATAATTTATTGATTTTTAGTGTGAAAAACTGATGTAAGACTATTACAAGTGAAAATTTTAATTTACAAGGATTCATTATTAAGTGAAATTAACTTTTAAATTTCCCTGAAAATTTTGATCTAACTCTAATAGTAATTGAAATATAATTTTCCTTATTTTATCTTCTTTATTTAGAAAAAAATGTCCCAAATTTATATTTTACTTATTTAACTTTCTTTGATGAACAGTATTCAGAATTAAAATTAACAGTGAAATCATTTGTAAAAATTGAATGAATAGTCTCATGTGTCAGGTCTTTATCTGTATAAGCAAGCAATTAAAATTTCAGATAAAAATATCAAGCGAAATGTTTTTAGAACTTTGTTACATGCATATGAAGAAAGCAATGTATGTTGTAATGATGACAAACTGTGTCCATTAAAATTCTAAAACAGTTCTGATCACAAATATTCTCCTAAATTAGCCAGAAATATAGGTTATCCTATTTGATGTAATTGATTAAGGAACCTTGTTGATTAAGGACGTATTTCAAATATTTTCAGGTACTTTGGACACCTCTGGTTTTCTCTTGTTGAGCATTGTCTTATTGGAAATTTCTTATTAGCTAAGCCTTATCTTTTTGAAAAATAGCTCCCGTTGAAAACAAAATATATGGCCATAAAATGATTTGATTTGATGACTGAGCAACAATTTTCTTTGAATTACTACAAGGGCTAATCGAAAATCAAAATAAATGCATTTTCACAACAATATTCTGGAAGATGATATGGAAGATAAGATTGCAGCGGGATTGAAAAAAGTTTTGGTTTGATTTTTTTTCTCACTTAACGGTTATTTTTTCCCCTGAGGTCTAATTAAACCAACAAAATAGCATCATCAGAGTGTAAATTGAATCAGTATTCATCGCTATAGGTAACTGAATCTCATTAAATTGTTATCACATCTTTAACGAGGAAAGTGCCTGTGCTTGGAATCTAAATAAATGATCAACGCTTTTCCGAAGAAGCCATGCACTGTTTGTTCTCGTTTGAGATTTTTTCTGTAGTACCCCATGTATTTTGACACTCTCATTGTCATCCCCAGTTTCAACCTGTTATTTGAGTATCTTGTATATTTGATCAATAGAAAGATATTCCTGAAGCCAGAGGAATGCCTCAAGATTTCAGTGAACGCTATAGGCCCCTTTTTACAGAATGAAGTTCATTAAACATTTACATACAGCATGGGATAACAAAATTTTAAGGTCACCATTTCATTAGTTAACTTTTCATATTTAACATTTCAACGTACATTTGCCAGTATACATGAATCTTCACATAGTTTGATCTTAGTTTTGCAATTTCACAAGGAAGAAATGGATATTTATTTTATTATTGATTTTGTATGAATTAACGGGTTGTCTTAGCCACAGATATATTGTTATTAACAAAAAATAGAATATTTTTAACAAAACAATATAGCACATAATTAAATATTTTGTTCCTTATTGTGGAATGCATTGTATTTTAGATACAATATTTTGTATACTGTAAATTGATTAAAGAGTGAAAATACACATTGAATATTTATAAAGAACTATGAACTTGTTTTCCAAACTGCTTTTCTTTCGTTTATTCATTATTTTCTGCTTTCTTTTGGAGACCATTTTACCTATTTAAAACCTTTCACATCAAAGGTATTCCACAAAACTACATTATCCACGTTAAAATTTAGTCTACCATACATTAAAAAGTTTTGTTGAACGTAATTTAAATTCAAAATTTATATTGAAACAAGAAATTCACTACGGTAAAATTAGTCTAATTAAATAATAAAGTCTGAATATATTACTCTAGAATTTCTAAAAAGCCACTTTTATCAGTTTTCTAAGCTGGAACTGTCAATTTTAAAACCAACTAAATATTTCATTCACAGTTGCTTAACGTAAAAGAAGGCTTTGGTGGCATTATTTCACTCCAGCAGTAAAGTTCCAATTGATTTCATTCCCAGATAAAGGTATCCAAGGGACAGTATCACCTGCTATCTGGAAGAGAGTTTTGTCCAGGAAATACCTTGGCAAAGGAGTGGTGTGGCAATTTCCACAAACAGTACGTGGAAATTGGAATGGCTTTTCTCGTTGCCAGCTGAAGGTTATATATATATATATATATATATATATATATATATATATATATATATATATATATATATATATATATATATATATATATAAAGCTTGAGTTTTCCATTCAATTTTAATGATTGCTGCTCATTTTAGTATAGCGCATTTCTTCACTAAAAGTTCTACGGTATTTGTACGAGTTTTAATATGCATGTTATATAATAATGGCATCAAATCTTTTTAATCTCATTTTATTTGCGCTCAATTTTTAACGTCACATTTGTGCTATCTGCTCATGGAATTATAAAAATTCAAGAAGTACAGTAGAAAAGAAGTGTTTTAAATATTTTTAGTAATCTAACTTACATGACCCAATAATTTTTCGTATTAATAATATGCTGTCTGTGAGATTCTCAGAATATTAATAACGATACACAAATATATAAAAGTAATGTGTTAGTCTAAAATAAACCATCAAATAATGGCATAAATATTTGTTATACGAAACACTTGAAATGTAATTTAATTTTTAATAGTCTAATGGAACTTTATTAGCAATCAATTTTTAGTATTAGATGTGGATTCCATCTACCATTTTAATAGCCTTACTTTTGAAAAAAGAAAATTATATATATTAGGATGTTCGGAACGTTATTTCATTTTTTATAAAAATAAAAAACGTATAGCGAATGAAAATTCAATTGAATTATATATTTTCAATTCTAGTTCAATAACTTTTTCCCACTCTTTTTGGTAGTATCATGAATCCACACTCTCAAAATGGTTGTTTTTTACAAGCGAAAAACTGATCCAGGTGCGAAAAACGAAATTACTTTCCGAACAACCCAATATAGATATATATATGTATACCAAGTGTATGCAAATGAAATGAGACGATTATTGATTGTTTTTAAAAATAACACAATAAATTTGCGAAAACTGTTAATATTTCTTTATTCGAAATAATATATATCGCTAGCTACACTTTTTCCCTCTTTCGGGTGATTTGTTAATACCACGTCAAAAAAATAATCTGTCTTTTGAGGTCAGCCAGTCATCAAGCCAAAATTTAGCGTTTTCGTAAGAAGTGAAGCGCTGGTCAGCCAATGCGTGTCTCAATGATGCAAATAGGTGGTAATCGGAAGGAGTCAAGTCTGGCGAAAATGCCGCATGCGTTAAGGGCTCACAGACGAGTGCCTGAAAGATGTCCTTGGTCGGTTTAGAACGGTGATTAGGTGCATTGTCATCAAGGAAAATCACTTTGTGCTGCCGTTTCTTGTTTTGCTCCCTTTTTTCGAGTCTAGCATTGTTCAAATCAAGTAATTGTTGCTTGTAGCGATCACTGTTAACGGTTTCGCCGTGTTTGAGAAGCTCATAATAGATTGGCCCCTTTTGATCCCAGAAAATACACAGCATTGTCTTGTGGCCGAAGCGATTCGGCCTTGCGGTCGATTTGGATGGTTGTCCGGGGTCAACATATGATCGATTACGCTTGGGATTCTCAAAATAAATACATTTTTCATCGCCAGTCACAATACAATGGAGATATGACTTCCGTTTGTAACGGGCAAGCAACATTTCGCACACAATTTTTCGGTTTTTCTGCTGACGGTCCATTAGCTCATGTAGTACCCATCTACCGTCTTTTCTTATCTTGTCCATTGCTTTGAGACGACGGGAAACAGTGCTCTGGTCAACATTCACTTGTTCTGCAAGATTTTCTTATGTTTGGCCATCATCTTCATTAATTCTTGCAATTCAAATTTTTTTGCTGGTCTGCCATGCTCCTAGTTTCTCACCTTGAAACCACCATTTTGAAACTTTAGAAACCACCTGTAGCACTGTACAAGGCTCAGAGCATTGCCACCGTATGCTTCTACAAGCATTTGATGCGATTCGGCAGCATTTTTCTTCAGATGGTAACAAAAAACTAATACTGTCCGTGAATCGTTGTCGGAAGGCATAAAATTCGACATTTTCATCATAGTGAAAAAAACACAATGTTCGCTGAAACTCGTCCAAATGTAAACTACACGTGAGTATTAAAGGTCAAACTATAAAAAAATCACGTGTCATTGTTTCGTAATGTTTGCATATAATCGTGGGGACATCTATTAGCAATCGTCTCATTAGATATGCATACACCTGGTATATATAATAGATAGATAGATAGATACCAGTTTCTTTAAATTTTTAAACTAGTTTTTTTAAATAAAGGGATAATTTATATATATATATATATATATATATATATATATATATATATATATATATATATATATATATATATATATATATATATATATATTAATGACGTCAGCTATGACAATATTAATATAAATCAGTTCAATATCTGATTATTAGTTATTACTAATTGAATTTTTAGAAAACTAATTGCTGTCTAAGTATTGTTATCATTAGAAATTCATCCGTGCAAATTCTATAAATTTCCAAATGTTAATAATAGTTCAACTTTACTTATTTATGAAAAAAATTACCGATCAAATAACAGTAAGGATATGAAATTAAGAAGCTAACTTAGATAATATATCATTACTATTGAATAGTTTTATCTGTTCCTCGGGTCTCCCATTTCAGACTAAATCATTTTGCCAAAAGATATAATTTGTAAGCTATTTCACAAGTTTTGCGAGTCATTATGGCAGGAAGACACGCTGATTTTTATTGATGCTACTAAACACAGGGATCAAATGTGGGTATTTCAATAGTTAATTTTACAAGTAGTGTTTGAATAACAGGAAAATTAGTTCCATAAACTCCATCTTCTCAGCCGAGGCTATAGCACTACTTATTACAGTCTCTAAAATCTTCGCTGGACCAAAAAAAAATGTCATTTTAACAGATTCTTTTTCTTGCATCTCTGCTCTTTCTGTTTTTTCCAAGACATCACCGACTATAAGTTAATATGCTGTATTATCCCTTACTCCTGAAGATCTGGAACAACACATCAGGGAACTTTTCTGTAAGGAAAGACTCAATCAATGGAAAAATTGTAAACATGCTAAAGCGTTCACTCATTCCACATCTATTCACAAAAATCATAGGCTATTAACGAAATCCCGAATAGGAGACGAATGGCTCACCAGAGCTAGAACAAGATCTTTCCCTACCAATTCGGTTCTATTTAAGTTTAATCCCTGACATACAGATTGCTGTCAATGAGGTGAATCTAAAACCATAGAACATATTTTCCTAAACTGTCCTTTATACGAACATCTGAGGAACCAATTACGAAAAATATTAGGAATAGGAGCATTATCATTCTCTTGGATTGACTGATTGGGAAATTAAAATTCTTGCTTGCGGTGAATTTCTGTGACTATTTAAAAGATTTTAATCTTAATGACATAAAAAGTGAAATTTGTAATGTCTAAAAACTTTGAACTGTCCTCTATCACAAATATTGTTGATCCGAATTATCTGCTCATACCAAGACTTATCTCTTAGTGTTCCCCGATTAATTAAAAGACGTCAATGAACTGTTTTTAAATAATGATATTCAATTCAATAAATATTATCTCCAGATATCTTCTTCAATGTGAGCTACAAGCATCATAGCATAAAGCTCTTAAAGTGTCCGCCATAACCTACTTACCATGAATAGTTTAATTAAGAAAATTTGTAATAGTTATAAAAGATTTTTGTCAATAAATTTTTGTTAATTGTTTTTTTTTTCAAAAAGTTTTTCGCAAAGATAATAATGTAATTCTTTATTATAGTTACGACAAGATAATAACCATCCGAAGACTATTTCATGCTTCTTCTCAGAAGCTCTAAACTGTGACCGTGCTATCTCCACAACCATGGCTATATTGAGGACTAAACACCTCAAATATCTCCCGGTGGTCATAATGACTCACTGCACAGACTCTGCTGACCCTCTTTGACTGCCCTGCCATCTTCAGGATATATTCTCCGCATCAACTACACTATTCGTCGCAAGTTGTAGATGTGGATGAATTTGATTCCACTGCACTACTTTACTGGACAAGACAACAGTTTCAACAAGCTGATTAAAGAAACTTCTTCCGTGCTTATTTTTTTATTTACAGCTGCTTCAATGATCAGTTTATTGATTGCTTGCTATAAAAATTATTGAACAGATTTCCCAGCAATTTATTTATTGTCTCTTATGAAATTTGCCCTTTAAATATTCTCTTGAAAATAAAAACAAACTTCTGTGGTAAATATGTGAGAAAAAAAGTCATAAAATATAGCAAAAATTAAAAAAATAATCCAGAAAAAAGCATTTCTTAAAATTTTATTCTATTCAAAACATTTTTTGAATCAAATGCTGAAATGATTAACGGTTAACGAATGCCTTGTTGCTAAGAGTTCATGAATTCGATATACATCTCGAACAAGGATGTGTGTGGTATTGAACTTTCTGTTGAATTATCTCTTCAGAGCCAAAAATGACAGAAGAATGGCAAAAATCTAATAAATAATTCAAAAAAGATAAAACATGAGACAGAAATATTTTATTATATTGTAAATCATGTGTTCCCAAACTTTTTCCTCATAGACCATTTTCAAAATTTTACTATTTTTAGTAGATAACCGGCTGCTACATTTCTACTGTTGTGTGTATTCCCAAAATACCTAAAAATATCACCCTAAATTGGAGGTGTTAAGAAGAAAAAAAAGTAGCACATTTTCTTGTGTCCTATTTATTAAAATAATACTTGTGGTTATACAAAATTATAAACATTTTTTATTACAATCAACAATTAACTCTGAAATGTAAATCAACAATAAAAAATAGTCATACTTTTAATGAAACGGATGTACTTGATGAATTGACAGCAAATTATCAATATTTAGCTTCAGTTTTGTAAGAAGTAATCTCAAATCTCCCTGTTCTGTGATGCTCAATCTGTTTTTTTTTTTTTTTTTTTTTTTTTTTTTTGTTAATAGGTTGATAACGGCACTAAAACTTCTTTTGGCAAGACATGACGAGGGAAACGATAGCAAAAATTTTCTGGCAATTTCCCACAGCCCAGGGTATTTTTCGGGAATTTTTGCCTGCAGCCAAAATGTCTGATAGCCTTTTTTAAATTTCCCCTTCAGTTCGTCGTTGGTGCTGAGCTCAAGCACCTCCTCTTGTAATACCACATTCGCCTCTTCCGGTTCATCAAATGGGGTTATGATCCATGATGGTATTTCTACCGTCAGAACATCTTCAAATCTATTTTTTTGAAGTCATCATGCAGGGTATTTAAATGTTGAGCGTAGGTCTGAATATCCTCATTAAGATATTCTATCTGTGACAAACGCAGAAACTGGGAGAATTCACGCCTAATGTAGATTGCAAGCACAGCGCAAGTCGCATTTAATCCCTTTGCAGGTCTTAACAAGCATCTCGGACGAGCGAGCGCACGAGCGGCACTTTGCGAATCTCGACATGTGGTTTACACTTGTACAATTATCTATTGTTCTATTTAATTCTGTGTTTGGACTGAGTCTCGAATATTGCTGAATATATTACTCTCGAATACTACCTAGTGAATGATGCTATCTGCCTACGTTGATAGGTAAATCGAAGCCAAAAATTTTGTTCTTTATTACGAAAACGAGAAAAATTTTCGTGAACCACCACTTACAACTTGTGAACCCCTGTTTTCTTTTCATGTCTATATGGACCCCCGTGTGGTCTCCTATGGACTCCTGGGGGTTCATCAGGGCCACTTTGGGAACCTATGTTGTAAATAATTATATGAAATCTGTAAAATAAATTTAAATTCAAATCAAAATGACGATATTATGCCAAATAATTTTGATTCTTTATAACCTATAAACGGCATCCAGATTCGAACCCATTGTTGAGTGCGCTTCTCATTGAGAGGCATCACGAAGACTGTGATCTATTGGCCCTCTCATATATCACTCACCCTAATTAGACCTGGATCTAGAGTTTAAAGTGTATTCTGAACTACTAAAAATATCCTAGCCCAACATGGGATTCGAGCCCATGAACAGCTGAAGTGAAGGCAAGAGAGTGAACTTTCCAATTATTAGATCAGCTTCCTGTGTTCAAGATAGCCTATCTCATTTTGAAAAGCCTTGGAAAAGAAAAGCCTAAAAAATTATCTTTTTCCTTAAAGATGTAAAAAGTAATTTAAAAAGGAGGAGAAAAAATTGTTTGCCAAAGTATAATTATAGCATCTGAATAGCAACAGATTGTTCAAAGGAAAAGACAATGAAAAAAACAGTAACTGAAATATTGGTTGATAAGCTGGCAGTTTATGCTGCTGCAAACACAGTCAGCAAACAGCAGTTTTAATGAACAACAGGGTTCATTAACTGACGACAACAGTTATATTGGCGTAACTACAGTGACCAATCATGTGTGTGATACATTTTTTTAAAATTAAAAGCAAGTGTTTCACCAAAGCAATGTGTGCTTAAAGAAATTCTTTCCTCAAAAATGAATTAAGTACACTAAGGAATAAGGAAAAAGTATTTTTTTCTAAAAATTTCTCTAATTTAAGTATTATAAGATTTTTTGAAATGAAAATCGCTAATCAATATAAAATTTAAAACTTGCACTTGAGACAAAAACTATGAGTCTGAAATTTTTTTTCTTTCATCTGCAACTGTAGAATTTTCATCATTAGTTATTTTTCTTCGACTAAAAATCTAAAATAAAAATGTATGAATCAACCGTTTCTCACATTGGGACTATTTAATTTTTGTACCAGTCTGTGATTTGCTATTTTCCTATATTCATGAAAGTAAATTTACAAAAAAAATTACTTTTTTTCAAAACTATATTTCTGATTGTGAGTAAAAATTAATAACCGCATTAGCATACAAAAAATATTACAATCAATTGTTGAAATCAAAAAATCCTGCGCGCGAAGGAAGATCACAGCTGTCTTCCTGAAGTGAAGAGTCTAAAACAGTAATATTGGGATCTTTATATTCCCAAAACAGTGATACTGGGATCCTTATATTCCCAAAACAGTAATATTGGGATCTTTATATTCACAAAACAGTAATACTGGGATCTTTATATTCCCAAAACAGTAATATTGGGATCTTTATATTCCCAAAACAGTAATACTGGGATCTTTATATTCCCAAAACAGTAATATTGGGATCTTTATATTCCCAAAACAGTAATACTGGGATCTTTATATTCCCAAAACAGTAATATTGGGATCTTTATATTCCCAAAACAGTAATATTGGTATCTTTATATTCCCAAAACAGTAATATTGGGATCTTTATATTGTCCCAATCTTCATTCCAGCCTAACTCTAGTGAGTTTGGGGTAAAATGGACTTTCACAATGCCTAACAAGAATTGTCCCTAGAGGGTTGTATCTCGGAGGCTTTTCAAGAAAGCATCTCATTTTCTCAAGCGCATAAAATTTTGAATTTAAGTAATATCCCCATGGATATTATCGTCAATAAAAAATAATCATTCATAATTATTTTATATAATTTTAATATCCTTCTTATATTCTTTTAAAGTTTAATTTTGAAAAATAATCATTTAAAAGAAACACACAATTTTAATTTTTAGTAACCTCTACAAGGATTCAAAAATGAACAATAATCACATGAATAAGCAATTTTATTTTGAAAAATGATTTGTCTGTAAATTAATATACAAATAGAATTTTCCATTCTAATAATCTTCATATGGATATTGTCAAGCGGAAGCGTTTGATGAAGGTATTTTTGAAAGCATCCAAAGATTTTCCTTCTAAAAGCAGCAACTTGAGTCGTTCCTGAGAGAGATCTGAATGGATTCCAATGGAAAAGTCTGTCTTCTAAGGATATTGACTGCATTTCACAGAATAAACACATGCAATATATTTAATTCATTATATGTTCTGAAAAGAATGTAAATGCGTGCTACTGTATTAGGCAAGTTTTGTGGCAACCCATAAAGACAAAAAATGGCAGAGACTTTTTTTGTGTTTTTTTAGTCCAACATCATTATAAAAAACATCTCTTTCATAAACAGGTTAATACGTTTAAATTACATAATTAAAATAAATTGCAATAACATTTTCACAGAATTAATGACGAACCATCAACAATTTTAGCACTTTAAAGCCTCTCTTAATCCTAAAGTTCTCCATAAAGTTTTTTTTTTATACAAATAAAAAAAATAAACATTTTTTGTTGTCATATGTATTACTTCATTTGATCTAGTGTTATTATCTGAAAAATACCCAATAACTAAAGTGAATTACTGCTTGTGAAATAAAATCAATTTAAAACGTTGTTAATATATATATTTTAATTTTCGGCAACTGCAGGCAAAAACTTTGCACAAGGAAAATATTTCTAAGTATATTTTAAACAAATTTTAATGAAAGAGTTCTTTTCAGAAGCATTGCATTGAAATGATTTGCTTCTTACACCGACTTAATAAAAGGGATTTCTGCAAATAATATCTACGAGTGCACCCGAAAACCAAGCCTTTAATTAAAATAAACAGTATAATTACGTATGAAAGCCATTCCTTTCTTTCCCATTGAAGACAAATTTGAAAACCAATTTTTATTCAAATTCTTCAGGAAATCTTTTGTTCGAAAATTGACTAAGATATCATCATGGTGTCCAAAACGAATGGATTGAAAAAAAACTCTCTTTCTTGGAATTGAATCAAAAAGATATTATTTTCCCAAAATTAAACGAAATGGAAGAATAAAAATACCGACATCTCCGAAAAAAAATTGTTTTGATTTTCATTGATACACAAAAGCGAAGTCCAATGGATTCGCCTGAGAAACAAAAGTTTCGACTGGATTTAAAATAAAATGCCAAACAAAAAAGCGATTTGCTTTCTTTCTCAAATAATCCCGCCGAAAATTGCGTTCGTTCAAGATGACTTCATTCATTTTCGAGTCCTGAAAAAGAAAAAAGATAGTAAAAGCAATCATAGTAGGGATGGAGGGGAGAAAATTGTTTGTCGAAAACTGTTTTTGTAAAAGGCTAATTTTCTGTTTTCTCCTCCCCTTTTAGTTTCAGGAAATTTAATGTGGGATTTTCAAGGTTAGTTTTCTTTGGTATTAACATTTATTTTTTGTCGAATTGAAAGTTTCGCTTAAATTTTTACTGGAAGTAAAATGCAAATGAACGTAAACTTAAAAAAGGAGAATTGCTTCGTTTTTTGATGTTATTTCTACATGAACAATAACAGATTATAGATGAATTGAAAGAGTAGATAAGTTTTTTAAATGATATTCTCGGCTTTATATTTTACTTTTTTAAAAGAAAGTATTTTTTTAGAATCTATATAAAATTCAAAATGGAATGCATAAGCTACGTACAAGGGGCTCACATGTTATATTAAAAAAAAAAAACAATTTTTGTAAAACTTGAAACAATCCTTTTGTTCTCTTTTTTTAATGTTAATACTTGATAAAAGACAGGATTTAACGTTTTCTAAACTTTCCTTCATCAATGGCAAGATTAATTTTTGGGAAAGAAATTAATTGAATTTAAGTCGAGAAATTCGAATAATAAATTCCATTCTTCAAAAACCTCAAGATCTCTTTTGCATAGAAACAATTTGAAAAATTGATAAACATCATCAATTGTTTTGAAAGATTCGTAAGAGATACTGTCATTTAATCACATTAAAGTACACAAGTTTTTGAGAAATCTAAATATTTTGTGTCAAAACAAAATTGAACTGAAGTTGATAGTTAGTTCATAATACTGTTTAAGCAATGCTTAAAAATTATGTCTGGTTATTGAATTCTATGAGAATTTCATCAACCCAAACAGCGGGTAGCAAATGTGTTAATTATACATTCATATTAACATTGTAAGTGAAATTCTGATAAACATAACAATTAAGCAATTTATAAAATTATTCTACTATAATGAACTACGTTTGGAAGGTAAATAAAAAATGGAAGAATAACAGTGCGAAGGATTGAGAGCATATAACTTCCACTACAATCTTCCAGAGCATGCGACTGCAATGGCCTCTCTTTCCCAATGTCTTCCTCGGTTTTCTAGGTTTTCTTTTATAGTGACCTTTAAAAATATTTTTTTTTTTGCATCGCTTATCCTTCGTTCTCTCCCTGTGTCTGAACCATTGGATTATTTATTATTATTATTATTTTAATTTTCCAAACTTTATTACATCATTATTCTCGAAACCTTAGTAAACTATATAAATGTAGAAAAAGTGAATGCAATGTTGCAAAAATCATGAATCATGAGGTTGATATCCATGGAAGAGTATCATTTGATCTACTCACATTTTACTTTCTTTGATTAGTTGAAATCGACAAAAAAATTCTATGATATTCTGCAACAGACCTTAAAGAATGTTTCAAATCACACTACATTCTTGTGAAGTCATAAAGTTGCAAGGTAACACATGTGAACCAACTACTTCTATTGTCTCAGGAACCATCAAGAGACAATAGGAAATATCAAAATGATATGACCCATATATGGCAAAAAAATGAAGTTCTTTTTTTTCCAAATCAAAATTGACCAGTTCATTTTCCAGATTTACAGATTAATCAGTATTTAAGGAGAATCACGAATTGAAATCGATTTTACCATCTAAGAGCTTAGCGGGATCACAAATAGAACTTAAAAGAAAAGGTTTTTTCGGTATTATCATGTATCAAGATGATATATAATTTATGATATCAAGGCGAGATACGTGACTTCTGCAAATTATCATATTTAACCACTATTTTTTCAATATAAGGAAATACATTTAAGAATTTATTTCCTTATGATGAAATCCTTTATCTAAATCAAAATTGAACACTTGATTTGTCAAGCTTATAGTTGTATCAACATTAGAGAGAAGCATGAATGCTTTTTTTAACTATCTAAAAACGCTGAAGAACATGGATCTTCTTCTTCTTCTTAGAGTTGGGTTTGTATGTCCTTGGGCACCTCTGCTTTTATCAGCATTTTGTACTATTAACTCCAAACCCAATGTTTCCTAGTTCCAGTTGCTCGGGTCACCCACTTTATTAATAAAGTCTGATATATAACCCTATAATGGAGTCTAGGTGTAACTCTCTAGTATGGATGATGCCCAAAGAAGTTAATCTAGGGAGGGCAAGAGCTTCGCATTCGTAAATGATATGCTTGGCCGTTTCCTCTTGCGTATGACATTTCCTGCAAATAGGATCTTGCTAAAACAGTCCCATTTTATGGAGGTGTTTTCTGAAATAGTAGTGCCCAGTTATGAAGCCTATGATTAAACGTATCTTCTGCCTAGTGCATCTTAGAATTTCAGAAGAAATCCTCGCTGATGATCCACAGATCATACTTTTAGCGTGGGTTTGACCAGGAATGTTGAGCCAATCTTCATACATCTTCCGTTTTTCCCATCTAAGAACATTGGATTTTGCGGCCTTCAAATTGATCCCACAAAAAGGTTCTGCACCAAAGGGAGCAAAAGACGATCCTTGTTTAGCAAGTTCATCAACCCTTTCATTACCTTCGATACCTTTGTGCCCTGGCACCCATACAAGGATCACCTTGTTTCTAGATACCAGTTCTGTAAGAAGGTTTTTGCATTCCAAAATCATTTTAGATTTGATTGCGAAAGAACTGAGCATTTAAGAACATGGATTATTATTGAAAGAAAAAATGTGGAAAAACTAATATTTCAACATTTTAAACTCATTAATATATGAATTAAATACACAAAAAGGTATCTAATTTACTTATTCCAGATAATTTTATGTATTTATTAAATTTTTCATGTTTATTATTTCTTGCAATCCTGGAATTGTTTTATTCATATATACCTATTATGTTTTAGAGATTTAATTCTAAATTTTCTTGTAATTACATATATAAACTTTTACAAATGTGCGAGAAAATTAGAATATATGCTTATTCGAAGAACCATATTCTACAAAATATTCATAACTGACTCTTTCATCAGCGAAATGTTTTTGCACTTCCATGTAAGGAAACATTAGCAAAAGAGGCACATAAAGTTTGCCCTAAATATTTTAGCGTGGGACAGGTATAAAAGTGTATTTGTCACATTTATTATGGAACTTCTTTGAACTAGTCAAGTTAGTCATTAACACACGGAGGTTTGCCCTGTCAATAATAAAGTTGGTTGAATTTTATGTCTTTCCTAAATAATCTCTTACAATTTCGTTGCGAATAAAATTGTGATTAGCCCTCATCTCTTCTAGGATGCCGTTTTATTTGAAGAATACTCTTTATTACTATTTGCTCCAATTTTATGAAGCCGACAAAAAGAGACTCTGAAAAGTTATTTAACGTTTCTGTATTTAATGCTTGAATCGTGATAGAAAAAGATCGTACACAAGAACAATTCGATGCAGAGTATTCGAAATAAGTTCGTTAATGGAAGCAAATCATGAAATGAAAGAAGACACTCTCATGATGAATATCGATAGAAAAATTATCAAATGGTGTTTAGTTTAATTCCCATTGCACAATAGTCTATAATAGAAGCGTACAAAACCTTGGTTTTATTTTTTATATTCAAAAATGATGCGACTGCCCACTGGACCATTCAGAAATGGGATCTTTAGAAGATTGTTTACTCAAAAAATTTAGACATTTTTTATAAATCTAATTGAATGGAGTATTTATTATTTAAATCACTTAGAAGTACTAATATACATTCATCTCATCAAAAAGTTTAAATAATTAATTTCTGAAGGATAAAATTTATACTACTCTAAATTACGTAAAATTTATAGAAAACATCTCAATTTTAAATTCTTTAATAAGTTTATGAAGTTTTTTTAGTACTCTGAAATATTGTTTAGTTAGAAAAGACAATTATGATAAATTTTCATTCGAAATTATTAGTGTTCCATATTATTTGAAAAATCGCTGACTTCCTAGAGTCCCCGAAAGCAATGTAAATCCTTCTGGTTACAGAGGAAAAATCCGTTTGGGAAACCTTTCCTTCTGAAATCTAATCTAATATAATAAAACGAATATCACATTTATAACATTCTTACAGGTTTCCTCGAAACGAAAATCTTTTAAAAATGCAAAAATAAATTTCAGACAAAAAAATTATATAATTGACATTTTTACTAATAGCAAGCAATACAATTTTTAGTATTTTGAACATAAATTTTGCAATGCTATAATAGATATTGCGCTCTCTACTTAAATGAAAACTTTCCTCTGCTTCGGTCTGATCTTTTGAAACAGGAAAAAATTATATAGTAGTTTTTTTAGAGTTACTTGACTAAATGACACACTCTAAACCGCAGCTTATATTTGAAGGTCATTTTAAATTTTATTTTCCTGTTTTTTTTTCTGATCAAAAATTTTAAATTATAAAGAAAATAAATGACACATTCAAATAATCTAAAAATTTTCTTAAAATAAGTATTTACCGGAAATGACGGATAGCTTAGTTAATTACACAAATATTAAGGAATATATTTATATATATATTTACAGAAATATATTATCGCTTATTTCAATAATTTCTATAAGCTTACGATCATTTTGCAATGAATCCGAAATAAACAAGCATCGTTTATCATTGATTGTATAATAATAAAAGGTTGCCACTAACAAATGCTTATGTACTATTCGGAAACTCTTGGTAAGAACTAGTGCAAGGGGCACACCCAAGAATAAAAGGAGATCGCGATTCAGTTCAGCTAAATCACAGATTTGTAAATTTTGCTAACAAATGATATGAAAAATAAAAATAAACTGGTAGCCTCTCAAATTGAAACACCAAGAAAGACAAGAGATATCGCAATAAAATTTATATAGATTACATGTTGACAAAGTAACAAATGAGTAAATTTATAGACTTTTGTGAAGTGTTCCTGCCAAAACCAGTAGCCAGAGTTGCCGCCATTGTTGGAGATCACCGCTGCCACATGCCTCGCCTCGGCATTGATTCACAGACTTTGGATGTGTTCTTGGGGTAAAGCAGACCAAGCAGTTTCCACACCTTGTCAAAGTTGATCTGGTGTGCCAGCTGGGGATGTAATCTGGGTTAATCATTGAACAACCATGGACCACTCGTTTTCTATCGGCGAAAGATACGGAGAGCGAACCGGCCAGGCAAGCAATTCAATCTGGTGATTGACGAAGAACCATTGGACAATGTGTGCCACGTGTGGTCACGCATTATCCAACAGGAAATAGGGCTGTGGGTAAGCCCTAAAGGTAAGGAAGGACAACTGACTCCAACACCTCGGAGATGTAGTGCTGGCTGTTTAAAGTACCAGTAATGCGTACTAGAAGAGAGCGAGAGTCATATTCAATACCGCCCCATACCATAATACCTGGTGCAGGACCAGTGGGGCGATGCATAACGCAGCTGTTCAGCATCCTCTCTCCACGGTGTCTTCAGACTCGAATGCGACCATCGTGGAATTGCAGACAGAAGCGTGATTCATCAGTAAAGACAGTTTCAGTCCATTCTGCCATCCACATCCTTCTTTCATCGCACCATTGGCGGCGGAAACGTCTGTGGTTCTGCGTCGTCAAAGGTAGACGAAGCAATGGACATCTTGCGGACCGACTTCTCTGTTATAAACTGTGTCGAATGATGCGCGCAGATACTGGCTGATGTGCTATGCTATGGTTCGTGATGTGACTGAGGGATCCGTCACTGCCATACGCACAATTTGCCTGTCATTACGTGAAGTGGTGCATTGAGGTGGATGGGATTAAGTATGTGTGTCGGTCCGTCGTACTCTCATGGATCCAACGATCACATATCCGCATTACAGTTGCTTGGTTTTGTTCAACACAACTACAGATTTCCTTGAAAGATAATCCACAATTTCGGTAGGCCACTATCCTTCCTCTGTTGAACTCGGATACGTGATCAAAAAATGATTACTGCGCTCTAAGAGGCATAATTGATCGTTTTTTTATTTTGAAAAAAAAAACCACAAAAAAAAAAAAAAAAAGTCGCCGAACTTGAAATCGTCGACTCAGGCGCATGTGATGTGAGTCTGCTCTGAAATTCTTAATCATTTGCTTATCTCTCCTCCGCTGAAGCATGTTGTAAATTTCATGTCATTTGCGTTCTTCGTTCATGGTCTTGCTTTTACGGTGGTCAGCAGTGTATATAAATTGAAACTATAGTTTATGTTACAAAATAAATAAATCATATTTTTCATTCATTTATGAGAATCTGCTGAGCCATTTCTTCTTGACTCTTCCACGAGGGAGTAGTAGGTCCTCACCACAGTTGATAGGACGGGATAGCTGGCGTTATATATAATAGAAAGACTGTGAGTCCAGATTTTTTTATAATTGTGAAACCAGAGCCTTTCAACCCAAAATAGAAAGATCTTAATTACTGTGACACAGAAACCTCTTAATTTCGTGTAGCAGTAAGAAGACGCATGAAGTTGAACTACTTTAAAAGCAGTATTTTCATGAAACAATACTGCCACGCAGTAGTGTTGCAAAGACCTTAATTATATATATCCTGTATTTTTGTTAGAACAAAATAAAGTAAAATGGGACATGTTTACATTGAACATGTAAAAATCTCCCTCAGCAAAGCAACTATTTTCTGACAGTCAGAAGTTCTTTTCTCTACAAAAGAACCTCATTTTACTACAATGAGGACCAATAGAAGTGAAAGAAAATTTCATAGATAAGGAGGAATTAATTATTTGTTGAAATATATGTATCTACATAAGCAATTTTTCATTATTTGAAACCTGTAAATGTAACGAGCATCCTGAACAACAAATAAACATCAAAATCAAGTAAAAAAAAGGGTTAATTAAAATGAAATGTTAAAGCATGTATCAATTATTATGTTTAAATATTGGCTGAAAAATGAAGGTAATCAATTACATATTTCACAGATTTAAAAGGAAGAGTATAAAAACACATTTAGAAAATTAAATGTGCTTTAAAAATGGATAATAAGTTAATTGGTAATCCTTTGCTCTTGAATGATTTCTCATCTCAAAAATTTCATTCTGTTAAAGTGGCTTATGACTTAAAACTTTTTCATCGTTTTTTAAATTGCTTAGAAATTATCAATATTCAATCTATTTTGAAACAATCAAATCAATTAATTTTTTTATGATTGTTTTATTTACTGTCCAGAATAAACTTGCCTTTTGTGTTATATTAAGTTCAACGCTGCAAAATTACATTTTATTATCATGAGATATAACCACAAAATAATTAAATTAGAGAAGGGATATATCCTTTTATGAAAATGTTCTTGTTTCAAACGAAATGACATACAATCGAATATAATACAATGAAACAGACAACATATAACATGATGATGAAGAACCATCAAAAAATGATTCACCATGAAGCAAATAATTCATCTCTTTGATAACTCCTTTAGAGTGCCTCACTCAAATCTTTACATAGAATCAAGTGAATGGCACTATGTCAGAGGGATAATTAAATCTGCGCTTCACACCTCTGTCTCTTCCCTACACAATTTCTGAAGAAAATCCGCACATCTGCGAAGTAGTCACGAAGCTGCTTTTGAAACAGTATAGAACCTCAATTACAGAAAATTAATAATGAAAATCTCTCTAATAATGATGGATTACTTATAGCACAGTTCCGTTATCTCTATAAGACCGATTCTCCTCTATTTTGTCACTTAGCTAGAGTTATGATATAGCAAACAAAATATCTTAAAGGTGTTTTTTTTAAAAAAAAACAGATCATTCGAGGGCTTTTATTTCCTGGGCAAAAAGTCCAAGTTTTGGTTTCATCAGCTCCTTTGATCGAAATGAACCTCAATTTTTGCAATAATTTATTTTGCTTAGTAGATAATGAAAATTGTACTTACATCAGTTTTTGAGAGACACTGGTATATATAAAGAAATATTATTTCCTTAAATAACATGCACATACGCCGTACCATTGCATAGAAATGCTATCGTTGTTATTTAAAAAATGCTCGCACTAAAGAGTTTTATCCTTCCTATTTACTCTTACTGTAGAATAAAAGAAAAGCTTATGTAAAATCAAAAAGATTTATTTTTTTTAATAAAAACGTTAGATAAAGTATTTATTCTCTATAAATTTATAATCCACTAATTAATTTTAATATAGTTGTAATAATAACTGTGATACAGATGACACACAAAGTTAATTATATTTTAAAATATCGGTAACAAATTTTTTAATATTTAAAAAGCTGAGCTTTATTTAAAGACACAATACCTAATTTATGTTGTAAAATTCAAGTTTATTATTTATTTGATAGATATAGCCCGAAATCAAAACGTATATTCTTTTTCCAGTTATTAAGCATTTTTAATGACATCACAATATTAAAAATATCTAATATAATAAGAGATAATTTTTGTTGAAATGGAGAAACGTAATGAGATTTATTGACAAATATTACGTTAAAAATTAACATTAGAAGATTAATATTATTTACATGATTGATAAATGGAAATTTTTAATTAATAAGTTAGTATAACAAAATTATAAATAATAAAAAGAATTAAAAAAAGGAGGCTATATTTTCAAGGAAAAAACATAAAACAACTATTAACTCATCAATAAGAAAAGTAAGGCCTTTCAAAACTGAAATACAGTCGAATTGTATAACAAAAAAAAGTGTTTTAAATTTTTTTTCCATCGAAAAGTCAAATGCTGTTGAAAATATGCCAGCGTTATTCTCTCTCGGTACAGAAATTCAATTGGGCAAATTTTATACATCTAAGAACTCACAAAAATGGCAACATTTGGTTCAATTATTGTTGTTTTGGACATCATCGAGAACAAGTAATGAAAATTTTTCATTTTAAGGTGCAAATGGATCTTTGTTTTAGCTGATTAGGATTTACTGTTTAAGCACCACTTGCAAGAATTAAAAAGAAAGAAAGACAATTGATGTCCCGAAATTAGCTGATTGTTATTGATTCTGCATGGTTTTATTTAAGAAGAATTAAAAAATGAAAAAGTTTGCTACCGTATTGAAGTGAAACAGTTGTTCAAATTTTGTAGAGAAATTTCGCTGATGGGTTATCATTGATAATAATGTCGAAAATCCTTCAAATTGAATCTTTGTCCTTCTGAAAGACAAAGGGTGGAAGGAATAAGTCACAAAGAGAATATTTTGTTTTTTCAGTTCAACGATAAATACTTAAAATAATTTACTTCTTATAGATCTTCTGAGAGAATATTTCAAAACTTATATTTCATAACTAAAGAGCATTTGCTAATACAATAAATGAAACTATTTTGCATTTAAATGTAAACAAACACTAGTTTACATATCATGCAATATATGGCATTACTTTTACCGATATTTTACAGTTATATAAGCAGCTACCAATAAAAAATGAGCAATATTTTCATTATACTTATTGAAATTCCATTTTTTGAGATAAAATTTGATTAAAGCCAAATTTTACTAAAATATATATTCTGAAAATTCTGAATTTTATATTCATTTATCCCGCATAATCTTTTTTTCATAATGACATTTATTCTCGTATCGATGGAGAAAAAATTTTCCCGTACCTTAAATGTACAATAATTTTTTAATAATTAATTCTGAAGGGTCATTTTTACGTTGTGAGATCTTTTAGAAAAGTTTGTTCTTGAACATATATGGGAAAGTTCCAACGGATAAATTTTCTTTAATTTTTTTACATGAAAATTTTAATACCAGATTTTTATCCTATTTATTTATTTAGATTTTTTTAATACATAGGAACAAGAGTGAATACAACTCCTATGAAGATGTTGACTCATGAGCTTCAGTGGTTCATTTTCATAAGATATGGAGAGTCCATGGCCAATTTCTCAAATTATAGTGCATCATTTATATGATTTTCGCTAGTCATGAAATCAGTTTTGGAACTTTTAATTCATTGACTCAAATGTTTTATTAGATCAGATCTCAAGCTATTTAACTATGCGATTTATTTTAAAAACAAATTATCAAGTATCAATATTATCAAAGGCAGTGTCTTTGAATTACAAATAAGAACTGCAAATTTAACAAATACTCGGTTACACTTATTAAAAATTTCACTTATTCATATAAATTTCCATTATTGATAACATGAATATTTTAGATTGTATTTTCGAGATTTTCATGCATATTAAGTATCATATAATCGTATCATATTATTACAATTTTAATATATTATTATTTAAATAGCAATGAATTTTATTTTGCTATAGCAAAAAAGATATATAACTATAATTGCGAACTTATTTAAGTATATCCTTCAATAACTTGCTAAAAGTTACAGTACACATCGCTTATTGTATACATTCAGCAATTTAATGATTCGTAAATGTACTATAAATGCTATAAATGTACTATAAATGTACTGTAAATACTCTATGTTTGATATAACCAGCCTGGACAAATATATATCACTCCTCAGCATTACAGTGATTGCTTCATTTGACGAGGCTTTATTTTAAAAATATTTATAAAATAATATTTATTTATTATTTTTTTGATAGAAAAATTTTCTTATACATTATTTTCAATATATTAAAGAAGCAGACAGTTTTATTTTCTTAGAAAAGTTTTCCTATCACTTCATTTCATTTAGTGCAATTAAGATAAATAACCAGGTTGAAAAGAAAATCATGGTGTATTTTTCTGTAGATTCATATCATAAAATCGATTTTTTTAAGTAAGGAATTTTTGACACATGAAATTTTTTAGAAAATACTTTTTTTAATTAATTTTACGCAAGATTAAGGGCAATGTAATTTTTTATTAAGATAATAAAAATTACATTTTTAATATATCTGCCTTTTAGAAATATATTTCACCCGATTGTGAAATAAAAACGCGTAGTTTGCCAAAATAAATTGGCATCAGTAAGTATAGGAATCAATAACATATTCAAAGGATGAAAATTATTCTCTTTTAGAAGACTCAAGATTAGTACTTCGTAATTAGTATGCATTAAAAAAATAAAAATTTTTACGATGATTAACTAATAAGAAATACAGATATTAATTTTGAAAATAATGTTAAATCTACATAAATGAAATAATAAATTATTTCATTTATGGAAAACATGCATAAATAGTAAAAAATTCTAAATATTATTTTCTGACAACTAGGTTTTGTTAGAAAATAATATTCTATCAGACAAAACCAAGTACTCAGTGTGATAACAAATTTAATGTGTGATTTTAAGTAAGTAGTGCGATCTGAAATCAGTTTAGATTTTTGCAGATAGTTCGAGTAACACATAAAATATGAAAGTATTCACAAATCATTTCATTCAAAACAATACCGCTTATTGTACAGATTGCAGAAAACATTTCGCTAGTAAAATGCCATAGTAAGAAAAACAGAATTCCCATCGCAATTTGTTTTGAATCTCTGGCATCGCGTAAGAAGTCGAGATTCTCTTTTCAAGGGAGTTCGCCCTTTTAAAAGGGATCAAAAGGGGCGAATTCAAAAATTAGGAATTTAAAATATTTGAGTGAAGAAAAAAATTAAGAATTAATTTTTTTCTCCATATTTTGGTATCGATAGCATTTTCTAATAATTAGTATTTTGGATTATAATTTTTTAAAGTGAATTTTGATAGAGAATATTTTTATTTCTTTTACTGATTTTGTGTAAACTACAATTTTATCAATAAAAACTTTGGATTGATAAATAAAGTATAAATAAAAGGGGTCAAAATGTTAAAATATCTATTCAAACACGTTATTTCTATAAAGATCTCTCCAATGAAAAATTTGTGAGTACTTGATTTATTAATTTATATATGATTAATTATAAGAGCATTTATATACATGGGATGCATCATACACAATGCACTTTGATTATTTCATTTTTTCTATTGTGATTATCAAAATTCTTATTTTTTAAAATATTTTTCTGCTTTACTCTTTCCCTTTCATTAACTAGAATTGAACTATAGATTGTTGATTCATAAAAAAGCTAGACTTGTCATCGGCTGAAGTCTAATATATATCATAGAAATTAAATTGATTCGACAATAGCATTCTTCAAAAAATTCACAAATTTAAGCAGTATTGAATTTAAAACAGCTAAAATATTTTTTTAAAAATTATAAAATTTCTAGATGTAATTTAATAATTTTCTTTTCCAGACACGAAATAAGGAAATAAGAGATTTTTTCGAATACTTTCTTTAAAATAATTTTTAAAGGAAAATATTTTTCAAAACAAAGGATTGAAAAACTTTATTTATGGATCTTCTCAGGATTACCTTTCGAAACCGATTTTAATAATAAATTTACTCTCTTAAATTTGAATTCAAGCTAAAATATTACCTCAATATTAACGTTCTTATATTACCTCAATATAAGAACGTTAATTGTTCTTTGAGAACAATCACGATGGAATAAGGCAACAAAATTTAGCCAAGCTTTCAATGGCATTTGTCGTAGTGTCCGCATAAGTACACGTGTGTGTGGAATTTTTTAAAATTAATTCTTCGCAGAAATTTCCACCAATTTTTTTAAAATTTTTCACAAGATTTCGGAAAAAAAGAAATAAAGCAAACATTTATTATTAGAAATGGGGTACATGAAAATAGCAGTAAATAGAAAATAAATCAGGTGAGCAAATGTTTCTCGTAGATTAAAAAAATAATGAGAAAATTTACACTTTAGTTATAAAATGTACAAGTTAATTTCTACTTTCAGAGTTAAAGCTATTTCTTTAACTAGCTAGCATTTTAAATGATAACATTTAATGACAGCTAATAATTTTCTTACATTTTGTTGTTTTAAATGATAACTTTTAATAACAGCTAATAATTTTCTTACGTTTAAGACATGTTTTCAAAAGTAAACAGGATAAAAAATATATATAATCAAAAGTTATTAAATAATAAAATAATGAGGAAAATTTTAATGTATAATATAATTATGAATACCTTAATAATGACACAATTTTAAAAGAATAGAAAATTTTCAACTGACACAAAAAAAGAAGAAAGAAAATGCTTTAGGTGGTATATCTAAAAATATTTGTGCACATTAAAAATTAAAAAAACATTAATTTATGGATCTGATACAGGTTTTTATATTAATTAATTTTAATATTACGCTTAAAGTAATTTACTCATTGTTCAATTTTATTATTTTTATTTAAAAATTTTTAACTAATTTCTTTTTACTGATAGTATTTATAAAAGAGAAAAGTCTGAGAACTTACTGCATGCTAATATTGAAAGAGCTGCCAGCTTGAAATTGCCTAATGTCGTCAGTACTCTATATCCATCAGAAAGCACAGCAAGACTAATTTTCTGCGATATTTTGCAAAGTAAAAACTCTTAGAACATGTCATCCGTGATTTTTTAAAAGTTTTCCAACAATGCAAGAGAGAAATGTAAATTCCTTTGGGGGGACGAAATTTCTCCCAAACAGCGGTTGTCACACCGATTCGCTCTAAGAATCTTATCGAAACACCACGATGCGATTGAGTTGCTATTACGAATTGAGGCGGTTTCCAAGAACAGGGTTGCCGTTGGCTATTTTTATCGCCAGAGATTCTTTATTTTATTTTTTACTTTTCTTTAAAACAATATTATTTTTCTGATGAATATGATGACTTGTGAGCTGAATAATAACTGATATTTTGATCTAATCTATGTGTTTCTTAATACATTAAGATCTTTGAAGCAATTTGTTTCGATTTAAAATAGATTTTTATTCCAAAATAATGGAACATCTATTATGAACAATAATGGAACATCTATATGAATCAATCCATACATAACTTTAGCCAGATTTAAATCGAAAAAAATATTTTTAGAATTTAATTTGAACTTTATATTCATTATATATTTTCTATTACAGCTTATTTTATTTCATTCTCTATATTGAAATGTTAGTTGTTTCTATTATTATATCATGTGAATAGAAAAACCCTCTTAACAAAAAAAAAAGCAGTTTTGCATGTTGATACAAAATTTAACGAGAAAGTCTTGTATGACATTTGAGTGTTGTTTTTATTGACGAGCTCTATTTAACAGATTCGGTAACTGGAATTGTATATCGCATGAACACAGTCTACGTAACACTTTAAAACTTTATAAGGAAAAATTATCACAAAAATATGCTAAAACCCTATTTTCAGCATTCAAAAGATGTTAATTTAATTTTTTCATCTAAATCTGATAATGATTCTGAGAATGAAAATATCCCAAGTTTTGAAATTAATTCATCATTTACTCTTTTAGAGACGTTTCCTGAAAGCTGTTTTATGAAAAGTTAGAAGATGAGCAAAAGAAGCAATTGAGTAGACTTTTGATTCAATTTATTAATATTTCCTCAAATGAACCGGGATAAACTGGACTTCGAGTTAGAATCTGGCAAACTTATTATAGCTAAACCATATCAAATGTCCCCCACGACAGACAGATATTCTGAAATCGTAAGTAGACAAGACGTTGAAATTGAAGGTTGTGGAACCAGGTGAATCTGATTACACATCACCTTTAATATTAGTTGAAGCACCCGGAAAAGAACATCGTCCGTGCATTGATTATCGCAGGTTAAATGATGCTACCAGAACGCAATATCAGCCATTGCCAAATATTGAAGAGTGCGTTTAATCGATTTGGAAAGCAAATTTCATATCTTTATCAGACTTAACACGAAGTTAGTGGCAGATTCCTTTGAGTATGAAGGCTCAAATATATGCTGATTTACGAAAACATTTGGTGTTTATAAACCTTTCAGAATGTCATCGGTTTGAAGAATGCCCCTCACTATTTTAGTAAGTCAATGGCTGAATAAATATTACGAACATTTTGCTGTACCTTATTTAGATTACATAACTATACATTTATTTACTTGGTCTGATAACATCCAACATCTTAAATGTGTTCTAGAGAGGATTTAATTTGTGAAATTGACTGTAAAATCCAAAAAATGCAAATTCGCTCAACTTCGCGTCAAATATTTGGGGCACTTGCAGGACAAGGTCAAAGAACAGCAGTCTCTCAAGTAAAACAAGAGTACGTGCTTTATTAGGTCTTGTTAGATATTACCGCAAGTATAGACCGGAATTTTCGGTAGTTGCTGCACCTTTAACCTACCTGCTGAAAGGGAAGTCCAAGAAGGGAACCGCAATGTGGAATAATAATTGTAAAAAAGCATTCATAGAATTAAAGAACACTTTATTACAGAAGCCTGTAAATTACAGTCCAGACTTTCGAAAACCATTTATTATTCAATGTGATTTTTCAAACTTGGGAATAGGTGTAGTTTTATCTCGGAGAGATCAAAATGAAAATGAACACCCTATTCTCTTTCTGAGTTAAAAATTTTCAAAGTCTGAGAAAAATTGTAGCACTAAAGAAAAGGAATGTGCAGCAATAATTTTTGCTGTTAATAAAATAAATTTTATTAGATGGTCAGTATAAATTTATAATCGAAACTGATCACACTCCTTTATTTTGGTTAAAAAATCATACTGCATGTAACCCCAGACTTTTAAGGTGGGCTTTGATACTTCAAATCCTAAATTTTATATTGCTCACAAAAAGGGCAAATTACATCATAATGCCGCTAGTCTCAGTATAATGCTGAACAACTAAACATAATTCTTAGCTGCAATAAATAAAAAAATAAATACCCACAAGCACCAAATTCAATCACCAGTAGCGTAACAAGTGTGACTATTCTTGTAAATTAATAATTCTAAATTTAGGATAAACGAGAGTGGAAAGGTTTTGACTGCAAAGCTGTTTGACTTACAATTTTATTAGTTTAAAGCAGAATTTGTCTTACCTAAACGAAATCAATTACCATCATTGGCTCAAAAATATCAGAATTCGTGTGAGTTATTTAGCATAACTTTGAGAGAGAAAGAGATGGTCGATATCGCAGTCGGTACCTATACAATCTTATATGAGCACAGTTTAGTGCACAAAAATAATATAAAACTAGTTTTTATGCATTTACTTGTAGACACATTACGATCCGATGGTAAAAATCATTATTTAATAAGTTCTGACATTTTAGGGCTGATATTAATGTCTACATTCATGTGAACAACGGATTGCTTTGCATAAAATTAATTATTTCATATGCATTTTTATTGGGATTTTCTCTGCACTTTCTTCGCTATAGATCTTCAAGCTTCCAAATTTAACTATAGGGTCCCTGCTGTTTCATGGCATTGTCAGTCTGTACATAACTATACCATTATTTAAGAGCTCCAATGCTGTAGTGTTCTCCATTAGCCCCAACTAAGATAAATAATTTATGGGACTATATACATTTTGCACAGATAACAGCTCTTATTTATTTTGGCATTGAATCTATATGCTTTTGGAGTGCATTTATGTCCAGAAATTGGCTATAAAGACTTTTTAGATATTGTCAATTAGATGTGGAGAGTACAGATGTCTATCCCACTCATGAAATCGCCAGGTCAGATTGGTAGCCATCGAACCTGTTTCAACACTTCTGACATTATCACCCGTGAAAGATCTGTCCCCATCCGAGTAAATGTGCAATTATGCAGGATGCTTTTGATCCGACAGTACATCTAGACGTTTATTCAACATCGGAGAATCCCAGGGTCCATGCCAGATGAACATGAGGCATGATCATTGTGCACTAGTTCGTTGTGCAGTGCGATTCATCAGATCGTGTGGTTCTCATCCTTCCATCAAAGCAAATTCTTAACTTCTTTATCCGTTTCCAATCCTGAAATGTTCAATATCGTTTTCCCCGACACCACTGCAAAATAATTTTTGCATTTTGGGCAGAAATGAATGGTTTTCTCAGAAGCACTTCACTCTGCTCATGATTTGAGACGGAATCTGCTGGAAATTCCATTGCCTTTAACAATGAATGCAACTCCAAGTGGGTTAGAATTTTGGCCTTCAATTCAATACTTAGTGGTTTTAATTTTCACTTAGAACGCGGGAATGTTCGTATTGGTTTCGAAACATCTTTGTATCAAAGTTCAATCGGCTTTAAATGGACAAAAACTGACTGTAGAGTGACAAATAAACCAATTTTGTTCTAAATACTGACTAGCATTTTTTCGTCGATGCGTTTTTCTTGATACTTATTTAAGTTTTGTCGTGTAGTAGAATGTCACACTTTTGTACGTAAAAAAATCTGAAGTGTCATTATAGTGAGTTTATTAAGTGATTATATTAAAGTGAATTTATTAAAGCTGACAATAGAGCTATGTATTAGGGATATATTTATATCCTTTACTCTTAAAAAGACAAACTTACTGATGTTTTTCTATAACACCAATTTACTTACAGAAAATTCATTAAAAGCATGTATCAAGGCACATTTGGCATGTATCGACGGATGTAATTTTGCAAAAATGTTTTACACATTTTTGCAAAATTATTGCCAACATTATTATAGGCTAAACATCTTTAAGGTGCTAACATCCAGAATTCGCCCAATCCATAGAATATGGATTACAACGGCTTAAGTTAGATTGATCCAAAAACAACTATAAATGCTCTCGTATCGGATTATGTCCCATCCTATCAAGCAGTCTGAAATAAATTTACTCAAGAAGTATTTCACAAAAACTGAGATTAAAAACCTGAAATATTCAAAAATATGGATATAGCAAAAAAGGTTTTAATTTTTATCAAAATATCATCCTTTAGATGATAGGACATGGATTCTGTCCAGTTTTAAAAGCAAGTTGTAAATTCTTTCTTTTAATCAACCGATAAAGTTTGTAACTGCTATAATGTATATAATCACATTTTTTTCCACAGTACTCTTTCAATAATAAATTAATATTCTCAGTTTTAAAGTAATATATTTCCTTTAGTCAATAAAACGAAATAATTTCGCTTACATTTGACGTAAAGAAATCCATACACAAATAATTCAATTTTAGTTTCCTACTTGTTGATTAGCTGTTGACTTAAATACGAATATAATGAATTAAAAAATCTTAGAATTTTCACAATCGTGTCTATTTATACAGAATAGAAAAGCATGGGATCACGAGATAATTTTCAATCACCGTGAGATTGGCTTTTCATATCTAAAAGGAATCTCAAATACATTTAGCATTCAATAAACTACTCTAAAATTACTTAGAGAAAAAATCTTTGCAAAAAGCTGCGCTGAATTGACAGGCAAAGCCTTCTGCCCTTTATGGACAATACTATCTTTTCATTTCATTGGAGGGAATTTTGGCTTATCTTTAAATAAATATTGTAACTTAGACGGGGGCAATTCATAAACAGTGCTGTTCCTTCCTTAGTAATCATTTCAAAAACAGAGCCGATGTTTAATTTTACGCGCTTCTATATAGCTTGTTTCATAATTTCATTCGTTTGTAGCTGCTTGTTTTTAACAATCCAAAATCAAGAAACACTGACATTTCATGTTTATATGAAGATTTTTAGTATATGCGTAATGAAAAAGATTAGGCATCTAGTGGAAGAATATTGGGTAGGTTTAGTTTCGAATTTTACTCAATTTTGCTTACAAATTCTCTTGATTTTAGAAATTTTACAACTTTATAAAGCACTCTAACATCTTTGAATGTATTGAAAATTTCTTTCACTCAGTATCAACATCCCTTTTCAAGGGAAGTAATTTTCACAACATAGAAGAATTACAGAATCGTGTGTGTAATTTATGGCAAGAGTTATTCACTTGGATGTTGCTATAATTCTTGAATGCTTTTAGTCATTAAATTTCCTCGGAGGTCGGAGAAAATTTTAGCGAAAATATAAATAACTCTAGGATTGAAGGAATTTTTAGTTTAAGTTTAATCTTCTAGCGTTATTGTTCTTTTAATTACTTCATCACATGTGTATAACTCTTAACATGTGTTAAAAAAATTACAACTAATTTAAAACCTGAGTTGTGATCAAACGTAAAATCCAGGAACACAGAAACGGAAATGGCTACATTTTTACAAGAAACGCAACACACTTCTTAACATAAAACAGGAGGTGGTAAATAATTGGGACAAACTTGATGATGATACTTAAATTTTTATGTGATTTCCAAGCTTAACGTTTTGCGAAGTATTATTAAAAGACTATAAAAATTTGTGTCTTGCAAAATGAACGAGCACTTTTTTCAGATATTTCAGTCAGGAAGACGAAGAAGGTGATTAAAATCTCAACGAACCCCGACAATTTATATGGCACTAATTTTTGCCACCTCTTCCCCCTTTTTGACTTCTACAAAATATCATAGATATTTTTTCAGCCCAAAAAAATAAGAAAGGAAAAAAACAAGATAAGAAGAGGAAACAGAAGGCAAAAAAAAAAAAAAAAAAAAAGAAGAAGGAAAAAAATAAATAGAATGTAAGAGGCGCCAGACGCCAAAAACCAGTAAACCCAGCTTGGCTCTCCAGGAAATTCTTCGGTTATGAGGGGCAAGTAGGCGGGGCCCATGACAAGAGCTCCGCTGGCTCAGAGAATTGAGACATCAAATTGAGCCGAGCGCAATCCTTCAGAGCGCGAGCCCCCTTTCGTCTTTCATCCCACCCATCGTCTTACCTGTTGCTTTCAGGTATTCTTGAGTTCATACTTTCCTCGCCACTAATGATGGGGGTTTTCATGAATAATGAAACTGAACGGTGCGCCTCGCGTAAAACCCCTTCGTCAAAATTCACACCACAAATCCACTGTGTGAAGGCCGGTTTAAGTCAAAGGTTTGGTCTCTCGGCCTACCGTACGAATCGAAACAAAATGAAGATTCTCCCCCCCTTAAAATAAGAAGGGAAAATAATACTTACTAAATATAGGATAGCTAAGAAAATTTTCCTTTCAAAATAACCGTGAAAGTGATCTCTTAGTATTTACTATACCGCTTGTGAAATCCTATCTTTCAAAGAATAATGAAAATTTTCTACCAATAGATGCTGCCCCAAAAAAGTCAACCTGAAAAGCCCGTTTACTTTTCAATTTTGCAGCAGTTTCCATCAATATCATTTGAAATAGTAATCTAATTCTTAGAAGTGTTTATTTATTGATAGATTCGACAACTAATACAATGAATGAATCTACAGTCGCTTTTCAAAATGTTAATTTTTTATAATGCTTAACTTTTGTTGTTGTCGTCCAATCGGAGCATAAGACAGAGTAATGAACTCTTATTCTGCATTAATGATTTCTATCCAACTAACATAAATCTATAAGCTTGTAACGGATTTCATCAACAAGAGAAATTTAGTTATATCCAAAATTATTCTTATAATTTATTTTTTCCCTAGATTTTCCACGTTTTCTGATCAGCATACTTTTAATATTCAATGAAGTTCAAACTACACTATTTATTTTCTTCTAAAATTTGGATACATGACACAGTTTTTGAATTGCTGACAAGTAATTTTTTCAACATAAATATAAAATATTTTTAATATATATGGATGATACACTGGTATAATTAAAATGGACAATCAATCACACACACACGTGTACTATATATCTTTTTCCTTTCCACTAAATAGATTCGAAATTACTATTAAATTCTTGGCATTTGACACCATCTTTCCTTTCTGCTCCCTTTTCATTTAGTTGAAAATGAAAGAAACTTTCTTTCAATATCATATGAATTAATGGAAAATTCTCAAATGAAAACTTTCTTTTTTATAATTCTTCTATTCATATAAAAAATTCTTTCCTAGAAATTGAATTGAGAAGTTACCTTAGTATTTCTTTCTTATTTTAATACTGAAATATTATTCATAATTTTTTTCATTGTTTGCCTTTCTTTTATAATATTACCTCTTTTTTGTAGCCGCTCAACTTGTCTAGTGGTCAGCGAGCCTGACTGCGGATAAGAAGGTCCTGGGTTCGAATCCCGGTTCGGGCATGGATGTATTTTCTCTCTCTATCTATCCTGTCTTTGTCCTTTCCCTGTATGAATGAGGTGTGAATGGTTGCCTACCCTATAAACGGGTTCCTATGGCATGTGTGTAGGGCAAAGTCGTACTTTCACCTTCATGGGGCTCTGATTAAAACGAAAGACGCTCCCATTTCACTTAAATTCGCATAGCCAAGGCATAGTGAACTTGGCTTGTCCAAGTGTCATTAGTAACAATAACAACCTCTTTTTTGTTAAAATAATTATATATATAAGAAAAATGACGTTTGATGATAAAATTTTTCTGCTGTTACATATTACTAATAAAGATTACTGATAAAAATTACTAATATTTGTAGATTATAATACAATATGTCTGTGCTCCCTAAATAAATTTAATAGTTCATATTCCCTGCTCAAAATTTTAACAGGCCACTCCTTGAGCAGTAGTACAGGAATATGTGTGACAAAACATAATTTATGGCTACAGGAAAAGAAGAATGTTGGGAAAATTCCTTCCAACATTCGAAATATGTGTCACGACAACATCCATCAAGATGTGTAATATGGCATCGGGTTCTCTCTTACAACTGAGGCTGCTATGCACTTGTTTCGCTGTGCTTCAAAGATTAATGATACAGTATTTGGAATGATGTTCCACTTTAAATAACTAAAATAGCAGTGTTTCATTTAAGTGTGTCCAAAGCAGGCATTTCATGTCAAAAGATTAATAAAAAAATATCCAATTCATATCAGAGAAATCAATACAAAATCCTCAAAGACCGTTAGGAGGGCAATAAAAAAAAGTACAGCAGGAGAGTCAGTAAAACTTTCTCCTTCAAGTGTGTCCCAAACATGTTCGGACGAGTTTATATTATATGTTGGTAATTACACACGTGGTATACTTCCATCTCAAGCTACGCTATAAATTTGGGATTTATTTTTATTGTTTGAGACTGACTATTCTTGTATGTATATAAATATTTTTTTATTCCAATGGCGGACACACTTGGGTGACGAATCCTATGCCACAACAAGGCCAGAAACTGCTACTCATTTATCGTTACCCAGCGGGCACCTATGAACCAAGTCACGAAGGCAAGTGCCAAGTCACGGAGCGTTACCCGCGCCATACCACCACAAACCCGTTTATAGGGTGGACCACATTCATACAACATCACAGAAGAAAGGACAGAGAAACACAGAGAGAACAGAGAAGGAAAGAAACATCCATGCCCGAACCGGGATTCGAACCCGGGACCCACAGCTCAGGAGTCAGGAACGCTAACCACTCAGCCATCAGTCGGCTGATACATAAATATAATTTTTATCAAAATAATGTGCTCTTAACATTTTAATTAATGCATGTTTTATAAAACATGTATACCCCGAAAATAATATGTTTAAAATACAGTTAAAATATACAAATATATCAATCTGTTGTTTTATATAAAGGAAATCAAAATATAATAAGAATATTATGCATTATTTTTCCCACAAATTTACTGAGAAATTAAAAAAAAAAGTAAAGTTGAGGAAATATGAAAAAAAAATTCTCCTTTTTTTCTTCTCTCTCCGAATTTTTATGACATTTGTTAACATGTACGTAACTTATGGTGTGATTAATACATAACGTAAAGTAAATTTTAAAGTTTGAAAAATTATTTTTCTTTTGTAGTTATTAAGTAATGGACTATTTCAACATGACTTTATCCAAAAATATTTGATAAATTATTTTGAAAATAGGTTATAAATAGATATTTTTAGAAAGTTTTTAGTAATTCTCTCTCCCTCTCTCTCATTTACAGCAAAGACAAGATTTTGTGTGATTTTAATTGCTCAAAATAAATTAACCTTTCATTAAACCTTTGTAATTCTAAGCAACATATTTCATATATTAAAAGTTATAATAAAACACATTTGTATCTAAAATCAGTCTAATATAACAAGAAGCCAAAATATAATTAAATGATAATAATGGATTAAAATTTTATGTATAATGCCACAAAAATAATAAAATAATTTTTTTATGGCATATTACTCAAAATATTTTGTTTAGTTTCCTAAATTTGAAGAAAATTGATAGCAGGTTTACACGAAATTAGAAACTGTTTGAAAAAATTCCTTTTATATAAAAAAATAATTCAACTACATTTTTTCTCAGTCTTATTCTTTCAAAATAAATGATTCATTTCTTTTTTCCCTAATGTGCAGACAATTTCTAAAAAAGATCGTTAAGGGTGACAAATCTCTGCTGACGAAATCTGTAAAACTTTGATTGAATAACTAAAGTTTAAAGGAGGGAAGAATTCTATTTGAATATTATTGTGGAATCCACTGATTAGGAATCTTAGTTTTAGAAACAAAGTATACCAAAACTAAAGGTTTAGTTTACTTATTAAAAATTTCAAGAAATTATGAGTGAAACTTGAAACATGCAAAATAATTAATTAAATTAAATTTTCTCTCTGTATTTAATTTTTTCTGTAAGAAAGTATGTTACTTTTAAATAGAAACCAATAATATATCTTTAAATACGGTCATTTATTCTTTCTTCAATTTGTAAGAAAGACAGAATACATTTTTGTTCAGGTCTATTAGCTTGTCCTGGTTCTGAGGTTATTAAAAGTTTCATTAACATTAAAAAATAACCATTTAAAACAATGGAAAACATTCTTACCTATGAATAAAAATCTTGTTTTTTTTTTAAATTAGAAGAATATTCCAAAAAACTATTTTTATAAGTTCCATAATATATTAAAACTCCTTTCAGAAGACAAAATACAAAGGAAATAAAAAAAAATCAAACTATCAACATACTTTTTAATTAAGCTCTAAAATAATTCTTTATCAAAGAAATAAAAAATTTAAATTAAGAATTATTATTATTTTAAATCGTAGGTTGAGTAAAATTATACTAAATGCTAATAAAAAATACGTAAAAAAATTCAGAAATTCCAAAATACAGTCAAAATGTATAGATAATTTATAAATGAAATTTAGAACGAAACTTCGATAAAGCGAATTATTTTCTTAAATGAATGTTTTAATTTTGAATACAAATAATAGCTTATAAGTTTATCTTCAAACTGTTTTTATTTGTTAACACTAAAACAATCAAGCAATTTTTGAATTGATTCCGAGAGATTGAAAAAAATAGCACGTATATATAAATTAAAAATTTTTTTTTTTACACTTTCTAAAAACACATTAACTAAAACGCATGTTGATTTGTAAGTAGTTTGGATTTTGGATTCTTAATGTACAAAAGAAAAAGAATTTTGGGATTCGAGATAACAATCTTCAACAATTTTGGATTTGAGAATCGTAATTCTTAATTTAAATTAATGTTAAAGTGATTTTAATTATTTGAATGATTCCGTTAATTACATTACATTCCATTTTTTTATAATTTTATTCTTTATTCAACCGGAATTTTCTCCAAAAACTTTTGATTGAAACATTCAAACTTAGATTTATTTTTTAAATTAATAAAGTCGTTAGAAAAATAATTAACTGAGAATGAAATCTTAAATTGCATGATGCGTAAAAAGATTACATATATAAATGTTTTTATAAAGAGAGGAGTGGAATATGTGTGTCTTACTTTTTTATATACTATCTTTCATAATTTGTTACTTGTCTTAATTCCATAAATTAATTTGCTTAAGTAACGTAATACGAGCAATTAGTCATTTGAAATATATTATTTATTTGCAGGTGATTATATGCCTATATGTTATGTTAAAGTGAAAATGTAATACAACCATTCTTAAAATGGAATGGAGTGAATAAATTATAAATATTAATTAATATAAGTATAATATATAGTTGCAGTATAGTATAGCTGCTTAATAGTTATGTATTTAAATAATTAATGTGTAATGTTATATTTCTAGAGAGAGAGAGCATAAATTTGAATATAAATTAAATAATCTCAAAAAGCATTTATTTCTCTCTACATTTTTTATGAAAACCTATTAGTTATTTTATTTAGAAGTATAGAATGCATCCGGGATAGGGTTTGAAATATATATACTTTCGGGATAGGGCTCGAACCTGCAGTCTCCTGATTCAAAGCCTTTTCCATTAATCCGCATTGACCTGTGCGAATCATTGATAAATATATTTAAGTCCTATATCAAAATATTCATGCGAACGTTTTCATCAAAATTAATTTTTTTCGAGATTAATTTCAGTACTTCAAATTCAATCATAATGAAATATTTATTTTTTGAAATTTAGGCTTTTAAAATATATTTATCATTTCTTTTGAATTATATAATTTGTTTTACGTAGCTTTTTTTTTATAATTCAAGAACATTGCTTATGAGTGTTTCTTATTTTAATTATATGTAAATTATTTAAATTTTAAAAACTTAATTGTAAAGAACTAAGCAATTAAGCTATTTGTATATATAAAATACATTTGAGAGCAATCATATAAAGTAAAAATGACTTTTATAGGTGTGGCTTTACGGGCGACTTTAGTAAAATTAGTAAATCTGTGAGGAGATAACGTACATACTTTTATTTTATGAACTCTTTACATTTACAAAATAAAATAGTAATTTTGAGTAATTATATGGTACTCCATATAGAGTTTTATTTTATTGTGAAGAGCAATTATAATCTGTTTTCTTGATCAGCTCCATGAAAAGTATTCATTGTCTTAGAAATTAGTTTCATAAATACTTTTTCAAATATACACATACAATTAAATGAATTCAAATACTATTTTACTTCTATTGAAACGCAGAAAATTGTTTGATTGCAAACATTTAAAATGAAAATTAAATACATAATACAATCCTAGGAGGAATTCCATTTTCACGTGAAAACAAATTAGTGTTTTTATTTGTTAAAGTGCTTACGAATATTTATCATTTCTTTTTGTTCTCTGAATATTTTAGAAAGGGTTATTAGTGTTAGAAATAGTAATCTTAGAGATTTGAAGATGAACAGAAGAAAAGCGGAAGATGTTTTCAATCAGAAAATCGAGAGAACTGCAAAAGTAAAGCTGGATTTCATACACAACACATTTGGAACATTGGGATCGAATTCAGACTGACTATTAATGTTATGATTCATTTCTTAACAACTTAGATGCATACTATTCGCATAGGTAAGCTGAAATGTTCATGGTAGAGAATTTTTTAGGCTCTCTTTGCTATAAAAAATTCAGTAGACAGAAATTTTTTTAAAAAAATCTCTGAATCTAGATTTGTGTAGATTAGAGCTTGGAAATTCCATTTGAAAATTTTCAGGAACTTTTTCAGTAGGAATAAAAGAACACCAGATAAATTTCAGTGTATATATATGTATAATCTTACATACTCAATTTCTGTAAGTCGTATAAATTAAGAAGCAAATATATATATATATTTCGGCTGAATAATCCATTTGCATGTGTAAAAACTTTTCCCAAAATTTTCTTAAATGAAGTAGATGAAATTTTGGCAATTTACACATACATTTACTATGTTACCGTGAAAAACCGAAATTGGAGAATGTCGACTTTTACCGGTAAATGTCGACACATACCAAATATGTTGGTTACATTCTTGTACCCTCACCGGTGTATATCGATTATCACAGATATGGTGAAAGTCTAAAAGACATTAGTCGAGGTCAATAAAGAGGTGATCTCCAAATCCTTTGTTCCGCTGAGCGTCAGTCCACTTCATCACTCATATGTAAGGTTTGAAATTGCGAGCAACGTTTTCTTAATTTTTCCCGATGCCTAATTTATACTGAATAGATATTGCAATGAATCGTGATCTTTTTCATGAAAAGTTATGTGCATTAATTGTAAATAAACGAGAAAACAATAGTCTTATTTTTCTCATAAAAAGTACTTTAAAATACTTTCTGAAGAGGTTTTAGCTAAAACTAAGTGCAACTCACATTTGGAATACAGATGATCAAAACGTTTTGACATTTAAAAAATTAACGTTGAAGAGAAATTAATTGTACCATTAAAACCAGGAGAAACGAATAAGCAGTATTAGGTTACTAATGAGGAATTTTTCAGTGTATATTACATGAAAATCACCCTAGAATGAGCCATGGAGGATGAAGCTTAAAAAGTTGCGAATAAATATTACTTATGATGTTGTAATATTGTGTTTAAATTCATGCAAACACTGTCAAATGAAACGCAGTGTAGCTAAGAAAGTCGTTGCTGTGAAATCAATGGTCAATTTTGAGGTAAACACAAGGTGTCAAGGTGATCAGATAGATCTTCAGTCAAAAAGAGAATAAAAGTTCATAATTGTGCATCAAGATCATTTAATTAAGTTTGTACAGCTACTACCTTTGTAAACTAAGGGATATGAAGAAGTTGCGTATCACGTTCTTCCAATATTTTTAACATTTGGTTCTCCAGCAATTTTGCAATCAGGTATTGGTAGAGAATTCAGTAATCAAGTCTATAACATTCGTCTTCGTGATAGTTCTTGTCGTTGGTTCTTATTGAGTGCGATGTGTATAAATCTATAACAGATCACCAATGGATTACACAGGACAAATATTTATTACCATAAAACATAGCACAAAGCACGAAAAAACATAGACGTGAGCGTAACACGTAACATATTGTTTACTATCTCCTCTTTCTCATCCTTTCTCTCTCGTATCTAAATCGCAGAGTTTTGTGCAGCCAACATTTTTTAATTAGAGATTTCTCTCTAATCCTGACACCTCCCTTCTTAAAGATTTGATTGCATCTTTCAAAGACATTAAACACAACCAAATTAATATATAAGTGACTTAAAATATACATAAAATAATCCTGTCATATAGTTAACATAAGCTATTGTATGAGCATAACGCATAGCAAAAATTAATTTAGTAACATAATGTCTACATAACATAAACATAAAATTGCATAAAACAGTATTTTGCCTTAAACATACACATACATGGGAGCTTTAAAAAATAAAACTTAAAAAAATATTTCAAAAATATTATATATATATTTCTAAAAAAAATTAACTAAAAACAATTTATCAAAAATTAATCATAGGAAAATCATCAGAAAGAATTAATCACATTGTAAAATTATAAAAGTTAAAAATGAATGTAACATTAGATTAGAGAATAAATTCACACTAAAAAATATTTCCAAAATCAATATATCTTCTTTAGAAATTTAGCTGAGGAAAGTTATGTATATAAAAATTATACTTATTACTGATAGAATTATAATATTTAATATGTAAATGTTTTCACTATTTCCGTAGAAAATGTAAAAAAATTATTCATTAGTTATTTTAATAGATAAAATGTTCAATAATCCTTTAGTCCTTTCCGTACTTGATAGTAAGACAACAATCCAAGAACACCTCTGACATCTTTTTTAGTCTTGGGTGCTTCTTTATTCTGGATGGTTATAACTTTTTCAGGATCAGCTTCATGTAATCCAGAACGTACAATATGTCCCCGAGAAACTTTATTTTGCGCTTAGCTAATTCACATGTTTCAAAGTTCACCGCAAAGTTGGCTTCTTCTATTGTCTCCAAAACGGCATCAAGGTGCTTAAGATGAGTATTCCAATCATCAGAGAAAACTGCAATATCATCAATGTAGGATTCAGCGTAGTCTTTATGTTTTAAAAGCAACTTGTTCATTGTTCTTTAGAAAGTAGCCACTGGATTGCGTAGTCTAAATGGAAGAACAACGAAAGCATATTGTCCTCTGTGCGTTACAAATGATGTTGAATGTTGACATTCAGGATGAGCAAATCAATGAAAATTATATACTTGGCTTTAGATACCTTGTAAATTAGAACCGTCTCGTTTTTTTTTTTCGGAAATGTATCTATTTTGGTCTGAAAATTTAGGTATCAGTAGTTAACGTATAGCCGACAAAACCGTTCTTCTTCGAGGCACACACGATTGGTCGTGCATATTCGTTTTCTGAGGGAATAACGAGTTCCAGCTGTAAAAGCTCTTCTATTTGTCGATCTACTTCTCCCTTCAATTCTTCTGTTTCTTTGGTATGCTTCCTTCTTTTAGTTTTATATGTTGTTCTCCAACATGTGCAATTCTAGGAGTATCAGTTCTAAGTTTGGGTTGCTTCCGTAAAACTATTGTTAATTCTTTCTTCTTAGCTCGATCATGAGACAATAAATAGTCATGAGGCAATAAAAGTCTCCTTCAATACTATAATTCGTTGGAAAATCCTTGGGATATTTTCAACATCGCCAAGTCTATGTCAGCATCATAGATAACTCCAACATTGTTAGATGTTGCCTTGAATTGTCAAATCTTATTAACGTGAACATGTTTTGTACTACCTTCTGGATAACTATATTCAGTCTTCCTCTTAACGATCGTTGCGGAACCAATCCATCTAGCGTACACTTCATTTTCACTATCTGGTATCAAAACTATAACTTTGCCACCCTCTTGAAATTCTTTATGACGTGCTTTTCTATTGCGATAATAAGTATAAGACAGTTGTCTCCAATAGCAGTGAAACCAGCGTGTTCAGCAACATTTTCAAGCTTCAACTTTAAAGTATTCAGGTAGTTAGTGGCAGATTTTGACTGTGTCCTAGTGGAATAAGAATCTCGCCAGTCCATGTAGTTTTAAGAATGTACAAAGGACCATTCTGAAAACTACATGGACTGACGTGGACGTCTACCATAAAGCATTTGAAGAGGACTAACACCAGTAGTTGCATTTGGGATCTCTCTATAAGCCCATAGAAGAAATGAAATATGCTTATCCCAATATTTTTTGAAAATTCTCTCATTGTGTTATAAATCATAATTTTTAAAACTGCAATGTCTTTCAACCAAACAATTTGTACTCGGGTGCCCTGGTGGAGAAAATCTAGCAGAGGATCCAAGTCTTTTTTGGAATTTCTGCGTCAAAGTTTACATGAAGTTACTTCTCTGATTTGTAGCTGCAACTTTTGGTATGCCAGTGCGAGTAAAAATCAGGAGCAGTGCATCGCATGTCGACTTTGCAATCAAAGACTTTAGTGGCACAGCTTCAAGCCATCTAGTGAATTGATCTATACAGCATAAAACATACTTAAACCATGACTACTTGGTTCTATAGGGGCATTTAAGTCAATATAAACTATCTGGAATGGTTCATCAGGACGCGAAACTGGTGTAATTGGGACTTTGTCAAATGGTTGCTTTTTCATTTGCAATTGACAAGATATACAAGTCCTGCAAAAATCATCTGTTTCTTTCTTCATACCTGGCCAGTAAAATTAATATCGTAAACGTTCTGAGGTTTTCTTTTTCCGAAGATGTCCTCCCCATAAACAAGAGTGAGCGAGTTCTAACAGTTGTTTCCTTCATAAAACTGGAATGACTAACTGTTCAATTTTCTCAGTTAAAATAGTATCTTCTTAATATAAAATGTTATCAATAATACGAAACTTTTTAACTCTTTTACTGGTATCTTGCCAACAAGAAGCTAAACTGGAGTAATTTTCCTGTTCATTTCGAAATTTTGCTGTGTATGACATTTCATTATTATTAATACTAGCGTCTTGGTTTGGACTATTTGAATTATTAGATATCGTAGCACAATATTTAACAGCTTCGTTAGCGAAATTTTTAAAATTACATCTTTATTCTCACTTTTATTTAAAACATTACTTAAACACACACACACTCCGTTTCATTAACACATAACATATCATTATTCAAATTATCTTGAAATATATCAATATACACATCATTATCATAAAGTATATCCACATTCAAATTGTTATCATGCAAATTATCAAAATCAGAATTATCTCTAATTCCATGACATTTTAATTCAAAGCTATCATAATGTTATTTCAAACTATCTATTTCCTTATTATTATTTACAATTTCGATTTCATTATATCTTAAATTAATACCATTTATATCAAAATTTAATTCACTTAGTGCGCTTAAAGATAATAATAAATCATTTGATAAAAATTATCAACCATTGCACATGTAACAATAATTGGTTCATTAAACTTTATAAATTCCTCACACTTAGTTAAAGGCAGATTAATTAATGGCGCTTTTAAAACTCTGGCCAATGTTTGTTTGTTTGTTTGTCGCTCAACGGTCATTTTTTGCACACGAGGGCTAATTAGACCGGGACTTACGGCTTAAAGTGGATTCCGAACCACTACAAACATCCATGCCCAAGGTGGGATTCGAACCCACGAACTGTTGAACCGAAGGCAAGAGCGCTAACCATTCGGCTGCCAGCTCGGCAAAAACTCTGGCCAAAAGAACATATTAACATTACACTACCCTGAGACGCCTTATACTTTTCCGGGATTAAATTAGATCTTATACAGAAATTTGTGTTCCCGTATTCAGTTATTACATTTATAATGTTTGAATCAACCTTTAATTTAATCATTGGTAATGAGTCAATGTAATTTTGCTTATTATTTTTCTACCTTCTACTTACCAATCTGATGAGATTCGAGCAGTTAAAATATTAAAATTTTTTTCTTTGCTTTCATTTTTCTCATGAGGCACGTGCAGCAAAGACCCCGTGAGAGGAGATTTACAAATCGAACACTTTCGTTTCGATTTGCAGTTCATCGCGTGGCAATTTTCTTCATAACAAATAAAACAGCGATTATTATTTTTTAACATCTGTTTTTTCTTGGCGTCAGAGCAAACAACTCTTTTTAATATGGTCCACACTAACAAAGAAGGGGCAAAGAAGAAGTCTCAGAGACAGGCGCACTTGTAGCTTTATTTATCGCTTTTGATTTCAACTCTCAACATTCAAATTATCATCATTTTTCTTACGGACATACTCAAGTGCTCTATCGAGACACACTTCATTAACATCAGGCATAACAAATTTCCAAGTTTCGGTTTTTATATCTAAAGAGTTTAGAGATTATATTTGAATATTACAGGTGTCAAATAGTTTTCTTAAAGATGTAATATCGTTTGAATTTCGAAAAACTTTTAAATTTAATGATTTCTGCATATGTGTGTTAATTGTAAATCTTTCCGACCAAATCTTTCTTTCAGTAATTTTATTGCTTCATCGTAATTTTCTGTCGATAAAGAAAAACCATGTTACTTTTACTGCTTTACATTCTAGTAAGCTTAATAAATAGTTAAGTAAATCGATTTTTTGACAAGTTTCGGTTTTCAGCAGAGTCAATGTATTCAAAGAACTGAAAAACGTTTGCCATTCGTGAGGGTTTCCATAATATTTTGAAAAACATATTTTAGGCAGTCTTACATTCTATTGTGAAGAACCATTCTGTACATTATTTGCACTTGGTATTGAAGAACAATTAGGATCAACAGAAATATTTGTATGGATTTGGCCTTTTAAAAACTTATTACCTCTGTAATGCAACTTAATAAATTTTATCTTCATTTTCTAAATTATTTTTTATTTCAGTTTCCATCTCATTTTCGCTAGTAATTTTCTTATTTAAAATTTTAAGACTAGTATGTTTAACTTTTAACAGTTCTAGCTGTTCTTCAACATTTTCAATAATATTATGATTAATAGCAACTTCAGTTGCAGACGTAGTTTTGATGATGGTGGTACGAACGGTTTTCCATTCTTTCTTTATCTTAATTAAATAAATTTAGTTCTGCTCCAGTATTATAAATATTCGTTTCAATTTCCGCCATTGGTCATACACTTTGAAAATTGAAAGAAATATTTCTTACCTTGAGTTAATTATTTATTATTATCGTAAATAAATCCTTAGCGGTAACGTAATCATAATCCTGTGATGCGTAACATTCGTCTTCGTGATAATTTTTGTCGTAGGTTCTTATTGAGCATGATGTGTATAAATTTATAATAGAATATTTATTAACATAAAACATAGCACAAAGCCCGAACAAGCCTCATATATACACATGAGCATAATGTTACATATTGTTTACTATCTCTTATTTCTCATCCTTTCTCTCTCCTATTTAACTCGCAGCGCCACGTGCGGCCAAAATTAAAAGTTTTAATTATATATATTTCTCTAATCCTGACAAAGTCCTATTTGAAATATGATCTTTATGTGGAAAGATGTTAAGATTGTTCATGGAAATACACGTCGCAGTCAAACACAAGGCTCAGCTGAGAGGGCTAATTAGGATATACATAATATGCTAATTGCATGGATGAACGATAACGATACAAATAAATGTTCAGATGGTTTATCTTTTGTTCAATTTGCCAAGAACACTGCTTACCACGAAGGAATATGGTAAAGTCCTCATGAAACCATGTTTGGCGTTAAAGCAAAAACAGCATTGTCTTTTTTCCCTAGCGAACAAATCTCAAATATTGAAAAAAAGAACAACTCGAAAAACTGTTAATATTTCAGAAAAAATTTTTTGTGGTGGCCATAGTGAAAGTCATATTCCAAAGTTAAGTATTGAAGAGGATCTGCACAATCTACAACAGAAAATTACTAGTTAATTTCTATAGAAGAGCGGCCGCGAAAGAGAATCTTCAACTACAAGTAACTAAAATGTTACGAAACTCACAAAAACAATTTTCTGCACCTCTAATTGATGATACTTTACAGATACAAGTGTTGCGTTACCAATTGTTGCGTGTGTGTTTCCTTTCATTAATAAGTCCTATTGCCTTTAATATTTTATTTGAACAATAACAATTAACAAATAACAATTTTCATTATTATATTCCATAAAAATAAGTTCCACACCATAATACTCTGGTGCCAATACGGTCTTCATTCGACCGCATCCAAATAGCAACTGAGCTAGATTCCCCATCGGATAGGGAAGATGCGCTTCTCATTCCCCTTTTAGGGATTTACTGTGACTGAGTTGCCACAACAAGTTCCTGATGTCAACTGTGGTCCTACAGATAACCAAGCTGAGTTAGCGGTTGTTGGTGGAATAAAAGACTCCAACTTCTTTAAAATGACAAATAAAAATTATACCTCAAGCAGCCTTTACACACGTAATCAGTTCATAATTTTTAAAGAAAAGTTACTTTTCATAGGTGAGGTTTCTTCTCAAGAAATGTCACTGTGAGAAGCAGCTGCAGCTGTTTGAGAAGCAGGAAGCAAGGCTATACACACTGTAATTGCAAAAGGAAGTGTTCCACAAATAAACGCATTTGTAAAAGCAAGGGACTCTTGTGCAATTCAAAGTTTCATATTAGTTTAAATTGTCGACAAATAAGATTTGAATCACAAAATTAAGTTAGTTTTTATTACTAATATTTTCTCATTTAGAATGTACTGCATAATTAAGTTAATTTTTTATTTCTTTTCTAACTTAGAATGCGCTGTTTTTTTCAAGTTCTTTGTTAATTCTCTTAGAAAGAGAGACTTCCTTTGCTTGTGGCTCTTAGTGAAGAAAGTAGTTGTAATCTACCTCGATTACTCACATACAAATGGGTAGTAGATTAGATTCATAATGTTTTAGTATCTCTTAGTAGATTCATAATAGCCTTAGTATCTCTTAGTAGATTAATTATAGCTGGAGACCTGCCGATTGGGATACTAACTGGTTTGTTATCATTAAAACTATGTACAGAACAAGAGAATCCAAAAAGAAAAATAAAATATATATTCCAATAGTTCACAAACCTTTATTCCAACAAGTTCTTCAGTTATGTTCAGATACACTTCTAATAAGCAAAATCAACTAAACTGTGAAATAGTTGTCCATTGATCGACTAATGTTCAACAATTTGCTAAAGGAACGAATTTTGCTAATAGCAATATCTGTAACTCCAGGCGTTGTAGCTCGTATAATTTGCATTGACTAATTTTTTATTTTTTCTTGTTTTATATATCTCAGTTTTAAATTAAAGAGAAAATGACTATTGATGATTACTCTAAAGAAACTTGGTAAAAGTTGGATTGAAAAAAGACTGAAAGGAGAATTATTTTCATCATTCATAACTTAATCTGAAGGGTAGTTATTTCGGGTCAGTAAAATTTTGATGGGCTCGCGATAGGTATATTTATCACACTGGACATAGGTTCCGCACCACTATTGTAAAATATTTAGCATAAATCTATCTAAATGGAACATTTAGCTGCGCTTATTCTATCGTTGTAAACAGCTTTCATGACTGTTTCTGCTGTACATTTAAAATACGCAAGTACTTTATTTAAAGTTTTGAAATGTACTTGAAAGTAATCCCTGTTAAAATTACGTTTTGATTATTTCTGGAGTCTCAATATGTAACAGTACAAACAAGATGAAATGAAGCATGTTTTGTAGTTAAAGAAAAGGATTATTAATCCGATTCATTTAAAAAATGTAACAATCACAGAAAAATAAAAAAGTTACCCTAATACCATCATCAAGTATTTTAGAATAAAGTTGTATATAAGAGATTTAAAGATCTACTCTGGTTATCATAAATTAAAGAAAATTACAAAAATGACGATTATGCAAAAAATTATGACAACAGTTTAATGAAACTTTTATACACATTAGACAACGCCTAGGAAGGAACAAAATAGCATAAAAAGAAAATAGTATGGTATTACAAAAATTAACATATGTATGCAATGAACAAATGGGAGGTGTAAGTTTGATATAGTAAAAGTACTTTATTATGCGTTATGATCCCCTCGAGAAGCAATACAGCATATGCAAGTATGTGTGATGCTTTTAGTTACGCAATCTATTAACTGTGTACTAAGAGCGAGCCTTTGCTCTTCCAAAGCAGTTAAAAGCGTGGCTAGAGTTATAGGAGGGAGGTTGAGAGCAGCTAAGAGTCGTCTTAGACGGTCCCAAACATGCTCAGTTGGATAAGATCCGGTGATCGAGCTGGCCACAGCATGCGCTCAATTGTTTCCTGCTCAAGAAAAGCATCCACGATACGAATCCTGTGTGGTCATGCATTATCATCCTGTAGCACGAAAGCATCACCTATTGCCCCAGAGTAAGAACTGACACAAGCATCCAGGATTTTATCTCTATAGGAGTGAGCATTAACATTTCTATATGATATGGAGGTCTGTGCGTCCACCCAAAGAGATAGCCCCCAAACACAGACGCTGCCTGATCCATATGCAGCTATTTCATGGAAGTTTGAGGGGAAAAAACGAGTTCCATGTTCTCCACAAATGAAACTGTACCTACTATCGCTTTTAAAGCTAAACCTGGACTCATCCGTAAAGAGAACAGCCCTCCATTGATCACATTTCTAATGGACATGTTGACATGCAAACGTTCCGGTCTAAGGCGTGACGTGTAAGGGACGAAAATGACTTGTCACCTCGCATAAAAACTTCGTTCGTGAAGCCTTCGGTGCACGATTGATCGGGATACCAACCTTCTGAAGCTTGCAGTGAGGGAGTATCCGAGCTCAGCCGGAACTGCGGTTCAATTCCTTCGTGCGCATAATGACTAACATCGGTACTCGAGACCATCCTTGGCTGAGCCTCCTGCATGCCATGGTCAGAAATTGTGGCCAAAGTCTATGAATCCCAGACGGACTCCCATTCAGCCACTTCTATCTGACTTTGTTTTGGCTCCCAATAGCTCACCGTCGAAATTGTTTGGTCAAAAGAGGACATTGTCACCATTCCGCTGTACCAGATTGCCAATCACAGACATGTCGCGACAGCTCCGAGACATCCATTTTTATGCTCCTCGCAAATGACGTATTCCAGCAGCAGTGCCACTATTTTAGCATAATTTCATACTGTTTTTCTTCTTTTACATACCAACATATTCAAATTTCATTGAGATTGGCTAATTTTTCGGAGAGTTGTAGCGATTTTTGTGGTTTTTCCTTAATTTTTGGTAACCAGTGTATTTAAGAAAATTTAAATTAGTGAGAAAGCTTATTTGTGCATGAATTCTCTTTGTTGATGACGTTTGAGATAGTTTTCTAAGGAAAAGCACTTATGTAAAATTTTCTTTAGAAAAGGAAACTAAACTTGGGTTGAAATCCTATCTGAACATTAGTTTTCACACTTCGATCGATAAAATCAATGATTATATACAATTCGTTTTTTTTAATTAAAAGTGTAAATTTTTGGTTAAGAAATAGTATTAATATAGTGGCTATGCAAAAAAGACTGTTGCAAATCTAAATTTTTGGGAAAGCTTAAAATTTTCTCCATTTGATTAATCCCGTGTCATTAATATAACAGAATCTCGGCTTACAAAATTATTTTTCTCTACTTTCCTTATCATAACAATTGATAAAACAATCAATCTCAGCATGAGATTGACTTTCATAATTCAAGAAACAAAAAAAAATTGAATCTATTGAAAGAGAGCGAATTTTATCAGAAAATTTTCTGAGAGTCCTTTTTATTCAAAGCCAGAATTTTAAGATATAAAATATTTTGCGACATTAATTTTGAACTAATTTATTTATAAATTTTTGTACAAACTGACGTATACTATAAAATTCGAAGCTTTTATAATTTCATTTAAAACAAGAGTCCCAGATTCATTATTAAATTTCACGTGACTGAGAAGCAGGATTGAGCTTTTGGGAATGCAAGTTTCTAGGTTCAGTCTCTAACGTTGGAAACTTTTCTCTCTCGAATGTGGCAGATTCTCCAGGAAGTTGCCCCACTTTTTAAAGCTACTCTGAAAGGGAATTTTTTGGAATCTCCTTTTTTGTTCATTTTCTGACAGAAATTTTGATTTGTGCCAAGTGTTTTTAATTATATCTATTTTCATTCGATAGTACCAAGGATTTTAGAATTTTAAGATACTATGCTGTAAAAATAAATTATGTGTTAATTATATTGTTTTGAATGCAATAAAATACACACAACAGCAATAATATTATACAATAAAAAAATAAATAGAACTTAATAAATCGAACTAAAATAATGCTAAAAGTTAGTTATATCTGGGTATTTTATTATTTGAAATCCTCTAACACATACATGTTCTTTTGCTACAGAACAAATTTGAATGTATTTTTGCATAAATCATGTTATTTTGAAAAATCACTCTACAATTAAGCTTTTTTTTTTTTTGGTTTTTAACACAGTTTATACAATATCTTCATTGCCAAATGTTTTAGTCGTGTTTTTCAAGTTGTCCGCATTTTGCCGAAGTTCAGGTCAAGATGTATGAGGCATTGTGACATCTTAACTGATATTAGTAAAATAAAATCCTATTTTTTTCTTTTCTTTTTTTTTAAATATTTCAATGTTAAATTTTAATTTGTTGTATTATGAAATATATAATCAAGATGTTTTAAAAAATTTTCACAGCTAAATATATAAGCCTTTATCAATTATTTTGTCCTATTTTCCTTTAAATATTGAAATAATAATTTTAATAAGCTAACAAGAAAAATGTCAGGAATTAACGTGAAAGCATCACATTATTAACGTAAATAACTCTGTTAAGATAATACTTTGTAGTTACTTGAAAAAGTATTATAGCCTTGTTTACCTGTCTATTATGAGAATTTCAAAAAATTGCATATGTGAAAATGATCATGGAAAACAAATTTTGCAAATGTTTAAGTATTTTTAACTACCCAAAAATTCAATTAAAATTAATTTAATTCTGAGTAAAAGAAATTCTTGTAAAATATAGAATTGGAATTTAGCATAAAAATGTTGAACAAATTATATTTTATTCAATGTTTTCGAAAGAATACATGTAAATTGCTATGTAATGAGTTCACATGTTTATGAAATTGATAAAATGATCTTAAAATGATCAAATCTGACTCCCATTAGAAAATGAGTTTGTCTTCTTAATATTCTACAATGAATAAAAATTGTTTTCTTAAATCTTTTGAATAAATTTGAATTAAAGGAATTGCGTAAAAAAGTATTTTAATCCATTTTCATAAAATTAATTTTTTTAATTATTTATTATTTTGATTTCATTCTATTTGTGATTAATTTGCTATCTTTTATCATTAAAATGTCTTTGTTTAAGAAAAATAAAATTCTCACCATCAAGTCCGTGACAAGACTCGAACCTGCAATCTTTAGATTCGAAGTCAGATCAATTTTCCATTTGGCCACACGACTGCCTTCCGTCGATTATAAGAAAATTAAAATAACTTTTCAAAATATTTTGAATTAAATTTTGTAAGATTTTATTCTTATTGTTAGAAAGTGACAACATCTAATCTGAACCATAATACTCAAAGTATTCGCATGAAATTTTAAGAATTTGTTTCATTCTGTGTGGTTGAGCTGCATTTAGTATAGGAAAATGATTTTCAATCTTCACTTTTTTTTAAAACGAATCAACTTGAATATTTTTCTTCGAATAATCAGACTTTATTTTATTTTTTTTAGTCAAATAAGTGATTCACCATGGTTTTCAGTTTGGGAAATAACTCATTTTTGTGTGTGAATGGTGTCTCCTTTATTGCCTTATTTGCATTAAATGAAATATTTTTCCTATAGAAAGAAATACATGTTCCGAGTGAAAACTTTAAAATAATTTTTAGGCAGAATTTATTTGAAAATATACTTAGAACACTATTGTACTCCGCTGCTGTTTTATGAAAGAGACATCAATAACTGAAAAAAGTGGGGCCCTATCAACAAAAATCAGTTCCACTATCTTCAAGAATACAGTGGAGGTAGAGAGAGAGAGCAGTAATTCCAAATCCCTATTTTGTGGGTATACCTCAATTTCAGACCTATCTATCTGGTTCAGACTTACAGCAATAAACTATTGATTGAACCAGATAAAATGAACCATTCTTCTCAAGTTGAAATCTAAGCAAAACCGAGTTTAGAAATATGATATCGCGACAGCAGACTCTGGTTTCTTCTAGGTCTGCATGAAGTGGAAATGGACTTAAAAGTATAAGAAAAGCGTCTTCAAGTAAATAAACAATTGTTGCAACATCCTCTATTACATATCGCAAATAGTTATTGAGATCATAAGAGTTGCCGAGATTCCTATCAATTTTTTATGCTTCTCATGATTTTTAAAATTTTCAGAGTTGAGTGTCTCCAAAATACTTTACCTAGAATCCCTCTGTTCATGACTTTTTTTTTAATCTCGTATTCTTTCTGATAGTAAAACATTCTATTTAAAAATTTTCTTAAGCGAAAAAATAACAATAGTTTATGATGTTACCTGTGTTTCTGTCATTTTAACAAAATACCATCTAGTTTATCCATCTCTTAAATTGTTTGCGCCGCCCAACTTGTCTAGTGGTCAGCGTGCCTGACTGCGGATAAGGAGGTCCTGGTTTCGAATCCCGGTTCGGGCATGGATGTACTTTCTCTCTCTATCTATCATGTCCTTGTCCTTTCCTTGTATGAAGGAGGTGTGAATGGTTGCCTACCCTATAAAAGCATCCCTATGGCATGTGCGTAGAGCAAGGTCGTACTTTCACCTTCATGGTGCTCTGATTAAAACGAAAGATGCTCCCGATTGACCTAAATTCGCATAGCCAAGGCATAGCGAGCTTGGCCTGTCCAAGTGTTATTAGTAACAACAACAAATTGTTTGCATATCTTTAATCAAAAAATAATAAATATACCTCTTATCATATACGTATACATTTCTCAGGTGTCTTTGCAGAGGCGAATCTGACACTGAAAATGCAACATCAAGGAGTGGCCAGAAAAATATGCAAATTTCAGGCACACCTTATTATAATAGACCACCATACCGAGTTATGCAAATGATGTGAAATGCGCAGTTCTCCAGTACGCTTAAGATATAAGGTGAGGCACCGGCAGAGGGGGCAACATTCGCGTCCTTGGAAAATAATCGTTGAAAGTTTGTTCGTGTCGCAAAGGACGCCTGTAAGTGCGAAGAACGCTAGGCCCTCGCCGACTTATTCAGTTCCTGCAGACAGACGAGTTTAAGCGGAGTATGTTGATCGGACTGAGAAAGGCAGGTTTTTTTCCCCATAAATGTTAAAATTGATTGTTCATAATTGTTAAAAAGTTTGATAAGATTATATTTCTACATGGAGGCAATGGTCTTTACAAAGATCTTTCACGTGACAAGAATTTTGAATTTATTGTTTTTTAATACTTTTTTTATAAGTCTTATAATCGTTTGTTTAACTAGAAAGTAATTTAACATTTGGTCAAGGATGAATTATTGCTGAATATTATGTATGCGTATTTGTGTATTATTTTGTACAGAAATGAGAATTTCTGTATAATGAATCTTAAAAAATAATTATAAATAGAGAATTATTTACATATGAAAATAATTGAGAGAGAGAAATGAATAAGTAAGAGATATTAAAGTAAGGAGAGACATAAATGATCAAAATACACATTGACCATAAATCAATAGAAGACAAATGTTCGATTTCAGTACCCTTCATACAGATGCTGTTAACAGTAAATAGTTTTCACTTCCAAACATTTTTATGTAGATGTTTATCAATTTCTCAGAAGTAACTGAAAATGTTTGTAAACGGCATTTCCTAAGATTTTAAAAATGTTTCTACTACTTAAGCAATAGTTTTTGTTGTTGTTGTTTACTAATGACACTTGGACAAGCCAAGCTCGCTATGCTATGCGAATTAAGTCGATTGGGAGCGTCTTTCGTTTAATCAGAGCACCATGAAGGTGAAAGTACGACCTTGCTCTACACACATGCTATAGGTACCCTTTTATAGGGTAGGCAACCATTCACACCTCATTCATACAAGGAAAGGACAAAGACAGGATAGATAGAGAGAGAAAGTACATCCATGCCTGAACCGGGATTCGAACCCAGGACCTCCTTATCCGTAGTCAGGCACGCTGACCATTAGACAAGTTGGTCGGCAATAGTTTTTTTAATTGCAGTAATCGAAACAAATGGAACGGAGAATATTAGTTGCATGCAGTTTCTCGTAAGCAAATCCCGATTAAAAAGAAAATCTGCGTGTGTTCTAAGCTTTTCCTTTGCACAGCAGAAACAATGGGTAAACAGATCTGTGAAAGTTGCGTCCTTTGAAGGATTTTCAACAGGGTCAGCGATTTCATTGCATTTTTTCATTGTTCAAATAGATTAGAATCCCTTACAAAGGCTTCTGTTTGGAAAGTCCAAGCATATTTTTCATTTTTAATGGAGGCCAGAGTATGAGTACAACTATTTCAGAATGGACATGAAAGAGTTTTTCTCGCACTGTACAGGATCAAGGATGATTACGAGCTATTTGGTAATTTTATTTTACGGATCATCTATATTAATTCGGTAAAGTACGCATTTATTTCGTCAGAATTTGTAATTATTAAGAAAAATATCTCTTTAAAGATAAAAATTATTAATTTTATCAGAGAATGTTATTCTATAGTAAATTCGTTATTATTGTTTGTGCATTTTTCATTGCAATAAATTATTAAAATAAATGGCTATGATAATCGAACACATTGCATCCCCGTAAATCGAAAGCTGTGATAGACAGGGATATGAACTGCCTCACACATTTTAAAGCAGACACAATAACTGGATATGTTTCATGTTTCGTAAGTGAAGAAATCTAGAACAAGCTCCTTCTTCTGGACTCACCATGACCTAGGATACCGCTTTTCAGACTGAAATTTTCCGGATTCAAATCCCAGTCATTGACGAACATGAATGGATATTGTTCTTCTCCTTACTGAGAGCAATTAGAGTTAAAGTGGCTCAGTAGCTTCACGCCGCTTCCCATTAAGATCAGCAAAGTGAAGCATCATTTGCCGCGGGCAGAGATTGGAAGGGTGACCACTTCATAATCTCGCTCACTGGGTTACTCTAGGTCCGCGGGTTGGGGACGTGTCCACGTTAATATTTGGCGTCCAAAGTCCTTCCGTTGGTGTGGTGTGGATGTGGAGAGGAGGGTGCCAGATCAGGTGTGACTTCGTCACCTGACCGTGGTTCAAAATGACGAGGTATTAGTGATAGGCGAGTATTCCAAGCCATAAAAAGTACAGTCCTGCACCGCTTACATAGTAGTGTATGCTTACTACGAGCTTAGCTGTCGGGTAAAAGGTTTTCTCCATTGCGTATGGAATTCAACCCACTATCTATGATAACCAGAAAACAATCCTCCCGGTGAATCTTACAATAATGTGCTATCGGTTGGTTTGGTTTGATTTGCTTGTCGCTCAACGGTCATTTTTTGCACATGAGGGCTAACTCTAGGCCGGGACCTACGGTTTAAAGTGGATTCCGAACCACTACAAACATCCATGCCCAAGTTGGGATTCGAACCCCCGAACTGTTGAACCGAAGGCAAGAGCGCTAACCATTCGGCTGCCAGCTCGGCGTGTGCTATCGCATTAAGATGTCCGTCACACGCTGTCATATTATTGTATAGGTATTTGCTTATAATTTTTTAACAGATGACTACATTGCTTTGCATAGATTTGATCTGTCTGATAGAAATTATATTGAATTAAATTTTAAGGAATTATACTTGGAACTTATTGCTTACAGAAATGAGTCTTGTCTTGAAGTCTTTAATATTTGAAAACTGGGGCTCTCACACACACTGTTATTTAGTAATAGAAGCTGTCTATTACGTGGTGACTATCGAAATCGTGTCCTTGGCAGAAAATAATTTTGTTAATAGCTTACACAAACTTTAATAAAGAGGTCTTTAAAAATATTTATTAAAGAGGAATTTATTTTTTAAAAAAGTTTTTATAATGTTATGAAAATAATCTTACAAAAATATAGTAGGAAAAAATAATGATTTTTTCCTACTATATTTTTGTAAGTATTTTTCTAATTTTCATTAATAAAATAAAATTGCTATTATTGAATATAATGCTGTGTGTTCTTTTAAATTAAAAAAGCATCCCATTTATAGATTTTAAATTATTTCTTTAAGATTCAAAACTGTTCGCGATAATACCAGCCAAATGCATGGAAGAATGTCATCGGCTTGAAGTGCATTTCTTGCTAAAATGTGTGGAAGGGCATATTAGTAAGGGTACCTTAAGAAGCAGTGTCACTCAGGGTAAAGAACTCACCAAAGGAGAAGATACAGCCTTATATCGCAATAGCAAAAGAGAGTGTTGTTATATTTATAGTAACATGAGAAAGCCGGTGTTAGGTAAAAGGTTTAAACTGTACAAACATAACTATACTTCAGGTTAAGCAACATTTCTTTTCCTTTTTGCCTCAAAATTTAATAACAGCAAATTATTTTATGTCTAGAAATGGTCAGAAAGTTTTTTTATATGTGTATAAGGGGATTCAATTTATTAAAAATTCCTAAGAACCAATGATGATCACATTAGGCAACAGATAAGATAACAAATTTTGGTTTGTTAAAAAACGATGGAAAAATACTTATTATATCTTTTGGTCACACTGCGAACTGTAATTTATAGAATGTTAATGACGGTCATCAATGAAATTCTCCCTTAAAAAAACTAAATGTTTGACTAAGGACAGAATTTTGTTAAAGAACAAGCTAGTTTGCATTGAGAATGTGTGAAAATGTTAATTTTTAAGCAGATTACGACCAAAAACAAAAATTCGATTTTATTTCGTACTAAGCATTCTGAAATCTCTTGTAAAGTATGGTCTTGAATGTGCGTAACTTTACAATAAATCCGGTTGCATCTGATAATGAAGGGAAAACCTGCAATATAGAGCAACAAAATTTTGATAATCTGTTGTATGAAATAGATTAAAATCCAAAGGTAATTAACTTTCTGTATCTAATGTGCACTTTTCGACGAGAGCAAATATTTTTAATCACGCACCATTTACTATAGTAATTTAACGTATTCGAACCTTGTACTACATCCTATAATACTGAAGAACCCAGCTTGTTGTACAACTATTTTATTTACTTCATTTTTCACAATCCATATTAGGATTGTTCATTTCAAAATATATTCCTCTTAACATATCCTAAGCATCCAACAAAACCTTGAACACTCACCGTGTGAAAGTTTGAACTTGTCAAAAATCGAATACAGACCTGATCTACCACTAGTTATATGAACGATTTTGATGTCTAAACCATAATTATTATATGCTATATAAGTGCGAACAAGTTAAATAAACCTGAAATAAATTTAAAGAGTACTCCCATTCCATTTATAAATCCTTTCTAGGATTCACAAGTGTTTTGCACAATTTAAAATATGTTATCATGATACGGTGATAGATTAAACATCAGGCAAAATCTCTATGATCTACCATAAAATCGTGAACTATCACTAGTTGAATGAACCAGGTGTGTTAACAACTATTAATAGAATATGGTACCAATTTCTTTACCAGAATCACTGTTTAACTATACTTTAAATATGTATAATTTTGCCTTGCTGGAAACATGGAAAGAAACTCTTCAGTTAGTTAAAACTTAATCTGAATAAAAAAAAATTGTATTGAATGAGCTATAAATTGCAAAAATAATGACGCAAGCTCAATAATTTGCATCCCACCATTCAAAAGAGGGGAAGAAGTGTCAAGGCAATAGGGTTTGGTACTTAACCACGACGTATAGCAAGAACTTATACACGCTAATTTTACTAAGAATAATAATTTTCTCGTTTCTTGTGTGGAATTCGTAGAGGAAATTGCAGAGCTATTTATCTTTTCGCATAAATCGTAGATCAAATTGACAAAATGGTTTGATTTGTTTAACGACTTTATACTATTTGTTAGAAATGGATTCAAAGAAAATTATCGCAATAGTTTCACCTACACTTTTTGTGCCTAGCCGATAAAGTGAACAATGTTTCACTTCTTCATGAACTTAGTCTGAATTTAAATCTCCAGAAGAGGCATAAAAATACGCATCTAAATAATTGAAATACTTTAGATTTATAAAGAATCCTTTATTAGAGAGAGAGAGAGAGTATGGCGTGAAACACTCTTTGGTGAGTAATGGCAGCTTACATTTACTCTAGGTATCGATTCATAGAAATGATGAATTGTTTTTAGGGGAATACTGTACCATTCTTCACGGAGTTATTTTGAAAGTTTTGAGAGAGATGTCGGTGCATGCTATCGATTCGGTATTGAATCTCTAAAATAGACCATAATGATTCAATTATAAAATTTTGGATTGGACATTGGGCAGATGTTTCACTTCATCCAATCAGAATTGGATAAGTCTCACTGCAAAATTTCATGTCTTGCAGGAAACAAAGTTTACATTATAGGATGGCCACGGTCAGCTCAAATTTCTCTTTACCCATTGATTCTTCATGTCAGGGTTAGGATTGGTCCATCAGAAAAACATAACACGGCTGCCCTCATCAATACAGATTCATCTCTCTGCTTGATAGTTGATGGGAGGTGGTCACGATCGTACACTTTTGCAGGCGTCATCCAAATGTGCACGATTGTCAGGAAAAGTGTATAAGATAATTCGTCAGACCATATTACTTTTTACCACTCACCAAACGACCACGTTTCGTGATTGTGACAATTTCAGCATGAACATCTGTGAGAAATGACTTATTAATTGTTGGTTTGCCGTAATGTGTTTTGCTTATGAAGATGCTTTCCAATTGTAATCAGTGTTACTGGAAAATCCTGCTGCTGAATGAGCACTACGGCCACTTTTGGTGAAGTTGTTTGCTTTTTAGACATTACAATTCGCTGTATTACTGGTCAGTGTATTTCATTGAGCTTCTTTTTCTGTCAACAATTTTGCTTTGCCGAGCTAATTTTACTAAGCTGTGTATATGCTACCATGACTTTAGACATAGTACCTCTAGAAATGCTGGTTATAAATGCTAATATTATATTGCTGGTTATAATGGTTTAGTTAGAACTGGTTATAAATGGTAATATTCTGTCCCATACAAATGTAAATAGTCTGATTTCACATTTGATCAGGAATAAGAAATAGAAACCTTTAATGTTTGGTCAATTTCATAATGTTCTTAATAAATCAATTTTTCCCGATCGTTTGTAAAAAATACTCATTTACATGAGAAACAACGAAAACGAAAAGTTCATGTTCTGCCTGTCAGAAAAAAACAAACTATCTGTGAGAAACCTATGTATGGAAAATTATATTTTTGATAAATAGAGATTTTTTTTTCATTTACGTGGGTGTATTCATTTTCTGTTCCCTTTTCAGCAGGCAAAATAAAATATTGGTTTGTTCGGAAAGTAATTTCGTTTTTCCTACATGGATCAGCTTTTTGCTGGTAAAACTGTGGAATCGTGCTACTACCAGAAAGATGGTAAAAGCTATTGGACTAGAATGTGCAATGCAATAAAGTATTTATTTGCTGCACGTTTTTCATTTTCATGAAAAACAAAATGACTTTCCGAACAACCCAATAAAATCTTTTAGTAAACCTTTTAATAAATTAAATTAATCTTTAAATTATTGCATAAAATTTAAAAAAAATTTGTAAAATTACAATATTCTTTGAATTAATTACATTTTTATAACATTTTTTAAAAATTCAAATAAATTATTTATAAAATCAGTTTATTTATAATATATTAATCACAAAATAATAATATTTAAATGAAAGAAATCATTCACTAGGATAAAAAGTGAATCCGTAAGTTGTTACATAAAATTAAAAATGTTTTGTGTAAAGTTACAAGATTTTTTTATATCAAAGTTTTTCTAAATTGAAAATTACATTTTATTGATAATAAAAAATAATGTACGTTATGTAAAATGTAAATATGTAAATTAATAATAAAATAAGCTGTCTATTTAAAAGCAATTTCTTTATTTTTTAAAAATTATCTTTAAACTTTATTATTATTATTTTTTGACAAATTGATAAATTCTATTATTAAATTATTTTTTTCTAGCCAATTGGGACACAATCATTTTCATACAAAATCCTTGACATCGTTTTACAATAAAATCGATACAAAATTGTCCACAAAAGCATTAGACGTAGGGCTTATAGGGCTATCATATTCCATTAGAGACTTGACAAATCTTAATATATCTTCTCCATAAGCTTCAGGTGGTAATTCCAAAGGAATTGAAAGATTGAGAGTCCGTTTATTTTTGATGTAGACACCTAATCAATGTGTTCCCATCTCGTCATGTTTGTCATTGTTGATGACCACTGCTGAAAGAAAATGTTGAATTATGGAAATTTTATCCGAGGAAAAAACTCCCATAAAATATCTTTGATCATGTAAATCACGGGAGAGATCTCCATGAATCTGTAGAGAATTTATTAGCTTCAAAAATCCTAAAGAATATTTCTAGCTTTATTGATTTCAATCAAATTTTTCAAATTCAGCAGAAGCTAATAGAGAAACAGTTTGGAGTAGAGGTGCTCTAAATTTAATCTCCAGTCTTAAGTTATTACGACGAACCAAATTATAATGTCTTTCTTCTCACTGGTCATGCTATAAATCAAAAAGAAACAAGACGTTTCCTCCGAAGAATTCTGATTTTGTAAGAAACAACAACCGATCTTCAGCATGCAAAAATAAGTTTTGGATAAGATGATTGAGTTCAAAATCAGGTTGTAAAGGAGTTCTAGGTGTAGATTGTCCGTCCACATACATGGCGATAAAATTAATATTGTAATATTTAAATTCATGCGGGGACTTTTATAGTTGCCATTAAAGGCATCATTATCGACACAGATAACCAGAACTCTTCGAGCCATTTGGCCTGTAAATATGCTACCTTGGACAAAAAACCTATTTTCTGACGGAATTGAATAGGCTTTACAAAGCACTGGCTGTATAGAATATTTGGATTTTGTTTTCTACAAGTTTTTGTCATTCAAGAAAAACACCCGAACTAACTCGGACTTTTTTGACGTATATAGACTTGTACGGGGATTATTTTGAAATTTCAACCTCCAAACAGAGACAAAATTCAGATTTACTTTGAATTAGTTTAAATTTGACGTCCACTGTGTTCACTAAAAGTCTTCCTTGATGAAACATATTCAAGTATAGCATTCCTATCATATCATGAGTAGCGCCCAAAAGGGCGTGGCACTTTTGCATACCAGTTTACGCTGCTTACTACTATGGCTTCTTCACACAAATGCAATTTTCCTTGTAAAAAATACCACAATGTGATGTTAAAACTCTTATATTTTACTGTATTTTACACTCATATCGAGAGAAAAATATAGAAATCCGAGACCATCCTTTTCGAAGACTCTAGAGATATTCTCAGGCAGAGACCATTCGTAAATTGCTGATTAATTCTAAGTGCAGTTTTTAATTTTATATAAAGTAAAAAAATTTTGCCTCTTCTTCGAATTTTTTATTTTTAAATCTTTCGCTCTAAATAAGAGTGTTAGAGAAATTAGATATTTTACTATTGTTGCATTGTTTTAGTTTATATAAAGTTACAAATTTCATGATTTTACATGTTTTTATACATGCATTTTATATCAGCATTAATTAGATGATTCTAATTGTCTAAAGTCAGTGGTTTTTAATAATATGTGTTGCAAATAATAAGATTTTTGTTTTATTTTTTTCAATATTTCAATACTTCAAAAAATACTTATTTCCTCTTTTTATCTTAATGACGAGATACGAAGATACTTCTCAGCAGCGAGTAAAGAATTTGTGTTCATTGACTAAAAAAAACTACAAATAAGTTTTTTTAACCACAAGTTGCTTACTTTCATTTGTACTACTGAAAAACTGTGCATTTTAAATATGTGAAGATATTGGGTGTATAAAAATGAATCATTTAAGAGAAAAATTTATTGGGTGTATTTACTGTTATTCATTTTAACTGATTTTTAATTGTTTTACGTACATTTAAATGGAATTTTTTGTATAAATGGAAACATAAATATAAATTATGCATTTTTGCTCTTAAAAATCAAAAGAATTCATTCATTGTCGTGTGCCAGTTAGGCTGGCAACATGGGATGCGCTGCTCCACTTTTCCAACTGCAACCATTCACACCTCATTCATGCAAGGAAAGGACAAATACAAGATAGATAGAGAGAGAAAGTACATCCATGCCCGAACCGGGATTCGAACCCAGGACCTCCCTATCTGCAGTCAGACACGCTGACCACTGGACAAGTTGGGCGGCTTATTAAGATATGGAAATTTTAAATGAAAAGCTTTGATTTCAATTAAACAGGAATATAATTGGAAATATTTGAAATACTTAACGAACATTAAAGATAAAAATGAAATTTTTTTTATTTGTAATTGTTACTATTAATAAATGCAGTAGCTACGAATAGTTTTCGAGGATATTTTATGAAATCACCAAGACGAAGTTTTGTACGAAATCTTAAATGTAGTACGAGGGAACAACCCGTAAGTGATGCCGCCATTCGATCTTAGGAAACAATCTTACAAACCAGAGAACAATCATCGTGAATGATGTCGGTCATTGAGTGGTTGCGACGTTGAGCCACTTGGTGATCATCGCTAAAGCGATTGGGTCGCCTTTTCTGGAACCGTTCCAATGCCGCGCTATACGGATGGTTTGACGGATGGGGTCACTCTCATCGGTCAGCTGATTTCGGTAACCGGCATTACTGTTGGTTGGCTGGAATGTTTTCAAGGAAAATCCCACTACCCAAATAACTCTATCGACAAATCTTTAAATGTTTCTGTTGGATCTGTGAGCAAAATTATAAAATCTAATTTAATTAAAATAAAAAAGCCCGATGTCCATCACCGTAACATGATTAACATTAGACTATATGCAGACTGTTGTATGAAAATATTTTGAAAATTTTTTTCCAACGGCGGGCACGTTGGGTGACGAACCCTAATCCCCAACAAGGCCAGAAATTGCTACTCATTTGTCGTTACCCAGCGGGTCACCTGTGAACCAAGTCACGGAGGCGAGAAGCGTTGCCCGCGCCATACCACCACAAACCCGTTTATAGGGTGCGCTACATTCATACAACATCACAGAAGAAAGGACAGAGAGAAGGAAAGAAACATCCATGCCCGAGCCGGGAATCGAACCCGGGACCCACAGCTTAGGAGTCAAGAACGCTAACCACTCAGCCATCGGTCGACGTATTTTGAAAAATGAAAATATGTACAGGTAACCCTACTATAACACGGTTTCGCTATAACACGATTCGTAAATTGAGGGAAAATTCGTACAACACGTCATCCTATAACACGGTTTTGTTCCAAAGTTAGAGCTTGTTATCGGTCCTCGTTGCTCCAACCATTGGATCAAGGTATTATTTATACCTTTAAAACGTATTATATAAGAAGATCCTTACAGTGGATTTTAGACGCAACCGATTCGGAATCAATTAGCGTAATGGAAGCTTGGAAGAAATTTTCAATCAAGCACTGTATCGAAATCATATCTTTGTCGCTGAAAGAAATAAAAACATCAACCTTAAATGCGTGTTGGAAGAAGATATGGCCCTCTTCAGTTGAAACAGAAAACATGCGTGAAACATCAGAAAACGAAATTGGTGCCATATTAAAAGTCGCTAAATCAATCGGAGGCAAAGGTTTTGTGGATATGGCTACTGAAGACATTCAAGAATTATTAGTGGAAGAAGAAGTTGACGAAGCGGATTTGATGGAAATGGCATCCCTGGATGCAAATCAAATAGATTTTGAGGACGCTAGCTCTGATGAAGATTGTGCAGTTAAGAATTTAACATTAAAAGAATTACAAGAAGGCCTATGCTTAGCGGAAAATCTCGAGTCATTTTTCTTGAAAACAGACCCTTCCACGGAAAGAAGTCGAAAATTCAAAAGGGAGCTGCAAAACTGTTTAACTCCATACCGCGAAATTTACAATGACCTAGTAAGAACTAGTCAGCAAAGTTCGATTACAGATTTTTTTAAGAGGGGAAAACATACAAAAACTTTAAATAGAGATAAAAGTTCTGAAAGTGAAGGCGATATCGTTCCACCCAAAAAACGTTCTCGGTTGATTGTACTGAGCAGTGACGACGAATAAATTCATTAAATTAGGGTTGCGTTAGATTAAAATATTTTTTTCTTACTTTGTGTTGGATATACATTTATTATTTAATAAAAATTAAGTTGTTTATGTCGAATTAAAAAAAATATTTGTTTTTAATAAGTTTTTGGAACGTAACCCCCTTTTTGTACTAGTTCTGGGTCTCATACAACACGATTTCACACAACACGGCATTTTCTAGGAACCTAACTACCGTGTTATAGGAGGGTTACCTGTATTCAAAATTGATGAAACTTGAATATATTTATCAGACTGTAACAAAAAAGGTCGATTTACTCATCCGAAAAGAGAAGAAAAATACTTAACAGACTAATTTAGAGAAAAGAAGAAAAGTTTTTTATGCTTATATATATTTATATTCATATGCGTATTCTCTTATAGCGGAAAACTTAAAGTAAGAAAAGTTTAAAAAAAATATCTAAATTAATTTGGATTACTCCTGAAGTATGTTTTAACATCTATTTTCAAAGAAAAAAATTCATTCCTTTATCCAAACAATCTTTACTGTGTTAAGTTCCATCAGGCCACACTTTACCTCTAAATCTACTGCTCTATTGTTTGAAAAAATGAAACCGGAGTTTAAGAAATTCCCTTTAAATGCATCCCACCCACATCCTCTAACGTTTCACTTATGGATTATACTGTGCACCTGAACTTATGGGGGAAAAACCAAAAAAATAAAAACTTTATAGGCAATTTCCTAAAACATTGGATGAACTCTGGAAGATTGTGAAGGAGGAATGGAACAATATCAGCCTTGATGTTTTAAGGAAAGATGAAAATCTAGGTGTAAGATGATAGTTCAGAGAAAGGGCTATTTTTTAGACTGAATACATATTAGGAAATAAATTACTTTTATTTATTTAATCTTTGCAAAATCGTTACAAAAATATGTGAATATCCTCTGTATATACATTTATATTTATGAAAGAAAATGTTCTAGATCTTATACAATATTTTTGTGTGACTATGAAGCATATTAAAAATATGACTTTTATTCACAGGTGTTTCCATCACTTTAATAACCACCTGTATCTAAACAAACATTAACCACATCACTTTTATTAATTCTTTATGAAGAAGAAATACTGATTACTGTTTTTAGTAAAGAATGAGAAGAATAAAAATAAATTATTGATTTTACCAAATATTTTTTACAATTACACTGAATTTTATACAAGAATTTTGAAATAACCAAAAAAATAAAGAACTCCAAAGAAATATTCTGAATCTATTTCAATTAATAATACTATCAGTGTCTGAACTAAATTCATTTAATACCACATAACAAAAAAAAACATTCTGTTCTTTTACCCATAGTAAATAGCCTGACAACAAAATATTATTGGGCTATTTATTGCTCAAAGTTTTACTAATATCTCTTACAAGAGAATTTTATAAATCGGGAATCACACAGATTCACGTGTCTAATGGGCGATAAACATCATAAGCAGCGAGTGGTCAGTGTGCCTGACTATGGATAAGGAGGTTCTGGGTTCGAATCCCGGTTCGAGAATGGATGTACTTTTTCTCTCTCTACCTATCCTGTCTTTGTCCTTTCCTTGTATGAATGTGGAGTGAATGGTTGCCTACCCTATAAACGGGTCCCTATGGCATGTGTGTACTGAAGAAGTCGGACTCCGCACCAAAATATGGTTCAGTTGAAAAAGTGGAGCAACGCACCCCATATTGCCAGCTTAGCTGTCACACTACAACAACATCATAAGCAGCAACCCCGAAAAGAGAGTTCACGGAAACTCACAAAATTTATCTTCCGTTTTAAGCCATTATTGAAGACGGAATTTTACATTGCAAGTTCCGTCTTAAGTTTTTGCGACCACAGGATCTCAATGAGCTTAAATTGGTTTCTTTTGATGCCACTTAGAAACTAGCCTACCATCCGAAGGTTCTCCGATTGAACCGGATTGCCTCTCCGGAGGAATTTCCATTGAAAATTTTCCAGATTTTTTGTTTAGCGACTCGAGAAGGAAAGGAATTACTGATGCGAGATACTCCTGGAAATGCGCATCATTTACGTATGCAGAACTTTTCAGGAAATTCAAAACAGACTTTCAAGATCTTTGAGTTGCTAAATTATTTTCTTACGAAGTCAAGTTGTATATGTTACCTTTGAAATTCTCAATATTGTCAAAAAGAGGAGATTTTTTTCTGAAAATAACAACAATCTAATGAGGAACTTAGGAAAAAATTTATGGAACGACAAATCCCTTTCGTTCTACAGAAAATGCTTTCAACGTTATTTAAAACTCAGATATGCATTCCAGTCAAAAATTCAAATATGAGAAAAATTCATTCTAAGAAGTCTTTTTTTTATAGAGAGACTTACTGTAATTAATAAATAACTGCGAAATTTTATTTGGTTTACAGTGGAGAAAGTAGCTGTTTAGAATTATTATTTAATATTTCACTAAGAATATACTGCGTTCTTAAAACAATCAGAGAAAATCTAAGAAAATTTTAGGAACTGGCTCTTCTTTTCTCAAAGATACTCCTGGAAAATAAATGCTATAGATTGATGCATGGTTAACAGTTCAGTTCCCTTCTCTGGTTTGGGATGTTTGGATTCCTACTTACTAATAAATTAGCCACGGTGTGCAAAAAATGCTCATAGACCAACAAACTAGTATCCCACTATGGATAACCAAAGTGGATCAAATATTCGATGAAAAAATTATAAATTTTTATCTCTCATACAGCATTTTGAAAATAACTTTCAATACCTAGGAAATAAAAGATTAAGAGTGGCAGAGGTAAGTTCTAATTCTTAATTCTTATTTTATAAACATTAGAATAGAAAGTGACCAACATTTCTTCTTTCCGAAGTAAAAAATGGAAGCTCGGATTTGTTGAAAGTTATTTGAAATCATTTCGTTCATAAAAAGTGAACATTGCCAAGATATCAAAAGTCCATTCCCCTTGGGATGCTTTTGATTGGAATGTATTGTGAAGATGTTCACCACTTCCGCTCCTGATCAAGAATTTCAGCTGCAGTAGGATGCCGGTTCACCTACTGATTGGGAGCTACTCGAGTGTGTGTGTGGGGGGGAGGAAACTTTCATCACTGCCACCCACGTTCACTTCAGAAAAAAAGATATCTTTTTTATGTGTAGCCTTCATCCTCTTAAAAATGTTTTTTTTTGTTTTCTTATTTTAGGTAAAAATTGCTGAAGATTAATATCTGTTTAACTACTAAAATTTTTAAAGATTTGATTATACTGCAATAAACACTGAAATGAACATTATTTATAATGGAATTACAATCGCTTTTTTAAATGTGGTTTATACAGCTTAGTGAAAGTTATTTTATCTTTGAAATAAAAAATTTACTTTTTTAAGTTGATACATTTTTATTAAAGTTTTATCATAGAAAACAAACACGTTATGTTTTCTAATGCATTATAAAATATTAAAATATTAATAATTTTAGCTGTGATACATTTGCTTACAACTTTGCTTTTCTTATCAAAATATAATAAGAATTTAAAATCATACTTTTATTTATTTATTTTAATTTTCATGTTTTTTTGTATTCTTGACGTAAAGAGTAATATGATTCTGGCAATATTACTCAAAATTGTAATTTGCGCATTTACTTTACATACGTACTACATGAGGGATTGCTGGCGTCGTAGACGTTTAATTTTGAATTGACAAGATAAGAAAGTTATGCTAGCATTCCCCAGAGCTCACATGATGCCTCCGGTTGCTCCACATGTATGTGGTTTGATAAATAAAGATAACCTAACGGCTCAGCAGTAATAACGCATTTTATTCCTCATCACTTTTATCATATTTACTTGTTAATCTAGAGTCCCTTTTCACACACAAAAGCAAATTTGACTAAGATCTAATCTTTATAAATTCAATGCCAAACCATGGGAAGCAATCTGAACCCACTAAATCTACCAGTTGCTTTGTGGTACTGATCATTCAACCACTTAGTCAGTAAAAAACTCAAAAGTTTTCAGGAGCTTTCAACCAAGAATCTGTTCTTATTTCCTTCATAGCAAAATGAAACCAGGATCAGGAATGTGGAGTCATAACAGAATAAGTTTTCAGGAGGACACTTACTAGAAAGACATTAAGACATTGCAAGGAAAGTAAAAAAATATTCATTACTTACTAATTCAAATTACTTACCAATTCATATTCGATATGAAGTGTTTCAAGGGACAATATAAAATGATTGTGTGTCAATGGGGCGAATTTTGCTTTATCTTTCCTGGTCGACCGAATATTTAAACATGCATAAGCAGAATATATATATATATAAAGCAAGGTTAGATGTATCATAAGCGAAAATTGAAAGATACAAGAATCGATATAAAATTGAAAAGTACAAGAATAGATGAAACACTTACGTTTAGCAATACATTCAGCGCAAAAGCAGCTAAAATAGAACTACTAAAATATAATTAATAGTACATTTTTATAAAATTAATAATCAAATATTAGATGAAGAATAATAATCAAATACTAGATGGAGTATACATTGAAAATAATACTAATACGAAAAATAATACTAATAAAATAATACAAATACTAATACACTGAAAATACCGAATGGAGAATATAATAATATATTTATAAAATTAGTCAAAAACCAAATTGAGATTAATAATCAAATACTAGATGGAGAACAGTGCATTGAAAATACGAAATATAGTAAGCAGTTGGGAAAATGTTCAATACATATTTTAAAATTTCAAAGAAAATGTAAATATTTTCAATGTATTGTTCTCCATCTAGTATTTGATTATTAATTCTCCATCTAATATTTGATTATTAATTTTATAAAAATGTGCTATTAATTATATATATATATATATATATATATATATATATATATATATATATATATATATATATATATATATATTAATAAAAAGACATATGGAATAATTTGTATAATCACAACTTTTTCGGTGCATTACACCAGAGGGGCGAAATTCCTAGTCAAGATTGTTAAACCGCAACAGAACTAGCAACGATTTAAATTTGTTCATAACGTGGTGTAGCCTCACTTAAATAAGAGAGGAAGTGTGTTGCCAAAATAGGGAAATTTGTTCCATGAAGAAAGATATATATTTTTAAAGTTGGATACAAATCTTTTTTCCAGAAGACAAATTTTTCCCATTTCCACGCCTACTTCTGCCAAATTCATGAAAGCCGTGTCGGATAGGGTAGATAACTCTTCCCTTTCGCACACAAATAATTTGAAATTTATGAGTCAATATCGTCCAGATCGGAGTATTGTTGTCCCCCACCTGCTTGGCACACCTTCATTAATCAATCCACTCCAGTTTTCACTTCACTGCTTATTTATGTCCACAGCGCTTTTTTCGTTTTAGAAGGATGCAAAAAACAGAGGGTGGGTACGGGGATTGACAGGTTAAAAAAAAATAAAGGAAACAAAAATGTTAAGCGGTGGAGAAAATAGATCGATAAATTGTGCCCCAAAGAAAAAAAATGAAAAGATGTAAATAACTAGCGGTTTAGTTTTCCTTTGGCGGTTTTTGTGAGAAAAACTATATTTCGATAAAAAAAAAAAAAAGTGGCCCTGATCTTTTTCTAGGAATAACTACCAAAGGAAAATGTCGGTTTAAACCTAAGAGATGATCGTCTAGTTAGAGTGGGGAAAAAATCATTTTTTTTTTTTTGTCTTTACCGAGAAGAAACTATGTTGTAACAAGTGCGATCGTCTTTTATGCGCTTCTACATGGCTGCCCTTCTTTTTATTCTTTCGAGATGGCGCGGGTCACGATTTAATGAAGACATTAAAACGGTCATGCCGAGAGCACGCAATTGACTTTTCGCTGGAGGGGGTTGTCGCCTAATTGCGCTTCTTATTTTTAATAAGGGAGGAGGAGCCTCGGATCTCAAATTGAGGCGTATTCGCCTTGCTAAAAATCATTGCGCTCTTTTTACGCCTCTTTTTTCTTCTTTTTTGCTTTTACTTAGTATCTCAATTGACCGGGAATTGGTGAAGGTTCACTGCAGAGATCGTATTTCATTTCGATCGTAGTTGGAAGCTTGTATTGTAGCGAGTACACACCTGCATAAAAAAAGTGAGGTATTAATTAAGATAATTTTTTACGAGATTAAAGAAGATATTCGGGGATTGCTTATCTACGGTTCGAAACTGCTAAATTTAACTCTAGACAGGAATGAGGCATACAAAAAATTTGAAATTGTTCATGGCGAATTTTTTGTAATTTAATGACGACAGAGAAAAAAGTCTGGAATCGCGAAAATATTCTCGCTGTAATTGCAGAAATATAAGATATATGACAATACTTGGTAACCAGGGTAAAAATATATAAATGATATTTTCATGGATGTAAAAATTTGTGGTCTTTTCATGATGACAAAATTGCTGCAATAATTTTGAAAAATCAACTTTCATGAAATGACAAGGAAATTCGGGCATTTCCACTTTTTATAAGCTGAATTATCGAGTATTGCTCAGATTAGAATATTCTTGTAGCCAAAAGAAGGGATACTAAATCAACAGTAGAAAATAAAAATAATTTTAGTTTTAATCATTTTTAAATAAGAAATTGCTACGTAAATAATAAATATTTTTTTAATTATCCCCAATTAATAATCTGCAACTCAGTTATAAATAATATTTTAGTAGTATATGCCAACAAATAGACTTATAAACTACCTTTTAAGATATAGTTCTTATGAGTAGCAATAGCAGCAGCACTCTCTTCACATTTAAAGCCAGAGACATTGAAACGAGTGTATTTCAAAGAATTTTTCCTATTTTTTACCTTTGTTTTGAAGTAATTGCTTCAATGTCATATTCAATATACTTTTAATTTTATCAGAATTCTAGCCCTGAGGTTTTTTCAACTTACTCCTTTAGTGAAAGTTAAATATAAAAACACTTAAGCTCTTGAATTTAAACAAAAGATTTTCATGATGAACATAACGTTTCTTGCACTAATAATTTTTAAATAACACCGCATACTACATGTTTACTCAAATTTATTTCAAATTGTAATTATTTCGAAAGAAAAGCGAGTTAAGAGACTCTGAAGAAATCGATAGGGCTTTCCTTCTGGACAGTTTTTATATAAGCAGAATTAATCTTTTGTAGAAATAAAATACCATTAAAAAACTCATAAGTATATGAAACTTTTTACAATCTTGGCATTGTATTTTGAAGTAACTTTTCATAAGTGTAGTTAAAAATGTGATAACAAGGAAAACGTGCTTCAACTGGTTCAATTTTCATGTAAACTTATCCATTCTCGAGTTATATAAATCATTTTGATTTTATTATGATCAAAAATTTTCAGTTTATAATACATACGTTTTCATATACCATTCCTGCCAGATGATGTAGATCCTGCATGTTCTTTCAAATGATCCAGCGTATGGGGAATTGGATATCATGTATCTCTTTCACAGCCTTATAGACAACATTTTAGGAGCCTCATTCCTTTTTCGAAAGAAGAAACGTTTCCTTCAAATATCATGCGATTTTATCCGACAACAGATTTTGCATCACATGTCTTTTTTTTATCCAAAAGGAAGCTGCAATATATTTATTTCGGGGTTAATTCTTCTGAGAGATAAGAAAAAATTGTCTCAAATTTCGCATGAATCTATTGCAGGGTAAAAATTGTTTAAGTCTCAAACAAGAGACATTTAATTTGATTTAGATAGAAAAGAACCACAATCATTCTGCTTCAATGAAGGGCAAAATGTCCTTAATAGATACATGAAAGACCTAATTATCATACGAATAATCCCGGTTCTGAAATATTATATTTTTACTGAACATTTTTTCCTAACTGTTTATATATTTTGACAAAAAGAAATCTTTCCACAATGGGCAGACAATAATTACTCGTCCCAGAATACTTAACACATTTTAATTTAGTCACTGAATAGAGTAGCCTGGAAACAAAGTTATCAGGAGGATATAAAATATATATTAAACTATTTTTAAATCATACGGTAGATATGACAAATTATAATTGATACAATTTGTATCTTAGTTAGTTTTCCTTTTATAAAATATTATCTAGTCAAGTTAATATATATATATATATATATATATATATATATATATATATATATATATATATATATATATATATATATATGTATATATATATATGTATGTATATATATATGTATATATATGTATATATATATATATATATATATATATATATATATATATATATATATATATATATATATATATATATATATATATATATATATATATTTAAATTAAATTAATAGTTAGTTTTTATCTTTTGAAAACATTCTACTTTGAATTTTATTTCCATTCTCAGCTATCAGTTTCTGACAAGAAAATATTTAATCAGTCTGATGTTGTTGTCGTGTGCCAGCTAGGCTGGCAACATGGGGTGCGCTGCTCCACTTTTCCAACTGAACCATATTTTGGTGGGGAGTCCGACTTCTTCAGTACACACATGCCATAGGTACCCGTTCATAGGGTAGGCAACTATTCACACCTCATTCATACAAGGAAGGGACAAAGACAAGATAGATAGAGAAAGAAAATACATCCATGCCCGAACCGGGATTCAAACCCAGGACCTCCTTATCCGCAGTCAGACACGCTGACCACTAGACAAGTTGGACGGCAATCAGTCTGATATATTCTTTTTATTCTGCGGATTTGTCATCTATGAATTATTTACAGTTTTTTTAAATCTGACCGCAAAGGTTATTTTTTATAGTATTGAAACAGTTTCACGAAACTAGTCGTTCTTTGAGTAGTCATCTATTCAACAAGAAATTTGAAAGATAAAAGAATCAAGAAACACTACGGAAGCTTCTGTATCCCTCATAAAAGTAGGTTTCCAAACCAGTGAATAACGTGTAGCAAAAGTTTAAAAAAAATTCATGAATTATTTTTGAAATATTCAAGACATTATAATGTACAAACAATGAACTTATATCCATGTGCAAAATCCTTAGCTGCACATTTTTGATATCGCCCTTCTGGCGATAAAAATAAATGATTTAAGAATCCTATCTTTCTAATTAAAAGAAATAGAATAATCAGATCTTAATAAATATAGAAATTATAATAAAAGAATTCAAAATTATCGAAGAACGAAATATGTTCCAGATTGAAAAGAAGAGCTAAAAATAAAATTTTTCTGTGCGATTAGCTGACAAAAATGGTACATAAGCTGTGTCTTGTTCGAATTATCTGAAATTTAGTTTAGGAGTATAATGTTTACTCAAACATAATAGGAATAAGAATCACTTCTCTTCAATAAGATTCTAAAAAAAAAAAGAATTTATACTTTAAGAAACTGGCAGAACGAATAAATATTTATTAACTCAATTGTGAAGCAATGAGATTTCATTTTAGACACGTAATTTACTATTAAGAGCTGTAAGGAATCATATTATTCAACTTAAAAAAATTTTTTTTAATATTTTACTATCGAAATTATTTTTATTTTTACTAGAGTATACTTTAAAAAATTCAGTGTTATACCCTTAGATATAATAAAAAGATTGTACTTTATAATTTAAATATTAAAAACTAAAGATTATATTAAGTACACCTTAAAATATTTACAAGAACTAACAATTATTTCTTGTTTTAATCGTGCATTTAGAAGAAAGCAATACAATTACTATTATTTAAAAATTCCTTGAAACATTTCCATAGAAATATGCTTACAACTCAAAATTTCGAGATTGGATGAGAACAGAATATTTAGTCACGTCGGACCCAACAGAAATAATTATCCGCATGATGTTGAGCTGGAAAGGAAAAAGTAGTTTGTTTGTCGCTCAACGGTCATTTTTTGCACACGAGGGCTAATTAGACCGGGACCTACGGCTTAAAGTGGATTCCGAACCACTACAAACATCCATGCCCAAGGTGGGATTCGAACCCACGAACTGTTGAACCGAAGGCAAGAAAGGGAAAAAGTAGAGAAAAATTAGAATAATATCAGTAAGAAATGCCGACAAAAAACCCCTAACGAACGTTGAAAAGAGCTTGAAACACTTGGAAATCAAAGTAATCAATGATTCAGAAAACAAAAGAAGTATTCTGTATTAGAATACTGAATAAGCTTCCTTATCTGAAATTTCAGGCGACGTAATGGACCTTATGTATCATGCAAGAATACCAAGTCGGTTGGAAACATCCCGAAGTTATCAAGATTTAGTCTATATAAAATATTTGGATTGTCATTGAGAAGAGTCAGAGGGACATTTTCTAATGGAAGGAAAAATTAAGATGTTTATGAAGAAGTACTGTATTCATTAATAAAGCAACGCGACGCATTCTTTTCGCAAGCTTTAAATAGTGGATATTATTCTAAGAGAACAATGAAAATCTCAAATTTGTATCTCAAGCTATGATTCCTCGAGTGTTCCACCTCCCTTCAATAACTCTGGTCTGAATTTACAAAAAATATTAAAAAGTAAGAAATATTCCAGAAGTAAGATTGCTTCTAACTTTAAAAAGAGTGAAGCAATTAAAATAAAAAATATTCGTAGAAAATGAAAAGAATGTAAAAAAATCTTTAAAACTCTATAGTATTTATAGTTAAAATAAAATCATAACTGATATTTGCTTTTTAAATGTTTACTCAAACATAAATATTTTTGAAAATATTATTTGTAATTAAATATATAATTCTCTTAAAATGATGTTTTCATGCATCCAGTCCTATAAATTTTTAGACCTTTCGTTATTGATGTGTTCCTTTTCATTGATTGATTTCTGAATTACCTGGGAAGAAAACAATGTTGATTATCAAAAGAATAAAGTAAATTTTATTTTACTTACAACTGACTAACCCATTATCTGGGGTATAACATAACTATTAATTTAGTTTTAATTAAAATATGACCTATTCTAATTTATGCTATTGTATGGTGCTAAAAATGACAACACTTCTATATAAGTCAAAAATATATGTTACGGTAAAATGTATTAATTGTGTAGAATAACCTCTATGATTATTCCCAGCTAAAATGGGATTAATTATGGAAGAATTTGACCGGTACTCCCCAACTCATAGGGGGTCAAGTCCGATTCTTTTGTAAGGAAAATGATTTTTTAAGACGAAAAAATAAATATTTTCAAGCAATTTTTTCATTTTTAAGAATTTTAAAAACATGATGGCCTAGAATAAAATCTAAATAAATTTCCAATTTAAATAATAGTGGCTGCTATGCGCGTTCATTTCAGATGTTTAAATGCATGTATTAGATAATAGGATATAACTTAAATAATTGGCGCGTAAAAAGTATTCAAAAATACAATGTGATCAAAATTACTAAAAGTAAAATAAAGCCTAGCTGACTATTTCTGTAAATATTTTATTTTTATCTGAATAAAACAGAACTTTTAATTTTAAAGTATTTATCGATAACTTGTTAATTAAAAGGCCTGGAAAAAAGAAACAAAATTATTTCTTTTGCCAATAAATAGTAAATATAAATATATTTGAATTTATAAAAAGCAAATCCATGTCAAAACTAGCTCTGAATCTCTGCTCTAAAAAATTATTTATTTATATTTACTTGTAAGTTTGCTTATTGAGGTACATTCAACTACCATGACATTTAGAATTACAGTTTTACAGATATTTGCACTCATCAGGGATTTTCCCTCTGTCTTGCAAAAACATTGTTCATAGCATTGAAAGAGGATTTTCTAACACTATCTTCACTGTCTAAACTTGATCTGGAAAATCTTCTAGTAAAATAAAATTTGCTCCACAAATTGATTTCTAGTATACCACAGAAATTTTTCCTTGTTATGTTCCCAAATGATAAATTATATCGGTAGAAAACTTCGTGTATCCAATTTCACCAATATTACAAGAAGAAAATTGAAGGTTTGAAACTTTCATTGTCTTTTTTTGCTTGTTATTCTAAATATAGTACTTTTTCTATAAATATCTAAATAAGCAAAACCATATAATAAGCATAAATAAGCAAAGCAAATAAGCAAAAAAAAATTATTCTAAATAAGTGAAACCACACACACAAGTAAAAAAGTAAATATAGTACTTTCTTACTTGGTTTTGCTTAGTTAAAATAACAGTCTGGTTAAAATAAATTATTTCATCCTTCTCATTTTAAAGCATACAATTAATTGCACCTAAACAATCCTTTATTAATAGGTCACATTAATTTTCCCATTAGAATCCTGTTTTATTTCCTTGTTGGTTTTATCAGAAGCGTAGTTAAATGTTTCAGTTAAAGCCTGAATTTCTGTTTCCACTCTAAGATATTGAATGGAATCATTTGGATCAAGAAAATATTTCCAAATTTAAACAAAATAATCAGAATTTATCGCATTTTCCATTACAAGTCTATATGTTTACCGGTAAAAGTGATAAATATTCAATAATTTATCACATTTATCGAGTTAATGGGATTCATGTATAATCATCCATTATTATACATAATCACGGATTAATCACTTTTAATATAACATGTATAAGGTTGTGAAAACAATTTTGACTGATGTAGTTCCTACAGTTAAAGAGGAAATATGTTAATTTGGAAATTCATCACTTTTACCTCTTTATTAACTAGATTTACAATAATTTTTAAGGATTATCTTAAAAATTAATATTGTAAGTTATGCACACAACACTAGTGATTTATAAAGTTTATGTAATTAGATTGAACTGGAAAATCAACCAAATACTATAATTTTCTTTTCTCATTAAACTATTTGCAATTTTTTATTATAAACTATTTAAAACAATAAATCTATATCAGAAGAATTTCACAAAAGATTCCTTATTGAAACGACATTACTAAATACAATTTCACTTCTTTTGTTGTTGTTGCTTTCGTGTGCCAGCTAGGCTGGAAATATGGGGTGCGCTGCTCCACTTTTCCAAGTGAACCATATTTGGTGTGGAGTCCAACTTCTTTAGTACACACATGCTATAGGTACCCGTTTATAAGGTAGGCAAAACCATTCACACCTCATTCATACAAGGAAGGGACAAAGAATATATATAGAGAGAAAGTACATCCATGCCCGAACTGGGATTCGAACCCAGGACCTCCTTATCCGTAGTCAGGCACACTGACCACTAGACAAGTTGGGCGGCTTCACTTCTTTTAATTTCTCATTTTCGTTATTATTTTTTAATTTTATTTATTTATTTATTTACTTATTATTTTTTATTTTATTTTATTTATTTATTTACTTGTATGCAGGAAAAATATTTTATTAAGATAGAATTTCCTCTTTACGATGGAGTTTAATTAAAAAATAATTAAAGGACAACACTTTTGTGGTGCAAGGAATTCCGAGCCAATAACATAATTGCCGAGAAAAATGGATACATTAAATCTGTTTTTAAAACACGTTTTAAATTATTTAGAAAAATTTAATTCCGACTTTAACGGTTCCCAGAGCAAGGCTTTCGCCAGAAATCGGAAAAAAAAAAACTAGATCTTTCCCCAGCGAGCTCAGTTGCCTTCTAACTCTGTGTGATCAGATAATATCAAAGAAATGGCCGTGAACAATGACTTCATTCTATCGACAATGTCAAGGTCCAGCTAACGGAGAGCAAGCCAATGGACAGGTCTCTCCCTCTGGGGCAGTTTTACAGAAAGATTCTTTGGAATGAAGGAATCGTCTGCGCTTGAATGGCTACGGTTCCTTCACTGTCTATAATTCAGCATCTCCAGTCTTTCTAATCAAGGCCTTGATATAGTTTTTATTCAAACAATTTACATCACAGTTAAGGTTTCATAAAACAGTTCAAGAGTTGAAAATTAAAATTTTTGTATTGTTTTATAAAGTTACAACTTTTATTTGCGTTAAGGGAAATAAAAGTGATACCCTTCAAAATTTTTAAACAAAAATGAGCTTTTGAGTTTACAGAATTTCTGTAGGATTTATTTCTTTTTTTTTTTTTTTTTAAAAAAGTATTTTTGGTAAACAATGAAATTGTTAAAAATATTGGCTGCTGAAAACAAAATTATTTTCTGATTTCTGTAGGAAAAAATAAATTACTTCCGTATAAAATAAAATTACGAAGATGAAAAATACATAAAATTTAAAAAACATAAAAATTAAAAAAAATTTTAAATAAAAAAATAATTGAACTTTAATAAACTGTTTTACTACAGTATTACTGAAATAAACTGAAAAGTCGAATATTTTTATAATTATAATTATATATATATATATATATATATATATATATATATATATATATATATATATATATATATATATATATATATATATATATATCAGGTAACCCTCCTATAACACGGTAGTTAGGTTCCTAGAAAATGCCGTGTTGTGTGAAATCGTGTTGAATGAGACCCAGAACCAGAAAGGGTGGTTACGTTCCAAAAACTTATTAAAAACAAATATTTTTTTAATTCGACATAAACAACTTAATTTTTATTAAATAATAAATGTATATCCAACACAAAGTAAGAAAAAATATTTTAATCTAACGCAACCCTAATTTAATGAATTTATTCGTCGTCACTGCTCAGTACAATCAACCGAGAACGTTTTTTGGGGGGAACGATAGATATCGCCTTCACTTTCAGAGCTTTTATCTCTATTTAAAGTTTTTGTATGTTTTCCCCTCTTAAAAAATCTGTAATCGAACTTTGCTGACTAGTTCTTACTAGGTGATTGTAAATTTCGCGGTATGGAGTTAAGCAGTTTTGCAGCTCGCTTTTGAATTTTCGACTTATTTCCGTGGAAGGGTCTGTTTTCAAGAAAAATGACTCGAGATTTTCCGTTAAGCATAGGCCTTCTTGTAATTCTTTTAATGTTAAATTCTTAACTGCACAATCTTCAAAATCTATTTGACGTCCTCAAAATCTATTTGATTTGCATCCAGGGATTCCATTTCCATCAAATCCGCTTCGTCAACTTCTTCTTCCACTAATAATTCTTGAATGTCTTCAGTAGCCATATCCACAAAACCTGTGCCTCCGATTGATTTAGCGACTTTTAATATGGCACCAATTTCGTTTTCTGATGTTTCACGCATGTGTTCTGTTTCAACTGAAGAGGGCCATATCTTCTTCCAACACGCATTTAAGGTTGATGTTTTTATTTCTTTCAGCGACAAAGATTTGATTTCGATACAGTGCTTGATTGAAAATTTCTTCCAAGCTTCCATTACGCTAATTGATTCCGAATCGGTTGCGTCTAAAATCCACTGTAAGGATCTTATGTAATACGTTTTAAAGGTATAAATAATACCTTGATCCAATGGTTGGAGCAACGAAGACCGATAACAAGCTCTAACTTTGAACAAAACCGTGTTATAGGATGATGTGTTGTAGGAATTTTCCCGCAATTTACGGATCGTATTATAGCGAAACCGTGTTATAAGATACCGTGTTATAGGAGGGTTACCTGTATATATATATATATATATATATATATATATATATATATATATATATATATATATGCATATATATGTATATATATGTGTGTGTGTGTGTCTGTACACGTATATAATTAAATATACTTACATAATCATGAATTATAGTATTAAAAGTAAAAATAAATATAAATCTATTCTCCAAAAAACAAATTTATGAAAAACTTTCGGAATAAAAGGTAGTAATGGTAGTCCTTTATTTTATAATCTTGTAGTTTTCGAAATATGATTTCCTTTAGAAATTAAATTTTTTCTTATTTTTTGGTGTATGGAATATTGATGTAAAAAGCTGACATCAGAAAGAATACCAACAGGAAGTTTTGATCTTTAGAATAATTTTTTAACAAGACAAATTTTAATATCAACTTTTTATATCCTCAAATGATTATATTGTTTTAGAAGCCGAAAATGTTTCCATCTAACAGATTTGATAAATGTAATGTGTCAGAATCCACTAGATTCTCTGAAAGGCGCTCTTCTCTAACCGAAATGGAATCATGAGGAATAGAAGTTGCGGATTTTATTATATTTTATTTTATTAAGATTTTATTATTATTGGATGTGTTATCAACTTTCTTCCGAAAGAAATTTCCCGTCACGGATGTAGAAAAATAACTAGAAATAGCCCTGTTTCATAATTTGCCTATAATAGACGTCTTCATTTGCGATCATAACGAAAAACTAGCTAATAAATTCGCTAATATGAATAGCAGTTTCCGAACTCATTAGATTTGCCTTCTTGGTTCTTGCAGCATAATTTACATATAATAATAAACAACCATTTTTTGCAGACAGTTGAACCTTTCTGGGAATTGTTTCACTTGTACGTTACCAAACAAATTTGAATAAAATAATGTATATAATATGAAAAATTGAGGGTAAAAAATGTTTGTAGAGTATAAAAAAGTTTCTAAAAACTCCGCAAAACAGTATCTTTTATTATATAAAAAATGTATTAAGCATAACATTCCTATCCAAATACCAGAGGTTTGAAACCCAGGTTAGGTTACTAGTGGCAACTAATTCAGCAAGTCTGAGAGTCATAAGCAGCCAATTGTCGGCTCATTTAGCTCAGGAGAGGGGTTTACATATTGTGTGCTGCATTTGACATATATAAATGAAAACATGAAATACACAACTGCAAAAATCAAATCATATGCAGGCATCTAAATGTAAGCAATTGTAAGTATCTAATTATAAGCAATTTTTAATTTAATTAAATGTAAATTGGATATAAAACAGAAGTTTTAGTCAAAAACTTTTATCTTTTGGACAATAGTCCGAATTACACAATAATAACATTGAAACTTAATTATAATATAATATAGCATTAATAAATTATTATAAAAACACTATGGATCGAAACTTATGTTTTACAATTTAGCGATTATAATTATAACTGTTTAAGAAGTTTAATGTAATTAATATAATAATTGACATAATTGATGCAAAATATTATAATATTATTATGAAGTTGAGATAAAATGTTCAACACATTTTTAAACATGGTTTTCATATTTGCTGAAATATATATTTTTTTATTTTCATTTCTCATTTAATTTATATTTATATTGCTGATTGTTTCCAATTCTAAAAATGTTATCATATTATATCACAAAAAATTATTAATACTTAATTTCTATTATTCTGAAATATGAGAATGAAGATTATTAATGCGTAAAATTTATTCTCAGCCTTTTTGAAAATAAATCACTTAATAAACTTCAACGGCTATATATGTATTATATTATATTCCATTTTTGTTTATCAGATGACGAGTGAGTAGCTTAGGTGGGGAAGGAAAAAATTCTTAAATTTATTAATATTTTTAAAGATTTATTTAACAATTAGGACTATTTACAGACATTTTTTAGCGAGCTCCTTCACACACTTTCTCAATTACATATACCTTAGCATGACATATTAACTACTGCCATCTAGAAGTCACTCATTATTTTTCAAATAATATTACAGCTTAATGTTAACATTCGGTCAGACTGACCGATTAATCTCCTGATTAATACGAACAATACTACTAGACATTAATGAACTAAAAATATTAAAAATAAAAATATTAATACATATTAAAATTTCAAAATATCACAAAATAAAAATAAACAAACTCACAAATCTTAATAATCCTTCAGTGGACATACTTACTGTTTTTTAACCATCAAATGTAACAAAATTTTAGAATTTACACAAATGTTACATTTGCTAACCTACTTATAAAAAGAAAATAAATAATTAGTACACAATGAAAATTATACACTATCTTCAATTGAAAATACTATAAAAAGTTCAGATTTTTTTTAATGTTCATATATATATATATATAATATTAGTGTAAATTATTATGTAAGTATTAATGTTAAGTATTATCATCAAATGTAATAAATTTTAGAATTTACACTAATATTACATTAATACTTTATTATTCCAAGAGCATTAGATTCTGGATTATTTTAATTTCCAAAACCGAATAAATTACTTCTATCTGGTGTCATATTCAGATTCATTTTTATTGCGATTCTTTCTTTTAAAAGGCAACAGTTACTTCCAGTATCAATTAATGCAATCACCTTATTTCCATAAATATAAGCATCTTTTAAGTAATTCGTAGGCGCGAACGACGCGCTTGAATCCGAATTGTTTTGACTGACTGATAAATTATTCCCCTCGCGCTTTTGATCGGTTTCAAATTTACACATTCCCTGAGAATGACCTTGCTTTTGACATTTCTTACAGTAAACAAAAGTCTTCGGCCCGGGAATTCACGAGATATATGAATATATTCATTACAATTAAAACACTTAAATTCTTCTTTTTCATTTCAAATACTGACTAACTTTTTTCGATTAATACTTTTAATTGCAATAAACGGAAATTATTTCTTTTTTACCTTAAATTTATCATTACGAAAATTATAATTCGATGAGTTTATTAATTTATAACTGTTAATAGACCGAACATTATCATAATTATTCAATTTATCTGCTTAATATTATCATAATTATCCAATTGTTGTTGTTGTCGTGTGCCAGTTAGGCTGGCAATATGGGGTGCGCTGCTCCACTTTTCCCATGCCCGAACCGGAATTCGAACCCAGGTCCTCCTTATCCGCAGTCGGGCACACTGATCACTAGACAAGTAGGGCGGCAACTCTCCCATTGATCTGGGGTATTAATTTTAGACAATTCGTCCATAAAATATTTCCGAGTGGTAGGATTTACTTGTTTCTTCAATTGTTTAGTAATATATATACATATATATATATATATATATATATATATATATATATATATATATATATATATATATATATATATATATATATATATATATAATTAAATTTTTTAAATTATTAAAATATGAAATCTCGAGTCCTATTATCTATCCCTCAAAATAGTTTTTTTTAAAATTCGAATGAATAATCCTTCCATATACTTTCTGGACTTTTAACATGATTTAAAAACTTAAATCTAAACTTATCAGCTCTCAACTTATATATCTTAAGCAATAATGATTTTCTGTACTTAATAATTATTTGCCTTATCTTTATGCCGTTATGCTTATTATTATGCCGCGTTTTCATGCGCGATTCGTTTCGTAATTTCATAGGGGAGCAGTTTTGACAACCAATACACTTCATAATATATCGTTCCTGCCGTTCAAATAAAACTAAATAAAAGTTATCCCACATCTTTGATTTTACATTCGTACATTAACTTTCGAAAACCTGTGTACGTTTTTACTTTAATCGTTGCAACTTTATTCCGAACTATTTACGTTTTGGACTCTATTAAAATAACATTTTTTGCTTGGAAAATAAAACAACAAATTTAATTATTTTTTGATAAACATTTATAGTCATAAAGCTGTTACTATGTTTTCAATTTTCATGTTGTTTCTTCTTTATTTGTGTCCTTTTTTATTTTAAGTTTTAGCCAAAACTTTATTATAAAAATAGTTTTTATTTAGATTTTAAAATGTAAATAAAAACTATTTTAGTCTCCATTAGAATTAAAGTTTATTAATTTATGCGTAAAATCAAAAAAAAGTAGTACCAGATATTAAATAATAAGCAAAATCACAGTCATTATAAGCATTAAAAAACTCAGTAGTTTTCATCTAAGAATTAGATATTTCATTAATTTATTTCCCCATATAATACTGATAACTCGATGCAACAAACTGTAAGATTCAAAAAATCCTAGTTATTAATAACTCAAAAAATGTTAAAATGGAATAGTTTAGCAATTTTGTATACCATTTTTTAAATTTCTGTTCTCGTTATCAAATATTTCATTACATTTTTCTGTTAAAGAAGTGGAGTCTGAATTCATATAATGCTTTGTGTGTGTGAGTGTATGTGTCAGGAAGAATTCAAAATAGAGTTTGAATTATTCCTAAAACATTTTTAGATTTTGTACCATGAGAATTCATGCCTGTGTGGGATAATTAAATGCCTTATTTATGGTAATATACTCAATTTATATAAAGAATATTGTCCTTCCACTTCGAGCATATTATACCCTACATTTGAAGAGACTTAATCATATTGTTTCAGGTTTACTTAAAGAATTAGTGTGAAATTGCACTTTCTTAAACGCGAATGTATTTGAGACTTTGGAAATAAAAAGTAAAAAATTCAGAATTTAAACTTTTTTGGTCATAGATAATACAGGAAATCATTATTACTTAGTAAATAATTTCTTTAAACAATGTTTTTTAATAATACTTCTTTTATAAATTGGTTTAATTTCATAAACCTATTTTAATTAATGAAATGAGAGAGAAATGGAAAGACCTTCCTAGTTTTTTTAAAAAAAAGTTGTTACATCCTGTTTTCAGTTGAATTCTGATTGCTTCAATAAAATCAACCGGGAAATATATTTTGTTTTTCCACGGTAGAATTGAATTAAGCGCAATATGGCTATAACCCCTGGCAACATCTTTATTAGCAGTGAGCTGTGGAGTTTGACAAGGCCACTCACTCACTGATAGAGATGTCTGTGTTAGCGTGGCTGGGGAGGAGCACTTTACAAAAACATCCCCCCTCTACTCACAAGCCTGCAGCAATTAGGGGTACCGCTCTAAGTTGTAATCTAGACGCGGTACGGATTCAGCCTTCTTGGTATGCGACCGCAGGTACACGCGGCCAGCAATATTATCACGAGTTCTTCTCACACTGGGGTACTGCTTCACGGATGTGTATCTGTGCCCCCCCCTTTCTATAGGGCCCCCAAGATTCTTATTTATTTTTTCATTTTACTTTGCAGAAGGAGGATAGGGAACGTCTTTTCAGCTATTTTGAAAGTTCTTCTTCTGTCGACACTAGAATGAAGAGGAATTATAAAAAAGTGGCAAGCTGCGTGAGTAAAGCTCTTTTTAAATTGGCTCAGATAATTTACTTACGTTTTTTTTTTTTTTCTACAGAGATTAGAGTACTTTGATGAATAATTTACGGAGTTATATTTTACATCGAGTCATTCGAAAAAGAAAAAAAAAACATTTCCTGGCATTCTGTGCACTCTGAAATTTTTAAAAATAATTATCCTTCATTGAATTCAATTGTTTAGATAAAAATACGTTCTTTATTGGAGTCCATCTGAAATTACAATTTTGAGAAACGGTGTAAGATTGATTATGAGTTTGTTATTTTACTTAAAATAGCTGTGAGATGTTTGTAAAAAAATAAAGAAAAGAAATTGATACATAAGACTTTTTATGTTTTGTTCCTACAGTCACTTTTTTGCGTATATAGACTAGTATGACATTGAATCATATTGTGAAATTTAAATTAATACAAATATCTACACCCGGGGTAGGAATTGAACCCACAAACTGTTCTATTGAAAGCCAGAATTCTAAGCACTGCAAATACAGGAAATTTAATTTGGTTTAAGAATTTCAAAAATCATTTTTTATAAAACAATTGACCTGTTTACAAGCATTTACACATGCATTGAAGAAAAAATTAAATTATCATAGTTCTAAAGTTAAATCTTAAGATAAATGATGCTAAAACATATACAATGGCATAGTATTTCTGGAATATAATTAGGCTTCTTTAGACATTACCAAAAGTTGTATTATTATGAATGGTCCATTTCTTGGCATTTAGTAATACATTTGACCATATTTCTCTTGTAGCTTACAAATTGAATATAATAATATTTCTCAATGATGACTGTGACATTACTTCTTTCAAACCTTGAAAAAAAAAAAAGGACACAATTTTTTGAGAATATAGTTCATTTTAAATTATTCTGTCTTGCGATTAAAAAATTTCAAAAATATGCTATATTTATAAATGCTGACATGTATGCGATAAGGTTTCATGACATTGTACTGCATTGTTGCAAAGTCATTGTTTAAAGAAAATAGTAGAATTAAAAGCTCCAAATTTGAGCACCTGTAATAAACATTTCATTTCCTGAACAGAGCGTAACAAAGTGTGTTTGCATTTCTTTAACCCCTTAACTGTGACATATATTTCAGAAAAATGGACCAAAAATGGAAAATTTTTTTGACTGTTTAATTTTATTCTTTATATTATTATACGAGTTAGAAAATGCTCTTTTATTGCAAAAATAAAGTTTTAAATACAATAACTACTATATTTTTAATTTTTACATGCACATAAAACATTGATTACACTTTCACGTTATTCATATTGAGCAAATTAAACGAAATTTTGAAGCTAAATATAACTAATATAAACTAGTATAATATAAAAACACAACAATATGATTTTCAATACATAAATTTTAAAAATCTTTTACAGTATGGTATATCCCAAATCAAGGTACTGCTCAAAAGCCTATATATTGCACTTTTTACAATAAACTCTTGTCTCATGCCTTATTCTTTTCCCTTGTTCATCGGTTTTACGACAGCATATAAAACACTGCCTGGTTGGAGTAGATTTTTTCCCCATTGATGGTATGTGTTCTGGAAAGTGTCGACCTGTGAGGCGCAGTAAGCTTACACTAGGACGCCCTGGTCCTGGTAGTTGAACATTTGGTTTATTAAGTTCAACAATTGATATTCTGAAGATCATATTTTTCGCACCTCCTGCTAAAGTATGCAAAATAAAGGAGTTATTTATATAACGCCTGGTGTAGGAGATGGAAAAAAAATTTCTAGTAATATTTTTACCTCCTTTTCTAGCGATCGGGAAGTCTGTAAGATGTTGATCGACTTTAACATCACCTCCCATGGTGTTGTTGTAGTTATGGATTACCTTCAGAACCAAAGTTGGAATTGGTAAAAAACTAGGACCACTAGTTAGTACCCGTCTTCAGTGTTTGAATCTCCTTTCAATTCTTCCATATGTTGTAATAATTCATACTCACTGAGAAATCTGAATAAAGAGTTCTCATAGTGATATCGCGTTCTAAACATACCCATAACTGGTCCAGTCTTTTTGATGCGATTGCTTTAGAATGTCTTAGCATATCTTCGGAAGAATCAGGTTTGAATGGCATTTCCACAACGAATCTACCATTCAGTTTTCTATAATGAATTTTTGTGAAATGATCGTTACAATACCTTAAATCATCGTTGCAAGTTTCATTAGCGTATGCTTCTTCAATTTTTCAAAAACATTTGAGAGTTTTATTAAGAGTATCTAAGTTTTTAGTTAAAAACATTGTTTTTGTGTATTATAAGTAGGATTGTCTGAAATAACACCTGAAACAAGATAACCAAAACAACTTGATATGAAAATTATATCATGATAAATCATTATCAATGCCAATATAAAAAGGGATATTTACGAACATATGAAGGCAGTATTGAAATATATATTGTTTAATGCTGATTACTGTGCAGTTCCTTTTCTCCCATTGTGCTACTTGACGTTTGACACTTGTATTGAACCCTTTCAGGCTGACTCTTGTTTCTTGTGAGCAATATTCCATTAATGATCACTTGTTAAAAAAATACATGCAACTGTCAATATCATAGCTATTCAACCCTTTTATTTTGATTTTTTTAAATAAAATGTAACAATTGTTTCTTTCTATGTGGTAAAAGCCTTATCCATCTACTTTTATTCGCTTTCAAATTACAAATCCTCAAGCTCTTATTCGTTATTTGCAACACCTTAATATCTAATGTGGTGAATATGCATGAATGGGTGGTGTTTTAAAATTATGGCTAAATTTTAAACTTTCCAAATGCTTAGACCTCAAGCGTCACTAAGTTAAAAAAACATTTTAAATAAAAAATATGTGCAATTATTTATTTTTCTTTGTTACAAATAAGTAAGATTTGGAGTAAATAAGCTTCACATTAAACTCATGACAAACACAAATAACTTTAATTGTCAGCTATCATTATTTTATCTTCATTCAATAAGGAAAAGAACAATTCTGCACCTAAAAGAGTATCTATTTTTTGAGGAATAGAAAATGATGGATCAGCTAGTATAACTTTACTTGGAATTTTTAAGTTTGAAATATTTAATCTTTTAGAAGGTGTGAAACTAGTTATCTTAGGAACAATTAATAAATCTATTTCCCATGGCGAGTCCTTATTTTCATTCGACAAAAAAGTTGAAATATTTTTCTTTATGTTTACAGCTGTATCATTCAAACCGGCAATTGGAATATTTGTTTTTTCTTTTCTCATACCTAATAAATCTGCGGCGGTGGAGGAAAGGAAACATAACTCACTGACAGAGTCAAGGACCCCTCTTAAGGGTTTGAATTCCCCCAAGCGTCTCTGACATGTATTATTGCAGTGTTTATTAGAATGCTCTACTTTTCGTTGCAGAAAAACGAAAGTCGAGGGTTTTCGGGCACTTGCTTATCGATGGATTCTGAATTGTTAATTTGCTGATTTCACTCTTGATATTGCGTAGGCGTCAATTGTAAGGGGTCATTCTCTTGATGACTATTTGTCATAAGCGGTGTGGAGTATTTATGAAAGAGTGTGTGATGTGATTTAATTTTTTTTTTTTTTTTACAAACGAAACAAGAACTTTTAGATTTACATCTTGCTAATGAATGATATCCACTTAAGCAATTTTTACAAAGCCTATTTTTTTAATTAAATCTAATCTTTCTGATAATTTCATTTCTTTAAATATGTAAGTGATACAGAACGTGTGTTTGTGTTTTACAAGCAGTACATAATTTAGGAGACTAATCAGAGTTAACGAAAAAAGATTTCGATTTGTCGGCATTGAATTTAGATATAATGTTTGTTTGAATATTATTTAAAATTTGACATCTCCTTGGTAAGAATTCCAGGAAATCATCGAATTCAGGTACATTGCTATCTTTCAGTGTTAATTCAAATTGTTTGCGAGAATCTCTATCTAATTTATCAAGTAGAATGTTTAATCTGTGGATCCCAAGGGGATCCTTTCTACTATGTCTAAGAGTGCCAGAGACTGAGAAATACCACATAAAAAAGAACTCCCAACAGACCAACATGGAGTTCCTGAGATTTTGCTTGAAGGATCGTCACCTCACATTACTCCTCACAAAGCTGATGATTCATCTCAACAAACGAGGATTGGAACTTTGAGAGGATTTAGGCCACGCTTCCACAGACGATCTAGAAGGCTCCACAGAGGAATCGGAAAACTTTTCTTAAAAAATTAACTATCTTCCACAATTAGTAATGGTGTATAAAATTTTTTTATGAACTTCATGAAATTTATGAACTATATGTTTCGAATTGTTTGAACTTTTCGAACATTATGAGCCCACTTTAGAACTTTAAAAACTTTTTGAATCCTATTCCGTTTTAATACCTTAGAAACCTTTTAAATATTTTTTTAACCTAAAATGCTTTTAAAAGCTAAGGTGCTTATTAAACTTGTATAAGCTGCCTGCCTGTATACAGTTATCAACTTTCGTATCATGCCATTTTTTTCCTTTTCATAATTAAGTGATCATACTATTTATAATATTGCTTTCAATGTATACAATGTTTTTAATGCCATAATTACCCTAGAAATTGTTAACTGTCTTTTCATTGATTATAAATTGTTTCTCCATTATTTGTTGTATGTGTCATCATGTTATATTTTATTTTTAACTCAGAGAAAATATTTAATGCTATTGCCTGATGTTCAACAGGGCTTAATGTCCCTTAAAATGTTTCGTAACTTCTTGCTACCAATTTGTAAGCACAATTTCTGCGCCTTGTTAAATGCCACGATGGTGGCGCCCTCACGGACCTCGTAGAGGTGTGGAGCACACTAGGTGTTGGGGAGACGGCACCCGTTAACCTTAAGGTACTGTCCGTGGTCTCCCCACACAGTTATGTATGTATGAATGCATGCCCTTCCCAGTGCCTCCAAAAGAATCATTTTGAAAAAATAGCATCTATCAAAGATAAAAAAGTAGCTTTAATTGAAATTGAAATTCACTCCTACTGTTTCATTCTTTGCGTAATTCAATCACAAAATGTATAATATGGATCTAATTTTATAATACATTCGCTAACCTTTTGAAAGTATTCCTTCATTTAAAATGAACTACATATAGATAAAATGTAAATACATAAAACAGCTAATATTGTTCAATTTTCATTGAATTTATTTTTAAATACAATTTATGCTTAGAGAAATTTCATATTTTGAAAGAAAACATCCCCTCTCATCATCCATTATTTTTAAGGAAAGGTGTTTATTCATGTAAATATTTATCTTCTTTTTATAAAATTGTAGAAGCAAAGTTGCTTCACATAAATGCGTTTTAAAGTAAATTAACAGTAGAAATGATTAGTAATGATGACCACAAACACCCAAAATGTATGAAAAACTTTAAATTTAAAAATGACTGGTGACTATCATGCCCTTAATGTAAAAAGTGATGTGTTACATTTAACTGATGTTTTTCAAAATTTTAATGGAATTTTGCAAAATTGATTGCATACATTTGTTTATTGCTCCTGGATTAGCATGGGAAAAAGTTGTCTAAAATTAACAAATCAATTCCATGGATAAATAATAGGCATTAATATGCATTTAATGCTGGAAAAAGGTATCCGTGGTGGTGTATCTATGATAACTAAACGTTGGTCTTATGCAAATAATAACTACTTACCTACGTATAATGTGAAAGAAGTAAATAAATATATTATGTATTTTGATACGAACAATCTTTATGGATGAGCAATGAGTCAACCTTTACCCCATAAAGTAGATTTAAATTTATTTCAACTGAAAATATGACCATTGACTGGATTTTTGCTATACCTCCAGACATTGCGATGGATATATTTTAGAGGTGAACTTTTATTATCTTCCTCAAGTGCACAACTTACATAAATGCTATCCATTATGAAGAGTAAAATTTGAATAAATTATGAGGATATGTCACCCTTTTTAAATATTCATTGAAAAATGTGAACTATGTAAAGGCTTTAAAATTAATATCAATTTAAAAGATAAAAAGAATTATTTTCTAAATTAAAGAAATTTAAAATTTTATTTAAAGCATGATTTTACATTACAAAAATACACAAAATTATAAAGTTAAAGCAAAAATTTTAATTAATACATATATATATATATATATATATATATATATATATATATATATATATATATATATATATATATACATATATATATATATATATATTTCAACACAGAGTAAAGAAAAACGGAGAAAATTCATTGAAAAATATTTCTTCAAATTAATGAAGAATTCAGTATGTGGTAAAACCATAGAAAATATAAGAAATCATGTTAATGTTGAATTAGTAAATAGCAAAGAAAAAGCAAAAAAGTTTGTTTCTGTTCCCAGTTTTAAAAAGATTTACAATTTCCGGTAACAATTTATTTGGACTGGAAAGAGTAAAAAAGACCACTTATACTTGATAAACCAATTTATGTAGGCTTTATTATATTTGAGCTTAGTAAGATATTAATGCATGATTCTCCTTATAATGTTATAAAGAAAAAATGTGGAAATAAGACAAAAGTCTCTCATTTACACTATCACAGATTCTCTCACTTATGAAATCGAGACACAAGATATATATAAGGATTTGTCCACATATTCTGAAATGTATGTCTGTCTGAATGAAATGCATGACATTTCAGACTACCCCATTGCTAATAAAAAAAATGCGTGTTTAAAAGATGAATTCAATTTTATACCTATCGTAGATGGACTTCGTCCAAAAATGTGTTCTATTCTGTTAGAAAATATGGAAAAAAGATTGTTAAAAAGTTTTTAAAGAGCTTAATAAAGAATATAATAAAAGATCTGCAGTACAAAACCTGCTTAGGCAGTCAGTCACCGACCTATGAAACATTCTGCAGAATTCAAAAAGCTCAAACATCACATCTACACAGCGGAACGCAAAATAAAAGTAACATATTTTAGAATATATATTTCATACATTAGCAGATAGTCATTATTAAATAACCAATAATTTTTTTATATATAAATGCTTGAAAAATAGCCCTACAGATGAATCTCGCCAATCATAAAATTAAAGAAAGTAAGTAACTCATCATGCATCTCATTTCATGTGTGATGTGGAAAAAAATGCATACAATAAAAAATTTTATGTTTAAACAAATTATATCACTAATATCAAATTTTAATTGAATCGACCATTTCCTTTTAAAATAAAACGCTATGCTCAAAACTTCAATCAAAGAAATATATTCTATTCGAAAATTATAAACTCTAATAATTAAATTATAATTTTCTAAAAAAATAAATTCACATTATTATATACTTTAAATTAAAATTCTTTGAAATCATTCTTGGTCAAAGTCCGAATAGCTCAGTGAATGAGGTTAGGAACTATCACAAAGAGGTTAGGAGTTGTCTCAACAGCTTTGTTCCGACTATCATAGCAAACGTTTGAAAATTTCTCAATAGATGGGGCAGCACGAAGATGTAAAAGTTTATAAACTTGTCACGTCACTTAAACTGCTAAGTGATAACACGCTCGTATAAGACTACAAGTATATGGCGTCACTTCTCTGCAACAATGATAAGACTCTACTCTTACTCGTCATTTCGAGTTGCGTTGAAGTCTTATCTTTACACTACTTAAAACTAATCCATTATTTTTTTCGTCCATATTTTGTAAATTCTTCATATTTTTTTATACAAAAACAATCCTTGAACGCTTAAGAAATTTACTTTATTTCAGGTTTTGATGTTAGAATGTTTTCTGAAAAACAAATTTAGAACCTGATACTATGATAATTATTTTTCCTGGCACATTTTCTCATAAAATAAATTCGAATTTTATTTCTTTCTAACAAAAATATTTATATTGTCGTTTCCAGTTTTTATTATGCAAAATTAGAGTTTACATAAGACTTAGAAAAAAAAATTTTAAGTACTCAAAGGAGATTTTAAATAAAGAAATAAATGATTCATGTAATATTATAATTAAAAAAAAAACTAAAATCAAAACTAAACATTTTTTATTGCGATTAATTTGTAAAATGATAATTAAGTCATTAATTTCAATCTTTTAAATTTATTCTCTTTATGCAGTGTACCATATTAAAATAAGTGATCTAATAGTTTTGTAACACTTTTTTTTTTAATTTCTTAAAATTACTTAGAAATGCGATTGGCTCTAATTTAATTCTATATATAATAATTTAACAAAATAACTGTTATAAGTTATCTTGATTGTATCCAATTTTAATTTGTTATTAAAGTTTATGGGATTATGTCGCGAATTCCGAAAGCTTCTATAGATTTCCAAATATTTTGCAATTAGTTTGCATGATTAAACATTTTGATTCCCAAAAGTTTAAATTATAAATCCAGTACAATTATTCTTTAAGAAAGTATTGAGTATAACTTTGTTATTTATGGAGACGTTTATTATAATTTCTTTTTGATTATATTTATGATTAAAATGTGCTTTCATGTGTGTATGTTCCAAAATATATTTATTTTTCCAGTTACATTTATAGTTAGAGCAATAAATTTTTTTTAATTAATTAAAATTTTATTTAAAACAACATAAATTTAATATAACGATAAATTTTAATGCAATGACGATAATAATGATAAGGCGTGATGCGAGCCAACACGTTACGCTTTATTATGAAGTGAATTTCTTGAATATCACAAGATATTTGGTTGCAGCTTTTTGCGTAAGAGGGCTATAATTGAAACCTAACCTTAAATTCAAAGTATACTTCGAACCTCAGCCAGCATCCACACACAAAATACCAAACTGTAGACAAGAACGCAAACAAGTAGTGGGCTGATCGGACACACAAGTGCTAAATCAAATGTTATACTTGGAATACTAATATTTAAATTTATTTGGTACTATATTATGAATTACCTTAAAATTGAAAGCTCTCGTATAGATTTTAATATTTGCCTACCGGGAGAATTGTTTGAGAGAGATATAGATGTATCGTGATGGAGGAAGCTGTGAAAGTGCTCAAGTACCCATTGTAATATGTTTGTTTTGCAATCTGCCTAAATTTTCCCAATGAGAAGCTAATAAACACAGCCAATAGCTTCTTAATTTTGAACCACTCTCAAAGATCAAGGGTCAGCATCTTCTCCAAGTTTACCAGCGGCGAGTTACTCCACCTAATGTCTTTTCTTAATACGGCGATCTTGGAGAAGTTAATTATTTTAACTACGGTTACCGAAGAGATTTAGCATCCTTCCCTTCAGTTCACTAATCCTATGTCCACTTCGTCATTCACAGTGGTTTGTAATTCAGTTGAAGCTGAGCTCCCCGTCAATTCTCACACGTAAAATGTGACTCAAGATTGACCAACCAACCTTAACCAGTAAGAAGGACTTGGATAAGATACGATTCCACAGGATAGAAAGAGACCCACTATTTTTCCGTTCAATTTTTCATGTAGCCCCTTCACCTGCTTTCATTCATATGTATAACTTAATTTTATTATTGTAAATACATTTAATAAATGTTTTTGCTGGAAAAAACGATTCTCAGTCCTCGGAAAATTAAAAATTCTTAATATGTTTTCATATTGCTTAAATTGAAAAAAAAAATAATAATCATACAGTATCAAGCCGTTCTCATATTCTACTCTCAGAAGTTGAAAGTGATTTCCCTTGTATTTGGCAACAATTTTTTCAAGGGAACATGGGAATCAAACAGTATTACTGTTTTTTTTTTTTTTTTTTTTTTTTTTTTAGCAGTTCCATTCTTTTACATTGGCCTAATGGCAGGATAGAATTCTTAGCCACGAGTGAAGAACATGATCGGGATGGGGGTTTCCGGCTGCTTCATATGCCCACAATCTACAAAAATTCTTCCCAGAATACTGTTCATCGTTGGAAATACCATACAGCAGTTTCTTTAGGTTGTCCACAGTGCTGTCACATTTCCACGGATTAAAGCTTAGTAAATATTACAGAGCTGAAACGGTTAGGCACTAAGAGCAACAATTAGTGGGCTAAATTTCAGTTATCGAGCTTTTGCATTTATTCAGGTTTATAATTTTGTAATTCCCGGACTCATCTTTACCCAATCGTCAACGCTGCAGAAAACGCTGCGTCAACGCTGCGTCTAGGCTACAGAAAAACAGTGCAAAAGTTATTTGGCATACAATTTCACACCTCGCACATTTTTCTTTCATCGTTCCACATTTGTTTGCTATCGTTCTTTGGAAATGCATTCCATTGTTATCGACTTTAAGCGAGAAGCATAAAGTAGCTTTTATTGTAATATCTTTTTGTTAATTTGTTTCCTTACCTTCATACCATTTTGTTAAAATTTAATATATTACAGCATTCATAACTTTTCTCAGTCTTACTTTTTATATCTTCTATTGATTATTCATAACATAAAATATTTCAACTCTATACCCCCAAATATTTTCGCCCATTTATATCCAAAACCAATAGGGTTTCAACTAAGACGACTTGATTGCCTTCAACAGTGGTTTGATAAATGAAAAAAAATCAACGACATGTGAAAAGTAAACGACAAAAACAGGAAATTCATTTTGTAATATTTTGGTACTCTGCGCAGTTTAATACTACATATCTAGAATTTGTAAATACTGTAATTACATATACCACCTTTAAAAGTTAATAAAAATTTTAAATCTTGTGACATTACATTTTTAAAATCTTGTATCTTAGAAAGTTTCATATTCATTTAATGAGCAGACTAAAATATGTTTCGCAATATTTTAGTTTTTTCTCTTCATATATAATACACTCGGGGAATTACAAATGAAGAATAATACCAACAGTATATTGGTATTAAGTACAAGGTAAAAAAAGAATAAAGGAATGGGGTTAATAATATGAATGATATCCGTCTGTTAAATATTTATCTCTTTTTTCTACATAGACATGATTTTTCATGAATTCGTAGAAATTTGATAAACAATTTTCTTCTATTTTACTATTAATAGATGGATACAAAACATGTTAATAAAATTTCTAAATTCTAAATAAGCCCTGCACTTTCAGCCAAACTTCTTTAGAGATACAAAAAGTAATAATAAAAGTTTCCCATTTCAAATGCAATAAAAACAGTTTCCTTAAATAATTGTCCATAATTATGAAAGCATTAAGATAAAAAATTAAGTAATATAAATAAAAGCTATAATAAAATTATTTTTAAACTGTAGAAAAAATATTAACTTTAAATTAATAATAATAAACTTTATAACTCTATTGCGTCAAATCTCATAAAAATAATTTCAAAGCAATATATTTTTAAAGTCAATGCTGAATTGTATTTTTGAATTTGGGCAATTTTTCGATGGTGTTAAAATGCAACATACATAATATTGTTAATACAGAACTATGTATACAACCTACATCAAAAAACTAAATAATTTTAAATATTTATTTTATTGGAATATTTGTGCTTTAAGGAATTTTAATCCTACCCCACTTTCATATAATTATTGTTATAAATTCAAGTAACAATATACAGTTTTAATATTGTGATTGTAAATATATATAATTCCTACAAAGCACATAAGATAGTGAAATGGTATACCGTCAGCACTCAAAGTTTTTCTCAACAGTTTCGGCACTCTTTGTTCTGTAAAGTCTGAGAGTTATTAAAATCGCTGCCCGCGTATGCTTTGATGCATTCTATTTATTTATTTATTTTATTACATTACATATATTCAGACTTGTATGCTTGATTCTTGAGATCCGCTTGTAAGTCTTCGTCGATAATAGGACAAATAGCACAATGACAGATGTACAGCCACAGAAGAATAACGAAGAAAACACCCAGGGCCATGGTGGGAATCGAACCCACACTCCAACGCTCTCAAGCGATTAGCGGTGATGCTTTAGACCACTTAGTCACGGAGCGCCCTTGGTGCATTCATATCTTTTGACACAACAAGAGGTGATGCCATCTTTTATAAACCCAGTGCCATTGTATTCCAGAGCTCCAGTGGCTCAGTTGCTTCCCGTGAAGATCAGCAAAGTGAAGCATCATTTGCCGCGGGCAGTGATTGGGAGGGTGACCACGTAAACTCCCTCACTAGGCTGCTGGAGCATTCGCGGGATGGGGACGAGTCTATGTTAATTTGTTAACATCCGAAATCCTTCCACTGGCGTGGTGTGAATGTGGAGGGGAGGGTGCCAGCTCAGGTCACCTGGCCGTAGTTCAAAATTACGAAGCACTTGACGATGGAGTACGACGTACTGTCATTAAGAAACATGCATCTTCAGCTGAGTTGGTATACCCGCTAACTTAACCCATATTCCAAACCCGTTAACCTAAAGGACTCACCTACACTGCTATGAATATATGTCATTGTATCCCGAAAGTGGGTGGGCTGTTATTAATGTTAAGCAAGTTAGTGACCACCATATTTTGCCAATCAGGTATCCTCTCACTTCGAGGAAATGTAGCCACGGCCTATTTTATGTACTGTCATCAGCAAACATGAATTTTCAGCTGAGTTGGTATAAAACTCACAATCTTCTGGTTTTGGGATCAATGCCTTTTCCTACCAGGCTTTCACAATCAATGGTTAATATAAATTATGGATAAATTATCTGGATAAATTATTATAAGTCCCTGACAAAAGCTAGCTTTCGTGGGCAAAAAGTGATCTCAGAACGACAAACTGACATAAATTCTGAAATTTCTCTGCATATATACTTATGTTTATTTTTCTGTTAACCGATTGGCTGAGTGGTTAACGTTCCTGACTCCTGAGCTGTTGGTCCCGGGTTCGAATCCCGGTTCGGGCATTGATGTTTCTTTCCTTCTCTGTTCTCTCTGTCCTTTCTTCTGTGATGTTGTATGAATGTGGCCCGCCCTATAAACGGGTTTGTGGTGTTATGGCGCGAGTAACGCTACTCGCCTCCGTGACTTGGTTCACAGGTGCTCGCTGGGTAACGATAAATGAGTAGCAGTTTCTGGCCTTGTTGTGGCATAGGGTTCAGTCACCCTTGTGTGCCCGCCATTAGATAAGAAGAATGTTTATTTTTCTAATTGTTTTGAGCATCTATTTTTCAGTCGTGCTCATCTATCGTTCGAAAAATTTTTGGAAATAAGAATTTTTTAATTTATTCTATGAAACACATCTTAAGACAAAACACAATTTTCTTAAGTCTAACTTTCTTCCAATCCTTTCAGTTTGAACACCTGCTAGGAATCAGTGGTGATGTGATGAGCACCCTTTGCCAGTCTTGAAGCGTTCCGTAGGTCGTCCTTGAAGTCAAGGGAGTGATGTACAAACATAATCTCATTGGGACAGAGGGTCGTGAAGAAATTGTGGGCTCATGTACATGCTAACAACAGAAAGTGATATTTATGCAATACTGTGATGCTTATAAAATAAATTTTGTGTGATTTTTGGAATGATGAATGATTTGTATATTTGAATAATCGATAAATCATATCTGAAATTTTTAAAAATATAATTTACAAGTTGTTATTTTTATTCTTTAAATAATAAATTTTGTGTGTTAATATGAATGCAAAAAAGGAGCAGTAATAATTATCGATGTAAAAAAATTCTAAGTGGTATTAATTTTGTGCTTAAGGACAAATAATTTTATTCGTGAGAGTGAAATGCTATTTATCTTTGAATTTGTCTCAAATGGAATTGTTTTTGTTGAGAGATATAAATTGAGCTAAAACCACATCTTTTTTCCAATATTGCTTTGTTAGATGAGGTACAATAGAATAAACATATTTATAAAATCTACAAAAATTATATTAAATTTTAAAAATAGAAATTTTAAGTTTTATCAGAAAAATTGGTTTCATACTTTGTTTTCAAACCCCAATTTCAGTTTCTTTAATTACCTGGTGTATATAAGTATCCTTATTTCTCGACCAGAAAATTTAGAATTCGTAGAAAATAAGCAGGAAAAACTAAAATAAAACTTTAAAATTAAATAATATTAAAATTCATTAATTGCATTAGTTTACAATTAAGGTACATTCTATCTAATGAATTAACGCATCAAATTTTTAAAATTTTTGGAAGAGTGAGTGTTGAAATCAGGGACAGTATTTGTATACCAAAAATAAAAATTTCCCAGCTATTTAGAAACACATCAAAGAAATCTGCAGTTTCCTATACATTGTTGGGCAGAAATATTGAGACAGTTCTTGGTGTCTACTTATTTGTAAAGATATACATGAGCGATCACAGTGTAGACTTTGTACAGGATCTCAAGAAAACAAATTAAATATTAACTTATTTGCATAAGTCCTCAAATTAATCAAATTCTAATTTAAAAATTTAATTACAAAGTAGCCTATATTTTCAAAGCTTATTAATGTTAAAACTTATTAATGTTAATTATAGATACATTTTTTCAAAAAAATTCAAAGTTGACAGTTTTTATCAAATAATTTTTCTAAATTAAAATAATTCAGATTTTTATGAGAATTGTTTTTTAAATTTTGTTCTCTCTTATCCATAGAATTAAGTTGCGACAGAATTTAAGCATATTGGAATTTCACATTATTTTCTAATATTTTTAGAAACTACACAACGTGAATTGCATTCATATATTTGGAAGAAATCTTTTTCATAATAAAAATTGATGCGACATTGTGTTATATATAAGAATAGCTTGGTCAATATTTGTGAATATCTTAAATGAGTAGATTTTTTTATCGTTAAAATCAGGAATTTAATATGCCTCTTTCTGCAAATAAACAGGAAAAATTTTGTATAGTCATGTTTTAAAAAATAATTTCAACCACTTTTTTTTAAGTTGAAAGCAAAAACTAGCTTTTTGTTTCAAACGTTAGGAGACGCGTATGAAATGTGTCTAGAGGAATTGGCACCAATACACGGATGAAATCATAAAATTCCTTTTTTAAATATTTTAAACTTCAAGTTTAAATTTTTTTTCTATTTCTCATAAAATGCCAACCGATGGCTGAGTGGTTAGCGCTCCTGACTACTGATCTGTGGATCCCGGGTTCGAATCTCAGTTTGGGCATGGATGTTACTTTCTTTCTCTGTTCTCTGTGTGTTTTTCTGTCCTTTCTACTGTGATGATGTATAAATGTGGCCTACCCTGTAAACGGGTTTGTGGTGGTATGGCGCGGGCAACGCTACTCGTCTCCGTGACTTGGTTCACAGGTGCCCGCTGGGTAACAACAAATGAGTAGCAGTTTCTGGCCTTGTTGTGGTAGTGGGTTCGTCACCTGTTGGAAAAAAATTCATAAAATTATAAACTAAAAAGTTTAAAGTTGTATGAAAGAAATCTATTCAAAAATCATGCATGATAGTCTAGTTGAAGTGTTAAGATAAATATTTTGCTTGTGATAAGCTGAGCAGGTTATTGACAGGTTAGTGCGTTGGTCTTCAGTGCCGAAATTCGTGTGTGGGCGCCGATGATTGTCCCACTTTCCGTCTCTTCCTGGTCCTCACCAATGAACCCGCTGTGTGGTATCATTTTAAAAATGTTTGACTTGCTCTATTTTTGTTCTAAAAGCAGAACGAAGAAATGAAATCTCTTCACCGACAACATAGACAAGATCACGTTACTTGCACTACAGTATAAAATATTGTGATGGTGCGAACCAATTGAAATATATTTCAAACTAAGTCATTTGATACAATATCTATTTACGTATAATATTACATATAAATGATAGATTAGTCTTCAGACATGGAGGTTTCCCTCGAAGTACAGAAATGGAGTTTCATGTCACAATGTAATTTATGGGAACTTATTACATTGATGGTAGCATTCGCTATCACTTTATTATCAAGGAAAATATTCGCAGGTGAAAATGGGTAGAAATATGTGTTTTTAGGAAATTCCAAAACACTTGTTTCAATTTAAAATTTCTTTATAAGTGACACTTGCCACCCAACTTGTCTAGTGGTCAGCGTGAATGACTACGGATAAGGAGGTCCTGGGTTCGAATCCCGGTTCGGGCATGGATGTACTTTCTCTCTCTATCTATCCTGTCTTTGTCCTTTACTTGTATGAATGAGGTGTGAATGGTTACCTACCCTATAAACGGATCCCTATGGCATGTGTGTACTGAGGAAGTCGGACTTCACCCCAAAATATGGATCAGTTGGAAAAGTGGAGCAACGCACCCCATGTTGCCAGCCTAGCTGGCACATGACAACAACAGCATTTACATTTTAAAATGTAAATAAAAACTATTTCACTATTTTTTTTAAGAAAACAGTAAATTCATACTTTTGAAAATCTCCTTTATAAGTATTCAACATTTTCATTGTGCTCGTGAAAAATTGTACTGGAATCATAATTATAACGATCATTAAAAACAGTAGTTTTATAAAAAAAAATTAACACTTTTCATTGGTTATGCGAGTTTATTAGACACAGCAGAAAGTGAAATTTTCGAAGAATGTTTAAAAGTTAAATGAATGATACACATTTTAGTGCATTTTTAGAGACGTTCATAAAAAAAGAATTCCCCGATTTATGATTCATAATTTTTATTTTATATAAAGTAATTTCTAAACATTATGTTTAAAAATAACTACTTAAAAGATACAATGCATAATTATGTTATAAATGAACTCACAATATTTCAGTAGAGTACTTTATATATTGATAAAATCTTGAATAAATTATGGAAATATTTTCTTTAAAAAATCCTTGTAATTTATCAATGCATTCTATTATTTGTAACTTGGTGATCAATTTGAGCTGATAAAACAATTCCATGTGAGAAAGAAGATTGAAACCTTCGGAAAGAACAACTAATTCGAATCTTGTCTTTAGCTCAATAGTTCGTAGTTTCGAATCCACTCTCGAGTCAGTACTTCTAAACTGCAGCCCAGAGTCTCAGTAGCAACCTTGTAAAGAGGGAAAGCAAACCATGACATCCAAGCTGATTCATAGCTTTGGTTTAGGCATGGATATTTTAGTTAATTAAAATCTCCTTAAAACCGAAGATCCTGGTCAAAATAGCAGTCGCGTTGGAAAAGTGACCACAGAGCAGATCTTTCATTCTCTAAAATACTACACTTGTGTGGTTGTGCATTAAATAATTTCCTAAAACAAGTTCATATTAATCGAACCATTCATGACCAATAATTGTGAAGAATGCTTTAAAAAACTTGGGATACAACTGTTAATTCAGTTTGACAGCGTGGGATTAAGATTGGAAGCTTCTGGTAAAGTACTAGTATACCTACCGCGTTTCTCTGAACCACAAAGAGAAGTCTGAAATAACTTTTCTTCGGGAAGATAATTCTGAAAACTATCCAGTATATACTGAACCAGATCCAAATACAGAAAACACAAAACAATTCACAATATTAGAAAGGAACCATGAATCCTCCTCTACCACCATTGGGAGGTTTATTTCGTAATGATAACCGTTCTGTGTATCTATAAACAACATCAAAACTTCTTAATTTAATGTTATTGGAAACAAGTAGTGGTCCTCATACGGCTAACGGCCGGTGAATGTCGTCTGCCGATATAGGTCTGATACATACATTTTGATTCTGGTCTGGATATCATATGCGATACCGGTCCTGTTGCGGAATCATTAAAGTTAGTGGCATATTCAAATTTTTTTTTAATTCAAGACCTCATTGTTTCAAATTCAACAATGGTGAAAAAAATTTACAGCACAAATCATAGGATATTTTTTTTTCATTTTTGTTTCATTTGATGTTTTTCACAAAATCAGTCTATTTAAAACAGCATGAAAATATCTGTGGATGCTGATAATCCTAAAGAGTTCCACCAGGCTTTATCCGAATCGCAATGAAATGAAATTTAAACATCAAAAAGTGAATAGAGAAGATGCACTTTTTTAAATTTCGTATTACCTGGGAGACTATTTTTTTTTAAAAAAAAAATGGTTTCAAATATACATATATCCAGATACTGAAGTAGTTTCTATTTGTTTACATGAAGCAGATTCCTATTAAAATTTAATAAGCTCTCCTCTCGGGCAAAAATCCATATCCTAAGATGCCATGCGACAGTTTGACGTCAATTTCAACTAATAAATAATTCGAAATAAAGCTCAATTCTATTACTCGATGAACTACAGGATTTATAAGATTAGCACAAATTTAATTTTATAAATATTCATTTCAGTATAGAAATATCATTTAATCATGAATTATTTACTTATTGTATTTTAAATTAATTTAACTGCTTCCAGGCACACACAAGTATATATATGACATGTTGAAGATAATGATGACAAGATATTTTGATTTGATATTTTTATTCGTCTGATTTTAGAGCGTTCTTGAGTTCTGTACAATATGTATTTATTATGTTCCAGTTTATCAGAAAGGAACTTAAAAAAACTTAATAGAACACTCTTTTCTGTTATATTTTGTTCTTTTGAAATATTCTATTCGTGTCTTTAACTAGTTTTGGAATAAGAAAATTCTTTAGCTTGTTGGATTAGAAACTTCATTCTTCATTGCTAATATATTTTCTAATTTATTTAGAAATGTATTGTGTGTTACTTATATCTAATAAATTAATATACGAAAATTTTGAATGTTCCATCTCTTAATTTATTAACGTCAATTAAAACATGGATGTAACCATAAATCTTATATATATATTTAGTTATAAATACTTAAAGTCATTTCTTGGATTACTAAGTTAGTTTTCTAGTACAAATTTATCGATATTAACTTATAAATAAAATATAAAAAGCTATATGCATAAATATGAACTTGCATAAACTATAAATAATTCCAAATTACTTTTATAAATTTTAATTAACTTATAATTTATTATGATTTTGAAATTAATATTATTAAAGATTACTGCATGAACTTTCACTTATACATTTTATTTCAGAATGAAAGTGCAATAGAAAAAAGAATTTCGTAAAAATTCATTTATCATTCCAGTTTCATTTAATTTATAAAATATTTAAGACTTTTATGTTCTTATAATAATTGTGATTTTAAGGATTAACCAATGTTATATACTGCTGATCACCGTAAATGTAGCACCCTGAAAAAAGCATGCAAATAACATGAAATGTACAACAAGCCTTAGCGGAGGTGACATATGCAAATGATTAGAATTTAAGCGCAGATGCACATCACGTGCACATGTGGCGCCACTTCAAAGAGTTATTTTTAAGACTTGGAGATTTCAACGATTTATAGTTCGGTTATTGTGTTTTTTCAAAAAAAGGATCAATTATGCATCGTAGAAAACAGCGATCATTTATTGATCAAGTATCCGAGTTCGACAGAGAAAGTATAGGGGCTTACCGAGATTGAGGATTACCTTCCAGGAAAATCGGTACTAGTTTTGGATGAAACCAAGCAACTGTAATACGGATATGTGATCGTTAGATTCAGGAGGGTACAAAGGACCGACGTGTTTGATGTCATTCACCTCAGTACACCACTTATCGTGATGACAGGCAAATTGTGCGCATGGCAATGAATGATCGCTCAGCCCAATCACTAACCATAGCACAGCACATTCAGTCTGTAACGCGTCATCCAGTGTCTGCGCGTACAATTCGAGGCTATTTACAGCAGAGCGGTCTGTCCGCAAGATGTCCATTGCTTCGGCTATCCTTGACGCAGAACCACAGACGTCTCCGCCACTAATGGTGCGATAAAAGAAGGATATTGACGCCAAACTGCAATTAAATTGTGTTTACTGAAGAGTCATTTTTCTGTCTGCAACACCACGATGATCGCATTCCAATCTGGAGACACAGCGGTAAAAAAGATGCTGAACAGCTGCGTTATGCACCGCTTCACTAGACCTGCACCAGGTATTATGGTATCGGGCGGTATTGAATTTCACTCTCACACTCCTCTAGTACGCAATCTGGGTACTTTAAATAGCCATCGCTACATCTCCGAGCTTTTGGAGCCAGTCGTTCTTCCTTATCTTCAGGGTTTCTCCACAGCCCTATTTTATCAGGATAATGCGTGACAACACGTGGCACGCATTGTCCAAGTTTCTTCATCAATCGCCAGATTGCATCGTTTCCCTGGTTTGCTCGCTCTTTGGATCTTTCGTCGATAGAAAATATGTGGTCCATGGTTGCTCAACGATTGTGACCCATATTACATACCCAGCTGCCACACCAGATCAACTTTCGCAACGTGTGGAAGCTGCTTGGTCTGCTGTACCCCAAGAACACATACAAAGTCTCTTTGAAACAATGCCAAGTAGTGTGGCAACGGTGATCTCCAACAATGGCTGCTACTCTGATTACTAATTTTGGCAGGAACTACTCTTTAGAAGTCTATCAATTTAATCATTTGATACTTGGTCAACATGTTATCTACAAATTAAAGTTTGTTGTGATATCTCTTGTGTTTCCTGATGTTGCAATGGGGGTGGCCAGCAATGTAAAAGCTTAAATTTGAAGTTAAAATTTTATTTTTTTAAGCATTATTGAATTTGAGTCATTCACTAAAACACAAACTGTGAATATTAATTCTTGAAAACTTCAAGTTTTGTTTCATGCTTTTCAAATTGAATTAAGCTTTCTGTTTATTAAAGGAAGCTTCTTTGCACAAACATATTTCTCTCTTTTATGTAAAATTACTTTTAATTTTTACTAAAAAACAAAACTTACGTAACACTATCAGAATAAAATTAAAAATGTATTGCAATGTTGAATTTAATTAACATTATTGTTATATTTACATTTAGTAAAAATATTTATAGTTAATATTGTTAATAATTACATTTTTACCCCAGTTTTGTATTTTATCAATTATTAAATAGTAATTGAAATAACAAAAAATAAACCTTGACTTTTAAGAAATTCTTTTTATATAATTTTTATTCTATTTATAAAACCAGTTAAAAACACTATTTGAAATGCTGTCATGAAAAACATTGTCAAAATTGCAGCATTTCTTTTCTTGTTTTTAAACATTTCATATAATTATTTTTTATAACAGACATTTCAATAAAAGTTTCTAAACCTATCATTAACCAGCAAACATTTATTCTAGGAAACGAAACTTTTGAAACACAATATCATCATAAAATATATAAAAAGAATTCCATATTTAATTTTTATAATTAAATCTGGATTTGTTAAAAATACTTTTAAGTGAATTATATTTGAGAGAATCTGGAATTTTAAATGCATTTAAATGCATTGTCTATATAATATGCATAAATGTTCTGTTTTTACTAGTAAAATACTTGATTTTAATTGATGATTTTCGACTTTGAGTTCAGAACAATAATTTTTGATACTAAGTGTTCAATCAGACACTCAGAAGGAGGGAGGTACACAGATATAGAGCAGGGAAAATTGCTACTTGTGAGGTTTTATGATGTAGTATTTAACAATTTATTTTCAGATTATTTAAGTTTTATTCTAGACTTATATATATATATATATTATGAGCTTTGTATTTCAAATGTATGCATATTTTTTCGTAATAAGTTTTAAGTATATTAATATTTAAATTAATTTTATTGCTAAATTTATTCTTTTATGTTATGTGGCAACAGAAAAAGTATTCTTGATAAATAATAAATTGGATTTGATTGAATCAGTTATAGTTCTCTTAAAATATATCTGTTCATGTTAACACACTGCAAATATGACAGGTAAAATATAAAAATGAGTTATTTAGGACTTTTCATATTTCAATAAAAAAGTGAATATTCTAATGTACAATTTCTAAACACAAAATATTTATAAGTATATTAAGCGGTTGATTATTTTTAAATAAAACAACTATATAAAATTTTATTAAATATACCATTAAGCATTTTTGTTGTTGTCGTGTGCCAGCCAGGCTGGGAATATGGGTGCGCTGCTCCACTTTTCCAACTGAACCATATTTTGGTGTGGAGTCCGACTTCCTCAGTATACACAAAGCCATAGGGACCCATTTATAGGGTAGGCAACCATCACTCCACATTCATACAAGGAAAGGGCAAAGACAGGATAGATAGAGAGAAAGTACATCCATGCACGAACCGGGTTTCGAATCCAGGACCTCCCTATCCGCAGTCAGACACGCTGACCACAAGACAAGTTGGGCGGCAGCATTTTTGTTGATAGCACCTTTTTAAGTTTGACATATGACAAATTGAAAGCTTAATCCATTTTATTTTGGGAAAGTAAAAAAAAATTTTCAAAGTAAATTTTCTTATTTATTTTTTGCAATATTTATAGATAAAGCATTTAAAAAAAATAAAAATATATAAAAAATATTACAACAAAACAATTATTAATTTTTTAACATTTTAATAAACAGGACACACACACACACACATATATATATATATATATATAATTATTATTATTATTATTATTATTATTATTATTATTTTGACTTGTTTTCATATTGCAAAACCTATTGTGTTTTATACTCTACAGTTCGGACTCTCTATGAAGTAAAATGAATTCTCCAAACCAACAAGAGTTCAAAGTTAGATTTGTATCACAATTGATTCTGCAATTGATTCAATAGAGTCACTCTCTTCATGAGATACGCAATTTATGAATGATCAAAAACTAAACATTTTTTTTTTTTTTGTAATCAGAAGTTGTTTTGCTTAATTTATGCATTGCAATAATTGTGCATCTTAAATAAGTGAGGATACTAAATACATAAAAATGAATAATTTAAAAGTAATCTTTATGTGGGATATGTATGCTCTCTGTAATTAATTTGAACTAACTTCTAAGTAATTTACATACGTTTTAATCGAATTTTGTAATATAAATGCATTTATAAGTATAGATTGTTTATTATGTATTTTTACTCTTAAAAATTAACATTTTTATTTTGTATACATATATTTATGTATAATTTCTAGTATGTAGTTATAAAATAAAATATAAATAATTTGTATTAAAAAATTAGTAAGACAAAAAATCTCTTATATCATATTGCATTTATCAATATTCACACAAATTATTAATAACATTAATAACGCGATAGCAGAAATAAAATAATAACGCGATAGCATTCAATAAAATTGTTTTATTTCTGCTATCGCGAAATTATTATTTATGAAAAAATATTTAAACATTATCACCATAGTTAAATTTTTTTCAATAATCAATTATTTCAAATGATATCAACTTAGATCATAAATTTATTATATTTATTTAACTATGGAACAATTTTGTAAGGGAAATCTATTTCTGAAGTATCGAAAAATATTTTTCAATATATATTTTGGTTCTATTAAAAATAATTGTTTTATGTGCTCAATGATTATTAGTTAAAATATGTAAAACGAACAGCTTTCTCACATGTACCAGCATTTCTAAAGATATTAAAATTTTCATTTCAGTTAAACAGGAATAGGATCAAAAAATTTTAAAATGCTTTTTTAAAAAAAATAAATATTGCAAATGTTCTATTTTCAATCGTTCATAATAATATTAAGGCAGTAACTAAAAGTGCTTTTAAAGGATTTTTTCTGTAACGATCGAGGTAGTAATTTTAGACGAAATCTTTAATGCAGCATGGGTAAGGGACCTTGTAATTGGAGTAAAAATTTTGTAAAACAAATATTACAAAATAATCATGAATTTAAAAAAATAATTTCTATTTAAAGGTTGTTGAAGCTAAGCCACACAAGTTACAGGTCTAAAATACTGCCACGCCATACTTTTGGGCCACATTTGTCCGGAATCAGACAGGTTTTGAGGGATAGTGGCAAAGCCTCCTAGAAAGAGAAGGATGATAATATTGATTTTGGAGGTGTTTGTGCATTTTTTTCGGTAAACCGGTAAGAAATTTAATAATATCATGTATAAAAGTTATGAGCAATAAACTACTAAATAACGACACAAAAGTTAGAAATGATAAATTACAACTTAAGAAAGTATCTAATAGAAAATTAAGTACAATTAAAAAGTAAAATGTAACATTTTTATTCTACTAAAACCAATCTTTGTAATTTCATAAACATTTTGTAAATTAAAACAATTATGTAATACATATTAATTTCACATTATATAAATATAATTTGTTAAAAACTACAAATTTTGGTAAACTAATATGTTAATACTTTACATATGTTTAGAGATAAATCCAATTTAAATGTTTTTCTGACTTTTTTTTTTTAACTATTTTTGAGTTGTGTTCTAATATTATAATCAAGAGAGAATATAAGGAACTGTGTGCATTTTATTCTAAAACAATGATTGTGTTTCAAATTTTATATTTAAATGTAAGTTATATTAGTTCAGTTTCTCAATTTGCTTAGTTTTTTAAGAAATATGTCACATATGCATAACTGGTTTGATTATAAAAATGTTATCTTTGCTGTTTTGATTTTATATTGTTCTTAGAATAAAGATATATATTTTCTGTCTTTAGATTATTTTGTGTAAACTTATTATTATATTTGATATCAAATACACACATTTAAATACATTAAATGTTTTCTATTAAAATAAAAATATTTTTTAATTAAATCTGTAACGTTTAAAAATTACATTTCCTAAATTTATGTAAATTTGTATTTATTAATAGTTTTGTACAATATCAGCGATTTTTTAGAGTATTCACATATTCAACATGAAAAATCTTAATGCAGGAAATTTACATTTTTCAAATTCATTTTGCTTCGGAATATCTAACTAATTTTTATTTCCTTAGTTTTTGTTTTTTATAATATCTGTATGACATTTTTCTTTTAAAATAATTGTTAAACATATTAATCAAGAAATTTGTATCATTAATTCCTACAAACAAATATCTTAATCTAATTTGTATATAAATTTTTAAAACATTTTTGTATGAATTTTTTCAAAAAGTAATTAATTATCAATAATCATTCACACAACAATTGTACCTAAAGTTAATTTATCTCTTGAAATTTCACCATCACTCATGTTTTCGTTTCTTTTTCGGCTCCAGTGGTTTCGAAATGCACCCCACTCGTTGTTTTTGTTGTTACTTGTGACATTTGGACAAGCCAAGCTCGCTATGCCTTGGCTATGCGAATTTAAGTCAATAGAGAGCGTCTTTCGTTTTAATCAGAGCACCATGAAGGTGAAAGTACGTCTTTGTTCTTTTTTAAATCCTCCGATAGATGGCACCACCTAAGAATCCACTCCCTCAATTTTGACATTGATCTGAAGGGGGAGGAAATTTTCTCCAGACCATTGCACTCATGGTAACTGCTCAATGACCGACCACAGGACTTTCGATTCCACAGATTTATCAAGCACGTATATGGCATGTACTCGGTGGGTCTTTGGCGGCATTGGGAATCGAACCCCGTCCTTCCGGATGGAAGTCCTATACCCTAACCATTAGGCTACCACGGCCCACCCCACTCGTGACGTCACGAAATGAGCATTGTGGCTTGTTCTATGAGGCTTTGGCAGTGGTACCGCTTGCCGATTACTTATCTCATCCCCTCCCCATATTGTAACCAGTATCAGTGTGTTGGCTGGGATTATTTTTATACAATAATCTCGACTGCTATTTTAAAAACTGAAGAACAGTTCTTTTATATTTTGTCCACCAAGAAGCAGTTTTCGGATAAATCGGGCCACTTTTATAGAATATAAATCTAGGGCCCACTGTATGTGTCATTACAAACGGATTAAAAAAGTGTAAAATATTCAAAATGGCTACCTTCGCACACTCAGTGTGTTAAACAGAAGATCAGCAGGATTATAAACAAGCCCTTTTCTGCGAATGTATCGGATTTTTTGGAACGAGTCCTGTCGGATTGATGGTCCTCAGTTGAAGCCTTTTGTGGGGCGGAATATTCGTTTGCCAGTGTCAACGAGAAGCAGCTGAGGAGGACCCCACTTGTCGACTCCTTTCAGTTGCCGGCGATGAAAAAAATAGAACTCTGAGGAGGAGATAAGTTGAGAAGTGAGATGCCTAATACGTGAATGGGAAGACATTTTTGGTCAATATCAGATAAAACTGATTAACCTTTTTTACCTTAACAAGGATTTTTTGTTAAGATTCGCTTACTTGTTCTTTTTGTGATATTGTGAAGCTTTACGGGTAATTAAAGCTTAAAACCGAGTATTTTATGACTGAAAATGCACTTTTAGTAATAAAGGAATTTTATTTAAAGTGTGCATTTTCTTATATTAAAATCTAGATGATTTTTGTTTATTTATTTTTTTTTGTTAATGCCAGTAAATTGATTAGTTTTAAGGATTTCATTTAATCGATTATTTGTTCTCATACTGAAGTTCTACGAGTAATTACCGCGTACAGTAAAGCATTTTATAGTTGAAGAAATGCCTTTTTTGTAACAGGCAAATTAATCTCTTCATTAGAATCCAGGTGGATTTGATAACTTTTTATAAATATTGCCATTGAAATCAACGAATTTTTTAATCTAATTCTATATAACGCAGTGTTTACTTCAGGAATAGTGATAATGTTTATATAATATTAAACTGCACTTACTTGTAAGGAGTTTTCACTTTTTTGAAATAATTATTAAAAGCTACATGATTATTTCCGATTTAAAAAAAATGTTTAATATCTTTCAGATTAATACAATTTATTGCCGTTATATTTTCTATTTGAAATTTAGATGCGAGGACAACAAAATTAAATGAAATAAAATATGATTTAATGAAATTACTCTAAATAACAATAATTAATATATTAATTATAAATAAATTAACTAAATAATACAGTGGGGTTGGCTCAAATATTTTACATGAAAATCAAAAACACAAGGAGGTTTTTCAAAGTATAACTATACCTTATTACAACTGTGTGACCCTAAATGAATAATAATTGTATTTCAATTTATTACTTAAAGCATAGCTCATACATGCATAGTATTGAATCAACAAATTATTAAATTGTACATCATGTTAAAAGTTAACAAAAGTAATTATTTTATTTTTAATGATGATTATTATTTTTAATTTTGAATTTCATTTCAAATGGTTTTGTAAAAACATATTCATACCATCAACTTCACTACCCATTCTTCAATTCCTATTCTTCTCATCATAAAGTACATTCAACGAAGCATTTAAGATGGAGTGCAAGAGCTTCAGAAACACACGCACCTAGAAACAACAGCCGAACAAATTAGAAACGAAGTGTTTTTTTTATCTCCATTCCTTTTCAAAAACAAAATTCTCCTTTTTTTTTTTACTTATTTTCACTCTACCATAGTATAGTGGGGGTGGGGGGCACTGTTGTCACGCAACAGTTCTACTGTAAGATGAAACGGGTTCCCTGTAAAAAATCCCAACAATCCTCCTCTGACGTTGCTGAAGCCAAAAAAGAGGAGTTTTTCTACTCCTTATTTATTAGTTTATTCCTCCTTCACCTTTGGGTATAATTCTCAGAATTTCGAACGTTCTCTGGGTGGGGAGGTAGTCCACCCCCTTGTTGGTCGGAGGGTGTTGAAATATTTACTCAAGTAGAAAACTTGTCTGCTAAATATTTGCAACCGGAAAATGAAGTTGTTTGGGGGTTGTTGATGCAATTGTCGATAAGAATGCGGAGATACTATTTCGCGGTAAAATTGGAGAGAAAAAACAAAAATGCTTTTCAGTCCCCTGCAGCCCAACTAGTAGACTTCTTTTCTATTAACAAATAGTGATACATTTCGTCTCCCCCCCCCCTCCACCAAAATCAGTTTTATTTTGATTATATAAGGAAAGGAAATAATAGTAGCTTTTATGTCATGTATTTAAAATTTTTCTGGTTAACCATAAGTGACCAGTGAAATCCAGTTTTAATTATGTACGCAATAAATCAGTGGATTTCTAGTGGGATGTTGTTCATAGATCAGTATTGTGCGTGTGAATCACAATAAATTAATTTCAACTTAATTCGAAAAATTAATCTGATCATTGATACATTTCAAAATCAATATTTTCATAAAATAAGATAACTCAGAGATTTAAAAGATAATACCCATTATTTTTAGTTATTAATGTTCAATTGCACAAACACGCTTAAGCGATCATAAATTTATAAATAAACTTTGAACTATTCATCTTTAAAGATATTTTTTAATTTAAAAAGTAATAAATCAAGAAAAAATTCCAAATGAGTTTCTAATATCTATAAAAAAATTTTTTTAATAGAATAGTTCTATTCGTATTACTTTTTAAATTATATGAAACAATTCATTAAAAATTTAAGCGTGATCTATGAAAACATTAATCTAAATTTTAAAATTTTATTAGTAAAAAAATTTATCTGAAAGATATTACATAGACTACCAGATGTCGATTGGGATTGGGATGCAACTTCGGATGTTAAAAAATTTTGGCAATCCAGAATTTAATTGACAAGCATTGCAACAAATTTTTAAAAAAATCCAAAATTTAAATTTAATGCTAAATAGCTCTTGTCCATCAATAAATAAACATCCTATAATAAAAATCGATAGAAATGGGGGGGGGGGACTAAGGGACAGAAAAGTTCTTAAAAAAGGAATTGAAATAAATATTTCGCATCCGGTGTTAACAAATGTTTAAGTGAAATTCTGGTTGTAACACGAATATTTTTTGCGTAGAGTTTGATTTTAAGAAAGGAATTAATTCAATATTACTACAGTACATCCTTATCCTACTGGAAATAATAAGTACCGTAACTCAGTCTTTATTTCATGCAACGAAGCGAGTCAACAACCAAAAAAAAGAAAATGCTTTTGCTTATTCTCCTCTTCGCGACAAAAAAAAAAGAAAAAAAGAAGGAAAAAATGAAAAAAAAAATGAAAAAGAAAAAACATTTTCAGAATTGATATTTTATTTTTTTTAAACATAACAGAGTACAATGTTTTTTAATTAGAAGGATTATATTTATTTCGTCAGATCATGAATTGTAAAATTAAGTTTAATTTTTATTCTAAGTTTTTACTTCAATCTCAAATGTCAGTAATATCTAAACAATGTAACTAATATAAGCTCTAAGGTATAGGTTCCCAAAGTGGTCCAGGTGGACCCCCAGGGGTCCATAGAAGATCACACGGGGGTTCACGTAGACGTGAAAAGAAAACAGGATTCACAAGTTGTAAGTGGGGGTCCACGAAATATTTTCTGGTTTTCATAATAAAAAACAAAAATTTTGGCTTGGATTTACCTATCAACGTAGGTAGGTAGCATCATTCACTAGGTAGGTACTCAAAATATTTGAAACTCAATTCAAACACAGAATTGAATAGAAAAATGGATTTTAGTACAAAAATATTTTTTAATAAATAGAACACAAAAGAAAATGTGCTACTTTTTTTTTTATCTTAACACCCCTAATTTAGGGTGATATTTTTTAGGAGTTTTGGGAATACAGTAGAAATGTAGCAGCAGGGGGTCTACCGAAAATAGTAAAATTTTGAAAGTGGTCCACGAGAAAAAAAAGTTTGGGAACCCACATGCTCTAAGGCATGCTTTTAAATGATTTAATTTAATAGATTTTTCAATCACATTTTTTTCATACTTTTGACAGTAAAGATGAAATTTTACTCCCCGTGCTTTCAAAAGCGAAAATAATTCTGATAATTTTAACGTGACTTAGTAAAACTAATGAGCTTTAGAATTCAATTATTAAATCAAAATGAGCGCGTTTTTGTTTTCATCGAAAAAAAAATCAATATGAATTTTAAAATTTTAAGACTTTCTTCGTATAGGATTTTTTGTCACAAGTAATGGCTATGATGAAAATTGCAAAAGAAAATCCTTGAAGCCAATGAATTTATAAAATGAGTAAAATCATTATATAAATCATCATATAAAATATCATAGTATAAAATGAGTAAAATTTATGTAGAGCATAATAACTGGAGCTGCTCTCCAGACGGAAATGTACTTCCGGAAGCAATTGATGAGATAGAAGGCGAATTATAGTCTGCTATCAGTTACATTACGATTATTTTTTTATATATAAATTTTATCAACTGTAAAAAGACATTTTAGCATCCTTCAAAACATTTGGAGGATATAAGAACGAGTAACCGGCTTAATATGAGGAAAGTTTTGAGTAAACTAAAAGTACATTTTACTTTAATATGTAATTTCTTTGACGAATTTTAAATAATACATGAGGATGATTCTTTTATATATAGCAATAATACTTGTCAAAAATTTTACAACTTGTAATCAAGTTTCATGTGATATAGTCCTTGTCACCTCATATCGGATGATAATAATAATAATAATAAATTTGATTAAAAAATGCGCATGATCGAATAATAGTTTGGATAGACTCACTCGTTGCAATTTTCGTATTCCATTGATGGAATATTAAAATATTGTATTTATATTAATTGGCTGTTAAATCATATTTAATTATATTTAGTTTAAAAAACCTCATGAACATAATAATAATTTAATTTTAATTAACATTTTATTATAATAAGCAATATTTTTTTGCTAATGAAGTACTTTTTTTACTTTGAAATATTTGGTTCGATTCCTGATAAGAGTATATTAATACACAGCATTTAAAAGGACAAGTAAAAAAAACTGTCCTTCTCTATTGCCCCGCTTTCTTGAAGGCAGAGCACTCGATGCTTCCAAAATGTATTTTGATCACATTTCATGAATGCATCTCAAAATAAATGCCACCTGTGAATAATTAGGGGTGGAAATCGAAATCCATATGTGAATAATAGAAGCGCTATTTTATATCCCACTGGTTTTCCATGTAGGGTATATGACAAATTCTACGACCAGTTTAAAATACTTTTAAGGCCAAAGGTTAAAATCTCAGAGTTGGAATGTCATTTATAGAAATCTATTCATTGTACTGTTGGCATTTTTGGATGTCGACGAAGCAGATTTGTTTGCTGATTCACAACTGCTTCCATTCTTATCGTCAGCTATCATCTTTCCGCTCAATTAACACTTTTAGAAACCGGAATTATTTTATCCTAGGAAAAATGTTTGCTTATACTTTTCTTTTTTCAGTGCATTGTTTTCTTTTTAATTTCGTTTAAAGAAACTTTTCCTTTCTCCATGCCACTTACTATTAAATATGTTCATCTAGACATGCATTTCCCCTAATTTCAAACTGTTTTTTTCTTAAATTCATAATTTTATTTGATTTAATATTAAATTTAACAAACAGAAATTGTTCAAAATTTAAATTAAGTTAAATACATAGAAAACTAGGAAACAGTACATATTTTTCATTTAAATTAAGTTGAATTTAATAATATTTAGTAGTAAATAATGTAAATTTAGCTCAATTTTACCAAGCACTATGAATTGTTCCTTTGCTTATGGAATTCAATTTATTTTAAATAAGCATTATATATATATATATATATATATATATATATATATATATATATATATATATATATATATATATATATATATTATATATATATTATTTTTTTCCTTCATTCTTTTTTCCTTTATTAGCAGTCGTAGATAGGCATCAGCATTTGCATATTTCTGCAACCTTTTTTTCCTTTATAATAGTGTATTCTCTTCACAATATTAATTTACATATTTATCAATAGATAAACCAACAAATTGCAAAATTCACAAGTAAATTTTTCATAACAATCCTTTACATCTCTTGGATAAAGGTGACTGGAAGATTATCAGAATAATTGAAGGTATATCCGTTTTGTTGTTTCGAGAGGTAGTCTTCACATCTCAATGCTGTTGCAAAGTATATTTTATCAGCCATTTATGATTCTGAGAAACTAATCAAAAATAATATTTTTATATTGGATGAAAAGACAATTTAGTAAATTATCCTGGTCATCCTTTTTTAAAATTTAATTAATAGATTGTGCACAATTTTTTAACTCTAAATTCTTTATTTTGTGAATTTTATTGAATATATATCTACCTCTTATAATACTTATAGCTACTTTTTATTTCTACATTTTATCTCTTCAAAGTGAACTGATATAAAAATTTCAAAGAAAATTCTCTTATATTACTTCATTATATATTTTTTTATTTCTCATTAAATAAGGGTTTTTTTTTATATATATAACTTTATCATAAAATGGCATTTACTCGAATTCAGAGTTTTATTTCATCATTTGTGGAAAATCTTAGTGCTTAAAATTTTGGATTATGGTGATGATAAAAGTGTGGTGAATTGCAAGAGCTCAGTGCTCATTAGAGTATAGACTATGGTTTTGACCCGGGCAGGCCTTTCACAAGTGGTCGCAGTGGAGAACCTCGGAGCACCGATCGATGATTTGTATTTCCGGGGTAAATTCTTTCACATCGGGGGGGGAGGGGGCTCACTGAATATTTTCGAGCATATATGAACACAAAATCTTGGAAGGAAATACTTTTTAAGTACATTCAGGAATTAACTACCAGACTAAATTGATAAATATTTATAGGGTATTTACATATCAGGGTAAATAAACAATAATTAAAATTCATTAATAAATTATACACGATTATAAATCAAGTGATATTAAATTTAATTTAAAATATAAACTACATTACAATGTAACATAGGATGTGTTTGCAGATTTATATAACTACAGGGCAAAATTTTAAAACCCACTCCGAAGAATGAAAACAAATTAATTTTATTACTAATATAAAAGTTATTTTAATTGAACACAGAAAATGTGTGTGATACTGTTAGCTATAATTAAGAAAATTTCGGTAACTTCAAATATATCACTTAAAAGTGAGAATGTATTTTTTCCCTCCAAATTACTTTAAAATGAAATGAATAAAATAAATATATAATAGGGGAGTATTTTTATAATATATATAACGTTTTATGTACTATACTTTCTTGTTATAAGACACTTTTTCATTTCTAAACAGTCCTGACCTAAATTATCACCCCTCCCTTCTTGACAATATTTGGGTTAAACATTCTAAAATATTCTAGATATTAAGTTAGATGGAAAAAAATGAGATTATTATATTCACAAAATAAGAAGCATGCATTTCTAAAATTCTTTTCGTATAAAAATAATTGAATAGAAAACAGCGAAGTATTTATAATGATGGATAGTAAAGTAATTTCTACGAAAATTGCAGCAAATCCAATGCTTGTTAAAATAAGCTGGATGATGACGCCCACGCGAGAAAGGGAAGAAAGGAGGATTTCATTGACCGGTCGGGGAACAGGGCTGCTGGCCTTAAAGAAATTGTATTTGATAATTAGTCTGAAAAAAGCATTTTTCAGTTAACTTATAAATATTTTTGTTAACTTATTTATATACAAAATTATGATGATTTTATGTAAAGGTCGAAGTAAGAATTCCTTCTCTAGAAGCTCGAGAGGAGCTCTGAGAAAACGCAGGCAAAAATGCTATTTAAATTAAAAATTTCTTCAAAATTTTAAGAATGTGTGAAGGATTTAATATTATTCAAATAAATTTAAAAGAAACTGAATTAAAACATCTTAAATTTTGAACAAGAAACTGATCCCTATGGATCAAGAAAAATTTTTTTTTTGAGAAAAAGGCACCCAAAGCCTTCCCCTAGTCACCGGATGATTCCCTTTCCACATTTCAAAACATGAAGATATTTGTATTCAAAATAAAATTGTATTCAAAATAAAAAAGCATATACTTCTAAGATTATTTTCCAGATACAAAAGGAATAGAATGCGAAACGTCACAGTATCATCAGTTGATTGAAATTCTAGAAGAGTTTGGAAAGAAAGTTTTTTTAAATATCACTAGGTGATTTCCAAACCAATTATTGATGTAAGATTGTCTTAATTTGAAAAATTATTTCTGGGAACGATGATACATTTTCTCTAGTATTACTAAAAAAATAATACTTCAAAAGATTAAAAAAATCAGTCTCCCAAAATATTATTAGTTTTTATTAACAAAAAGAAAGGAATAAAATAAATAAAGAAAAGAACCAATCTAATTGATTATATAAAAGAAAAAATAGTTTTAAAAAAATAATTCCTGAAACTTTTATTAACATTCCAAGCATCCATATTATTAAAAGCAAGTTTTTAACTAAAAGAAAAATCTTGTTTCATTACTTTATTTTAAATGAAATAAAAAGTATTCTAAAATAATTGTATACTTCAGTGTTAGTTGATAAACGTCATATATATTTTAACTTAGTTGGATTAGAATCAAAACATGGCTAACAGAGCAAACTAACTTTCTAGTAGATTACACAGCTTTCGAAAGCAAATCGAGTTGGAAAGATATTTACTATTTTTAACGATATTTATTGTTTAGTTAACTTCGTTAAAAAATTTTTGCCCTGCGTAATGGGGTCGTTCATATGATTCAACTGTAAGCAAATCAAATAACATGGAATTTCTGAAAATACTTTTTACCTATACAAGATTATTAAATACTAAAGTAGGGACTCCCCTTTTGTCCAAGTTCCAAATCAAATGCGGGAGCGTGTTGAGAAAGGCGTAAACACGTTTGATGAAGAGAGTGAAAACTACATTTCAAAAATTGAAGATAAAATTGTAAATATCGGTATTTCTTAAAAAATTACACTGGTAATGTAAAAATATCGGGATCTAATGTTCTGCTCCCAGTGATTACGCTTAAATAACAATTTAAAAAAAGGAGAACCACATTGTCATCTTTCTCAAAATGAGTAGAAATCTGAAATGGTATAAATATCGATCAACAGTAACTACGTTAGAATTAATTATAAAAGCTAATAAAAATTTTCGAAATGAAGCATTACCCATGTTTTAAGTTAGCCTAAAGCTAATATCCTGATATAAATTTTATTCCAGTACGAACAATCGCTTATAATTCGAAATCGACCAGAAATTTGATGGATACATAGAAAAATGATTTTATATAAATATTTAACATGCATTTCTAACTGAAAATTAAATTTTAGAAATTAATTTTAAATAAAATTAATTAAATTTAACTTCAAAATTAAAACATGTATTCACCCATTTGAATCTGAGTTCTAAATTACCTTCTGTTGGCAAAAATCAAGTATACATTTTATTTGTAGAGATATACCTTTATTTACGCATATAAAATAATTAAAACAGATTTATCAAATACACTGCTGGCCGCTGTAAATGCAACACCCTCAAGGAAGCATGCAAATAACATGAAATTTACAACATGCATTAGCGGAGGTGAGATATGCAAATGATTAAAATTTCAGTGCAGACGCACATCACGCTTGCCTGTGGCGCCACTTCAAAGCGCTATTGAAGGCTTGGCGATTTCGACGATTTCAAGTCCGACAATTCTGTTTTTCTTGTGGTTTTTTAAAAAAAACGATTAATTGTGCTTCGTAGAAAACAGTGATCATTTTTTGATCGAGTATCCGAGTTCGACAGAGGAAGGATAGTGGCTTGGTTTGTTTGTTTGGTTTGGTTTGTTTGTCGCTCAACGGTCATTTTTTTGCACACGAGGGCTAATTAGACCGGGACCTACGGTTTAAAGTGGATTCCGAACCACTACAAACATCCATGCTCAAGGTGGGATTCGAACCCACGAACTGTTGAACCGAAGGCAAGAGCGCTAACCATTCGGCTGCCAGCTCGGCGGAAGGATAAGTGGCCTACCGCGATTGTGGATTATCTTTCAGGGAAATCGGTAGTCGTGTTGGGGACGAAACCAAACAGCTGTAATGTGGATATATGATCGTTGGATGCTGGAGGGTACGACGGACCGACGTGTTCAATCGTGTTCCATCGCATTGCTTCCCTTGTCGGCTCGCTCTCCAGATCTTTCACCCATAGAAAACATGTGGTCCATGGATGCTCAACGATTGACTCAGATTACATACCCTGCTGCCACACCAGATTAACTTTGGCAACGTGTGGATTTGCTTGGTCTGTTGTATCCCAAGAATTCATCCAAAGTCTCTTTGAATCAATGGCGAAACGTGTGGCAGCGGTGATCCTCTGGCTACTGATTTTGGCAGGAACCACACTTTACAGAATTCCATATAAATTTAATCCTTTGGTAGCTGGTCAACATGTTATCTCAAAATAAATTTGTGATATTTCGTGTCTTTCTTGGTGTATGTGTGTGTGTGTGTGTGCAATATGGATTTCCAGCAGTTATTTTAGCTAAAATTAATTTTCTTCAAATAGTTTATTGATTTAAGAAGAATTTTACAGTTAAGAATAAAAAACCACAGTAATATAACTATTAGTCTTCAATTCAAGAATTGATAATGACAAAATCAGTAAAAGAAAATTAAAAAAATAATTTGAATAAACATGAAACGTATCGTATTTATTAAGTTTTGATCATTAAATTTTAAATCAAATAGCACTTGTTAAACACCCTATAGAAAAGTTACAAGCAAGCAATGTAAGCATTTTTTATTATTAAAAAATCTGAATAAAAGTATTTATAATAAATTTTACAATCTTGTAATTCACCAGAAGTAAAAAAAAAAAACGGAAATGTAGAAAAAGGGGTTATATTTTTGTGGGTTCTGAGAAAGACTTAGGAACAAAACTGATAACGAGAAAAATTTTTCTAATATATATAAACGCTGAGTTTTGTAGTTAACATATGTGAAGTATAGATATTAAAAGATTAAGATATTTTGGAGAAAAAAAATTTGCGAATAATCGAAGAATGAAAAAATTTTTACTTATGTCGAAAAAAAAATCAAATTTATTACTCTGTTTATATAGAAATTATAACATAAAAGCTAAGAATAAGGAAAAGTTTTAAAAAAACCAATAGAGAAGAAAGTCATATTCTCCGAATAAATAAGAGAGAAAATTATTCGAAAATTATCAAATCAGTACAATAGTTCGCAAAACTAACTTAAAATTAATTGGGAAATTCCAAACATCTTAAATTTCTATTAGAAATTTATTCTTTTTCAGATTTCCAACCTTGTTTCTCAAAAAATTACTCGCTCACCAAAAAATCCTATGTTCCGTCCGAAATCATGCTTCCATAGATTAAAAATATTAGAAATTGCACTGAAAGCCTGAAAGAATTGCACTCCATCAGATGTTCCTAAAGCAAAGAATGCGCGAATAAAAAAAAGCGTCCATTCCGCTATTGGAGTGTGTCTTTCACACGATTCTGTACCATTTGGAAGTCTTCCTGGAAGCTGATAAAAAGAGACTCCCAAAAGCTCACAAGTGAAACGAGGCGACGAAGTGGAACTTGATAATGAGTCCATCACAATCAGAAAGAAAACACTTGGAAATTTAGCTGTGAGGCAGCAAATATTAGTGATTCACTCGGTAATTTACATATTGAAAAAAAATGGCAGGTTTTTTTATCATTTCATATCTGTATATTAATTTTTTATTCTGAGGGGCTTCTATCTTCATCTAATTTTATGTGTGTTTCACGCTTCATTTAGAATAAGATCTGAAAGTGAAATATTTTCACTAATCCGTTTCCACTCAAAATATTTTTGCTCTCCGCAGGAATTCGTGAAGGGGAAAGCAAAAACAAATCTTTGACTTTCAAGATATCTCAAGATCGTTTTCTATTTTAATTTCTCTTTATTTTCATTAATGTTCTTCAAGAAATGAGGATTGCTATTGCTACTCTGTCTCAGAGCATTCAAAATTAAAAAAATTACACCCAAAAATATTAAGAATGGAATACATTTCGTTCTTGGAATGCTGCACTTCAGTATTTACTCAATGCCTCAAACTCTACAATTACTGATTATTGACAATTTTTTTTAAAAAAATCATAAGAGATCTGACACAAAGAAGCTGTCTACGTTGAAGTTTCATGAACAAAGGTTTACCCAAAGTTTTGATTAAGTTTCATCAAAAGAATTAATTCATTTTTTTCGGTTTATTATTTTTTTTAATTTAAAAATCCTGCTAATAAATTTTAATGAAAATTTATTTTGTGGTTTTCTACGGATCAACAAAGGCTAATTTATGCTCCAGACAAATAAAATCTCCATGGATTATTTTATTGATTATCAAAACATGTACAAATTAGCCAGTTTGGATATCATTGCCATGCCCATTGGTCACTTTAATTTTTCTTACGGCGTTATTTCAGCTGCCGATCCCTTAAATGTCTCGAAAGAGGATACTGTCCAAAATTTTCAGAATCAAAAAGTATGCAACGTCAAGCGGATTAAGATCAAAAGGGATGATAAACTTATCAACACCAAACGTATAATTCTTACATTTCGCACATCTAAGTTGCCTGAAACTATCAAGATTGCATTTATGTCACTATCTGTGCGTCCATATATTCCCAATCCATTACGAAGCTTCCAATGGCAGCGTTTTGCGCCCGTTGTGTTGAAGTTGGGCATCAAAGTTCTAATTGTCAAGCAAAAGAGAAATGTGTAAATTGTAAAGGTGACATCCAGTTTATGTCCAACATGGACTTTAGAAAAAAATAACAGATATGAAAACTAACAATAATATTTCTTATCCAGAAGCCAGACGCATCGTAACAGGTTGAACTCCCGCTATAGGAATTACTTTTGCTGGTGCTATGAAAAAGGTGAGGGTAACTGTTACCACCAAAACACAAAAAATATAACTCTTCCCCCAATCGAATTCTCCGTGATTTCTTAAAAATCTAACAAAGTCCCATGTTACAGAAAACATAAATCATCTTCTACGAAATCAAAAAACTTCAGGCTTTGAGATTAAAAGAGTCTAAAGAAGGTCTTAATTAGACCTCTTTGGCAAATAGAAAATCTTTCTTTTCTCTTCAATCAGATGCAATTTTAATGCATCCTTAGAAAGAAGACAAAAACTTCAGTGAAACCCTATCTAAAATTAACCCACCTAACTCCATAAAAGAGGATTTACAAATTAAAGAATAGCTACTTTTATCTCCTGGAATCATCGTGGCATTCGTTCTCATTATGAGGATGTCAAACACATTATATCTTCTCAAAATCTTGTCAATGTTTGTTTTCAAGAAACCTTTCTGAAACCTATGAACTGTATACAGATATAAGATTATAGTTGTTACAGAAAAGACTGCAATGAAAACGCCACAATGTCTGGTGGAGTGTGCATATTTTCATCACCGAAATACCTTTCTGCTGTGCATTCTTTAAATACCAACCTTCAAGCAGTGGCTATGCGAATACTTATAACATCGCTTATAACAGTTTGTAGCATTTATCTTCCTCCACATGACAATATTCACCTGGAATATCTTAATGATTTAGTTAAGCAGTTACCTGCCCCCTTTTTACTGACTAGTGATTTTAATGGCACAAGAGCCTGTGGTGAAGTATTAATACAAATACCAGGGGCCATCAGATAAAGCAATTTCTTTCTGAAAATTTTCTCTGTCTGTTGAATGTTAATGAAAAAACATGCTTCACCAAATTACAAAAACATTTCACTCCATCGACTTGGCCATCTGTTCTCCTTCAATTCTGCCTTCATTGAGTTGAAAATGATCTCCATAACAGCGATAATTTTTCTCTTTCCATACACCAGAGTGGATGTAACAGAATGGTGCAAAGAACATATACATTTAACTACCATCGGGGAATTTGAAACTTATTTACAAAATTAGCTATTGTTACTGAAACAATGGTCAAGACTCAATGTATTGATTAAGCTGTTAGAGGTGCCACAAATTCAATTATTTGTGCTGCCGATACAGCTATTCCAAAATCTTCTTCAAAACTAAAAAAAACTTTGTAAATCCTGGTGAAATGATGCCTGCCGCTTAGCATACAAGTAACAGAAGAAGCTATGGGGTATCTTTCGACGATATCCAAACATAGAGAATATTTTTGGCTTCAAAAGGGCCAAAGCATTTACTCGTAAAACAAGACGTCAAAGCTAGTGTAATGTCTCATAGTCAGCACTTGAGCCTCTCTGATGGGGAGGGAGGGCAGGGAGACGGTTGGTGCTAGGAGCAGTCTGAAGAACATGAGTTTTTTTTCTTTGTAGTATTGATACTTACACTTTGGTGCTCTACGCTGGCGTGCGAGTTGTTAGCGAACCCAGACATGACTCCTTTGTAATTTTGTTTCTTTGTTAATTAAATCTGTTTGGTTTCAAAATTTGGAGTCATTAGTTTGTTTCATAACAAACTTATGATCTGTTGGCAGCGGTTTTGGATGCTTTTATTATGCTTTGCATTAGCAGCCACTAAGGAATTTAATTATGTGCTCTGTAATGGATTACGTGCCGAAATGTTAGAATACAGGTAGGCCATTTTGATCAATCTTTCTCTGGCTACTATTGAAAATAAATAGTTTGGTATGTTATATAAATTTAGATAATATTTAGTTATCCAATCTTATTTATGTGGTTTTTCACGCTATATCAATTTAAATTGTTTATAAATTTGTAAATGGTGCATTCCATATTACAAAGCTAATTTCTGTATTTCGTGTATTCGAATTTACAGTGTAATATTTTTTATAAGAGAAGTATTTTATTGTAAATTTATATTTCATAATTTTTATGTGGTTGATGTATTTCAATTCACGTAGGAATATGTTAAAATAACTATGTTGTTATAGATTAATGTGTAAAATCAAAACTAAAATTATATACATAATTTTTTGGAAGTTTCACTGATATATAAAGTAGATTTTATGAAAGGAATATACTTTAGAAATGTTTTGATTTCGTTATGTAAAAACGAAAGTATATTATTACAAATAGGTTTGAATTTAAAGTAATGTGAGATTTATTGATGTGTTTGATTGTTGTTTGTAATGTATCTAACTAATTTATTTAATATTTAAAACACGTGTGTTTTTTCATTGATAAAGATTTGATAAGATATATTATTCATGTTTAAAATATCTTACGTTATTATCGCCGAGCTGGCAGCCGAATGGTTAGCGCTCTTGCCTTCGGTTCAACAGTTCGTGGGTTCGAATCCCACCTTGGACATGGATGTTTGTAGTGGTTCGGAATCCACTTTAAGCCGTAAGTCCCGGTCTAATTAGCCCTCGTGTGCAAAAAATGACCGTTGAGCGACAAACAAACTAAACCAAACGTTATTATCATTATTTGGTGTCGTGTATGATTAACTAAATTTATTGATTTGAAATCGAAAGCTGATTTCTGGTTCAGATTAGTTAAAGCTTTTAATTTATATTGTTGTTAAGAATTGTGTAGTGTTCTATATTTTGAATTAAATAAAAAATAAAAAATAATATAATTTCATTTTCTGATTTAATATAGTAGTATTTATATAAGAATCTGATTTTATATAATTTAAACATTTTTTAATTTACAATTTTGATTAATAATTCATTTTATCTGAGTATGAAACTTGGCGCAGCATGTCCAATTTTGGACCTTGCGCCATAAAACCCAACCAACCAACTGAGTATGAAACATTAGCCTGGTGATAAAAATTTGAAATCGAGAGAGAGCAGAAGATTTAATATTAAACTTGTTCTCCTTTTCAAAACAATTGATTTTCCATTTATACACTATTTGCTATCTTACAATATAGTTTGTTTCATTTAAGTTTTTTAAATGTTATTGATATGTTTTATATTAGTAGTGTGTGGTAAATAATTTCAATTGTTATTTACGAAATTTTGCATATAGGTGGGGATAGTCTTTTTCTTTTTTCTCATTATTGCATCTCCTCTAAGATAAAGCGTTTAATAAATCCTGTTTTTCCCCGTGCTAAAAAAGCACGGGGGAAAAAAGGGAGATTTAGTAGAAGTAGCTGAAGAGTTAGGGGAAATGGTTACAGATTCTTTTAAAATCCCTGATATTAAAAAACTAATTTTATGTAGTGAAAGCTTAAACGAGGAAGAAGTAAAATGTATATTAGATAGGATAATCGAGGAAAGAGTTAAAAGGGAACAAGAAGAACAAGAGAAAGGAATTAAGCGAGAAGAACTAGAAAAAGAGGAAAGAATTAGGCGAGAAGAACAAGAAAAAAAATTAGGTGAGATTTGGTTTGTTTGTCGCTCAACGGTCATTTTTTGCACACGAGGGTTAATTAGACCGGGACCTACGGTTTTAAGTGGATTCCGAACCACTACAAACATACATGGCCAAGGTGGGATTCGAACCCACGAACTGTTGAACCGAAGGTAAGAGCGCTAACCATTCGGCTGCCAGCTCGGCAAGAATTTGGTGAGAAGAACTAGAACAAGATAAAAGAATTAGACATGAAGAAAGAGAACATATTTTGGAAATGAAACGTCTGGAAATCTCTTCAAAAAAGAATTAGACATGAAGAAAGAGAACATATTTTGGAAATGAAACGTCTGGAAATCTCTTCAAATGCTGCAATTTCGAACACAGAATCAGTTACAAATAGGACTGAACATGCTCAAAAAATTCAGTTAATGCAAATAACGCCAAAATTCGATGAAAAGAAAGATGAGATGAGTTTATACATAATAAATTTTGAGCGTAGAGCAGAAATGGTTCATATTCCAAAAAACGAATGGGTAGTTTATCTTGCAAGTGCTTTACCTTCAGAAATATCTAACATGTTAGCTAGAGTACCTGCAGAAAGGGCTGATGATTACGATTACGTGAAGGAACTTATTCTTAAACGATTCAAGTTAAATAGGGAAAAAATTAAGAAAATTGTTTCTTAAACACCAGAAAACGTCAGAAAAATCATGGAGAAATTATGCACAAGATTGAATAGTTACTTTACGGAACGGCTCATGGAATTAGAAATAACGACGTTTGAACAGCTTAAGGAGCTAATGGTAACAGATTAATTGAAACGTCGTGTGCCAATATAAGTTAAAGAACATTTTTTGGCGGAATGGCTTAAAATAAATTCTCTGTATGATCTGGTAGAGAAAATAGATGAATATGAAAGTTTAAGCGATAGTTTTAAGACGAAATATTTTACAAAACTCCCTCGAAATAATTTTGGTTTTAGTCAACAAAATGAAAACTGTGCCTTTAAGTTTAATGAAGTAGTTCGGAGTAATAAATCTCATGTTCCTAAAAGAGTCAAAAATAAAAATTCTAATTATTCACATGAAAGGGAATTTGAAAAACGAAAACAACTCCGATGTTATGAGTGTGGTTCTTATAGTTAATTGCGGCCTCAGTGTGACGAAATAAAAAAGAACTTAGAATCGGTAGCATCCAATGAAATTTCTAAAAGTACATTTAATGAGTTGATGGCTCCTTACACTAGTATCGGCACTATTAATGGATTTCAGATGCCAATCTTAAGAGACACTGGAGCAACTCTTGATTTGATTTGTGAGAAATACGTGAAAATCTAATATGTTCACTTAGGAAAAGGTTTGGCTAAGAACACCTCTTGATGAAACTTGAGTATGCTTACCTATTGCCGAGGTTGAAATAAATTTTGAATTATGTTACATTTTGACAAAGGCAGCAGTTCTTCGAGATTCTTTGGATCAAGGAAGATATTTACTGGGAAACAAAACAGCCGTTTTATTTGAGGAAACTAAAAGGCAGGAAGAGGTGAAAATACATGATAAATGCTATAGAAACTCGAGCTCAAAAAAGACGCAAGGAAAATAGCACGAATAAAGAGATTATTGATTCTGAAATAGAATCCTCTAGGTCTTACCTCAAAACTAAACAAAATGAAGAATTAAAGCAAAATGCAATTTTGCCACGATTAGAAACCGAAGTTGAAGGAATGGATTTGATAAAGACATCTCCAGAAGAATTTGCTCGGGAACAAAAATTGTGCGAAGATTTGAAACCTCTTTTTGAGCAAGCTAAGCGACAATCTTCAAAAGATAATAAATATATTACAATAAATCAAATGTTGTTTTATGATAAAATGGACAATGATGGAACCGTAAAAAGATTATTAGTTGTGCCCAAGAAGTTTCACAACCAGCTAAAAGGGATCTGCCATGAGGTAACTGCAGCTCATTTAGGTATAACTGAAACAAAAGATATGTTGTGCAAAACTTTCTATTGGCCTAACTGCTTTTAAGAAATAGAAAATTTTGTTAAATCTTGTGACAAATGGCAATGAGTAGGAAAGCCTCAAGATAAGAAAAAGGCTCCTTTGAAACTGGTTCCAGTAATTCCGGAAATATTTACGAGAATAAACGTTGATGCATGTCCTCCTTTACCTATAACTTCCAGTGGCAACCGGTATATTATAACAGCAATTTGCCTGTCATCGAAGTATCCAGATGCCATCCCAGTACCAGATGTACGTTCTACTACTGTGGTTGATGCTTTTCTTCAGATTTTAAGCCGCATGGGTTTTCCTAGGAAGTTGCAAAGTGATAAAGGAACATCTTTCATAAGTGTCCTGACATCAGAATCTTTAGAAAAATTTGGAATTAAATTAGTGCATAGTTCTTTTCAGCAAAGCAATTCTGTAGAGAGATTGCATAGAACTTTAAAGAGAATACTGAAAGTCCTTTGTTTAGAAAAGGGTACAGATTGGGAGAAGATTTTACCTCAGGCACATTTTGCACTTAGAACTTGCATTCATGATAGCACTATCCTGCAGAATTAGTCTATGGTCGGAACTTGAGAACTCCCGTAACACTATTATATGAAAATCTAACTGATAAAATCATTGAAGAAGATAGTGTGATTGCTTATGCTTTTAATCTTTTAAATAGAATGAAAAGATGCCAAGAATTAGCTGTGCAAAATATAACAAATCCTAAAGAAAAACAGAAACTTTGGTATGACCGTAAGTCTACGAAAAGAGAATGATCTCGTGCTAGTTGTTGCACCTTCTAGATCAAACAAATTTTCTGTTCGTTGGATAGGCCCAGGAAAAGTAGTAAAACGACTATCGGAAACAAATTACATAATACAATTTCCCGATAAAGAAAAATTACATCTATACCATGTAAATATGTTAAAACCCTATTTTCAGCGTCCAGAAGATGTTAATTTAATTTTTACCTCTAATTCTGATAATGAAGATATCGATTCTGAGAATGAAGATATCCCAAGTTTTGAAATTAATTTATCTACCCTTTTAGAGACTTTTCCTGAAAGCTGTTTTAATGAAAAGTCAGAGGATGAGCAGAAGAAGCAATTGAGTAGACTTTTGATTCAATTTATTGTTTATTGATATTTTTTCAAATGAACCGGGTTGTACAGAGCTGGCTGAACTGGAGATCGAGTTAGAATCTGGTAAACCTATTATAGCTAAACCATATCAAATGTCCCCACGACAGATAGAAATTCCGAAATCGGAAGTAGACAAGATGTTGAAATTGAAGATGGTGGAACCAGGTGAATCCGATTACACATCAACTTTAATATTAGTTGAAGCTCCTGGTAAAGAGCCTCGTCCGTGCATTGATTATCGCAGGTTAAATGAGGTTACCAGAACGCAATATTATCCATTGCGAAATATTGAATAGCGCGTTGAATCCGTTTCGAAAGCGAATTTCATATCTTTATTAGACTTAACATGAGGTTATTGGAGATACCTTTGAGTCCTAAGGCTCAAAGATATGCTGCATTTACAACGACATTTGGTGTTTATAAACCTTTGAGACTGGCATTCGGTTTGCAGAATGCCCCTCACTCTTTCAGTAAGTTAATGGCTGAGTTATTAAAAAATTCGAACTTTTTGCTGTACCTTATTTAGATGACATATTCACTTACTTGGTTTGATCACATCCAACATCTTAAATGTGGAGAAGATTCGATTTGCGAAATTGACTGTAAAACCCCTAAAATGCAAATTCGCTCAACTTCGTGTTAAATATTTGGGACACTTTGTAGGACAAGGTCAAAGAACACCAGATGATATTAAAGTGAAAGCCATTATCGATTTCGAACGTCTCTCAAGCAAAACCGAAGTACGTGCTTTCCTAGGTCTTATTGGATACTATTGCAAGTATATACCAGAATTTTCGGTAGTTTCTGCGCCTTTAACCGACCTGCTAAAAGGGAAGTCTAAGAAGGGAACTGTAATATGGAATAATAACTGCGAAAAAGCATTCATAGAATTAAAGAACACTTTAATAAAGAAGCCTGTACTTTACAGTCCAGACTTTCAAAAACAATTTATAATTCAATGTGATGCCTCAAACTTAGGAATAGGTGTAGTTTTGTCTCAGAGAGATCTAAATGAAAATGAACACCCTATCCTATTTCTGAGTAAAAAATTTTAAAGTTTGAGAAAAATTATAGCACTATAGAAAAGGAATGTGCAACAATAGTTTTTGCTGTTACTAAATTAAAATATTATTTAGATGATCAGTATAAATTTGTTATCGAAACTGTTCACAACCCTTTAGTTTGGTTAAAACATCATATAGAATCTAATCCCAGACATTTAAGGTGGGTTTTGGTATTTCAAAGCCTAAATTTTGATATTGTTCACAGAAAGGGCAAATTACATCAGAATGCCGATAGTCTCAGTAGAATGCTGAATAACCAAACAAAATTATTTTGTGCTATTTTGATTATATTTTTATTTTCTATTTAATATTATATAATTCCATATAATTTTGTGTATCAGCCAGAGTCCAATTGATCAGGGCTATCTGTAATACTAAATTTTACTCTTTGTTGTTTGTGTGTGTGATTTTTTCTTTTCTTTTTATTGCAGATTAATTTCGGTAGAATGAAAAAAAAGAAAAAACTCCGAGGAAGGAAGGAATAATTTAGTCTTTAATGTCTCATAGAGTCAGCAATTGAGATTTCAAGAGCCTCTCTGATGGGGAGGGTGAGCAGGGAGACGGTTGGTGCCAGGAGCAGTCTGAAGAAGTTGCGTATTTTTTTCTTTGTAGTATTGACACTTACACTTTGGTGGGCTACGCAGGCGTGCGAGTTGTTAGCGAACCCAGACATGACTCCTTTGTAATTTTGTTTCTTTGTTAATTAAATGTGTTTGTTTTCAAAATTTGGAGTCATTAGTTTGTTTCATAACACTAGAAAAAATCATGGATCTGTTATGTAACTTCAATATCTACATCCATTAAACAATTATGAATGAAAATAAAAGCAGCGAATGGAATCTATCAGATTCTTTAATATCTGTCTTGATAACCAGTACTGCTATATATTCTTCTCCAAGTGATATTGCAAATAAACTTTCTGAAAATGTTTCTAACGTTTCTAGAGCTCCGAATCCTCTAATACAACCTTTCTTCAAATTAAAAAAACATTCTGAAGATTTCCTATAAAATTTGAAGACAGAAATTTCCTTCCATATAATTGGGAATTCCAGATATTAAAATTTATAAGAGCTCTGTCTCACACGAAATGATCTACTCCTGATCCATATGGAATTAGCCCCATAATGATACGTCACTTAATTACTGATTCCCTTGAAAACTTACTCAATTTTTTAATAGAATTTGGGTAGAGCATAAATATTCCAGCTTATGGAGAGAAGCTATTACCATTCCCATACTGAAACCTAGAAAAGATTCTTCAAACCCTTTAAGGTACCAACCAAATGCACTTACGAGGTGCCTTAGTAAAACACTTAAGCGCATGGTTAATAGGCGTCTTGTTTATACGAAAGAGAAAAATAAATATATCCCTCCACTTCAAAGTGATTTCCGTAAATGCAGAGCTTCTCTAGATAATATTATCAGATACTCATAATGCCTTCATCATAGGAAATCACTTGGTTTCTATATTTTTTGATATAGAAAAAGCATATGATCGAATGTGGAGGTATGGTATACTCTGCACAATGTTTGAGTTAGGATTCAGAGGTAATGTACCTTTTTATCCAGAATTTTTTATTACGTATTTTTAAAATCCACATTGAGTGGACTTTTACAAGTCATTTTACACCAGCTGAAGGAATACCTCAGAATAGCATTTTAAAAGTTATGCTTTTCAACCTCCATATAAGCAACATTTTAAGCAATCTTCTATTCATGGTACATTATACATGGACGATCAGCAGACTTTCCTGTCAATTCCACAGTATTCCTATACTCGAACGAAAATTGCAATTTGCTGTAAATAATATCATTTCCTGGTGCGATAAATGAACACGAAATTTTTACAACTAAAAGTAAAAGTGTTCATTTTTGCAGTAAAACTGGACTTCATACTGATCCAATCATCAATATACGAAACACACCTATAACAATGGTTGATGAAATAACTTTTCTTGGAGCTCTATTTGACAAAAAGCTTTTCTCTCTCACATGTTTTACTTAAAAAAATGTGAAAAATCATTAAACATTTAAAAAATACTTTCAAATCCTTCTTGGGGTGCCCATCACAAAATATTGCTCAGAATTTATCAGTCCCTCATATTATCTCAAATAGATTATGGTTGCATTATATTTGGGTTGGCAAGAACTTTACTTCGCAGATTGGATACTGTATACTATCAGGCTCTTCGAATTTTCTCAGGGGCATACCGAACTTCAACCGTTCAAAGCTCTTATGTGATTTGTCAACAGCCACCACTTCACTTATGCCGTAAGCAGTTATCATTTAACTATTATTTTAAAATCATTTCAATTCTCCGTCACCCACTGAGATCTACTGACTTAACTCTTAGCCTCAAAAGAGACTGTACGTTGCCGGTCCCTACAATCTACCTTTTATAGAAAGGATAAAATCTTCTATCTCAGAATCGAACCTCTCAGATATACAGCCTGCAGTTACTGACTTCATAGGTCTCCCTCCTTGGAACACTATTAACATTATTGTTTTTAATCCATTTGCTAATTATATTAAATGCAACACTTCTTCAATCATTTACCAACCACTGTTTGCTCACCACCGCCTTCAATACTCAAAATATTTACCACTATTCACGGATGCCTCAAAAACGGATAATAATGTTGGTTGTGGTGCTATTCTAAATAATATTACTTATAGCTAAAGATGTAAAATTCCCGGGAATTTTGAAGCTTGGGAATTTACTCGGGAATTTTGGGAAAAAAACAGGAATTTTGGGGAATATTGGGAATTTTGAGGGAATAAACTCAGCCAATCATATTTCATTTTTGAGATTATTTTGCGCATATATATGAAGCGGAGTGAAGTAAAATTTGGTATCTGAAAATAATTTTTAAACAAAGTGAAATTTTATTTTCTACAATAAGCATTCATAAAAGCAGTGAAAAGCATAAAATATGAACAGTAAAATTTTAAGAAATATAGTATTAAAAAATTTCATCCCTAGGGGATATTTTTATTTCGGTGTATGTATGGCGAGGGATATGTCGCTAAGATTGTTGGGAAGCCAATGTTTCTCACAAATATATATTTAATGAAACTATGAAAATTAACTGAAAATTGTTATTTGATCAATAATAATACGAGGGTTACTCTGAAATTTTTGAGATACGCGCAGATGAGAATTTACAAAATAAAAATAACGGTTTAATTTTAATGTACAAAGTATTTTAACACAGAAGACGATTTTTTATTGACTTACTTCAACTTGTTTAGCGTGGAATAAATTTTAAACAGAAGAGAAAATGGAGTTGACGAGAGAACATTTTTGCGCTATGATTTTCTACGATTTCAAAGCAGGATTAAATCAAGAAGAATGCGTTCAACGGTTGCAATTAGCATTTGGTGATGAATCTCCAGCTCGCGCTACTGTATTCAGATGGTTTAGAGAATTTAGAAGAGGTCGCAATTTTCTTTAGGATGAACACACAGGAAGGCCGTCGTCGGCAGTAATCCCGGATAATGTGTCTGCCATACGAAAAATGTTAATGGATGATAATCGCTGTACCTGTCAAATGATACAGAAGGAACTTAACATTGGATCCGCAGCCATACATAAAATCATTCATGAAGAATTACATATGAAAAAAGTAGTTTGCCGTTGGGTTCCCCATAATCTAACTGAGCATCAAAAAGAGGAGTGTGTCAGAATCAGTAAAGTAACTCTTAATATGCTGAATGATGGTGGCCACCGCATCATTTCTAAAACTGTAACAGGTGATGAAACGTACATACCGTTTTTTGACGTTCCAACACGTCAATATAGCAAAGTATGGGTCTTTGAAGATGATCCCACGCCGACAATGGTGAAAAAACAACGCACACTGAAAAAATGAGTGAACACTCCTGGTTAAACCCATGCTAAAAGTATGATCTGTGGATCATCAGCGAGGATTGCCTCTGAAAGTCTAAGATGCTCAAGGCAGAAGATACGTTTAATCGTAGGCTTCATAACTGGGCACTACTATTTCAGAAAGCACCTCCATAAAATGGGACTGTTTCAGCAAGACCCTATCTGCAGGAAATGTCATACGCAAGAGGAAATGGCTAAGCATATCATTTACGAATGCGAGGCTCTTGCCCTCCCAAGATTAACTTCTGTAGGCATCATCCATACTAGAGAGTTACACCTAGACTCCATTAAAGGATTATCGGACTTTATTAATAAAGTGGGTGACTCTGGAACTAGGAAACATTGGATTTGGAGTTAATGGTACAAAATGCTGATTAAAACAGAGGTGTCAATGACATACAAACCCAACCTGAAGAAGAAGATGCCGTTTTCTTCAGAAGTACGAGATTGGTCAAAGTCATCAAGATGGAAGGACAGAAGACAGTAACAGCAAACTGGTATACCGCTAAACGTCTTCCAGAAATTCTACAACAACTGAATGTTAGGGGACTAATGCTTCACCATGACAACGCATCTTCACATACAGCCGGATTAGCAGTTGAGTTTCTTAAACAAAAACAAATTAAAGTGATCGAACATCCACCGTATTCACCTGATCTAGCTATGTGCGACTTTTGGTTATTCTTTAATCTAAAAAAGAACTTACGTGGACGTCGTTTTCATTCAGAAGAATAGATTGATGTGACTATAAATGCATTTTTTTCATCTATTCGAAGAAATGAATGGCTTGAGGCATTTAATCTGTAGAAAATTCGTCTACAAAAGTGCATTGATGCTGGAGGAGACTACTTTGAACACACCTAAAATTTTGTAAGTGTAACTTTAAAAACCTAGTTGTATCTCAAAAATTTCAGAGTGACCCCCCGTATTGTTTCACTGTAACAAATAGTGACTCTTTTCTTCATTTCTATTTTTCCATTTTCAGTTCTCTTAGGTTGTAAAAGATTTATTATTTTTTGCGATCATTCTTTGTAGGGTAGATTTATGTTTCTAATGTATTCGAAATCGCTTCATTTTTTTTAAAAAATGATTTTTCTTTAATTTTAATGTATTATATTTCTTAAAAATAAATTATTTGAAAAAATATAAGGTAGTACTTGATTTTTTCAGTCTTTGTAATAAATTGAAAATTGATGATTTAAAAATAAATAATGCCAAGCAAATTGCTTTCACTTTTGTTTTGAGTTCTAACTGACAAATTTTTAATTTACCAATGATAGAAAAAGATACTTTTTCATGTACTACTTCTCAACTGAATATGTATTAATAGTGCACAAATTTAACCAATATATAAATGAAATTATGTGGTGTCGCGACATGTAAGTTGTGAACAAATAAAGAGCTCTTCCAGTGAGTCATCATTTAAATAATATTTTTCAGGAATTAATATGACAAAAATCCTATGAAATAAGCTAGCGTCATAACATTATTACAATTTGCATGTAATTTTGAGATGCAATGAAACTGCAAATTTTATTCCAATCCAGTTATAAATATCTTTTATTTGCTGAGGAAAATTATCATCAATATATTCTAGCATTATTAGCAGTTTCTTAATAGTAACTTATAAATATTTAAATTGACAAACTATTTAATATTTAAGACACAATCGATTCAATATTTAAGGCACAGTAATAAATTTATAAAAAAATTTTTTAGCCACAAATGTAATCATTAATAATACCTTTTCTTTTATTATAGTTAAAATATTTAAAATAATTTTCTTTTATATTTTTAGATTAATAAGCAATTTTTTAAGAACAATATATAATGCAGACTTTAAATAAAATTATTTTTATTTCTTTTGGAAGGATTTGATACATTAATTTACACAATTACAATATATCTACAGTTGAATTATTCATTGAGCTTTTGAAAACAAGTTTTTACAACATTAAAAATGATTTCAAAACAGTAAGGTAGAATCAAAATCTCTTTAAACTGTTGTTCATCATTTCTAAATGATAAGACAAAAAATGTGGGTGAATTAAAAAATTATTGATAATCTCTTTCATTGAAAATATTTCTATTTTTCAGACTTTAGTACTAGAAATGGAAATAACTTTATGATATTATGAAAAGAATTTATGAAAGTCAAGAAAATGAATTCTGAAAAAAAAAAGAGTGTTCTTGCTTTTTTAACATTTTTACACTCACGAAATCTTGTTATAAATTAAAATTATTTTTTAATTTAATCATCTTGCTTTTCATAAAAAGGCTGAAATGTGTTATTGTTTTCAAAAGAAGATTTTTGGTTAAAATACTAGCTGTGAAAATATTAATGCCAGTTTGATAAAGAAAATAAGTGTGTTACTTTTGTACAATCTTGTGTCTTTTAAAAACTTGAAAACTTATATTTTTTAAAAGTTAGTTCAGCTTGAATTTTTACACACAGTATTAAAATTTGTACATAATACAAAAATTTTAGGACTATTGACAAATCTGTAATTTTATGAATTATATATTTCCAATGCAAAAACTTGAAGTAACAATAAGCAATTTGTTCAGAAAGGATTTTAAAAGTTGTACAGATGCATTTAGAAATCTGCACAATAAGAAGATCCCATCTAAATATGCTTATACCTGTTACCTTGTGAAATAAAATTAGGTATTATTTCTATGGTAGAAAATATATATATATAAAAATATATAAATAAAAAATATTGTTTAATAAATTGATTTTTATGAATATAATTGTTCAACATGACAACTGAAGTGGATATGACAAAAATTGTTGTAATAAATAATGTATAAAATTGAAGCTACATACTTTACTGTAACAATACTAATACTATAGTTAAAACAAGCAAATGACACTAATTATCTTAAATAAAAGTTTAAAAATATTAGTTTTTCAATGTTTATACTACTTCTTTCAAGATGGAACACCAACTTGATGCCCAATGATATAAATGTGTCAAAACGTAAGCCCTTGTTATGCTGAAAGGTGAAAATCCTAGTAGTGAGGTATTAGAAACAATATCCTACCTCCTTTCTGGCTTCTTAAAATTAATTGATCATTTTAGAATAGCAAGTTTCGAGTATTTTAAATGCATTGTAAATGAATGCATGTCAGTCATAGATATGCTGTCATAAGGAAGACTTGTGAACTTCAGCTCACTTTAAAAAATTTCAAATACATATATGAAAAGTTTGTTTTTTCGTGGGATAAATGTAAAATACAATGTAATTTAGAAACACTTATTTGAAGAAACATTTAACACACATATCACACATCAACATAATTATTTACAATATCATATAAGTGTGTCATTACCAACCATCAACATATTCTGTAATAGTTGATAATAATTATAGTGAAAATAAATAAGACACATTTTTGAATTGAGAAAAAATCTTGATTCACTAAGCCCTTGATTATGTTATGTGTGTATACATATTTAAAATTATGAAATGATGTAATCTGCATATATATATATATATATATATATATATATATATATATATATATATATATATATATATATATATATATATATATATATATATATATATATATATATATATATATATATATATATATATAAACATCTCTAAATGACATAATCCTTTAACTAAGCAGAACTTTTAGAAGCACTTTTCAGCTCATGCAAATTTATCAAAATAAAATTGGTTAAAATTATGGTGAAAAACAAAAGTTTTATCTATTATCTAGTTCATTTTAAACTATAATGTAACAAACACAAAAGATATATCCAGGAAACTTGGAATAATTTATATACGATTATAAATACTATCCAACCAAATTAAAATATAACTTTTACCAAATTATTGAAAAACATTCTCAGAAATACCACCTAAAAAATGGAAAACAGATATCTCAAGATGTTGAAAAAGAGAAAATGGCAAATGCTCATAGGAGACAGGTTCTGCTAGTTAGGACAAACAGGATTTAAAGATTGTAATACTGATAAAGAAGTTTATTATCGACGCAAACTGGACCATTTCACATAAATTTATTATAAGAAACACTTCATCGAAATTTTAAGTAAATTCAAATGAATCAATTAGCATCAACAGCTATTTAACTTATAACTTTCAGGTAAAGCCAAATTATGATGTACTACAAATCTAAAATTATTGGAACTAACATGCATATTCAAATTTTAAAAGGTCCATAATAATGAATGAAGTTTAATATTCTTAATAAAATTACTGATTTGTCAAATCATTAATAAACAGGTAAATTAACGAGTAATGAAATCGAACATGCTTAATTAAATATAGTTTGTCTATTTAATTTCTCACTAACATTTTCAGTGATAAATAGCTTCATTTTTATAAGGAATAATATCAAGAGCATTTTCCTGCTTCTTTATTTCTAGCAAATAATTAGCAATTTTAAACACATAATTTTTTATGTGACAGTATTAAAGTTCAAATATTTTCCAAATCTCAAACACCAAATTTGTAAACTTTATTGAATATAACAGTAAAAAATTGGGAAAACGTTCTACTAATATTAATTAGAATCAGTATTATAATCTATGAACAATCAGTTTTGTTACGAAGATTTTTGCATTAATATTCTGTAGAAATATGTAATAAATCCTACACAACACTATGTAATAAATCCTACAGCAATTACATAAATATTTATGAAGTATATCTATGCATAAGAAAAATTGCAAAAGATAAAAAACGTCTTGCCTGTTAAGAGTGCCAAATAAAAAATTATCCGTATACTTCACATCATTACTTTTGATGGCAAGAGAAAATGATTGCCTTTTTGTATACAATACGTACAAAATCTGATTCGATAAATATATATTTAAACATCTGATTTAACCACAGAAAATAAAACCACAATAGTTAAAAATTACTTTCTGAATGTTTCAAATTATAGATGTACATCCAGGCTTTTACTTTTATCTAAATTGATCAAAAGTAATTCCAATATCGGTTCAGATTTACTGTACGTTCAACCTTGGCGTGTTTTTTGACGCCAAATTTGGCGAACATTTTTACTGGAAACCCGGCAAACTAGTATTTTGCCAACCTTGTTTGTCATAAATTTCTCATGAATATTTACGGATTTAAATTCATTAATATAAAATTTAATCAAAAAATTTTATGGATAATTTAACATATCAACTTTATTATTTTACCATTGATGTTTGAAATCTATAAGTTACTATTTCAGTCATTTTTCTATCGCCGTTCTTACCGATCAGAAATTCGTCATACGGTCACCCTTAGTGACTCTTTGAAAACATCGCCAAAGGTGACCGTACGGTAAATTTTTACCCAGATATCTGATGAAAAACAAAATGAATATCTATATACACTAACGATTGACGTTATAAAGAATTTTTGTATGCAATTTTAGAATCAGTTATCAATCTAATCTACTGCCTTTAATTTAACATTAAGTTCATAAATAATAGTAGAATAGCATTTTCAAAAAATATATATTGAAAGATTGAAGTTTATACATATTAGAAGAGTAATATTTTTCAAGGAATATATATATTTATCATATATATTGAAAGACAGCATATCCAAATTATTTCTCAGTCCAAAAATTTAAAAAATACACATTCAAATAATAAACATTACGAGTAACAATTGCAATGAACACTACTTGAAACCTCTTCAATCTTTACAAATGGCTGTCATCTTTTTCCAAATGTTTTGAGATATTTCTATTTCCATAAATAAAAGTAGAAATCATTAAAATGTATCTTTTTAAATATATTATGTGGTTTTAATAGTTATAAACTTTTAAATTTTTAAGAAAATTCAAATTTTTTCACAATTTCGAAAATTTGGGAATTTTTAAAATTTCCGGAAATTTTCAAAATTTTCATGGGAAAAAACCCGGTTTATAAACCCGGTAATAAACCGGGTTTTTTCCCATCCTTGCAACACTACTTATAGCAATGGCCTACATACCTCTTGTATTTACACATCGTATATGCCTTCCAACATTTGACAATTAGCTCATATCGTAACTTTTGCATATATACCGATAGTTTGAGTGTTCTAAAACAGTTGAATGATCTAGATTTTGATCGTTACCCCAATTGTAACTGCTATATTATACCAATTGTATACACTATACAACAGAGGTTTTAAAATCACATTTTACTGGATTCTCAGTCATGTGGGAATTGTCAGAAATGAAGTGGCGGACGCAGCAGCAAAATTGGCTTCCTCTTTATTTGTGATTTCAATCTTCTCTTTACAGATATTAAAAAGGTTTTTGAAAAATATACCTTTTCTTTGTGGCAAGAGATTTAATAAGCAATAAGCTGCACCTCAAAACATCATCCATTAAATCATTACCTGTTTTAAAAATACGGAATTCGGACGTCAAATTCACTCGTCGTCTCAGGATCGGTTACACGAGATTTACTCATAAGCAATTGCTTTTCAACTAACATCCACCTCATTGTATAAAATGCAATGTATATTCTATCCCTCATATTTTAATCAAATGTCCTGTTTTTAAAGATTTTAGTGCATTGTTTTTAGCTCTATACCTTTAAATTTGCAAATTTTAATTTGTCTAATTCCAAATCCTAATAAAATTTCCTTTTTACGAGTTATAGGTTTATTAAACAATGTATAACGTTTATCTTTTGACAATTTAAATATAATTTTATCAACGATTTTATAACCAAGTAAAAGTATACTGAAAGCAAAGTCTGGAGCAGTTTGTCCATGATCTTTGTATATGCCATTAAATTCCATCAATGAATTAATCATTGAGATCTTAACTTCAGAGTGAAAAAATTGTTTCAATATTTAGTTTTGCCGGATGGAAAATTCCACCCGTTAAAATAAAGATTCATTATTTTAAGAATATATAGATCTTAAAAGGAAATATTTTGATAAGCAATAAAAAAAACACGGTTTGTTCGCAAAAAATTCTTTTTCTTCTTACGTTTTGCAGAAACTTAAAAGCCAACCCTAGTACATACATTCCACAAAGTAAGAAAGAGCACTGAAAAAAAGTTTGTCATTTTAATCTAGTTTATAATTATCAATCATGTAAGCTTTCTAAAAATATGATCCAAGAAATGATGATGGAAAACGAAGTAAGGAGCGCAGTAATTCCATAATTTTTTCACATTAATGTTGGAATTTTTAAGTCGCACTCCTTCCAAAAATTTGGCGAAGCGGTTAGTTTTATTTTGGACCTTTTGTCATAAAATATCCAACCAACCCTAAAAAATCTGTGGAAGATAATGATAATTCAAAAAATATAATCCACTCTTTCTGTGATCTAATTCTTAATAAATTGGTTCAGTTAAGTTCTAGCTGACATTTCTCTCTAATTGAAGATGTTTATTTAATAGTATCTACTTTTTACTTCTTTCATATATTTTTATTTAATAGTACATTTTTTAGTTTATTTAATAGTACATTGGTTTGTCTACAAATAACATAAGATATCAAAAAGTGCATACTTGGGTAACGATTTATTCTGAACTTCAAGCAATATAGGAAGGGGCTGAAAATAATTGCTCTTACGGAAAAAGAAATTAGCTAAATATTTCCTCTGAAAACTTGTGAAATGATGGGTTTCAGTGTTTTCAGCTCAACTGCAGCAAAGCCAACGAGATCAATTTAGACTACTTGAAGGCTCCACAGCTGCAGGTTGGGATTTCAGTTGTATCGTGAAAAATTAATCTGGATAGGAAGGATTTGTAAATACAAAGAATTTTTGCATGTGCCCATTCCAAATTCTTAAAAAGAATGATGAAATCGTATAGTACACATTCTATTTTCAAAGGTGCTCGAACACGCTTTCCTCCGGCACTTCTGGTAATATGTATTGTACAATTCTGTCGCAAAGTCCAGCCAGAAGTCAACTCTTAGATCATACAACAGTTCTTGTTGCCAATGTGAAAATTTTAAGAGAAATATTAAATTGTCATTAGATATATTAAAGAATGTTAACACTTGATTCAACATCTGTCTTTTATTTCTTGTCGAACAGCATCTATCGACACCTCTAAATAGCAGGTGGCATCAATTTTTTGTGGAATGAACAATGAAGACAACCACTAAATAAGTCAGTAAATTCATTTCTTAGGCAACTGAAGGTATTCATGCTTGATAATTAATACGAGAGGAATTGACTCCAAACTCAGAATTCTGATTATAGAATATCAACTCCAATCACTGGTTAAAATTCTTTTTTTTTTTTTAATACATTAGTATGCATGCATTTCTCAGGTGAAAATTGTAAGTGATAAATTTCATCAGCGCAGAAAAGAAAATCATGGTATATGTGGTACACATGAGCAAGAAGCTAAAAAATAAAACTTTTTAATGTTTTTGAAAGCGCAGTAAAATATAATTTAATAAATTTTTCACACACAGAAGAATTTTTTTATACAGTGGCAACTATCACAAATAAACTCTCAATTATATAATGATTGTACGAACGTCACGATGTTAGGTGGCGCTGTTACGCCACTTGTTCCTTTTCGCAAAACGAAACTTGAGAAGTGAGGGGGAAAAAACCTTGGATGAGTAATGTCATGGCTACACTAACTGCGGAAATACGATGTTACGTCTTTCTTAGCCGCATATTGCGGAATTTATTGTAAATATGTATATAGTTCTAAGATCTCATTAAAGTCTGAATTAGGTATTATGCTTGAATTATTTAAATATCTTGAAAAAAGAATTTTGAACACTGTCTTGAACAAATAACTGATCTCACGGACTATTATAATTCTGGGGTGGCCAAGTTCCTTGATAGTCCGAGTCATTTTTCAAAATTTGAAATTTTTCGCGAGCCCCAATTAAATACGTATATAACAGTTACGTAAAAAAGGTAATAAAATTTTATACAGAATTTATATATTTATTGAAAACATAAATAAAAGTACAAATAATGTGTATTGAATTTAAATATTAAAATTTAAACACATTTATTTTATTTCTTTTGATAATTTTTTAAAATTTGGTGAATAATTGGCGACAACTTTTCTTAGTAATTCTATAAGATTTTGGTTAGTTTATATTGATCGGTATTTGGATCTCACGATTTTTAAAGTAGAATAAAATGACTTACGCGAGTACGTTGTTCCGAATATTGAAATAATTCAGCCTTTTTTAATTCAGGATATTTTTATCCTGAATAAAATAATTTTGTCCTGAATTAAATAATTCAGCCTTTTTTAATTCATGCAAACAGCCTTTTTTAATTTAGGTAATTTCCAAAATTCAGTAATCGGCGTAAGCTAATATTTTAATTGTAGATCTTAATCTTCTTGTATCTCAATTAATTCTAATTCACCAAATATTTTTTAGTTCATAATTATATTCAAAATGGAAAACTGACATTGAATTATGTTAATTTCAAACGGATTCAGAAATAAAACAAATGACCATTTAAAATATTTTGTCTTGAAATCCATTTTGGAATTCCGTCAATATTCGCTCTAGCTTTTTTACATACTCGTTGAATTTTACTTGCTTAATTTTGGAACAAACTTTTTAATTCGAGGAAAACGACAAAATTATTGATTTTTAATGTCCTTTTGAAAAACATGCAATTTTGTTTCAAAACTAAATATACACTATAAGAGGTTAGATATTACTTTATCTCCCCCTGCAATATTAAATTCAGTATTTGCAAATGTGTTCCATAACATCAGTCAAAAACATTTAGTCTTCTACCACTCATCGTCTAATTCTGAATAGTTTATTATTTTTCTTTTAGAAATGCAGTTATCGAATAAAAAATCAACAAGTCTTCTTAATTCGTTGTAGCTAAATAATAATCTAAAAATGCAAAAGAAATTAATGTAATCTAGAACTTCTCTTTGTCCTTCAATTCTTCAAGGAAAATTTTGAAGTATCGGTGATTTTTTGCATTGGCGCGAATGTAATTTACAATGTGTAACGCTGTTTTCATAACATCAGGATATTTTAAATATTTTATAACGAGATGTTCTCTGTGAATTACGTAGTGAATCGGTATGAATTGTGGAATTTCAGAATCATTTCTTAAAAGCTCAATAAGATCGATTATTTTACCCAGCATTGCTGGGAGCAAAATAAGTTGCAATGCTTACAAGTTTCTTAAGAGGCACATCAAAAGTTTCCATTATGGAATCTAATGCATTTTTAATATCAAAACCACAGATTGTGTGTGACTCTTGAAGTATTAATAAATCTAATAATTCTTCTATAACAGCGAAGTCAGGTGAAACAAAACGTAAAAAAATTGCCAATTGTGGGAGATCTACGATATCTGTCAATTCGTCACTGGCTAAGCTGAATACTATTCAGTTCTTTAAATTTTTTAAATTATATTCAAGACATGTATTAATTGCAGTTATGCCTCATTCGGTTGTGTGTCTAGAAATTAGAATTTGTGAAACAACTTTTTGCAATGCTACAAGTACATATTCCAATTTTATTTCTTTTACTAAACCCTCTTTCTAAATGGGCGTTTTGCACGAGCAATATCCCAGGCAGTAACAAAACTGGCTTCACCCGCATTTGTAGCTTGATTGCTAAGAGTAATTAAAATTGATTATTGTTTATTTAAATTTGATTTTAAAGAAGCAAGTTTCTTCTTCTTCATTGGCCTGACAGCCCAGGGTGGGCCTTTGCCTTCCTCAGAATTACATACCAGGATTAATAATGAATACATAATAGAACATATTTTCACTAGTTTCATGTGAAATTCACACAAAAATAATTTTATACATGAATAAATATTTACAAAACTGTAACAATCCAACATCTTGTGGTGTAAAAGTATTCGTACACTAAAAGAAATGCAATTTTTTTTAGTTATATTTTGTGATTGGTTTAGCATTAAGATGTAGTTAATTGACGTCATCTTGTAAGTTACTTAAAAGGTTCTTCAGTGGAAATTTTAATGTAGTGAGAAACTAGAAATTCTGTAATGGGTCATGAAAGTAAAGAGACAAGTGTTTCAGAAAGAGAACACAGATTTTAAAGCTCCGTAAAAATGGTAAATCGTACAACAAGATTTCTGATCTGGTTGGTAGACCCCGTTCAACTGTGCAGTCAATCGTAAAAAAGTTTGCTGACACTCTAATGGTTCAAAACAGTTCTCGTATTGGGTGACCATGTCTATTGAGATCATCTGACAGACCGTTTTATGGTACATTCATTAAAGAAGGATCCCAAAATAAGTGCTCCTACATTAACATCAGAACTAAAGAACATGGGATCAGCAGTCTCGGTAAGTACTGTTCCAAATGCATGCAGAAATGAAGGTTTCCATGGGCATGTTGCGAGACGAAAATTCTTTGTTAGTGAGAAGAATCGGAAGCTGCGATTGTCTTTTGCCAAGCAATACGTTATGAAAGTCCAGATTTCTGGAAAAAATTATCTTTACAGATGAAAGTAAATACAACATATTTGGATCGGACGAGAGACGAATGGTATGGAGAAAGCGCAATACAAAAATGCATCCTAAGAATTTAGTGTCAACAGTGAAACATAGGAGTGAAAGTCTACTTGTTTGGGGGTGTATGAGTGCTTCTGGGGTGGACAAATTAGTCTTTATTAAAGGCATTATTAATCATCAACTTTATGTTGACATTTTAAGCAATAATTTAGGACCTAGTGTAACAAAAATGGGCTTGAATGGTGATTACGTTTTCATGCATGATAATGACCCCAAGCACACAGCCCTAAACACAAGGCTCTGAATACTATATAATACCCCAAAGTTCATGAAATTTCCTCCTCAATCGCCGGACCTCAACCCCATAGATAATTTATGGGACGTTCTTGATAAAAATATTAGTTCCAGACATATTTCTAATAAAAATGATTTGGAATCAGCTCTTAATCAAGAATGGGACGCCATATCAAGCTCAATAACAGTAAAATTGGTGGAATCGATGCCAAAGAGACTCAAGGCAGTTATTCGAACTGAAGTATATCCTACAAGGTATCAGCTGTAATATTATGATTGTGTTGGCCAATATATGCCTGATGTACGAATACTTTTTACACCATAAGTTGTTGGATTGTTTCAGTTTTGTAAATATTTGTTCAAGTATAGAATTATTTTTGAGTAAATTTCACATGAAACTAGTGAAAATATGTTCTATTATATATTTCTAATTAATTACAATGGAATTTATGATAATAATTTTTATGAACAGATTTTTTTAAATCAATTGTCGTATTGTACGAATACTTTTTACACTCACGGTAGATGAAGTTCACAATTTTGGATTTTTGGAAAACGTTCACGCATCTCAGTTAAAGCCGAAAATGGGCAGTAAAATGAAAAGTTTTTCGTTGACTCTAATGTAAAAAAATTTTAGTGCTTAATTTGTAACTCAACACAATATCACCCGATTTTCAAATGCCCAGAATTTTTAAAGGCTAGTGTGAAACAAAGATTTTTCTTAATTAAAAAATTGAAGTTATGTTTAAGATGCTATAGTTCGAAACACGAATTAAATTCTTGTGATTTTAAGTATAAGTGTAAAATCTACCAGTCAAAGTCTCGTGGATCCCTTTTGCATGACTTTTCGAAATCGGAAATAATAAATAAAAACCAGATTCGAGCAGCCACCCAACAACACTCAGGAGCAAGGAGTCGTCCCTGAGGACTACATACCCCCCCCTCAGATCTTTCGGAAAATACATGTGCAAGCACCAATTATTACGGACATAAATCTCAAACAGTAATGTTGGCTATTGTTCGCGTTTTAGTGCGAAATGCTTTAGGAAAGTCACATGTGTGGCTTTTTTGCTTGATAATGGCTCCATGATAAATGCAATAAGTCACGAGGCCGGAATTTGTTGCGGTTAAAGGAAAGCCAAATAAATAGGCTAATTAGAGGATTAAGTAGCTTGTTGATAAATGTGCAATCTAAGGCAGTAGTGGAAATTTGTAATTCATCTAAGGAATTTATTAGTTTCGGAAATTGTTATTTTTTCGAAAATCCCAAACAAAACCCCCGCACGACCTTTGAATATTAACTTTATCAAATTTAGATAACGATATAAAGCTGCGGATCCCACATTTTTCAGACCTAGCAAGATCGATGGTCTTCTTGGGGCAGAATTATTTTTTGATATATTAAAATCCGAAAAATTAAAGCTTAAAGACTCTCTCTTAATTCTTTAATATAGTGTTTTCGGTTTATTGTTAGTGGCTCAAATAAAATTTCTAACTCGGACAGCAATGATTATTGCGGACTGATACAGGAACCAATTAATATTGATAAAACTCTTCGCGAATTTTTTGAACTTGAATCAATTAAAAATACATGTCCTATTTTAAGTCCAAAAGAAATTGAGTGCGAAGAATACTTCATTAAAACGCATTCTAGAGCACCTAATGGGCGATATACTGTGAAAATCCCCCTTAAAACTGATCATGTGTTAGTAGAATCTAAATTACTGGCATCTAAGCAATTAAAATCCTTATGCAAAAAGTTAGAGTGCAATTCTCAAATGATATCATTATATGAAGACTTCTTGCGAGAACATAAGGATCTAAATCATAAGGAGGAGGTATCAGAGGATCGAACCCTAAACATTGTATATTACATGCCTCATCATGGAATCTTGCGACCTGAAAGCAAATCAAAGAAGCTAAGGGTAGTTTTTAACTCCTCAACTCCTACATCTGCAGGTACATCTTTCACTCAGCTGCAAAAGTTAGGTATAATTTAAAATCAAGATCTTTTTCCATAATGCTTCGGTTTAGAAAGCATAACTTTGTGTTTTTGGCAGATATATGTAAGATATGTAGGCAAATCTTAATCCATCCATCGAAAAGAGATTTACAAAGAATTCTTTGGAGGGAATGTCCAGACATTTCAGTTAAAACATTCAGGCTTAATACTGTGACATATAGAACTGCCGCCGCACCCTACCTTGCCACGAGTTCCCAGATGCTGCTAGAGTTGGAAGGGATGATTTTTAAATAGATGACGTATTAACGGGATTACATGATAGGGAATCAACAAGACAATTACTACTCCAGTTTGTCCAGTTACTTGCACGGGCAGGTAGGTCCCTTCACAAATGGAATTCTAGCGATGACATTCTTCTCGAAGGTCTCACTAGTAGTAAACAGTATTCCTTCGAGGATTCTGAGAAAGTTAGTTCGGATAAGGTTCTAGGAGTATTGTGGAAACCTTAAATTGATTGCCTTTCATACAAAGTTACAATTCAACATTGAGACACATAAACTAAACGCTCTGTATTGTCAGACATTGTGAGGATATTCGATCCATAAGGACTTATTCGTCCTGTTGTGACAAAGGCAAAATTGTTCATGAAAGAACTCTGGCTCTTAAATGTAGACTGGGATGCTACGCTTCCAGTTGCTCTTTTGGAACGGTGGATAGAATTAGTGTCACTTATCACAAAATTAAAAACGTTAGTTATTCCAAGACATTGTTGGAAGGATGGAAATAATACGTTTCACGGGTTTGCAGACGCTTCTATTGCTGCTTATAGTGCAATTTTTTATGCACAAAGCAAGTTGCCTGGTGGAACTATTTCGGTTCGTCATTTGTGCAGTAAATCCAGAATTGTTCCAGTGAAACAGATCACTATTCCTAGATTGGAACTTAGTGCAGCTTTGCTGCTGGCTGAACTCATGCAGAAGGTTAACAAAACCTTAGCCATCAAGGACTGTGCCACAATTTTGTGGTCTGTCTCCAATATCGTTTTGGCTTGGATAAAAAAAATTGGGTCAGGAACTGAAAACATTTGTTAACATTCGAGTAGCAGCCATACAAGACCTCACTTCAAACTGTCAGTGGCGACATGTGTCCTCAAGGAAGAGCCCAGCGGATCTGATATCCAGAGGCTTAGTTCCAGATGACATCATAAGTAAAGACCTGTGGTGGACTGGACCAGCATTTCTTAAGGAATCCACTCAATTACAAGAGACTAATATTCCAGAATCTATTGTGGACAATAATGAGTACTCGTGGGAACTGAAACAACCCGAGAACATTAATTTAACTGTCATAATAGAAAATTCAGTTTTAGGTCATATTCTTAAGGTTACTAATAACTATGTTAAACTAATTAGAATTTTAATTTTTGTTTCAAATTTCTTCATAATATTAGAACAAGCGATGACAAGCGTCATAGACCGATCTCCAGTGAAGAATTTCATTTCAGAGAAATGAAATTAATTTCCATGGTTCAATTAGAATAATTTACGGAGGAGTATAAGGCCTTAAAGGGAAGTAAACCCCTTCCAGGTAAAAGTTCTTTATATTCCTGAAATCCTTTCTGTAATACAAACGGTGTCATCAGGGTTGGAGGGCGTCTTCAAAATTCTGATATAGGTTACCAGAAAAAACACCAAATTATTTTTCCTTCAAAAAGTAAGTTAACTTACTTAATTATGGAACATTTGCACAAAAAATAATTTCATATTGGACCACAAACTCTTTTGTATTACACAAGACAAAAGTTTTGGCCTATAAATGGCAGAAACCTGGCAAGAAAAATTGTACATAGTTGCGTAATTTGTACAAAAAACAAGCCTATGGTAGTAGAGTAAATAATGGGAAATCCTCCTCAGGAGAGAGTTACTGTAAATCCTTCATTTACAAATACTGGTGTAGATTTTGCTGGACCATTCCTTATTAGGTATAGAAATCAAAGAAAGGGTACACTTTATAAGGTTTATGTTGCTATTTTTGTCTGCATGGCCACTAAGGCTATTCACATTGAGATAGTTTGTGATTTAACATTTTATTGCAGCGTTGAAAACAATCTTTGCCTGACGTGGCAAATGTAGGACCTTGTTCTCCGACAATGGGAAAATTTTTGGGGGTGCCCAGTCAGAACTTAAACAATTGCATTGATTTATAAGCCATCCGGAAGAGGTTCTACGTAATTTCTTAACCTCTGAACAAATTAAATGGTCCTTTATCCCGCATGGAGATCCGAATTTTGGAGGACTCTGAGAGACGGGAGTTAAGTCACTTAAGGACCATTTATTTAGGAGTGACAAGAAATGGCAATTTCAGTTACGAAGTATTTCTTACCACAGTTACGGAAATCGAGGGAATCCTGAATTCGAGACCCTTGACTCCGATCTCGTCGGATATCAATGACCCAGAGCCCTTAACGCCAGGCCATTTCTTAGTTGGGCGATCCATAACTATAATTGTTGAACCAAATATCGTTGATGTTACCATCAATGGTTTATCAAGGTGGAAACGAGTTGAGAAACTGACTCAGATTATTTGGCAGCGATGGAGCTTGAAATATCTGAGTCATTTTCAAAATCACAATAAATGGAAAATTTTAAAATGAATGCCAGCCCAAATATGTTAGTAGTAATAACGGAGCCTAATCTGCCCAAATTCAAGTGGCTTCTTGGGAGAATAGTAGAAGTTTTTCTAGGCCCTGACAATTGTGTTAGAGTGGTCAATGCTCGTACTGCTCATGGGATTTTAAAAAGACCCATTATAAAATTGTGCATACTTCCTGTAAATACTGATTATAATTATTGTACTGTCATAGCATTGTAGTCTCTGAATATTATTTATCATTATTATTTTCTGTATGTTCAATTGCATTAATAATTGTTCTTACCATATAGTACTGTGAACCTGTGTATTAATTATGAATATTATTTGCTGAACCTATGTAATGTTTATTATTGTGTTAGGATATTGCTTTAGAATTGTGTAAATCATATTATTTGCTATTGTTTGATTGGTTATTGAATGTTAACCATTCCACGGGGGCCGGGATGTTGCCTCCTTGAAAAATTGTTCATAAGGCGATAAGGTGCGCCAATCATCACAACCTCCTACGCTCTTGTTTCTCTCTGAAAATGTTGATTCAGAATTTTATTTTTTTTGTAGCGGTATAGTCCGCGTTAAGTATCGAGCTCAAATAAATATTTGTTATTGTTTTGTTATCAACGGAATAATTTATTAAAGTCCTACCAAACTGCATTAAATTATTTTAATTTATAATGTATTTAATAGAGTTCCTTGAAAAGTTAATTATCATTTCTAGTAACCTCATCAATTGTAAAAAAGTATTTATAAAAACACACAGATATATATACACACATACATAACTAAACTTATACATACATACATGTGTTTGCGTACGCTCGCATCCCTCATATACACTGCTCAAAACAATTAAAGGATATAGCAAGTCTTTTTATCAAATAATGATATTAGCAAATTTTTGCCATAAAATGTCAGAAATGCAAGCTTTTCTCATTTTTCAAATGTCGCAATAAGCAAGTTTTGAACTTGACGTTGAAGACAACGCCTTAGCGTCAATCTATGAGATTCGGCTTTCAACTAAATGTAAGACAAAGCAGAAAAGAATGATCAACATTCAGTCAGCGCACTGGAATGATGAGTGCAAAGGCATTTAGTCAATCAAAAGATTCAAGTGTTGTTGGCCGGTTAGAGAAGAACCAAATACAATCCACAGAAGGTGTTGGAGTTTCACAAAGTGATTTTCGGAAACTGGGAAAGCGAGCCGAAGATCAAAGTAAGATGGTAGGCGCACAACAGCTGCCACTAGAGACTGTTATTTAACGCTAGTAGTTCGGAGACACATCGAAAGATAAATTCTACTCTTCAACACTTTCTCACTCGGTACCACAATTTTGCTACAAATTGCCTCCACGTTGTAGCTCTGTATGATCCCGACCAATGGTGAGTGTCGCGTTAACAGCAAGGCACCGTCGTGATTGCAGGGAGAACTGGTGGAGAAATAAATGCGCGATATTCTTTTCTCTGTGACGACTCCTATTTCTCTTCATCCTGATAATAGGTATATTTTCAATTGAAGGGAACTGGCGCAGCATGTCCATTTTTGGACCTTGTGCCATAAAAGCCAACCAACCAATCATCTGAAGGGAACGGGGTACTACAAACAATCAGGCATTCGTAGACGAAAGCATCAGATTTGGCAGTGAGGAAGTAATGGTCAGTGCTGGCCTCTCCATTCATGTTCTCCATATCCTTCAAAATTCTGATCAGTTGCCGATATACGGATGAGGGCTTTGCGCTGCAGCAATTGGAGACAACTTCATGTTAATGGACGACAATTTCAGGCACTTACTAACTTGGTGAATGATTTTCTTTTGTAGGAAGGAATCATACAAATGGAATGGGCAGGGTATTCTCCATACATGAACCCAATAGAGCATGCTTGGGAATTTCTAGGCAGACAAGTTGCTGCACGCCTACCACCTTCATACACTCTACAAGAACTGGAAAGAGCTCTTCTGGAGGAGTGAAACAAAATGCCTCTTATTTATAGTCTCATTGACTTGATGCCTCAAGTGTTCAAAGTTTTTGGCCGTCCGAGGAAAGCATACCCCTAATAAAAATGATATTCTTTGATAAGAACACTTTTTTTATTTCTTATTTGCACAAATAGCGATTCATCCATGCTCAATAAAACGCATTTTTTTCTGGTAAACAAATGTCCTTTTTATCTTATAGCCTACGTCCGTCAATCAAGCAAACAATTCTCCAGTTGCAAGCTCAACCTTCAATATCTTCAACTGTTTTAAACGGTGTTTATTAAATCATTTTGGTTAAAATAAGTTATTATTTTAATAATTTGAAGGTTACACAATTTTCAACCTAAGTTTCTCATCAATGTTTAATAAAAAATTATCATATTTATGGAATTATATATTCATTTGTGCAAGTTTTATGGAAAACTAAGATTTATTACCTCCTTTCTCTATTTTTGGAAATTGTTGGTCGCATAAATGGTATGTACTACTAAGAATTAATAAATTATTAATTTTGATTTTTTTATTTTTGGATAAATTGTCATGTTAAAAATATTTTTGCATGTCTAGAATAAAGGAAAATAATTTCATTGAATGTTTCTTTTGACTTCGAAAGATCGGATACGAAATATAACAGTGTAATTTCATTAGAAATTAGAATAAAATAAATCAGATACACATTTAGTTTTTTGTTGTTAGTGATGAATAGTGTTATAAATCTAAAATTTTTAATTTAAAACGGTTTGGTTAAAGAAAACGTGCATGTGTTACGGTTCTTGAAAAATTGAGGCAATATCTAGTGAAAAATCGAATTTTATTTGCGTGATAATTAATGCCTTTTCAACCTTGAATGCAAAACAGCTTATAAATTAGATAAACATGCAATAAAATTGAGTGGATAATTTGAGAAACGCCCATCGGATTCTTAAATAAAACTTTAGCACATTTATTTAGGCTAGAATGTGAAACTACCACAAATGAAGCTTTTTTTTTTATCGTTCTGACCCTACATTATTGTTTTGTCTACGAGAATTATAAACGAGTATTTTATGGGTCAGTAATTGCTACAATAACAATGTTATGAATGGATTTCAAGGCTTTATTTAAATATCCACAGTTAAAAATCCTAACTTTCATTTCTTGGTCGTAAAATTAACTTCAGAACATTATAAGCATCTCGATGTGAACGTAATAAAAAATATGAAATATCTCAAGCTTTCCAGTTCAACTGAAAATAACTAGAAACAGTTTAGCTTCTTAAGTATAAAACATGCGTTAGCTAAAACTTAATTTAAGAGCGTAAAATGTTTGACTTGATAACTAGTATTGCAATATTAGCTCGTTGTAGGTACAAGACATGTGTTTGGGATATTCTCTCTCATAATCATTTAAAATAATAGTACAGTAATGTGATTCAAGTCGAAATGTAAAGATCTGCAGATCGAAATTTATTGCAAAGATTATTGGATAAGTAAATTTGATAAATTTCTGAGTTCATCAACACAAGTTACCATTTAGTTGATTATAAATATCTGTAGCGAAAGAACTTATGGAAGGGGAGATCTAATGAATCGTGTTAAGGGATGAGAGGCAATCTCCCAGCAACTGTTTTCAGGAAGATTCCCAGAGTCAGAGCGCTCAGGGGATCGCGCTCGTTCATTTGTGCAGCATCCCTCCAAAATCCAATCGAAAGTGGCCTGGAGGTGTCCACGGATTCGCCCAACCTTCATTACTCATTTTTGTAATCATAGGTCCTGGCTGGCCACTGCTTCGTCCAGAAACACGTGGAAGAGCAAGGGCGAGCACCTGGGGGGCCCCAATCATAGCTGACCTCGCTGGGGTCAAAGAGGCCGCTCGCTTTAGGATGCCATTAGCTGCCGACCCTCCACCCTACCTGTCATGGGGTTGCCGAATATACCAGCCCAAGTATCGCCAACGACTCTTTGTATCGTAATGATGAAATTGAAACAACTCTAGACGAAACCGGTCGTCAGTGGGGATTTTATAATTGCCCTTTAATTAAGTTCCCGTCCTTCCTAACTACAGGAAGCTCTTGCGATAATGTAATTAGTGGTACGACACTGTTACGTCTTGTTTCGATTTCGTATTCAATCAAAACTGTCTCTGGACATTTTGACATGGTGTAAATATTCAAGAAAGCATTTGTATACAGATGATCTGTCTAGAAACATTAATCATTGCAAAGTATGCTCAGCCTACCTTGAGAAGTACGACTGGGTAGGAAAAAATAAGTGATGACAGGTTTTTGCATCTTCATAAGACAGTTAGCAAATTTATTTTTAATTCAGCTTATTTAATTAATAGGAAATACGTTAAAAAGGAAAGTATATTTTTACATTTTTTTTTTTTTTTGCTCCAATCAAACACGAAACAAAATGACAACATTATTTTATATTGACCATTATTTAATATAATGAATATTATTTAATATTTGAAGACAAAAAAATTATTAACTATATGAAAAAGAATTTCCTACGTGTATTATTTGTAAGACTCTCTATCTCTAAGAAAAAAATATCTGAACTTTCATATTAAATTGAATATAACAGTATTACTGATAATTATATTTGTGAAGAGTTAAAGATAGAGGAAACTTAAAGAGAAGAAAATTTATAAGTCTTGTGTATCATATTCAAAACAAATTTAAGTTTCAAACAATAACATAATCAAAAGTTAAGAATAAGATTTAATAAATTAAGTAAAATTTTTTAGCAGGGACTAGAGAAAGCAATGCGAAACTAAATCGTGCGTCCATGCACTCTTAAAAATGATCGAGTTGAGAGAAATTTATAAAATACCAAAGAATACCACATCTTGATAACTTAGTTTATTTTAGGTAAAAATTGTAATATAATGATGAGCCAACTGTTATATATAGCAATGCATTATAACCTTTAAGTTTGATTTTATTCATAATGCTGCACAATTACTTCCATTTATTTAAAAAAAATATTCAAAAAGTAGTGCAAAATAAAGCTTTTACACGTTGAATTCAAAACTGATAGCTAATCGCAATGCAAGAAAAGATTTCTTCTCTGATTTCTTCCTTCTCTGTTGGGAAATTATTATTGAACTCAATTTTTGCACTTCCGTTTTATGCTTAGGCTTTTTCCCCTCATTATTTTAAAATTGATATTCCAACCGCTTTGTTTGCTTACAGCATCCGAATAAGAATGATGTATTGTGCCCATATGTAAAAAAAGACTTAATTTTAAAACTCTAAGCAAATTATTAAAATTTGAATAATAAACCCTACAATTTTACGTTAATTCTGCATAATTTTTCTAAAGCATAATACAGTAACAATTTGCAGCAATTAAGAGCTAATTCGACATAATTTTGAGCCGTCTAGAATATTTTCAACTTCTTACAAATTCACCAAGCGATTTGATAGAATAGATATTGATGCTCTACTAATGATTAAATAGGTAGTTCAGAGCTGCAAAATATATAATCTTTTCGTGACAATATTACATATGTTGCGATCCCACACAATGATTATTATTAATGACAAATACGTTTAAAGAATAATATTTAAGGGCCTACGCTTTAGTTAGAAATGGACAAAAATATATATATAAAAATAACAAAATAAATTTATACTTATATGTACATTAAAAATTCTTTATTGTAATAAAAATAGAGTGTAAACTTAATAAATGAAAGGAATTTAGACAAAACAAGTACTAATTTTTAAGAAAATTCTATTCAAAGTTTCCACACATTTGAGACTAAACTAGAAAACATTTAATTAATTTTTAAATAAAAATTAAACTAGTTTACTTATTGTGCAAGAAACAACAAGCGAAAACATTTAGCAGATTACATTCTGTAAAGTGTATTTTTATTTTCTGTAGTAAAAAGAAATGGCTGGAAAGAAAAACAAAAATGTAAAAATAACAGTAAGAAGATACTTTTTGCTAAAATTATTTTGCAACTCTAAAAACCATGAAAAGATCATATTAAATTCATGATTATTATGGAAATAATCTTTAACATAAATTATTTTAATTAGAATATATTCTCATATTGTTTCCAATGGGAATACATTCTAATAAGAGTTTGGAAGATTCTTAAGACGACAACTGATTGTCAGCACAGTCAAGGAGAGGGAAGTATATTAATATATATATATATATATATATATATATATATATATATATATATATATATATATATATATATATATATATATATATATATATATATCCCCCTTCATGTAGAACATTTAAAAGGATTGTAATTCATAAGATTCGATTGATATGTATCGTTTATTTAATAAGCTCCTGCTTTTCTCAAGAGTAGTTACAAAAGTATCTGGATGGCAATTCACGAGAAACTGTGGAACCATAACAAGGATTTCAACAGCGTTACACATTTGTATAACACAAAATTTGATATTATATATTGTTTTACTAGAATTGCTCAATGGCTACTGGTATAGATTCTTAAAAAAGCAGTTTTTAAAAGATGACTGAACAACCAACTTATTTAGTAGTCAGCGTACCTGACTACGGATAAGGAGGTCCTGGGTTCGAATCCCGGTTCGGGCATGGGTGTACTTTCTCTCTCTATCTACCCTGTCTTTGTCCTTTCCTTGTATGAATGATGTGTGAATGGTTGCCTACCCAATAAACGGGTCCCTATGGCATGTATATACTGAAGAAGTTGGACTCCACACCAAAATATGGTTCAGTTGGAAAAGTGGAGCAGCGCACCCCATATTGCCAGCCTAGCTGGCACACGACAATGAATGAATGAAGATGACTGGAAAAAATTTATTCAAACCCTGAGATAAATATACCTAAACATATTTATATAAAATATTCAGGAATTATAAGTGTTCTTGACTTAATGAATTAAAGGATTTTTATTGGTTAAATTTGCTACTAATTGATAACATAAAATTTCATTTTATAATTTAAATTTTTGGATACTTCCTTATTTTAAAATGAATTGAGCGATTATGGTTTTTTACATGGTTATCCATGATAGAGTTGTATGATGTGAGTATTTGGATTGACTAGTCAACGCCTTGATAATTTTGCCTTTCATCACGATATCTGTTTGGGAACTACTTCGTTCTTGCAACTCGAAGGTTGGCTCTCTCATTGGAACATAAGATCTGGGTTCGATCTCAGCCATCGTTGAACAAAAGAAGATGGATGCACGATAATTGAGGTGGGCGCTGGGGAGTTTTCTGGGTTTCCTCCTTTGCGTTAATCACTACCTATGTAAGTTGACATTAAAATACATTACAACAGGAAGTGATTTCTTTACGAAGTCCGCTGAAGATGTGTGAGGAGAAAGGAATCTATGCCTACTGCTCCCCAAATGTTATCTTCTCACAAATGAGAACCAAAGTAGTCACTTCTTTTGGTGCTGATTCACTGCATAAGACGTTCAGCACTGAACTGTGGGAAGTAAGGACATCATCCACCAGGTATCTGAAATCAATCCATCAAATATTCTGTTAGTTTTTATGAGAGACAATTCCGTCGAGATGCATCAAGATTAAACAAAACGTGAACAAGAAACAATGTATACGAAACAAACTCCACGTAAACATTCCAAAAAGGATATTCAATTATCTTGTGCTGTCTTCTCAAATGAAAAGTAGTAGCTGTGCCTCTAGAAAGAATGCTTGAAAACAATTTTCAAGAGAGGCAGTTACCCAGCATTTCATTGCATACGAAGGCGAATCTCTTCAGGAACAACAAGAAAGCAGGCAAAAAACATTAAGAACGCGCTGTATAAAAAGACAAGTGTAATTAAAATTAAGAGAAAAACTGAATGAGTAGTTTTAGAAAAGGGTAATTTAAGAATTACTTTAGGTGTGTTAATTCTTGTATCTACTTTAAATTCATTACATAAAATCCTCCCTTCTTGCATTCTATACTCGCTCTACCTAATGAATGGAAATCATCTTGAACAGAGTGCTCAGCTTAAAACGCAGTTCAGATGTGGCCAGAGACTCTCTTTTCCAAACACTCTAAGGACAGTAAGGTGCAATTAGTGAAAGGGAAGCAAAATGCTCTTGTCATCACCATTTCCTTTCATGCGAGTTTTGAATGTAGTGGAAATAATAGAGCCACTTGATATTTAAAATTTCGATGAATGCCGTAGTTTGATTGCAATTTTTGCAGACAACCATAAAAAAATGCATTCGAAAAGAAAAATGAGCATTGCCCCATAAGAACATTAATTACATTGTTAAAACTTAACATCATGAAAGGAAAATTGCCTCTTAAAACAAAAAGGACCTATATCTTCATATCTTTTTTTGCTCTCTTTCAGCTTTGAAAAAAATTGATAAGAAATGATGTATTATCTAAACGTCACTAAAATGACATTTCTTATCCAAATTATTTTTATGAATCTTTGGAGATTTGTTTCGATTAAATTTTTTTTATTTTTTATTAAAACTATATAAAAGTGAGCAAACGTAAATAATTCTTCTAAATTTTAGTTAAATATTCCATTTTTGTAAATATAATCATCACACACTTATCGCCAAAAGAGCGATATTTCTCCGAATCTGAAAGAACTGCAAGAGGGGGAAAAATGATGCTCAACTAGAAGTGATCCTGTCACCAGTGACGTCACGAAGATGATGACTTAATCAAAGAGAGTAAGCCGAGAAATTCCCAGTGAAAAAGTCTTCTTCGTATGATTATGAAAGCAACCGCAAGAAACGATGTGCGCATTTCGAAAGCTGTTTCCGAAATCCCCGCCTCCAAATTGTACTTCTATTTTATTTTTTTTTCCTATTATATGCTTTTTGCGCTAACATTTGCATAGATAAGTTTTGGCGGAGATTAAAATACATGAAATGCCGTCAATTATTGTTTCTTCTGTGAAACGCTCCTCCCAACTTTCATGAAGACATCCAAAATATAAATTATCCAAAAGCAATTATTCATTAAAGATAAAGTAGAAATTTGCGGAGTTAAATTTAAAATAAGCTGGATTTATGAGTGCATGAACAGGAGAGCTTTAATTTGATTCGCTTTTGTTTATTGCAAATTCAGAAAATATTTTTTAAAATAAGATTAACACTAGATAATTAATGGGAGAAAATCGATTTAAGCAAATCGATTCTGTAGTAGAGAATCTTCGAAATATTATTTCAAATCAATTTAGGCAGTCATTTTTAAAAGAGCAATCTTATCTAATTTAGATGTTATAATTTAAGTTAAGTATTTGAAAGTATGAAGTTTCTTATTTTTATTAATTAAAAGAATAAAATAATATTAGAAAAACATTTCTTTATACAAAAGAGTTATTTTTATAGCTGATCAAAATAAGTTTATTATTCAAAATAAACGTGATTTTATATATCAATGAGAAACAATTCATTGGGATTGCGCAAAATTTGATTGAAATGACTGCTTGTTGTTGACTAAATTATTATAATTAAGAAAATATTATTAAATCTTTAAAGAATCCCTATAAAATGTAAAAATATTAAAACATATTCGAGCTTCAAATTATTATTTGAACTTCAGTTTGAAATTATCCTCTCCATACTCTCGATCCGAGCCAGTGGAAAATGATCCTCACAACAGAACATTTTGAAGGTACTAACCTACGTAGATTTCTTTCATATTACACAGAATTCCAATTTTTATATTTTCTGTACTTAAATTCGATATTATAAAATTTGTCCTAAAATGTATTCAGTATTATTGAACTTGGAATTCATTTTTCAGTAATCAATTTTTATAGCACGTATCGTACAGTGTTGTTGTTACTAACCCCAGATGGTCCCATTCCAGTACTAGACCAACTCCACAAGTCCATCAACAGTCAAGAAATCAAAAAGCATAAGGGGCTTTGAAAAAAATTAATTCAAGTCAAAGTTCAAGCAGCTCAAGATATGCTCAGGCAATGCCTGTTCAACTTTACATTTTGTGCACTCACTAGACCCTAAACATATTTGTGGCCCCTTGGGTGACCATTGGCGAAGCGTGAAATTCATGTCTGTGTTGGCCTTTAGTACCCTCAAAAAGCAAGGCGCCAGCAGGGCGTTTTCTAGGACACCAATTATGAGTAGGTGGAACCCTCCAGACATCCATAAGCGTTTTCTTAATCTCAGAAAAAATTTCATTAAAGATGGCTGACAAATCAGGTTGTGAAAGTTCCAAAGAGACCGCCTTAGCCAGCGAATCAGCAATTGCGTTTCCTTTAATGCCGGCGTGTGACGGGATCCACTGAAAATGAGAATTAATCCCAACATTCTTTGAGAGCCTATAGATCATATTCAATATTGAATTTCCAGCTCTATCACCAATCCTTCATCCAATTGCTTAGGTGTGTCAGAATTCCTACATGCTCAAAGATAGGCTCAGAAATATTCTCAACATAACTTAGCCTATTGTCAATAGCTCTAAGCTCCGATCTGAATACAGAGCAAAAATCAGAATTTCTGAACTTGAGACCTAAGGTAGACATAGAAGTTGTGATAAATACACCACTACCAGAGTGGCCCTTGTTACTTTTGCTATAGTCAGAATAGATTTGCATAACATCAATTGGAATTTGGTTAATAGTTTCTCTATCTATTTGTCTCATGAATTCTGGATTGTTGATGCTTTTCTTGGTAGAGTACAGCAGCTCTGTGTGGAAATGGTTGCAATCAAAATCAGTATCAGGACTAAGACTTGACTTCAAGAAATGAGGTTCAATGCGGCAAGGAGGATACATAAAATCATTTGTAATGGCGAAAGATAAGGGACTATTTCTTTTCAGTCTGTGATTATTGCTCCAATTTATGAGTTGAGAAAATGTACATGTATACAGTACATTACATATAGAAAGCATTCATAATATAGTGTTGATTATAAAAAGATGACAAAAAATGAAGAGTGATTTTTTTTTCGTAATAGGTGTTTGTAATAGGTAACGGAAGTCAGGAAGTAAATATGATATTTATAGACATTTTTATTATTCAGAGTGCCTTTTCATCCCATTATACCTTGGAAAGTCTTATTGTGCTTGAGAGGTAATATTTTCGATGCAAGCTAAAATAATACATTACAATACAATACCTGTGTGCTGCATTATTAGTTGGTAGGCACTATTAGTTGGCAGAATCATCATACATTTCCAAATATTTCTGAAATATATCAAGACCATGGGTTATCATAAGAAATCCATGTTTCTTTGCAAAATCTTAAAGACCCCAAAAGTTTTTTTTTTTTTTCGGAAAAAGTAATAATTCAATGAAAGGACACTTTTCTGAAAAGCTGAAGTTCTAATCAAATAGACTAGAAAAATGATACCGATTTGCTTGTAATTAGGGAAGCACTTTGGCATCCTAGAAGGGAAAATCTTACTCTGCAAGTTTTGTAAGCATGAAATTTTATTTTGGAACAACTTTGTTGAAATGCCATAATTTTTATAAAAAAATCTGGAGCTGCAAGGGGGGGGGTAATCTACTATTTATTGCTTTTTTTAAGCCTTAATTATTGCAATGATTTGTTATAAAAAGGAAAAGGATTCCTGTTATGATCCTGAAGTTCGGGTTGCAGAAAAAGAAGTGTCAAAATTAATAATAAACGAATGCAATTCTTTTCCGATCGATGGACAGTTGCAGAACTCTTAGCTATGTGATTTCCTCTGTTGCTTCCAATTAAAGAGACAAATAGGACAACAAAGAATACGTAGAATTGAATTACATATTACTGGTAATTTGAATAATGGCACGTCCAATGTTAAAAATATTTCCTTCCGCTTTTTAAAATATTAAATTTAAATGCAATTTTTCGAATGGAAACAGACCAGAGCGAGATGAAAACACTTCTCAAAAAACTTTCATTGCATATTTCTCATCTGAATCGGGTGACATAAGTAAACACCAGAAGCTCAAACTTTCGGTGTCCTCACAGTTTGATGTTGACACTGTTTCCATGACACCAATCCAAGAGGCCTTTTAAAGAGGACAGTTTTAATAATGGGACCTAGTCAAACAGTTTAAGAGTACAGTTTCCCATTATTTTACTCTTCTAAAAATTGCAAGAGTTCAAGGAATTTTTCATTCATATTTAAAAATAAGGAAAGCCTTTGAACCTTCCTTCAAACAATCCATAGAACTCCTCTATTTAATACAATTTGTATAATTCTTAAGCTTATTTGTATTCTCAACTATTTCTACAAAACTTGTACGTACATAAACCCCTTTTACAAAGTCAGATAAAGCCTCTGTGTTTCATATATTTGAAATCGGCGTATTCGAGCATTCAAATCTTAATGTGCTATGATTACTCATAATTCGGATAAAATAATTCATAAACAATTGGAAATTTCCTCAGAAAAATTACTAATGAATTGGTTCGATTCCTATGGTTACAAGAAATGAGAAAATAGTTTTTATAGTATAAAATTGCTAGATCTTTAGTTAGATTTTTAAAATCAAATATGTGTAGTAAAGAAAAAATTGCGAGTAAAATACTTCCTTTTTAAGATATTCTGACTTTTTTGTGCATCTTTCATGATGATAATTAATTAAGTTTTATGAATAAATAATATTAAACATTCACTTGAATAATGCTTAGACACGTATTATAATGCTAACTAAACTTAATAATATAAACAAAGTGGAACACAGTTTGCATTATGAATAAAATTGAATCTTCCTTATGTATTTTTTCTCACTGCGTACATCCAATTGAGGATAAATTTATGGATGATATTACGAAAAAGGAAGACACTTGGAAAAAGTAAAGAATTGAAGTGTGACCCAAGATTTTCATTTGCTGTGAATTCTCTGAGACGTCCCCCGACGCTCTCTCCGAAGTAAGCTTGTAGGGGATCCAATTGTATACAATGAAACTGATTCTCCGTCTGTAAGTAATGCTGTAATCATTTTCTACTATTTGGAACGCCGATAAACTTGTCTAGTGGTCAGCGTGTCTGGCTGCTGATAAGAAGGTCCTGGGTTCAAATCCCGGTTCGGGCATGGATGTACTTTCTCTCTCTATCTATCCTGTCTGTCCTTTCCTTGTATGAATGGGATGTGAATGGTTGCCTACCCTATAAACGGGTCCCTATGGCATGTGTGTAGAGCAAAGTCGTACTTTCACCTTCATGGTGCTCTGACTAAATGAAAGAAGCTCTCAATTGTCTTAAATTCGCATAGCCAAAGGCATAGCGAGTGTCATTAGTAACAACAACAACTATTTGGAACAGTAATCAGTGACGAGCTGTGCTCCCCGTGTCGCCCCGAATACCCACACATTTCCAGGAATGGAAGCTTTAAGGAAGAGGATTATATTACCAAACCCTGGAAAGTTCGAACGACTCATTTATTTTCGCACCACATAGCCTAATAAGGCATTTATCAGACAGAACTTTTCGCAGAGGTAACTTGGAAATTGCTATAGAATCTCACTATGAGGAGGCAGCATTAGGCCAAGGTGAAAACCTACCCATTAAAACATTTTTAGAAATGATTCCAAATATAATTTGTGTGCGTTTTTGAAGGATTTTTTGTTTAATGTTATTTTTCTAGAAATTCCCCAGTTGACTTCATTCCATAAAATTCATGTCTATTTTTCTTGATGTGATCTTGATATGTCAGAAGTTTAAAATATATTTTTACATTGCAGATATTTTTGTTTTCATCTGAGACTGGTAAAACTTTTTTTCCATGTTTAATCATTTACCTGAGAAGCATAAAATGTTTCCGTTCTTGAAAGCCTCAATAATAAATTTTTTGTTAAAAAAAAAAAAAAAACACTAAAAAGTGAATTTTGGTGTTTAATTCATTTCTTTTATTTCTTATTAAATATATAAAAAAATCTGTATAAATTTGTGTGTGTGATTACATATTGCATCTTTTTAATGACACGAAAAATCTTATTACATATACATCTTCTTTGCTCAAAAAATTAATTCTCTCTTAAAAAAGATAATATGAATAAATTAAACTTTTTCTTCTCAAGAGTGAATTAATATTTTAGTAATTACCTGTATTAATTATATTTGAGTATACATAAAATTAAAAAAATTACATAGCTTTTAATTTATGTATGCGAGGAGGAGCAATATTAGGACTAAAAGACTAAACCTAACAAAATAGTTGAGCTCATGTCTTAGTACAATCATCATAAAAATCTGAAATATCAATTGCTTTTAAAGAATAAAAACAAAATTGTTTAATAAATCATATTTGTGTGTTATACATGTACTTCTATCACTCTGACGTTTTATATAAAATAACTGTAAACGCCTTCGTTTACTTTGATATCGTTTAATAGGAAGGCGTTTCAGTATACACCGCGTGAATAGCATGGTTTCCTGTACCTAACTCGGAGTTGGGCTTTACAAATTCAATAGAAGCAGTCGGTAGTTTACCAAGCAGAAAACCATCAATACTGTCTCCATAACATTTCATTTGGAGGATATTGTGACCTAATTAACACGCCCCAGAATACAATAGAGACAGATCTTCGGTTAAGTCGGGATTCCAATTCAATACCTTCCGCCAAGCGATATAATGAGAACAACCGCCTCTTCATTAGGCGGCCTTTCGCATTATTGAAAAGAAGTGGGTTCGAATTTCGGCTAAGCCGTAGAACCGTTGTTCTACATCTAAGTCCAACATCAGCGTTTTAACATCACTTGCGCTTTTAAGAATAAAAGAGATGTGGAGATATGATTATCAAAAACGCTTCATTTCTTTGTGTTGCCAACTGTAGTTTCGTAAAGAGCAAATGGTCAAAGAATGATATGTTTATTGGACTTATGCATTAAGTAATTAATAGCCATATAAGTAGAATAAAAATGAGAGTTCAACGCCATTCGAAGTGTAGTGGAGCAAGAAAGGCGTGTAGCCTCAAGTCTTATCATTATTGTAGAGGAGAGACGTCATAGGTTTGTAGTCTTATACGAGGGTGTTATCATTAAGCAGATTGTGTGACGTCATGTATAGTCTTGAATCGCGCTGCCATCTATTGAGAATTTTTCAAAACTTAGCTTTTGTACTAATATTGCCTTCTGTAGGAATTATTTTCAACTGTATATTTTGATTCTAAAAATTGAGCTTCGACAGCAGTGCAGACAGAGCCTTACACGTCAGAGGTGGTAGTCCGTTATCTTATGGACTGAGCTACTCGGACCTTACTACGTGAATGGTTTTTATGGTTTATTATCAGAGGGAAGATCAGGACTTATATTTTTTTTGTAGTGATTTTAAATAGAATTTTTATGTTTAAGGATTATAATGTACTTTTATGCATATAATAATACGAATTTATTTTAAAGTAATAGAATTTAATTTCAAATCTAATATATTTTTCATGATTTAAACTTTACACATAAAGTTTTATTTTAAAAGGAAATGAATCCTCGATTCAATAACAATACCAATTCCGCCACTTATTAATTAATTAATTTTTTTGGAATGGTAATAAAATTTAATTATTGGAAAAGACAGAGCTTATTTTTAGAGTATTGATAGAATTTAACTTTAGAATATTAATTTATTTATAAAGTTACTCACTTTCGGAACAAATATCTATTTTTTTGACGCATTTTTATAGACAATATAAAGTATTCTTATTATTTTAAGCATTGTACAAAAAAGTTAAGTCAATATAAATAGTCATACAGTTTTTAAAAGAATATTTAAGTTGACTAACCATTTAGTTTAATGCTTAAGATTCGATCATTACAATTTTAATGTATTTTATTAAAATTTTTCGATTTATACAAATATTCTATTTTAAATGTTAAGTAATTTATAATGTGCATTCTAATTATTAACAATGTAGTTAAATATTTTAAAAACTAGTATGGTAGCTTTAATACATTTAATTAAAAATATTGCTTAATCTAATAAAAGAAAACATGAATGAAAATTACACACAATGTAACAGAAACATTTTAGATGGTAAATTATAAATAATCATTTTATGCTTTTCTTCCATAATTACAACAGCGATTTTTATTAGTAATAACATTTTGAAGATAATAATACTTTTAGAGTATAAATTTTCTTTATTACTATATAATTTTGTTATTAATAACAATATAAAAATACTTCATAATTGAATAACTATGCATTGCAATATTAATGTAGCTACCTGAAACTGTTAATCAAACACATCAAGTAAACTGCAGCTAAAATGTACTTAATTTACGTTTTGGTTTTCTGTGAACTTGCTTAGACAAAATGAAACATGAAAATTGAATACATTTTACGTTCTAAATTATAAATAATTGTATTATGCTTTTGTTCGATGATTTATTGCCATTAATAGAGAAATTAATTTCTTTTAATATTTAAATGGAAAATTCTCTAATATTTTTGGATGATAAAATTATATCTTTTATTAACTCTACTTCCATGATTTATCTCATCAGTGGGATAATATTATTGATAAAGACTTAGATTTTCTATAGTTTAAAACTTGCGATTTTTCAAGTAAAATTATCGATGCTTTTTTAATGATTTGAACTTAGACTAAATGAATAAATTAGAAATTATACAAAAATCTATATTTACAGCTTTTCAAAGTTCTAAGTGAAACAACTTGTTTAGATAAAATTCAAAATTATTTGCCAAACTTGATATAAATTATACATTATATAAATATTCGAAGCTTGTTTTTAATACAAAATATTACCTTTCCTATTACATTCACTGATTAAACTACATATAGGAAATATATGTATAAATTATTGGTCTTCGTGTAAACATTAATAAATTTAAAATGTAGAAATGTATCAACTATTCCTGTTGTCAGTTAAAAATGCATTTGCATAGTTTTTGATCTAAGAGATTTGTGATTAAGTTCCTTTTAAGCCTTAATTAGTGATTTGCCACCTTATGAATAAAAGTTAATTAAATTTTACTTACTTAGCCTTAAAATTAATAACTATTATCCCATTTTTATATTCAGAAAACGTATAAAAAAGATATATTTTGTGATGTCATATTTTACAAATAATAATATTTATTAACTTATTTATCGAGTCAAGTTACAAAAATCTTAAGGAATTCTATAAAATAATTTTTATCAAACTTGCTTTTTTAAAGATGTTTTCTAATAGCATATATTGCACATTCTAATAATATTATATTCAAACTCAAAGTGTTATTTGCTTAAATCATTCAATAATGTATTTAAAATATGACATTTAATGAATTAATTTATTCTTAATATAACTGATTTGCTCATAAAAAAGCTTTATGAATAAACTACAATTTTAAATCAACATGAACAACATTATTATTATGTCTTTAAGTTACAAAATTAAAAAATTTCTTCTTAATTTGAAATTCCATTCTAATGTTAGAATTTCCTCATATCGATCTTGGATATCAATAGTGGTTCGGGATCCATATTACGACTGTCCTTACTTAGATCTCATGTGCAAAAAGTGACCGAGGAATACCAAACAAACCAGAATTTTCATAATAATGTTTCTTAAGCATGCGTCTTTATATTGTCAATGAAAATTCCTCAAAAAAAAAAATAAATAAATAAATAAATAAATATTTGTTCATATAGTGAGTAACTTCATAAATAAATTAATATTCTAAAGTTAAATTTGATCAATACTCTAAAAATAAGCTCTGTCTTTCCCAATAATTAAATTTATTACCATTCCAAAAAAAAAAAAAAAAGAAAGAAAAAGAAAGAAAGAAAGAAAGAAATAAGCGGCTGAATTGGTATTGTTGTTGAATCTTGGATTCATTTCCTTTTAAAATAAAACTTTATGTGTAAATTTTAAATCATAAAAATTACATTAGATTTGAAATTAAATTCTATTATTTAAAAATAAATTCACGTATTAATATACGCATTAAAGTACATTATAATCCTTAAACATAAAAATTCTATTTAAAATCACTACAAAAAAATTTTTAGTCCTAATCACCACTCTGATAATAAAACTTTAAAGCCATTTCCGAAGTGAAGCCCGAGTAGCTCAGTCCAAAATATAACGGACTATCATCTCTGAGGTGTAAAGTTCTATCCGTACAGCTGGCAAATTTCAATTTTTAAAATAAAAATATACAGTTCAAAATTATTGCCATAGAGGGCAGTATTAGTATCAAAGTTAATAAGATTTAAAAAATTCTTAATAAATGGCAGCACGATTCAAGACTATATATGACGTCCCACAATCTGCTTACTCATAACACCCTCGTTTAAGATCACAAACATATGACGACTTTCTAAACCCTCGTATAAGACCACAAATCTATGACCTCACTCCTCTACAATAATAAGACTTGGCTCCACGCTTTTCTTGCTCCACCATATTTCGAGTGGCGTTGAACTCTCATTTTTATACCACTCATGTATGAAAACATAAAGAAATGTCTTTACATGTGAACTATAAACATCGAAATTGAAATCTCCCCACATAATTTTGTGTAGTCAGCAGATGCTTTTCAATTCAATCAAGACTTTTATTTACAGAAAGAAATGTCTAGAATCATTTTTTTCAAGATTAAGGATAAATCATGGTGACACTAAATAGCTTTTTATTTAGCTCACTGTGTTTCTACAATTTTTTAAGCTTCGCACTATACAAGATTTTGTAAGATTGTAGCATGTCAAATAGGGTCAAATGTGAATTAGATCAATGTAGGAATAACATTATGAAATATTTTTAAAAATTAAAAAATGAAACAAGCAATTGTGAGTATGCATCTAAGCTATTGGATGTTAAAATTAAAGGTCGCATACTAAAATATACAAAGATAAATCTCATTTGATTTTTCATCTTTATATCTATAGCAAAATCCTTTTCTAATTTATCTGAAACATTTAAATTCTATCAATTGAGATGAATAGTTTGATTATACGTTATGGTTAAATATTTATCTGAATTACATGTTTGTAAATTTACTTTTTTAAAATTGGTTTCTCCTTTAGGTTGCTCTTGTAAAAGTGTGATCGTGAGTATATTTTATCAACGAGAGAAATATTTATTTATGATTAAGAATAACTAAATGTTTAACGAAATTGATAAGTTTGTCCATAATCATATCCTCATCTATACTTTGATATAAGTCGTCATTCATAAAGAGAAATTATTTCAGAAGCGAAAGATGGAAAAACAAGTTGCCAATTTACGACGAAAGATAGCATTGGGTGACAGTTTAAAAGTGACATCATCGAGATTGAGGTTATTCAATAAATCACTTTTAAAATAAATCAATAGTAGTTTAATCAGCAATTTTGTGTTTTAAATATTTATAGCAACATTCCGATTAAGTAAATACTTTTATTTAAGCAATTTTTACATTTTTATTAATCAATGCATTCTGTTGAAATTAAATATATGTTTTTTACTAATTGTTTTTGTATAAAAGCTCTAAAATTAAAAAAAATATTTATTATAGCGAAAGAATGAATATAATAAGAAAAATATCATTAAAAACCAAATTTTTACCATGTAAAAGATTTTAACTTAATTTTATTTACCCATATTTTATTGAGTTTCGTGTAAAAGTTGCGCATTTTACATGAAATTAGTTTTTAAAAGTTATTTTAGTAAGGCTGAAAAACAATTCCAGACACGTTGAAAAATCAGAGATTTCTTAGTTCCCTGGGGTGTTCCTGTATTTAATTTGATTCTGGTAAGGAATTTTAATTAAAATTTTTTGGTGGTTTTATTTTTATTTATAATTTTAATATAAATTTTTGAATAAGGAATAAAAAAGGCAACATCAAGATTATCATTTCTATATAAAGTATCTCTGAAACTTTATTCACATAGATGTTGCCATCCTATTTGATGACGCAATCTAGTGGATGTCTGTAGTTATTAAAGACAGAATGTTAATCAGCTATACATACGTTTTTCTTAAAATTGGAAGGGAAATTGAATAGGCGTAACGGTCTATCCTTGTGATTTTATTGTACTTCTTATGTTATAATTATATTTGTAATATTACTATGAAAATATAGCGTTCAATGTATTCTCTTTAAAAATGCTGAAGATGAAAACAAAATATGAAAACATGAATAAACAATTTCTTCTTTGCCAATTAGATTTGGAAAAAAATTAATTAAATTTGTCACAATGATGCACCTGTATATTCAGAACATATTGGATTAAATTATTTATCATTACGTTTTTTCTAAACCTGTTTAGCATAAATGCAACTTGTTTGACTCTTTGTTATGAACGATTTTAACTTTTTGACTTTTCAAGTAATTTTTTTTTCTTTTTTTGCAATTAATATTATGTAAAACAACTTGCCACAAAAATTCATGATTAATTTTAAACATGTATGTACAATAAATTATAAAAAATGCAATTCATTTTTAAGCCCAAAGATTTGATGGCCTTTGATACAATTTTCAAGGTAAATCAGAATTTATAATCATATCATTTTTTTATATTAACCAAAAATTTAAATGGAATTATATTGAAAAACAAATGTAGAATTTTGGTAATTAAGATCTAAAATCATTGGATGCCATTCATAATACTAAAAGTTCGGTTAAATGAAATCAGTTCTAAATGTAGGTAGAAAAATTAAAACTGATGTTTTTATCAGAAAAGCAATCATAAACTTCCAGAAGACACGTCAGGGCATTTATGTTTAAAATAATAATTTTTAGACTTGTAGGGTTTCTGCAGAGATGAGGTGCCAATATGCATATAAAAATTAATATATATTCTGTAATTTGCAAAATGGGTAAGAAGTACGAAGAAATATCGTTAATGGTATTAGGGTTTATAAAAATGGTGAAATCAGATAAATGGATTGTCAGCAAGATTAAGTAGGTGAAAATCCAGAAGACTTCCATTGTTCAGATTCTAATTCAGATCAAAACTTGCTGCTCCTATTTTATTCAAATATTATAAGAGAACCAGATTTTGTACGAAACAAATATGTTGCAATTAAATTATAATTTTTCCCCCGTACAATTGAATGCATTGTTATTGCAATATTCTTCATAACGTTGTACAAGTTTTATGCAGGTGGAATTTTCCAATGTCGAGATTATTACATTGATGTGAACGAACAAAAAATTATTTAAAACGTGAATCATTTCTCATGATTTTTTTAGTTATGTGTTTTCATTTTTTTCATATTTTAAAACTAATATCCAAAATACCTATCAAGATTCATCAACTGGAATTATATTCGTAGTTTAGTTGATATGGCCTTTCTTTTGGAAATGATGGTACATCGATACAGGTTTTCTTTTTTAGACTACTATCTGGTTTAGCCCAAAAATTGTAACCCGTTATGGAATGAAATGGCAAGTTTATTTATTTTTTGGATCAAAGTTTTGTTTGTATTAAGAGATAAACAAATTATCAAGATACTAATGTATTCTGGAAAAATGCAAATAATGAAAATTAATGCTTTCCAATATAACCTTTATTCTCTCAACACTATCATAAAATACTTGTGGGATTTTTTTTGAGACACAATGCTTTTTCGAATCATTACCAATCATGTCTATATATTTAAAATATTTTTTTTAAAAGTGAGAAAATGTCAATCACTGTTCTATTGTTATTGTTGTCGTGTACCACCTAGGCTAGCAATATGGGGTGCGCTGCTTCACACTATTCTATTGAAATAATGAAATATTAATTAAAATCATACAATGTAAAAGCAAAATTACTTAACTTTTATAATTATGAATTTAAAAGCAGCTTCGTTTTCCCATTCTAATAGGAATTGCAGTCCTATTAAACCTTAAGGATTTAACTCTGACGTTTTTTTGTTTCGAAAAATGCATCTTTAACCAAATGAGATGTTTTCAATTTCTCCTATAACATTGTGGATAGTACTTGAAACAGATTAAAAATGCTGCAGATGGTAATATGAAATATATGATAACATTTTTATTTTATGTGAAATAAGTCGTCCGCCAACTGAAACGATATCTCTGGGAGAGACAGGTCAAGTATTGCGCTCGGTCCCTGCTTTTAAATAACGAAGGTTCCCACCCTGTTGCTTCTAACTGATAGAGCTCAACTCAGAGCTAGGGACAGGGAAGCATACAACAGTAGGGTGACAACTTTATACTGTTGACAAAATTGTACTGCTTTTGATTGGTTTAATTCATGTCCACCACTTTTTTAAAAATTTCATTTGCTTTACAGATTTTAATGTTAGTAAAACAAATAGGTAGTTTTTATTTCCTTGTTTGAAATAATATGCCAATCCAACGATGACAAATAATTGCCTTATTTGAGGCTGGATTAAAGCAAATTCAGATTGTGGGAATGTGGCACCCTTATTCACCTGACTTAAGCCTAATGGACTATAGTGTTTGGTCTATTCTGCAATCAAAAATATGCTCTAAGCCCCATCGAAGGCTATTCTCACATGCGTAAAGGCTATTCTTAAAATGGAATGGACTAAATTAATGCCTGATAAGCTGCGGCCCATTGCAGAAAATTGTACGCGACGTTTAAGGCTCTGTATCGATGCCCAAGGGGGCCATTTTGAAAATTCTTAAATATGTTGTATCTAAGTAACAAATGACTTAAGTAAAGATAGTTTTTTGAAAATAAATTTCATGTTTTTAGTTTAATACAATATTTTTTAGCCAACAGTTGTTGATCCTGTATTGTTGTTAATAAATTTGTCACCCTGTATTACGGCTTAAAAAATAACCATTTTGCTTAACTCGACAAAATAATATGAGAAGTCGATGACAGTTTGTAGATATGCTAAGTAGAAGAGTGTTCTATGATTTGAAACCAGAGCCACGAAAAAATATAAGCAAAATGCTTAATATTGTATCATATAATTAAGAACTGTCAACAAATGAAACTAAAAATATCAAAATTAACTTGCGATGTGTTTGTCGTGACACTATTAAGTAATAAAAAGTTGAATTTAAGAGAAAATTAAAAAATTAGAGCGTTATATGTTAAAAATATGAAGCATATAAAGAAAATTTCAACTTATTAGTGACTGAAAGTTATTTTAATTATCATTAAGTAATATGAATCTATTCTAAGCCCATACCCAAGAATTTTTAAAAAAATAGCTAGAACCTGAAATTTTTTCGCAAATTTGAATTTCTCAAATCCTTTCTTAAAGAACAATTGACTCAAAGTTTTATCATTAATATTTAATTAACTTAAATTACAGAGGATCCATAACTTATGTAAAAATAAAGCGGTATTAAAATAATTTCAGTCTTAGGAAACACCACCCATGAAATGTCCTTTCAGAAGACAAAACTAGCTAGGAATGTTCAAAGATTTTTAACTGATTTATATATATATATATATATATATATATATATATATACACTACTGACCATTAAAATTGCTACACCAAGAAGGAATGCAAATAACAGAACGATATTTATTGGATACATACATTATAGTGGAAAGAACAAGTGATTAGATTTAAAGGAAATTAGGATGTATAGATCTTGAGAAATCAGTACCCAGAGCAGCCACCTCTGGTTGCAATAACAGCATTTATCCGCCTAGGCATGGAGTCAAACAGAGATTGTATGGCATGTACGGGGATCTCAGTCCATGCAGCTTCAACACTATGCCACAGTTCATCGACAGTAGTGGATGGTGAGTGATGGCGTGCCAATCGCTCGGCAACCATTGACCACACGTTCTCAATTGGTGACAGATCAGGAGAACGTGCTGGCCAGGGTAACAGTCGAACTTGTTCTGTATCAAGGAAGTTCAGAACAGTACAGTCAACATGCGGTCGTGCATTATCCTGTTGAAACAAAGCATTAGGGAAGCCTCGAAGATAGGGCAGAGCCACGGGCTTTAACACATCGGAAATGTAACGGTTGCTGTTCATAGTGTCGGTAATGCGAACAAGGGGTGATCGAGACGTGTATCCAATGGCACCCCATACCATCACTCCAGCAGATGGGCCAGTATGGCGATGTCCAATGCAAGCTAGGCAATGCATGTTCTCTACGATGCCTCCAAACACGGATGCGGCCATCATGGTCCTGTATACAGAACCGAGATTCATCTGTAAAGATGACGTGATGCCATTCCCGCGTCCAGGTTCGTCGCTGATCACACCATTGAAGGCGCTCCTGTCTGTGACGCAGCGTCAATGGTAGCCGAAGCCATGGTCGCCGTGCAGACAATCCATGCTGCTGCAAACGTCATCGAACTGTTCGAGCAGAAACTTGTTGCCTTGCAAATGACTCTATTTCTCGACTCCGGTTTCGTGATGTGGCTGTACGATCCCTTGTGACCATGCGGATAAGATGTCTGTCTTCTCTGCTGTTAGTGATAGGTGGTCGTTGAGATCCTACATGACGTTCCGTATGATTGTCCTGAACCCATCTATTCCATATTCTGCTAACAGTCATGGGGTCTCGACCGACGCGAGCAGCAATATTGCGGTACGATAAACCGCAATCCCGGTAGACTATAATCCTTCCTCGATCAAAGTCAGACACGTGCTGATAGGCATTTCTTCTAACACGAGGCATTACAACTTTCTTTGCCGAAAACAACGTTGAAACGGAAATTGAGTATGAGAAAACTGCTGTCAAATCTCTGGTTTTATTCACATTGTAGATCTCACTACTGTCATCTGCTTTGTATGAATGCGCTGAAATCTAATCATTTGCATATCACAGCAAGTTCTACCTGTCATGCAAATTTCACGTGTGTGGTGTGCCGCTTTCCTGGTGTAGCAATTTTAATGGCCAGTAGTGTATATATTCAAAGATTTTTAACTTATATATATATATATATATATATATATATATATATATATATATATATATATATATATATATATATATATATATATATATATATATATATATATATATACATATATATATATGTATATTTGTGTGTGTGTGTGTGTGTGTGTTACGTACAATTGGAATTTAAAAAAGCAATTTAACGAGTGCTATTTTTTTCTCTTATCCAGTGGGAGAAAAAATGAAAATGCGAAACACATATATAATTGAGTCGGGTCTATCCAATGGTGACTTTAATAATTGATAAAACTCCTCAAGTTCTTTGTAGAACTCGCCGCTATTGTAGCCGGCGAGGGGGTTTACCAAGGCGGAGTGGGTGAAGCCCGCCGGGACTCTTGGTTACTCAATAATGCGCGTCGAAGGTTTGTAGGCGTAGGAGCTAATTCTGCCTTCGAGTGTTCCGCGACCTTCAGAAGCAGTTCCCCTTTTGCCATGAGCCTTACGTCTTCAATCACTCGGAATAATCAGGAATGCGCTGAGGGTATAAGTTGAAGGCCCTCTATGACGAAAAGTATACGACGGTTTCCATTTAAGTTTCCATCTAAAAATCCTGCATAGTAATATCAATGGTTTATCAACCAATGCTACAAGAATTAAACTTAATGCTATCTAAGATCTTGCTGACACTCTAGAGGTCCAAATAATTGCCCTTCAAGAGACTAAATTAAAAGAACACGTAGAGCCTAAAGTAAAGGGCTATAACATACTTCGCTCTGATAAACAGGAAAAGGAGGCCACAACCCGGCTTTTCTTGTAAGAAATGCCAACTATTGTTCTATTGATAATGTTCAGCTTTTTGATTCGAACTTAGAAATGCAGTGCATAAAAGTAATTTGGAAGGGGGAAAATCTTAATATCTTCAACATGTATCCTCCTCCCTGTCAAAAAAGCTTACCAGATATACTGTTTGACATACCTGATGGAAATAATATTCTTATAGGTGACCTCAATGCTTAATATAGTACTTAAGGTAGTGTGGTTACAATCGGAAAGGAGTTGAATTACGTAATATGATGGATGACAACGCTCATTTTATACTTAACGACACGGCTCCCAAACTTACTCCTCATATAGTTATAATACACCTTGGATGAATCTATCATCAACCCAAGCATTTACCCTTACTGTGTAAATGGACTATATTACAAGATATCGGAAGTGATCATTTACTTATATTAGTAGATGTAAAGAGGAAACAAAGAACTCTACTAAATAAAAAAAAATACTAGAATTCTAAAAAGGTCAACTGCGACTTAGAAGATAGTGAAATCCTCTCAAAATGTCACACTGATAATAAATCTATGGAGGATCAAGACGCATCTTTGATATTTTTTAAGAATACCATTTTCAAAGCAGCTGATCAAGCCATACTTAGGGACAATCATAAGCGATTCACTCTATTTTTCATGCATAGACCTTCAATAATCTAGCCCTTATTGAAGAAAAAAGATGAACTACGACAGGAGTTGAAAACTTCAAATAAATCCTTCCCTTAAACCGTGCCTTAACAAAACAAATGTTGAAATAAAAAGAACTTTTGTTCTGAAGAGAGAGAAATGGAAAGAAATATGCAAATCTCTTGAAGCTCACTCTTCAAATATCAAACTTTGGAAACCTTTGAGCTCAATCTGCTGCAACAAGATGAGTGAAACACCATCTTGCACGATAAGAGAAAAATTTCCTTTGACAACCCAACTTTTGCTAATATACTGGGCTCTTACTACCAAAAAGATAAGGAATGTAAACTTCGTTAAGATGGATAAAGAAACAGAAATTAGTACAAGAATTATTCATGGATGTCGCAGCTCAAAGCAGAGATATCTTCTTTTTAAAGAAAATTTTAAAATGCAGGAACTTAATCATGCTTTGAACACCATTATTCCATTATTTCACCAAGGACAGATAATATTCAGGCACTGATGATCTCAAGACTTAGCAATAGGGACAAACAGTGTCTGCTGGAGATTTTCAACTTGTCTAGGAAGATTTTTCCAAGATTGTAAAAAAGACCTAATTATTCCTATAAGGAAACCAAATAAGAGAGCTAGTGTTTCTGAAAGCTATAAGCCCATTGTTCTAACTTCTCTCGTAGAGTTAATGGAGAAAATTATTTCGGAATAGCTTACTTTTAATCTAAATTCAAATGACAGGCTCGCAATGGAACAATATAGCTTTACTAAGAGATACTCTATTGTGGATCAAATTTTATTTTTGGACAAAATCCGTGTCTTACATAATTTTATACCATTACATCATACAATTTGTTTTTCTCGATTTGACAAAGGCCTTTGGTAGATTATGGAGAAAGAAATTAATCATTAAGCTTCATAACACTTTTGGCATAAAAGTCAGAGCCCTTTCTTGGATTTATGATTTCTTGAAAGGTGGACAGATCAGAGTGAGATTTGAGACTCCTAATAGTCTAAAACATTCAAGCTCAGTCAGGGTTTTCTGTAGGCCTCAGTATTGAGTCCTTTTTTTCTTTATTTATTTCAGGCATTGATTAAGTTATTTCCAGACGGTGCGAGGTTGTCTTGTTTTACGATGATATCGTCCTTTAGAACTCAAACTTTGATACTGGTCATATCGAATACCACCTTTTCAGTCGTAATGAATTTTGCTGGAAATCAAACTGAATTTTAATGTTTCTAAATCAGTCACTAGCTTCTTTACAACAGATCATAGTTCATTCAGTTATCAGCAAAAAATCACATTGGAAGGCTTTCTGCCTTACGAAAAACATCCTAAATATTTGGGCTACACTCTGGATCCAGAAATCCTGAGAAACAAATGTATTGGTTTATCTAGAATGTAAAAGCAGGAAGAAAATGAAATTTATTACTGGAAGAAACTGAGGTGCGGATGCTAAAACTCTTAAATTGACGTACACAACTCTTAGATTAGACCTATATTTTGAACTTTAGATATCAAATCTATTTCTGTGCACCCCTTCTACTAATTAAAAAAAATTGGAGCGAGTTCAATCGAGCGCTGCTCGAATCATCGCTGGTGTGAGAAACAGTTGCCAACTGATTTGGTTTTATATGAAAGTGATATCCAACCCTTAAAACTAAAAAGAAGCATGATTTATTGGGAAGTACTTCAGTAAGCTTTATAGTTATGGGGATCTTAATCACACATTGGCATACCTTAGAATTTGCACAGACAGAGATTAAAAAAAGAAAGTCTTTCTTCTCAAATTCACTACATGAATTTTAAGGTTGAAGAGCATTCTATTGGATCAATTTTTAACCCCTTGACGGGCTTAACTGGAGTTCATTTTAAAACTGAACTTGGCACCCCTACCAACAAAATTCAAGACTTGCCCGATTATCTACGTCAACTTACCTAGGAGATCATTAACCAAATTCCTGCACAGCTATTCAAATTTATACCGATGGCAGCAGCAAAAATTAAGACAACTCTTATGGCAGAGGTTTCCTAATAAAGGTCCCAGACTACTTATATAACACCAGCATTAGAATTCCAGATTTCTGTTCCGTTTTCAGATCAGAGTTAATAATTATGAAAGAAGCTCTCAAAGCCATTAAATTTGTAACATCCGCAGATATTTGTATATCATCTGATAGTCTAATTCCATTCACCATATAAATAACTGAACTAAAGTTGGTGATAAAACTACAATCTCCATCATTAGTATTCTTAATGAGCTTCCCCAGCAGCACGAGGTCTATTTCCAATGGGGATCCTGTCCACACTGGACTCTATGGCAATGAGACTGCAGATATTTTGGCCGAGGAAGGGAAATCTAAATTACCAGTGACAAGTAATATTCTGATTTTCTTTGAGATTTACTCCAAAATAAAAGTTCCGAATGGGCAGTTATGGAAAACTCCCTCAATCCACCCCTGGCATAATAGGCAGGGCCCTGGTGGTGCCATTTCCATCAAGTCGGTTCTCATCGTTTATAGTCCACTATTAGCAGGTTTGCAAGTGGACACATTAAATGCTTATTTTTTAATAAGGAAAAATGTCTGTGTGACACACACATATTGGAAATGCAACTCTCTGCAGTCCACTTGATGACTTGTGTGGTTCTTGACAGAAAGGACATGTTTACCTCAGTCCTCTTCTGTGGTTTATAATTATTTGAAGATCTTAGGGCCCGTAGACCTGGTCCACCCTGCTGCTAGATCCGGTGGAATAAATCAACAACAATCGAAAAACGCAATTATAAAACCTTAGACCTCACTTCAAACATTTAAGCCTATATATATATATATATATATATATATATATATATATATATATATATATATATATACAATTCAACTGAATTTTGCATCCGAGTGAATTTACTGTTTTTATTTTCATCTTTATATTTCTATTATCTTAACACTATTTTTATTTTCAACATTATAAAACTATATATCTTGTCTTGCAAATTTTCTTAGCATCAAAACATTTTTAAATGTCTTCTTAATAACATCTTTAATTATTAATCATTCTATGTTTAATTTTTACAAATGTCAATAAATTTGAAAATAGGATTATTTTTGTTCAGAAATGTCACACAGTGACGTTTAATTTTAAAATTGATGTATTTGTAATAATGTAATAAAATGCAACTGATTGAAATACAATCAAGATTTAAAAAAAAAAATGGGTAAAGTGGTTTTAAAAATTGAAAACGCTATTCTTAATTATTCATGATACAAATTGGAATTAAATATAAAAAATTATTTAAAACTGATTCATATTTCAAATATCTAGATTGTAGATAATTTGTAATTCAAACAGAAAGGGCAATGTTTTTCACTTTTCTGACTAATAAAACTTCTAATATGCGTATCTTTTTCAGCAATTAAATTGTCTGCACTTTTACTTAACTGAAAGTCACGTATTTTAAAATTACAAAATAATCGAGACTTTTTGTACAACAGTTAAGGGGACCTGTTCAAAACTTTTGCACCTATCCTGTCGGCTGCAGATGTTTCACAGTAACAAATGACCAATAACACACGAGGACGAGAGGGACGACATTCTTTCCCTCCGAATATTCATATTTTCTGAGTCAGTTATCTCGCTTAGTGGTCGTTGTGCAGGTCCTGTTATAGAAAACTTTAAATTTCCTACGAATGGATACATTTTTGATGGGAAAAAAACGTTAAGGAAATTGTTAAAGAAATGCGTGGAAAGGGAAAATGACGCAATACGAAGACAGTTATTTGCATTTTGGCTTCACTTCACAATGAGATATCGCAGAGTGTGATCAGTTCTTAAGTTTTGTCATCCGAGAATAAGAATCCAAGTTGAGATGTGTGGCACCTTCAAACAATGCATTCTACCATAGTGAGTAAACCACTAGAATATTTTAGGAAAAAAAAAAAGAGATTTGAACCATCAAAACAATGTTTTCAATAAACAAGTGTCAGTGCCAAAAAATGCTTTGTTAAGCGTCATTCAAAGTGGCATCCAGAGTAACGAAGTGCAAAAAGGCCTACACTATTGCTGAAGAATTAATTCTACCAGCTACTATGGTTAATATAGTGGTAGGAGAAAATGCGGAGAAACTTCTGGCGAATATCCCTTTGTCGAACCATACCATCAGTCAAATAAAGGCAAAGATTTCACCGATCAATTGATAGAAAAATGAAACAGACAGGAATAAGGATGCACATCTCATTAGTTTAGTACGTTTACTTGACGGTTGCACTGTCGTTGAAGACCTGTTTTGTAAAAGCATTACTGGAAGCGCAACGGCAGAAGATATATTCCATTTCTTTGACGCATTTATGAAGGAAAATAATTTGAATTGGACAAAATGCATCTGTGTGTGCACTGATGATGCTTGATCAAAGTCTGGTCAATACGGAGGCCTAAAGGCACTGATTCGTTGAGAAGCCCTGGATTGTTAGTGGACTCGTGTGAGGATTTGGTGGCTAAGCACACGTCCCTTATATGTTATTGTAACTTGCGTTAGCTTTTACGTGGCAATGTCCAATCTCGAACTTTTGATCTTTGACAAGAAATTTACAATTTCTTGAAAGAAAATGATCATGTGAATGCCAATAAATTTGTAGATCCGGACTTCCTGCTTAAACTGGCATACATTTGTGATATATTCTAAGAAATAAATGCACTGAATGTTCAGAGGCATTACATTCATATATTGAAACTTGAATATTGGTTTTCTGTACTCTAGGAAGGGGAAAAAAACAGATGTGAAAAAAATGAATAACAGAGGCAAATATTGTTTTCCTATATTGCAGCAGTATATGGTCTGTAATTGAGACAAGCTTTCAGATGGTATGCTGACACTTGTTATGGTGCATTTACAACTAGCTCACTGATTTTCAAAGTACTTTCTTAAACACCAAACTGAGAATTTCAGTGGATCAAGAGCCATTCCATGTTAAAAAGCTCCAAAAGAATTCACTACACAAGAAAATCTAAAATGACAAAAGCCTGAAAGCAAAATTCACTTGATTGGAGTAGGCAGAGTTTTGAACATTTCTTGAAAACGAATAACCTTTATTTTTAAGTGCAAAAGCAGTGACAATTTTTTATTTCATTTACAACTTCATATCTTTGTAAAACTGGATTCTCAGCAATTGCTGTTATAAAGGACAATTATCGTTCGAAAATTAATGTTGAAAGAGAAACGAGAGTAGTGTGTCAAGCTTTATTCCGCGATTTGAAGTGTACAGTAAACGATAGGCTCACCTTGTAACACTAAAATAAAACACACATGTAACAGCATTTGAAATGTCATTTTAGTATATTAAAATTTATATTAATTATGTTTATGTCCTTACCATTTCTCTAATTTGTGCACAATCGTACAAATATGAAATATATATATATATTACAAATATATACTACAAAATACTATGATGTGATCAGGTGAGAAAATTCGAATTAAATTAAGGTGCCACAATTTGAATAAAAAAGAGAGTTTGGGAACCTTACATTCGCATAAGATAAGTATCCGGAATGACACATTTATGGATTTAAGTATATATGATTATACAACTTCAAAACAGACTGTTTTATAAATCTTTTCCTACTTGCTTTATAATATTTTCCATACTTTCTTTTTAAATCTGGTCTTGTGCAAAAAAGTGTTTATCTAATATACACTTAAACTAGCTCAACTTGATATCCGTTTCTACAACTTTATATCCACACATTACGCAAATGATTGGCCCTTTACAACTTTAGTAAAATCTTAAAAACAAGGTAGAATTTTTTATCTATATATCATTGGGTTTAACAATGAGTAGCATATAGATGAAAGCTATTACTTACTAGGACTTTACATTGTGAAGAGTATTCATTTTCCCCACCAAAGTGTGATCTTACTATTAAGCTACAGTAAGTTTCCTTCCAGAGGCTTCAGAAAAGGAGGATCTCTCTAATTAATGTTTCTATCCTTTTATTCACATAGAAAATATAGATGCTGATTTAGTAGGTGGAAGCTGTTGCCAATGTATAATAGAAGCATGCACATTTAGTGACTTGAAATGCATCTGGTTTCCTAATAGTTTTGCACCATCCCAATTCTTTCGCAATATAATTCACTAAAGTAATCGTTATAAGTTATATTAAATATCTATGTAACAATGCAAAATTTGCAATTTTGCTCATAAGCATAAATTTTCATACTCTTCACAAAATATATTGTCCAAGTATTAAGCATAACATGCCATAATTACTTAGCAGTTTTTTTTAAATATAAAACCATTAATACTATTACCTAACCATAAAAAGCATTACACTTTAGAGTTTAGTTTTAAAAAGTGCTTAAGATGTTGGGTTTTTGAAACAAACATAAATTTAAAAACTATTCGCAAATAAAATCATTTGTAAGTCAATAGTTTAAGAAAATTCTAATTTTAATTCAAATAGTAATGCATAATTTTTTTAAAATAGGTAATAAATAAATTTTTGTAAACTTTCATAATTTACATAAATTGGTAATAGTAAATTTACTATTGCTAGTTGTCAGAAACATATTCATAATAAACAATTCCATGATCTATTGTTTCGAATGTGGAATTTATAGTAAATACATCATTATCGCCAATGCACTTACCAAAACAATTTTCCAATCAAGAAAGAATTTGCTCAAGATAAATATACTGATTTGTTTGTTAGATTTTAATTATGAAATAATTAAAATAAAGAAATATCAAGTAGAAATAATCTATAAGAAATTTTGTTAAATTGAGTTAGGATTACTTCAACATTAAAGTAATAATTTAAGTACTAGGAAAAATCAGCATAGTATTTTTTTAGATTATTCAGAATTTGGAAAATAAGTTTAAGTCTGCTAATACAATGAAATCATGGTAAGTATTATAATTCATAGTATAGCAAAACATATTATGGAAAAAATAAAAATGTCATTTCTCATTTGTATAAAATTGCAGCTTTACAAAAATCGTATTGCCTGTAATGAAAACGATATTTCTCAAATAAAAGAAATGAATAACCAAATGGAATTGTGAATGAATACATTCTTATTAATTATTAAAATTTTTATCACCTGAATGCAGTACACTAAATTATAAATTCAAGTTCGGAATAACAATTAAGAGTGTTATGTGCTGTGGGAGTGCGAACTGTATAAATAAAACTTCAGCAAAGAATAAAAAACTAATTTTATTTTATCATACACACTAAAAGAATTGAAAAACAATATTAAGAAAAATGGCACCATTTAATATCCAGACTTCTCTGTTTCGAGAAGTAATGTGCAAGAGGTGTGAATAGTCAACAACACACACCACTTGAATTGTAAACAATAAGGTGTGCGACAAGACGCTTTTTGAAGTTCCACCACCCCACGCTGTTTTCAAAAGTAGTATCACTACAACAAAAACAGTCTGTACAATTGTCCATACAGAAGCCCAGCAGAAACAATATAGCTTCTAATAATGATGATGACGATGAAGATGATCGTATAAAAATATGATGATAGTTGCAAAAAGTATTTATAAAGTGCCAGAATTTGTCTTTCACATGTTTAATCTATTTGTACATCAGATCTGATACTTTTACACAAGCTTCGAAATTGCATAACATGATCTGCATTATTTATGGAATACTGCTTACAACAAAATAAAATTTTAATATGAGAAGAATCTCTGATAATATGCAATCATTATTCATATGGCTTTTGTACTGAAAGGAACTTTCATCGAAGTTGTTTAGAATCACTTTGACAATCCATACTTAGACAAAATTTAACTATTAGCATTGTATTAATTGAGAGAATGTCACAAAAAATATATACTTCTATATATTTAAGAACAATAAATTTGCATTAAAAATTTTTTCTATAATAAAAACAGAATTTCATAAAATATTTTCTATTTTATAATAAAAACCGTGAATGGCAATAAAGAGTTAACTTTTTCACAAAATAGCAAAGAAAAGATAACACACAAATTCTCTGACATAATACAACAAATCAATTCAAATACAAAATTGATAAAACTTTTGACATATAATCACCAGTTTCCAACTGATTGGTAAAGTTCTATAAATATACATAGAGTATTTACATATCAATTCAAGACAAAACAAAGCTGCATACAATCTCTAAGAATTTATTAATAAATGAAATTAGTAGAGAAACTATAATGGTTAGCAACATAAATCTAATAAGAATGTGATAAATTTTGTTCGAAATGAGAATTTTATAGAAATATACTAACATTTTCTGTTCAAATAAATGAATTTTCAAAGATTTTTATAGGTTTAATATCAAATAAATAAAAAATAAATATAATTTCAAAATGCACAATTTTTTTAAAAGCCACTCAAACACAACACAATATAAAATACAGGAGTAAAATATAAAAGTATCTTTTGATAGAACACAAGACTAAAATATATATTAAAAGTATTTTATTAATTTCTAGAGAGTAACAAAATAACAGTCATATTAAATAAGTATTTGCACAAAAATTAATATTGGAGAGCTGCAAGGTAAATTACATTTATATAAAACATTTGTACACAGAATCTCTCACTGTCTATATAAAGTGAACAAACAACCCAGAGTTAAGGAGCTTTTTCAATGGCTACCTCATTAGTTCAGTCAAAAAGTAAGCAGAAAGATCTATCAAGGCAATTTTATGTAATTTATTTGCTCTGGCAAGGTAAGCGCTATCTAAGCATAATACAAGTTGGAGAAATGTCACTTTTAAAAATTAATGCTTCCTCTGTGTAATTAGATACTTCAATTAAAGTTTATAATTTTGAAAAATTTATATTAAAACTAATGTATACAGAATAGCTACCACAATAATTTAAAATAAGATCAGAAACAAGAGAATCTGTCTTTCCAACAATTTATAGACAAAACAAACAATTTTGGCAACTTGGTGCACACACACACTATATTATATATATATATATATATATATATATATATATATATATATATATATATATACGCACACAATTTTTTTCACGAGGGCGAGCATACAAAACATAAATATGATAAAAAAATAAATGCAACTAAAAATATAATGCGAACAAGAGGAATACAATTTAAAGATAACAAATTGAATAACACAAAATGACAACTAATATAATACTAACGACCATTTACAGCTAATGATAAAAATATGATAAATTCTCATGGCATTTTCATATACATAAGTGACATCTACAATAGTTATGGGCAACACTTTATGGTTGTAGAGTTAAGAATTGTTTATCTTCCATAAAAATGCTGCAAACAAACAGCAACTGAAGTCAGCAAGTTTACCTTTGGAAGAATTAATTGGCATCTTCTTTAGTGGGTAAAATGGCTGGACTTATGATTTTATTAAATTAGCTGACGAGGAAGAGCTCATATATCCTAAAATAGAAAGAACCATGTGAAATTTTTTTAATTTTAGCATATAAAACTTACTATATTAAATACATAATAAAATACAATTAACATATAATAAAATACAAGTAAAAAATAGAGCAAACAAGATAGCAGGAAAATGTTTAAAATTCATTACTGTTTTCACTTTAGAAATCAGTTTTATATATACTTTTAAGTCATTTATGAAAGTATTTTTCTGAATATTCAGAATAAATTTTTTAATGTACAACCTCAGAAATATTAATCTTTATTTACAAAGTAGGTATTGTAAGATTGAATAGAAAACAATCATATCAACAACTCATAGACAGAACAAAAGTACTTGAATTTTAGAAAGATGAAATAAATCTTCTGAAAACTAACCCATATCATTTGGCTTTTTCCTTTAAAAACCCTGAAAACTTAAGGCAGAAGAGGTGGGTCAATGTCATGTCCATCTGCAAATGTCGTTGTACATTGGCTTGATAAAGTCATGGGTGCAAGGATTCCCTTTAAAAGAAAAGCCAGGCACATAACTTAAGGAATAAATATACATGTGAGCAATTCTAAAATTTTAAATAAAAAAATTTAATGCTTAAATCATCTCAAATACATAACAAAGGAATTTAAATTTGTTTCATTACATAAAAGATACATAGTACATTACATAAAAGAAAAATAGCTACTGAAAGTTTTCCTTTTAAAAGAGCTTAATTTTTATAATGAAATAATTAACAGCATACTGGTAATGAAGTAGCCAACCGCTGATGTGTTAAGGAATCCAATGTTTGAGGATGTGGAATAGTATGCATTCCTAATTTTGGACCTTCCTCATTTTTCTCTTCTTCTCGCCTTTTCAAACAAGCTGCCTTAGGATTTAAATTTCTCTCTAGATAAAATATCATACATAATATATTTAAATATGCTTGGTATTTCATAAAAAAATACTGAAGGAGAGGATAATAAAACTTTAATTATACAATATAAATTAATCTGAATGTACATCATTGTAATATTCTACAAAGCCATGAAAGTAGCATATTCATAATTAAAAAATATAAATTTTAACCATAGCATCTAAAACAATAAAAATAAGTTATAGTAATAAACTAGGTGCATTTACTTCTTTTACCAGCATTGCTAACTTCGAAAATTATAAGTATTTATCATTTACATAATTTTAGAACTAGACAGTGCTATCATATAAGTATGTATATGCATTTCATAAAATCTATTAAGTGTTTAAAATTTTAAAATACAGTGGTCAAAGTTTATAGATACTTAATAAAAAAATATTCAAATCTAATATAAGAAACTCATAAATTGAGAAATGTGGAATTAATTCATGACAAATTATCTTATAAAAATGGTTATAAAAATAAAATTACAGGAGGATAAAAAACATCCCAAATTTAAATTTGTATTTATAGACACATAACCTGTTGCAACTATGTGCTCAATAATAGCTAAGATATGACCTAAGGAGAAAATTGCTTATAATTTAGCAAAGTGAAAACAATCAGATATGTAACACCAAGTATAGAGCAATCTAGAAATACATTTGACAAAATACCACCAATGGAATAGAATAATGAACAAAAATCAATCAACAGCTATACAAGTCTTGAAATCAATAGTAATATGATTCTGTAAAGCATTGCTGATCATTTATATCATCAGTTTTAAGTCTCATACCAACCATAACAATACAATAAAAATTGTGATTATTTATTGAAAAGTACTTCGTATAAAACTATTGCTGACACTAGGTAAGAATCTAAAGAAACTATATTGCCAAACAAACGTTCAACTACACAACATAGAAAATAAGGCATGAGGTGTGAGAAAAAATACTTTATTTTATTTCAGACACTAATCACTTACATTTGACTTTATCCACAAAGCATGTAGGTATACTTTAGATTTATTGGAAGCACTTTTGTACTAATGCAGATAAATAACAAGAGTAGTCAACTAAGATTCACTTATGTTTCTTAATGTATGATTCATGTTTCATGATTAATTGGTATGACGATGCATAATTTGATAAGGGTACATAAAGTTCTCGATTTCAAACAAATTGAATTTTTTGGAATATTTTCAAAATCAAAAAGTGTGACGTCCTAATGTTACTTTAATAAATAGTGATAGCAAATAAATCTCTGATCAACAGCTATATATGCCAATATTTGTTGGGTATAAAAAACAATTCAGGTATAAAGGAGTTTTTATAAATGAACACATGCTGTTCAATTTATTTAGTTCATTCTCTATATAATTAACTCATGACAGTTAATGAGAATTTTCATGAATAAAGTCGCCTATTTGGCTATTATCAACAAATTTTTAGATACACAACAGCTAACTGGATCTAAGGATGTACAAGCAATTAACTTTTGGCAAAATAATTGACATAAAATTAAATTTTCTTCAAATAATCCATTATGAAGATAGTAATAAAAACATAGATTAGTGAACTAATCAATCTATGCATTTTAGACTACTCAAGAAAAATTAAGAAATGTCAAAAAAAGTTATGGTTTCTGCAACTGATTTAATACAATTTATTTTATATTAAACACTTATAATTGTAATTTTAGGATCTTCTGCAGATAGTTTCATTAATATCACTTCAGAATTTTTTTGATGAATGGTTAAAATTTTTATAAACAGTATTTTAAATTTGTAAGTTCGATTTGTCGTTTACAGTCTTTTTTCACACAAGGGCTAGTTAGAACAGAACTTATAGTTCAAAATGGATTCCAAACTACAACAAACGTCCATGATCAAGGTGGAATTTGAAGTCATGAACTGTTGAAATGAAGATCAGAATTCAGTTACCAGCTTAGCCTCATAAATTGTATAGTTCAAATTCAACAACTAGATACATTAAGATAATTTTTTCATGCACACATATAATTATTTATTAGCATAAATCTTTTCATTTTATGTAATCAACAGGAGATTGCTGACATCTTAAATATAAAGTGTTTTAAAGAGAACAAACATGTATTATGTGTCATGATGAAATTTCTTATTTAAAATGGTATAGATGGCACAGATAAAATAAATAAAAAATATTATCACAGACACACTAAACTGAAAATACGTACAAATATACGTGTAGTTTAATAAATTAAAATGATTATCAAAGCCTCAATACTATTCTGACGATTTTCTGCAAATTTGAGGTTTTACAGTTTAAAATATGAATTTACAAAAAATGCTGCAAACAATATATTTCAATTTTTTACAAAAGTATAGTAAATTTGAAGATCCTAACCTCTCACTTGCTGCTCTAGATTAGTTATAACATCAACAGCTTGATGTAAAATATTTAACTTCGTTTGAGCTTTGTCAGCTTTCAAATGCACCATGCACATTCTGCCGAGTTCTTTAAAAGCTTCATTTATATCCCTAACTCGTATTCTGAAATAAAATTTAGTTTTCAATATTTTAAATTTATATATTAATATAATACAACAAAAGAATATTTATATATTCAGTAATTTGTAATATTACACAAGAAAACATAATATAGGCTATGCAAAATAGCATAAGAGAAAACATTTTCAAATATATAACATAGCAGCAAATCTAAATATCTCAGCAAACAATAATAATTTTAAGATAATCCCACCTTTCTCTTGCATTATTGGCTTGTCTCCTTTCTTTATCTTTTTCAGCCTTTATTTCTGGAACCTCATCTTCATCGACAGAACTACTAAAAAAATTAAGGTATGTTTCTTAACATGAAATTTCATTAAAAAAATTTACATCATGGTTCTAACTATGCAAAACTGCAAGTGTGTATGTGTGTGTGTGATATATATATATATATATATATATATATATATATATATATATATATATATATATATATGAGAATATGTATGAAATGAAGAAATCTAAGTTTATGTTCATGCAAATGAAATAGAATTGAAAATTTATTAGAATTACTTTTCACGAGGTTCATATAAACAAGAATAAACACAAATTAACTTGACTTTGTCAAAAAATAAATATCAACTTTTATGTTCCAATATTTTATAAGGCAATTTTTACTACAAAAGTGCAATTTTATGAGTAATAAACTGATAAAATCACATAAAATACAGTACTAAATAAATTTAATTCAGTGACAAACACTTTATTTGATGGAAATATTTTCCAAAGGAAATTACTAATAATTAGCAATATCCCGCCTAATAGATCTGCTTATTTAAATAGGCACACACACACCTTTTATCTGCTCTTGGCAGCCTAGTGGTTACAGCATCATCCCACCTCAAAACTCAGAGGAACATTTTTAAAATAATATATATATATATATATATATATATATATATATATATATATATATATATATATACATGTATATATGTATGTATATACACAGAGAGGGAGAAATTTAAAACAGCTGAAGGAAAACGTTTATTGAATTGTTTTAGGAACTTAAATTGTCAACAGATGGTGCACACACATTATATATTATATATATACTGAACTTCATTCAATTAATCTCATTGAAAGAAGTTTGAGCAATGCATTAAACAAAGGCACTATAAATAACACTAAAATTTTTAATTACACTAAATACGTAAATTGGGAATAAAAAATGAGATTAAATTTATGTTAGACAATAATTTAGCTATATTATTCTTCTATATTCATTAGCAAATTAAGATTGTGAATCAGTACGTTGTAAAATTTAACAATATTGATTAAATTTTAAATTTGCTTGTTGTTTAAGTATAAATGCTTCTAACATGAGAACCTTCTGATCCACTTCAACATATATGAGGACATCACTTATGGAAGGGGTGAGCTTAATACTAGAACTGACCTTTTGGTGGACTGCCAAGACCTTTTGGGGGTGATCACCGATTCCAACTTTTATGATTCACATACCTAAAATTATACTTTAACCCTCAATATTTACTGAAGGTAAACTAGAGACAAATAAAAAACTAAAAGTGGCTCATGACGCAGAATAGTCTGTCTACCCCTGATTTATGACATCCTAACTTTATTATACTTTGTATAAAGACTTTTTAATATTTCATAATATTGAGATTATTATAATTTATTTTTATCGAATAACAAAATAAATTTTAAATCACGAAAATTATAATTTACCACTTACTACATATGAACTCTACTTCAATTAAAAAGCTCTTATGTGAACTCTATTCTAGCTCTTTTACGCAATGAATAAAATCAATTTTTAAATGCAATTCTATTTTTGTGAAAGAATTTATGTTGTTATACTTCTGTTTGTGTTATGTCCTGAAGAAATAAAGTTATATTTAATAAATGCTCAATTTTTTTTATCTGATCATTAGCTGAATCAAAATTTCAGGGAAAGCTTTTAATTTTGAATACAAACAGTACTTTAAATATGTTTCTGTGAGTCAGTTATTTTTATCATTTACTTCCTCAAATAAATGAAGTACACATCAATTAGTCAACTGAAATATACAAAATTAGTTGATCATGCATGCAGTTTAATCATTTTTATTCCAAAGAAATAAAATCAAAATCAGGTTTTATTAAACAACCATAGTTACTGTATTTAAATACTATTTGTGAATATATTAAATGATACTAGTTTTGATGTACAACTGAGTCAGAATATTTAATGTATATCGAAAGTCTGATTACTTTAAATCTGAATATCTTAAGAGCTATTATTTAAAAAGGGCAGCATTAATTTGTGTTAAAACGTTTATTGTTTCTAACATTCTATATTATACAAATCACTGAAAGTCATTTAGGTAGACTGATATTGTAAGGTAACATTGCATCAATATATATTATTTTAAATTTCTAATGAAAAAATAAAGTTACAATGTGTTACAACAGTCAATACAGAACAAGATGTAACCACAAGGTATATATTTTTTAATTCCATAGTGAAAAGAGACTTTTTTATTTAAAAAAATGCAGAAGTACATTCCACAGCAATTGCTTTTTTAGTCTTTGCCTAGTTTATGTACTATTTTTTTAATAGTTCAAGAAGTAGGTATGACTGTTATAAAATTGCAGTTACTAAAATTACAGTTCCATATAGCTGTGGAAATTACTTTTCAATATTGCCACTAAAAAGAAATGACAAAATCCAAACCTAGCTAGATGTTAATCTTAATATATAGAGCAAGTAATTAAATTTACAGATAACATTTAAATGAGTGTGAGTGAAATCTAAATTAATCAATGTTTAGCTCACAAACGAGATTATCAGCATAAATTAAGTATTAATTTACATTTTCTGTATTTAACTTAGTAACTTGTTAAATCTTATGTTAGTTATACATTATAATTTGTATTACACTGTATCCAAAGAAAACATTTTTCATTAAAATTCTTAGTTTCAATTTGAATAATTGAATAATTTTTTTATAACTTATAACAATTTTGGAACTTCAAAAATGAAGCTGCATGAATGTAAGGTAAGTACCATAAAATAACATAAAAAAGTATTTTGTAGATTTCCTTCAAATGATTCACATTTGTGTGCCTACATTTCTATATATGAAAAATAAAAATTGAATAAAATAAGTATTTGTTAAATTAAAGGGGAATAAATATTGTTATGTATACATATTTCTATAATGTATATATGTTCTGTTTTCTGAACAAAAGCAAAACATTTTGTAAGTGTCCTGCTGATTTGGAATTTTATAAAAAAATTTTTTATGGGATGGAGGTTTTTAAACTTCAAAACAAATTTTCTGGAAAATTAAATAAGTTGATTTAAAATAATTATATAAATATTAGGTGACAAATACAACAGTAATTAATTTATAAGACTAAAAATTTTAATTACCCAATATCAAAGTTAAAAAAAGGATTTTATAGAATAAAACTTAAATCAGCTAACAGAACTTCACTGTAATAAAATTAAAATAAATCCAAATTTTAATTCCTGCAATGTATATAATAGTTTACTTTAAAAATGCTACAGTAAATAAAATGTATTAGTAAAATTTATATTTTAGCAAAAAATTTTCTATACATTCACTGCACAGAAGGTACACAAACTTCAACCATAGAAGTAACAGTTAATATTGCCATTATTTTTTACACATTTTCGGAGAATTTATGTTTAATTTTTAAAAATCCAAAAATAAATTGAACTACAAAAAATTAGTGACATTTTAAAACTTTATTTTTCTGCTTGATTATCAAATACACTTAGTAAGGAACACTAAATGTTACAAAAAAAATTATGGTTAACTACAATGGCAATTACAACAAAATAAAAGATTTGAACGTCTTAAACGAAAGAAACATGCCAATTTAATATAGGTTGTACTTACCACCTAGATCTTTTCGTTCCTTTAGATGTTTGACCAATATTTGTAGCTATATTTGTTGAAGATGTTGAAGTTGGAGAAGAAACAGGAGGCGTACCAGATATACTGTTACCAGTAGGAGTACTGATGGTTGGAGTGGAATTTGCATTGGGAGTTACAGATTTTCCTCGACTCAAGTCAGTTTTATCCACATCTTTTGCTTTATCTTTTAAGCTTGTAATTGTATCTGGTGGTAAACCGGTAACTAAAACCAACACAATCAAAGAATTTTCAATCATTCATAACCCAAAGATCATTATAAAATAAATAATTGAACAATAAACCCATTTCTCATATTTTACAGTAAAAAATATTAATTTGAGAAATAAAAATTTCCTTATGTTTTCATTTAAGTAAATGAAAAAAACAAAAATATCCTATTAGCCATTAAATACTATAATTCAAAAATATTTGTAAAAAGAATTTGAAGTCAAAAACAAAAGAACAATCATTTTATAAATATTATATTTTTAGAAATTCCTTATGCATAACTCCAGGCTTGCATAAAAGGAAAAACAAAGAGAGTTATATTATAAAGAAATTTCCCAAAAGATTAGAAACTAGTCTAAAGAATTTAATTTTAGCACAAACTAAAATAGATTCAGATCATTCAAATTAAAAGCTATTTACAAAACTAAGTATTTATTACCAAAAGGCTGTGTAGCAGACATTTGTGCAGAAGATCCTGGTTGTGACGTTCTACTTCTCAATACATTATCAGGCAAACTATTAGGACCACCCTAAAATGAATGTAATTTATGAGTGTGAGAGAAAATAATACACTTAAACTAACATTTAAAAAAATATTAGGAATTATTTGATTGTAACAAAATGCTTACTACATGGGGATCTAAAGAAATAATTGCTACACCAGGATAAGACTGTGTTGCAATCAGTCCATTGGAATGTGCAGTGACCGGAGAGATGTCATTTAATGTAGTTGTAGGAGGCACTGACTGCATTCCCGGTCCTTCTGCATGATTTCGCAATATATTAATAGCATCATCTAAACGTTCTTCCATTACTCCTCGAGACTGCTAAGCAGTAATCAAAAATGTATCACAAATTTATACAAAAAAAATTCCATAATGAAAATGATATATATTAATAATGATTACAAATAAAACAAAATCAATAATAAAAGAATACATATAAATTATTGCCTTTAACTATTTATAATCACTTATATTTCAATTCTAAGACAAAGAAAATTAAACACAAGGACCACAATAAAATTTTTACATAAATCTCAAAATTTTATTTAGTATTAATTACATGAATTAAAATATATGTAAGGTACAAAATGCTGATAAAAGCAGAGGTGCCCAATGACATACAAACCCAACTCTAAGAAGAAGAGAGGAGAAGAAAATATATGTAAGTATTGATTAATATTGCTGGTTATAACATTCACCTGATTCATATTTTCAAATAATTGAACTAATGTAATTTTATTTGCGATTATGTGATAATATAATCTCACAAGTTTCTTAGATCTGTAATATTTCCCTTTAATATAATTGTTTTTACCTCTTTTGTATTCCAGAATGCTGCTGACAGCAAGATTATAATAATTTCAACCTGTACACAACATAAATTCAGGTAACTAATATGCACAAAATGTATAATTACTTTCTTTGCAAATATTTTTCATTCATACTAAAACTATAAATCTCTAATGTGCCTCAACTAAAATTTTTTTACTATTAACGAAGTGTTTTTCAGTCAGAATTGAGTGATTTGATTTATGAATTTATCATCCAAGGAATTATGGTAAATTGCAGGGTTCTGTACTCAAGAAGTTTCTTTCCCATAAAACATTGTTCAAATGACCCAGTTTTATGCAAGTGTTAAGAATTCTGCACAAAGCATAGAATATAGGAGATTGTAACTTAAAGAAATGTTTTGTTACGGACTTAATCTCTTAAAGACTCAAAAATGCCATATAACTTGATAAAAAATATTTCTATACACTCAGCATCAGCTTTAATAAAAAAAGGAATAGAATTTAACTATAATCCTCTTTTTTTAAATGGATCAAATGTAGTGAATATAAACATTTCTACAACCCTCATTTGACAGGAGGGTTATGCAAAATACTCATATAACCCTTCTGAACTAGGTATTATGTCAGAAATTACACTGAAAACCTTTGGTATGGACTTGAAAACCAATGCTCAACAAATTCAACAACAAAATATCATGTGAAAGCTTTATATTTCCTAGAGAGCAGAAAATGAAACTGAAAGATATCTTCAACTTTTTTCGCTTGATTCGGACACTTAAACACACACACATTAGAGGTATAATTAAATATGCAAAGAAAAATTAGCTTGGGAAGGTATTTAAAAATTGAAAATATGCAACAAATAAAACCATAAAATTGTAAACCCAAAATACCACATAAAAATGTGTTGAAAAATCTCAAGGAATTAGGTAATCTGTGATCTCAACGAGTTACTAAACTAACTAATACAAACACATCTATTTTTCCCTTAAAAATACTGGCAGAGTAAATTTAAAAAAAACAATACATAACTATTTTTAATATGTTATTTCAAATTTATATAAATAATTTATTTAATTTATGAAATAGTTTATTTTGCTATCAGAAAAATTTATGTAGTTAAAGATGCCTATGCATTGCCTAGCAAATAAAGTTACATTTTCTAAGTTGAAGAATAAAATAATGTCACCATACATAATTTCAGTATGTTTTGACATATTGACAACAACAATTGTTCAGAAGTTAAAGATATCCTTTCTGATATGGCTTACCAAATTTATTAACTGTGAAAAATCACTTAGGAAACATACACAACAGAAATCTTAATCGCTATGAAAATACACTCAATTCCAAGAGTTAAGCACAAAGAGGAAGATGCTAATTTCCGGAAGCCAATCAGAACTGAAGAGGATGCAAATCGCTGCAGAGGTAGATGGAAGTATGCAAATATTTTAGGTAGAAGCCAATCGCACTTTCATTTCAAAAAATATGCAAAAAGGACAGTCTTATAAGATACCACAAGCATATGGCGTGAACAAGGAACACGCAATCAGCCCCAAAACATAACGCATTCCGAGGCGGAAACATTATGGCATGTGGGCAGGGATTTTATTAGGATACTGCACCAAACTGCACATTTTTAAATGGGGTTCTGTGACGGCTGTCTGGTATCGAGATGAAGTCGTAAAACCCATTGTGATATTATACGCAGCAGCAGTAGGCAGTACTTTTGTTTTAATGGAAGCATGTCCCCATAGAGCTGACATCATCAATGACAACCTGGAGAGTTAAGGTATTTGCCTGATCTTAATCATATTGAAAATCTTTGGGAGGCTTTCGGCCGTGCTGTATCTTCACGTTTTCCACATCCAGCCACTCTCATTGAGCTGGAAAAAGCTCTACGAGAAAAATGGCTGCTGCTTTATTCTGCGGTGGCTGACCACGTAATTGAAAGCATGGTCACAAGGTGTAAACTTTGTATACAGATGAGGGGGATCACACACACACTCTATTAATGTCCTTTTTCATTTTATGTTGTTCATTTTCACTTTATACATAATTCTGTTTAAATCTCCAGTATGTCATTATCTGATAAGTTACAAAAATTTAATATTGTTTTCATTTCTATACATAATTATTTTATTTTATGCATAACTATATATGCCACTTTCCAGCAGAATTTTGTGTCAAAGCAGTGTTTCTATAGTACATTGATATTTTTTGCATCTTACAACTTCATACTTAACTTTTGAAAGTGAGTGTACATGAAATATGCTCCCTGAGTTTGATAAAAATATCATTTTTAAATGAGCAAAATATTTAGAGGAGAATTAAAATAAGGAAACAAATATTTTATAAATATGGCAAATAAACTTAGTAATATTAATAACATATTTAAACTAAACATAAGCATGCTAAATTAACATCAAATAAGAGATAAAAATCGTATGCTTGATTAAATTTGTAAGCATTTATAGTTACCATACCTCTGCATGGTCTCTAAGAATATGAATTGCTTCATCAAGCCTATCCTCCAGTCTACCTTGCTAAAAGTTTTAAGTAACACAAAATAAAATTATAAACAAAAATGATACACATGCATGGGTGTGCAAAAATTAAAATTATATTGAAAATAAAAGTAATAAAAACCAAATGATAAACAAATTAGTAAAAATTATTGTGCATTTACATAGTATAAAAATAATTCCTTAATATTTTGATTGAGACATGATTTTGAATAAACTAGTCAAATTGGCATATTTTAAGAAAAGATACATTAATGTCAAAAGAAATTTAGTCAATAAATATGCTACTTACTGAATATATAAAACCAAAAGTCATCAGTCTTCAGAAATATAAACAATTATTTAAAATTGAAGGATATGATAGCAAATTTAATCTTAAAATACAAATAATGCATCCTTACACTTAATTATCTAATAATTGCAATATTTAAATAGTTATTTTGTTCTAAACATTACAATTTTTTGAATAGATAGTAAATCTGAAATATCATTCATGTCCTTTTATTTGATATTTTTGAATTCATTAAAACTTGCATACTTAATATTAGAGTATAACAAATAATACAACACATATATGTATAATTATGAAGTTATGAACAATTTGTTTCTGAATATCAAGTATGTGATATAAAATAATGAACTGAATAAAATTAGGGTTCAGTCAATGGTTCTTACAGTTTACTATTGCTACCCACCTATAACTACTTAATTCAATCTTACTCTGTTGTTAGCATGATAGGAAAAGAATTATAATTTGGCATATTTTGAATATATCATTATACAGACACAATGGTATTTAAAAAAATTCCACAAAATATATTTTGATTTACAAAGCTAAATAAAGACATTTACAAAACATCTGAAAACTGTAAAGCAAGCAGCTTTTATTCAAAATGAAAAACATACAAAGTGTCAATTATATTTCAATATTTAGCAATTGATATGAATACCATTTAAATAAAGAAAAATATCCTTTTCATGTGAAAAGGAAGGCAACACTTGAATATTTTTGTCTAGAATTTTAACACTGAAATGAGTTCTACAGAAATATTATCAAAATACAGTAGCATTTACTGTAAGAGAAAGCAGTCAAAAATCTGTTTATTTTTTATGTAGTTTATATAGTTATATTGTCAGTCGTATAGTTGGCATTCCAATTTTAAATTTATAGATTTAACATTCAACCTTTTTTTCATTATAACAAATGTATAAAAATAAATTTTTAAATTGGTTATTTAACATGCATTTATAGTGTATGTTAGTTGATATTTTACATTTTTCAGAAGGCAATTTTTACAATAAACAACATTACTGAAAACACAAGCTACACAAGGAACAAAGAAATTTGGGAGGACTAAAACAGCACATCCTCTTAGAATGAGATTAAGTGTTCTGTGTTCAGTTCACATCTTAGAGAGAATGTAGAAATTATGCCTACAAAAAGTGCTGATTGGTTGGGTACATTTTATGAGATCAATATTACTGGCACAGTAATTCCAGACAAGTTTTTAGTTTCATTTCCCAAAAAAGTATTACTTCACAAATTCAACTGTTTCTTAGAAAATATGTGATGAGCCATCACTTAAAACATACCTAATTTAATACAGATTAGTATTATATTAAGATTATGAAATTGATACAAAAATTAGAATGTCTTAAGTTGAATAATTTTTCTCAGCAGTCAGTTTCTAGTTACTTAAAACATCTTTGCATTTTAATGAAACTTCAAAATTAGAACTACTTTTACAGTCTTGTTCCAAAAAGAATCGAGAAAATAATCCACTTTAAGACTGATATTTAAACTTTGAAAAATAGAGGTATAGCTGAGAATTAAGTAGTTTGAAATAAGATTAAATAATTAGTCAAGTATATAGTTTCACAATAATTAAAGCAATTTATCTCAAATATGTTTAATTTGTGCCCATACAATAAAGAAAAGTGTTTGAATATCAAAAATTATATTCATATTAAATTCTTCCACCTTGTAAGCAACCACATTCTACTGTAGAAAAGATGCTCATAATGAATTACAAAATTCAAATGCAATTTTATCCTTGAAATCACAGGGAAAATCTGATGTTACGTACTGCTTCAATATTATTTACAGTGTTTACATGGATTAAAAATGTTACATTTCAATCAAAATAAATAATTAAAAAAATGTCATGCATTACTTTTGCTGGATAAATTCATCAAAAGAAAGCATAAAACAAAACAGAAATGAGAAGCACTTAATTTAAAAGATAAATTACTTACCAGTGGAAGTAATGTCCCTTCAGAGTAACCCGAGTTTTGCGTTGGTGCAGCATGTGCACTTGTACGAGACCAATGTGTGACACCTTTAATAAATTAATAAGAACTATAATGGACAAATATTTAAGCTAAATAATTTCAGAATAAAAAAATAGAAAACTTACCTGAAAGAGGAGAAGGCGAGCTTACAGGTGTTGCAGGAGTTGAATTAAAACTATTAACAGGTGGTTCAGCTGAGTATATCTATGGGATAAAAAATAACAAATGAAATGAAATAGGGATATAATCAGGTAAAAATGATTCATTAATAATGTAAAAAATATATGAATCTTTATCTTATACTAGATGTTAGATTGGTTGAAACTCACAAACATTTTTGAATTTGTTTGTCATAGATACATTGGTTATTTTGTTGTGGATACTTAGAATTAAGTGCACAAGTCTTAACTGGCTGTCTGAAACAACTTTGGCTATGTCTTTATCCAGTTGTAGCTAATTTACAAGTATAAGAAAGCTTTTTCTCATAAAACAAATATTTTCTTTGAAGTTATTTATTTTATAAGGCTGCAAAAAACACACAACATATTTTAAATATAAGATTAAGTATTACTGGAACTAACATATTTATCAAATATTTAAGTGCAAGCATTAGTGTTTAACAAGACTCATTTTAATCTATGACAAACAAGTTGCTAGAATTATTGAATCAACAAAAAACATCTGGAATTCTTAATACTAATCAATGGATGACATTACTGCATCTTAATCAAATAACTCAAAAGACTATTTGGTAGAATTATCACTAAGAAATGGACTCGAAATGGAAGCGTCTTTTAAGTAAGAAGGAAACATAATTTGAGAGTGCAGCATTTTCTTCACAAATTCCACTAATTTGTGAAAATTAAAGAATGACTAAGAGACCATAAATTAAATCTACATTTGATCTAATTTATCCTGTTATAACATTATCAAAAAATGGAGATGATAACTATAAAGGTAATAACCCTTTACCAAAATACTTCAATCATAGTGAAATGATTTCAAGAAAAGGAGAAAAGTTAATTTGATTATGTAATCTCCACACAACAAATTTTTTATATCGGTAAATAATTGTAATATTATCGTATAAAAAGTATGGATTAAAGCAATTGTCAAACAAATTTAATGTGTATACACTTTGTTGCCAGTTAATATCTTATAGAGTTAGTGAAAATAAATCTTAATATTGTAATATAAATATCATTAATGATATTTAGTAAAATTCCCTTTTCACATGTTTGCCTGTATCAAAATGCTGAAAGCAAAGAAAGGGGGAAACACTGCCTATAAATACATAAATGTAAGGCAAAATAAATTTACAAATTTTTCAGATTAGATAATTCTTTGCAAAATAATCGATAAACTAAACTATTAATGCTTGGGTAGTTAACATTTTTGAAAAATGAATATGCAGAGAAAAAGTACACTTTAATGTAGTATTTTTTATAAGTTACTTCTGACAGCATGTTAGCAATAATCAAATTCATTACATGGATTAAAATTTTGTTTTAAAAGTATTATTCACATGAATAGTCTAACTTCTATTGTTAAATTATTAAAGACATTAAAATGCAGAATTAACACATAATACTATAAACATATATTAACATATATTTGGTCAAAAATATGCATTTATTTTGACATAATTTAAAACATTTGATTTTTTCTTTCTCAATAGCATAAAGCAGGGATGCACAACCTATGGCCCGCGGGTGAAAATTGGCCCGCATCGCCTTTAAAGTTGGCCCGCGAATGTTGTTCATAAAATAAGACTAATTTAAAAAGAAATGAGACTCTTTCAAATAAACAAAAGAAAAAATCTTATAGGAAAACGATTCTACATCAGAATAAATATTTTAAATTTGTGAGCAAACTTTTTCTTTAATGAATTTAAACAAATCAAAAATAAGAATTGGAATAGCAGATGAGAACCTTTCTTCTGTTTTAGTATTGCCACAACGAATCTTAAGCCCAACATAAAATCAATAACTTCAAATATTCAATCATAGCCATCACATTAAATTTTACTAATTTTTTTCAAAATTTAAATTGTGTTCTTTGTATAATTACCAAAATGTTTTCTCCCGTTATTCAATTTCAAGTTTTTTTCTGGAAATAAAGTATATTAAGCATATCTATAATATTAGTGTTTTATTACTTTATTGTATAATGTTTGCATGATTAAATAAGTAAATTAACAATTAAAATTCATGCATATTGCCACAAGAAACAGTGTTTTCACGTTTATAACATGTTTTAACATTTACGTACTGCTTTGGCCCTCGACATGATTTTTTTTCATAATTTGGCCCCTCATTCTGAAAAGGTTGTGCACCCCTGGCATAAAGATAAATTAATTTTTTGCAAAAATAATCAACATCAGTAAAAATTAACAATCACTGTATAAATTTATTAATCTTAAAGACTTACTGAGGCAAGCGCTTTTCCTAATGTATCGCCTGTCTGTGTTTGTTGAGGACCTCTTGTCCCAAGAGGATCTGAAGTACCTAAAGGGCTTGGAGGACTTGTAGTTTGACCATAAAGAGGAGAGGCAGATGTATGGGCCATAGAGGATCTATGGCTGGACGGGTCTCTGAAACTAGACATGGGTGGAAGACTATTGGCCATCAAAGATGGATCATGGCTGGTAGACACTGAATTATAGCCCTAAAACAAAGAAAATGACATGTGATGAATTACATTTTATAAAACACATGAATGAGAAATGTAAATTTTTAATTGTGTTACACAAGATAAAACTTTTGATTTCTGTAAGGAAAATAAGATTAAAATATTTCACAGCAATCAAATTCATAAAATGAAACAAAGCACTAGAAATATAAACCACTTAGTTATGTCTATATCTTAAATGTTATGCATGGACACATTAAGAAAATTTCAATAAATTTTATTAAAAATAATCCAACTTAGATGTCAGAACATCCAATATAAACACAATACATAATCTCAAGGTAAAATTAATCCTCTCAAAATGAATACTAACAAAAACTGAATGTTTTATTATCATATTAACATGATTATATCACTATTATATCATATTTTCTTGTATATAATCTTCAAGAGCTTTTTTTGAATAAAAGAAAATACAGCGTTGCATAATCAACAGCAACTTTTCAGTGATTAGTCAAAAATATATGCTGCTGATATGGCAAATATATAAAAATACAAAGTATGATTAAAAATATAAGAAATTGTACAGGAAAAAACATTTATTATGAAAAAGATGTCTTTGGATCCACCTTAACGCAAAGTGTGATAAACTGAGATAAAACATGACATTGATCAAGAACCGAGAAGATTCTAGTGCGATTTATAGATTTTTAGTTTTTAATTATTTTTAAAATGAAAAGTTAGAAATATTTTGAAAGAAAAATATATTTGTTTTATTAATAATTAAATGAAAGAAATGGATTATTTTCAAACTGTGCATGCTTTGTTTTTGTTACCACTGAAAAAACTAATATAATCAATTAGTTGATCTGGCATTGCTTTATTCAAATCTAATTATTATTTTGTCATATTTAAGTGTTATTAATTATATATGCATGCCAGTTCATCAAAGGGGTGTATTCCAGATGTTTAAAAGTAACAGGTGAGGAGAATCAAATAGTTTTAAGTTACAGACGTATTTATATAACTCCTGTGTCAGATAATTTTGGTTAAAGCATGCCTTGCTATTAATTAATTTATTTTTGTAACAAATAAGTAGACTGAAATTATTTTATCTCAGTTATGAAATTTTTAAATTTAATTTATATTATGTATTTATTTTTAATATGTTTGATATCAATAAGCTAAACTTGCTATTTTTTATTTTAAGTCTGATTATTGATACACTAATAATTTCTAATATACTACATTCTATGAATAAAACAAAATACTTTATCAATACTTAAAGTCTATTATAAGGACTAACAGTTTTTCACCTTATATTTAACACATTTGTCGCAATTTTTTTTATTTGCCTTTCCTGTAGCTTTTAGTTTAAAACGTTTTCGCTTTCACATGTGAATATATATGAATTTAAATGTTTTAAGAGCAAAACAGCTCAGTTCAAGACAGAATGCAAAATGACTCATTAGCTGACTACAACTCTAATATCGGTTCCGAGGAAGCAAATTTATTCTTCAATGTAATTGGGCATTGCTGATTACAGTTTAAATAAGTCAGCTGAGTTCTAGTGCTATCTGTTATTTATTTTATGAAACAAACAGCATTTCTTTCAAAACTTTTTGTAAGTTATTCTGATTAAGAATGTTTTTTTATCAGATTATCAGCAGCAATGTATAATATGCAGGAAAATACAGTAATTAAGGATATATTTTATGGAAGAGTATGATATAATTATTATATGCATAATAAAGATAATATTTATATTATTTTTAAGCACATAGAGAAATGAGAATACTCGGGCAGTAAGCTTATTGCTAGCTTACATTTAATATTATAAATATAAAATTAGAAATATGTTGTGGAAAAATTAAGATATACGAAACAATTTTCTTGTAGCTCCACCATAACAAAATCTAACTTGTCAAAAAAATACTATCAACTTTTATATAATTTTTATCAACTTTTTGATCAATTTAATATTAACCTTTTAACTGTCATGCCCGAGATAATCTTGGGCACAGCACTGTTGTTCAAAAATGTCACGCCCAAGTATTACTCGGTGCAATTTTTTTGGAGTGCATCATATTGTTATACCCAAATATATATTGGGAGACGTTTATTTCGGCTTCATTTCTTTGCCAAACCTGACTGTATCTTGGGAAAAATTAATGTGTACTCAATTCAATAGATGTCAGCACTTTACAGTAGACTTCAAACATTAGATGTTAGAATCAAAGTGACAATTTGTGAACCCAAATCATCAAAATAACTTGACAGTTAAAGGGTTAAATAACAAAATATTGTTTTTTATATTCTTACTTTCATTATTAGTTAGGAAAGTTTTATACATGAAAAATTAAAATTAAAAATTCTTCTCAATTATAGTTTTCAGGAAACATAATTTTAAAGATTACAAGACTAAATATGTGTATGCCAGAAATAAAACTTGAAATAAATATTCTAAAATAAAAAAGTATGCGAAGACTTTCATCACCATGGGTTCAGGGGGAAGATGCATCGTAGAAAAGGCGGAAGATGTAGGTGGTGGATGTGAAGCAGGTATACCAATCACAGAATTTGCATATGAATACGAGGAAGATTGTAAGCTTGAACTAGTAGACCAAGGATCTGGAGCTGCATGAGGACCATCTATGAAAATAATTACTTTTTCATCATATTTTCTACATCAATGAAATATAATTTAGTTTAAATTAACTGTATGTAATAACTAATAACAATTTTTAAATTATTTCAGCAATATCTGTATTAATTTTATGTTAAGAAAGAAAGAAATCACTATACACTTCATATTTATTGATAAAAATTTTGATTTTATTTATACAAAATTTTAAAATTTTCCAGTTTATTATATTTATTTCTAAATATTTAAATAAAATACAAGGATATTTTAAAGGAAAAAATACAATTAGTGAACAATTTCAATACACAATTAGTATAATAAAGTAACCAACTTTCCAAATACTTTTGCAAGTATTTATCATGCATAATGCACACATACAATTAATACATATTACTTACTAAATAAAAACTGAAACACCCATGTCTTCTAACTAGCATTATTTTTAGATTTAGATTTATAATAATTTCTTAAAAACTTTTCACAACTGGTGAAGGAACAATAAGTTATTGAATTTATTTTAAGATAGAAGGTTTGTATATTTCTCATTTTAAAAATAAAATCATTCATATTTTTGTTATTCTTACAAAAAATAAATAAATAAATAAATAAATAAAGCAGAAGTAAATAAAATTTCAAAATACATTTTATACAAAAAATGCAATATTTTTAAAGCATAATTATGATTTAAATATCACATAAAGTTTCTAATTGTGTGTGGCCATTTTCTTCCATTCCTAACATATTAACTTATTTCTAATTATTTTATAGTAATATCAACAAAAATATTCTAATCCTCAAATTTAGGTTGTTTATTAATATGAATTAAGTCAATATAACTCAATAAATTCTAATTTAAATTGGAATTTTGAACATGAAAAACCTATATATAGAGTATATGAAAATATTGTTTTACCAATTTGTCATTTGTATTCATTAATGTTAGAAACATTTTAAAGATACCTTCCAAAACAGCACAGCATGTTTTTAAATCTCAGCTAAGTCCTATACTTTGTAATATTTATGTTCGCTATTTTTTTTTAAAGTGTTTCATTTTGTATACAATTTTTTAGAAGAAAAATCTTTTTTTTAAACTTTAAATCACTCATATAAAGTTGTATTAAACTGGGAATTATAATAATGAGATTTCTTCCAATTAAAAAGTTAAACTTATTTTATAGTATAAGAAATTAAATAATAAAAAATTACCTATGAAAAATGCATCAGAATAGGGGCCAGGTTTTGAATTAAACCTTGTGGTATCTTGATCAAAACCTTCAGAACCAAAAGGCTAAAAAAGAAAATCAACAATGAGTTTACAACATATTATATACTTTCCACAAATTTTTTTTCAAAACTAAGTTTAACTTTTCAAGCATTTTAATATATTCAACTTGCAATTTAATCATTTAAAAAGAGATTCGCTAAAGAGTAGAGAACTGTACAGAGAGTAAAATGCGCCAAAATGGCTAATGGTTCGGATTACGTATGTATGACGTGCTTTTCGTTTTATGAGGTAACATGATCGCGTGACATGCGCGTTTTGTATATAACCCTTGAAACTATTAAAGAATAATCTTGAAGCATTGAGTTTCGATATTTGGAGTCAGTGTGTTGCTCGCAAAAATTAATAAGTATGGATGAGGATATATTGAATTTACGTTTTTTTTTTAAAATTTAAAGCGTGATGGCAATAAGAAAGTTGTTAAATGGTACATGAAAGTAAGTTTGATTGCTTCATGCACCATTCAACAACTTTCTTATTACCAACACGCTCTAAATTTAAAAAAACAATTGAAGATTTTTTAGATGCGATAAAAACAGTATATTCGCCGAAAAGTAACGATTCGGAGAACGATGAAGATTAGGTGAGTTATTTTGTTTTTCATTACAATTTTATTCATATTTAGAAACTACAGTTTTTATAAAAATGAATGTTTAAGTTGTGTGTATTGCGTTTTTCATGTTAGTGTTAGAATGTGCAGCGAACTGAAATTTCTTTATTGTGGGCGTAAATGCTCGATATATTAAAATTCGAGTTTAAACAAAAAGTGAAATTTGTTAACGTTAGAAATTTAGCTTTATTGCCCGGTTGGCACTGTAATAGGTAGCGCTACACTTATGTTTTTTTAAGGTGGGCGCCATTGCTCGGTATATTAAAAGTCAAATTTAAATAAAAAATGAAATTTCTTAACGTCAGAAATTTAGCTTTATTATCGATTGTCACTGTAGTACAGAGCGGTACATATTTATTATTATTTTTTTTAAAGGTGAGCGCAATTGAACGGTATATTAAAATTCGAGTTTTAAAAATTTCGTTTCTAGTTATTAGAATTTTTTAAAACTTCTATAGTACTTAATTACAATGAAATATTCAATAATGGAATTCAGAACACGATTTCAAGCTGAAGTTCGAAGTCATTGTGTATTGGTAGATGGATACGCGCGTAGTGACGTAATATAGGTTGGCGACAGAGCTGTAGAGCGCTTGGCGCAAAGATTTGAAATCGCGCCAAACCTGTGCAACTCTGCAAACTTTTGCCAAATTTTTAAAAACAGTTTTGAATGAATTTTTTTCGAAAAGTAATTTATTATTAATAAGCATTCACACAACAATTGTATCTAAAGTTAATTTAGCTCTTGAAATTTCGCCACCATTTATGTTTGCTGTTTCTGTATCGGCTCCAGTGGTTTCGAAATGCACCCTACTCGTGACGTCACGAAATGAGCATTATGGCTTGTTCTACTTCTTTGGCAATATCCGCTTACTAAATACCGAACTCGTTTGAATTTCAACTTTGGTATTATGCGCTATTTCAAATTCCAAATATCAAAATTGCGAATATTTCACTATAATTACGCACTATAGAAGAATTAAAATTCTAATAACTAGAAACAATTTTATTAAAACTCAAATTTTAATATACTGGACCCACTTTAAAAAAAATTCAGTGTAGCGCTACCCACTACAGTGACAACCGAGCAATAAAAGCTGAATTCCTAACGTTAACAAATTGCATTTTTTATTAAAACTCGAATTTTAATCAAACAGACGTATGACACCAACCTTCAAAAAATTTCAGTACGGCACAATGTAACACTAACGTGAAAACAAGCAATAAAGATTGCTTAAGAATGTATTTACTCATGTAAAAATACATTTCTATAAAAACTAGAAATTACCACTCTGATTGAAAAAAAAAATAACTAACCTAATCATTAATGTTTGGCAATTGTCACAACCTGTACGATTTCTTCGCCACACAAGCTTCACAAGATAGGAATAAAACTGACCATACATAAGATTAATACTCCGCACAAATTTTAATGCCCCACCAAACAAAAATTCGAAATAATATAACTTTGAAAAAATTCCAAACAATATGCCTTTCAAAAAATTAAAACACTAATTTAAAAATTCCAAACAATATATCTTTCAAAATTCCAAATAGTATAACTTAAAAAAATTTCGAAGTGGAATAACGAGAACATTAACTTAACAAATTCTTAAATTGTATAAACGAATATATATATATATATAATTACTCATTAAACTCTTCAAGGGTTGCATGCAAAACGAATTTCACGCATGTCATACGATCATCTTACGTCATAAAACGAAAATCACATCATGCAAACGCATTCCGAACCGTTAAACCAATTTGGCGCACTTTATTCACTGTACAGTTCTCTACTCTTAGGAGGAATTTTCAAGTTAAAAATAATAATTGTTTCTAGCTTTACTACAATTTTGAATTATTAAATTTCATACACCAATTTTTTATTCTGTATTTGATCATATTTTTCAGACTAGGTGATACTTTTCTTGAAGATAATGTTTTGATAGTTCATTATGCAAGTTCTGTAAAAAGCATTTTTTCAACAAATGGAATTAATGATACATGATTGTTATTCGTCTAACATAATATTTGGGAATAGAAAGGTTACACATTAAATCATTGAAAAATCAAATAACTTTTTTAGTAAAATCTGAAAAATACCAACAGAATTTGTTACAACTGAAATTTTTATGGATTAAAGGAAGAAAAAATAACAATGTTTTAATACAAGACTGCTTCAAAAGAGAATAAAAAACTATTATTAATTATTTTAAACAGTACCTAAAAAAATTCAAACCTTTAAAATATTATAAATGGTTCCTTACTCACATGCTGCAGTAAACTTTTTTTCTTTTTTGGAATTCATACTTTTTTAAAATCAAAAAATGCATTGAAAATGTAAGATAATTAAAATCAAATGGTTTCAATTTAAAATTGCTAAAGAAATTTAAAAAATGAGAAGATGCCAAATATTTTGGATTCAAAGAAGTAAAGGTGAAAAAAATTTAAATATTAAAATAAGTAACAAAATTTTAACCTTTGCAAATATTTTAAAAACGTGCTAATTATTAAAAGTAATCAATAATAAAATTAAAGTAAATAAATGAATAAAAAACAAAATTTAAAAAAAAACAAAGTAAAATCATCAATTTTAAAGACCCTAAAATGAAGTTTGTTACCTTTTTATTTATCTAAGATAAAAATTAAATAAAAAAATATTTCATTTCAATCCAGACACATTCCCCTCCGGAAATAATAAATACACTATAAACTACCACTAGAATCAACAACGTGCCATTATACTTCCCCATTTATTTCTTAAGGAAATAGCGGAAAAAGTATTAAGACGCTTTTTGGGTACATCAATAAGTGACATCAGGGTATGATGCAGCAAAGAATTCATCAAATGCATAAAATCCCAACTTATCTCCTAAGTTGGGATTTTACGATTCGAACGAAGAATTGTGATCCATTCGAATTGTGATCACCGTTTTTCTCAGACATACTGTTTTCGCTTTGAAGCTTAATAGCAACGGAATAAAAAGATAAATAAATAAACAGCAGTGAAATCATTATGGTATATGGAATTTATATATATTTCAGATTTTGATAGGCAAAAGTTCTTGGGAATCTGGTTCTTGAAATACGAATCAGCAGTGCAAAATGGTCACTTTACAATATTTTTATGCATGATTTTGACGATGTTTAGTATGAAATAACGATGTCAAGATATTAAAAATAAAATATACTGAATTATTAAAACATTAATTTTATGGATAATATACTACTGAATTTAATCATAAATTCGATTAAAAAAACTATATCGATATAAAAATAAAAATAAAAAAAAACTTTTTGGCACTCTCCCTATTGAGTTACATAAAATAAATTACACTTCGCATGACAACCAATCTGAAGATTTTGACAAAATTCTTGAAAATTAAATCAAATTTAAAAAATCCAAGTATTAAAATAGCTCTTATTACATTCCTAATTTAAAAAAAATTAATTATTCAAAAGATATCCGATTATAGTGGGGAACATCAACGATTCTAAATGATTCTCAGAGACAAATAAGAAAATGTTAAATACTATAGAAGAGACTGGAAATTTCCATTATTTATCACGTGCTAACTAGACAAAGAATACGTGTTAAAATATCGCAAAACATTTAAAAACACGATTTTCAGAAGCCTAACTATTTCTCTTCCCACTTGAGCAATAAAACTGTATATAGCAAATCATTAAAAACCCACTACTTCAAACCTAAGGAAGAAAATTCGAGTTTTGTGTTCATCTTGCGTTACATAGCATGAATATATAAACATCGTATCGCGATATAAAATGCGTTATTACGACATGCCTTCATTTACACACAGAGGAAATAAGACAGCTAAGTTGCATCTGTAAACACACCTGGTATAGTTGTTTGTGGCAGGTTCACTTGTTCGAATTGAAAAGTGACGATTTATTCCATAAAGATAAGAAACATTAAAAAAAAAAGCTTTTAAGTATGATGGTAAAACTGAAATGTTATGTTAATTAGCCTCAATTTAATCCTACTCATAAAGTTTACTAACGAATGTGTATGGTACAGTTAAATTATAACCTAAAAATTCGCAATATATTCATATATATATATATATATATATATATATATATATATATATATATATATATATATATATATATATATATATATATATTGATTATTAAAATGTTAGCAAATATGTTAAAAAAATATTGAATTTTGAAAAATATTACAGTTACATATTAAAAATTATGTAACCTGTGTTTTGCGACTTGGGTAAAAAAATCATTTCCAATTAATTTGTTTAATTTTTTTCTTTTGTAAAAAAATCACAAGTAAAACTACATATCTGCAAGAAAAATAATTGATTTATTTTTAATACATGCTTCTTAAAATTACATAACAATATTACTGAATTAATTGATTTGAATTAGTTACATTCTTATTGAAAAATATTAATTGATATTCCTAAGACGCATGATCTGGGTAAAATAATTTAAACATGTGAAAAATCTTTAGATAAAAATATAAAAGAATGCAATCAGCTGAAAAATGAATAGTTAATTAAAAACAATGTACTACTTATCTACTAATATAACATTTATGTTTAAAGTATAAAAAATAGAAAAATTAATTCTTACGATTCTACTTAATAAAGTACTGCGAATTTTTTTTTCTCTTTCTACTGGAGTGAAAAGTCAAACATATCAATTTAAAGCGGAAGAATTTTTGAATCACATTTCTTTTTACTTCACTAGGAAAAAATAATTATTCTGTAATTGCTATATTATGTTGTGTGTGTGTGTATAGGCTAAGGACTTTTATTTCACATATAAACTTAAAGATCATTTGATGAAAACGGCTTCCGATCTTTACGCCACTTTTAAAACAGTACAAATTAAATTTACGGACGTTTTCTTAAAATAGTTTTAAAAGGAAAATCAAATTTTAATAAAAAGAATTCGTTAATAAAATAATGATTATCAGAATATAATCAACGCTGAGGTTAAGAATTTATAATATTTTTAAAGAGCAATGGAGATTCGTCATGGTCTAACAATCAAGGTCACTTGAATTTTTAAGGTCAGTAATCTCTCTCGACAGGCATTTATTATTTCTTTGACATAATAGATGAAATTCCCTTAAAATAATCTTCAATGTTACAAAATACAGTTCAGTAATCATCGTGCAATAGTTTTTAATGTAAAAAAAGAACATAATTCTTTCGACATAGGAGTCATCTCTAGAGTGTGTTCCATCTTTCAGGGTCTAATCACTGATTAGTGGAGATGAAGAGCAGATGTCGCATATCGTTGGATAAACGCACATCAGTCGTGTGCCGTAGGATAAATCTTTATTATTAAACATCAACCCACAATTCTGACGTAAAAGGCTTGAATGATAAGAAAGCTTGCATGCAAAGAAAAACAATATACAGTTTAAATATTTAAAATTTGAGGTGGACCTTTGTGAACTTACCACCAATTGATAGATATAATTTTAAAGAAAAATAAAATCTACACAAAATTTGCTCACAGAGATACATGTAAAAAAAATAATAAACAGAGTACAAGAGAGCACGCTTAATTAAGTCACAATTATTTCTTCTCTCCCAGCATAACTTCGTAACTGGGGATGAAAAGTGGATTACCTATGAAAATATCGTATATTGTGCGGAAAACATAGCCCTTCCAACTTCAGAGATGGAACTAACTTGGTTCTGAATAAGAGAATGTTGTGTATATGGTGAGACATTTCAGGACCAAGACATTATGAGCATCAAAAATTGAAAGAAAAACTCAATTCGGAAAAACAGGATAATTTGAAAGGAGCAATCAAGAATATAGGCCGGCAATGTTCCAAGAAAGAGCAGTCTGAGAAAAAGGCCAAGAAAAGTGTTCGTCAAAAAATTGCAGAACTAGGAGGGGAAATTCTCTCATACATCAATCATATATTTCATGGACTTACAACTCTACAAGTATCACTTGTTTCTGTTCTTGCTAAAAAGTTCAAGAACTTAAAAGATATCAAACACGCAATGGTTCAATTTTTGGCCTCTAGAGGTAAGATATTGTTTAAAAATGGGATACACAAATTGCCATCACGTTGGCAAGAAGTCATAAATATATAATGATGGCAATTATATTAATCAATAAAGTTTATTCAAGGTATGAAAAATTTATTCTTTTGTTTTGTTCTGAAAATGGACAGAACTTTCCGGTAGACCTAATAATAAGATTCATTTCAGTTAAATTAATAATGCTAAATTGGAATAACATATGGAGTAAAAAGTTAGAATATTCAAACTTAAAATGGAAATTAATTGAAATTAATGTAGGCAAGAATTTCAGCTTTTTCAAATTTAGAAAAAACCATCTAATTTGTCTTAAAATAAATTCTTAAAAAAGTAAATCTGAAAAAGTAAGCTTGAAAAAAATGGTAGTAAAAAACACAGCCATAATTATTTGTATTTTATGTCATACATAAGTACATATTATGGTTATAATTACAGAAATACTAATTGATTAAAATCAGAGCTTAATACCAGCATATCTACTTATTATTTAATCGGTAAATGATTGGTCAATTCTGTAATAATTTATTTCCTAAACATGTGTTTTCAACTTATATTCTTCAAGTTTCACGTTAACATAAATTTATTCAATGATTGAAAGCGTAATTAGGAAACAGAAAAATTAACAAAATGTTTTCCACTTTAAACGTCTTTGTACAATTTAGTTCGAAAACGCACAATTTACTTTTACACACATTACCAAGATAATTTATCTCTCTCACCGTGTTTTTATTTCGTTTCTGGATACCTATATCACGCAATAGTTATATAATTGGTTTTGATATAAAACATCCCTATATGCAATCATCTTTTAACTGACTAAAAACACTCAATTACTCTCAAAATATACGTATTGACAGTTATTTACTGAAACACAAATTGAAAGTACCAAAAAATCTTGCCACACTTTTTTCTCAGGCATTATGCTTATAGTATTTTTAATCAATTCGTGCTTAATCAATAAAAATGTTCACTGTTTACATCTTTAAGTTATTATGTATCAAAGCTCGAAAAAAGGTCAATTTAAAACTTCTTCCAAGTACTCCTAATGTAAATAAACTCCTAATGTACTCCTAATGTAAATAAACTTCCATGTACTCCTAATTGGGTAAAATAAAAAATTAAAAATTTATGAATAATAAACAAATTAAAAAAAATCTTTTCAAATTTTAAATTAATAACAATGCTGGATAAATAAGAGAACTAAATATGTAGAATAGAAAATGTATTTAAATGAGATAATGAAACTCAAGAAGCCTCATAATGAACAGAAAGCTTTGCTCGCGTGTTCACCGAGATTCAATTTCATTGATTGAGATGCAGTGACACTTCTCAATCCATGTATGAAATCGGATTATTTCTCAAACATCGATAAAGGAAAGAAAATCTTGAACTGTGCACAGTCCTCCTTTACAGCGAAAAATAGAAGGAAATACACTGACAAAGGGGCCCTACAATTATTTGTTCATGAGTTAACCAACAGAATTTCAGTCTCGAGTGGAAAACAAACTTACTTTGATCTTACGGAGTGCTGCTCCAAATTTCAAACATTCATCAATGGAAAGAAGAGAGATGAGACAATTTAGAAGCATTCTGATGTTTCATCTCGCTTGAAAATATTCCATCATAACGAACGAAATAATGGAAATTTTTCAAACGAAAATCTCCAAAGTTTGTAGATTGCATTCTCAAAATAATATTAAAACAAAATATGTTTCTTGAATATATAGTAATATGAATATTATATAAAAATAAACGCAGATAATTAGATTAATCACTCAGGCACAAATGAAAATATATATCCAGTGTCATTAGAATCTTCTATATTAAAGACAAGAAAAATCTTAATTCATAGATGACAAATCATTTAGTGCTAAGTCTAAATGTTTGCCACTTTATGAATAAATTTTACTTGCTTATTTAGGAAACAGTGAAACTGATTATCATTGCTAACGTAAACCAAAAATAAGCATGCTAATTAAATTTGAATAATGGGGGAAACTGTTTTTTTAAATCTAATTGAAGGAATGAAGGAAATCAAAACATTGAATGAAAAATAGGTAACATACTTAAATTTCTGAAAACTAAATAAATACATTTTCTTTTCAAGAAAATATTTGCGAAGGTAAAGTGTAAGACTATTTTTATAAATTTTATAAATTTCCTTCAAATACTTCTTCGTTGTTAAAAATAGGTACAATTTATTATTTAAAACTCTATGCGAGCAAATAAAATGTAAATAATAATGATATCCAGAAATCACAACATTTTACGTATTTTCAAACGTCTTTTTAATTTTTATTTACTTATTTTTTCAATGAATCAAAATCAAAATTATCAAAGGACAAAGATCTTGTAGATGAATGTAAAATTTCCTTTCTCATACTAATTCATTTCTATTGTTTATGACTAGAATCAAGGACAGCTTTAATTTTAATAAATAAAGAATGCTAAGCATCAAAGTTCAAAGGAACAGGTGCAGCGACCAGAGCAGTTTCTTATAAGAATCCAATTATCTTAATGAGCGGATAGGGCATGCGGTAGATGCCTCACTCTAAAGTACACCAATTCATACAAATGGCGCTACATTTAAAAAATAAAAATAAAAAAGCCCTGAAAACAGGTCGTCTCAAAAAAAAGAAAAAAGAAAAAGAAACATTCGTCGGACGAAAAAAGGACATCCTGTATCAATCCTTGAAATCAGAGGAAAGAAAAAAGCATTTCTCAAAAAGAAAAAAAAATTACAAATAAAAGGTTTAAGAAATTTTCAGAAAATGTGACTATATGCAGCGTGTCTCTTTCCGTTTCTCAATATAGCATATATAGAAATGTAGGGAGGAGTGAAAAGGGGGAATGAATGTTTTAGGTGGAGCCGAACAGGTTAGTGAAAGAGCTCTTACCACCACCTGGCTGAATATGGGAGAGAGCTCCGGTCCACCAAGCCCAAACAGATGGTAAAGCGACGAGTATTCAATATTACAGGTGGCACAGGATAGGCTCCCGGCTCTCTAGTTGGCAATTCGGAGATTTAAGACACATATCTAAAGGTCTCACAATCCCTTTCGGAAATCATCTCAGCAGAAAGGGAAACAGTAATAAGCAATGTAGATTTGAAAAATTCTATTAATCCAAAGAGAAATTATGTAATTATGAACATAATTTAAATTGCATCCTTGATGAAATGATGAGTTTAAGACACATCAAAGAATAAAGCTATTTAATGCACATTCTTTTTTAAAAATACAATAGAAGATGTACTGAGGATAAATTAATGTATGTTCAATGATACAACTGTAATAACATTTCTCAAAGTGTAACAATTCTTAGAGATTACACGAAGATTTGAACAAAAAATGCATTGAAAAAACCCAATACTTAAATAATAAAAAAAGAGAAAAATTGATATGAACTTATAAAATTATCTCCACTATAAAAAAGGTTAATTATCAATCTAAGACCTAAAAATATTACGCCGATGAACTATGTTCTAAAAATTGATCTAATCAGGGCAGGTTACAAACCCCAATAATAGCAGACTACCAAGAACAATTATTGCACAACAAACTAGAATTTCAACATCCCGTGGACATATTTTCGAAGACAGAATTATTTTTTGCTCCAAGGCACAATACATTTCAGTCACCTAACATTCCGATTGATAGGTTTCGAAAATCTTCCCAATATGACTTTGGTTCCATCACATTTCATGACCCCAAAGCCTGGAAAAACGACATACTTTTCCACGAGTTCCATGTTTCAAGAAACAGGGCTACGAAAAATTCCAACAGCGTGTTTCGATACAACCCGTAAGGAGCCCCAACACTAGCCCGGTAACCTTATCAGTATTTAGGGTGGAGGAAAGTTTCTGAGTTGGAGTAAACACAGGAAGTGAACTTGAATGCGGCTCATCAGATTCGGAATGATACATGAATCTGGCGTGCCTTTCAGCTAAACAATAAAAAATGAACATTTTCAGGTTTAATCGCGAAGCGTTTTATAGCACACATATCTTCAGAAGGAAGCTTTCAATAAGAAAAATCACCTAGTTTCACAATGGCTTGAGAATTCTTAAAGAAACGTAATCAGCACATTAATTAGAGGCTTCAATCTAAATTCAGAATGTTCTGAATTGTTATCTTTGTTGCATTAAAAAACACGATTTGAGTTAATCAATTAAACACCGCACACGCAAAAACATCTGGATAAAATGCAGAAGTACCTGAGGTAAAATATATCAAAAATACATGTTTATTTCAACTCAGCTTTTATTTTAAAAATTCAAATATAAAAACCATTCCATTTTGTTTTTTAATATACTCATGTAAATAAACACAAATATGATTTGTAAAATTTTTCTGTTTACTCAAATTCAGTGTGATTAACGATTATTCGCTGAAGAATTGCGTTCTGCTTACATTTTGCACACATTTACGTTTGAAATATATATATATATATCTATCTATGTATGTATGTATGTATGTATGTATGTATGTATATATATATATATATATATATATATATATATATATATATATATATGAAGGAAAATAAATTCAATTTAGAACTCAGCATTTTATGGTATTTAATATTTATTTTACGCGCGAAATGTGGATGCACATTACATTAAGCTTTTATTTCTCTAAAATGTACGTATTTGAAAATATGTAGTACAGAGAACAGTGTATTAACTCGCAGAAATTTGAATTTCTCCAAAAAATGTTTAAATTTTTAAAAAATGATATTAATAAGTGTTAAAAACAATAAATCAAACCGAACATTTTAATGTGTGTGTATATGTATATTATATGTATGCAATATTTTACTCACACAAAAATTCTTCAGAATATAATTTTGCTTTTGTATAATTTTGGAATTTAATGTATAATTTACTTTTAAGCTCTGAAAAAAGCGGAACAAACGAAATATGAAATAAATTGGTGTTCATTCAGCAGCAGATACATTACACAGGATGAGTTAAGTTAATAATGCCATACAATTGAGATGTTAATAATGCCATAAAATTTCGGAACATTTTTTTATATTTCCTAAAAAATGATAAAAAAAATTCACTAAAACCTTGAATGGACACAAAAAACTTTCTGAAACATTTTAATGATGCAAATTTCAATAAAGTAAGATTCTTCTCCGGTAAAGGTGAATACTCATTTGAGTGAGTAATACTGGAAAGCAATTCTCTTTATTAAAATAGGAAGAGAAGCGGTCATCCGCACGAGACCCGCGAAACATAAATGAAGTGATAACACGTATTAAAAAAAGAAATAATATTAGAAAAAAATTGCAACCGAATTATTTGTTTTAGGATGCCAAAACAGCTGCGTAGAAGAAATATGAAAGGTCGTCTGTCTCATTTCTTTTAACCGGTTTCCGAGCCTTAATAAACTGAAGCAATGTGGAAGAAAGACTTCATAACTCTTCGAGAGTTAAGGGGCGATTTAGAGAGCCGCAAAATATTGTGATTAAGTACAAATGGGGAGTTAAGCCGGAATTCTCACTGAAATTTGATCTTTCGCGCCAACTCATCTCCCTATTCACAAATAAATTTAATGTCCTAAAAAATGACAAGTTCGGTGTATCGAAATCTTTTCTACAATAAACAACGAAGAGAGTAATTGGCTGAAATTGTATACTTTAGAAAGCGCGAGATATTATTTAAGGATAGATTCTTTGTATTTCCCTGTGAGGCTGAACATAACATTAAAATATTTAAGCTGAAATTTCTCATAAATTTTAATATTCTGAATAAATAAAAAAATCAATGAATTTATAAACGTTTGATAAATAGAAGATAAATTACTTAAAATGTCTAAAAACTAAAACGTTCTGAATATTTTCTTTTATAAAATAAACAAATATTTTGAGAATTTATACTTACAAGAAAAATACACATCATGAACAATAAAAAAAAAATTCAGTACACTGGTGGAAATGCTATTATACACAGTCCAGTCACATTAATGTGACCACCACGTACTTTCCACGTCAGAATTAAATAACCAATCTCAGAAGGCAGGTGGCAGCACAGTGCAGTTGAGCGTATATAAAGGGTGTTTGAGGGCTTCGGAAAACATTTCAATCGTTGGCGTAATGCAGAAACGAAGCGATTTATCCGACGTCCAAAAGGGCATGATCATTGGCTTTCGGGCCAAGGGTGGAAGCATTTCCGAAACGGCTGAATTTGTGAACTGTTCGCGTGCCGCCGTGGTAAAAGTGTACCGTGCATGGCAAAATGGGACTGTCCAAAATCAGCGACGTAGCAAATGTGGTGCACGACGGGCCATAGATGACAGAGGCGAACGACGGTTGCGGAGATGCGTTCGGGCAGATAGACGGGCTACCGTTGAGCAACTGACCACCAAAATGAACCAAGGGGCTACCAAAAGTGTCTCCCAAACTACTATTCAGCGAAAATTGCTGCGCCTGGGCCTCCGAAGCAGACGCCGGGTTCGTGCACCTATGCTGACTGCTGTTCATCGACGGCGAAGACTAGAATTTGCACGCCAGTACAGCAGCTGGACGTCCACTGAGTGGCGACAGGTTGCGTTTTCAGATGAACCGCGTTTTATGCTCCATCGGACAGATGGACGTTGGCGTATAAGGCGTGAAACCTCTGAAAGGAACCACCCTGCAACCTTTGCCGGAACGGTCCAAGCTGGAGGCGGGAGCATTATGGTCTGGGGAATGTTTTCCTGGCATTCTCTGGGTTCACTGATCATTGTGGAAGGCACGATGGATCAATACAAGTACGCATCTGTCCTTGCGGACCATATTCACCCCTACATGCGCATTGTTTTTCCTCAGGATGATGGCATCTTCCAGCAGGACAAAGCGAGGTGCCATACAGCTGCCAGTGTACGTGCGTGGTTCGAAGAGCACCAGGATGAGTTTACCGTCCTCCCCTGGCCAGCAAACTCACCTGACTTAAGCCCAATCGAACATCTGTGGGACCATCTCGATCGAGTTGTTCGCGCCATGGATCATCAACCACGTAATCTAGCACAGCTGGCCACGGCATTAGAGTCGGCATGGCTCAACATCCCAGAGAACACCTTCAGGGACCTAAGTGACTCTCTTCCTGCACGTCTCGCAGCAGTCCGCTCTGCGAAAGGTGGTTATTCTGGTTTTTGTCAGATGGTCACATTAATGTGACTGGACTGTGTATATAGACAATCAAAAATTCACTTATTTTTCATATAAAAATGTGATATTTTTTTGAATTACCTTTATTTGAATCACATTTTTAGTTTTCAATTATTCAGTGTAAAAAAGACTGCAAAGAAAACTTAATTTAGTGAGAATTTAGATCATTTAATCAAAAATAAAATTTCGAGTGGAAATGCAATTAAAGACACTAGTTTTTTGAACAAATTTATTAGTTAATGAGTGATACCTCCATTGTTTACAATTACTTCATGCATTCTATTTGGCATCGATTTCACAAGATTTTGAAGGCAAATGGCAAATTTGACCATACATCATGAATTTTGTCATTTAAGTTCATTACTGACTCAAAGTGGCCGTTTTCACAAAGTTTTTGTGTTATTAATCTCCAGATGTTTTCAATAGGGTTCAGATCGGGACTTCTTGCTTGCCAGTCCATAACCTTCATGTTTCGCTCCATGAAAAAGGCTTTTGTTGCTTTAGATTTGTGAATGCTTGCATTGTCCTGTTGAAATATCCAGGAATCTTCATCCATATCTTCGGCATAATTCAACAGAACGTTATCTAGGAGTTCAATATAATCGGAGGAATTCATTTTAGGTGTGATCCAACAGATGGGGGTTGTTCCATAGCTTGAGAAAGCTCCCCACACCATCAATGTGCCTCCACCAAAATTGCATCTAATTGAAATCTCCATTTTGGTCTCTATGCGATGCCAGTAAGACTTGTTTCGATCTGGTATATCTAAATTAAACTTTTTCTTATCATTGAACACCACAATGTTGCATTCAGAGTCCCAATTTGCATGTTTTTTCGCAAATTCCAAACGAGTCTTATGCTGAATACTTGAGAGGTTTGCCATGTTTTTTCGCCCATTTAACAGTTCCAGATTGACTGGTTATTTGTCTGGTTATTGTAACAGATTGACTGGTTATTGTAACAGATAGGTGTAAATCTCTCCTAATTTTAGTGGAGTTTACGTTAGGTCTTATTGCCTCGCGAGTTATCTGCCGCTTCTGACGGTCACTTAATTTCCTACAAATACCTTGACGCCTCTTAACTCCATATATATCACCTAAATTTAAAAAATTGCACACTACAGTTGGACAGCGATTAATTTTCTTTGCAATTGACCTATTTGAGTAGCCTTCTTCCTTTAAAATTCGAATTTTTGCTCGCTCTTCTATCGAAAGTCCAATGTTACGTCCCATTCTATAACTACCTTTGAAAAATAAGTGCTTGAGCCAAGATGTTTTGAAATATTTAGTATCTAACACACCAGAGACAACAAACTGCTCTTTTTAAGCAATTGAGAAACAAAAATGAAGTGGTAAATAGCTGAGATTCTAGATTTAAAAGAAGCGTCTAATTGCATTTCCATTCGAAACATTGGATTTTTTACACTAAATGATGTAAAATACTCACTAAACTAGTTTTTCTTTGCAAGTGTTTTGCACAAAATGATTGATCACAAAAAATTTTAATTCAACTAAAGTTAGCACAAAAAATACCACGGGCATTTATATGCAAAATTAATGAATTTTTGAGTGTCTTTAATTGCATTTCCATCAGTGTATAACCATGGTATTATGAAATGCGGGAGTATTCATTCAGGATCTAAACATGCTGAATTTATAATGTAATGTAACCAACTTTCGAAGAAATCTGATGCAGAATATTAATAAGGTAAATAAATAAGAATGAACTGTGTTGCACTACAGAATGTTATTTAAAAATGGCAACAATAAAAAAAACAGGTTGTTGTGTTTTCCCTCCTAATTTTTTAAAGAGAAAGACAAAAGTTCGGACTGAGAAGCCAAGTGGATTCCAGAAGCCAGGTGCAAATTAAGAAGGCCAAAAGAGCAGCTGCCACTTGTGGCGATTAGCATCACGCAAGCTGCAAGTGAATGGACCCTTTCGGCATAGGAGAATTCCAGCATAGGAAGACCACAGATGGGCAACATATGAAGCAAGTGAAATACTAGCGCGCTACATTTATAAAAAAAATAGATCACAAGCTATGTTTAAAATAAGAGGAAATATAAGGGAATAACTTCGAAAAAATGTAACACCATTATAAGAAATTGTAAAGTAATCAAGACCAGAAGGAAGACGATATACATACACAGTTTATTCTTTCGGCAATTAAAATGCTATTTATTTGTTTATGTAGTTTTATCAATAGATAATTTCACAGTTATTTAACAAAAGGAATGAACATACATACTGATTTATTTGCATTTTTTTCCTACAGTAGAAAAATAACAAGATAGAAAATAGAACAGGCACAAAAGCAATTTTTTGATTCGAAAGAATACTCAAAGTGAGAAATTACAGATTCTGTCAGATTTAAAGAAATTACGATATTTTTGGAAATTCAACTTTTTATTATTTTAATTATTTTGGACTCAAAATTTTTATTCAGATATAAAATTTACACATACATTAATTTTATATTTTTTTTACACGTTATTACTTTATTGGGCTTATTAAATCTGCCAACTTTTTCAAATTTTTGCTTCCCGAGCTTGGAGCCAATATTAGATAATACCTTCTCTGATAATCCCGTCAACAATTTACAGTTTGCATCATAAAATATGAACGGCATCTCAGACGCAGCTCATTTTATAATGCAATTAGTATTCGAAATTCCCGAGCTATCCCTGAAGGAATGTCAATTTAACCAATTTTTTCCATTACACGCTTTTATATTTATATTTTATACAGAAAATGACACTGAAATTTTTTGACATTCAGAACATAGGGTAGAGAAATGCATTTGATACGTATTCTTGCACATAAATAAGATACAATGCAAATTGGATAGTCTGGTTATAATAAACATGAAAACTAATAAATTTCAAACTGCAAGAAAAATCAAATGTTCTATTTAGTTCATAAAATATGTTCTACTGTGAAAATATGTGTTGCTAAATATGTATAGCAAATTATTCTTCACATTCACAACCTTATCCTGCTGGTTTTTATATAAAAAAAACACATATGCAAAATTCTTTAACAAATTACTTTGATATGATATTGAAGAATAATTTTGAACTAGGAACACACAATTGTAATGTACTTAAATACAAAAATATATTTTTATATATAAAGTCATCATAATTTTTGTTCATTATAAATTTCCTTACCCGCCATAAGATTAAAATTTAAGAAAAGAATGAAAAATTTGGATAGAAAATAATCAAACCAAAATTTTAAAATGTAAGAAAAAACTCACCAGCAAATACATAAATTTTAAACTGTATTTTTTCTAACTTGTACACATTAATTAAACGCACACAATGTGCAATATGTACTAGGAATGCGTTTCCTATTTAGAAAGAACACGTCTGTATTTTCAACGTTGTTTAGCAGTTTACTCTTCTCTCAATAGAATGCTATTTAAAATTGTATAAATCTACAGAAAAGATAACTTTAGCATTACAGTAAGTATATATAATATTACATTTATCATATGCCTTATAAAGTTTTTTGTAAGAGTCTATATTATATTGCATATTACCAGACATTTTTACTTAGTAGTAACAGTTATTGTTGTAACATTATTTCTTACGGCCAAATATCATATTCAATTACCTTTGCTATAAACTTTTGTAGTTATATAAAATGCAAGCATTCCACTAAATGAAAGTCACGATGCAGAAGGTCACCCTCCCCTCAATAACTGCACTTTGAAATGGCCATAAAAGAACTGTTAAGCAAATAATTATTGGCAGTTGACAAAAAAATCAAGGAATTTTATTTTCCGTTAACAAAACAAGTTCACTTTTGATTCCGCGAAATTGCTTATGTTATTTAATTTTGAATCGATATCCTTAAGTCTTTCTTTAAACAAGATAGAATAGAACACCCATTTCAGCTAGAGGTGACTTTTTTGAACTTTTTTGTGTATTTTACGACCTACTAAAAAGTATTAACCAGGAATTCTATTTTATGGCCATTTCAAATGGAAACTTCGTAAGCTACAAGAGCATGAGAATTCGAAAAGTTTGAAAGAAAGACAACAGCATCTCATAAATGAATACGAAAAATAAAATAATATTTTCTAGAATTTTGAATTTTAATGAACACACACGCTGCAACAAAAAAAAAAAAAAAAAAAAATTAGTCACTGGGTCCCGTATATGACGAATAGAGCATGACAGTATGCGAATAATATGCTGCGATTTTAACAAATATAATTTCATTATGAGATGGGAAGCATGGCAGCTCCAGTAGACGAGACATACAGGATACGGTGGGTGATTCCTTCACACAATCTAAAACTATGCAACCACAATAAATAACGGTTCCACCACATTTTTATCAACCTTGGTTCAGCGTCCTAAACCGCCAAAATCCACCCCAAAGAAAAATTAAAATTCCCCTGCACGTCCGTTCCGATTAGCGTCGGGCTCAATAGGCCGGAAGCTTGTACGGGGGGGGGTAAAAAATAAAATAGTAAAAAATGGATGGGGGAGGAATTTTGGGAAATTGCACGGGAGGAAAGATAGGTGGAGAGGGGTCTTATAGTTTCGTACGGTGGCTACAAAACCATCTGGCTTAGAGATTTTTTAGAATTTTTAGGTTCAGTCGCTACCACGGTCGATTAACATACCCGTATATAACCTTGAAATCGTCTCACCTTTACCACACAAAAAACAAGATTTAAAGTAACTCTTATTTTTTTTAACATAGATTTTGCATAATTTTGGCGGAAATTTCATGAGGATTAATTTGGATTCGAATATTTGTTAAAGAGAACTAAATAAAATCTCCAGATAAAATAGCGAAGTTTGAGTACAAGAAAACAAAGAGGAAAGAAAGGGGAAAAAAGTTTTTTTATTGGAAAATTATGAGCTATTTAAAGATGCTTATCATCAAAAATTGTGATTTCTATTTCGGCAATATGGAAGAAGAAATTGGAAAACAAAATTAGAATATAAATATAATATATTCATATACAAGGCAGAACTGTTTTTTCCCCTTAAATTAATGGTGAATAATAAACTTAATTAAGAATCAATATGCAAACGAAATCCATACGAAATTTAAAACTACAGCAACATATAAAATTCATTTTAAGACTTAAAAAAATATATATATAATCTTTCTAAAAATTTTACCCAGGAAATGAAATATTTTATAATATTCTTTACAAAGCTACAATTCCTCTCCACAGTAAATATGAAAAAAGGAAAGAATTTTAGGATAAAAATGTTTAAATAAGAATTGAATTTTACACAGAAGAAAATTTTGAGGCAAATAAAATAATAAGAAATAATGATATATAATAGTTTCCTATAACAAGTTATTTTTGGAAGTAATATATTTACCTAGTAAAGCAATAAATAGAAGAAACAAGAAAACGTGAAATTCATTTAATAACAAATATAAATTTGAGCAGTTCGAATCAATTTAGACAATTTTATGCCATAACTAAAAAGAAATAATATTTAATTTTTTTCTTATTACAATGTAATAATATATATATATATTCTCCAATTTAAGTCTTGTTACATGTGATTTTTAGTAACATTAATAATGTTCTGTCTCTAACGATTTGTAATATAACTAAAATAAAAAAAACGATTAATTCTTTAACTTAAAAAATGAATATTTATCTTGAAAATTGAATATTATATATAATGAATTAAACCCTTTTTGAATAAATTGCCGAACAATATAAAACAGTCATGTTAACATTAATATTTAATTTAGATTTAAAATATAACTCTGAAAAAAATTGTTCAGCTATAACTTTTTACCGGATTACAGGTTACAATCAAAAAGTAGTTGTCAAATAACTTACATTATCAATTAGATATGTTCTCCCATAAAATCAAAATGAAAATATTCTTATTACATTAATACATATTTGTAAAAATTAAGCTTCTCGAAAACATAAGCTTGTTCAGAAAAACTATACTGTATATAAGTCAAGAAAAAAGGGGCTTCCCACACAAACATGAGGAAAACTTACCTGATAATGCAGATTGTAAGGAACAGAATTATTATATCCAATATTAGGGGTACCAGCGTTATTGCCCCGAAGTTCGGGAAAGTTTAGCTGCCCCATCAGATTAGAAGCACTACCACTCTCAAAAGTAAACATTGGAAAAAGTTAGTAAAACAAGTCCCGCAATACACTGCCACCATTGAAGAACTACACACAAAAGACAGTGAGTATTCCGAAACTAGAAATTCGGAAAAACCTTCATTCTTTGAATAAAATACACAAACATTCGCCGTAAAAGCAAAAATCTCCAATACCATCAGCTGCTCGCTGCAGCACCGCTTCGAGGGTACTGTGGAGAGGAAGGGGGAGCAGCCATTATCTACAATTCGAAGCCAGAGGCACCAGGTTACTATTAGAAAAAAATAAACTCGCCAATTTCTGGCGCCAAAATGATCTAAATCCACTGAAGAGAGCAATCTTCAGTACTCTCTTTCATCGAGCCTTCGAAAATAATTTGCGCTCTGTTTTTAGAAAATTTATGCTTTTGAATCTAATATAGGAGTTTATCACCTCCAATTTGGTGGAAGGCGGAGGATAATTAAGAAAACTTCTTAACTCGAGTCTTTTTTTGTATCAATATTTCCTTTTGAAATTATAATTAATTGAAAAAGAGGAAAATAGCTCGTATAAACACTTACTTTTAAAGAATGGTGACTAATAAATAAAATATGATTTTTTCAAAATACAGAACTATTACATTCGACTTACAAATTTTTAGGCTCACTAAACGCATCCAAAAGTTAAGGTAATCTAACTTTCCCATTAATTCTACTAAAATAATCCATACATACCAATTTAAGACTTTTATTGTAAGAGATTAATAATATTCCTTTGATGAAGTAGAAATGCCAAATAAATTTATGAATGCCCACCGAATATATATTTATATATTGTCCCACCGAAAAACCCATGATTAGGAGATTTCATTTAGTTAATACAGATTTCGCGGTAATTTTTATTTTCATTAATAAGATTAAAATGACAATAAATTTTTTTCAGACCATTATATAGTTAGAAGTCACTACAAAAAGAAAAAAATATTCATAAAGACACACGAACAAAAGTTTAAATAACTAACGCACGTACTTAAAACTTACATTGATCAAAATCTATAATGTGTAATATTTTTAACAAAATAATAAAATTAATATTTCATACTAAAATTTTTCAAAAATCAAGATTAAATATTGAAAAATTTGACAAATAAAAATGGAAAGAGGACAAAAACTTTTGAGTAATTTATTTGAAAAAGTAATTTAGATGTACAGGACCAACTTAGAATGCATAAAAAGTAAGAACATTAACATAAGAGTGATAGCATTAAATTTAATTAGAAAAAAATTATAAATGCAGATTTGTGTAGTCTTTAATGACACTACAAGCAGTTCAAACTTATAATATACGATTCATAAGCATTCGTTTCATCTTTATTTTGTTTGCCGAACTTTCCAAAGTCAAGAGAATGACAATTACTTTAAAGAAGTTCCTACGGAAACAGAAGTGAAAATTTCTAGAACAATTTGAAATACCAGGAAGGAAAACTAAAAAATATCAAAATAAATTTTGAATACTCTCTAAAATAAGAGCTATAAATTATCATGAATTATAAGACATAGATAGCATAAAAATTTAAATTATTTATGTAAAAAATACAGGAAACTAAAAAAAAGTATGTTTAACGACAGGATAAAATGTAAATAATATTGAATATACAGCTTCTTTCTATGGCAATGTGCACAATGAATAGTTTAAGAAAATAAAGAATAAATCACTGCAAAATTTTTGGCGCATTGTAATAATCTTTGCTACATTGAATTCAAGATAAAAATCACAAATTCCATAACGAGGGGAATAATGTAAAATGAACAATGAAAACAAATTAAGCATATGAAACAATACTAGACAACTGATCCATCAAGTATTTGAGAAGCTACCCATAAAACAAAGCGAAGTTAAAACTGTTCCTTGCTACATAAACGGAAGTAAAAGCTCAGGGGGAGAAAGGGAGCGATCGAAAAAACCCACATCACTTAGCCACCGAATTTCGGCGATGCACCAAGCGTAGAGAGATTTTCCCCTTTATTTCAAAGGATGGGCCGCAGAGTAACGGAAGCAGCTGTATGCTTTTTCCACCTGTTTCACATTGGGTGCAGTGGAAGGAGGCACAAAATATAAAGGGATGGTGTACCTTTCCATCCAAAGAGGGGTTATGAAAGAAAGATAAATTGTTGAACTATCTTGAAAAAGTTTCCCTTCTAAACAGTAAATTTTAGCAGAGCGAGAAAAGACAGGATGGGAAAATAATTGAAAGCTTAAATGATAACCCGAATGATTAGAAATGACACTTCTCTTTCTATCAATCGTTATTTTTTTAAAAATCTCTCTCCCATATATATATATATATATATATATATATATATATATATATATATATATATATATATATATATATATATATATATATGGTATATATATATGTATCTTTTTTCTGAAAAAATTACATTCTATTGTCAAAAAAGACAAAATATTTATTAAAATATAATATTTTCATGACTTTTGGAGTTAAGAGATAATAAAAATAAATTTTAAATTGAGAACAAAATAAAAAAAAAGAAAGAAAAGCCAAGACATAACACAGTGACCTTTTACAGCATTTTTATTATACTCTAAGAAATAAATTTAAGTATTGGAAAGGTTATTAGTGATGAAATGGTATGGAATCCTGTAAACACTTTCGGAGAAAATTTTAGACGTGGATTAGAATACCAATTCACATCTTTAATCAAGGAATTTTTTTTTATCAAACTTTACAAAAAGGAAAACCAAATAACTGTTATTAAAGTATGGAGGGCAAGAAGTTATTCGAGGAATTAAGAGCATCAATTATTCTTATACTTTCCTAGAACAGAATACAACATAGGCAATGAAGATACATCACAGTCTTAAGATTTAAAAAAGACGCTGTTTTTTTCATACGTAAATATTATATATAGAATAAGAATATAATCTAACTATATATATATTGGCGAAAAGTTACGAAAACTCTTATTTCCTCCCACCTCCTAGTGCATGCTGTATAACAATACACATCAAGTACACAATCTCGACGGTACAAACGAATCTATTCACAATCCCATGAAAAAAGGTGGGTGGAAATAATTTGAGTACTCTGATAAATTTCCCTATTTTTTGGGAATACGTTATGTATACTTACCTAGTTATGTACACTTAATGAAAGATCTTGGCATATATAACTATTGAAAGAAATAAACAATACAAGTTATTGGTTGACTTCATTTTTCCCCCAAATACGATTGATAATACAATACATTTATTGAGAATTGACTTGAAGACTATTGGATTATACCAAAGTATTTGGAACACTGTTACGCATCAAATGCATGAAGTTTGGACACCTGTAGTGAAAATATGTAAATAAAACAATGTACAGACAATAACTCTTTTGAACAAATTAAATATGCAATCAGTCGATATCTGTTAAATAGAAACAGTCAAAAGTAAAGAATTTTTGTCCGCACTAAAAACAGCGTATTGCTATTTGAAGCTAAATGGTAACAAGTAAAAAACGATTGAATGTAATTTATTGAGCAAAGGAAATACGTAAGTAAAACACTTAAAAGTAAACGATAGCGCCTAAGAATATAGAAAAATACAAATTATATGGATTATAATCAAACTTAAAATATCATATTAGCAGTGAGATGCCGAATGTTTTTTTTTTCACCACAAAAAACTTAAGGACGAATTTATTAGAAAACTCTAAAGTGTTAAAAATATAATTGGAAATGAATTTTAAATTCAAAACATTTTACCCTGAAAACATAAAACGAATTTTCATTTGCATTATATCAAGCGGTACGCGTTAAATGATGGATTTTCATAATGCATTTCATGTGAAAGGGATATGAAATCCGCATTCTACGGACATGAGTCGATTGTAATAAAGAAAACATTTACAGATTTTATTACAGAATTTTACAACACTTTAATTCAGATTTTTTTTTAAAAAAAGCATTTAGATATACAGAAAAAATTTTCTACAGGAAATACATAAAAACACATTTTTAAATAGTATTTGAAGTTAACTAATAAAAAAATGAGTAATTAAGTTTAGATTTCTAAAATAAAATGACAATTAAAAGTATTATCATGTGAATTAATCAAAATTCCCCTTGAAACTTCAAAATGATACAATGAAAAAAATAGTTAGACTTAAAAAGTGGGTCGAGTAATCTCTACTCATCCAATACTTACCAAGCCAAAACATTTACAAAAATACATTAAAAGCAAAAACCTGATGAAAATATTCTCGTCTTCATATTCTCGCCATATTAAGATATAGCATTTCTCAACAGAAAAAAACATTTTTATATATTTCATTTCTTTTATCAAACAAAAGGATTTGTAAAAAATGATGATTTACGGTTTAGCTTTGTATTTATATGAAGTTCAACTTTTGGGGAAAATTATTATTAAAAAAATAATAGCCGTACCAAACATTATGTATATATTAACTTAACAATCACTAATAGAACATCATGCAATCATTATTTGTATGCAAAATGAAATACATATGTATTATAGAAAATTTCAAAATGTCATCATTATTCGAATGCTGCTTGCAAAATTAAGGCCTGAAGACATTTTCAAAATTGCTTTAAGATTAACGGTTATAACTCAAGCTATTGTTTATGGAGATAAGATAAACAATTTATCAGAACTGAAAGATGTGATATACACACATGTCAATAACATTCTTCCTTATATGCTGGAAGCTACTGTTAAAAATGAATAGTTTCAGAAAAGGGTGAATGATGCATTCAAAATCCTTCAATTTTAGAAAGGTTAGAAAACATTTTGAAGTTATGTTCTCATGTCTTATTCGATTAAATAAAATACTGCATAATTCGCCAATCTTTTATAATTTTTTTCAAAAAAAAAATAAATAAATAAATTCCATGATCACCAGTCAATGATTATTAAATCAGATAAGATTTAGTCCAATATATTTTCCCTTTAATAACCATTTCAAATAATAAAAAGCAGGTAAATTTAGATTTGAATTCTGAACAATAACAGTGAAGTTATAGTACATAATCAAGTAAAAAGAAATTCAAAAATATCACCTTCTTAAAAAGTGAGTATTTTAGTAGGAAAACAATTGAAAACCAGTATGAATACTGACACAAAATGTGAAATGCAATTCAATCTTTTTAAACCTAACAAAATTAAAAACTTGCTAAATATTCAGAAGAAAACTTATACAAATTATGAGCTCAATGTATTTCTTCAGAATTTTCTCCAAACGCTTTGCACCAGACATGTTTGTATTCATTGATAAAGGTATATCATTTTACAATGCTTTTGTTTCTCCCAAGAAATTATCCTTTATGCGAATCCTTTCAAGCCTTCATTTTCTTTATAATACTAATTAATGCAGTGTAAGAAATTCCAAATTTAGAAAATGCCCTGAAAATTTTCAAAATATGGCAACGAGAGATCAGCAAATACAATAGAACACAAAGTGTCACAACATTCCCTATCTGTAGTGTTGAATCAAAGAAATGAAAACATATGACAAGGCCAGTGAAAAGTTTATATATATATTAATACATTAATTAAATGAATAAATAAATAAATTTTCAACTATTGAGTGACAAAATAAATAAAACAGGAAATAAATATACAAAACTTTTTGTTTTGATCATTTTTGTTCAGGGTTGAACACACACGAATCAGAGTGAAATTTCTATCTGGATGCTGATAATCAGTTAACTTGAACGACGTTTCGAAATTTTAATTACCAAATACCTTCAGTTAATTTTATCCGTAATGACTGCTAAGTTGCTAATGATTCGAAATTACTATCTTCAAAAAATGAAAATGATTTTTTCCAGACTTTTAATTTTGTCATCTAGGCGTAATGTCTGAAGATAGGGGGAAAATATGTTAAGATATCCGCTCCTTTTTAAGTAATTTTTTAAGAAAATTTTTTTTCTATATTTTATTTTTAAAGAGTATACTAGTGTTTCGCCAACTGTAGAAGGGTCTTTGTCGTTTTCCCAATAGGCTACCTATTTCAAATACATTTACATACCTGCCAACCTTGAAGAAAAAGAAATCAGTAGATTCTACTGATTTTGAGGGAAAAAATCAGGGGGTACTACTAGCGACATTTTTGCTTGAAACAGAATGTTTAAAACAGTAGTACCAAACAAAAAGACAATTTTATTCTTTAGATTATACATTCTGAGAATGATTTATGTTATATATAAACATATTTTCTATTAATCTTAATATTTTAGTAAAATATTCATCCATCTAATAAGGGGAACTATGAAAAATAAAAGTACCTTTTTTTTTTATAAATCTGCATGTAAAAAATATATTCTGTATGTAAAAAAAGACTTTTTAGGGGAGAAATTTCGGCTAATTGTAAGTTTTTCTCTGATATTGTGCCGAAAATCAGTAGACTTTCATACATTATCGGGAAATGAAAAGAAATGCTGAAAAATCAGGAGTTTCTCGATAAAATCTGTAGAGTTGGCAGCTATGCATTTAAACGCGGAAAAAGGGAGTCTCGATTTCGTAATTAAAGGGAATTTTCAATCATTCCTTCGATTAGTTTTTAGCTAATCTGTAAGTGAGACTTCATTTCGAGAAGCAAGTGTTTTAAACAATTCTAAGCAAACAGTAATAATCGTTACAAAATTTCAGTTTCCTTAATTGCGATTTTTTACTAAAAGTTGGCGGTCTTGACCTGTTAGTAGAATAAAATTTTTGAATAAAAAATTTCCTTACATCAGAAACATAACAGTTTTTAGAAGAGTAAATAATTGTAAAATATATCAACTTTTAAAGCAGAAGAAATCCTACAACACAAATGATTAAAAAAATAACCATGGGCAGTTTAAACCATTTAGTCTTTTATTTATCTAAACATGGTAGATATTAAACCATTAAATAAGTAATATCTAGGAAAACTATTAAATCAGGAAAGAAAGTCAGTCTTAAATAAATTGGTAATGGAGATTTATATAATTCAAAGAGCCCACATATTCTAATTTACTACTCCAAATAAAAAACGTCGCTAGAAATGCAGATCTACTCACCCATATTTGTGCAAAGCTTAAATAAGAAAATAAAAATAAAGAGCAACCCTCTTCTACTTACTATCTATTTGGAAGATAATTGACACTTGTGTTGGTGACATTTTAAAATTTATGAGAACTCTCCTAAATAGTTCTCAAAATGTTTCGCTTTTTATCATTTAAAATAAGGCAAAAGGAAAATGTAAGAGTTTACTGCAGAGCAGGTTGTTTGTTGAACTCCATAAACATCGGAGAGAAAAACAATTACGAGCAAGGATGTTTTGGATCAATAATGATAAAAAAAAACGAAGTTTCTGGGAAAAAGAATAGAATTCTTACGATATGGTTTATAAAATAGTGAATTAGTGAGAATGAAATGCTGATATTTTGAAACATAATAAATAAATATTTGTGGTTATGTTGTTTGTTTTTATATTCATTATATTGTCACTTACATTACATCACAATTCGATTCAAAAGCGCTTATTAAACTATTGATTATTTTAGCCAATTTCTTTGCATAACTTTTTTTTAAATTTAAAATATTCATACTAAATTGATTTAGTGGGTTTTCTGGGACTAAAAGGAAAAATTTCTTTTAGACAATAAAATTTTTATTAAAAGTAGAAATAAATAATTATTCATGTGTATATCGGAAAACCAATTGTACAAAATTTATGTGTCCAGAAAAAATTAAATCCATGACTTTCAAATTCAGCATGTCTTAGTGTTATGCATTTAACAAATGATAACAAATCCAGCTTAAAAAAAAACTTAGTATTAATTAGTAACGGAGAAATAAATGTTAACTTTAATAGTAAGTCATTACTATTAAAAATAACATTATAATTAGTAGAAGTGAAGCGACCTTTTGCAGCAATACGATACTTGGTTTGGTGTGAAGTTTATAAAAACTACCAATGTTCCTTTGTAGTAGATGCCACAAATGTACAAAGTGATCTAAGAGTTAAGTGTTATTTCAAGATCTTAGATTTTTAAGCGTGGTATGTTGCCTATCCAACATGCATCACACCCACTAGTAATCAAGAAATCAGAGAAAGACATGCTTATGGAATATTAAGTACACCTTTAGAAAAAGTCTCAAAAATGATAACCAAATTTTAAATATCCTTGAATTTTTATATCGTTTATTTCGAATACCAAAGTCACAAAAATAATTGTTGAGTAGGTCACCATTATCCACTGAGGCAAAAAAATTGTAGTTATTCCTATTAGTTATTGATAAAATTACAATAACATATAAAGCTATACAGTTGCAGTTCAATTTTTTGAGGTGAATTAAAAGGGCAATATCGTTTACGTTGATTTGATTGTAAGATTTACTTGTCCAAGGTTCAATATTGAATACTACTGCAACGTACAATCTTTAAAACTAAAAGTAAAAATTCTGTGATAAAAAAAACTAGTCAAATGTATAGAATGGTATATATTAAAGAATCATGAAAAACGTATGTAAAAGATTAAAACGAATAAGATGGATGCAAATTTAAATAGAATTCAAGAAACCAATTGCAACTAAAAATGCAAACACATTTCAATGTGGTTTAAACGCTATTAAGACTGATAAAATTAAATTTATGATATTAAAAAACACTAAAAGTATAAATCATTGATATTAGGACAATTAAAATGTGATGCACTGCATATGATACATTACACATGTCACAAATCGGAGCACTCCGAGACAAGAATAAGTGTTTTTGTGAAAATCTAGTATGTCCAATGCGAAAGCGTGTGGGATTTACATCAACTTTTCCTACAGCACATAAAATAGCAAAATCTTAGGCTATGTATACAGGACATAAAACATTAAGTTTATATCTGTAAACTGTATTTCCAACAATACCGCAACCAACATGACCACTTGATTTCGAGCCATCAATATATGCAGGGATGTAAGGAGGAATAATAAGAATGAATGTGTAAAAACATCTACAGCAAAATAAAGGAAGAGGTGACTGATTTATTATATCCAGATTGTATTGAAAATAGGGATGTTCCAAGAGGAAATTTTAGAGCATCTCTGTAACATACTTTTGTAAATCGGAAAACACAGATGAAGACGGGAGTGAGTTTGTACGCTTTTAAAATGGTAGCATGTTATGCGGTCGTGCATTATATAACCTTCTCAGAAAGGAACAAACAATCATAGATTTCAAAGGGTGTTGTCATGCATGATATATATGATGCACGGTGTTGTGATGCATTTTAAAATAATGATATAGAGACAATTGCTTCCATCTCAAATCAAGAGGTAATTTGTTGCAAATCACATAAAGGCTCTGAATAGAAGTCCGGAATGCTCCAGAACAAAATCGTAAAGTTGAATGATAATGCTGCATATTCCCTTTGGTCAGCAATGCTGGATCAGGTCCGTAGCGTTAAAAAACCCCAAAAAATCTAGCACCATCAAAGGATTGTCGTATAAATCCTGCTTGGATAGCCCCAGTCACGCAAGAATGTGTTCTGGCGAAATTTGTTCAGTGAAACAGGTCTCGAAAATTTTAATGATTTGAGGTGATCTCTTCCAATGCGGGCGAGAGTAGTTTGTTGCTGTCTTGTGCCAACTAGGCTGGCATAATGAGGTGCGCTGCTCCACATTTCCAACTGAACCGTAATTTGTTGTGGAGTCCATTTTCTTAAGTACACTCATGCCATGGACACCCGTTTATAGGGTAGGCAACCATTCATATTAGGAAAGGACAAAGATAGGAGAGAGAGAGAGGGATAGAAAGTAAATTCATGCTAGAAACGGGACCGCCCTATCGCAGTCAGGCACACTGGCCACTAGATAGGGGGTGGCGCAAGAGTATTTTTTTTTTGGTTCCTGTCTTTTAAAGCCGTGAGCCTCCCGGACGAGAACACCGATACCACTGGTGCTCAGGAGGGGCAATTCACGTGGTCTTAATCTTGCTTTTACTCTTGAAAAGATTTCCAAAAAGGTGAGAGTTGCTAACAACTCCGAGGCCTCACGACCTATCGCCTTGACCAAGGTGTGTGCAGTTTCATTTCCCTTTGGATCGACATGAAGGATACCCACTGTAGATGAATTGTTTAAACTGTAACTGTTCTTTGACAACATTTTTTATCTATTTCAAATCTTCCATTAGACGTTCTTAAGTCAAGACTAGAAAATAATTCATTCCGTATATCTTGCTTAATTTGCGCATAGTTTTTTTAATTTTTGCATTAATTTATTTAATTCACTTCTTACTAAATAGCCGTCAGTGTCCCGAATATTAAAAAATCTTTTTGGTTTTTCAAACAGAGGTTGGAATAAGGGCGATTTACTTGTTAAGTATTGTTTCTTTTTCTTTAAATTACCTAATGGTATACTTCCCTTGATCGCCCTTATTATCACCAATCACCAATTCATTTCGTCAATATCATTTAAATGTTTTCTTTTTAGCTCGTTGTCAACAATTTTTGTGAAGGAATGCAAATCCGCTTTCTTAAAGATCCATTTCTTTTCTTTTCTTTTTTTTTTTTGAGCATTGTCTCTTTTTAGTTCAATTAAAACAGGAAAATGGTCACTCCCCAAGTGTTCCAAAACAGACCATTTACTTCTAGGTCCAAGATCTGAACAAAAAATTGGCTAGTCTAAATAGCGCCCCAAAAGACTAAAATGTTTTCAATGTGATTCATACATATCGATTCATTGACATTTATTTAGAAATAAATTTAAATAAAGACATTTTTAGTAAGTACTCATTTTAACCAGATGCTTCTTGTTGTTTCAAAAATAAAAAATAAAGTAAATAAAAATATATAACTGAGACTGAGGCGCCATCTTATAACTCATTGTCTAAGAATTATTCATTCTTGTAAGAAGACTTAATTTATTATTTCTGTTAGCTTATATGTGTTCAACCATTTTGTACAAATAAACATAAATATATAATTGTGGATATAAAAATAAGTAAGTTCTATGAAATCTTCACGTTTTGCGAATAATTCAATTCACTGCATTTATTTAAGTAATTGACATGAATCATCTAATTTTAATATACGCTTTTTTGATTTCCGATTCAGTAAATGTTAAATATATAGTTGAAGAATTTTAAATCCTTTTAAACATTATATATAAAGTCCTTCATCAGATAAATATTTGAGCTTAAATTTAATGAATGTCATGATCAGATCAGTTTTATTTATATTTATTTTATTATCAAATTTGTTATTTTATTTTCTCGTTTGAAAGATTCTTAGTTCTAAATCATGTACTTTATATCCCAGTATTTTTTACCGGTATAACAATATATAATTGATTGCAGAATTTTCGAGTTGAATGTTTTAATAACTTTGAAAATACCAATTTCAATATTCTTTGTCACATTCATTTTTTCAGGATAGTTTTTTTTATTATTATTTCAATCAATTTCACATTTTTGTTCACAGTATTTCTTATTTAGAACTTACATTATACTGAATTATTTTTAAATCGAAATGTAATAGTTTTGATGTAAATAGTTAAAAAACGTATTACACATTAGATTTGATTCATAAATATCATTATCGTTTTATTATTATTCCTTGTATCTAGATTTTTTAAAGTTAAGAAAAATTGAAGATGAAAAAAAGTTTTTAATGAAAACTTTACGAAGAAATACTTTTTTATTGAGGAGAAAAGTAAAGCACTTTGCTTAATTTGTAGGGACTTAGTGGCAGTTTTTAAAAGCTACAAATTAAAACATTATTGTCAAAACCATGCCCCCAAAATATAATGTATATCTCGGCATTTACCGCAAAAATAAAATCAAAGGGGCTATCACCTGAACAAAATTTTTTAGAAATACAACTACTCAAATTTATAACATTGCAAAAGCAAGTTATGTCGTAGAAATTTAACAGCGAAAAAATCAAAGCCCTTTATTGATGACGAATTTATAAAAGAATGTAGAGTAAGTATAGCAAACATAATTCGCCTTGGATGGATTTTTCTAAAATATAAAAAAAGGATTTTTCTAAAATCAGTTTACCACACCAATTGAGGAGTTAGGGAATTCAATTGAGAAGTCTTTAAAAAGCAAATGCACCAATTTTAAATTTTATTTGTTAGCCATGGCTGAAAACACTGACGCTTCTGATATGACACAACTGGCAATCTTTATCACAGGAATCGATTAATGTTATAATATCAGAGAAGAAATGGTTGTTTTATTAAAGAACACAACCAAGTCTACAGATTTATTAGATGCATTGAAAACGACGATAGGTTTTCCTTACCTATGAAATATTTATCAGCTATCACATGAGCAAAAATACTTAATCATAGACAATATCCAAATTTTCTAAAGGTAATGGGCACTGAATTTGCAGATGCTATTTTTTTTATATAGAAGTAAGGTTTCTCGGTAATTCGTCGAATGGTCTTTTTCGACCCAGACTGTCTTCGGGGATTATCACAGAATTTCACACAGATGAACGCTATTAACCTTAAGTATATATGTAAAGTTTATGGACATTGAAAACGCAACACCAAGGAGTGGCCAGAAAATTACGAATTATGCAAAATGTAGAGCTCTCCAGCGCACGTAAGAAAAGATATCAAGTTAGAAAGCGGACGAGTGGGCAATATTCGCGCCGTTATTGTTGCTTGGAAAATAATCGTAGAAAGTTTGTTCTTGTCGTAAAGGACGCCTGTAATTGCGGAGAATGGAAGGCCATTGCCGACGGACTCAGTTCCAGCAGACAGACGAGTTTATGAAGGGCATGGTGATCGGACTGAGAAGGGAGGTTAGTCTTTACGGCAAATCGCAGCTGACAGACACCTGGACGCGTCCACAGTACACCATCTGTTGCGAACAAGGAACTATGGAACATTTGCTTGCTGCCGGGGCAGCCAGAGTGATGTCAGCACGCGTAGATCGACGCGTCCGACGGGAGGCGGTGGCACATTTACCGAAATTCTGCAGAACTTGCAAGACATTCTGGATGCTCCCATATCAAGCAGAACCATTTGCCGTCAATTGGCAGCTAGTGGCCTTCGCTCATGGCGTTCGTTCAGACTTCAGCTGACCCCACAGCAAAGGCGCCGACGTCTGGAATGGTGCCGGATTAGAGTGATGTGGACGATCGAGTGGCACAGGATCTTCTCAGATGAGTCACGCTTCTGTTTCCACAGGGATAGTCACCACGTACGAGTGTGGCCTCGATGTAAAAACAGGTCCATTCTTGCAGCAATTGAGGGACACCCCACTGCTTGATAACGCGGCATCATAGTTTGAGGCGCCATTGCGTATAATTCCAGATCACCTCTAGTTCGTATTTACGGCACTATTACAGCCCAACGATAGGATGATGTGGTGCAGCTCATGACACTCTCCTACCTTCAGATGATGCCCAGTGGCCTTTATCAGCAGGATAACGCCTGACCGCACATTGCTCGCATCAGTCAACATGTCCTACAAAGTGTACAGCTTCTTCCCTGGCCACTCTCTTACTAATCGAACACGTTTGGGATGTGATTGGACGCCATATGTTGTCCCTGTAACTGTCTCCTTCAGAAGACGCACTTTAGCAAATGGTTGACAGGCAACAGACAGCCATTCCTCAGGACGCCATCCACAGTGGTCCTATTAATTACTATTAATTTCATAATTTATGCTCTAATCATGAACCTACTGACCCGACCCTGTTCTCGCTTTATATTATGCATATCATTTCGAAATACAGATCACTTATTGCTCGTTGCTGTTTCTCTCTTTACCGAGTTTCGTCGCTTCCTGGTAACTCCTTCTTGGGTTTGCATTTTCAGTGTCGGACAGTGTACTTAGTAGTTTAATATTTTCAACAATAAATTCTTTAAAATTGAAGTAACTGCGCAATATATTTTATATGATCGATGATACATCATAAATATTGCATTAATCATTTAATCAATGTAAGATTTATGCACGAGAATTTATTTCATTGAATCTAATATGAATATTTTCAAATTAAGTAAACATAAAAATTAATTCCCCTGATTGAAAATAAAGATTAATCAGAGTTTAAATTTAGTGTAAGATAAATAAATATTCTAAATACATTTTTAATATTGATAAGGTACATCTGGAAATGCAAAAACTCGTTGAAAAAATTATAGAATTACAACATATTTTCTTTTATCTCAATAGGAACTCCGATGTCGTTAAAGCACTGCTGTCAACTTCCCAGAATTTTATATGAATGAAAACATTATCCTTTATAATTCCAACAAATATTAAATATTCCCGTTTTGTCATAATTTTAATTATGTTTGTGAAAATAAATATTGAGAATTTACGAACCATTCGCAAAAGCAATGTACTTCCTTGTATGCCAACTTCAATGACATAAATATCAAATATTTTGGACAGTTGAAATTAAGCGTTGTTTTACATAGTTTTCGATCAACTTCTGTAAGAAAAATCAGCGGATTACCTTATAAGAGTTAACCATTAAAACTAAAATCCATATCAGTTTCGAAAAGTTAAAATTTACACAACGGAACTGTTAGTAAAATTAACTGGTAAATTTTATTTAAACAGCTTGTTCTTAAGCCTTCCAGAGAAAAGGTCCAGGCTATACGTTGTTAAGTGTTATAAAAATTTGAATAACGGTCGTTTTAAGCACAATTGTACATACAATCAATATTCATTTAATGTATCCTAGCAGACAAAATTGTAAATGTCGCATTTTACCATCCAATGGATAAGCGTTCAAATCAAATTGAAAGTCAATCCAGAAATTCGTATCGTTTTAAAAATGAGCCTATGGGGAAATTAACATACCAAATATTTGTCAATAATTCACTGTGTAATTCCAGAAAATGTGCATGTAAAAATAATCAACTCTTGATTTTGGATCCTCACACAGTTTTGAGTGGGAAAACATTTATTACATAATTTACGAATTACAAGCTTCATTCCTATTTTGCTACAGAATTTCATGTATTTCTTTCTTCAAATTGGAAGGTAGGAATAAACTTTTGTCAACTCTAATACTTTTTTTTTTCCGTTCAAAATTTCATTAAAGATGACCCACTTACAAAAGCATCAGTTTTGAAGATTTTCTTTTAAAAAAGATTCAATAATAATTATAAAAAACCAAATCTATTTAACACTATGGACTAGATCAATATAAAAAGCAACAATGGAAATTAGCCTTTAGTTGATGATCTAGTGATACAATTTATATCTAGAGGGTATTGGATTAATCACTGATATAACTTTGAAAGTCAAAAAGCAGGCGGGCCCATTTTTCATTATTATCAAGATATGACTACTCCTTATGAACACAATTTTCAATTCCTAGTCGAGGGTTATTTTTGAAACATAAATTGTCGCTGTTTATTAGTGGAATGCATATTCTTTTATGTTGTGACTAGTGCACACATATCAGAACTATATTTCCTTTAAAATGGAGTGTCAAAAAATCTTATTTTGTGTAATGTATACAATTTATTAATTTCTCTTCATATTTTCCATAATATAAAAAACAAATTATTTTCAAAAAATCATAAATTTTTACTGAATATTTGAAATTAATTTTTTAAATGTATTTATAAGTACCATGGTATTTTCGTTTTATAAGTTAAAAGTAGCACATATCAAATTTTTGCACTTATTATGAAAGGATAGCCGTTTTTACAAATTAATACATTTTTTGACCAAATTATTACTTTGTCAAAAAATGCGTAATAAAAATAAAATTTCAGCTAAGTTTTCGAAAAAAGTAAATAAAAACTTTGAAACCAAATTTTATACATTGACATTTAGAACTGAAGAGCAATTTTAATTAAAACAGATAATTTAATTTCCATTATATAAGGATTTTGTCAAAAAGTTGTTTGACTATTTCAAACACAAGTTATTATATAATATCTTTAGAAACTCGTTTAGAATAACTCTGAATAAAAAATGTAGACTTCAGAAAATTTTAAATAATAAGCTTGATTTTCCATATTAAATGAAAGTTGAGTTCTTCCCATCACCCCTAATGGCAGGCACTTTGTGACTTATTCCATGCATTTTATGCACAGAAATATTTGTGATAATATACAAAATTTATAAATGCTATGAATCAGGAAACAGGAATAAAAAAAAAAAGAATATTAATGATTCACTGCTGGTTTACACTTTTTTAATGCAAAATTTATTTAATTGATAATATTATAAGATATTCTAAAATTTCTGAATTGTTCTTTGAATAAATTTATGTATTCTCTGAATGAAGAGATCTCTGAATAAATTAATGTATGTCAAACATTATATTTTTCTCCTGATTAAGAAAGTCTTTTCCATAATTTTAAAGTCAAATTATGCACAAGATTTCTGTTTGATTTTTCACTTTAATGTCATAATTGAAGAAAAAGCTAAATGAACCAAATTATTAAAATGACAGGAAAACACGTAAATACTCAAAAAATAAAGAAATCAAATATTGTTAAATAATTTTTTAAAGTGATCATCACTTCATAACATAAAAAAATTCACATTTTTTAAATTTCTTGCTGTTACTCCATATTGAATAAGTTTACAATTACCTAGAGCAGAAAAACCATTTTTTTTTCCACATAAAAGTAATATTTCCCCAACTTGGGATATATTCAAATCTGAGACACACAATATAAAATTATATCTTTCTTTTAAAAAAGCTCCACACTATATTTGTCCAGCATAAAATGTATATAAAACTCGAATATTGTAAAAAAAAAAAAATCAGTCAATTAAAATTATACATTTTGTTAATTTGAATGTGATATATTAGCAGCAAGACTGATGAAGCATGCATTTTATTGCCACAATTTCAATTATTTCATAACTAAATTGTTCAATAGTTGTCAAATAATAACACTTTTTGAATTAAAAATTGTAAAATATAAATTTCCTCCTGAAAAATTTACATAAGTTAATATAAATTATTCAGGAATATAATCAATATATAAGAGTGAACACGTTGCACCAATAAAACCGTCATAGCAATAAGCAGATTTTTATAACAGTTACATAATTCTGGCATGAAACATTCTCAACAAAAAGGAACACTTTGCATTTATATTTTGCTTTAGATATTCTAAGAATATCAAAACTATTATTTTCTTTTAATATGGATGTCATAAAGAGTTTAATTTTACAGTTTGTTTATTAATTACAAAACTAAGACTCATATGCAATCACAATATTAACAGAACTATAGAATACTTTACATGTTGATATTTCATGGATTATGTTATATGCTGAAATCAATATTGTTGAAATTGTAATATAGTGTATAACAATTAAATGGATAATAATAAAAAATATCAATATTAAAAAATTACTAACAATATAATAGCAAATATATTCACAATATGAAAAATATTAAAAGTTTATCTTTTAATAATAAAGTGGAATATTTTTTCAATTTTTGAAACTACTACGAAGTATACATTTAAAGTTATTATTAAAAAGAATGCACTAAGAATATGGTTAGATGAAGAATAATTTTGTAGATTTGTAAACGATTATTAAGTATATTTTATTAACTTCAGTTATTAACACCCCACTCACAAAACAAAACAATTTTATTTAATATTAATTAATACTATTCCATTTTCCAAACTTAGTTTTTTAATTTTCTTGCAGTATAAAGCTATTATTAAAATTTTTAAAATTGTAGAAATTTAAAATTTATGCATTCTTAGTACTGCTATAATTTTACTCCATGAAAACTAAGAATAGGTTTCTGTAAAATGTGAACAAATCCAACTAAATATATGTCTTTCAATATTATATGGAAAAAATTTTATTTAATAAACTGTGCAGTTAATAATTATATTTCTAACCTGATAAATTAAAAAAAATATTTTAATTAAAAGCTTATCACTGTAAAGCAACCAAAATATAATTTTTTTACATCAAAATTAGTAGGAACAATTTAAAAAAGTTAATGAAAAAATTGTTACTTAAAGAAAATTGTGATATGAGATTTCTGTGTGTACATATATTATATACATTGAGATTAAAAGCACTTAAGTTTAATGGCAATTATTTGAAGAGTAAAATGAATGATAAGTGAAGTTTTCTTATTGAAGATTCATTCTCATATAAAAATATATTTCAAATAAGAATTCTTTTCTTGCTCTAAGTTCTCAAAATATTTCTCTTTCATTTCAATAATACCATGTTAAAAGATTTTTAATACAAAATCTTTGACAATAGAAGAAAAAATTGAACATTAAATACATTTAGGATTTAAGACAAATTGTATATTTGACAGTCAAAATATTATTAGACTGTACATAATTAGAAAAAAAAACTATAGTTTCAATTGTTCCAATGCGAAGACATACGAGTTTTACATCAATGGTTCATATGGGAGCATCTTGGAATGGGAGAACGTGGGAGGATGCATTATATAATTTGTGTCTGCAAATCCCAAGTTTTCTACCAGTGGAAGGAAATAAAATCTTAAACAATTTGTATAATGTCAAAAAATGTTAATAATTTATGTAAAAAGTCAGTGGCATTAGGACCATTATCTATCATTTTAGGAGTTTATATATGTTAGGAGCATTATCCCAACATATATCAACATGACTTAGAACCCAAAAAAACAAGATGCCAAGTCCTTTATTCTTTAATATATTGAAAATATCCAACATTTCCACAATAATTGGATGATGTTTATCATTAATATGGTCTAAATGCAGGATCACACTCATGCTATTTGTATAGGTACAGTGTTTTCAATGTGAGCCGGATTGCATTAATTCTAAAGCACATAAAATAGCAACAGCTTTGGCTATATGAACAGAATATGATAAACTTATAGCTGTAAAATGTATTTCCAACATCAATACCACAACCAACATGACCATTTGTTTTTGAGTCATCTATATATACAAGGAGGTAGGAGAAATTATGAGAATGAATGTGGTAAAACACCTGCTGTAAAATAAGGGGAGATTAGCTGACTTACTGTATCCAAAAAAGGGTTTGATTATATTGACAATAGGAATGTTCCAAGTAGGAAATTTTAGAGCATCTGTAAATTGGATTTGTAAATTGGGCAACTCAGAAGACAGGAGTGAGTTTGTATGCTCATGAAATAACAGTATGTTATGTGGCCGTGCATTATATAACCTTCATAGAGAGGAAAAAACGATCACAGATCTCAAAGGGTGTTATGATGCTGATAGCATTTTAAAATAATAATGTAGAGGCAGTTGCTTATGTCCCAGATCAAGAGGTAATTGGTTGCAAATCAAATAAAAGCTCTGAATATGAGAAGTCCGGAATTCTCCAGAACATAATCGTAAAGCTGAGTGACACACAGGGTCTAGTTTGCACAATAATGATGATCTAGCTGATCCATAAATTACGCTACAGTAATCAATTTCAAATAGAAAAACTGACTAATACACACGGAATAATGCTTTATGATCTGCACCCCAAGAGGTATTAGAGAGCACTTTCAGAATAGTTAGCAATCTTTTGTACCTTTTGTGCAAGTCTAAGATATGTGGTAGGAAAGTTAACGTTTTGTTATACTGTAAGAGTAATTCTGCATTAACTTTAGTTAGTTAAGGTTTCACATAAAAATAATCACTAAAATTATTACAAACACACACTATGGTCCAGTAATTTTTAAAGAAGAAAAATATGTGCTGATATTCTCTCAATCGCAAATGGTTTCAAGTATAGCTGATTAATTTTGGCTAACATATTAAACCTGTATTTCCATTTCATTTTAGTTTGTTTTAAGTGGCATCAGTTATATTATAATTGCAAAGTAAAATAAACTTGGCGAGATAGTGAATAAAGAAAATATTATGAATGGAAAAATGGATATCATTTACTGCCGTATCTAACAAATGATTTTTATGTACTACTTTATCAAATCAGTATCAGAAATAACTCATGAAAATTCTAATGTAAGTTATAAAAATTCCTGTGTAAAATTTATTTTTCTGCTCTGTTGATGGGTTTATTTCACTATTGTTAGAAGTCTCTTTTTTGCACTTGAGGAGTAATTAGATTGGGACTTACAGTTTAAGGAAAATTCATAACTTCCAATAACATCAACATCTAAAATTAAGGTCACAATGGGTGTTACAACTGCAAACTGAATTACCATTGTGCTGCATCTATTTTAAAATAGAAAGCAGAATTTTACCCCTGAAGACCCTTCAATTTTAAAGTAAAGGGTTAACAAAAATACAATTCAGAATCACCACTAACTTTATAGAAATGACGATAAATCTTTTTAACATGTAAAAATACATAATTTTCATAAGAATAACATAACAAACCGGAATTCATAACCTTTTGGTAAACAAATCGATATTGTTAAAAATTCATTACTATTTCATTTAAATTTGTTCCAGAGATTCTTTTTACACATATGCTGTTTAAGTCTTCTAGCATTGTATAAACTTTTTTTGCTTATTTTTAGTCTATTAATATGTTAAATACTTTCAAAAGATTACAAAGAGAAGGATATTAAGCTATTTTGGCAACTAAGGAACAGCTTAACTAATTTTGTTGATCTTAGTGAAAAAGGCCTTTATCTTATCAGTTAAATAAAATTAAAATAATAGCTTGCTAATGTAGCAATTAATTTTTAATCCAGCAACTAAATGCACAATATACATTCATTAACTTATTTAATTCTCCGGACAAGAGTTAATTGTAAATTATAAAATTGAATTTTGTTTTGCTTTATATTTCTTTAAACTGTTTAAAAATTCTATTAGGAAATTTCTTACCATATCTTCAAACATGATGGCCCATGCAACAAAACCCTATAATTGTAAGTCAACTAAATATCTGAATCATGAATTAAGAGTATGCCATATTACGTTTTTACTGTATTATAAGTGACTGTAATTCCTTTTACTAAATTAAGCTATTACTGCAGATTAAACAATATAAACTTAATTGTCTAGTGACACTACAAAGATTTTTCAATACTCCTTTATGAATGTATGCTCTTTGAAGGGTTTTGACAGTTGAAATTAACCTGATTTTTTATAACTTTATGTTTTGACTTTGCTCACAAGAAAACTACATAAATATATTGATGATTAATGTCAAAATGAGTGTCATGAAATAAATTAATATCATTGTATAAACACTGAATAGCTAAACAATAAATACAGCTAAATACTGGATAACACTATATTTTTAAAATGATTACACATTTAATTTCTTATAACTTTATGCTGCAATAATCCAATAGTTTAGCTAGTCCAAAATTTACCTTTTCTTAATATCCTAGCTTCTGGCAAAATAAAGTCCCCAATATTCAATCAACTGAATAAAAGCATTGATTGAGCAAAGACAATGATTGATTCTATTTAACAAGAGAAATCAACTATATTTAATCCATTATAAAAACAGCAAAAGAGCAATTCTATTACTAATTTTGCATGTTGACATCTTGGGTAAATTATTTTTAAGATACATGCACCATAATAAAATTCTACTGCCAATTCCTATCAACAGTCATAATAGCTTTGTTGACCAGTGTTTTCCTGATCATCATGGGGGCAACCAATACACTTACAAGACCAGGCTATACGCTCCAGCTGAAGAGGTATTAGTAAAATCCCTCAAATGGTTATTCTGCTGAAATAACTTGTAATTTGGGAAAGTTCCTAGTACAGTCCTCAAACAATTTTCATTGTATAATGCATACTAATTATTGCTCTTACACAATGCCTTGTTGCTTACCAGTAAATAATGATTTATCTTCATAGATATATGAAGAAACTTAATTGTTTACAGTGAAAAAGTTGAAATTATAAATTTTTGACACTCTTGACATTGTAGATCAAGAAGAGTAGTCTTCTGTACCAATTTTTGAAAAGGAAGACAGGAGGCATTTAATTTTAAACAATTAAAGTAATAAGACTTAATTCCCATCACACGATCATTATTGTATAAAAAATTTAAGAATCTCTTGGAATCAAAATGAGTCCACTATTTTTACATACTTTACATGACACTTATACCTTTATAATTGGAAATAACTGAACTGAACTTATTGACACTACAGCTCTCTGTGACAAAGGCCTACAGTGCCCATATCTGTTTTCATGACTGAAGACACTGTGGTGCAAAATATAGGCCCTGGCTAGATAATCAATATTACACAAAAAACCCATTGTTTAGTTCCCAGTTTTATCAACCTATAAAAAAGGGATGAAAGGCTGAGTTAATCTTGCCCTGTCTGAGGAACGCACTTTGGACCTCAACCTTGAGTGTGAATGCTGCCATTATGAATTGGAAATCTAATCATGACATTTGCACTTGCATGAATGTATATGATTAATGGACTTAAAATGAATATTCATTTTTGAAGCAAATATATAAGAAATCATTGAGAGTAATTTCTTTCTTTTTTTTGCAATTAAAACATGAAGAAAAACACATGCAAAACAAATATCATTAGATATGCACAAACAAGTAATATTACCCAAACTGTCAACAAAAAAAGTGAAATGTTTTCAGTCTTTTCAGATCATTTTTCATGAAGAAACAGATTTCCTCACTTTCTTCACAGCACAGCCACATGGTACCATTTCCTACTTTAAATATGAGGAAAAACAATGTTTTGCTGTTAAAGTTCCTTTGTTTCAAAAAGAAAGTGATATGATTTCTATAATTTAACCCTATACCTAAGGATGAAGTTTCTCAATAAAAAATTATATCCTGTAATGTCAATGATAAATTAAGCATATGCTCAAATATAAAATATTTATAATTTTAAATTCACTATAACTATTAGAAATTTCCCTTGAGATAATGTACATATATTTTCACATCAAAATCAGAAAATATTCAACCCTTTTTACTCTCTTACACACAATATACAAATTAAAGAGAGGAAAAGCTAAATTTGTTTTTCATCAATAAACTTAATCAGAATTTGTTGCATCAATACTTATTGAATCAATAGAGAACTTCCAGTGAAATAGAATTATTAAAGCAAATATGTATAAATGCACTTTCTATTATAGTCTGTATTTCAAGAAGCCAATGGGTACACTTTTGAAAGAAAAATTTCAAAGAAAAGGATAAAATTGACAAGTTAAAAAAAGTAATTTTTTAAAGTTAATAAGCATATTCAATTGGATATCAATTATTTGTGCTGTACAGGAAAATTTTCTATTTCCTAAATAAAATTTAACTAAAGTAACTCTCACTCTATTTTTATAATATTAATTAATTCATATTGTGTTGTACAAATTAAAGCTAACAATGATAAAATATTTCAAAATTGTAAAAAGAATTAACTAAGGCTATTTATACATATTAAAAAGAAATCATTTTGTAAAAGTTACTGCAAATGAAAGTATCTTCCTTTAAAGATATTCTCAAACAATATTAAAACAGACCTGGCTTTAGAAATATGCATAAGTTATTTAATAAAAGTTGTTACTGATACTAAGTTCTGTACACTTAGCAAAGATTTCACTTTTGATGCATGATTAATACATATTACAATACTAGGATAATGAAAATAGTTTCACAATTGAAAAAGCTAAAATGGAATAATCATTACAAATACAGAAATGTCATATTTCTAAATAAAATTTTAAATAGAAATGTCAGTAACCCAAAATTCCAAAAAATTTAGATTTATTATTAATATTTAGAAGTATAAGGGGGAGAATCATCAGCACTGAAAATCTCTGGCAGAAAATAAAAGAGAATTTTGTTTCCATAAACTCATACAAGCATTCCAATTTTTGAAATTCTGTTATCAAAAACTTTCCATACATTTCGCAGGAAAGTCATCATAAATGCAAATATATGTTTAATATATGAAGTAATGTATGTGTGTTTTATACAACTAAATAATCATAAAATATAATAGAAAATAATTTAACAAAGCCACAAAATATTCATAAATGAAGGCATTTAATCACATGACACTAAGCTTCATCTGTGTATAAACATTAATTTACTTCCAAGAAATAATGAAAAAGATTATTTCTGATGAATTGTTTACATAACTAAAATGATGGAAAATTACTGATTCTGTTTCAATAACAAAATATAATGTTATTAATATACATATATAATTGATAACATGAATTCACTAAGCTTTAAAAGATCTTAAAAATACTATGCATAGGAAATTACTTTCATACATATAAATTAAATAAATAAATCTTTTATTCAGCACTTAAAGGTTTGGAAAATTTAGTTTTTTAGAATATGGAAACAATTTAAATTTATTCTTAATATTACTTTATATTGGAATATAATAAAAGTATTTCAATGATGTCTTATTACTAATATCACTTAAATAGCACATGAACAACTTGAATATAATAATACAGATGAACAGATAAATGGTACAACAAAACTGATTCAATGAAGTGAATTAAATTGTAAAACGACCAATAACTAAATGTTCATCGATCAATAGTTTAAAATCTTTATAGAACTGTCATCTAATATCAAATAACACAAAGCACTTCCCCAGATAGCATTTGATTTGTATGAAACAACTGCATTGCTGTTTTAACAGATGAAAGTTAACAGTATGGGGGGAAAATTTTTTTAACTTGCATTAAAATGCATATTATAAAATAAGAATTTAAAATTTTCCAATTTGAATTAATTTTCAAAATCAAAAAAATTTTGAAACATACAGGAAAAAAAAATGTTCTAAAGGTAAATATAATTCTAATATGATTACTAAAAAATCTCTATGAAAGTTTAACTACTTCAATAATTTTGTACAGTATCTTTCATTTTAATATGTAATTAGCAAATTGTAATACTAAATTTAAATAAAAGAATAAAAACTAAAACCAACAGTAAAACAAAAATAAAGTGTTTTGTATAAAAAAAGATTTAACATATTTTCAGCAGAAGCTGGCATATTATTAATTTTCTAGCAAATGTGATGTATAATTTTAACAAATTAAAGTTACATAGCATATATTTTTATTAAAAAATTTTTATAAAAATTTTCTGATGTATTGCATTAATTATATTATTTGAATTTTTTAAAACATCTCCATGTCTAAAAATGAAACCTAAATCTCAAATTCAATAAAAACTATTCAGTGAAAGTTTTTATTTGTGAAGATATATGGTGAATTTTACCTTGAAATTCAGTCGTAACCATCATGTTCTTCAATTACTACATAGAACAGAGAATTAAAAATAGCTAATTTTTTCAATAAAGTCATCTTTTTGTAAAGCCTGTGACAGGATAGATTTCATTTAAAAATTTGTCACAAAGCCAAAATAGATTGATTATATAGTTCCAATTAAAATATATTTTCAATATATTTAATCAGAAGAAATTTAAATTCTCCACAAATGATTGAAACTATTTCAAAGTCTTTCTTTAGATATATTAAGAATACTGGTGACAAAAATAAAGTGAGAATCTAAAAAAAATATTTTCTTTCTGTAATGCATGTTTGAAAAACAAATGTCAACCTTTCAAGTCATTTAAAAATTATTTCAATAAATTTGATTAAGAGAATTAATACCATTTTACACTAAACAACTTAACAATTCCTTCTAGGCATCTATGCTCTGTTGTCACACAACATGAACAAATATTTTAAAGAAAGAATGTCTTCCTGATGAGTCTCTTGGAAAGACAAAGTTATATACTTGGAATGAAAGCAAGAGAAAAATCAAAGCTACTTACACTACCTTTTATATTCCATTAATAAATAAGCACAGAATAAATCCAATTTGCAAGCATCTTGTTCAATGAAGGAATATTAGTATTTATTTAGTAATCTATGAACAGATTAGTTTTTATGGAAAATGCTGATTAAAGGGAAATGTTAATGAAATGTTAGTAGATAGGAAATTATGTTAACTACATCTGTTAAGAATATTGATGATAAAAATTAGTCATGATTTCAGTAGTCACAAGAGATAAAACAATATCAGGAAAAGGAGAAAATGCCAACATATTTTAAAACTACTCACTGGAATCCAGTGACCATCTAATTCTTTTGCTTCAGAGCCCTATCAAAATATAATATACATTTAACATTTGCTATTTCATTAAAAAAATGCAAAATACAAGTAACAATAAATGTTTGATAGATGCAAATATTCTGATTAAAAAAGATAAAATATTATGCAAAATTTTGTTTCATCATATTATGCAGTTAATACAAGTCTTTTTATAACAAAATCTATTTTTTCACAATATAGTTTCACACTAAAAATGAAGGATATTAATGCTGTAAAGATTTTTCAGGACTCAATAATGAATAGTATTAAACACAAGGAAAACAGAACTCATTATATATGAAATATTTGAATACTGGGAAAATATGAAAATTAACATATGCATATATAAATCTCTTCACAAAAACATAAAAGTTCAGACAAAATTGTAACGAAAAACATTTACAAAATCAAACTAAATTTAAAATATCATACATGAAAGCATTATTAAAAATAGATCTTATAAAGAAGAGATTACTAAATATAAACTAGATTGCCAGCAAGTATAACACTATACTGGACAAAGTTTTATGCACAGTGAATTTAAGTATTTGCATTATGTGTGAAATTATCATTGGTGTCAAGTTTCCCCTATGAAGAGAACCAATTGAAATAACTTATGAAGGGAAAAATTATATTATTATTTTTTTCAAAAAAAAAAAAAAAAAAGAAAAAAAAAATTTTTTTTTGTTTATTCTAAGATTTGCAGTGACACTGAAATTGTGTCCATAATTTCATATTAATTTGAAAAGGTCATCTTTCATGCAATGTTCACAATACTTAAGAACAATTTAGCCTACATTGGGCACTTCCTTTTATCATTACTGACAATTTCTGACTAAATAATTTTGACTTCTTGTAACGCAAAAAAATTAATTTAATAAAAACAAAAAATTAATAATATTTAATGATAAAACAGAATTTTAAACAGCATTAAAAATATATAATCAAGTTTTTGAATTAAACTTAACATTTTTTATATTAAAACAAACAGCAATACTCATTCTCTCTCTCTTTAATATTACTATAATTAATCATAATATGATAGCCAAATGAAATAAATTTTACACTTACATCTCGTTTCCGTTTAGCAGGTGGCCCTAGAAAAAGATATGAACAGCTGCATCAATAAATAAAAATACACTAGTTTTTCATCTACTTAAAAAATACCAATACATATAGTGTTTCAAGAATTAATATATTACTCTGTTAGTTTATATTTTAGCAACATTAATAAGATTAATATAACCTATGCTTACCAATGATAAGAAATGAAAATCATGAATTTTTACTTTTAAAATCTTTAAAAAGTAGATTAAGTAAAAATTTTAAACTAAAGAATATTCAAAATTATAGTTAAATTATCTTTTCTTAATGATTTATTAAATTAATACAGAAGAAGCATTCACAATCTATAAAACAAAGCATTTATTTCTAAAACATGCCCTTTTCATTATGTAATAAAATTAAATGCAAATGTTAAATTGTTAGATATATATTTGAAAAAATTTAAGTATTTATTACTAATCTGCGTTTTTATTGTTAGAAACACAGTAAATTACAAAAGTAAGCAGGATTAAAATTATCCATTCATAAACTAAGAGGGACAATATCCTGAAACATTCTCTTTCATATAATTAGCTAAACAATTCTCACATTGATTTAGATAAGGATAAATTTTAATATTATTAATGAAGGGAAAGCTTTATATGCGGCAATGAAATCAAGCAATTCGAAAAAATACAAAACTCAATGTTGAAATAAAATTAACTTTGTTTATAACAATGTCATTTCGGTTTTAAGATCATAGGAGTTTGTGAGAAATTTAATAAAAATTAACTCCATATTTTAAAGTCATTTTCAATTATTTTACACACATAAAAATTAAAACTATACACTCTAGTTTGAATATCAACATTTATTTCACCAAATTCATGTAAAGGTTCATAAACAAATTTTATAAGTGGATATCCTAAAAAAATTTTTACACATTATATTTGGAGCAAAATGAGCTTTTACAGCTTGCTCAAACCGGATATAAAACAAAAAATAATTAGACAAGTATAGTAATCAGCAGTTTAATTTGATTTGATTAAGGACCTAGCATTTAATGGTTTATTAGAGTGTTTCGAATTTCATAAAAAATAAAATAATTATAAAAAATTCAATGGTTTATTAGAAAGCAGGTAATGAACAAAAATTTTCTTAATTTTTTAATAAGATTAATTTGCTTGAAATAATTGTTTATATTCTTGCAGATATTCAAAATGTGTATATATCTAATGTTAAGAATAGATGTTATGGCAAAGCAGGAATAAATATCTAGTCATGACACTGAATAAAGATGAAGAATAGCCATCAACATTCATTAAAGATGACTTAAAACATAGCAAATTTGAATTCATAGTTAAATTTTAGTAAAGTACTAGAGGAATTTCAATTATAAGGGTATAAGAAGCATTACGATATAGAAAAGGCATTTTCAGTAATAAAGTTATTTAGATAAGAAATTTCCAAATTTCATATTACTCACAATAAAAAATTTGAAAATTAACTTAATGCTAAACTGCAACATACAAAAATATCAATTTTAATAAACATTATGGTAATTTTACAAATATTAAAAAATTGTGCAGGTGTTGGAAACAAAAAACAAAAATTTAGAATCATAAATTTTACATTAGCATAAACAAAATTTTCTCTTAACAAAAAATTATAATAACCTAAATCTAAAACCATTTTCTGTTAACATCCAAAAACAACAGATTCTTGATAAAATTATGATATTATTATTAAAATAAAATGTCTCCACAATCTATATTATACCTCTTACAGGTTCACTAGGAAGTAGCCTTTGTTGAACTGTATTTGAATACTGAAAATAGGCATCTCCAACTGGAAGAAGTTCAACTCCAGGAAACGTGTTTAAGCATTCCTAGACAGAAATAACAAAAGTATTAAAATGTAACTATTTTCTGCACTTTGTAAATGCAAAGAATTTAATAGTGTAATACTATGATTAAAATATTACCTGGGCTAATCCATCATCACCTGGATTAGGATATGTCATAGGATAAGTCATATCCCGAGACTTATCTAAGAAAAAAAAACAATAGTTTAATGTATTAATAACACTAGCTTAAACAAATAAAAGTTAAAATAAAAGGAATAATTTATCACACAAATTGTTCTCTTTTTTCAAAATATGAGAAAGACAACTAGTTCAGATATTATTTGATGAAAAATATGTTCATATATTGAAACACCTAAATGTTAACTTAGAATCAGATATTTGTATAATTTATACGAAGTAAAAATTTTGTTGCCGCCCTGAAAAAAGACAATTGGCAAGATGCAATTATAAAGTTTATTGAACATCTACAAGCAGATTTTTTCACATAATGATCTATACTTTAGTCTCACAAGCAAGAAAATTTGGAAAATTGAAGTACCCACTTTAATAGTACCCACACAAAATAGAAATGATACAGTTTTTGTACAGATTTATTTCCAAGAATCAAATTCAAGGAGTTTTAAGTTGTTTTCCAGGAATCAAATCAAAAAAATTTCCACAAGATATCAATATACACATTTTTTTTGACATAAGTAACTATTTTTTATTTTACATATGCAAAATTTTTAAATTATATTTGCAGTTAATAGAAACAAATAATTGCAAATTTAATGAGTCAATTTTTTATTTAGGTTAGAATAATATTTAATGAATACACTTCTCAGAAGGCTTCAATCAATTTACAGCTATAAAAGAAAATTTTTTTTATTTAAATAATCAATATTTATATTTTAAAATTAAAAAAAAAATTTGAAAAAAATTTGTACTTAACTTGTATTTGTAAAATTTTGTATTATTACTTAATTATACATTGCATAAAATAATTTGTGATTTTAAAGTTTTTAAACATCTTCATTAGATTCTTATTTATTAATTTATTGAATATTATTTCAAGATGGATATAACAATCTCTTGCAAGCTTCCAAAATTTGAATGCTGTATACTTTTTTTAAAAATTGGCCATTTGAATGAAAACAAACCAGTTCCCAATCAGACCATCCACTGACAACAGGAGTAATTCACTTGTTAGTAATTCTAAGCATTTCTCATTCACTCCAGTAGAAAGACATAAAAGTCTACAAGTAATATCATGTTTTAACAATATCATTATCCCAAAATATTACCTGACAATCCAACTATTTTGGCTGCAGATAATCATTTAAAATTTTATGAAAGAAAAGCAGTGCAACTTGAGTGCAGCTTTTTCTTTCAATAAGTTGGAAAAAAAGGTGCAAATACAAAAACCGCTAAATAAACACACTTTTTTTTAACACAATTGAATTACTTTACAATAGCTCTATCTGTAAATCTAGCTTGAAAGACAAGAACTGTAGCTGAATTCACTGTTTAGAAATTTAAGGACCCATAGAATTTCAGCCCTTAAACTTTCTTAATGATGATTTTCTATATTTTTTCTGAAATTAATTTTAAAATTATTTTACTATATTATATAACTGAGCACAAATAGTATACAGGTAACCCTCTTATAACACGGTATCTTATAACACAGTTTCGCTATAACACGATTCGTAAATTGCGGGAAAATTCCTACAACACGACATCCTATAACACGGTTTTGTTCCAATGTTAGAGCTTGTTATCGGTCGGCGGAAACATGTTCACTCCTTACTTCTTTTCTAGGTTAGCGGCGACTTTCCGCGTCTTTTCTTCCGTCTGGGTGACGCCCCTTAATTACCCAGGCCGACGGATGAGGTTTCCACTGTCCATATCTTGGCGTTATTTAAGGCAGAAAAATTTAAGCTTTAAGGTGCTATTACTTTTAGATAACGCTCCATGCCACCCACAAGATTTGACTCATCCCAACGTCAGAATAGTGTTCCTACCACCTAACACTACTTCGTTGCTCCAACCATTGGATCAATGTATTATTTATACCTTTAAAACGTATTATATAAGAAGATCCTTACAGTGGATTTTAGATGCAACCGATTCGGAATCAATTAGCGTAATGGAAGCTTGGAAGAAATTTTCAATCAAGCACTGTATCGAAATCATATCTTTGTCGCTGAAAGAAATAAAAACATCAACGTTAAATGCGTGTTGGAAGAAGATATGGCCCTCTTCAGTTGAAACAGAAAACATGCGTGAAACATCAGAAAACGAATAAAAGTCACTAAATCAATCGAAGGCAAAGGTTTTGTGGATATGGCTACTGAAGACATTCAAGAATTATTAGTGGAAGAAGTTGACAAAGCGGATTTGATGGAAATGGCATCCCCGGATGCAAATCAAATAGATTTTGTGGATGCTCTGATGAAGATTGTGCAGTTAAGAATTTAACATTAAAAGAATTACAAGAAGGCCTATGCTTAGCGGAAAATCTCGAGTCATTTTTCTTGAAAACAGACCCTTCCATGGAAAGAAGTCTAAAATTCAAAAGGAAGCTGCAAAACTGTTTAACTCCATACCGCGAAATTTACAATGACCTAGTAAGAACTAGTCAGCAAAGTTCAATTACAGATTTTTTTAAGAGGGGAAAACATACAAAAACTTTAAATAGAGAAAAAAGTTCTTTAAGTGAAGGCGATATCGTTCCACCAAAAAACGTTCTCGGTTGATTGTACTGAGCAGTGACGACGAATAAATTCATTAAATTAGGGTTGCATTAGATTAAAGTATTTTTTTCTTACTTTGTGTTGGATATACATTTATTATATAATTTAAATAGATTTAATAAAAATTAAGTTGTTTATGTCGAATTAAACAAAATATTTGGTTTTAATAGGTTTTTGGAACGTAACCCCCTTTTTGTACTAGTTCTGGGTCTCATACAACACGATTTCACACAACATGGCATTTTCTAGGAACCCAACTACCGTGTTATAGGAGGGTTACCTCCTATAAATTTTAAGCTGTTCAAATAAAAAAAAATTACATTATTTGTTAATTTTGTATCATTTATACAGATTACCAATCTCTTAAGAATTCAAATGCTAATCATTTTGACTAAAATAAAAAATATATAATAATTAAATTTCCCACATGTCTTCTGAAACTTTAAAACATTGTTACAGATAATAAATATTTTATTGTGATAACTAAATAATTCTATAAACAGAAGGAAATTCTATTCTTCATATATTAATCTACTCCTTTTATATACACTCACTTTCAAAAATTAAATATGAAGATGTAAAATGGAAAAAAAAAAAAATACAGCTTTGACACAAAATTCTGCAGGAAAGTAGCATATATAGTTATGCATAAGAAAAAAATCAATTATATATATATAGAAATGAAAACAATATTAAATTTTTGTAACTTATCAGATAATGACATACTGGAGATATAAACAAAATTATGTATAAAGTGAAAATAAAAAGCATAAAATGAAAAAACGACATTAATAGGGTATGTGTGTGATCCCCCTGATCTGTATACAAAGTTTACACCTTGTGACCATGCTTTCAATTAGGTGATCAACCACTGCAGAATAAAGCAACAGCCATTCTTGTAGAGCTGTTTCCAGCTCAATAATTTTTTTCTATCCTGCATCCAGACAGCCGCCTTATCGGCCATAAGTCCTCTGGCAGCCCAATAAAAATTAGCCTTATGGTGGAAGTTGTTGGTTAAACAGTTCAAAAGAGAAAGCGCAGGACAACTTGTCAAATGAATAAAGTCCATTAAAGCTCCTGAAGGACACAGGGTACAGTAGGGGGTGTTGACCATGCCGATACGGCTTAACGTCATGTCCAGTCAAAATTCTGAAATTGGCTATGAAAATGGAGCGTGAAAGGCACATGGGGAGTGGAGAGTTCAACAGGGAACCCCAAGCCTTGTCTTTAGGAATTTCACTAGATGAATTATGAAGGTCTTTGAGGAGTTAGTTTTTGATTAAGTTGCAGATTTATTGGTATGATTGAATAAAATCAGGCTGTTGCAGTTTACATCCATTCTTATCAAAGTCATCTGCCATCCAGCTCAGTAAGAGTGGCTGGAGGTGGAAAACGTAAAGATACAGCACAGCCAAGAGCATCCCAAAGATTTTTCATGAGATTAAGATCAGGCAAATATGCTGACCACACCATAAGAGTAATACCTTAACTGTCCAGGTTGTCATCAATGATGTCAGCTCTATGGGGACGTGTGTTATTGCCCATTAAAACAAAAGTAGGGCAAATTGCAGCAGCGTAGAATATCACAATGGATTCTAGGACTTCATCGGGATACTGGACAGCCGTCACAGAACCCCATTTAAAGATGTGCAGGTCGGTGCAGTATCCAAATAAAATCCCTGCCTACATGCCATAATGCTTCCACCTCGGAATGCGTGATGTTTTGGGGCTGATTGCGTGTTCCTTGCTCACACCATATCCTTATACATTTGTCATCTGGCTCCAGAGCAAATCTTGACTTATCAGTAAACATGACATTCCCCAGTCAGACAATTCACATGTTTCCAGCACCACTTTAATAGTGCCCCTCTTGATTAGACGGATAGACAAACACAAACTCAAGGTACCCAGCCGTTCAGTCCACTCATATGTAATCTTTGGTGTACATTAGCTGCAGATATCACCTTACCAATGGGCGCTGTAACCATAGATGTCATTCCGCTTGGCTAAAATTGCAATATATTGATTTTCTGTGGGGTTTGCAACCCTTGGGCAACCAGCAAAGGGCCTTTAGACAACTATCTGTGAGGTTTGGAATTGTTTCCAAAAGCGTATCATTAAAGAATGATGAACGCCAAAGAAAAGAGCAACATCTGAGATTGAATGTCCTGCTTCAATGCACATCACAGCATGCCAGTGCTCAGAATCTTCCATTCGTTTTCAGGAAGTCATAGAAACAAGTATGTCTTGAAAACAAATTGTACAAAAGTTTTAAGCACCTTCTATCTGCACTTACAATCAATTTTTGTAACCCTTCATATAGCTGGTATCTTATAAGACTGCCCTTTTTGCTTATTTCTTGACATGAAAGTGTGATTGGCTGTTACCTAATATATTTGCATACTTCCTTCTACCTCTGCTGCGATTTGCATCCTCTTCAATTCTGATTGGCTTCTGGAAATCAGCATTTTACTCTCAGTGCTTAACTTTTGGAAGTGAGTGTATATATATTACTGCTTTGAAATTATGAAAGTATAACTGCAATATATACTTAAATACAATTATTATATATATATTTTTAGTTAATTTAATTCAGTTTTTATTATTTTTGGTTGTATTTTATAAACGTTTTAATTTAAGTGAATAAATTTTCTAAATGATTACTTTTTAATTTCCAATAAAAAAGATTGTCTTTATTAGCAAAACTTTATCAAAATTAAGGAATTATGGTTTCTTAACACATTGTTAAGCATTGTGAATTTCACGTGAAATAAAATGTCAAAATATTAAGCAACACAATATGATTATCTCACTTTTCTATATAATATGATGACTTTGATAATGTGAAAAATAAATAAATGTTTTGATTCTTTTTTAAATTGTAGAAATCCATTTCAATATGTTAGGATTAAAAACATTTAAAAAATGTAACTCAAATTTCACAATTGATGGAAAGAGATAAGTTTATTTCATGAATTGCAATAATTTAGTTTTAAGAGTAGAAATGTTTCCATTTAGCTAATGAGGTTCAATTATGATAAATAATTTGAAAAATAAGAAGAGAGATATTATTTTAACTAAGGATGCATGTTTCTTGTCTAGAAAAAGCATTTTAGCCAATATGTATTTGAGAGATTATATTTTTATAGAAGTAATGCTTCTCATTAGCAAAAATATTGCAAACGCAATATATTTTTTAACTATAATTAAAATTTTGAAAATGAATTACTAGTTATTTATAAATAATGAAATTAATTTAGGTTGTTGAAATTTATTTAATTGTATAAATATTGTAATTCTGTTCTAGGATATATCTGTGTGTATTAAAAAGTATAATATTAATGGGTCTTGAAAATTAATTTTTGAGGTCAATAAAATAATCTATTTGAGTAATTTTTAAAGTGATAGAAATAAGAGAGAATATATTCGAAGCATCAAAATTTCCTAGTACTAAAATTGATTACTTTTTTTGATTTCTCTCATTTCACATACTCTAAAAACTATGAAAATTATCAACATTATAGCATTAGTTATATTAAATATATGTATATGAGGGTGAGAGCTATTGAATAATAGCATATTTTTCAAACCAAACCATATTATCAGTCAATGAGCTTAGCCCTGAAAATCACAGAAAATTCATTATTGTTATATACAATAAAAAAACAGAAATAATTTTAGGAAAAATAAAATTTTTGTATTAAATTTCAAATGAGATTGTCATATCTATTAAAAGAAAAAGTATTTTAATTTATTTAGTGCTTATGATTCCAGTTTAGATTATAATTTACCTAGTCTTTGGTAATAATTAAAAATTATTTTTATTTAACAGATGAGGGTAAATAATTTAAATACTTAAAAGTTTTTTAAAAATTTCTATCAATTAGAATTTTTCTGAATGTAAATGTATATTTCATAAAATAAATCTTTTTTTTTTAAAAAAAAAGAATTAATACTTGAAAAGGTACTTACGTATTATCCCACCGACCTTTTTTTGCCATAATCAGTCATAATAAACATGCCATCTGGTTTTAAAAATTATAATTTTTTTTTCAAAATAGAAAAGAAAAGCAGAGTAATTTATTCATATCTATATAGTAGCAATTCAATTAAAACTTTATTTGTAATTCATATGGTGCTAAATCACATCATTCAACAACATATATTTCTTCGTAGATATGGTTGACAGGATAATACCCAAGCATACTTAAAAATAAGGCAAAAATATGATCAATTCAAAAGAAAATTTTAATTTTCAGATATGAAAAAAAAAATTACAAACAAACAATTGTATATTATCTAAAAGTATAATTACCATAAGTAAGAATAGTGAAATTATTAACTATAACCAGCAGATATGACTGAATTCATTCAATATAACAATTACAGTAATTATTTGATCAGACTAAGGACATCAACAGTTTTTAAATATTGTAATAAATTTGGATTTCAATTTGGCCTTACACTTGCCATAATGTAGATGTAAAAGATTTGAGATTAAAAGCAAGGATGCATGAAAATACTGATTTTTAGAATGATTATTGATAACCTTTTTAATTGATGGAGTAAAAGTAAATAACTGTGTTTCTTTTCTAATCAATAAAATGAGGTTAACAAAATAAGTGAAATAAATGTTTATAGATATTGTTTATTTCATTACATTAATGATTCCACTCTTATCATTTAAATTTGTTTTATCATCTGAAATTTAACAAATTATTGAAATACACAAACTTACAAATAAAAAGTAAATAAAATTGATAAAATAAACATAAATTATTAAGTTAATTTTTAGTAAAGTAAATTATATGAATAATAAGATTAGAAATACTTTTTTTTAATAGCAGCGGGCACTGGGTGACTAACCCTTTACTACAACAAGGCCCAAAACTGCTACTCATTAACATGCTATAACATCATTAAACATGCTATAACACCACAAAGTCGTTTATAGTGTGGGCAACTGTGAGGGCGCGCCAGTCAGTGACAGAAGGAAAAGCGTAGGCGAGGAGGAGAAAGAACGGAGAATTGGTAGGAGGAGGGGTAGCGAAAGTCCCACTCCCAGATATATGTATCTCAAAATATATATATGTATCAATAATTTATGTTTGTATTAGTAATTAATGTTTGCCTATGTTATTATCAATTAAAACTTTTGTCAGGTATTTTGTGTCAGTGAAATATCCTGAAGGCGACATGCTCATGGTACAAACTTGCAGCTCGGAAGGATAAGGAGAACCACGCCGTGTTATAATACAGCAACATTCATACAACATTTCAGAAGAAAAGGCAGAAACACAGAGAGAAAGTAACATCAATGCTCAAACTGGGATTCAAACCCAGGACTCACAGCTCAGGAGTCAGGAACACTAACCACTCTGCCATTGGTTAAAGTAATCTATTTTGATTTCGAAACTAATTCCTAGCAAATGTTATAAAATTTCAAAAAAATAAATAAATAAATAATTATAATAATTCTGTTATAAAATATTGCACTTGTAAACTGCATGAATATTTTATTAATCAAATATATTTAAAACTTTTTTTAAAGAGCAAAAATTTGATGTTATTAATCACATTTATTATAATAAGTGATTTTAAACATTACACAAATTTGCTTTTCTATTCTAAAAACATTTATTTAAGTTTTCCACACTGGCTTACATTATTACATCTAGAGCCCTTTAATTACTCAGGCCAACACATGAGATTTCCACTGCCCAAATCCTGCCGTAGTAATGTATCTCTATGAAGTTTTTCTCTAATTGCCTTCAGAAATTCAAAAATTTAAAGCTAAATTTTCAGACACTTTTGCAATCTAATATTGTACATGGGTAATAAGTTTACTTTGTGACTCATCAAATAAAGAAAATGACTACATTAAAACCACTAATATTATTTTATCCCTCTTATGATTTGCTACTTTTAAAATAGTCCTTTAGGCAATGTCTAAGTTTGTTCATTTTGAAAAATAAACTTGCATATCAAAAAGTAATATCACTATTCTGAGGATAATTAAATTTTATTCACTAGAAAAACTTATTTAAAATAAAATTGAGTTTAAAATTAACATTTTATTTTCGAACCCTTTTCCTTTTTGTACCCTTTTTGACATGTTTATCATTAAAATTATATCTGAACTATAAGAGTATATACAATTTTTATTTTGGCAAGTATACTTATAATTTTATATTTTTCCACTGGCATCAAATGCATGTAAAAAAATTAAGTAATTCTCTAAAATGCAGAACTTTAAAGTAATATTAGATAACATTTTATTTATGAGCAGAAAATATTTTTATTATTTAACCTGAATTTATATATTAACAGATTTAATAAAAATAAAATATATTAACTGTTTTTTTTTGGTTGCAGAAATGTTGAGTATAATTAAAATATCTTAATTTTATATTATACTGAATTTAATTATTTACAAAATGCATTGTTATTCATTCAGCCTATTCCTAGGCGTTTTACATTAATATTGATCATCACATGAAAATAAAATATATTTCATATTTTAATTGATTTAATATTTTATATTAATGAAATATTCCACGATTAGTTAGATTATATATTTCATATACTCTGTGAATATTTTATTTTCATAAAATATGAAAATAAAATATACTCAATATTTTGATATTATGCAGATATATTGAGGGAAATATTGAAAATTCAAATAAATCTTTGAATTTTCTTTTAATTTGAATATTATAAGAAAAAAATATAAGTTCAGAAATTTTTTATACTGTTTAAATTTTGTGCCGCTATATCAAATGTGTAATTAATTTGTAAGTTAATATATCAACAGTAATCTTGTCTGCAATATAATGTAAAAAAAAATAAATAAAACTCTCATGGTTTCCATATTTAACGTCTGAGCATATATTCAATGATAAGTATATATCACTCACAAGATGCATAGTGTAAATATTTATTACTCACTAGTTTGTAATAATTTATATTTACAATATATAAAAATGTTTTTTGTTTTAAGATTATGTATGTAAATATTGTTAAGTTAGCTTCCCTTTTCAGGAACCTTAATTATATCCACCCTACTATTTATCATCATCGCCCACGCCTCTTTTACAGAAGAATACATTCGGTTTGTACTAAATAAGAACTATCGCCAAACTAAACCAAACCCGGTTAGTGTTTACTTTACAACCACGATTTTGATAACATTCTCCATTTTAACTCAGAAATTTTATATGTAGATATTAACACGAGGGTTACTCTGAAATTTTTGAGATACACGCAGAAAAGAATTTACAAAATAAAAATAACGAATTAATTTTAAAGTACAAAGTATTTTAACACAGAAGACGATTTTTTATTGACTTACTTCAACTTGTTTAGCATGGAATAAATTTTAAACAGAAGAGAAAATGGAGTTGACACGAGAACGTTTTTGCGCTATGATTTTCTACGATTTCAAAGCAGGATTAAATCAAGAAGAATGCGTTCAACGGTTGCAATTAGCATTTGGTGATGAATCTCCAGCTCGTGCTACTGTATTTAGATGGTTTAGAGAATTTAGAAGAGGTCGCAATTTTCTTCAGGATGAAGAACACACAGGAAGGCCGCTGTCGGCAGTAATCCCTGATAATGTGTCTGCCATACGAAAAATGTTAATGGATGATAATCGCTGTACCTATCAAATGATACAGAACTAACTTAACATTGGATCTGCAGCCATACACAAAATCATTCATGAAGAATAACATATGAAAAAAGTAGTTTGCCATCAGGTTCCCCATAATCTAACTGAGCATCAAAAAGAGGAGCGTGTCAGAATCAGTAAAGAAACTCTTAATATGCTGAATGATGGTGGCCAACGCATAATTTCTAAAATTGTAACAGGTGATGAAACGTACATACCGTTTTTTGACGTTCCAACATGTCAAGAAAGCAAAGTATGGGTCTTTGAAGATGATCCCACGCCGACAATGGTGAAAAAACAACGAGCACTGAAAAAAAGTGATGTATCCCGTTTACTTTTGAAGTACGGGATTGGTCAAAGCCATCAAGTTGGAAGGACAGAAGACAGTAACAGCAAACTTGTATACCACTAAATGTCTTCCAGAAATTTTACAAGAACTGAATGTTAGGGAATTAATGCTTCACCATGACAATGCATCTTCACATACAGCCGGATTAACAGTTGAGTTTCTTAAGCAAAAACAAATTAAAGTGATCGAACATCCGCCGTATTCACCTGATCTAGCTAGGTGCGACTTTTGGTTATTCTTTAATCTAAAAAAGAACTTATGGGGACGTCGTTTTCATTCAGAAGAAGAGATTGATGTGGCTATAAATTCATTTTTTCATCTATTCGAAGAAATAAATGGCTTGAGGCATTTAATCTGTGGAAAATTCGTCTACAAAAGTGCATGCAAAGTACAGACTACTTTGAACACACCTAAAATTTTGTAAGTATAACTTTAAAAACCTAGTTGTATCTCAAAAATTTCAGAGTGACCCTCGTATTCAGTGATTTTTAAAAGTATAAAAGAAACAGAAAAATATAGAAAAATAATCAATAAAAATCACCCATCTGATTGTTTAACATAATGATCTTGTTGATTCCTTCCTTTCATTTCACATACATAAATCTCAATATTACATCTGATCCTGACTAAACTGGATTGTCATGAAATTATTGTGGCTGAGCAGTATCTTTATTTTAGTCAACAACTATGAATACAACAATCTAATATCAATCATGCAGCCATCTACAGGTAACATTAAGAGCTAATAATCAAAGGTTTTCAGAGAATTTCATTGAAAATTTTACAATACTGAAACAAAAAACTAAACGAAAATATAATATATTCTAACAAAAAAATAAGCATCATGGTAATTAAAAATTCCAGGAGTAATTCACAATTTTCAAAAAGGCAAATCAAAATTCCAAGAGTTTCAAGAGCCCTTAAAAAGTTTTTCTAATTCCAGGAATTGTACAAACCTTGATCTAGCGAAATGCTCTACACAAGTTTATTAAGGTAATCAATTAACAGCTGAATACAGGTAACACTCATAAAGTATTTAAAAGTATATTTTAAAAAGTATTTCAATATCTGCATTAATCAAAACAATGTCTTATACATTCATTTTTATTTCATCATATTTCTAAGATTCACCACAAGCCTGAGAAAATAATTCAGTGTGGTTAATCCTTATATATAGAGATTGGGAAGAATAAAGAGAATGCTTAGATAAATGTTACTATACAGTCAAATGAAACACCATCTAATCTTTGAAAAGCAAAAAAAAAAAAAAGAAATCAAATATACCAAACACGAATATTACATGAAGTTAAAACTGAATAATTTTTGTCTTCTTTTACTACTGTAATTTATATCATTAATTAAATTTGCTTCAGTTAAAAATTATTAACTTGAGAATTTTGCTTTTTAATCTGAGCTCAAAATTAGAAAAATAAATAACTTGAATTTTAGATAGTACTGATAATTAAAAATAATTCAACAATATTTTTTATTATATATACTCATTTTTTAATTATTCAGAAAAATGTGTAATAAGCTAAATAAATAAATACTTTCAATTCTCAATATGAATTTATCTTTTCATTAATTATGGATAATGTCCATTCTGTAGCATTCAAGTATCCAAATTATCTGAACATGTTCATAGCATAATGCCATACACTCAAAATTTCTTTTCAAATTTTAGGCACGCAAGTTACTTTATAATGCTGAATATTTTTTAATGAAAAACAAACCATCAAATGTTGGAATATAATTATGTAAAAAATAAATTCTGATATTTTCAAAAATGGGCAAATCCTGATTTATCAATATTAGAATGTGTATCAACAAGTGTGATGAGAACAGAAACCAATGAAATGTCTAAAATTTTTCTTCTAAAAGACTTCATATATGTGTGGACAGCCTATGGCATATTTAGTATTTTTTCATACCAAATATTTCATTTTACCCACAAATCCTCCAGGACCACATTTATCATAATCTAGTGTCTCTTGACTTTGAGACAAATTCATACTAACTTTGATGTGTCTGGAATAATATAAATAAAAAATTAAAGCAAATTAAGAGCATACAATTGCAAACATTGGATATTTTCTGTGTAAGTCACATTTATGTTAATTCTTTTTGTCATAAAAACGGCCTAAAAATATCTTAACTTACATAGAAAAACCTTTCTATATTAAATTAAAAATGGCACTATCACAAAATTTTAATTTAAGTTGTGGTGAATAACATATCAGTTAAGATAAAATAATATAAAATGAAAAATAGATTATAGGAGATCAATGTTAATGCGTGCTCATATTCAGAAAATAATGAAAGTATATTTACTCACTAAATTAAGAATGTGTGTTTATGATACTTATACCAAATAAAGAATATAATAGCAATGATGCACAAAATTAAATGAAAGAAAATTTTATTAATGTTATTTTGGATGACAAAAATAATTAAAACTATATATCATAAGTGAACCTTCCAAATTATTCTTCTCTCATTTAGAAAATCCTAATCTATAAGGAATTTAAATAATCCAAATCTGACAGATTATGTACAGCTTCTCTTATACAATCTATTTATTTGGGGTTATAATTTCAGAATTTTTTAAATCCTTATATTACTGAAAATTATCTTCCCACTTCCAGACCATTTTGGAAACAGAAAATTTTTTTAAGTTCACACAATATTATTTGATGTTGCATTCAACACAAATGAACAAAATATAAAATTACTACAATTTTGGGGAACAACTTTTAAAAAATGTTTTACCATAGTTGATGCCCAAGGGAATGTTTTTGCTTAGATGAGTTTGGCAATTCATTTTCAGTTCTTAGTTACAAATAGTTAAATAATCAAACATGAATGTTTTATAACTAAGCCAAGATAGCTGATGGTAATATAAGCATTGTCTTGACTGAAATTCTAAAGATTCTGCATACAAATACTGAATAATCACTGCAATAAAATAGTGAAGTTTATATCTATTAAAATCCTATTTATCATCAAAACGATTAATTATTAACCTAGTAGAATTCTTCTTCATAAGCTCAACAGCCTTTTACAGGCTTTGGTTACCTCAACCAAACACTCCCTGCAGGATCTTCTACCATTAGCAACTCCTCTCCAATTCTTGATTATTTAAGTCTCCTTCAATATCATTCAACCATTAAGTAGATGGCCTTCCTTTAGCACAGGATCCTTCAGTTTTTTTAATATAAATAGTTTAGTGGGATTATCATTTGGAGTTTTTCAAACATGGCCAAGCCAACTTAATGGGTTACTATGGATGATATGTGTACTCTACAGCTGTCTATAGAGATTGTATAGTACAAGGTTGTATCTGGCTCTTGAATGTTCTTCTTCCTGAACTGGTCCAAAGATAGTTATGAGAATTTTTACAAATAAAATTCACCAAGCCTTATAGAATGTCCACAATTATGATCAAAGATGGGACCAAAAATTACATTTGTAAGTTGGATTGGACTACTCTACTACTAGGAGTAAAATACAGTAGTAATTCCACATATAACAATGCCAAAATAAATTCTTTAACCCTTTAAGCGGTAAATTATTTTACCAGAAATGCTTCCAAAAAAGGCATATTTTTTACTGCATATAATTAAGTACCATACTTAACAGAATAAGATTATTAAGAATTTTTTTATTTTTTTCACTTTTAATGCTTTTACAACATTTTTTATTTTACAATTTTGGACACAAAACCCCCTAAATGTTTGCTTTTTTAAGTACATTCTGCATGCAGTAAAGAATAGTTTACAAGTTCTACAAAAATTTCTCTCATACTTACTGTGACTTTTGAAGTTTACAATTTTCCAAACAGTTCAGAAGTCTTTTTGTGTATGGTATAATTTCCATAAGATTCACAAGCACAGCATACAACAAAAATTTCAAAGAAAAGCTTCTGCTTTCCTGCTACATAGAAATACCCGGATGAAAAGCATTTCATTTACATGGACATTAACTTTCAATAATGAGAAATGCTGGCAAACCAGAAAAGGAAAGGAGAAAATATCGATGCCCATACGCCGTACGGGCAAACCAGATGAGGCCAATTTCGGGTAGCACGTACACCATACGGGCAAGATGCTTAAAGGGTTAATACAGAATAAATTTGAATTTAGGAATTACAAAATAAGTTATAATATTAATTCAAAGACTATTTCTGATGTATATAGACCTTCTGATGGATATAGAAGTTGATTATTATCGGACAACCTTTTCCTTTTAAGTTATGATTAGAATTATTAAACTCAACTTTTTAAAACTTAAGTCAAACTGATTTGTTAGTTTAAAGTCATTATTTAAAAATTTGGATTTTTATTTAATTTAAATTGAAATTGGAAGTATTAAAGGCAATGTTTATTTCAAAGTTCAAATTATCAATTTAAAAATAAGTTAGAAAACAGAAATTGGAATTTTAAAATTACAAATGAGCAATATGGAAAAATGACATTTTTAAAATTGTACCTGGATGAAGCTAACTTTAAATAAAAGTGTAGCAACATATTAGAAAAGTTAAATATTTTATATATCATTTAGAATTATTACAAGAAATTATGCAATTTACTTTATCATAGCGCTATTCCAGGTTATTGATTCCTGTCTGTGCACACAACATATAATATTTTCAAAGCTGAGACATTATTTCATTAATTAAAAACCAAATATTATAAAAACATGTTATTCATTGATTTAGCTTTTCAACTTAATTGTTAATCCCAGCAAAATAGCACAGCATAAGATGATTCTTTACAAATGTGAACTATTGAAATATAAATGGAAAATATTATAATAAAAACAATCTCATGTTATTACACCTTATGTCCTAGAATATGCTGGCAGGTGTAATTTTAAAAAAAATGTTCATGTTATTGATCAAGCACAAAAATAGCATTTTTTTTTAGTTATTCCAAATTTTATAATTTCATATAAAAAGATGCTTGGTAAATAACATCCAATATCATCAATGGGGAAATATAGAATTGCTAGAAAAGAGTTCAGAGAACTAAGAAAAAAATATTTCATGAAGACCTTTTCAAAGATGTAGAACATCTAAGCGGGTAAATGTGAACAGAGATTTCTTTCATTAAATATATATATATAATTGCAATGACTTTGCATCATATGTATTAATTAAATTTAAATTTTGATGATATATCTGAAATATTGCAATAAACAACTTAACAGGTGGAGGTTTTGTAAACTTTTCTAAAATCAACATTGTTCTATCACCACTTAGAATGATTTCTTAATATATGTTAAACAATATTCATGTGATGCAATATAGGAAACGAAGACACACCAAACATCTATTCTAACATATATATTTACAGAAATGCAATACAGAAACTCTTCTACATTGTCTGTGATAATCTGAGACTTTTCATTCTGATGAGAGCAATCCTATTATTAAGAAACACTTATGCCATTTTATAATATATAATACAATATCACATTTAAAACTAACATTAATCTACAATATACATTAATGACATCACATCTACAATTCAAATGCAAATTAATCATGTCAAATAGAAGCTTTTATAGATTAAAGAAGTATTTAAAATAAAACCTAATGAAAAGAAAGTCTCAGTTATTAATTCATAAATGTCGAATCAGACCTATACTTACATACTCATCAGAAACTTGGACAATGAAACAAAAAGATGAAAATACTTTTGGAGTTTTTGAGTGGCAGATACTAAGAGCCATTTTAAAAGGTATACAAGTTGATGGCTAGTGACACAGATGCACAAATTTAGAACTTTATCAGGCCTTCAGAGAACCCAATATATCAATTACATAAAAATTCAAAGCGTTAAATGAGCTGTTCATGTTTTACAATGAACAAAGAACATTCAACACAGAAAATATTCCTAGCCCTCTGAAAAAAATAGCTATGGACTGACCCAATCATAGATGGGCTGAATGCCTAGAAAGAGATCTTGTTATTTTAAGAGTGATTAACTGGAAGACCATGGCCAAAAATAGAGGCTTGGAGGAAAATACTTGAGAAGGTAATGGCCCACTCAGGGCTGTCATGCCACAGAGGAAGGAAGGAAATTTTATTTATTTTCAAATATGTGTACTTATAAATTGTAAAAAAATTAATTTTCCAATGTTTCGTTTTTAAACCTAGCTGTTACAGATAAATGAAAGGAAACATTTGGAATTGTGATATTGACTCTAAAATCACAGAAAATCATAAAATTTCAGCAGAGGGAAAAACTAAAAATCATGTCATGAATCGAAATAAGATTTACCTATATGATTAAATTTAATGAAAAATTTCAATTTTAAACAAAGTATTTTTTTTAAATTTAATGATACACAGTGCAAGTTATGGAAATTGTTTATTTGTCATAATTATAAGTAGCATCCAGTTCTTAAAGTGTACAGCATATTGATTACTTTTCAGTTCACAGCTTTAATAATTGAAGCTACATTAATAAAAGTCAAGAATGGAACAAATATTTGGCATAGTTAATAACAGCAATATTGATATTTTACAATTTTTTGAAAATATGTATAATTCTAAGATTAAAAACTTCCAACAATTAAATTTCCTTAAATGCAGTTGTATACATTACTTTGTAACATATTTGAATGTTAAAGACATTAAAAAGTTAAATTATTTTATAGTAATTTTTATATATATTTTTTTAATATCTTATTAACATGGGCTTAAATTTTTTTGCCATATTTTTAGCTTGTGCTAATTCTTGTGTATCCTTACTTTAAATCTTACAATTTGGTACATTTCCTTAGCACAAAATGATTTCATGGAATACTTGCAAAAAGTTAGAATTCATAGAATTTAACAAAACATGTATTAGAAAGCTAAGTACAATTAATAAAAACTGCAATAAAAGAAAGTCAGACATTAATTTTAAATTAATAACCTGAATAATTTATCTGCTTTTAATTAATTAGGATAACTAAATTTTTTTTTGATAGCTGGCAGTGAAATATCTGTGTAATGCTACATAAATGTCAATTTTATAGGAAATTGAACTAAATCAATGACATAAATATTATGTATATATATTTAAACATAAATCACATTAGAACATTTTAAAAATAAATAACATACAACAAAACAAATTATGTGTTTATGTAATCCTTTACTTATGCCAAAAGGAATAAACTTTTCAATACGACTAACAAATAACTTAAGTAAATCTAAAAGTTTAAGATATATTAGTGTAAATATAGTAAAATTGCAAATTTCATCATCCTTTACTATATCAGTTACTCATGATACACAAATTAAACCTAAAGGAAAAATCATATTTTTTACTCCATAAGCATGCAAAAAAAGAAAATATAGTTTCTCATGGAGCCTCAACTATAGACAAAAATCAGTTATTGTCATAAAACTGAAGAATTCCAAATATAACAATCAACTACAATACTGCTTAAAACTTTTACTTTTAATAATCAAAAATACTTATATATTTAAAAAATAATGCAATTTACAGCTTACTATTGAGTAACTACTTCCTATGAAACCCATTGCTATCCCTCAAAGATAAAAAAAAAAAAGGAGCTCAGGAGAAAATTTTAACAAATACAAGGGATCCATTTTACTTGCAGCAGTTTCAAAGCATATACTTAGCAAATCTGGTAACCATACCTTCAGATAGAATATGGTTAATTATTTTATTCAATTATGACTTCAAAATCAATACCGAGATATGAACGAACATATATCAGAGCGCACATAAGAGAAATATATCAGATTAAAGTATTACAACAAACAATGATCACACCCATGATTATAAAAATAGATTTGTATTCATTTTATTATGTATCAGAAGAAAAAAGAAATTAGTAAATAAATAGTATAAAAATATTTAAAAGATATTATAAATAAAATAAATTATTTGATATCAGCCAGTTTATAAATAAGACAGGCCACACAGATAGCAAACACATCAAAAAGAAATAGGTAAGAAAAAATACTTTAATACCTATTTAATATTTTCAAAGGCTGCAGCAATATATATATATATATATATATATATATATATATATATATATATATATATATATGGTAACCTCCATTCTTTTCAGTATAATGGTGTTTATTAGTGACAAAACAAATATCTTACATCAGATTTCTATGAAGGATTGTCATCACAATACTTAATATCACATACAAGAAAAATCAAATTTCATATACGATAGACTAGTTGTCGTTGCATTGCAAGTTTCAACAAAATTGTCAAATATGTATGTATTTACACCCATAGTGATTTTAAATATGTACAACAAGACAGAAACAAATAGTACTTTATTTATTGTTTTCTTTTAAAATATTATTTAATGATATATTGAATACATGATTAGGATACCATACATCAAATTGACAGGAACATATCATAATTACTATAACAGTAACATAAACCAAAATAAAAATATTAAAAAAAACTTTTAGTTTGAGTTTAAAAAATGGAAATTAAAAATCCTTTAACTAGTGTGAAATAGGTTGCTATACATTAAATTAACAATATATTATTGTGCTTACAATATTAGTAGCATTAACCAAAATAAGAGCTAAAATATTTTTTTAGTAGAAAAGGGAATAAAAATATAAAAAAATTAAAATCAGCTGTTAAAGTAAGAAAAAGGTTTGGTTATCAATCTACAATCACTTTTAGCACAAAGCCACATTTAAGTGGGACCTACAGTTTAAAGTGAGTTTTAAATCAATAAATAAATCTATTCTTGAGATAGAAGTAAAATTTGTAAATTGCTGAATTAATGGGCATTCTGATGAAAGTTTAGAATAAATTTGAAGAAAATTAATTCAAGAATGTATCCATTTTTAAGGAAAACATTTAATATAGCAGAAACTAACTCAGTATTCTACATATTATAAAATTTTCGGAATATCTGATATCAATGCACAGATCTGATTTAATATATTATAAACTCTTATTCCAGTTTCTATTGGAGAAACTACTGAACATGTTATTAAGCACATGTAAACGATTGTATTAACGCAACAGGAGTTAAATATAAATCATTTTTACAATGTTCAGTACATCTAAAATACTCGGTAACTTTAAAAATTCAATAATGCACCCCAAAAATGCAATCTTATTACAATTAGTAATCACTGTGCTTATACTTCATGTCATTAATTCTATTAAGGGTCTAAAAAGAGACGTCAACACTAAAAAGAGACATTGCATGATTTTCTTATATGTGGAAAATTCTTCCGATATTTTAAATCATAATAATTTAAGTTTATATTTTGTTAAAGTGTAACTTGACTTTATGAAATATACTTCATAACAATGTACAAATAAAAAGTATAAAAGTTTTGGCAAATTGTTTTTATAAGTAAAAAATTATTTTAAATATACATAAGCTTTTATTTAAATATATAATCTAATATTTTATTTTAAAATGTACTACAAAATGAACTGATTTTTTATAATGAACAGTGAATTTATAAAGGAATATCCACAACAAGTAACAAAAATATAAAATTAATTATATGTTAATCAAGCTGACAGAAATATTCAGCAAGCATAGATTCATTATTTGAACTAATAATAAATTAAATATATGGCTTATTTATATAAATGCTTTTATTATTTAAAAGTTGATTTATACATCCTAATATAAAGAATACTCTCTATAAAAAAATGGATAATATACATATATTTACTATACGTACAAATTGGTAAAGTAAATCTAAAATAATTAACATTTAATTAATATTCAATAGTAATGCACACAAGTTTTTACAATATTTAAAATAGAAAGCATTAGTATTACAGTGATATAGAAAGATTGCAATTTGTAAGACTGACTTTAAGATTGCTCTTTCTTAAGATCATTTCTTCTTCACAGCTATTTAATAAAATAGATATGATATTTTAATTACATGCTGAAAAAAAATTATTCACTAATATTTTGATTCATCAAAAATTTACAGGAACTATTTACAACTGTTGGAGAAATTAAAGAAAACAAAATCACTGATTAAATATTTGTTTATACTCACATTGAAAAACATGATAAATTTTATATAGTTTGTTACAATACATCCAAATCTTAAGAACCAATTTCATTTATTTCACTGTTTTAATATAATGCTCCAAAACACCAAAATATACAATTGATGAGTAATAATTCACTTAGATTTTATGTAAATGCTAGTATGAAGAAAAACTAATCAGATTTGCTAAAAATAAAAATAGATATAAATATCACATTTCTAAAAAATATACACATTCTCAAATTACATTTGTGGAAATATTATCTAGTAAATGTATAAGCAAAATAAGTAAATAATAAACTAAATAAATAGGTCAATAGAAAAGACACAAAAATATCAAAATATGAACAATTAAGCATACTTACAGAAAAATTTTTAAAAATGATGAAATTCAAATGTTTACACAAGTATTTTATGTTTTATTTTTTTAAAAATGAATATTAAAAGAGCATTTTTTTCCTCTGAAATATATAAAAGTTAAAAACCAATTTCAGAAATATAAAAACTATGGATTCCAAAAATAAAAAATAAGCTAACTTAAATTAAACAAATGTTTGAAACGAAACATTTAAAACAAATCAAAAATTTTTGTTCAATATGAAAAATTCTTTCTGCTGTATAAACAGTAAAACCCAGTTTCAAGTATGAAAATAGAAAAATTGCTACTTTTATCCAAAAAACATTGCCATTGAACTTAAAATATAAATTTAACAAAATTAACTGAAACCAAACAATTCAAAGAGATTTCACCCTTCCTATAAATAAATTGAATGACAGAAAATGGAGCATATCACAAAGAAAGAAAACTATATGAAAATGAATTTGACATTATTTCATATAGAAAATAGTCCTTAAATATCATATATAACCGAAAAATTTATTTAAATAGAAAACATTTTCTGAAACAATAACAAAATATGAACTAAATGCAATTTTTATGGGAATCAGCTGAAGTAAATAGATGCTTGTTGAAGTGAAGTATGAAAAACAAAAGTTATATTCATTAACTACTAATACAGCACTAACGTGAAAAACAGCATCAGTATTTAGCGCACACATAAGCTCTTTCTCAAGAATCTTAATTTATAAATATCACTTTTAAAATCATGACCTACAGTAATAAATTACACATGTGTGGCATTTAACGTTGGTCATCACAACAATCAAAAGAATTCATAATAATGTTTCACACGAAAGAAAAACCAAAATAGAACCAAATTTGTTAAAATATGAGTCAGATCGTAGTTCAATAAAGTCACTTTTTATACAATGATGTTTACTTTAGGAAACACAAACAAAACTCCTTCTTTAAAGACTACTAACAACAAGCTTTAGCTTATAACAACAATGAAGATGGAGGGAACATACTCCAAAAATATTTGTCACGGCGATTGATAAATGAAAATAAGTGAATAGATAATAATTGAGGATTGAAAAATAAACTAGATGTTTAAAAGTCTTACCTGGTTGTTTATTTGCTATCTTATTAAAGCAATTTTGAAACACTTCATATAAATGCATGGGTTCATCATCATTTGTCGCCATGATACTACATGTACAATAAACATACTCTCAAACAACTGATGGCAAATTGTAAATACAAAGTGTAGAAACATCACACTAGATAGCGCAATGAGTTAGGTGAGAAAAAAGTAGATAATATAAAAAATTAATAAAAAAGGAAACTAATGATATCTTAAGCTTCTCATATTGATTAGTTATTTTCCTTTTTTTTATTATTAAAAAAAGTATTAATTCCTAAAATAATAAATTGGCTATATTTTTTTTCTTTAAAAGCAAGGGAATTCGAAATCATCCAATACGAGGAAATATCCATTTAAGACATTTAAAACCAGTGTATGGTTACCACCAACTTATTCATATACACTAACAAATAGTAAATCACATATACGATACATTAATTACGGTGAAATTTCTCTCAGCAAGTAAATCATTAAACAATCAATATATATATATATATATATAAAAATTGTCATTGTCAAAAGTAAATTAAAATATTCATGTTTATGGGCACCTCTATCCCTAACCCATAGAACCACACACGTCTATTGGATGTCTTTTAAAGATCCATAGAATCCAAAAGACGTCCTGGATATCTTTTGGACGTCATAAAGACGTCCATGGTAAGATGTGAACTGAATGGACTACATATGAGCAACGGATTGAATCCACGATGGATGAGTTTTGGAGTATTAACATTTAGATCTGTAATCGACCAAATTTATACATCCATGATAGATGTAATTTGGACGTCCATGGTGGATGTAATTGACATTCATAATGGATGTTATCTGGACATATATTAAAAGTAAACAATTAAATGTAACTGTAATTATTTTTGTTTATTTGTTCCATAATGGACGACATTTGTCGTGACGTCATTAACTACTATGTTTTTCCAAACTATTGTTGCTAAGGTTGCCACAATATGGGAATTCCCATAACCAATTTTGTTGTTCTAATTGTTTAATATTTTCTTATGGAAATTAGAAAAAGTAAATAAAAAAATAAGTAAGATGGAAATATTTGAATATTCAAAATAATTTTTAGAAGAAAAATTTTCGGAATTTCCTGATAAAAGTTTTAAAAATTCACTGAAACGATAAGTATATGTAAGGGTTGATAGGGTGAAGAGTTTCTAAGCAATCTGGTTGCTATGTTTGGAATACTTTACTGAAACAAACGTTTCCGAAGGTAGTAGCATTCCCGACTGTAAACATTATAGTCAATAAGATAGGTGTACATTTATTAGATTTCCGAAGATGGAAAAGTTACGCAAATTATAGATTAAAATTATCTAGTAATTATTAAATTGTTTTGTCCTAAAATTTTGACATCCACGTGAATACATGTCACGCGTTTATAGTCTATAGTTTCTCCATAACGGAATCATAGAACTGATTACGAAAATATATAAATGCCTTGTTTACTTCTTATAAAAATACTATGCTTCTTAATATATTTTGCATTTTGTAGTTTTTTTGCTAGAACTCAATCGGGTGCAATGAAGATGATATAAAATTATGTATATTTTTTTGTTAGAGCAATTACCGTATTTACGCGAATCTAATGCGCATGGTTTTTGGCCAAATAAAGTATTCAAAATTGGGGTGCGCATTAGATTCGACTGCAAGGTCAGCAGTTCACAGATGACGTCAACCAAATTTAAATCGTTACTATGGATTACTGTATTTCTCGACTACATTTACCGTTACATTTATTGTTGACACATTATTGCATAGAGGATATAAACTGTAGAGTACGTAGTCACGAAATGGAGGGCAAACAAAGAAGAATGTCATAACGCTACTTTCAAACGTAAATTAATTCTTTTTTATTAAAAAAATGGCAATAGAAAGGCAGGTATAGAGTTCAACCTAGCTGAGAGCAATGCTCGCTTGTAGCGGCAACAGAAACTGACACTGTTTGCAACTAAAGCTAGTAGAAAGAAATTCACTAGCCCTCGCAAAGGAAGACACCCTAAAATTGAAGAAAAAGTTTTGTAACTTGTACGTGAAAGGAGGAAGAATGGACAACCTGTGACTAGTGACGCCATAAGAAATAAAGCAAAACAGGAGGCTGAAGTTCTTATTATACCAAAACAAGAGTTTAATGCTAGCCGTGGATGGGTGGATCGGTTTATGAAGCGGATCTCTAAGACGCTGAACAACAATATACCAAATGCTTCCTGCAGATTTTGAGGGAAAACTACTAACATTTTAGTGGTATGTCATCATACTCGGAAGGAAAAGAATTTTTCAATGGGGTAAAATTGGCAACACTGATGAGACACCAATTTGGTTTGATATGTCTCGTAACTAAACCATTACCGAGAAGGGGACTAAGGAAGTTATCATCAAAACTTCGTTACGTGAAAAACAACGCATAACAGTGATGCTGGCAATAACAGCAGACGGGTGCAAACTTCCACCTTTCTTAATCTTCAAACGAAAAACATCTCCTAAAACCCCTAAGAATGAAAAGCTGTTCCCAGATGATGTCCTGATTCGAAGCCAAGAGAAGGGGTGGATGACGGAATCATTAATGCTTGATTGGCTCCGAAATGTATAGGAACGCCGTCCCGGTGAGCTCTCCAATCCACGATCAATGCTTTGGACGTATTTCGTGGTCACTTCACCGACGACGTAAAAAAGAAGATGCACAGCCTAGGCAGTGATCTTGTTAGCATTCCTGGAGGGATGACGTCTGTGTTACAATTCCTGTACGTTTGTATAAATAAACCTTTTAAAGGGTACACTCAGGCGAAGTACGAAAAATGGTTTTGTGAGCCAAACCGTGAATTCCCCCCGACAGGAATAATTAAGTACACTGCACCGCACATTGTTGCACATTGGATGTCTGCTGCCTGAAAAAGCATCGAAGCACCAATGATATTGAAATCTTTGAAGGAATGCTGCATTTCAAATTCATTGAATGGCAGTGAAGATGACGTGCTCTGGAACGCCGAGGATGACGATGATGAGGTGGAAAGAAGAAATGAATCTGTTTCTGACGAAGAGAACTGCGAGGATTCCAGTGATGGAAGACGTTTACTATTAATCATTGATTGCAGAAACTCTCAGCTAGATTGAAATGTTACGATTTATTTCATGTTCATATTTTACGATAGGTACCGTATATACGGTAGTGGTAATTAACAAAGATTGTTTCGCATAGCAATAGCCCACTAATAGGTTAATTCTATGTTCTGCTACTTTATATATGAATAAATCCATTGTTATATAAAATATGGTATCTAAATTTAAATAAAATTATCATACCATTGATTGATAGTTTATATATAAATGTATTGTTGTATAAAATAAGATTCAATAAATTCCTGACACCATTGATGCGCATTACATTCGCCGACAAACAATTTTTTTTATTATTTAAAGTTTTAAAATGTGGATGCGCATTAAATTCGATGGCGCACTAGATTCACATAAATACGGTAGTATGATTGGGATTTTAATTGAAAAGTGCTGAAGTGATTTGTGAATACCAGAATATTTCATTATATTAGTAGTGATACCTAGTTTCTCTTGGTATGCACCAAGTGTAGAAAAATAATTATCAATTTACAATGTACAAATTATATAATGATGAAACTACTTGTTTCTTTCATTAAGAACTGACCAATTAAAAAAAACGATAAATATATTTGTTTTGCTCAAGATATCAATAACTATAAAGGATATACAAACATTTTTATATCTGCATTTAGATACATACTTCTTCCAAACTATAAAAAATTTGTTACCAAGGTTATGATAGAAAGTCAATAAGGATGAAGTATTGCCTCACATGCGAAAACACTAATTTTACATATGTATTTTTAAAGACAATTCAATTTAACTATGCATTTTTAAACCAATACATGTTATCTTAGTTATATATAAATGGTTTTATTTTGATTCTATTTTTGAAAAAAAAAATTGGTGATTTACTTTGGTTGAAAAATAGTGCAAAGTAATTTCACCGGCTAATCCATATGTACCATATATTAAAAAATCTTGAAGTCTATGTCCTTTTTTAATTCATTCAATAAAGGAAAAAATGATTTAGTTTCATGTTGTACTTGTTAACCAAATAAAGATTATTTAATTAGATATTGTTTTTGTGTACAAAATAAGAATTTAATTATTATAATGGGTGGACTGATGAGGTTATCGGAAAGGAAAATCAATTATTGTTAATTTTGACGAAGCTGAAACTGAATCACAAAGTGTTTGTTTATGCATTAATGAAGCTACTTACGAATATTATTTCAATTTCATAAACTGAAAGTATTTTTTTCACAAATAATTTATTTAGTAAAAATTTATTCGATATTAAGACAATGTTAAGTAAATATTTGATTTTTAAGTTTATATTAATGTTGTAATTAATGTTTAAATAAATTTACTTTCTAATATTGAACTATTTTATGTCGTAAAGTTCTAATTGTAAAAATCTAAATACAATAATAATAAGTTTTTTTTTCAGTCAATGGTGTAGTATGGCTATTGGTGAAATCTCAAGCTTATGGAGACAAAGCAGTGAAATTATATCTTAGGTGTTGCCTCACAGTCCCCAGTCGTTTATTTCTACATTAAGAAGTATTTAACGAAGTAAGTCAAAAAAGTAATTGCTTTCCTTTTATGAATTCATATTTTAGTATTTTTTAATAACTTATTTTTATTCCAAAGAAGACATAATAGAAATAAAGTTTAAAAACTGAATAGTGTTATTTAAGAGTAGAAAACCAGCCATGTTTAAGTGTATTTTTACTTTAAAAAATTACATTTGTTACTATTTTAAATTAACGTTAAAAGATACATGTTGCTTTTATTTATAAAATGTGCTTAATAGCAGATTTATGTAATAATTTTTTTAAATCATTAAATTTTCCAGTTATTTTTTTAAGCTGAAAAAATGCAAACATTGGGAATAGGATGATAACTGCTGAAAGAAAATTTATTATTCTGCAAAATAATTTTCTTGAATAAAAACCATTTCTATGTCCTTCAATTCAAAATATTTTTCTCTCCTAAGTTATTTTTATTTATTATTTTGTCAAACAAAACATGTGTATTTATCTCTTGATTTCAACAAGATAAAGATTAATCATTATTAGGATTTGATTCGAATTTATAAAATTTATTTTTAGGATAGTCTTAATTCTAAAATTTAATGTTTAGTTAAAATACTTTTTTCTGTTGAATTATAAATGTGAGTTTTTTTTTATTGAATATCAAATTTTAAATCCATAATTCAAGATTTTTTTACTTATCAAGAAAAAATTTTATCACCCAATTATTTTAATGTATGTTGGACTAATATTTCAAATGAAGAGATATTAAAATGTATACTTGAAAATTAATTTTTATATTTTGTAGTTGAATGGAAGATATGTTTACTTCCTATATTAGATTTGGAATTCTTACTTTCCTGGAGAATATGTTAGAAGATTTAAATTTTCAATTAGTTGTCTACTAAAGGTTCTAGAAATTGAAGTATTGGTTCATGGTAAGCATTTTTTTTTATTTTAATGAAAAAAGATATTTAAGATTATGTAAAAAATGATTAGTATGAATTTCTTACATTTTTAGAGTGATTTAGCATTTTGAATGTTCTATGAATGTGATTTTCTATAAGATTTTGTGTTCACTTAATTTTTAACCAAAATTTTCTACTTCCATAATACTTGTAATGCTGGATATTTTGTATATTCTTATTTTGTATTATTACTATTATTATTTTGCTTAATTCTCCGACAATTTGCAAGTATCTGATTATAAATAATACCTTCAAAATAAATTATTTTTTAATTACACTTTATATATCTATGCAAATAATATAAGAATTCTCATTTTCAGGAAAAAATCATGAATTATAATAGCAAATGAAAATCTTAATACATTGATTTCATTTTCAACATTCATTTCATTTTCAACATTCATTTCATTTCTACTAAAGTTATTTTTAAATGAATATAGTTAAAAACTTTTTTATTTATGAGAAAAATTTGTTCATTGTAAAAAATGAATTTAGTAACTGAAATAATATATTTTGCTTAGTATAGTGCATTTAAACAAGCTATATTAATATATAAAGTAAGTTGAAAAAAAGGTAAGTTAAAAAAAAAAAACCCGCTTATGTTGTTTTTAATTTAATTTCTTTTTCTTTTTTTTATTTTGTTAGGCTTAAAACTGTAAGAAATATTAATTTGAATATTAAGACCTAAAAATATTAAAAATATATTAGTCTCTGGAAATCAAAGGAAAACATTTTATTTCTGACATTCAAAACATTTGCTTGTATGTGTATACCCTGAAAGGATATATGAAATCAGGATTCACTCAGTGAAATTAAAGACAATGTGCATACATAAACAGGACAACGAAAAAAGTTTCTGGAATGAATAATATATGTGTATTTCCATTCAAATTTTGTTGATTAATTTGATTTAATAAATGATGCTCTAATTTAGTTTTAAGCAGAAATATCAATATACCTTTAAAGTTATTTTGTAGTAATTCACTTTTCTACATATTTCAAAGATTTACAGGTAAAAATAAACTGAATGGAATCTAAGTTTCACACAATAACCTGATTTTTAGTGCTATTAAATATTTCTTCTTCATTGATCTAATTTGAGTATTATTAAAAAAGATGTACACATTTCATCACAGTATAAATATCATCAATTTATTATTAAATGTTGATTGGAAATTCATTTTTCAATAATAAATGTTTCATATGCTGTTCTGCTATGCATAAAAAGTTGCTTATGATGGGCTGAACCTAGTTTCAAATAAATTGAAAAAAGTATTTGTTTCATAAATAGTTAGCTTTTTATATTTATAATTTTAAATATTTGTATTGTGTTATGCTTTAATTGTTTTGGTTGATAAAAGTTGAATTAAATGTATTTTAAGAGATAGAAGAGTACCTCATTTACAAGTTTTAAATTTTGTTTTCCTTTTCAGACAGAATAACAAATTTATATACCTGAGGATAAGATTAAATTTAAAATAAACAAATTATATATATATATATATATATATATATATATATATATATATATATATATATATATATATATATATATATATATATATATATATATATATATATATATATATATATATATAATATATATATATATATATATATATATATATATATATATATATATATATATATATATATATATATATATATATATATATATATATATTAAATTTAATCTCACCAGAAAAAAGCTTTTATTTACTGTGTTTTCACATTCTTGAAAATTTAAATTTTTCTGTTTTACTTAAGCTCATTAGGAACTAATATTAGAGCAAGAGAAAATAAATCCTATAAAGGAGATTAAAAACATGGCAATTTGTTTCTACTGAGTGTATATTGTAAATAAACATTTCATGTTTTAAATTTTGTTAAGAATTTACTGTAGTAAAAATGATAAAAATGTTTAATCAAAAAACTTAATATAGCCCTTAGTTAATAACATTTCTGTATATATTGAGCACTAATATGTAAATTCAATTCTCTATTTGATTATTTAAGTTCTGTTCTTTTAATGGTAACGTTACATTTTATCTATAAATCTAACTCTTGTTTTGATCATTTGAAAATTCATTACAAATTTTAAACGTTTTGTAATTTCAGTTATTTAATCAATTCCAAAGGGTAAAAGATCAAATAGTATATATTTCCCAGAAATTAGTCCCTTAGGTTTAGCATATATCTAATTAAAAGGATAGACATTTCTAAAATTGGTATTATGAAATTGCTGAAAATCAGTAATCGATAAGGAAAATTTCAGTTATTTTGCTGAGTTCATTCTGAAATTTTATAATGATAATGAAATTTACGCTAATTAGTTTTACCAATCACGTTGAATCAATGTAACTATAGTATTGTCGAAAATTGTTTTCCATAGTTTAAAAATTATTTTTATTATTTTTTTAAATTGCTGATTTGCAAGTATAATTTTTTATAATTGTTTTAAAATTGATTTTTAGAGGCTTAGAGAACACAAGCAGTCCTCTAAGAGGTGATTTATGTAATAGAGAATTGAATCTACTATGTTGAAGGAAGATGTTCGAGTGAAAGAATAAAGAAAAATGTCAATGTATTAATTTATTAATGTATAAATAAAAATAAACTGTATCTTTCAAAAATAAAACTTTATTGCATAAGTATGTATTAATTTACATTTAGATAAACTCAATTGCACTCATCACAGTTTATTATTTTAAATCTTATACTGTTCCTAAAAAAATTCTTAAAATAAATTTTAATATTTTTCAAAGAAAATGAAAAGTTTATTTTTATTTTAAACAATATAAAACACAAATTTCAAAATATTACATGTAAAATAAAATGTATTAAAAAGCACTAAAATACTGTACTTGTTGCCTTGCAAATGACTCCATTTCTCGACTCAGGGTTCGTGACGTGGCTGTACGATCCCTTGTGACCATGCGGATAAGATGTCTGTCATCTCTGCTGTTAGTGATGGGAGGTCGCTGAGATCCTGCATGACGTTCCGTATGATTGTCCTGAACCCATCGATTCCATATTCTGCTAACAGTCATGGGGTCTCGACCGACACGAGCAGCAATATTGCGGTACGATAAACCGCAATCCCGGTAGACTATAATCCTTCCTCGATCAAAGTCAGACACGTGCTGATAGGCATTTCTTCTAAGACGAGGCATTACAATAACTTTCTTTGCCGAAAACAACGTTGAAACGGAAATTGAGTATGAGAAAACTGCTGTCAAATCTCTGGTTTTATACACTTTGTAGATGTCGGTACTGTCGCCTGCATTGTATGAATGCCCTGAAAATTTAATCATTTGCATATCACAGCAAGTTCTACCTGTCATGCAAATTTCACGTGTGTTGTGTGCCGCTTTCCTGGTGTAGCAATTTTAATGGCCAGTAGTGTAATATGCATTAAATAATATATTAAATAATAAATAAATGTAAAATGATATGTAATAAAAAGAAATTAGAATGATAAAATTATATACAGATTTAAATAAAAAAATTCTATTAAGATATTAGTAAAAAAATAAACTTTCTAGTAGACAAAGATTTGAGCCACTTCATAGCAAATAAAGAAAAATTTAACAAATGCATGAAATATATAATTACTTAAAAACTAAGTTTTTACCTTGTCTAGTAGATAATAACTGAGTCATTAGAGAAAGCTTTCAGTAGATAAGTCTCATCTAAAATACATCCATGAAAGCTACCTAGAATAGAGCAGTGCTTATGAATACATCCAAATTTTGTCCATGAATCGTCCAATGCTGACATCTTGTAGACGTAAAATTCGTGGATATTTCACGTGCCATGGATCTAAACTGGACAAAAATGAGACGTCTACTGGATTAGAGTACATCCACCTGATGTCGTATTGACGTCTACTGGACGAAATTGTGTTGTATAGGTAAAGAAGTGGTGAGAACTGTTTCCATATGTGTAATGATTTTGATAATAATCGTAAAATCAAACAAATTACTTTAAAAGTTCATACAAAGCTTTGAAATTTCAAGAACAAAAAATATTTAATCCTCATGAAACAAAAGGGACATTTTAAGCAGATTTATTTAAGATTCGTTATTATGAAAACTCTGTAATATGTGTCAAAATCAAAGATATTTATTTTTCTCTAAAATGATTAATTTTCTTACATATGAGGATATTTTTCTAATAATTCATTTTCCATTAATTTAAATTAGTTTAAAAAATATTCATTTACACAGCAAATTCGATTCTTGTCCAATTTGTGAAAATATTTTCAGTATAACGGATTCACCAAAAGAAAATTTAGGCAAAAGTCAAAGTAGATTTTTTAAAAAAAACATTATTTCTCGATTTTTTTATATTTATTCAAAAGCTATGACATGCTACAAATTTTATGCTATCTCCTTACTTTTATTTGGCTGCAAGAATCCGAATTTCAAAACATTTACTGTTTTCGTACTCACTAATTACTTTATTTAATAGACATATTAAATGCTGCGCAGACTAAAATCTTTATCCCATTGCTTTTTATTCATCGTATGCATAAAAAATAGAAAAACCGCAGGATTATCATCTAGCAAATATCATTTACATTAGGATTAAGTTTGTTTTGTTAATTTAAAATATAATTAAAAAATCTAAAAATTGTGGCATCGCGTTGAGATCCCGCTTAATAGCTAACAACTTTAGCAAAAAATTTTGAGAAACCATTATGTATCTACTTTTCAGGGGGACATTACACTGATATTGAGCCGTGTGCACGTGTCGAAAAGAAGGTAATATCTGGAAATATTCTTGCATTTATAATTTGAAAATATAACTATACACTGAGGTAAGCAAAAGTGTTTACTCATTAGAATAATTTAAATTAAAAGGTATTGTTTGTAACTAAAAATATATTTAGTTACAAACAATGATGAGAGAGAGAGACAATCTAAATAGATACTTCCAAGCCACCCTTAATCAACAACAATGTTTTTTAATCCGTGTATTGCCAAAGCATTTAATTGAGATAAAAAAATTATATACTTCCTATAAGCATTTTCCGTAATTTTCTTATTTTTCTAACATTAACAAATTTAAAATTAAATTAGAGGTATAGGACTGATTCTGAAAGGATTCACTAGGAAGAATATTTATAATTAAAGCAAACACGATAAATAAGCAAATAATCAAAAACAAATTATTCGAATTTTATGCACATGATTCAATATTAATCAAAAAATCAATAAAACCTAAAACACCTTGTCAGGTATTTGACTACTCTGTTACATGCAGTAATGGATACAAAAATACAGTCATATGATTAAATGGACCAAATTTTGTAGATGTGACGGCCAGACATGCATTTCTAGTAAAAGAGGAAATACTCTCAATCCAGTAAAATCCAGTAATACTCCCTCCAGTAATAATTCCCAAATCCTTCACACGTTCGCATTCTTCTCGGAGCCACTGCATATGGGATTTTATTTTGGAAACTCTACTGGCAAAATTATACTCTATCTCAAGTGAAATCTTTTCCTTATTAATGGAAAGGGGATTTATATGATATTATTCACAACATAACCTTAAAATATTGAAATGTAATCCAATAGATTTGTTAAATATGCTTAACACTTAGATAATATTTAAATCAAAAGAGATGAGTAGGAACTAATAACGAAACTGTAATTATACCGTTTGTTAAAGTAAAAAAAATTATAATCATGTGTATCATTACTTAAAATAACACTTATAGCTACTGAATTTTCGAATTATTTTAAGCGATTATTATATGATCACTTAGATCACTGAGTAGATTGGGGAACATAAGTTTAACAAATAATTCAATTTCAACGCATAGTTACCATAGTAGCAATTCAAGGCTGGGTTGGTGATTGAGTTAATCACTTGAACCGGTGGAAACTCGGCGGGCCCTGTGCGGCTTTGTTTGGTTGGTTTGTCTGTCGCTTAACTGTCATTTTTTACACACAAGGGCTAATTAGACCGGGACCTAGGGTTTAAAGTGGATTTCGAACCACTACAAACATCCATCCCCAAGGTGGGATTCGAATTCACGAACTGTTGAAACGAAGGCAAGAGCGCTAACCATTCAGCTGCCAGCTCGGCGGGCCCTGTGCAACAATAGTGCTTGGAACAGTGCACTATTTGTTACCTCAGCCAGAGAGCGGCTGTGGTATCCCTGCCCGTTGAGTTGAAGTGCACGGTGTGATGAGTTTATGGCACATGGCCCGGTGTGTTTTTTTCGATTCGATGAAAAGGGAATAAGTGCTGCGATGATATTAAGCCACACATTTTTGTATTCTACTCGAGTACCAATGCTGTTGTCTGGCTTAAAAATAGCAAAAATAAACTATCGTTCAAATATAATTTAATGATAGTGTATTTGTGTTACTAAGCTAGACAATATTGAGTAAAACGCATTTTAAATAGGTATATAAGTATTTTCATATATAAAAATGCTTATATTAAAAGGCAGGGTTTTTTTAAATAGTTTTGAATAAATTCAAAATGTAATAAAAAATTCAGATAATATACTTAAGTGAAATTAATATGAAACATATTTTACCGATTATCTAATATTGTTTCATTGTTGGACATATCAGTATTTTCAACAGTTTTAAATGAAAACACAAAATTAACATTCAATAATTTCAGTCTTAGAGATGTGCTTTTATTATTTTTACAAATAGAATATTTAACTGTAAAAATCTGAAAAAAATATTATTACTTCTATAAGACATATATTTTAACAAGTCTTCTTAAATTCATTCAGAAGTTTGCTTTTAAAGATAAAAATCACAAGTTATTCATTTAGTTTTTCCATTGTATTTGTAACAATATAGGTACATATTATTATAGAACATATCTAAACAAGATATTTTGATAGATTTAGAATAGAACATTGATTCCATTATAATATAGAGCACCGACAACTTTGTTTAATTATTTTAATTCATTTTTGATATTGTTTTTCAACAATTTTATATTAACAGCAGAAAAATTTACTTAAATATGAATATTCTTGAAATTTTTTAAAAGCAATATTTGCAAAGCTAAGGTTGATAAAAGAAACAAGCTACACAGTTTTGGTAACAAGTGTATTAAATTTATTATTGTGATAAGATTAAAAATTAAATTGGATTCTAAGATACAAGTGTTCCTATTTCATTGTATTTTTTAAAAAATACATTTGTTAAACTCTCCATTTCAATATTTATGAACTTAATCACAAAAGTAAAATGTTCACAAAAGATAAAGGTTTATTATTTTTCTGTTTTACATATTATATACATCAGACTGGGTTCAAAGTTCTTTTTAAATGTCCTCCATCTCTGTCAGAAGTAAACATAAGCCTTTACTTAGTATATTGCTGAACATCAACATGTGTAATACGGCTGTCATGGCATTGAGTAGAAGCTAAAAATAAAAATAAATAAATTAATATCAGAAACACAACAAAACTTTTCAAGCATTTTTATTTGATACTATTAACATCAAAATGCTTCTGAATATATTCTGCCTAATCTAACAAAATAATTTTAAATATTATAATGAAATATCATGCAAATTTAGAGCTGTTAAAAATTATTAAAATTATGATTTAAATTTAGAAGTAAAACTTATAAATTATAAAGTTTATCTATATACTCCCCCCGCCCAATTAACATTTTGATCCAGTGGCAAACTTCACATTTAATAAGCATATAAATACGTAAATGAAAAATAGAAACTATCCATTGATTTTTCATAATAGGTTACAAACACCATATAAAGTGAAATCACATACATTAAACAAATGATAACAGAAAGATAAGAAATATTGTATTCTTATGATTTTTTACAATGGTTATGATTCTAAAATATTTAGAGTAAACTGAGTTAGTAAAAATAAATTTTTACATTTGAATTTAATGATGTTTTCATTTATTATTATATACCTTTTAAAATTTATTTCTACAATTTATTCTCTGTCAGGAGCACACATCAACCATTTCTTTATATATTGCTGCACATCAATATCTGTGATACAGCTGTCACGGTGGCAAAGAGTGGCAAAAAATAAATAAATTTTGCTCCCATAAATAATGTTAAATAAAATAACACCAGAAACAAAGTACGATCAAAATTATAAACGTTTTTATAATTGATACTATTAACATGAAACTGCTTCTGTTATAAAACAATTTTAAACATTACATGGAAATGTCACAAAAATTAAAGTTGTTAAAATATTAAAATTAATGTTTAAATTCAAAGAAAAAAGTTATAAATTGAATCCATATACTCTAATCAACATTTTGATCCAATGGTAAACTTGGTATTAAAAAAATACATAGGCAAAGAGCATAAATGAAAAATAGAAAATAACAATTTTTCTTAATTTTAAATTACAGGAACAATATGAAAACAATATAAATATAAAAACAACAAAATAAAAACAAAACAAACAATATAAGAACAATATAAAAATTACATATATTAAACAAAGGATAATAAAACATGTAATTAAAAATTATAACAGAAACATATGAAATATTGTGTTCTTATGATTTGTTACAATGGTTATTATTCTGAAATATTTTGATTGAATTGAATTACTTAAACTTTTACATTTGAATTTAATGATGTTTTCATATTGCACTATATAATTTTTAAAATTTATTTGTACAAGTAGTTCACCTTAGAAAGTTTAAAAATAAAATGCACAAACCCCTGTAACCAAATTTATAACATTCTGATGGATGGAAAATGGATGCTTAACCTGTACTCCAATTTTAATGATACTGCTTTGACAAATCATTTGTCATTATTTCCATGATCATTCTTCTGATAGAGCTTGTGCCATCTTTATTAGTCAAAACAGTCAGCTGAAAATAATTAAAAAATATTAAAAATATAAAATTCAACTTAAGTTTTAGTTTCACAACCTTACTTCATGTTAATACTTATTTATATATCAACTAAATATTTTTATATAGAACTTTTCATGTTTTTTGTCATTTTAATGTTTTAAATTACTTTGAAATTTTTATTATGTCAGGAAAAAATTCCAAGAAAGATGAAATCCAGACTGTTTCTGGAATTATTTCTTTTAAAAATATATATTACAATAAAAATTTTAATATAATTTTTGCAGCAATAGATAAATATGCACTTCAGTATCGTCCAGTTTGAAATACAAAATTTGCACACTGTATGCATTGGCACTAATGTCTGGTTTAATTATTTGATATCTAATTTACCCTTTTAAACGATTTGTGGTTACTCTCTAAAAGGAGTAGTTTACCTGCATCTTTCAAAAGAGTGAATTCCTATCTTAAAGATTGGTTGAGTTTTGTCAAAATGAGAAAGAGTAAAGTTTCACTCCATCTGCGTATAAAAAATCCACTCGATTTTTTTAAGAGAGTACCCAGTGAAACTCTTTTTATCATGTAAAAATCCGTTTTGTGTAATATGGTTGCTCACTTACAGCTGGTAAATATTTCTAAATCACATCTTCTGGGATTTGGAATCAATAAAGAAATCTTATGCAGTCCCTCATCACCTCGCTCATTGTTGTACCTATCAACATTTTCAGCAATAGTGCTTTCCAATATTTTTCTTTGATTGTTTTAAAAGACGTTAATTCATACCTTTTTGTCAGTTTGAATTTTTATCAAACGTTTTTTAAGCTTGGAAGATTTAATTTAATCATTTGACACACAGTTTTACAACATAAGAGACACATAGCTGAAGTGCTATTTCCTGGTGAGGAAATAAAGCCACACTTCAAGCATTGTCAGAATGTTTTCTTCTGCTCACTCATATTCTTAAAAAAAAAGTGAAAAGAATGTAAAAAAATGTGTACATCAAGTGTTTTGTTTGAAACAAACCACTAATAACTTTCAATGGAATGCACCAGTAAGGCCTTTTTAAATTAATTATTTGACGTGAAGATAAAATTTCATGTAATTAATCATTTTAATTAAATTTAATTCCCAAAATTAACTTCGTTCACAAAATATCTATATTAAAAAATTTACGACTTCTTTCTAAGTTTTTAATAAAAAATGTTATCCTTTATCTAATTTTAAGGTATTATACTATATGGAAAAATGTCATACATAATTTATACATACGTAACTAAAGCACACTATCTGCGTACTAATACAAAAGATACAACTAAACCAAAACCTTCAATAATAATACAAAATCTTTTTTTTTTTTTGCCATAAGTCTAAGGAATATTTTTATGCACTTAGTATCGGCTTAAGATAGAGCTAAATGTTGATTATAGATGTATGATGTAGGACTTTATAGTTTTTGATGTAGACAAGTTAATGCATGTAGAGGCGTTATTACGTTTCTGTATAAACCTGTATTCAGCCGTTTGTCCGTGGACGTCGCGAACTTGTTTCTCTCACTGGGCCTGACACAAACTTCGATGCATCTGATTACTTCTGTGATGAAGTAGATAGCCAATGAGGGTTGAGGTTCACTAGAACCAGGTACCTCAGAAAACTGCCAGCCGGCAACCACTTCTCATTTCGATGCATTTTCAACCAACTACTTCAACCATGAAGTTTGTACACTTAATATGAAATTGTGATGTAGTTAATTACCTTAAAATTGATTTACAATTATTAGCTGTTACGAACATCAAAATAACCACTGTACTTTAACAAAATAAACGATGTCATCTCAATGATTTTGCAATGTTATGCTAATAGTGTATTAAGAAGCAATAATTAAAAATTTCATACAAATATTTTTTTGTCAGAAAATAGAATTATTTTCGTAATAAACATATTTATTAAATTTTATGTATATTTAAACTACCACAACAATATTATTTAACTCATTAAAACTATTATTAATTAACATGTTTATACCAGTTTAAAACTCAACAAAATAGTCAGCATTTTTCTGAATTTTTTGAAACCATAAAATTATTTTCTTAGAAATATATGCAGCATACATTTTATAAAGGGTATCTTTGAAAAATTGAAATATGAATTATATATTTCATTTTAATAAACATGCATTGTGAAAGAAAGGAAAAGATCTCATTTACACAAATAAAATTAGTACAAAACTAGGGACATTTTATAAAATAATTTTGTCATACTTACTGAAATCTTGTAAAGTTATATATATATATATATATATATATATATATATATATATATATATATATATATATATATATATATATATATATATATATATATATATATATATATATATATATATATATATATATATATATTTAAAATTTGATATACATAAAGATTTAATAAAATTAAAAATATTCTAAAACCAATTATCATGAGCCAATTAAAAAAAATATGTTATGATTCCTTAGAGAAGTTATCTTGCAAGTTCCACATTGTAATTATACATATTTACTTCCAAATTCAGACATAGATGTAAAACTAAATAAATCCTCATGAATTTTTAATAATACAATTTATGTAGATAAGATTCTTTTTACATAAAATAATAATATTAAAATACAATTCTAAATAAAAAGTGTTCTAAATTTTAAAAGATAATCCTGTTAATTGTAAAATTATAATTTTCAGTCCACGTATATTTACCACGTAAATGTGTTTCATAAGTTTTAAACACATTTTCACAAAAGATTTAAAATATTTTGAATTCAAAATCTATATCAAAATTGATTCTTTAACTTTAGGCACTCAAAATAGCACTGTTGAAATAATTAACAATTTCAAGCACATTTCAAAATTCCATAAGAATAAATAAAATGTAAAAATATTGATAAAAAATAAGAGTCATTCGTTTTTCTAGAGTGATACATTAAGTATATAATTAATTGTACTTTTCTTAAAACAAAAATCAAATTAATACATTTATTTTAAAATAAATGGGGGTAAAAATACTAAAATATAATACTTTCCTAACTCATCCAGCTCTTTCAAGTTTGACACACGTGACAATTTTCTTCTGTAGGCTTGGGAAAAATATAATTTGGTTTGAGAAAGTTTGATTAAGCCAGTTATTTCTCATTGCTTTAATTATATTCACACTATCATACATGGAAAAAGAATCCTGGACAAACAGATGCAGAATAGAAGTTTTTAATTCATCACCACACAACTGTGTAAACATATTTCGATTTATGCTCTTATTATCAGACATTACTGCTAATACCATAAAATTAGATTTATGAACATATTCCAGAACTTAGTAAGTATATTTCCGCAAATCATCAGCAATGTGTGGAACGTAATTACGATATCCTTGTTTTTTGACAAATTTGAAGATAACATAAAAGCTGAAATACTTGTTGCTTCAGAATTAGAGCTAGTTGAGACACCAATGAATTTTCCAGATTTATATGGCATCATTGGATTAACATAAATTTATTCTATTAGTAAATTTACTACTTTTTCATGATATTTTCATTTGACTTTTTCAAAAAATACGCAAGACTACAGTTTTTAGCATAACTCGAAAGGAAGACTCATAACAAATTTTAAGATGACAGGGATCAATCAGGTGGTTGTGTGATGAGTTCCGAATTCCTAATTAAACAATATGCTGCTGGATAAGTATATTATATATTTTAGTAAATCACAAAATCATAAATGCAGGATATCTCATCCCTTTCTATATCATTAATGAAATTTATTCCATTAAACTTCATTTTAATTACTTTTTCACTGAAAATTTTTTTAAAAAAAAACTTCTAAGAAATAAATAGCTCAAGCTAAATTTACTTCCATTGCTGAACATTCTTCATATGAGGATAACTAAGAATACATTTTTCATATGACTAACAAAAAAATTAAATTTTGTCATATTTACGTTCGGAACTTAAAAGCCACTCAAATGTTTGCATGTTAATTACTGCATTTTTATACCATATTTTAATAGAAAGATCTGTTAATATTATAAATGCCACAATAATTTTCGAGTTATCTCAGTCTTTAATTAAATAAAATCCAACAAAATTAGTTTTCTTTGACATTGCCCATTTTTCATTGATCTTGCTGTCGCAAATATTTAAAATATTTTAAAATGAGGAAATTTCATCATCCTTACACCATTGGGAAAGTTTTATTTCATCCTATTTTTCCATTTCTTGTCGTCTTGAAGATGGTGACTTAACAGGCAGCTATTTCAATAAATATGAAGGCTGGTTTTATAATTTTGTTAGCGATGCATCATCTGTAAGCTCTGTTAAAATTGTTACATCATCACGGACTGATCTGTCTTCTCAAATTCTGGTTTTTTTTTTAAATATTTTCTGTTATAATTAAAACTTTGCGAAATATTTGCGTTGTTTGTAAACAGGAAAATTGAAAATGAAAGGCTTATTTGAAATCATATTTATTTATGCGTTATTTTATTAACAAAGTGATTAATTGTTTCGCATTAATTACCAGCAGAAAGGAAGTACCTTTTATTCAAAAACTCGATGTATCGACCTTAGTAGTACTGATAGCCCATATTTAAAGTCGATACAAAGTAGCCTTTGTATCGACTTTAAATATGGGCTATCAGTATGAAATAATAAATGTTTTTAAATGTATGAAATTAGTAAAGTCTTTTTATGAGTTGGAAAGTATTTTGAAAAATACAAAAAACTGTAAATTTTAGACGTTTGTTAAAAAAAAATCTTTATGCTTAAATACTAAATATTTTAAAATGTGCAAGGTTAACATTTAAATACTATTTTTTCTTTAAAATTTAAAATTTTTACTAGTAAATGTAGGAAAATAGTTGTTAATTGATAACCAAACACAATATACAAAACTTAAAATGGTTATACATATGTATCTATTTTAATTTCTTTTTAGTGTAACAATTAAAAATATCATGTTAGTTGGTGATAAATTCGATATAATGGATTAATTTAAAATAATTGTTTTAAAGTTAAGGCAAATATAACATTTTTTTATTCAAATCAAATATTTATCTTACTCTTGTTGAAATTAAAAAAAATATTGTTCAGTAAGAAGGGAAATATAATTTATCTCTTTCAAAAACTAAACTCACATTTTATGAATAAGAATTGTAACACGGTAATTACGTAATGATTCATATTTAGCGAAAACAACGAATCACATTGGTTAAAGTTTCTGAAAATCTAGAGTCACGTGAAATATTTATCTTGTCTTTAACTCGAAATCGCATAGCTTTGCTTTAAATTGAATGTACAAAACGAGAAAACAACTTTTAAGAATAAAAGTGGACGTATTATATTTCTTGTTTTTATGAAAACAATATTATTTAATATCTTTATATTACTATTCTATTAAAAATAAGCACAATTCCCTAAATATTTTATTCAATAGATTTTTTAAGAAGGAGCATTAGAAAATTTTTGCATATCATTGCATATATAAAAAAATTATCTTTCAATGTAGTTTTAACTTGTTCTGAAATTCTAGTATTTTACTTTAAAGTTTAAGTACATAACATTTAAAGAGCATTTTCCATTACTGTAAAGATTATACATAGCTATAAATATTACATTATAATAGTCTAAAAATATTGTACAAGCACTTGAAGGAAGTTATTTCTAAAAATTTGATAAGTTTTTATAATTAGCAATAAAATTGCATTTTTAATAGCTTCTAAAGTTACAGCATAAAACAATTTTTGTTTTTCATTATATGTAAGAAAATCATCTAAAAGTTTTTTTGGCAAGTTAAGAAGTTCTTGCAATTGACTAAATTTTTCAAGATCAAAATCATTTGTCATTCGTCTTTGAGAAACATTGAAAAGATATGAGTGGAAATACATTTCTGTATTGATGTGTACATTTGCTAATAGTAGTTAATATCAATTTAAATAAGTATTTGCAATTTATAATCTGGACAATTGAATTTATAAGTAAAACGAAATTGCTTATAAATTATTGAAATCACATGATTATTTATAGATAAATGGATAATTTATTTTTTAATATTTAGCACTAGGAAAAGTTGTATGTAAAAGAGGGTATTCGAATACCTTACAATGCGCTTCAAATATAAACTATAGGTATACAGTAAAAAATGTTTCCAAATATCCAGTAAAATATTTTATTACTTGAAATGTGTTTTGAAAATATACAAAGAGCGGGAGTTTTACAGCTGTTTCTTAAAAATACCTTTAGATTATCATACTAAATATTTTAAAATGACTAAAATTAACAATTAAGCAGTAATTTTCCTTCAAAATGTAAAATTTTGACGATTGAGTCTAGAACAATAGATTAAGTTAATGAGCGAACACTGTATTTAATCTTGAGATGATTAAAAATAAGAATCTCTTTTAATTTGACTTTAAAAAGTATCATATGGTATTTAATGATGAATTCAATATAATGCAATAATTTAAAATAATAGAATGCTTAGGTGAATATAATATTTCAGTTTGTCTTTTACATTTAAGTCAAACATTTAGCTTATTCTTGTTGAAACTAAAATAATTATGCAGTGCAAATTTGTATAATTGATCTCTTCTAAAAATAGAAGTATAAATTAGAAATTGTTTAATTATTTAATACCTTCATCGGTACATATAAATAATGAGAATGTTATCACATTTTGTGATAAATTGTTGCACAGCAATCACGTGACGGAGCATGTTTAGAGAAAACAATAAATTGCATTGATTAGAGTTATTGTAAATCTGAAGTCAGGTGGTATAATTATCTCGATTTCAGTATAAAATCGCATAGCTTTGCTTTAAAGAGAGTGTATTTAATAGAAAAACAACTCTTAGAATACAAATACACATGCTATTCTTTATTTTTATGAAAACATTAATATTTAAAATTATGATAATGTTATTGTAATAAAAAATAAATACCATTTCCTTAATACTTCCCTCATCCGTCATGGACCTGGTCTAGCGCTGCTGGCCTTTGGGGGCATGCAACAACAACAACAACTTCCCTCATTAGATTTTATAGAAAAAAGCTTAGGAAAGTTTTTCATTTCATCGCATATAAAAAAAAAACAATTATCAATTTAGTTTTTATCAGAAATTCTAACTTTTTGCTTTAAATTTTAAGTTCATAACTATAAAAGAGCATTCGCTATTGAATTTGTAAGTTGATATAAAAAATTTAATTATGGTAGGGATCTATAGTAAGAGATTTATTTGTAAAAATTTGATAGGTTTCTATAATTAGCTGTCAAAATTAATTGTATTTTCGGTAGCTTTTGCAGCATAAAACAGTTTTTGTATTTAATCATAAGCAAGAAAATCTTCAAAATATTTTAGCAGGTTAAGAAATTTTGTTAACTGGCTAAATTTTCTTAGGTAAAAACTAGTTGTCATTCCTATATATGCATATAAAATTCATTGAAGTAATATAGGCGTTGAAATATCGTTGAACTCATAATACTTGAAGGTTTCATTTAAAAAGTCAGATATAGTTATTTTATAAAGTAAAAATTACATTTTTAATTTATATTCGACAAATTTAATTTCTTAGAAACTAGTTAATTTTATTACTCAAAGATCAGTAATCAGTTAAATATGTAATGTCTCATAGTCAGCACTTGAGATTTGAAGATCCTCTGATGGAGAGGGTGAGTAGGGAACGGTTGGTGCCACAAACATTCTGAAAAAGATTATTTTTTTTTTTTTTTTTTTGTACTTTGTATTGATACTTATTTTTGTGCGCTACGCAGTGTAATGTCTCACCATCGGCACTTTCGATTTTAAGATCCTATGTTTTTTTTTGTTTTGTTTTGTTTTGATTTTCAGAGAGACTCTCGTTGTACGCGAAGCAGGCGAGAGAGATTGTCGCGAACCCATACATGGCTCCTTGTAAATTTTGTTCATTTTTTAATTAAATGTGTATGTTTCAAAATTGGAGTCATTTATTTGTTTGTTTGTTTCATAACAAACTTATGTTTTTGGTGGCAGCGGTGGGATGCTTTTTTAATGCTTTGCATTAGCATCCATTATGGAAATTAATTATGTGCACTATATTGGATTACGTGCCGCAATGTTGGAATACAGGTAGGCCATTTGATCAATCTTTCTCTGGCTACTATTGAAAATAAATAGTTTGGAATGTTATAGAAATTTATAGAATATTTAGTTCCAATGTTATTTACGTGATTTTCATGTTATATCAGTTAATTTTGTTTATAAGTTTGTAAATGGTGTGTTCCATATTACAAAGCTAATTTCTGTATTTCGTGTATTCGAATTTACAGTGTTCATGCCATATCAATTAATTTTGTTTATAAGTTAGTAAATGGTGTATTCCATATTACAAAAGCTAATTTCTGTATTTCGTGTATTCGAATTTACAGTGTAATATTTTTTATAAGAAAAGTGTATCTTATTATAAATTTGCATTTCTTAATTTTTATGTGGTTGATGTATTTCAATTCACGTAGGAATATGTTAAAATAACTATGTTGTTATAGATTAATGTGTAAAATCGAAAGTACACTTAAATTCATAATTTTTTGAATGTTTCACTGAAAGTAGATTTTATGAAAGTAATATATACTTTAGAAAGGTTTTGATTTCGTTATGTGAAAACGAAAGTACATGATTACAAATAGGTTTGAATTTAAAGTAATGTGAGATTTATTGATGTGTTTTTGATTTTTGTTTGCAAAGTATCAAACTGGTTTATTTCATATTTAGAAACGCATGTTTATTTTCATTGATAAAGATTTGAAAAGATATTTTCTTACTGTTTAAAATATCGTACGTTATTATCATTTTCATGTCGTGTATGATTAACTAACTAAGTTTATTGATTTAAAATCGAAAGCTGATTTCTGGTTTAGATTAGTTAAAGCTTTTAATTTATATTGTTGTTAAGAATTGTAGTGTTTTATATTTTGAATTAAATAAGGATTCAAAAATATGTATAATTTCATTTTCTGATTTAATATAGTAGTATTTGTATAAGAATCTGATTTTATAAAATTTATACATTTTTGATTAATAATTCAATTTATCTGAGTATCAAGTATTAGCTTGGTGATAAAAAAAACTTGAAATCGAGAGTAGAAGATTTAATAAACTTGTTCTTCTTCTCAAAATATATGATTTTCTATCTATACACTATTTGTTGTATTACAATATAGTTTGTTTTCATTTAAGTTTTTTAAATGTTATGGATATGTTTATATTAGTAGAGTGTGTTAAATAATTTCTATAGTTATTTACGAAATTTTGTATATAGGTGGGTGTAGTCTGTTTTTCCTCTCATTATTGCATCTCTTCTGAGATAAAGCGTTAATAAATAAAATGGCTTTTTTAGCACGGGGGAAAAAGGGAGATTTAGTAGAAGTAGCTGAAGAGTTAGGGGAAATGGTTCCAGATTCTTTTAAAATCCCAGATATTAAAAAATTAATTTTAACTAGTAAAAACTTTAACGAGGAAGAAGTGAAATGTATATTAGATAGGGTAATCGAGGAAAGAGTTAAAAGGGAACAGGAAGAAAAAGAGGAAAGAATTAGGCGAGAAGAAAAAGAAGAAAGAATTAGACGTGAAGAAAGAGAACATATTTTGGAAATGAAACGTCTGGAAATCTCTTCAAATGCTGCAATTTCGAAAACAGAATCAGTTACAAATAGGACTGAACATGCTCAAAAAATTCAATTAATGCAAATAACGCCAAAATTCGATGAAAGGAAAGATGAGATGAGTTTATACTTAATAAATTTTGAGCGTAGAGCAGAAATGGCTCATATTCCAAAAAACGAATGGGTAGTTTATCTTGTAAGTGCTTTCTTTACCTTCAGAGATATCTAACATGTTAGCTAGAGAACCTCCAGAAAGGGCTGATGATTACGATTACGTGAAGGAAATTATTCTTAAACGTTTCAAGTTAAATAGCGAAAAATTAAGACAATTGTTTCTTAGACACCAGAAAACGTCAGACAAATCATGGAGAAATTATGCACAAGAATTGAATAGTTACTTTACGGAATGGCTTACGGAATTAGAAATAACGACATTTGAACAGCTTAAGGAACTAATGGTAACAGATCAATTGAAACGTCGTGTGCCAATTGAAATTAAGGAACATTTTTTGGCGGAATGGCTTAAAATAAATTCGCCGTATGATCTGGCAGAGAAAATAGATGAATATGAAAGTTTAAGAGATAGTTTTAAGACGAAAGATTTTACAAAACTCCCTCGAAATAATTTTGGTTTTCGTCAACAAAATGAAAACCGTGCCTTTAAGTTTAATGAAGTAGTTCGGAATCATAAATCTCATGTTCCTAAAAAAGTCGAGAATAAAAATTCTAATTATTCACATGAAAAGGAATTCGAAAAAAGAAAACAACTCCGATGTTATGAATGTGGTTCTTATAGTCATTTGCGGCCTCAGTGTGACAAAATAAAAAAGAACTTAGAATCGGTAGCATCCAACGAAATTGCTAGAAGTACATTTAATGAGTTGATGGCTCCTTACACTAGTATCGGCACTGTTAATGGAATTCAAATGCCAATCTTAAGAGACACTGGAGCAACTCTTGATTTGATTTGTGGAAAATACGTGAAACCTGATATGTTCACGAAGGAAAAGGTTTGGCTAAGAACACCTCTTGATGAAACTTTAGTATGCTTACCTATTGCCGAGGTTGAAATAAATTGTGAATTAGGTCACATTTTGACAAAGGCAGCAGTTCTTCGAGATTCTTTGGATCAAGGAAGATATTTACTGGGAAACAAAACAGCCGCTTTATTTGAGGAAATTAAAAAGCATGAGGAGGTGAAAATACATATGATAAATGCTATAGAAACTCGAGCTCAAAAAAGACGGAAGGAAAATAGCACGAATAAAGAGATTATTGATTCTGAAATAGAATCTTCTAGGTCTTGCTTCCTAACTAAACAAAATGAAGAATTAGAGCAAAATACAATTTTGCCACCATTAGAAACCGAAGTTGAAGGGATGGATTTGATAAAAACATCTCCAGAAGAATTTGCTCGGGAACAAAAGGTGTGCGAAGATTTGAAACCTCTTTTTGAGCAAGCTAAACGACAATCTTCAAAAGACAATAAATATATTATAATAAATCAATTGTTGTTTTATAATAAAATGGACAATGATGGAACTGTAAGAAGATTATTAGTTGTGCCCAAGAAGTTTCGCAACCAACTAAAAGGGATCTGCCATGAGATAACTGCAGCTCATTTAGGTATAACTAAAACAAAAGATATGCTGTGCAAAACTTTCTACTGGCCTAACTGCTTTAAAGAAATTGAAAATTTTGTTAAATCTTGTGACAAATGTCAACGAGTAGGAAAGCCTCAAGATAAGAAAAGGGCTCCTTTGAAACTGGTTCCAGTAATTCCGGAAATATTTACAAGAATTAACGTTGATGCATGTGGTCCTTTACCTATAACTTCCTGTGGTAACCGGTATATTATAACAGCCATTTGCATGTCATCCAAGTATCCAGATGCCATCCCAGTACCAGATATACGTTCTACTACTGTGATTGATGCTTTTCTTCAGATATTTAGCCGCATGGGTTTTCCTAGGGAGTTGCAAAGTGATCAAGGAACATCTTTCATGAGTGTCCTGACATCAGAATTTTTAGAAAAATTTGGTATTAAAGTTGTGCATAGTTCCGTTCAGCATCCCAAAAGCAATCTTGTTGAGAGATTGCATAGAACTTTAAAGAGAATACTGAAAGTCCTTTGCTTAGAAAAGGGTACAGATTGGGAGAAGATTTTACCTCAGGCACTTTTTGCTCTTAGAACTTGCATTCATGATAGCACTGGATATTCTCCTGCAGAATTAGTCCATGGTCGGAACTTAAGAACACCCGTAACACTATTATATGAAAATCTAACTGGTAAAACCATTGAAGAAGATAGTGTGATTGCTTACGTTTTTAATCTTTTAAATAGAATGAAAAGATGCCAAGAATTAGCTGTGAAAAATATGACAGAGGCTAAAGAAAAACAGAAACTTTGGTATGACCGTAAGGCTACGAAAAGAGAATTTAAAGAAAATGATCTTGTGTTAGTTGTTGCATCTTCTAGATCGAACAAATTTTCTGTTCATTGGATAGGTCCAGGAAAAGTAGTAAAACGACTATCGGACACAAATTACGTAATACAATTTCCCGATAAGGAAAAATTACATGTATACCATGTAAATATGTTAAAACCTTATTTTCAGCGTCCAGAGGATATTAATTTAATTTTTACCTCTAATTCTGATAATGAAGATATTGATTCTGAGAAAGAAGATATCCCAAGTTTTGAAATTAATTCATCTACCCTTTTAGAGACTTTTCCTGAAAGCTGTTTTAATGAAAAGTTAGAGGACGATCAGAAGAAACAATTGAGTAGACTTTTGATTCAATTTATTGATATTTTTTCAAATGAACCGGGTTGTACAGAACTGGCTGAACTGGACATCGAGTTAGAATCTAATAAACCTATTATAGCTAAACCATATCGATTGTCCCCACGACAGACAGAAATTCTGAAATCGGAAGTAGACAAGATGTTGAAATTGAAGGTGGTGGAACCAGGGGAATCCGATTACACATCACCTTTAATATTAGTTGAAGCTCCTGGAAAAGAACCTCGTCCGTGCATTGATTATCGCAGGTTAAATGAGGTTACTAGAACGCAATATTATCCATTACCAAATATTGAAGAGCGTGTTGAATCCGTTTCGAAAGCGAAGTTCATATCTTTATTAGACTTAACACGAGGTTATTGGCAGATACCTTTGAGTCCTAAGGCTCAAAGATATGCTGCATTTACGACGACATTTGGTGTTTATAAACCTTTGAGAATGGCATTCGGTTTGAAGAATGCTCCTTACTATTTCAGTAAGTTAATGGCTGATTTATTAAAAAATTGCGAACATTTTGCTGTGCCTTATTTAGATGACATAGCTATATATTCACTTACCTGGTCTGATCACATCCAACATCTTAAATGTGTTCTGGAGAAGATTCGATTTGCGAAATTGTCTGTAAAACCCCTTAAGTGCAAATTCGCTCAACTTCGTGTTAAATATTTGGGACACTTTGTAGGACAAGGTCAAAGAACACCAGGTGATATTAAAGTGAAAGCCATTACCGATTTCGAACGTCCCTCAAGCAAAACCGAAGTACGAGCTTTCCTAGGTCTTGTTGGGTACTATCGCAAGTATATACCAGAATTTTCGGTAGTTGCTGCGCCTTTATCCGACCTGTTAAAAGGGAAGTCCAAGAAAGGAACTGTAATATGGAATAATAACTGCGAAAAGGCATTCATAGAATTAAAGAACACTTTAATAAAGAAGCCTGTACTTAACAGTCCAGACTTTCAAAAACAATTTATCATTCAATGTGATGCCTCAAACTTAGGAATAGGTGTAGTTTTATCTCAGAGAGATCAAAATGAAAATGAACACCCTATCCTATTTCTGAGTAAAAAATTTTCAAAATCTGAGAAAAATTATAGCACTATAGAAAAGGAATGTGCAGCAATAATTTTTGCTGTTACTAAATTAAAATATTATTTAGATGGTCAGTATAAATTTATTATCGAAACTGATCATAACCCTTTAGTTTGGTTAAAACATCATACAGGATCTAATCCCAGACTTTTAAGGTGGGCTTTGGTACTTCAAAGCCTAAATTTTGATATTGTTCACAGAAAGGGCAAATTACATCAGAATGCCGATAGTCTCAGTAGAATGCTGGATAACCAAATTTAATTATTTTCTTTTTTCTCAGATATTAAATTAAAAATTTTTTTAATACAAATTTCAATTGTTGTTACATGTGTACATAATAAAAAAAATGTTTTTTATAGTAAAAATGTGTCTATTTGTAAGTTTAGTTAAGGTTGAAAATTCTGTTGTGTTAGATAATTATTTTGTGCTATTTTGATATATTTTTATTTTATATTTAATATTATATAATTCCATATAATTTTGTGTTTCAGCCAGAGTCCGATTGATCAGGGCTATCTGTAGTACTAAATTTTGCTCTTTGTTGTTTGTGTGTGTTTTTTTCTTTTTTATTTGCAGGTTGATTTCCTTAGAATGAGAAGAAAAAAAAGAAAAAAAACTCCGGGGAAGGAAGGAATAATTTAGTCTGTAATGTCTCACCATCGGCACTTTCGATTTTAAGATCCTATGTTTTTTTTTTTTGTTTTGTTTTGATTTTCAGAGAGACTCTCGTTGTACGCGAAGCAGGCGAGAGAGATTGTCGCGAACCCATACATGGCTCCTTGTAAATTTTGTTCATTTTTTAATTAAATGTGTATGTTTCAAAATTGGAGTCATTTATTTGTTTGTTTGTTTCATAACAGCAGGCATGAGAGAATTGTTAGCGCACCCAGATGATTTCCTTGTAATTTTGTCTCTTTGGTAATTAAATGTGTTTGGTTTCAAAATTTGGAGTCATTAGTTTGTTTCATAACAAACTTATGATTCATAACTTACTTATGTTGGCAGCGGTTTTGGATGCTTTTATTATGCTTTGCATTAGCATCCACTGAGGAATTTAATTATGTGCACTATAATGGATTACGTGCCGAAATGTTAGAATACAGGTAGACCATTTTAATCAATCTTTCTCTGGCTACTATTGAAAATAAATAGTTTGGTATATTATATAAATTTATAGAATATTTAGTTCTCTAATCTTATTTATGTGGTTTTTCATGTATATCAATTTAAATTGTTTATAAGTTTGTAAATGGTGTATTCCATATTACAAAAGCTAATTTCTGTATTTCGTGTATTCGAATTTACAGTGTAATATTTTTTATAAGATAAGTATCTTATTGTAAATTTATAGTTAATAATTTTTATGTGGTTGATGTATTTCAATTCACGTAGAAATATGTTAACTATGTTGTTATAGATTAATGTGTAAAATCAAAAGTACAATTATAATTTTTTGATTGTTTAACTGTGTGTGATATATAAAGTAGATTTTATGAAAGCAATCAACTTTAGAAAGGTTTTGATTTAGTTATGTGAAAACGAAAGAATATTATTACAAATAAGTTTGAATTTAGGAAATGTAAGATTTATTGATGTGTTTGATTGTTTTTTGCAATGTATCAAACTCTGATTTAATTGATATTTAAAAAGCATAAGTTTTTTTTTTCATTGTTAAATATTTGAAAGGATATTTTCTTAATGTTTAAAATATCCTACGTTATTATCATTATTTGATGTAGTGTATGATTAACTAAGTTTATCGATTTGAAATCGAAAAATTATTTCTTTTTCAGATTAGTAAAAGCTTTCAATTTACATAGTTTTTATTACATTTAAGAATTGTTGTGTTGTATATTTTGAATTAAATAAAGTGATTCAAAATATGTATACTTCCATTTTCTGATTTAATATAGTAGTTAATGGTATTATTTATTCCCTTTCAAAAATCTGCTCGGAGATTTTTGTGGGCAACAGTGAAAAAACTGTCAATCTTTTTCTTAGTACAGATTTTTAGTGCTTTTTGTGTTGAAAATCAGAATGGAAACGAATTAAATTCTAAACATGAATAAAATGAAACCGACATGAAAACCGGTTTTATATTCAAATTCTTTCTTTTTTTTTTAATTATCTTGAAAATCGGTTTCTTTGAAATGATCAACAATCAAATGTCGTAAATTTTTTTTTCAATAAAAGCGAATTTATTTATTTTAACTGAATGTCATTATTTCATTCATTATGACATCTTGAATTAATAGACTAAATTTTTTTCCACAAAAGTGAATAAACTTAACAGAAAATTTTAAATATTTTGTCTCTAAAGTTGATGTAAATGTGGCTTTTTATATTTTTAAATTTAATTAAATTAGAAAAAAAGATTCGATTTCCAGTAAATATTCCTATCATTTAGGAACAGAAACTAAAAATATCGTCAATAATTGGGATTACAATTTTTTTTAGAGGGAATTATCCACATTTCTGTCTCGAAATGTTTTCGCAACAGTTACATGACCGACCAAAAACTTTCATGCGCGATGATTCCGATGTTTTTATACTTACTTAAGAGAAAATAACTCCATCTAGTATTCTTATTTTGAACTACTGGAAATAAGAAATATTCAAGAAAGATTACTTATTATTTTCAGTTCATTCTTTAAGTTTTCTTGTTGAAAAAAGAAAATTATTCATCATGAGAAACATTAAAAGTATGGTACTAATATTGTTGTTTTTATTACGCTATATTCATAAATATTCAAATATTTACGAATGCTAACATTACGAAAATAAAAGTTTTGGCAAATAGTGAAAAGTAAATATTTTATTAAAAAATGCTTACAAACAAAAAAATATTTTATAAGATAAGCGACAAAATGCAACTAATAAAATTTTTATCAGTGTAAAAAAATATTCAAAGGTATCAAAGATTTCATCGATGTATCTAAAGTAAATTTGTTAAAATTTTCATTTTGTATGATCTCGAACTATTTATAATCTATTTTGATAATTTAATACCCCTCTAAGAATTTTACAAAGATTAAAAATGAAACCTTTACAATATTTTTGCCAAATTAAAATAAAAAATTAATTAAATTACAAAATTTTGTATTATGATTTGTTATAATTCATAAATAAAATTTTAATAAAGATATATCATTGATTTTATTTCATTTTCATGGCTCCATAGTACTACTTTCTATACCTTTCACAAAAATTTTAATTTGCTTAATTTATCAGAAGGAAAAATTTTATGAAAACTTATATGTATACTTTATAGAAATATTGAAAAAAATCCAATAATATGCTTATTAAGAGAGAAATAAGGAATGTTTAAGGAGTTTTTTTGAAGACTAATTTAGAGACAACTTTTGAATTCTTCATTCATCATGACAATGTATATTTTTCTACTTGATAACATCACTTAACTATAGCAAAAATAACACAGAATTATATAGAAAAATTTTTTTTTTGTTTTTATATGAATAAACGTTGAAGCGTTTATTAAAGGTTATGAATTTTTATCAAAAATTGTTTTCTTGTTTAGTCATGACATATTTGTGTGTATACATTCACTTTAGTATTCTCAAAAAATTTCTTGTATTCAAGTGATTATAATTTAACCGAAGATTGATCCTTCTCTTTAATAGAAGGAGAAATCTTGATTTCGAGAATTATATTTTTGCAAAAGTTTCCATTTTCTTTTCTTAATTTAACTTCTGTGAACAAAATTTAGTTTTTTACGAGTACAATCTTAACAAGGAATAATTATTTTGAATTATATTTTTATATAGTATTTACTAAAAAAATTATTTATCATATACAAATATGCAATAAGAAATAGTTATTATTTAGAACACAAGATGGCGATACCACTGGTTTTAGAGATGAAAAATTTAGGGGTATATTGGTATTATATACTTATTAAAGTTGTTGTGTATATATATATATATATATATATATATATATATATATATATATATATATATATATATATATATATATATATATATATAAATTAGTATATTATCTAAAGTTGCTAAGCTAACATATAAAATATTTGTATATTTGTATTTAAAAAAATTCTGTATAGTAATTATGAAAAAATCAAGAGGGAATTTAATTACAAAATACACAGGTCCAATGTAAAATATTTTATAAATGATATGATTTTTTCATAATTATATCAATAATTATAAAATGAATGGGTTTCATAGAGCTTCATAGTTAATTTATTCTTGAAGCATTGTTTTGTTGTTACTAATGACACTTGGACAAGCCAAGCTCACGTACCTTGGCTATGCGAATTAAGTCAATGGGGAGCTTCTTTCGTTTAGTCAGAGCACCATGAAGGTGAAAGTACGACTTTTGATCTTCAAATCCTCCGATAGATGGCAATACCAGAGGATAAAATCCCCCAATTTTGGCATTGATCTGAAGGGGGAGTAAAATTTCTCTTGACCATAGCACCTATGGTAACTGCTCAACGACCGACCACAGGACTTTCGATTCCACAGATTTAACAAGCACGTATATCGCATGTACTCGGTGGGTCTTTGGTGGCATTGGGAATCGAACCCCACCCATCCGGATGCAAGGCCGATACCCTAACCACAAGGCTACTACCGCTCTCATTGTTTTTGTAATCCTTTACGTTTACAAATTTCTGTTGGAGAGTAGGAACAAGGAAGAATAATTGAATAATAAAATAATTCCACGTATTTTTGAATACAAAGCTTCGGCTGAAACAGTTCAGCAAGTTTAAAATTTATTTTTCTTTTATGTTCCGCTTCTGAAGCAATGGGATTACAATTACCGGGTTACAGCTACCAATTGCCATGATTAATTTATTTTCTTTAAAAAAAATTTTTTTATCAATGTGCTGGAATGTATTCTTAATTTTTCCACACGTTTGTTTCATAGGAAAATTACATAATCATATTATTTTATAAATATGTTAATTTTATAAACATAAATCAGATTTAATTAAATTTAATTCTTGCATGCAAAAGGATTTTTATTTTCTAGTATGAAAATATTTTTATGCTATATTTCTAAACTAAAGGTTTTCAAGGTAAGTATGTTAAATAAGAAATATTTCTCAATGATGTTTCAATTTATAATATTACTAAGTTTTATTATACTTAATTGAATCGTATTAAATTATATCAATAAATAGTCAATCCTAATTGAAAATTATTAATGTGTAAATTTGTTAATCTAGAAAGTTAATCTCAAAAATATTTGTATTATTTAGAATCTGGGGAATTGAAAATGAAAATTTTAATTGAATTAATGATTATATCTTTGTTTTATTTTATTGGAAAAGTGATAAATTGTCTCGTGTTATTTAGTAATAGGAAAAGAGCTTCTTTTTCACAAAGTTTATGCTACAATAGGTTTCAAATACAGGCTATCAGTTTGCAATAACATACATATGCATTCAACTATATAAAATCAGTAAACTGATTTTATCTATTAAAAAATATTTTGAAAAAATACAAAAACAGGAAATTTTAGAAACGTTTATTAAAGAATATCTTTAGGGTGACGTACTAAATATTTTAACATGTTCAAGGTTAACAATTAAATTCTAATTATTCTTTAAAATATTAAAAGTTTTTACGGTTGAGTGTAGAACAGAAGTTGTAAATTGATAACAGAACACTGCATCCTAATCTTGAAATGGTTACAATGATGAATCTATTTTAATTTCTTTTTATAGTAGTTTGCTAAAGTTTATTCGCAAAAGTAATACAGAAATACATAATTTGAACTTGAAAACATGTTATTTTGTGATGAATTCAATATAAAAGAATAGTTTAAAATTAGTGTTTGATAGTTTAGGGGAATTTTAGTTTATATTTTTACATTTAAAATCATACTTGTAGCGTATTCTTGTAGTAAATAAAATAATTTTTCAATGCCAAGAATATAATTGATCTCTTTTAAAAATAAATATATAATTATGAATTTTAATAGAATCTAAATTAGAAATCAGATAATTATATAATTTCTGAATTAGATTCTATTAGAATTCAGACTGCAAAAAATGCAGTAGAGATGCAGTAGTAATAAAATACAATAAAGTCTTAGGTTATGAGAATGCCATCACATTTCATCGATAAAAATTGTTGCACATCAATCAAGTGATGATGCATGTTTAGCGAAAACAACGAATTGCATTTTTAGAATTATCCTTAATCTAGAGCCACGTGGTACAATTATCTCGATTTCGCATAGCTTTGCTATCAATTGAATGCCTTCCATTAGAAAACAACTTAAAATTTAAGTGCACTTCTTATTTTTATATAATTCAAGTGATCAACTGTAGAAATTCTGAAAGTAATATATCTATACTGATAATAAAGCATGGAATGGCATCACTCTAAATAGAGAAAGTTGCTTTGATATATAGTTATTCAATTGTAAAGTGCTTACATATTGTATATGAACAGAAAATAAAAATTAGAGCTTTTAAACAATATTTTATTTTTAAAAAAATATTAGAAAACTTTTCTATTAAATATCTCTAGAAATAAATGTCGCTATTACATATAATAATACACAGAACAACAACATGAAACAATAATTTACAATTTAAATTGTATTCAATTTTCAGGTTTTATTTTATTAGATCACCAAAATGTAAAATACTTACTATATTTTATTTGACATGCTTGATTAACAGATTTCAATTAGCAGCTTTAATATTGTAATGTATAATTATTCAATTATAAAGTATATAGATTTTGTATATTGATGTCAAAATTAAAGTAATAAAGAAATATATAATTTGATAATTTATAAAACTACTATAATCTTTCTTTTAAATATCATTATAAATAAATGTCGTTACTTTAAATAATAAACCATCGAACAAAAACAAAAAAAACAAAGAATTTTTTTATAATTTAGCATTTAAAATGTTTGTATTCAATTTACACTATATGCACAATTTTCATTAACTTTTCTGTTATTAGATTAATCAATATTTTTTTAATTAAATACATTAAAGGTATCGCATTATATTTTAAAAAATTTAACTAAATTATTAAATATTAGAATGCTCATAGTAAATTATTTAACATTTAAAATAAATTTTATCACATAGTCAATAAATTTTTATAAAATACATTAAAATTTTGATTGTCGAATCTTAAGCATTAAAGTAAATGGTTAGTCAATTCAAATATTCTTTAAAAACTGTATGATTATTTACTTTGATTATATACATTTTGGTTAAGTACTTAAAATACCAGTAACATGTCATTTTGACGACAAAATCTCTTTAAAAAATAGAAATTTGTTCATAAAGTAACTTTAGATGACTAAATTTTTATTTTTGTTGATTAGAAGACACGTATATCCAATTTTTTTTAAAATAAAACTCTAAGTTCTATTCGAAAAGGAAAATTCTGTGATAATTAACTTTTTTATCTTTTAAATTCTAAAATTTTCTACTCTAAATTTATATTGTATTTGGATTGAGGATCCATTTCCTTTTAAAACAAAACTCCACATCCTACTCTTTTAAAAAGAAAAAAAAAATCTGTTTGAAACTTAAACTTTAAGAATTAAATTATATTATTTAAAATAAATTCATATATATTATCATTCACTTTAATTTCATTGTTATTGAATCAAGGATATCCATATTTCTCTTAAAATAAAACTTAATGTCATTCTCTTAAATCATAGAAAAAACATATTCTGTTCAAAACTTAAACTCTAGATTAACAATACAATCCTATTTGTCAAAAGTCTGTAACCGCAACGTTGTATTTAACGTTGTATCCGTGATTTTATTTTAATTCAACCACGTTATCTCCGGTGCGTTTTTTTTTTTTTTTTTCAGCTCCCTCGTTTTTTTCGAAATATTTTTGTGATGGCTGGCGCATGGGGTATGTCTGAGGTAAGTGCGAGAATGTTTGGAAATAATGATGTTATGTGGTATGGTGATAATGTGAATTTAAGGTATTTGAATTGAATGGATGAAAGGAATGAGAAGTTTGTGAATTTTACGTGGAAGCTGGTTTGATTGCGGATAGATATGAGTGCTATAAGTGTGGTAAGGATATGAAACTGGTTAAAGGGAAGGATATAAGTGATGGATATGAATGGTGGTATATATCTAAAGAAAGGAGAAAGGCATGATGTTAAAAAGAGAGTGAGAACGGGTCCGTTTTTTAAATTGAGCAGGTTGACGATGAACGAAATTTTAGTTTAAGTTTATATGTGGGTGAGTGAGAGTAAGACTGAGTTTAATATATGAAAGAAAATAAATGTTTTTCAAAGACTATGTGCGATTTTCGTTCTTTTTGCCGTGAGATTTTGTAAATGTTTTATAAAAGTTTTGGATGATAGAACGTCTGATACTTTGTTGAGTGTGATCAAAGTATTCTTCCACAATACTTTCAGACTGTTACGATTCTCTAGCCAATGAAAGCTTCGTGCATCTGAAGGTAAATCATAGTCTGAATTTCAAGGACTCTGATACACACTAATACAATCGAAGGAACGTGATGAGCAGTGAAATACATCGAAAGCAAAAAATTGTCTAGACTATTACATTGCAGAATACGTGTGGAGGGAGAAAAAAAGAGCATGTGCAACAAATTACCTGCCTTCATCGATTCCATTATAAGGGTGTACCCTCCAAAAAGATCTGACAAGAAGCCAACAGTCGCGGCTTCGACGGCGAAATAGAGCCGGCGACGGAAGTAGCTGTAAACTGGAGAGAAGTATATTTATTGTTCATTATCTAAATAATTAATCATAAATTAAGTGGTCATCATGAAATGAATTTTTCATGAATATTTGCCGATTTGAATTCATTAATATAAAATTTAATCAAATAATTTTATGAATAATTTAACACATCACCTTTATTATTTTACCATTGTCTTTTGAAATTTATAAATCTGCGTTTTTTGTTTATTTTTTAAAACTAGTTGAGCATATTGTTAGATACCAATAATGTATCAAATATTTGTTACGATTTCAGCCATTTTGCAGCCACCAAAACTTTTGACGAGATTTTCAAAAAGTCGCCAAGGGTGACCGTACGGTAAATTTTTACCTCGTTTTATTATACACTTTAAAATAAAATTCTACTTTAAAATTCTAAAACAGAAAATTTTTTTATTTAAAATTACTCCTAAACTACAAAAAATTTAATTATTCATCAGTAATACTACCCCACTGATAATAAAGCATGGAAATCACGGCAAAGCCAAGGCTGAATGGCTAAGAGAACGGACTACCACCGATAAGGTAGAGGATTACCCCTACAGCCAATAACGTTCAATCTTTGTAACAAAAAATATATTTCAGCATTATTTCCATAAAGGGTAATATTAGCATGAAAGCAAAAGTTTGAAAATTTCCCAATAGATGGCAGCACGATTAAAATTTAGGAATGATATAATACACACCTGCATAAGCAATAGGACTTACTCCACACTTCCATAGGCATTGACCTCTCCTTTTTATCCCTAATATAAACTGCTGGACAATTGCTAAGGACGGATAACACTATCATCCATAGCAACCACAAAATGAAAGGAAGCAAAATGTGGAAAATTGGAATAAGTGCGGAATATAGTAAGAAGAAGAATGCGTATGCAAAATTTTTTTCCACCTCTGTTCATCACGTGATAGCTTTCATAAGAGCTTTAAAGGTTTTGACGGGTGTGGACAGTTGTTGTTTCAAGTCAAAGTTTCACAGGAAAGATTTAATAGACGAACTTGAAATTTTTGGCATTGCCTTCCCGACATCACTTAGATGATTTTATGCGTGGCCGAATTATTGGAAAGAAAGAAGAAGGGCGAAAAATAACAGATTTTGCCAGGGAGTTCGACATCGCTCACAGCGTTGTTTCACGGCTGTGGAAGTAATGTAAAACTACTGGAATGTGTAGTAGGCGGCATGGGGGAGGTCGTGTTAGAAGTACGACGCCTGCAGAAGACGGATATATCGTCCTATCAGCAAAAAGGAACGGGCGCACCACAGCTCAGGAGGTGGCAAATCAGTTTCTTGCTGCCTCAGGAAAGCAGATCTCTTGAAAAACTGTTGCCAGACGTTTGAGGGGAGGAGGACTATACATCCGCAGACCTGTTGTGTGTGTCCCATTGACCAGACAACACCGTACTGCCCATTTGCAATGGTGTCGTGAGCATCGCAATTGGACTGAACAGGACTGGGCATGCGTACTACTCTCAGATGAGAGTAGGTTCAGTCTGTCATCGGATTGTAGACGCCAACTGATCTGGCGCGAGAGTGGTACTGCTTATCGTCCAGAAAATATCCAGGAAAGGGACCGATATCCGACATGCAGTGTCATGGTGTGGGACGGCATCGTGATCAATGGCCGCACGCCCCTACATGTGGTTGCGAATGGGACAATGATGGGCCAACGATACATTAATGAAGTTCTACTTCCTCATATTCGTCTTTTACGTGGTGCTTTGCTATTCAGGATTGTCTAGACAGCGAGGGCATTCAACGCCTCGTATGGCCATCACGTTCACCAGATCTAAACCCCATTGAAAATGTGTGGGATGCTTTGGGGAGGCAAGTTGCTGGTCGAAATTATCCTCCGACAAACAAGAACACCCTCATCTGTGTCCAGAGGAATGGGATAAATTGCCTCAACAGCTGCTGGATAATGTTGTGCAAAGTATGATACGACGTGTGGAATGTTGCATCACACTCCACGGTGGACATATCCCGTACTGATACCTTTCTTCAAGGTGCCTGTTGACTTTTAGATTCATTGTTCCATTTTTCCGTATGCAGCATCAAATGAACATTTTTTTTTCTTTCAGATGTTTCACAGCTTTTGTACTTTCCAGAACAATAATTATTCTTTATTCTTATGTCTGAACAGTGTGGCAACTATATTTTATCCTACTTGGCCTCATGTCTCGCTACATTGCAGTTTGTGATCCGTCCTTGGCAATTGTCCAGCAGTGTATTTTAAGTATCGTAATGATTGTGAATCAACATGATTGTGGCCATTCCATGTACAAAGCTTTTAATTGGAAAATTTTTAGGCCAAAGGACGATGGCTGTTTCAAATTCCTTAAAATAATTAAGAGCCATTGAAATTTTATTTTAATTGGGTTATTGAAACTTTTATTAGGAGTTACTTATTTCATTTGCATGATATTATTAAATATTAGGTATTAGATAATTACTAGATATCTTTTTTAGATATTACAGTGTAATTTTAGATCCATAGATTTTTAATTAAAGCATTTCATGAAATATTAATAAATAAATCATCAATGAATTATCTTTGATGTGGATATCACAAATAAATAAAAAAATCTAGTGAAAGTCTAATATAATTATGAATGCAAATACTTTAGATTTAGAAGATTTTGCTATCGGAGACAAATAAAATGTTATTTAAAGACGAGTTTTAATATTTATTCTTAATTTTTTATGGTCTGAAACTTAAAATTTTGAAATACATTTTCACTGTTCCACCATTCATTAAAAAATGAAATATTTTTGTCCTTAATTATAAATCAAATTTATATTTATAAAAGTTCCTATCCGTTGAACTACACCTAACTGAATGCTCCGTTGACAGGAAACCTTAGAATTTCGATTATAAGGAACCATAATGATAATGTAGGTGTTATTTCGAGTGTTATCCTTGACTACATTCTAGAGATATGTGTTCTTGACTCCATTCTAACAAAGCCTTTCAACAGTCGGGATAGAAAGACGTTTGAGAATGGAGCATTCATTTCAGGCGCTTAATAAGACTTGCATTTGAATGGGTATCGGTCCCCTCGGAGAAACGGGAACTACAGGCTCTTTCAGAAGAGCCTGTAGTTCCCGTTTCTCTCACTGATGAGAGCTGATGTATCGAAAGTTTCGTTTGTTCCAAATAATTGCTTCATTTATGATGTTTATGCACGCTTGTCATTTAATATGAAATTGTGATACAATTATGAACCCTAAAATTAGGTTACAGTTATTAACTGTTAAGAATATCAAAATAATCATTGAACTTTAACAAAATAAACGATGCCATTACTATGATTTTGTTATGTTATACTAACAGTGCATAAATAAACTATAATTAAGAATTTCACACAAATTATTTTTCGTCAGATGATACAATCATTTTCAAAATAAATATATTTATATTAAATTTTATGTATGACTAAACAACCACAACATTATTATTTAACTCAAAACCATTATTAATACTTTTATACCAGTTTAAACTCAACAAAATATTTAGCAGTTTTCTGAATTTTTAAAATCACAAAATTATCTCCATATTAATAATATCTGCAGCATACATTTTATAACTGTCTATGATGTGTTTATAATTTAACATGAATTTCCTAAAAACATTAATCTCATATTGATGACCATTGTTTTGAAATTTGAAAAATAAATGAAAAATTATACTTAAAAATATATTAGATGATTCATAAAATAATTATCAAAACATTCATTGTAAATAATGAAGAAAAGTATTATTAACTTTATAAAAACAATTATTATACTAAAAGTACTTTATTTTTACTGTGAGAAATACAAAAGGTGATTATTCAAAAATTTAAATGTGAATTATTTTTCATTTTAGTAAACATAATTGTGAAAGAAAGTAAGACTTACAGGATTTTATAATTTTATTTACATAAATACAATTGGTACAAAAACATATACATTTTATAAATTAATTTTGTCATATTTTCGGAAATCTTGTAACATTTTCTTACATACATTATAGATATACAAAGGATCTAATGATCCTTTGTATATCTATAATGTATACTAAAACTTCAAGATTAATTTTTAAAAAAATTGGTGATAAGTAATGTTACACATGTATACAAATATATACGTAAAAATTTTATAAAATTAAAAATCTTCTAAATCAAATTTTCTCGAGACTTAAATTAAATTAAAAAAATAACTGATCACTGATTAGAAAATTTATCTTGAAAGTTTCATATTATAGCTATGCATGTCTAGTGCTAAAACACAGACATGAAATATAAAACTTAATATATCCTTACAAATCTTTAATTATACAATTTATAAATATCAGATACTTTTAACACAAAATAAATAAGTTTAAATACAAATCTAAGGAAAATGTATTTTAAATTTTAAAAAAGAATTCTGTTAATTACAAAATTGAATGTGGCAAGAAGCGATGATAAAAATTTAGCATTGCCAAGAATCGACGTAATTCACTTGTTAATCTTGGTATGGAAAAATCTTTAAGTGCAGATACTTTTTCCGGCAAGGGAGAAATTCCACGAGATGTAACAAAGTGTCCCAAGAAAGTAATTTCTTGATCACCAAGTATGCATTTGTGTGGATTGATCTTGATTTCATATGAGTTTAATCGCTGAAAAACACTTTCCAAATACTCTTTGTGCTTCATTTTGGTCTCGGAGGTGATTAAAATATCGTCAATATAAACAAACACAAAGTCCAAACCTCTGAGTACATTGCCCATGAAACGTTGCATTGTTTGTGCAGCGTTTTACAAACCAAATGTCATAAAAAATGTTCATATAAGCCGAAGGGTGTAAAGATAGCAGTTTTAGGAATACCGGATGTTTCCATGGGTATTTGATTAAAAGCTCGTATCAAGTCCAATTTACTGAAAAGTTTCTTTCCATGCAGTCTCACAGTAAAGTCTTACAGATGAGGCAAAGAGTATCGATCTGGAATGTTGACTGCATTTAAATGGCGGAAATCTCCACAAACGCGAATTTCACCATCCTTATCAGGCACAACATAAATTGGACTTGCCCATGGACTGTTAGATGATCTGATGATACCTTGACGAAGTATCTTGTCAAATTCTGCCTTGACTAATTTAATCTTGTCAGCAGATAGTCGTCTTGCACGTGAATAGACAGGAGAACCTTTAGTTTGAATGCAGTAGGTAATATTGTGCTTTGAACTGAAGATGGATTGTGGTTGGTGAGTTCAGGTGTAGTTCAATAGAATGGCTTGGAAGGGGAAATCAGATGGAGTAGTTGTTAATCCAATAGAAGATCCAGAGGCTACAGTTCCTAGTCTTTTGAATGACGTTAAACGGTCTATTATTTGACAATTTTTGACATCTATCAGAAGACCATATTTTTCCAAGAAGTCAGCTCCCAGAATAGGAAGAGTAACATCTGCAACAACAAATGTAAAGGGAAATTCTCGTTGAAGTCCGAGATCCTTAAAAAGAAACTTAGTGCCAAAAGTAGATAGTGAAGTTCCGTTAGCCGCATATAGTTGAAGTGAATTCTTGATGCATCTGTTATCCTTGAAATATTTCACTGGAAAAACGGATATGCAAGCACCTGTATCAATCGAATACATGAAACCAGTGTTATGATCAATAATAAATAGGCGACTGATTGAATGGCTTGTGTCTGACGTCGCCTCCACAGGCACGCCATTTAGTTTCCCGATGGTGATTTGAAAGCACATGGCTGGGCACATTTGCACGCACGATCATTGAATTTATGAAGATACCAGCATAGTCCAAGACGGGTATCCACCCGCCATGGACTATGCTGATTTGGCACGACCTGAAAAACGAGAACGTGATGGAGAGTTTGACAAGCGTTTTTCTATTTGGCAAAGCTCCGTGATTTGTTTTCCGAGGGCAGTAAGTCGGCTGTCATTTCTACCGTCTTCAACTGCAGATATGGTTGGAGCAAAATCCGACACTTCACTGATTTTGTCCGCAAATGTGACTAAATCATCAAGTACAGCTTTACTAACAGACAGAATTTGTTGCATGTTTACTGGCATTCGTTGTAACCACAATGTTGACAGAGCATCGTTAATGAAATTTCCACCGGGAAGCTTTCGCATCTTAAGCAGGAGTTCTGAAGGGCGTTTATCTAAATTCTGAGGTCTTGAATCAGTGAACGTAAACGAACAGTCGTTGTCTCAGCAAATTGTCCAACAATTCGAGTTTTTAAATCAGTATATATGCCGACCAACTTGTCTAGTGGTCAGCGTGCTTGACTACGAATAAGGAGGTCCTGGGTTCAAATCCCGGTTTGGGCATGGATGTACTTTCTCTCTCTATATATCCTGTCTTTGTCCTTTCCTTGTATGAATGAGGTGTGAATGGTTGCCTACCCTATAAACGGGTACCTATGGCATGTATGTACTGAGGAAGTCAGACTCCACACCAAAATATGGTTCAGTTGAAAAAGTGGAGCAGCGCACCCCATATTGACAGTCTGGCTGGCACACGACAATGAATGAATGAATGAAAGCAGTACATTTACCCGTTTCTGGAGAAGCTGGAATAATGTCGCTGACAGACTTTAGTACTTCAGAGTCCAGGGCTGCAATAACCCCGGGGAATTTAGTGTCATCGACCACTTCACTAGTTCTCTGCCTCCGCGGTGGATTGATAGAAAATAGATCACCACAAGTCGATAACTTATACTGCTGATAATTCGGTGCCAAACAAAACAAAAAATACACTTTATGATTAAAAATATAATAAATTCTACTGAAAAAAATATTTATAATGGTAAAGATCTGTTTGAATCCATTTCAACGCAAAGTGCGATTAGTGGAGATGAAAGCACGACATCGATCAATATCCGAGAAGATTCTAGTAAGGATTAACAATTTTTAGATTTTAATAACTTAGAAAACAAGGTTAAACATATTTTAACAATAAACTGTATTTGTTTTTTTAATAGTTAAATGAAAGAAATGAATTATTTTGTAATTACGCATGGAATTTCTTTTGTACCACTCATGCTTTGTTTTTCACCTTACTTTAAACATTAGTCGACATTTTTTTCATTTGCCTTCCCTGTAGCTTTCAATTTAAAATGTGCTGTGTTATTTCTAACTGCTTTTATTAAATGTACACCTTCAAACATGAAAAACGTTTTTTCTCAGGACGAAATGGATGGTTTTAATTCACATACACTGAACTGTGTTAACAGATTTCGATTTGTACGGTTGTTATCAGAAATTACAGCTAACACCCTAAAATGAGATTTGTGATTTGTGAACACGTTCCAACACTTGGTGAGTATATTTCAGCAAATCTTCAGCAGTAAGATTCCGCACTGGAAAAAAAGCTACAACTTCCCTGTTTTTTGACAAAACTGAAGACAACATAAAAGCTAAAACAGTTGTTGCTTCAGAATTAGAATTATTTGAAGCACCAATTAGTTTTTTAGATTTATATGGCATCATTGGATTAACATAAACTTCATCTCATAGAAAAGTTACTATTTTTTCATGGTCTTTTAATAAGCTTGACTTCTTCAAAAGATACTCAAAATTGCAGTTTTTTGTATAATTGGCAATGGAGACTGCTGACAATTTTTTAAGATGACATGGATGAGGCAGTGTTATGAGCTCCGAATTCCTAAGTAAACGATATGCTGTTGGATAAGTATATTATATATTTTAGTAAATCACAGCAGAATATCTCGTCCCTTTCTGTGTCATTAATGAAATTTATTCCATTAAACTTCATTTTAATTACTTTTTCACTGAAAAAATTAAAAAAAAAACTTAAAAAATAAATAGCTTAAAATTACTTTTCTTTGATATTGCCCATTTTTCATAGATCTTACTGTCGCAAATATTTAAAATATTTTAAAATGAGGAAATTTCATCACCTTTACACCATGGGGGAACTTTTATTTCATCATATTTTTTTACTTCTTGTCGTCTTAAAGATGGTGATTTGCTCTCAATAGGCAGCTTTTTCGATAAATATGAAGGTTGGTTTTAAAATTTCGTAGACATCTATAAGTGCAAGTTATTTTCGTTGCACTGTTAAAATTGTACCACACATTATCACGAACAATTCCGTCTCTCTTCCCGAATTATAAATCTCTCTTCAAAATGCTTGATACATACCACAGCAGAAGAGCTTGGTTCAAACTCGGCACGGTTAATGCTTTTAATTCATTTTCCCCTCCTGTGGGGATCTGAGGGGAGCTGGAAAACTGTTGTATAAGAATCTTCTAATTCGTAATTTGAACGACATAAAGGCACACAACCTTTGCGTCCCAAATTAAGCTGAAATTAAAAAAATATATCTTTAGCGTAATGAAACACATTAAAATAAATATTTAAAACAAGTGTTTAATTTGCTAACAAAAAATAGCAAAAGGTTTTAAAGGGATATTACACTTATAAAAAATACTTCACATTACATTTAGAAAATAATAAATATTTGATCAATGATCTTAAGATTATGGTTCATTAAAATTAAAAAATTATCAACAATTTTGTAAAATGTTTAACAAAATTCAGAAGAATTTCGTAGTTTCACATAACAAGTTCAAAAAATATTAATTATTGTTATAAAATGAAATTATTAATTACAAAATTGATCATAAAAAATCTTTCTAAACAAGCTTGCATTAAAAATTTAGATACACATTTAAAAGTTTAGCAATGTTTTGTTCGAATATATGCCACATTCTAAATATTTAAAAGTAAAAAATTCATTTTAAAATATAATTAGCTATATTTCTCAAAATAGAAACTAAGTAAAATATTAATGGGATTTTATAAAAAGTAAAATGATATCAAAATTAATATAACTCTCATTCAAAACACAATAGCACTCAGCCATAAAAAATAATCCAGTTTAACCACAAGAGTTTCCACATTTATATATACATTCTAAATAATTTTATAATTTTCTCTAAAGTAGCTTGTAATACTTCATTCATATATAATATATATATATATATATATATATATATATATATATATATATATATATATATATATATATATATATATATATATATATATATATATATATATATATATATATATATATATATATATATATATGTATGTATGTATGTATGTATATTTTAAGAATGTAATATAGTGATAAGATTATGTATAATTCCTCTTTCATTTGCTTATATCTTTTCTAGTTTTTTCCCTGTTTTCGATTTCATTTCTTAAAAATTGTAAAAGTTTAAAGCAATCCCAATCATCATTTGTATTATATCTATTGTATTCTAAAACTATATTTTCTTGGAAACAATTTTAATATAAGCTAGGAAATAACAAGCTACCATAATTATTTAATTCTATTCCAGTGGCTTCAAGTCAGCGAACTTGAACATAACATGTATCGCATAGCTGGCGCAATTCTTTTAACTGGCAGCATGATTTTACAGGACGCATATTTAATAATACATTTATATGCGCTCTAACAATGATATCTTTTGCCCATATCTTTTCCTTAGTAACTTTACTGCAGTATAATAATTATTTTCTGTTAAAGACAAACCCTGAATTGAAACCAAATCTTTACCTTTTAAAAAGGATTTTAAGTAGCTAAATTTAACCGTATTTGATAAATTCTCATTTTCATGTATTGATCCCTCAAACTGACTCCAAAATTCCTGCAAATTTTCATATTTACCATAAAATGGTTCTATAGTTAATTTTGGTAGCCTTACATTGATTTCGATTTTCGATGCTACGAGTACATTAGCTACTTCTATTAATTTTGGTTCCGATTTTAAGTAAGTATTATTTTTTGATTTAGCAGCAATTATTTTTTCTCTAATTTTTTGACTCGAAATTATTTATGCTTCTAGCTGATCTAATTCATAAATTAGCTCTGATTTTTCGTATAATTTTTGTAAAAGTTTGTTTAGAGTAGCTTTATCAATAATTTCTAATTCGAGCTACTCGTTAACCTTATTTAATAATCTTGTTAATAAACCCCTAATTGCTGAGCGTTTTCTTTTCAATTTATCAAGATTCAAAGCAACCGCTGTTCCTTTGATTCAACCGACATATTTAATTCCAAATATATTGTGCAAACAATAAAATAAATAAATATATTCTCATGCAAGCCAAAAACAATTAATGAAATCAAATACTGCCTGTATTCTGTTACTTATTTACATTAAATACAAAATAAAATTCGTTATTTAAATCCTAATAACTGGTTTCTCACGTTTCGGCACCATGTAACATTTTTCTAATAACTCTCTTAATTCTAATCATGTTTATCAAATCATCTTAAGAATAACAAATAAAATTCTAAATAAGCTTACCTTGAGCAGGTTTTTAATTTCTTTACTAAACATAGGACATACTTAAACAGGACAAGACATGGAACAAAAAACATCTACATCGCTCGGATTATAAAAAATACTGCAGATGAGAAATGTTTCCTATGTTCGGTCTTGGCTAGTCTTCACCCATGTAACGATAATAAGCATGCAAATAAAAATTGTAAATATAAAAATTATATAAATGAAATAAATGTACGTGGTATAACTTTTCCCATGGCATTGAATCAGATATCAAAATTTGAACTGATGAATAATTTATTCACTAATATTTTCGGCCATGAAAAAAGGGCGATAATTTTCCTCTATATATTTCAACTAACAGAACTAGAGTCCATCATATAAATCTGTTGCTAATTTTTAAAGGAGAAACTTCTCACATTTCTGTCTCATTAAATATGTGAGTAGGCTGTTAGCATATTTGTCACAATGGACAATTCTTTTATTGTGATTTTTGCCTTCAAAGATTCTCAACATCTCCTTTATTAAACGAACATGAAGAATATTGTAAAGACTTTAAAATTCAAAAAATTAAAATGCCACCTAAAAATGATCGGATATTAAAATTTAACTTCATGCACATGATGCATAAAATCTCTTTTGTAATTCATGCAGATTTCGAAATTATTTTAGTTAAAAAAATCCAATTTTAGAATTCATAGTGAAATATATAAACGCTCAACACATCCCATATGGATTTTCATATGTTACCATAGATAATGAGGGGAAGTGTGTCAAGTCTCCAGTAATTTATCACGGAGAAAACACGGCTGAAACATTTAACGAAAATTTACTAAGCAAAGAAAAATTAATTAAAGAGCTGTTATCCATCAACAAACCCATGAATTTTACCACAGAGGATAAATGAAGCTTTTTTGAACGCAGGAAAATGCTTTGTGGGTGAGAAATCCCAGAATGAAGATCGAGTGCCAGATCATTGTTACATAACATCCTCTTATCGAAGTTCCTTACATTCTAAATGTTACTTAAATTATAAATTAATTACAAAAATTCCTTTAATTTTCCATAATTTAAAGGGTTATGACAGTCATCACATCATAAAAGTTTTGAGTAACGTAAAAAATAGAAAACTATCTTACATTACTAGTAATACTAACTTTTAACATTTTCGATTGGAAATCTTCAAATTTTAAATTTTCTATAGTTCCTTTCTGCATCTTTCGATAAGCTTATTAGTAATTTAGAGGAAAATGAATTTCATATACACTAAACTAAACTAAACTCCATGGCACGACAGCCCATGTGGGCCAAGGCCTACAGTGCCCATAACTGTTTTCATGACCGAGGGCCCTGGGGTGAGAAACATATGTCCCAGTTAGATGATCAGCCTAACGTAAGACCCCCAGTGTTTAGTTCCCAAGCATGCTTGGTACTCAGTTAATCGACCCACTGAATTGATGAAAGGTTGAATTTCATATACTATCTTCCCAAATAAAGAAAGAGTTAATACCATTTTTGCGAAGGGAGGGTATTTACCCTTACGAGTATTTTGTTATAGTATGGAAAAATTTAATGAGACAGAATTGCCACCTCGAGAAAGTTTTTTTAATGCTTTAAACGATGAAGAAATTAGCGAATGCGACTATAATCATGCGTGCACTGTTTTCAAATCATTTAAAATGCAGACGTTGAAAGAATACCACAAAATCTACGTTATGACTGACACTCTTCTCCTCTCAGACGTGTTTGAAAAATTTCGGAAACTATGCTTATCACACTATAAAATAGACTCTACACATTTGTATACCTGTCCTGGAATCGCTTGGCAAGCATGTCTGAAAATGATGAAAGTAGAATTAGAGCTTCATACAGATCCAACTATGCACTTGCTTATTGAAAAGAGCATTAGAGTAGGTGTCTCTGTGATATCCAATAGCTATGATCAAGTTAACAGTATACTCATGGGTTTGCATGATTCTAATAGTATTACCATCTTCCATATCATATATTTAGATATGAATAATCTGTACGGAGATGCCATGATGTCTTATTTATCTGTAAAGAAACTTTCATTGGTCTGAAAATGTATAACTAAACTCGGAAGGTATTCTATATTGGGAAGGTGAGAATGAGGCCATGATTCTTGAGGTGGATTTAGAATATCCTCCATCACTTCATAATCTGCATAACGATCGACCTGAGCCACTGGAAAAATTAAATGTGAATTTTGAAATGCTTTCCCCATACTCTCTAAAAATGTAGCTTATAACTTATGACCGAGAGCATCAAAACTTGTACCTAATTTAAAGAATAAAATAAGATACGTAGTTCATTATCGAAATTTAAAATTATATTTGAAATTAGGCTTTTATTTATAAAAAACATCTTGAAGTCTTATGCTTTAAACAGATACCATGGCTTCGTAAATTTATTGACTTTAATACTTTCATGCGTAAAAAAAGCTAATAATTCATTTGATAAGGATTTCTGGAAGTTGATGAACAATAGCGTCTTTAGCGAAACTATGGAAAACTTAAGAAAATGTGTAAATACAGATTTAGTGACGAATAATAAAAACCACTTAAATTAATAGTTTCAGTTTCTTTTTTCATGCATTTAAAATAATAAATAACGATATAACCATTATAACCCGTCATGTCACTTCTCTATCCCTTAATCGCTCTTTATACACGGGTTTCTCGGTTTTAGATATAAGTAAAATTTTTATGTACGAATTTCAGTATGGACTTATTAAAAATAAATATGCGGATAAAATTAAATTATTATTCACTGACACAGATTCACTTTGTTGTAACATACAAACGGAATATATCTATCTCGACTTAGTCTATCATCTAGACCTTTACGATACATCTGACTACCCCAAAAATCATGCTTTACGCAGTGATAAAAGTAGGAAAGTGCTATTGAAAATGAAGGATGAATTAAACGGGTTCATATTGCAAGAGCTTATTGGTTTACATTCCAAAATGTATTTATTCTATATTAAGTCACACAGAGTGGAGAATACAGGACCGCAATGGGAGTTTCTAAAAATATAAGAGGAAAAGTGTTAAGACATCAAAATTATAAAAAATGCCTTTTTGATAATCAACAAGTGAGGGCGAAAAATGAAGACAATTGTTTAAAAAAAAATGTGAGTTATATACCGTAATAGTCAACAAATTAGCTCTCTGCTCTCTGGATGATAAAAGATACATATTTAATGATGGTTTTTCCACCCTAGCTCATGGTCATTATAAAATCGATTCTTTTTAAATTATATTCCAACATTTATAGTATCTGAATGAACGTACTGTAAACATGTGGTGTAATAGACTGTATCTACAATCATTTTGGACCATTATCATTGTCAATTTTTACCATTATCAATTTTTAAAACTTTTGCCTTTTTGAAAATTGTAAAGATAAATTTTTAATTTGTTGAATAAAAATAATTTTACAAAATTTTATTTTGTTTCTTTCTTGATTTCATAGATTTCTTCACTTATTTTTTGTTAAACATGTAAAACGCAAAATATGATTAGTAAAAAGGAAAAAGCTTTTATTTTTTTTAATTAATGAAAAATACCTTCGGCATAATTATTATCAGAAGATGTTTTTAAATACATCCCTCCTATGGGTATGTTTATGTGTTATAACCTTTGACAGTGAGAGAGAATTGAAATATTTACTTTTAATGTTCATTTGTACAACTTCAAAATATAATTAAGAAATTTAATGAAATTGAATGAGAGTTAAAAAATTATAGAACGAATTTTTAGTCCTGTCTAAGAAGGCGTTAATGGCTGAATCGTTCGGTTGCATGAGTCAAAACCAAGAACCATCAGTGCTTTTATCGGCTGATTGTTCAAATACAAGATTTTCAATTAAAACATAATTTGTAAACTGTTTTTTTTTAGTTCACATAGAGGGAAGCACTAATAAGAAATTTGCTTCCAGCATCCTAAAAAAATATAATCAATCTCTCATTTCAAAAGAGAAGGAATTACCATTATGCATTTACTTAAGATTTTTAAGCTGATGAGTGTGTCATCTTATGTTGCAAATCGTTCATATAGTAGGAATTTACTACCAAGTAATATCATATTTATAAAAATAAACAAATTATTGGTTTCTCAAAAACAAATATTCATTAGTTAAGTAAACAATTTTAATTATGATAATTTACTAATATTCATCTAACATTTGAAGTATATTTGATTAGTGGTATAAATATTAATTGTAATCTTCCTCGTAAAATTTATGACTCAACTCAAAAGTTGGGTTGAACTCTCATCGAAAAGTGGCACTGAATTCTCAATTTTTCCACTATTCGTTCATTACTCAAGTTTACCAATATATTCTTGTCATTGGAAACTTAAAGCTAATTGAAAATTTAATTTTTTTGAAAAAATGATAATAATACTAAACGTGTGAACACTCGCAAATTAATTTGGCGAACTTGTGTCCTTTTATGTTCGTTCCTTGAACACAAAAGCGTTTGTCAGATTCCAAATCCTCCATTTTAAGAGATGGAATAGAATCTCCAAAATGTTTTGTTTTAATTATAAGGGGCAATTGGTGTCTTCTACCTGATGAGTTTTTAATTAGTAAAAGCTGTTCTATGAAATATTACTATTAAGCTGTAAAATTTATATTTACAAAAAAATAAGAAATATCCTTTAAAAATCATGAAATTTATATTTTTTAAATAAATATTTTATTGAAAAATTGAAGTTGGTTTATGAGATACGAGGGGAAAATTTCTTTTCAAAAAAATTAATTTAAAGTATTTACACTTTCTGGAAAATATTCTCATCTGGAGAAAAAAAAAGAAGTTCGAAATAGTACTCGAAATTCGCTTTTTTCACTTGAGAATTCAGAACAGAAGGGAGAAAAAAGAAATTAAATAAAAATTTATCACATCTTTTCAGTGAATGCCCTTCTAAGACACTCAGTTACGTAGATTTTTTTAATATTTATTCTTAAGTAATTTGTGAATCCCTAGATAAAATAATATACACACAGATTTTTAGCGCATGCGATATAATAGAAACAAAAAGTACTAAAAAAGCAGGATAGCTTTAATATAATTAAGGAGTATCTTTCTCTTAGAGTTTGTGTTGAATCAATAATATTTATGTGTTACTCTATTTCTAGTAATTTAATACTGTAAACAATGGCTTTTATATTCATTATTGTTCAGCAATAAATGAAAGCTTTTTGATTAATTATTTTTTGTTTAATAATTCCAAAATTTCCTTCCAATATTATTCAGGAAATTAGGATTCAGCAGAAAAGAAGCAGATCAAAGGAGATAAAATAGATTGAATTGCTACAAATGGGGGAAAGAGGAATTGCAAAAGAAAATTCGTTGGCATTTTTTAGACGAAGGGTTCGTTTGTATGAATCACATTCTATTTTTGTTAAAATTCTTTTCATCAAAAACCATTATATTTTTGTAAGCCATCAGTGTATAATTGCAAAATTTACTTATAATATAAATACTAGAATATCGTCTTCATAAAATGTTTCTAGATTTCTTTCAGTTGAACCATTAAATCTTTGCGACTAATAGCTTCGATGACACGATTATTTTCAAATTACTTCGCAGAAATTATGTTTTATTAGGAATCGGTCGATTTTGGCCATGGGGAACCTAATGTATAACTCGTTCAAGGAGACGACTATTATTGGTTCCAGGAAAAAAGAAAAGGTGGAGCATTCATCGCATTCCTTATCAATTAGGTGAGACACATCACGTTCTTCTATCCTGACCTGTACTTAACTTCTGTAACTAAAAAAAGAGATCACGTGAAACTGTTGAGGGCCCATGGGAGAGCTCAATCTTGTTAAAATGCTTAGAGCACGGTTCCAGTGGCTTCGATGAAGGGGGGGGGCGACAAGTCACAATGCACAGCAGCAACATAATGGTGAATATCACGCTTCGCAACCTGGTTATTCATCACCAATAGACTTGCCGCATGAAGTGACCAATGAGCTGTGACTGGATGCATGGCCGGCCATGCATCCCGCTCCTCCAGCTTCTCAATCCGAATCGCTTTCACAGTGATGGCTCTATAAACAGCATGAAATCGCAGCTCCGCACCATCGCTCGCCCCCCTTGCGTATCAGACACCCCATCAAAAAGTGGCCACCCTCTCCGGATAATGGTTCGTAATGAGTAGTGAATGGGTGGGTGCGGAACTTCCTATGCGACTTTTCGAATACAGGGTAAAAACGTTTTGAGTAAAGAGGGGTGGACCAAATCATAACTGGCTAAGATAGAGCATCGGGTAACTAACACTCATCTAATCATAAGGATATCTGACACCGCTGAGATATCTATGGCTGCCGAGTTTTTGCATTTCGCTTCCCACAATCTCTCGTTGATTAGGAATGTGAGAGGTTGCTTCGTATCACCGCGGGGTTTCCCTTTTTTCATAAGGTAAAAGCCTTTCTTCACGAAACATTCACATGTAAGAAAATGTTTAAAAATCTTTTGTGATTGTTCAATTGCTAGCAATTCATTGAATTATAAGTTACTTAATGTACCTTTGATTCTCAATGATTAATAAACGTATTGTTGTTGTTTGCTAATGACATTTGGACAAGCCAAGCTCGCTTTGACCTTGGCAATGCGAATTAAGTCAACAGAGAGCGCCCCCTTTCGTTTTAATCAGAGCACCACGAAGGTGAAAGTACGACTTTGCTCTTTTTTTAAGGTACCTCGTAATTTTGAACCACGGTCAGGTGATGAGGCCACACCTGAGCTGGCACCCTCCTCTCCACATCCATGCCACACCAGCGGAAGGACTTTGGACGTCACATATTAACGTGGACACGTCCCCAACCCACGGAGTTCCAGCAACCCAGTGAAGGAGAGTACACCGTGGTCACCCTCCCAACCACTGCTCGCGGCAAATGATGCTTCACTTTGCTGAGCTTACTGAGCGGCTTAATAAACATAAATTAATTTCAGCACTATATCTGAAACAATTAAAAAAATTATCTAGAGTGAAAAGCGATTTCAATTTTAACTGCAAAAGTATTCAGGAGATCCTAAATAGTGGTTAAAGGCAACATTTAAGGAACACCAATGTTCTTGGACAGAAAATAAATTTTTGAGTGGAAGTTAAAAGATGCCAATTTCCGAGGATTTTCTCAATTAAAATATGTGTCATTTATTCGAACATTAAAATCACAAAAGTGTATAAAAAAGATAAATCAGGTTATTTTTTTCTAAAATTTGTTAAATATGCGCATAGGAAAAAAAAAATTATATACTCTTTTTGCAGTTTTATTGGGAATAAAATTTTCTGTTATTAGGATTTCGGTGATCCATTAGAAGCATATGAGCTTAATTTAAAATAACTGTATGACACGCTATATTTGGTTCTACAGTGATTCTTAAATACTGTCACACTTAATTATTTTTCTTACGTTAAACAATAGTTCTTCGCTAAAAATATTTCTAATTATATGATAGAATTAAAAAAAATTATCATTAGCATAAGTCAAAAATTTTGAAAGTATTGAAATTTGAAACACTTACTAAATGTTTCAAGAAATTTAGCTGTACAGCAAAAATTACACAGTTTAGTGAGACTCCAACCTACTGAATTGCTTCCTACTATTTTTAACATTGATAATAGGATATCGCTTGTCCTTAGAAAATTTCAATTGATATTGAACCTAAGGAGATGGTTGTTCAGCATGTCAAGTCTTCTGCGATTTCTCTTGAAAAGTCCTTTCAGAAACAAGACTTTAATTTCTTACAATAGTTTTCAGCTGTTAGGCGGATTTTTCTTTAAATTCTTTGTTTCCGGTGCATATATTATTGCTATTACTTTTTTTGTACTTGTTGTTTCCATAATATTTTTTTCTCCCCAACGATGGGCCACTACAAGGCCGGTGAACCAAATCATGCCACTCCCCCACACGCATTCATTCATCGTCTCAGGAAACACCGAGAGAGCATCCACGCCCGAACTGGGATTCGAACTCAACAATTCAGGAGTTAGAAACTACGTTGCCATTGGACGGCTGTTTTAATAATATAATAATCAGTATCTGTTTTTGATGTTGTTGTTGTCGTGTGCCAGCTAGGCTGGCAATATGGGGTGCGCTGCTACTTTTTCAACTGAACCCTATTTTGGTGTGGAGTCCGACTTCCTCAGTACAAACATGCCATAGGGACCCGTTTATAGGGTAGGCAACCATTCACACCTCATTCATACAAGGAAAGGACAAAGACAGGATAGATAGAGATAGAAAGTACATCGATGCCCGAACCGGGATTCGAACCCAGGACCTCCCCATCTGTAGTCAAGCACTCTGACCACTAGACAGGGCGGGCGGCATCTGTTTTTGATATCCAGTGCAAAAGGTCGTCTCGCCCGACTAATTTCCTGTTTCTTATAATGGTAAAAGAACGCTTCTCTTTTTCCACTTCCTGAGGGACACTCACTGAAGGATTGCACTCGAGATAATCTATTTCAGGCTATTGTTTTGCAACAAGGGATATTTTTACTGGCCCCATACGTTTTAATAGAAATAGTCATTTTATACAATAAGAAGATAAATATATTTAAACATGGATTTTACATCAATATTCTTCTGCGACTCTTTCTCTTATGCGAAAGGAAATGTTTTCACTCCAACATTTGAAAAGTATTTGGTATATTAGCCAAAACATATATGTTTTAATATGAAAGGAATGTTTTCACTGAAACAGTTGAAGAGTATTTGGTATATTAGCCTAAACATATATGTGTTAATATGAAAGGAATGTTTTCACTGCAACATTTGAAGAGTATTTGGTATATTAGCCTAAGCATATATGTGTTAATATGAAAGGAATGTTTTCACTGCAACATTTGAAGAGTATTTGGTATATTAGCCTAAACATATATGTGTTAATATGAAAGGAATGTTTTCACTGCAACATTTGAAGAGTATTTGGTATATTAGCCTAAACATATATGTGTTAATATGAAAGGAATGTTTTCACTGCAACATTTGAAGAGTATTTGGTATATTAGCCTCTAAACATATATTTGTTAATATTATAAGAAAAATTAACTGATTTATTTAATTTCGCATTTTTTTACAAATAGCATTAGTAAACATATAGCAAAAGTTTGTTTTTTTATTACAAAACAATACTTTTCGGTGTAATTTAAAGTACAGTATCTGTAAGTGAAGCATTTTAAAAATAAGAATAATCCAATTAAAGAAGTAGAATTTGTAAGAAATCCTTTTTTGATCAAAAAAGTCCATAGGGGGGGGGAATTTCTTCCAAAATATTCTAAAAACTATTTAAAATACCTAATTGTTTCTAATGAATTGTTCAGGCAACACATGCTGATAGAAATCAAGTTGTACACAGTTTATAACGAAAACATGTTATGGCCATAAATAATTTACAGGTAATTATTAGAAATTAAAATGATCATTTTTCCCCTTTTTGTTTGCTTTAAAATGTAAAGAAATAACGTGGTATACGGTAACATCAAATTTTTATTTCTTTTCCATTCTGAAATACTAAAATTCAAAAAATTTGAAGAAAAATGAACTATTATTTCAACTAGATCAGCATTTTGCAACTAGATAAGCTTTCATCCAGAAATATCTTGATAACGAAATTTAATGAAAAGATTTTATAAAAATTTTATAAAAATGTTTTGAAAACTACATGTATACAGAACAAGAAATATTTTTCCCGGCAGGCTCCATTAAAACGTCACTCGTTTTTGCAGAATATTTCTATTGATAAAAGTTGTGCTCATGTACATGTATTTATTTTTATTTATGAACCATGAAATAAAATTGGTTAATATAGGGTTGCATAATTAATCCAATATCTTAAATAATGGAGATACAGTGTTATATACACATTTATTTATATATCGTAATAACCATTGGATATGAATAAATATTTATTCTCTATACACTTTGTGCTCAGTAATAGACTAAAGAATCAATTAATACACAATAGAATACAAACAAACTATGTGTTTGGAAAATTTTTTTACAAATATTTATTCATTTTCATTCAAATAATAGACTAATGACCATAAAAAGCTCATTATTTTTTTACAATTATTCTATAGAAAAAATTGAAAAGAGCGAAATATAAATACGTAACCTTATTGTTTATTGCCATTAATGAGTATTAAAATTCGAACAGGAATTTATTTGGAAATATTATTTATATTGTTTGAAAAATAAATTGTTCCTCTATGTAATAATTTTTCACTTATCGATGGTCGCACCTATATTCTCATCCATTTAGAAAGGATTTTATGTTCTTGAAGACCAATGATATACCCACCGAACCAGCAATGAAAATGAATCTAACGGAGAGTCCATTCCAAATCATTCAAAAAGAGAGACCAGACCAAGAATGTCCCTCCCTTCGGTCACTTCATCAAACGGCAGAAGAGCTAGTAAGAAAGCTTTCTTTTCTCAAACCAAAGTCGGTATGAGTGATGTATCACTGGTGAATTTTTATAAAATGCATTTTCGTTTCAATAATTTTTCCTTCAAGTCTGAAGTTATTTTTATTAGCATTGATAGTTGTTGGTTGATGTGTTAAATCTTTTAAAGAAAAACAGTGCTAGAAATAACAGATTGCATAAAATACTTCATAGCAATGATTCCGATGAGAAGAACTGCGATTTTCGTATCATAGCTACGATTTGAAGATTGTGAAGATAAGCAAATAAATATTTTAGATTTATAAAAAGAACCTGTACTTGATATTTTTAATGTGATAATTTAAACCAAACAGTTATATACTAAAAAATAGCCATAATATATCAAAGGTAAAAAAATAATAATAAATAAAAGAAATCGAATAAAAAGAATCAAGTATCTATATCTTTGAAATAATGCCTTTTAACGTTAACGGTTACTATTATTTCAATTTTCATCTCTTTTATAAGTAAATCTCTTTTTTTTATATAGAAAATTTATAATACAACTATTTTAGCTGATACATATTATTATGGACTGAATTAACACTTTATAAAATTGAATTCAACTACCTTGCCTTAAAATTTTTATTTTCCTTGCGCAGTTTTAACCTTTTCACCAAAAAACTGACTGGAGACATTTAAAATTTTAGGTAATTTTTGAATTCGTCAATATCTGGTACCCCTCGCTTGAGTTGTTCGCTACATGGAAAAATTAATTTCCAATAAAAAACATAAATCACCCAAGAAAATGTTTTTTAGACTTCAAGCAATTTGAAGATTGTCATCGAATAAAATTTTGGGAGGGAGTTCCCTTATTGTCGTTTCCACTTTGCAAATTCAAAACCAGTTTCCTAAAATGGAAGTTCAACTTCAGGGTCAGTTGGAATACCTCCAGCCATTCGGGAGATTTCGATGCATTTATAAAGTGCATTCTTATTCTGTTTGTTTACGCGCTAAAAATAATGGAATGTAAAAGAGATAAATAATGTCTTCGCTTAATATTATAGCAAACATTTAGCATAACATCAAAATTACTCAATTTAATAATTGTTTGTTATTTGAAAAATGTTGGAGACACAAATCAGAATTTTATGAAATTGCATTTTATTTCTATAGAAAAATGAAAAGCCAAAAAATTTTATTTTATAAAAAATGCATTAGATTAATAAAATGGTACCCACTTTTAACGATAAACGCAAGAATTTAATCTTTATTTAAAAGTATTTATGTAAACTTTTTTACAAATTTAATACAAGCGGATATCATAACATACAAAAATAAGTACTTAACCCCCTAGGTTCATATTATTTCTATTTAATAATGGATATTTAGAGTACAGCATAAATATTTGTACGCATGATACATATTTGGTACAACAAAGTATTTCCAAGGAAAAGTTCAATCTAAAATTCACATTTGTCGAAAATTTTGTGCAATAAAAGAAATGATTTTAAAAAAAATGTCAGGAAAATTTACTTGCTGAAATAGAATTGAATACCTAAATGCAGAACATAGAAATAGACTTTCATTGAACGAAATGGCAGAAATGAATCAATTGATGTCCAGTCATTTGAAAGAAATGGGTGCTTCTGTGGTAAATTTTGAAATACGTATCATGTGGGAGGGTCAGCATTTCGTTAGAAGAGTTGTCTTAACTGAGGATCTTAATCGGATAGAAATTGGTGGATCAAAAATGTTACTTGATATTATACGAAAATAAATAACCAAATCAAAAAATTAGAAAGAACGCAAATTTTTATAAATTGGTTTTGAAATTAATATTACACTTTATGATCGAACGATATTGAAAAAACAACTCGTTGTATATTTTTCTCAGAAATAAAACATTTTTCTGATTCGCTGTAATTCAACTTCAGCTTACAATGACAGAATATGGTAATTTACACACTGAAATCACACTGTAACTGCAAACTATACTAGTGCGATCTGTGGCGAAATATAAAAACACTGAATAATTTTAATTACGATTAGAAAAAATACAAAACCGATGAATATCCCTATATATATATATATATATATATATATATATATATATATATATATATATATATATATATATATATATATATATATATATATATATATATATATATATATATATATATATATATATATATATATATATATATATATATATATATATATATATATATATATATATATATATATATATATATATATATATATATATATATATAAATGTGTGTGTGTACTTTAAGCAATGTTATTAATACAGTAAATATTTTTCTTAATGAATTTTGAATTGACTACTTTTCATTTCATATACACATAAAATATGCAAACTGCCCCTAAATAATTTCGAGTGTGATTCGTAATAATCATCACTTGAAATCTTAAATTCCGTAAGAAATTGCGAAGCATCAAACTAAATGTTACTGGATATATTTTTAAGCGTATTTTGGATTTATTTTTTAAAGATTATATATTTCTAGTTCTTGAATGAATGGTAAAACAAAGCTTTTCAGATATATCCCTAGAGAGAAACAATGGCCTGTAATAAGTCCAGTGACTACAGCGATAAGAAGAATCTAGAACTTTCCTTTAAGAATATTAGTAGTCTATTTCTGAGTCTCTCTGAGCACTTGCGAAAATGTTTTTTTTACGTACATAATCAACACAATTTGGAAAGAGGCAAATAGTATATACTGAAAATAAATATAAAATGATGCACAATATTCATTAATTTTGAAAATTTTGTCATTCGCCACGAAAAAAAAAATTTTAAAAAGATATGAAATCAAATAATAAATGCCAATCGATCTCTTATGTTTGAGTCTTTCAAATAATATAAATTATTATTATTCAACACACACAAATATCTCTTTTTTACATTCCAATTCCTAAATATTTTACTAATATAAACACAGTACAAAATTTTATGCAAAAATGTCATTTTCTTATGGTCATCATTTCTTCTCCTTAAGCAAATTTCTATATTCATCTGTATTCAAAATTTTACTCTACATTATACATACATATATTTTACATTAATTATAACGCTCTATGTATTTTTAAGTTACAAGCATTTTTAAGGATTGAAAATTAAAATATTTATAAAATTTAACTTTTCAAAACATTTTATGCTAAAATAAAACTGTTTAATATAGCTTAATAAAACCTTTAATTAAGCATAAAACAATCAAAAGTATTTTTTTAAAATTTTATTTTAGTATCTCTCCGTATATTGTCTTCATATTCATAGTCTTACAGAAGACAAAGTGACAGAAACACCGACATTTTGAGGCTAGTTAATAACTAATTCTATACTTTTTGCATTATTCAACAATACTGTTCAGAATGAATTTTTTAATAAAATATTTTTAAAATGAAATTTATGCTGCATGAATGTAAAATTATGTTGTCCTGGTTAATGAATACAATTATTCATTGAATCAAAATTTAGACTTCACAAATAGATTTCTAAAGTGATTCAAATAAAGAAACTACATATTTGAGTTATGACTGAAAAAAAATTTCCATAAAAATCTGCGATATCAACTAAGAAAAAGGGCTTCAAATTAGTTTAGAATACTGCATTCCATTATGCGCTTTTATAGCACTTGACTGAAGTGCGATAATTAATTTTTTTTCAGTTCTCTCAAATCATAAATTTTTGATTACGCGTATTAAAAGAGTGTGTAAAAATTACTAGGACACGAGTGTTAATTTTTCTTTTTTCCAGATTTTACTCCAAATTTCATAATTATTCAATATTTAAGTTAATGATAGTATATTAATCAGAATAAATATTTTTAAAAATTATAAATTTTAGTATCAATTAAATTTCTTCTGTCTGTGAAGTGTTTATATAGTAAACAATAATACGAGGATAAAATACATCTGAGAGTTATCACCAAGTTTTAGATCTTCCTCTTCGTATGTCCCACAGACCAGTTTCATCAGAACTTCAAATTCCTATACATCGAACAGTCTTCAAAATATATTTGCAATTAATTTCGATTAAAATGGAAAAAATTCAAAATTACCATATTATTTTTATCCAATTTTTAATTTATTAAGGATTTATTTAGGAAAATTTGATTATATCACTGTAATGTGTTGACGTTAAAAATTAATTGTGTCATTGCTTTATATTGTAAATTGTATGTTATTGTACGTTAGTTATGTAAAGTTGATCATAAGTGATCATATAAAATTGGTTATGTTACTGTAAGCCACTTTTGGGAAGCTGATCATGTTTTGTATAACAATTAAAATTTATATGTTATTATTATTTATTTGTTAATTTATATGTTGATTATTAAAAAAGGATTTATTAGTTACTGCTTTACTATTTTCCTTTAAGATATTTTTGAAAAAAATGAAATACATACATATATATATATATATATATATATATATATATATATATATATATATATATATATATATATATATATATATATATATATATATATATATATATATATATATATATATATATATATATATATATATTTGGTTCCATGTGATTTCTTTATAATAATTTTTATTCTAATCCTCTGACACATACTTCTTAAAATGCCCTTAAGGGATTATCCATAAGGCACTCCATAAAAATGGGTATCGCTAAAACAGGCCCAGCATTTTTCACTAGTAAAATCTTGAATTGATGACTTTGTTGGAAAAATTGCTTAATTAGAGTTAGAAAAAGTTTCAATAGACGTATAAAAAAAATATTTTTCTATTTTCAAGTGGAGCCCTGAACTGTCTCCACCAATCACAAAAGCCTTTCAAGAAATGAAATCAATTGAAGAAGTTGAAAGTAGTTAACAAACAATACATTGCAGTCTTACTTCTATGGGAAGTTAAATAAATATCATTTTTAACCGCAGCAAACAATGGATACCTTTAACAGATAAGAAGAGGGAAAGTAACATAGATCTGTTTACACCTCTGACAGTCGACAAAATTTATATCATGTCATTAAAGTGATGTCTCTATCATCCACAAAAATCTTGTTATCACCCTCTGTTCAGGTTCTTTCAGGGAGTGGAGTGAGAGCCATTGAAAAATAAGAGAATGTTTTCCTTCTTTCCTTTTTTATTTTTTTTTGTCATGGAAACTTGAAAAGGGTCAGCAATATAATTGGCACCGTGACAACATCCCACAGAGGTGGACGAAAGGAGCAGGGCTGGGCCCACAACAACCTGAAGAATCCTTGGAAGATAGAGTGGCAACAATACGAGTCCGGACCACTTTCAGGGGAGAAGAATTGATACCTGGAACGAAGGAGAGTCCATTGCTCAGACTTTCTCAGGTCCACTGCTGACACAAAAAAGCCGCCAAATGAGCCATCAAAAAGTTCTTGGAAGGGGGAATCGATTCGGTTTCTACGCTTGTTTGACTGAGGGCACAGGCGTCACTCACAAAGCAGGCTTAAACATTAAACTGCATAGTTTATTTTAAAATAAGATCTAGAAGTAATAAATACTTAAAGAAGTAATAAATAAAGCTTAAAATGTATGCTCAAAGAATGTGAGTCATTTTTTGCATGAGTGCGAATAAAAAAAGAAGAAAATTGCAAGAGTTGAGGAATATTGCCACCAAATATAAATTTGTAAAATCTAACATGTATATGGAAATATTAAAATTACAAATATGGAAAAGAGTAGTAGTAAAATTATTAAGCGGAGTTTAGTGTTCAACAATGCAGTAGAAGGAGGACGAGAAATTTTGTCTCGATTTGTTGATTATAAATTAAATGTCATAATTCAACTGTTATTAAAAATTTTAAAAAATTATTCATAAAACTAAACACAATAACAACCTACATAATAAATTTAAATTTGATATTTTTTACTTCACTCAATATTCAGTGGAGATGTATGTAATCATGTTTGTATGAACAATATGAATTCTGCGTGAGCTCACTTATTTTTTCGTTACTTGGAAGCCATTGTGATAAAATAAACATTAAGAGTAATAAATTGAACAGTTAAAAGGATTTTTTACTGCATTTTTTAAATTATTATAAGAAGTAAGTTTGAAAATGCAATATAATTAAACGCAGTTATTATTTAAAGAAAGAAAAAATTAAATACCATCTAGTTCCAATTCTAACAGTATGATCAATTTTAGAAAAGTTGTCTCGTCTACTCTAAAATGAAACATATTTTTAGCTTCCTGTTGTGAAATATTGTTAAGAAATAAAGAAAAATTATGAATTATCAGTAAAAGTAATAATGTGTTATGGCTGAATTCTTTATTATATGAAATAATGAAAAATGTTCAATAGCGATAACGCAAATTACAGAATAAAAAAAGTAAATGTTATTCAGATTAATTATTTACACACACTACTTGAGCATAAATTACTAGCATTAATATTTGCTAAAATATATAAAGAATTGAAACAATAATAAAATTCATATTATTTTGTATATTTCAATAATCTAAGTAATTTAATTAAGTACTGTTGAATATTAAATTGATTAACTAGTTTTACTTTATGAAACTTAGAAGTTATATATTTGGAGAAAATTTATATCCTAGTTTTTTTTAGATATATATAAATAAAATTTATTTACATAAACATTTTTCATTTATTTCTTGAAAATATGTTGAAATTAAATCTGATAAATGTTTAATACCTAATTTTATTAAGTACTTAAAATTATTAATATAATTATACTTTATTTATAATAATTATTATGTTATAATTATTTTACTAAGAATCAGTTAAAGATTATGAAATCATATTTCACAAGAGAGTACCAATTAATCAATCACTTTTGTATAATTTTTTAAAGTAGTCTTCTTTTTTTATAAGGAATTTAAAGAATTAAATTTATGAAAATATTTGATTGTATTTATTAATTACTGTTAATACATATGAGAAATTAAATTAATAAAATGAAATCATGAATTCTGTTTTGATTAAATCATTTTTACTCTATTATTTTATATTATATTTAATAGTAATTCTATTATTTTTTTTATTGATAAGACACCTGTAGTTAAATAGAATTTAAAACTAATAAAACATTTTAGTATGCACCAAACAAGCATACTTTTAAGAAATAATTTTATTTTTATTTATTGCAATTTTATTGCAATTCTCCTTATATACTATCATATTTTATCATATTTAATATGAAATAATTATTTATCATATTTAATAATAAATAATAAAATTTTCATTTATTTGCTATGCACACACAAGATCTCAAATGAACGCACATGATTTTAAATATTAAGGTGTATATCCCTGTAAAATGTTCTGAGACAAAACTACATAAATAACAATTACTATGGAAATATTGGCTTCAATTTGTGATGTTAATTAGCGTCCAATGACTGCAAAAGAGAGTTCTCGGGGTACAACTAACCAATCTTTCAGCTCTCATGGTCAGCGAAGATGCATTTTGGGCGAGCATAATTTTTTTTTATTATTATCAAACAACTGTCGGAAAAGGAAATCTGAAAAGAGTTAAAACTATTAAACACATGTTTAAGTTCCAAATTTAATTTTGAATTTGCATATCATTATTATTGATTTCATAATTTCTTAATCATTATAAACTTTCATATTCGTAATCCTATATTAGCAATTATATATCTTTTATAAATGTTACATAAATAATATATACGTGTTTTAAACCTTTTCGGATTTGACTCACACAAGAAATACATTGCCCGACATTGAAAATGCCAAGAAGGAGGTGACAGAAGAGAATGGCAGGCCATCGTCAACGGAGTCAGTTCCAACAGATAGACAAGTTTACAAGAGGCATGGTAATCAGAGTGAGAAGGGCAGGTTGGTCCTTACGGCAAATTCCAGCTGACAGACAAGTGGACACATTCACAGTGCACCAGCTGCAGCAAATATCATTGGAAAAAAAATTGTGGAACGTTGCGGGGTGCCGGGGCAGCCAGAGTGACGTCAGCACACATGGATTGACGTATTCGACGGTAGGTAGTATGGTGCCCTTAAAGCACGTCGACCGAAATTTTGCAGCAAATGCAAGACACCTTGGATGCTCCCATATCGAACAGAACCATTTGCCGTCGATTGGTTGCTAGTAACATGCGCTCATGGCGTCCGATAAGAAGACTGTCATTGATCCCACAGCATAGACACCAACGTCTGGAATAGTACTGGATTAGAGCGATGTGGACGATGGAGTGGCACACTATCGTCTTCTCAGCTGATCCACGCTTCTGTTTCTTCAATGATAGCACTGCGTACGAGTGTGGTATCTACGTAGAGGCAGATACAATCCTCAAGCAATTTGGAGCGCCCCACCCCGTGACAACGAGGCATCACGGTTTTGGGCACTGCATATGATTCCAGGTCACCTCTAGTTCGTATTCATGGCACTATGACAGCCCGTACCTGGACGGTGTGTTGCGGCCGGTGACACTCCCCAACTTTCAGGTGGAGCCTAAAGCCCTTTATGAGCAGGATAGTGCCTACTGCATCAGCCAATATGCCCTGGAATGTGTATAGCTGCTTCTCTGGCAACCATGCTCACCAGATCTCTCACCAATCCAACACGTTTGGGATACGATTGGACGCCATTCGCCAACCCTGTCACTGGCCTGCCTTCAGAAGAAGCACTTTGGCAATTGGTTGATAGGGAATGCAGAGCCATTCCTCAGGACGCTTCCATACTCTCATTGACTCTGTGACTAGACGTATTGCTACGTGTATCGCCGTCTACGGTAATCCTACAACTTAGAACCCAACCCAGTTCTCGCTCTGTATTATGCATATCATTTCGAAATACAGATCACTTATTGTTTGTTGCTGCCTCTCTTTGTTTTCCAAGTTTTGTCACTTTTTGGCAACTCCTACTTGGTGTTGCATTTTTTTTAATGTGAAGCATTGTAAATATTAGTTTAATATTTTAATCAATAAAGTATCTAAAATTGAAGTAACTGCGCAATATGTTAAATTAGATTGCCTTTATTATTTAATTAATGTACGATTTATTGCTATGCACGAGAATTTGTTTCATTGAACCCAATATGACTATTTTCAAATTAATTAAACATAAAAGATTAATTTCCATGACTGAAAATAAATCAGTTAACCAATTGTTGGTAATAATAATTTGTATATATGCTCTCTATCAGAAATTTTACTTGCAAAACTTGTCTTTGTCTCATGAATACATACAATAACAATTAAAACTATATACAATACCATCGGAAATATTTTTTCTGAATTAATGGAATTTATGAATAGAAGTTAACTTCCCAAATTATCCAGACAATTATAAATCAGATCAAATAAACTTCAATAAATATTAGCACTTTTATTGGAACGGAAAAGAGGAGGAAAAAAAGGAAGAAAAAGAGCTTGATGAGCCCGAGGTGAAAGTGGTTTAAGTGAAACCTCCTTACAACAATGAGCACTCAAATTAAGAGAGAAACCCATTGTGTGCCATCTTATTTAACGATAGAGTGAGCGCGAAATTAAAGGTTTAACGTCAGGAGCGGAAATTTTAGCAATTTGTGTAAGTAGAAAGTAACAGTAGAAAAGCGCCGAGATAAACTATCGGGACAGACTTTGCTTTTATACGTCTTTAGCCAAATACTCTGACAAATACGACACCTTGGCGCAGTTATGGCGAGCCTCGAGGCTAGGCCTTAACGACTAATGATAGGTTCTCGCTCCAGAAACATTATCAGGTGTATTGGTGGCCAGGAAGCGATTTTGTGGAGCTCCTTGAGTCATTATGTGGGGGAATATCAGATGAAGTGTGTCCACTACTTGATAGCCGCAAGCTGCCCGATAAAACACTGGAACAGGGGTTGCTCCAACTTGATAGCGAATGGAGGCACTCAGTTTTTCGGTGCCCTGGGGCGCCCTTTTAGGTCAAGAACGTTGTTGGCCCTCCTCCAAAAGGTCGTATCCAAAGCAGAAAGAGAAACCGTTTCAGTATGCCCCAGGCATAACGTTGCCCTAATCTCGCTGGCTAGCCCCATCGGAAGCGCCTCGTCTCGAGCTTATCCTTCTTAAACGCCCCGGCTGCTGATAAAAAACATAGAGAAGTCTAAGAAGAAATCTCACTTGTGCTAGAATTCTAACTGGTGTTTAAATGTGTATGTCTCTATGATTCGGCGTTGATTTTTACTGGATGGACATTTCCTATGGCCTTCTTTTTCTGTATCTTTACCAGTCTTCTTGTGCAACTTTTTTTGCTCAGAGGACTTGTCCTGTATTCGAATTGCATGTCTCGAACAGCCTTCGAAACTTTTGTACTGCCTTCTGCTGGGGGGTTTAAAATGCGAGTGGAAAAAAATTAACGGTGAGCAGTTTTGTTTTATTTTATATTTCAGTATTTTTTTAGAAATTATTGTAGTAAAAAAATACATGTTAGGATGTATATTTTCGTAATAATTGATAAAAACTACATAATAAAAAAATAATTTAATGATTTTTTAGTCCATTTTCAATTAAATTGTAACATATCGAATTTGCAAGTAAATTGCAAAAGTTTCATAAAAATCTGAAAAAAAAAACTTATAAGATTTACGTATTTAAGAAGAAAATAAAATATTTATAAAGTATAGCATTGAATTACTCCTTGTTAAAAATAAATACGTATTTTTATTGAAGTCCTTTTTTTAAAAAAAATAATTTAGTAACAATTCGTTAAAAAAAAGTAAGAGCAAAATTAATTTTAATCAAAGGCTATTTTTTAAATATATACTAATTTAAAGCAAAGAATGAAAATTTCGTCAAACGTAAGAGATATTTTTGATGGCTTCTATAATGGCTGTTACTCTTTTGCATTCGCTTGAGAATTGTCCTCAATCCCTCTCTATGCAAAGTCCTCCTAGAAGACAACTGCGCGGTGGATATTACAATGACTTACAACAGCTGTTATTATATCCATTGTAATATCTACCACAGCTCTAGGCTGTGCGCGATGTCAAAAAATATTAATTCTCCTAAATTAATATATTTGCACTATTTAGAAAGAGAAATCTCTTTCGGAATATTATATTTTTCATTTGTTGATAAAAAAAAATAAAAAAGACATTCACATTTTTTATATTGATGTCTTTTCACAGTTAGTTTTTATTTTAAAAACTTTAAAGAAATAATTTCTTTTATCATAATAATTATTTTATGTGTTTTTCAATCATTTATTATGTTTAAATTGCAATTTAATACCAATAAATAAATTTCCTTTAGTTTGTTTGTTTGTTTGTCGCTCAACGGTCATTTTCTGCACACGAGGGCTAATTAGACCGGGATTTACGGTTTAAAGTGGATTCCGAACCACTACAAACATCCATACCCAAGGTGGGATTCGAACCCACGAACTGTTGAACCGAAGGCAAGAGCGCTAACCATTCGGCTGCCAGCTCGGCTAAATTTCCTTTAGATAATATATTATAAGATTAGTTCATAGAATTCACAGTTAAATGAAAAATTTAATTTCAGGAAAGATTATTGGAGCTTATATAAAAAAAATTTATTGCTTGGGAATTACTACCTTGTATAGATGTGTAACTAATTTTTTAGTTAGATTATTAAAAAGTGGTTCAAAGATTTACTAAAAAGGTATATTACTTGAATTTTAAGAATATGAAAATTGATTTCATTCTCAACTGCTAACCAAGATTTAAAAGTACTACTAAGTATGAGTCATCTATTTATTTATTAATGAATTGAAATGTACAATTAATTATTATTATAAATTAGGTATATATATATATATATATATATATGTATATATCTATGTATGTATATATATATATATATATATATAATGTATATATATATATATATATATATATATATATATATATATATATATATATATAGAATATATATATATATATATATATATATATATATATATATATATATACATATATATATACATATATATATATATATATATGTATATATATATACATAATCAAGATAAAATTGCAATGAGTTATTTAATTAATTAGAATAAAGATTTTAAATAATTTGTTGTAATTCAGAATTTAATTTAAATCTTTGTTCCCGTTTATTACATAACAATTACCTTGACGAGAAGAGCGATTTTCTTACATCTTTGCTTTCATTTAGTAAGCTAATTTTTAGATAAACTTAATTGATTAAAAGTAGTCAAATTAATTTTTTAATTATATGTATATAATTTAAATTAATCAAACTAATTTTTAAATAGTTTTATTCCTTTAATAATGGAAAATTAACTCGATTAATTATAACGTTTTTGATGGAAACTACCTAGATCAATGGGCATTTTGCGCTCTACATAAAAATTATCTCAACAAACTTTTGAAAAATTCGGTAAGAGGAAGTTTCTTTTGTGTCTAAGGAAGAAGGATCTCAGAACAAGAAAAAAAATGACAAACACAAAATCATAAGAAACGTCTCAGAAAAGTGTGAATCCAATTAATTACCATTTGTTTCGGCTTCATTCTCTCACTCTAAAGAGAGAGAAAAAACGCGTGTCTGAAATGAGAGGAAGCCTTCTCCGGATGTATTCATAGTGGGGGAGGAATAAAAAAAGAGAAAGGCTTCTGGATTCTATTCTTCTTCACTTACAAAAACTTACACATTAACATCCCCATCGGGTAAATAAAAACTGACTCGTGGATAAATAAAAAGAAAACAATGTCTCTTGACATACTCTTACAGTTTCGGGTGAGAAACAAGGGAGGAGGGGGAGGGGAACACCCCTGCCTTTTGATAACAAAGTTCTTGCAAGAAAATCCGTCCCAGTGTAAAACGGAATCTTCCTATAAAAAAAGATGAATACTGAATTAAAGTGGGGAAAAAAATGCTGCTTCCTTTCAAATCTCATCCGGAATGGGAGGCAAACTCGACTTAAAAATGAAAGAGGGGGTGGATGGGAATGTTGAGGGGTGTCTCCCATTGTGAGGGTGAATATATGTATGAGTGATAGGATATATTGAACATATCTAAGTGACCGAAATATTTATTGAGTGAGATTGATAACTTAGTCTGACAATTTGTTGTATTCCATATGATATGTTAAACATGTGCATACTTTAGGCTTATCAAGGCCAAAGGAGACATTGTGACATTATTTATACCTAATTTGCTTAAAGGTCTGATAAGTCATCTAATCTAAGGATGATTAAAATTATTATTTGAATGTAAAATATTTAAATAATTATAACTTCCATTATTATAGTTTAACTGTATGTTGTTTTAATTTACTAGGGATGTTTGGTGATAAAAATAGTCTCAACAATGTAATTCTATAAAAACTTTTTTTGAAGTATGGTGGATGTTAAGTTCTTCAATTATACGTATAGTTACTATCTTTAAAGAAGAAGACTGCTACAGTGAGAAAAAATTTTAATATCTGTAATTATATAGTTAAATATACAACAAAAATATCAAAACTATTTTACACACGTAATATGACTTTATTTTTAAAATATATTTTAAAATAAAAATTCTCAGCTATTTATAAATAAGATTACGAAGTTAAATTGTGAAATTTTGAAAAATAATTACTTTATTCTTAACATATATGATAATAGTTAAGTTTCATAACATTTTTTTTCCAATGGCGGGCACCTGAGGGTTGAACCCTGTGCCACAACAAGGCCAGAAACTGCTACTCATTTGTCGCTACCCAGCGGGCACCTGTGAACCAAGTCACGGAGGCGAGTAGCGTTACCCGCGTCATACCACCACAAACCCGATTATAGGGTGGGCCACATTCATACAACATCGCGGAAGAAACACAGAGAGAACAAAGAAAGAAAGTAACATCCATGCCCAAACCGGGATTCGAACCCAGTACCCACAACTCAGGTGTCAGGAGCGCTAACCACTCAGCCATCAGTCGGCAGTTTCATAACATATAACAGTGAATTTTTCATAATTTTTTTGTCTTTGCATGATACAAAAATTATAGTAATTCAATACAAAAGTCACAGAAAATTATTGGCATAGTTGGAAAGTATTTTTTAAAATGTAAAATAATAAGTAGGGTAGTAAATAATATTTGAACTCGATTTTACTTTTTTCGTAATTCCTTTTTTTTTGTGGAAACATATTATACAAAAGGTAAATTTAACTGGAGATAATATTGAAAACCTTTAAAATTAAATGCATGTGTGTAATATTTAATTTACAAAATTAATTGAAATTAATATTAAATGACAAAAAGTGTCAATGCAGTATAGAAATGTAAAACGATTAATAAATTCAGCATTTAAATATCCTGAATGTTTTATACTTTCTAAATTGAAAATTCATTCCATTCAGCTGTCAAGAGATCAGCTTCCGAGTTAAAAAGCCGTGGATTTTGTTAGCTGTGAAAAATCAAACTAGAAATCCCCCTTTTTATTCAATCATTTCAATTTATTTTTCCTTTTTTGAGAAATTCTTCCCCACTGAATGGATATAGGAAAGAAAGGGTTCGGATGAGATTAACGCTTCGCTTGAAAAGGAGATGCCGAGTCTCTTACATTTCCGTAAAATGCTAAATAAGAGACACTCATTTATTCCAAGAGGATCAAGGGGGAAAGAAAGGGAACATTTCCTTGCATGGCTGCCCTACACCTTCATTTAAAAGAAAGAGAAAAAAAAAATGCTCGAGAATTAGAATAAAATTAGGAACTATCGCGAGATCCACTGCTAGTCATTAGTAATAAGAAAAACTTGATTTTTTTAGAATCTCAGATTTCATTTTTAAAGAATTAAGACACATGAATACTGAAAAATTCAGAATAAAGTAAGAGCCTTTAATTTTATGAGTAAGGAGAAAATAAACATTAATCAAGAAATTTCTTTCGACTTATATATGGAATTTAACTTATTTTCTCTGAGAATGAAGTATTACATTTAAAAAAAAAAAAAAAAACTCTCAAAAGATATAAGTTTCTATCGTCGTTTTTATTGAGTTTTATGCCGACCAACTTGTCTAGTGGTCAGCGTGCCTGACTGTGGATAAGGAGGTCCTGGGTTCGAATCCCGGTTCGGGCATGGATGTACTTTCTCTCTCTGTCTATCCTGTCTTTGTCATTTCCTTGAATGAATGAGGTGTGAATGGTTGCCTACCCTATAAACGGGTCCCTAAGGCATGTTTATACTGAGGAAGTCGGACTCCACACCAAAATATGGTTCAGTTGGAGAAGCGCACCCCATATTGCCAGCCTGGCTGGCACACGACAATGAATGAATGAATTGAGTGTCTTCGAGGAATGCTGTGACAGCTGCCAAAGCTTGTTCTGAAGCATCCCCTCCGACAGCGACAGCTTTTCATAATTAATGGCTCCAACTCATAGGTCGCAAGGGGTGAAACTCAAAAAACACACGCAATTCCACCCCACAAAACTACATGCAGGATGCATATATCACTTCTCGTTGTTTGCCAGTGGTTGGGGATCGGACTTGGGATCTTCCATTCTGAAACACATGGTCCGATCACTAAATTACGAAGGTCATTTCAAGAAAAATGGAAAAAAAACTTCATTTCAATCAATGAAAAGTATTATTCTCAAAAGATTATAGATAAATGTTACTTTAGCATTATTTCACATTTTTTAAAATGCTATGGAGACATGACTTCTCCTTTCCCTCACTCCAGACTTTATGTGACTTCAGTTGATGGGATCTTTGTTCGAATCTCACACGTTTCTTGTTTAAGAGCTGAGACCCACCTCGCATTCTAGAAGAAAATTTTGGATCTCAGCTTGACGCCCTTATCCAAACTAAGAACAGGATGTCTTTTCAAGCCATTGGATGTCCATGTCACCTTGATGCGGAAAGATTCCAGAGTCACATTTGAAATGGAAAATCTCAGTTTCTTAATGTTCAATGCGCTTTTTTGAGTCATTTTTATTCAAAAAATATTTTTGCTGGGGATTTTCTTCTAATGTCCCCGTAAATGAAGCTATAAAATAATACAAATAGAAAAATCTGCAAACTGTTAAATACTGGAAAACTTTAATGCTTCTTGTTTAATTAATATACAGAAAATATTTAAATATTATGTTAAAATATTTTAAATATTACTTGAAAGTGCACCAATTTTATAAAAATTCCTTTGAAACATACCCATTGAAGTATAACAAAATAATTTTTGGGTGTGTTTCAATTATTTGACAGTATGAATGATCCATTAGAGTACGGCATCTTATAAAGGCTTGTATCTTATAAAGGCAAATCTATAAATACCCACCTGGAATCCCTTCCACGGATGTACAACAACATGATTCAATAGCTTATCCATCATGGCCGCAGAGAAATGCATGGCATACCGTTGGAACCGCTCGTGGACTCCCGCAGTGGGCTGCATTGTAGCGCCAGGAACAAAGTGTTCCGATAATGATACGATTCAGTAGACATAAGATTCATCGATATCAATCAAAGCCATGGAGAAATTAACGAGTAAGGACTGTGTTTTAGAATAGGCACTGGGAGCGCATATTTATTTGGAGGGATTTCTTCAGAAAATAATAGGGACTTCACTTTATGGAATGTATTTCTCAGAAATATTTTGTTGTTGTTTACTAATGACACTTGGACAAGCCAAGCTCGCTATGCCTTGCCTATGCGAATTTAAGTCAATTGGGAGCGTCTTTCGTTTTAATCAGTGCACCATGAAGGTGAAAGTACGACTTTGCTCTACACACATGCCATAGGTACCCGTTTATAGGGTAGGCAACCATTCACACCTCATTTATACAAAGAAAGAACAAAGACAGGATAGATAGAGAGAGAAAGTACATCCATGTCCGAACCGGGATTCGAACCCAGGACCTCCTTATTCGCAGTCAGGCACGCTGACCACTAGACAAGTTGGGCGGCAGAAATATTTTAAATTAAAAATAATTAATATATCAGTAATATTGAAATTAAAACGAATTATTCTTTCATCGATATATTTTTCAATTAATACAACCAATTATATGGCCTATTTCATCGGTTTCTGCAACTGGACAATATATTTATTGAGAACAATCATGCTTGCAAGCGAATCCACAAACTGGCGAATTAAAGGCGTTGACGATTCAGCAGCTGGTTTTCGTTTGAATACACTATTTCATAAAATGTTTTCCATAAGTTAAATTTGTCTTCATGTTGGTCCCAGGTTCGAATCTCGGTTCGGGCATGGATGTTTCTTTCCTTCTCTGTTCTCTCTGTATTTCTCTGTCCTTTCCTCTGTGATGTTACATGAATGTGGCCCACCCTATAAACTGTTTTGTGGTGGTATGGCGCGGGTAACGCTACTCGCCTCCGTGACTTGGTTTACAGGTGCCCGCTGGGTAGCGACAAATGAGTAGCAGTTTCTGGCCTTGTTGAGGCATAGGGTTAGTCACCCAAGTGTGCCCGCCGTTGGAAAAAAAAGACATTTGTCTTCATTCTATTTTTTTCCATTATAGACCTTTATTTTTGTTTTATTATTGTATTCATAAATAAATAATTTTAATTGTTAAATATACATATTTAAGTATTTATTTTTTAGTTATCATTCATTTTATATTTATTTATGTGGCTAGATATGGAACTTATAATTCTTTCTATATTATATCACATATATTTTAAAAAATAAATATATGAAGATTAAGTTTTTTTAATTCTTTTGTAAAAGTAAAATTTTACGACTTTTTAAAAATATAATATCAGGAAGAACTTATTTATTCGATTCTTTAAATTTTATGAGAGAATTCTTTAAGATACTGAAACTTAATACTTTTATATATGAAACTATGAATTAATAGCATTACCTAAACATATATGTAGAATAATGACCAATTCAAATATAAATACACAGCCATTGTAAGCATTTTAAATTTATGAGTCATGAAAAAAAATCATGCACATCATTAAAGAATTTTTTGAAAGTTTTTATTGTGAATGGAAAAAAAAATTATAAATAACTTACTCATTAATAACTAAATTTGATGACACAAAAATATTCCTCTGCATAAGCATGAGTAGAATTTATAGAATTTCTTCTTGCATCCTTTGAAATGACGGTTTATAAGGCTACATGAGGATGCAAGTAGCCATAATCCCGGACAATTCCCCTGGCTGTTGGAAAGCACCAGCCTGGGTTTATTTGTAAAGTTACCAAGCAGGAAGAATTTTTTATGTTCATGATAAGCAAATTTAAACATAGTTTATTGCTTCACTTTTCTTAAGAGGGTGAAGAAAAAACTATCTATATTTTAAAATAAATTATTAACATATTTAAAAAAATATTATTAAAAATGTATTAATAATTATTCATAAATTTTAACAAAATCTTATTTATTCTGATTTCACACTTCTCTATTTTATATCTTCTATATTTTTTATGCTTTAATACTTTTGGTAAAAATCACTAAAATAGGGATTGAATTTAATAATGAATTACCGAATCAGGGGGAATTCTCACTCCACTGATTGACGCAGAGTAATTCCCTCCATGCAATCGCACCAAAATTTGTCCCCTTTGGAGGTGGGGCCTCATTATTAGTGGGCCAATTTTAAAAGGCGCAACTTATTTGGTGCTTCAAAAATATAACATTTGCAAAAAGTAAAATAAGATTGAGGCAGAGTGTTTTCAATACTGAGGACCGATTTTCTGACTTTTAAATTGGAGTGTCAACTCTACCCAAAAAGGACCGGACTTTTTTCAAAGTAATATTTTGGCTCTGGGTCAAGTAATGAAAAAAACCGTCCATTTTGAGAGAGAATTTTTATTCATTAAATTGAGAATAAAATGAAAAATGTATGGTAATATTCTTGATTTAATCAATATTTTTTATAGATAAAAGTATTTAAGGTAAAAATAAGGATTTTTTTTAAGTTTTATTTTAACAGAATTGAAAAAGTTATTTTATAATAATTTTCTTCAAAAACCAATCTAAATATTAGTGAAACAATATTGTAATTTATGTTCACTAACTTTTTCAGTGGTCTACAAGTTGAAATTTGGCTCTCGCAGTATATTTACCGCTGTAACTGCAGAGTCCGGTTCACCCTAGCGAATGCCTCCTTCACTCTGGTTATGTTCAATAAGAAAACGTTTCATAAGGAAATCGTATAGGTTAATCAGTTTTTAAAAATAAAATAAATTTTCTGCTTTTTACAAAGAAATACATCAAAATCTAATTATATCTTGATTATATCCATTTAAGTATATTTTAATTGTATTGAATATAGCTTACAAATAAAATATTAAAATGTATATCACATAGATTAATAAAATGTCAGTTATTGATGCATTTTGTTACTTACATTACCATGTTTTTAAAATTCAAGATAAGAAACAGGGGAAACTAATGAAAAGGAATAAATCTATAACAGAGTTCCTTCTTGCCAATGAATTGGTTTGCGTCATTTTTTCATAAGAAGAATGGCTTCAGAATCCATTGGACTCATAAGATTTCTATTGGATAAAAGTTATAATTTTGTAAGTTTCAAAACTACTAAATGGATCAATTTATAGGGAGGTTTGTTCAACTTTCAATATGTTTATAGGGGGACTATTTTTAAAAATATTATATTAAACATTTAAAATGCTCATTAAATTATTTCAATGGTTTATTTCGGATGAATTTATTAAATTTTAGTTATTTTCAAGAAATGTACAGATATATTTACATATTTTTCAATGAGGTTTAATCTGTATTTCCCTATTTCATCAATGTGTTGCTAAAGGTGACCAAATAAAACATTTTTCATAGTTATAAATACCCAATTAGCATGAGAAATTGAAATCTATATACCACCGAATATGAGACTGATTTGCGTTTCAATACTCAGATATGTCCATGAAATGCACATATTTACGCTTTCATGAAATTGATATCCTAAAATATAGTCTCTTTAGTTAAATATTCAAGAGTTTCTAATAAAATTACTTGAGAGTATTTCTGAAATAAAGGACCTCTGGACACGTGATCCTGTGCTGCTTCCAGTGAAGTTATGTCATAAATATGCCAGCAATTCAAGATAAGAAAAAGGATAAACTAAATACAAATAATTTCTTCAGTAAACAACATTTGGTAAGATTAGAAAATATTTCTCAAGTTGTTCCTTCCTTTATTTTTAGAGTTGCAAATACCTTTTATCCAAATTTTTTTATTAAATATCTACGTGTTTTTTAAAAATAACTACATAATTACATTGAAAGCTTGAAAAAAAATTTCTTTAAATTAGCCCTATTATGAATTTTTTTACTACAATATTGTTAGGGAATCTTTTTTATAAATAAAAACTGAAATAATTATATTTCATATTTTGGAAAAGGATAACTCTCAATTCTATAAAACAACTATTTTTATTTTTAAACTAAAATTATTTCGATATTACAATAAAGACCAGTTTCTTGCATAATTTGAAAAAACGAAACTAAGAAATAAAATTTCAAACAAGAAATGACGCATTTAATTTACACCTACATTATGACTTGTTCTTATTTTATTTTTATTGAGAAAGAGTATCAGACAAATGAACTTTAGTCGGAATCCCTCTTTGAATGAGAAACTTCTGAAGAGTACTTTAATTTTTCTAGTGCCCAAGCCTAGAGATTAAAAATCATTCAACAGAAGTCAAAAGTTAAGAAACTTACGAACGACAGCAGTTTAAATTTTTGGTCGCTAAATTTTAAAGTTTGTTCAAAAATTGAGGAAGTAAATAATAATAAATTGAAACTAATTTGTATAAGATGAGAGATCAGAGAGATCTTTATGAAATATATTAGTATGCAATGTACAGGATAGAGATGCATACTCCAAATATAGAGCAACAGAAATCCACACAGTACTAAAGAAAATCCATTGTATCTCACAAATTTTAATATATATATATATATATATATATATATATATATATATATATATATATATATATATATATATATATATATATATATATATAAGAAACAAAATACCCTTTAACATTGATTTATATTAAATTTAGTTGAATCAAAATTATGCTGTTGTTTTCTCTATATTAAGTAATTACTTAATTATTATATTATAAATAAATATGTTGTTGTTTATGACACTTGGACAAGCCAAGCTCGCTATGCCTTTGGCTGTGCGAATTCAGTCAATAGAGAATGTCTTTCGTTTGGATCAGAGCACCACGAAGGTGAAAGTACGACTTTGTTCTTTTTAAGGTGCCTCTTAATTTTGAGCCACGGTCAGGTGACGAGGCCACACCTGAGCTGGCACCCTCCTCTCCACATCCACGCCACACCAGCGGAAGGACTTTGGACGTCACATATTAACCTGGTCACGTCCCCAATCCACGGAGTTCCAGCAACCCAGTGAAGGAGAGTACATCGTGGTCACCTTCCCAACCACTGCCCGCGGCAAATGATGCTTCACTTTGTTGAGCTTACGGGAAGCAGCGTGAAGCTACTGAGCCACTGGAGCTCAATAAATATGTTACAGCGCTTATCAAATTGATAGCATAAATATTTAGCCAAAATTATGAAATATAATATTTTTTAAGCGTTGCATCACATTATAAACGTATACTCTTCTGTAAATAGTTTAATTATTTCCCAATAAATAGTGACTATTTTTGACAAAATATTCTTGTATATGTGTCATTACTATTTGTTGCACAGTGCGTGTCGTTCATCGGTTGTGAATTAGGAATTTCATTATCTATCTCAGCTCTTTCTGGATTACCGTTCACCTATTCCTTCACCAACATCTGAACTAACTTTTCCACAAATTTTCCTGACACTCAGTTTGCTTTCTAATTCCCCTGTTCTTCTTTACATGGGAGTTTTGACAGTATATTCAAAGAATGCTGAGATGTAGTGGGAGACGGTGCAAAAATCTAGATGAAAACCTCTCCATTTGTAGAGTCAAAATCTGGTTGTAGACAAAACAGCATGTTTTTGTTGAAGAGGACATTTTATTTACAGCAGAAAAAAGTCTAGACAAAAGGAAGTAAAAGTGTTTTTCTTTAGTAATATCGAATTCCCCAATAAGGTTAAATAATAATTTTTTTCGGTAAAATTTTTTATAACTTATTTTGTAATTTTTTAATCTCAAACATTTTATATAATCATCCTAATATTTATTTTCAACTGTTATTTGGGTATTATTAAAATTACCTATATATAATATACAGAATTTTTTTATTCTTTTGCAAGAAGTTTTACATTTGATTAATTTATAAATTTCCATATTATTTTAATTATTAAATAAAATTGATTGATTGTTTCAGATCAAATCAAGCTTAGAAAATAGATTTCAATTAAAAAAGCTTGTTTTTTAATTGAAATATCAGGGATTTTAATGTATACCTTTAATAATTAGACTAATAATATTATAAGATAATATATTAGTCTAATTATTAAAGGTATACTAATAAGTGTTATAAAATATTATTTCTATTGAAATGTTTTACATTTAAATTGAAAATTATTTCAATAGAATTATTAGTTTTTTTAAGTCTTGCAAATGTTTAATATTTTGTTTGTAAGGGAAATAACTTGACTAGCAAATATCATCCAGTAATTATGCAATCAAGAGCAACTCTTTTGCTTTTGCATGTGAGGCAGTCATATTTAAAATATTCGTTTTTAAATTACTTACTGAAAAGAAATAGGAATTAGATTTGATGACTGCAGCAAATATTTTGTGCAGTTTTGCAATTTCGTGAAACTGGTATTTACTGAAGTAAAATACTGCGGTTTTCAATGTTAGCTAGGAATAATGAATATTGTTTACTAAAGGATTTCCATTAATTTCTTCTTCTTCTTCATTGGCCTGACAGCCCAGGGTGGGCCTTTGCCTTCCTCAGAAGTGCATACCAGGACCCTCTATTTTTGGACAAGGTCATCCAGTTTGTCACTTTTAGTGTTTTTAGGTCTTTTTCAAGGCAGTCACGCCATCGGAATTTCGGTCGTCCTCTTCTGGTGCCAATGGGGCGAGCCAAGAAAACTTTTTTTGTCATCCGATTGTCATTCATCCGGCTCAAATGTCCTGTCCATTTTAATCTCTGTATTGAGATAAATTTAAAAATATCTGGTTCTTTATACAGTTTATAAAGTTCAGAATTAGTTCTTCGCCATGTATTCTCACATTTTATTCCACCAAATATCCTTCTTAAAGTTTTTCTTTCGAAAATGGAGATGGTTTCTTTGTCCTTCTCAGTCAATCTCCACGTTTCAGATGAATAAGTGAGAATAGGCCGAATCAAGCATTTGTATATCAAAATTTTTGTTTTTCGACTGAAAGTTGATTTTAGGTATTTTCCATTAATTTATTAAACAAGAATAATTTGAAATATGGATTGTCATTAAATTTATCTTAAGTAAGAAACTATTTTTATAGAAATAGCAAGCAAAAATTTTCTTAACCTATGATTCGAAATTTTTAGAACTGGATGCTTCTTTTCAAATATCTTAAAAGAAAAGAATTCCATGAATTCATGTATTCAGACGAATCTAGTTTCAACTTGTTTTACTATCATTAGTATTTTTCTTTCTTTCTTTATTTTTTTTGATTAAAACTTTGGTATGTATGAAGGAGTGAAAAACACTGCTCAAAATTTTTTGTTGGAAAAAAAGGCGTACTAGTTGAAATGTGTCAAAATTCTTTAGTAATTACTAACATGAAATGTTAGTAATTACTAAAAAAAATATTTTGATTTATTTTTAGAATCATAAGTACTTATAAGTTGAGAAGTCCCTGTTGGTACAAATTAGTGAAGACTTTCCATAAGTATAATCAGTATTGAACAAAATAGATGTATTTGCAAACGGATCATCTGTTTATTTTACTCTATTGTTTTTGCTATTAACATTAAACTATTATCAAGAGTTTTTTTGTTTTTGAAAGCTCTGCATACTGAATTGTAAAATTAGTTATAATTATTAATCAGTTACTAATTACTTTTATACTAATTTTTTATTTAAATTTTTTTTATGTTGTACACATTTCTTCATTAATAATCTTTACAAGATATCAGGAACTTTTTGCTGTAATTAATTTCCTTATGAGTGAGACTATTACAATACTGCTCTGTGGAAATGAATATATATATTAAAATAATTACGAGCGAATCATTAGTTATGAGATTTCATGTTTACATTACTGATTCCTTCTCTGATTTAAAGTGCATCTTGCACAAGAGCCTCCCGTAAATCTCCCCACTGTATAATGCGGTAGTATCCAAAAGCTTGGTAACAGATCCTTTGTGTGTAAGCACTTTCCCTCTTTATTCCAATCCTTGTACCAATAGATCAAACGTCCTTTTGACCATCAAGGTGACTGTAATTAAGTTGCAAGGGGGACGTTGAGCGAAATTTATTGCGGTCTTGGAGATCCTCCATCAAAGGAGCCCCCTGTATCCCGACCATTCTTTTGAGGAATGACGGGTAGTGGTACTGCTTGAAAGAAAACTACATTTCACGCAGAGACGACCCCACTCGCTATCAAGGGTTAAAGATAGAAATGTCAAGTCTACATGATATCGCTTGACTAATTGACCATTTCTTCATAGAACAGAGAGAAACTAAGGATGGGTCACTTTTAAAAATGTTGACCTCCTGTGAATCCTTAACAAAAGAAACCTGGCGGCTTAAGAATGTCTCCTTTCCAGAAAACTACCCCTTCTGGAGACATTGATTAATGATTTAAGCACAGGGGCTAGGGCCCTATCAACTGTCTAATGAACTGCGCTCCCTTGCTACTGGATTCCCTTTCAATGGATTTCATGAAAACCCGGTTCCCGATTTCTGGATTCATTTGTGAATTTTGCATTTTTGTTGGTTCCTTGATTCAAAACTTAGAAATCGTAAACAAATTTAAAAACAAAAAATCGTAAACAAAAAAAGAGAACGTTTCAGCTGTTTTTCACCCCGCGCTAGTGAAAATAGCGACTTGTGAGTTGGTAGTAGGTTGATACCTCTGCATGCTTAATACTGGGGATTCATTGTGTTAAACCATGAATGCAGCTAGTTATTGAAAAGGATCCCATTGACCTCCATCAATACGAACTGACTGTGAACCAGTTATTAGACTTGCTATTTATGCTGTTCTCCCTTTTTTCTGCAGCCATGACCAAATCAATATTTTATGGAATTAAAAGTGATTTCATGAAAATGAATAAAACTGGTATAAAAGAGCAAAAAATAGTAATGACTGAATGGATGGGATTTCATAAAATAGATATTTTATGCTAAAAGTACTAGAAAACTATAACTAAATCAAATGAAGAAAAAGCTTTTAGCAAATATAGCATAAGAAAAATTGAAGAAATGAATGGTAATACAAATGAATGACATTACTTTCCTTTCTAAAGATTCATGAGCTTCTACTACATAAGAATTATAGAAACGAAAATTTCCTGTGTAAAATCTTCTATACTTCTGAACAGAAATGCATGCTTACTTCTTTCTTTATCAAAAATTAAAGAAAGGGAAATACATACAAGTCGTATTTCCAGTTTACTCTATTAACTATCACATAAAAATGCAAACTCTTTTAATGAAAGCACCCTCCACTTTATATTTAGGTAAGGATTTTAAAATGTAAATAAAAATAAAGCTATGTAAAAGACTAAAATACACTATTTAAGTGGTAAATTATAAAACAAACAATTAATGTTTGTACTATAGAAGAACATATAACAGTGGTGATTTGCATTTAATGCACAAGAAGAATTGCCTAAAAATAAAATTTCTTTTTTTTTCAATGTTTTCATCATGGCATTTTTAAACACTTCTCAAAGAATACTTCAAATATGTAAAGACATGCAAGATTATATAAATTATTCATTACCCTAGACAATTGTAAACAATAGTTACAAGTTGGAACACAGATGAAAGCCTCTCTTTTTTTCCACAAATAAGAGTCACAATTTGTTGCAGTGGAAGCGATTCTCTGAGTCCGTTGATTCGTCCACTGGATTCCAGCACTTTGATCCATTTCGGAAAGTTGCAAGCGTATATGTAAGGTATTTCGTATTAAAGGACATTTTTTTTAAAGTGATACCTTTCTGGTTTGGGAATTTGTTAGATATTTAAAGATAGTTTACAAATCAAATGTAATTAAAACGTATAATAAAACCAATATTTTAAATTATGAATAATATTTTATTTTTATTAAAAATTTAAACAGCAGTTATCACTGTGATGAGCAAGAAAAAAGAAAAAATTAATTAATTTTCAGTTTACAAATAAATTGCCAAGTGAATATTTTTTCAGAAAATGTTTTTAGCAAGTCAAATAAAGCAAGAACAATGAATGAAATTTTTATTCTTTTTGTCTACCGTCTACTTGGGTCGAACGGCTGCATGGAATAAAAAAACTTACATAAGGATGTTGATCACTGGGTAACTTAAATCATACATTGAGTTTCATTAAAAAATTTTGTGATGACAGCATTTGCGATTAATTTAAGCCGTAATCAAAACTGTTTTGAGTTTCCTGTAAAGTTGCTTATTCTGTGATGTAATTAATATAAATCCTGCACTCCCTTTAAGAACGAAGAAGCATGATTCTCAGGCTTCTTTTAAAATTGTCACCTACTCTAGAGTAGAAAAAAATATATCTGAACTCCCTTCTTCTTTATTCATTATCAAAGTGTATCAAAGTATTTCATTTGATTCGACTTTAACTGATTTATACGTCACTTTTCGTTGCGCAAGACAGCGTTTTCCATTACGAGAAATAAAAAGTAATTATACGCTAGAAAATAGAAGAAACCGTTATTTTTCTAAATCGCAAATTTTCTCCGAGACAAGTTCTCGATTGCAGATTAGTTGCCTTGGCTAATATAAAGTGTAAAATTAAACGGAAATTAACACTGAAAATTCTCCACTATATATATATACATATATATATATATATATATATATATATATATATATATATATATATATATATATATATATATATATATATATATATATATATATATATATATATATATATATATATATATATATATATATATATATATATATATATATATATATATATATATATATATATATATATATATATATATATATATATAATGAATATAATATGAATAGTAAAATAAAGTGTGAATAACTAAATAAAATGAATTGAACTTTAGTTCACATAAATTTCCTATTTACATTATTTTACTTTTGAACAATTTTGAGATAATTTGAAAGTTATGATAAGATGCATATTATTTCAAATATGTGGTTTATTTTTTAAATGAACGTTTTTAAAGAAAAACTTTGTTATGCAAAGTTGTTTCATAAGTTGTTTGTATAAGTTTTTACTAGCTCACTGTTTTAATTTATTCAGTTTATAGAAAAGATATCTTATTCGGGATCAGATATCAATCAGATATCTTTTTCAAAATTTCTAGTCACTCTGATTTGTTAAGATTTGCTGTTGATGAATATTGCTTTTAGATTATAAATTTTAACACTGAGAAATTATCTACGTATTATCAACTACGGAATTATGATTCGATGGTAATTTTGGAATTGGCTTCATGATTTATTCATCCTTTTGATTTAAATGATTAAATATCAAATTGCTCATATATACATATATATATATATATATATATATATATATATATATATATATATATATATATATATATATATATATATATATATATAGCTATTTATTTCTTTATATCTACATTTTAAAATACGTATAATTCAAAGTTTTAGAATTTTTCTAAAAAATAATAAATTATAAATTATGAAATGCACATTTTATGTAGCAAAATTGAATTTTTCAGTAAATTTTTTATTATTTTATTTTTACGTATTTTTAAACTTTTTTAAAAAAAAATTTAATTAATCTTCAACTTTCATTTTTCTTCTCTTCTTCTTTTTCTTTCTTTCTTTATAAACTTTATAAATTTGCTTTATAAATTTTCTTACATCTAGGTGGTACAATGTTTTCTACATTTGGTACGTAAATTGCGATTAATAACTTAAGCTTAGTTTTTTTAATTATATTGTATCAAAGTTAGTTTAATTTTTCCTGAGATAAATTTTTCGCTACAGTTTTTTTATCTATAATTTTTTATAATTTTATGAAAAATATAAATATAATCGGTAGTAAAAAAATTTTAAATATAAAAATATATTTTTAGATAAATATTAATATTACAAAATTAAGCAATTTTTTAAAAAAAATAATAAATAAATTATTAAGAAAAACTGATTCGATGAGATAAATCGATATTTGTATAAAAAATTACATTCAGTGAGAGCAATCGAGTTATGTAAATCCCTCTTTTTGAAACCTTGAATGGAAAGATTTTGTATATGGGCTATATGTACACGGTGGTCCGAAAATATGATAGAAAGTATTCTCCCGATTTTAAACGTATTGATTAAATTATTCCTTATTGTAATAGCCCATATGTTGAAATTTCAGAGGAGTGCTTAATTATGCAATACAGAATCTTGGAAGAGAACCGAATAACGTCACCGGTAGTTAATAAAGAACAGGGTAACTAGTGAATAGGACGTGTCCTAAGCACCTCACATTGTTCTGGTATATCTAATTTTCCACTGAAAGCATTACCTCAGGACACCTCATATCACATAATGTGGCTCCGAAACAGTCCGAATTGTTGTCGAGGACAGAATCTAGAAGAGAGTTCGAAGATGGATGATTATTCAGCAACAGTAGCAAATTATTTAAATTAGAATATCCTTTAAAAAATGTCTAATCTCTTTTGGAATTAGATTCTAATAGTAAATTCATTATACATATATATATAATACAATATTTATTTAGCAGAAGATAATAATCTTGCTGCATATAAGATAAGTTCTTTCTATTATAAAATATTAAGTTTGTTCCATGGAAATGTGAATTTGAGCAACATTTTTATACTCGTCATTTCCAGAGGGGACTCTGTGACGTACTTCAAAGTTAAGTTTCCAGCGGCTCCGTATTTCCACAGATGAGTTACTATTCTTCAAAGAGATGCCAAAGAAGTGCTGGAAAACCGTTACAAGTGCCCTCTCAAGGATCCCCAGGTAAAGAAATGATCGAGCAAGAAAAGGGATGTGCCTCATCAAATGAGTTCCTCCTTTGCGACAGTGTACAGATTTTGAAACTTTTATAGCACTCTCTAAATATTTTTGCGAGTAAAAATAAAGTATTTTTTGATGACCTTCACACAGCTTAAGCATAGAAATTTTATTCTAATGATTCGTAAACGTGTTTTCAACTTTCCTAGTTTATTTTGAAGTATTTGTAACACTCACTTGTAAGACATGGCTCAAAGTTTTGCGACACAATGCACGATGTCACTTAATGAGGAATGGATAACCGATTTTTTTCTTAAATGTGGCCTTTTCCCCAACAATTCAATAAGCAATTCCATGACTTATATATATTTTAAGAAATAAATTTAATACAGAAATGTTTTTCTTGAATAGTTTTCTCAAATCAATCTACAAATAGTTTTCAATAAAAATGTTTTTCCATAAACAGTTTTATAATAATTGCTATTTATTCTTCCTCAATAGTTCTCGGGTTCGATCCGCATCTCAAGCAAAAGTATTTGTAATAGTTAAGATTCCACTTTAAACTAGTTTAAATCAGCCTCCCTTAGCAAAAAAGGAGCCTAGATTGGTAAACTAATCAATTTAAGAATCAATATATAAAATATGAGGAAATTTAAGCAAATTTTATAGGAAAACTTATATTTTATTTCTTTTTTATTTTAAGAAATTTAATTATAAGTGAGTTCATTTAATCTCCTTGTCTATTTAACTAAATTAGATTTTGTAATTGATTTTATAAAATAGATGAATTTAAATTGTGTGTTTCGTCAGATTATATGTACATGAGAAAATTTTTTACTATAATATTTCTTAGTGCTATTTTATACGTAATTTCATTTACCGTGATCAATAAACGGAGAAAAAAAATTGCCAGGAATATAAAAACATCTTCTACAGTAATTAATGTCCTATGATGGCGGAAATGCATATCATAAACCTCAAAATAATTAAATTAATAACACAGCTGTCATCAAAGTTACAAATTCTTAATAACAAATAATTACAATGTCTTGTTTAATTTTTAAAAATATGCAATACGATTTCATATTATCTTAATTAGATGAGAAATGAATTGAGGTGTGTCATTTGAAAGAGATCAAAACAGTAATTATCTCGCCTCAAATGCTGTTAACTTGTCCGATGTATTTTTTCCTTTCCTACACGGGTCGTTTTCAATTCACACTTGACTAGGGTTGGCTGTCATTCTCTTGAAGAGCTTACCCCCTACCTCTTAGTCATTGATGCGGAACGATGAAAAGAGTCTGCAGTGCAATCTGTTAATTAACAGCACTTAGAATGTACACGATATCTGACAGGCTATCCCATCTGATTTCTAGAAGCCGTTTCGAGGTTCACGATGCTGTTATGGTTCCTCCCACCCGAAATGTACCGCCTTCCTGCGCACTAGAGCAAAATCGGCTGCGAGCAGCCTATGAGAAATGCCGTTAAAGTCCCGCCCATTCCCATTGCCGCCTGTAGGAAGATTGTTTGGGAAACGAAATAGTACACAAGCATTTTTAGATTCGTCAGTCATCCTTCGATTTTCGTCCGATATTTTCTACTCCAGTTCTGTTTGATTTTTTTTACAATTACCATGAGTCAATTTCAAAGCTCAAATAATATTTTCTTAGTTCTCTCATAAGGAAATTTGCCGGGTCATTGTTATTCTTATTGAGAAAAAAGGTATCCTAGAAATGCAGTTAAGTTGTTCTGTGGTTCAAGATACGGAAGAAGTTAACATGTCATCACCTGTAGCTTCCTCTCCTTCGCCAGGTCGTTTCGAAGATTTAGAGGATTCATCTCAGAGTCCCTCGCCCCCTTTTCGAAACCGAGCAGCAGATCGCCCCCAAGAGAAGTACTTCACTTCAACCAGCTCCAAGTCCTGCATATCCTTCTCGGTGGACTATTTACTGGCAGACAAAACTAGAACTCTTCGACGATCACCCTCTCCACAACGGAGACCCGTGGACCAAGTACCTAAAGGATTTTCTGTGGATGGTATTTTAGATTCGGCAGAAGATAGTAAGCGAGTGACTGTGTGCTCTGGAATCGGATCTCGACCTCTTGCAGCCACAGCACCCCTAGCTGCTTCTTGCTGGGCTCATCCTATCGGCAATCCTTTCCCGTGGCTACAAGCATCGCGCTCACTTTCACCACCAAATAGTAAGGGATTTTTCAATTGTTCAGTTATAAAATAATTGATGTAATTTGTGTTGCAATTAAATACTTTTACAATATATTTGATTTATTTATATATTTTTCCTTAAGACAGTAAAAACAAAAGAAATAACAATGTTTGCTGATATATTTTTTAACATATGTGCTCCAGATTTCTTGTAAATTTTATCATTTTAAAATTTAATATCTACTACATTGTTTTGCTCTTCTACAAATTTAAGCAAAATGAGTGACGAAAAATATGTTTAAGGAATATAAGCCGAACATAAATTTATGCATGTGCTCAGCAGATTTCTTGAAGAGCTAAGTTTTATATTACACTGTTAATTGTGAATAGTGCGCGCATATTATAATAATCCTATTTAATAGGTGAAGAACCAGTCGGAGGAGAAAGGTAAGTTAAGGGCGAAGTTAATTTTACGAGGTAAGTTGTTAATTTACTTGGAATTTCTCCTTTGAGGAGAGCTAACTAAGTAAGTGCCTTTTTGTGAGAAGTAATCCATCTATACACAGAAAGTAATCTTGCACTTGTTGTCATCAAATCAAGTAATTGTGTTTCAGTTTTTGCTTTTCAAATTGCTCTTTTCATCAAAATTTTCTTTTGGAATTCAGAATAAATGATAATAATTTATACTAATAATTAATGATAAATTTATATTGAGAAATTATTTTGTATATGAGAATAAAAACAAAAACATCCTAACTCGAATCCTAACTTTTTTCAACTAGCTTTTTGTATCACATCGTCTAATTCGAAGATTATTTCATTATTAAAATCTGTACTGCAAATCGAAAGACTTTGTTTCAATTTGAATTCCTCATTTATTATTTTTTAAAAAAGCAGATTTTATTGCAAATAATCATATATTTTATCGAGATTAATATATTTATCCATTGAAGAACTTGCGTTAATAGTGCCGCTTTGTATATTTGTAAATAAAATACTAATTACTATGTATTATTGGTAATAGAGGGAATGAAAATATTAGAGATTTGCCCGAAATGATACATCTTTTCTCAGTAAATTTTATACTGATATATATGTAAATAAATTTCGCAGACAAATGTTACAGGAAATAACCAATTTTATTAACTTAAAATAAATTTTTCTCAAACTTTATAGTTATATTTAAACTATGAATAAAATCTGTTACATTAAATGCTACTTGGTTCAGAGGCACCAAAAAAAAAAAAAAAAAAAAAAAAAAAAAAAAAAAGAAACGTAAGAGAAGACCTTATTTAAAGTTACACAGCTTATGATGACAAATGTTTATAAATTCTTAATTTATGTCAATTAATAAAAAACATTTTTTCCTCTTTTGATAAATTTGTACTTTAAAACGTGTCTTGCAAACGACTTCATATGCTGCAAATAACAGTATTATTCACCATGTATTTCATTAAAATGTTATTCTTTTTAAATTAAAAACTCTAATAGGTAAACTTAATTCTTAAGTGTCTGATGCATCACACACATTTATAAATATTATTTTACATTGTTTTAACTGTTATTATGTGTGAATTAATGATTATCATGCATAATGATGACAGTGAAATCTTTCTGTAACTAAGAAACATTTTTACATTAAGAGTGAAAAACTACATTTAAATAACGTGAAGTAATATTTATAGAAAAGAAATAATTTTATAAGAAAAATTGTAGTTTCTCCTCCAGGGATGCACTTCTTTATCTAATTTCCCTTTGTTCCCCTACTGGATGTACTTTAAATTATTTCTTACTGATTGTGTGTGTGAGATTAGAATAAACATATTTTGTTTAAATATATAAGGATAAGTATTCCTGTGGAAATTACCCATTCAAATAACTCAAAGTTTCCTCAAAAAAAGTATTTTGAAGATATTTTCAGTTTTGATTTTTAAAATTAATCATTTTAGTTAAAGCAAAATATTTTTACGAAATCATCAAATAAGTAAAAACAAAATCATTTTTACGAAATAATTTTACGAAATCATGTGAACACTTACTACATTAAAAAATTTTCAAATTTCTAATCAAAGACATTAAGTTATAATTTTAGATATTCGGAAAACTGACATGTTCCATCTGGAATAGGCAGAACGAAGTTTTCTATTAAAGCTACTAATTTCATTTAACAAAAAGTAGGAAAACAAAAGATATAATTACAATTTCATTTACATTTTCATTAATTTACTGTTTCCATATCACGAGTAAAGAGAAAAAGGAATATCCCTCGAAAAAGATTTTCATCAGGGATTTCGTCTCAAGAATGCACTCATCCAATATTGTTTCTGCCAAATAAAATTTAAAACAGTAGAATATTCTTAAAAAACTATTTTTAATCCATTATGATTATTTCTTTATAAGAAAAAATGTACTGGAAAAGGCAATTATTATCTTACGACATTAAAACTCTTTTAGGACAGTTTTACAAAATAATTCCTAGATAGTAGTCGTAGAATGAATAACTCTTAGAAAGTGCTTACTTGTTATCAGTGCCTATTTAGTCTATTACTTTTTTATTGTTTCCCAAGGCTTTCCGTGAAGCTATGGACATGCCTTTCACCTTAGGGAACTTCAACTGGAGTTCCGTGGTTATATCCTCTTCCGCATTTATACTCCCTTCTTCCGTAGTGGTTGAGTAGGTACCGTAGTCTCAAACGACACTTTAAAACGTCAATAACGAGTAAGAGGGACGGCTTTGACCCCTTGACTTGCTGCCAAAGCAATTCCGGATAAAGAGATTTATCGAAAGAGCACCTTTGATGTCTCAAGACTACCAGAAAGCATTCCATGAAACACGATTGTCTTCATTGGATTGATGACTGACTGGTAAACTCCTTTTTATTAGAAGATCATCAATAGATAATTAAGGCTGAAGCAGCAGAGTTATGATAATAAAGTTATATCGCCAATTTTCGTTCTGTATATGAGTAAGAGATGAAACAAAAAGTGAAGGCAATGAAAAATGCGAACTTTCCAAAACATACATGGATCAATGTTTCGGCACTTAATTGGTTATTTCACAGCAGATATATTTGGAACTACTTTCAATTTCATGCTTTTTGATCAAAAGTTAACCAAGGAAGAGATTTCTTCAAGAAAAATATTTTCCCATTATCTAATTTAAAATTTTTGCTTTAGAAAATCACTCGAGTCTTTCATGGGATTAGATTACGTCTATGTATTAATTTAGCAAGATTTTAAAATTTACAAAAGGGAAATTGGCAGTCAAATTTTAGTGTCTTCTGTAGTACGAGCATTTTGCATAGTAAATATGAAAGGTAATAAATTGTTTTATTATATTAAATACGTAAATATTATTGGGATATAATATATATTTCGCAAATGTTATTCATTTATATTTATATATTAAAATACATAAAAAAAACATTTTTGTTGACAGGATAGTTAAATTATATAATAGCTTTTAGATAAATGATATTGCTGATAGTATTTAAATCTTAAAATAGCATAAATTAAGCACGCAGTCTTTTATAGGTATTATTGCCGTTATAAAGTTAATGTAGATTGTATAACATTTTTATATTTACAAAGTAATTTCATTTAGGAATTTAAAACATTGTTGTTGTGTTATACCGAATTTAAAACAAATGCTGGTGTGATCATGCACGGCTTTTTTTAATTCAAAAGTCAATCTTACTTGCTGAGAAAAAATTAGTCAATTCATTTTTAACGCAAGACATAATTGAGATAAAACATTAGAAAATTCAAGATATACAATTTTTTAAACTGTTTAAATAATCTTTAAATACCCTCTAAATAATAATAAATTTTTCATTTGGTCTTATAAATATCGTAATTTTGTTATATAGTTTCTTAAAATGGTTCTCCAATATAAAAATAGAAATATTTTGCATAGTGAATAAAAAGTAAGCTTTTATTGTTTTTGTAAATTATTGTCTTCATTTGTTGCTGTTTTAGTTTTGTAGATTTTTTATACATATATTATAGATTATGCAATAAAATATTAAATATATGTGTATCATATAAAATACAAGTAGATAATATATTCATAAAATACTGTACATTATACATTATACACACTAAAATGATTTTAATTTTATTAACTTTAATTAAACTAAAATCCTTCATTTATGTAATATGAATTAAGCATTTTTCACGATGCCTACACCATCATATTCTTCATAAATATATCTTCAAAAGTTTTTTTATACACCCAATTGAATAAGTTATTTCTAACATTCCCTTTCCTAGGTACTTGTATTGTTCATGGAAATGACTGATTCTGCTTTTTAAAGAATTTTATTTGGAACTTCAATTTCTTATAGTTTCAGATATCTTCTGAGCAAGGCATGTGCTTAGCACTGGTTCTGAAATTTGTGCATGTGGAATTTCTATGAGCCTTCTTATTTTCTTTCTCGAAGCTTTGCAGAGAAACATATTTACAGTGTTCGCTGATATTTCTAAATGATTTTTTCTTGATAACGGGAAAAGAAAACATTCACTAGATAAGATTAAATGCTTATTTCTAAATTATTTATAACATAAATATGTACGAAACAACAACGGAAATTTTTTTTTTCTATCATTAGTAAATAACTTGGAATTAAATTTTTACCAATTATGTGTAAACATGAAAGATTATTTGAAATAAATTTAGTTGATATTGTAAATGGTCATAACTTATTTTGAAAAATCCTTCATTAAAATAAGTTTATATTCAAGGTATGCTTAACAATTATTTTTCATAGAAGCAATAGTATTTGATGCCTGTTTTGATGGGAAATCTCGCGAAAGCAATCTTAAGGAAAGCTTTCAAGTCACGAGTTTCTAAAAGAATTTTTGAAAATCAATCAAAAAATTATAAAATACCTAATAAGTTATTTTTAAGTATTAGGCTATAATTTTAGCTCAAAGTAAGTAGTTATAACTCAAAATTTTCAAAAATTTATAATCAATGTAAATTTCTACTGGATACAAATTTTAAATTGAGTTTATATTAGTAAGAAAGCAACACTTATTCATCTTTGACATTTATGTCGATATAAATATTCAGCTTCTTCATTTGAAAGTGACTTAGTTTGACTTCAAATGACTGCTAAGCTAAAACATATCAATCAGATACAGGCACGATATATCGGCCATTTAAGATTTTTAATTAAATAGTGAATAAAAAATGAGATTTTTTTATATATTTATAAAATAGAAATTTCACTATAAGAAATTTTAGCCATTTCCCCCCCCCCTTTTTTTTTCAAGCGAACTGAAATAGCTTTAGATCTCTTTGTGCTTACTTTGGGTTTGATCTCTTGCTTCAATTCAATATAAAGTATGCCGGTTCAAGGCAAGTTTTTCAATATATATATGAAGAATGATATCGAGTTAATTGCAGGGAAAAAATAACATTCGATAGATGGAAATGTATTATTTGAGAGGGAATTTTCCTTTCTCTTTCTCACGGTCGATGCTTCATTTCTGTAGTGGGAGAAATTAATGAAATGTTTTTATTATTCGAATTATTTTAAATTAAAAGTAATCCTGAGACTTTTTTTTGTCATTTTTAATTTGTAATTAATCCTAAAATTGTTGAAGCTGCTCCATCAAATGTTTGTTTTTATCCGCATGATAGTGTAACGAGCCGAGCTGGCAGCCAAATAGTTAGCACTCTTGCCTTCGGTTCAACAGTTCGTGGGTTCGAATCCCACCTTGGACATGGATGTTTGTAGTGGTTCGGAATCCACTTTATACCGTAGGTCCCGGTCTAATTAACCCTCGTGTGCAAAAAGTGACCGTTGAGCCACAAACAAACCCAAACCATAGTGTAACGAAGCAGCTGTGTGAAAATTGTAAAGTTTATTTTCATTGAAGTTTTGATTTGAGAATTCCAAAGGCATTTTAAAAATAGACAACCCTTTGTTCTAATTTACAAGTAATTGTTATTGTTAAAACTCGATTATATTTTAAAAATAAAAAATTTAAAATTTTATTATAGAAATTAAGAATAAAGTAAAATTGCATAGTTTAAGAGCTTTAAAAGTATAATTGAATACATTTAATAATATATCCGTAAAAACAGGGGGTAATTAAAATTTTTTTATGAATGTTTAAACATTTTTTACAATTTGAGAGTTATCCTAAATCTATTGCTTTCATTATTAAGTATATTTTAAGAATTTATCGCAAAGAATTCACATTTACTTAGCAAATAAATTATCTGTGTTATTAAATTTCTTTCGTGCGGATTTTCTTCATAGACTGCTTCACTCTGTCATAGTTGTTTATTTCATATTGATAAACAAGAAATAATGGATAATCAATTAATTCTAGGAAAATGGATGCTTGAAAATTTCACTCGCAATTAATTATAATCCTTAATTTACTGTTAACGAATGTATCATATTTTGAATTATGTAATTGCTTATAAATTTTTCCACTCAAAAATTTTAGATTGCAAAAGCAATTTTAATATTATTATTTTTTTTCCTAAGAGAACTGTATGGTATATACAGTTCTCTTAGGGAAAAAAAAACAATTATAAAATTGAAAGGGATTATTCTGCAAAAAATAAAAGAACTGCAAAATTATTATATAAATTGATGTAAAATTGATGTGAGATAAGAAATGGTGAAAGATGTGGTGTGATATAGGAAAAACTAATAAAAAATCCTTTTGCAGATAATAATTTTGTTTCTAAGAGAGTTACATTAAAAAGTGCACACCTATTTAAAGTATCTTTCCACTTAAAGTGAAAAATGACAGTTGATGTTAACAATTGAATACATGTACATATATTACCTAAAAACCAAAAGAAATAAAAAACCTCTTTGGATCCTAATAATTTTATTCATAATTTGCCACAAAAATTGATATAAAATAAAGATGACTAATTTTAAGTATTATAAAGTATTTTTGATTTGACTAGCAACAAAATGATCAATAAACCTCTAAAAATAATTTTAAGTTTTATAATAAATTTTTAAAAAGATTAAATTTCTGAAAAGTTTTTAATAGTTATAAAAATTTCTTTGTGTTAAAACTTCATTAACTAGATTATAGTAAATATCTTAATAGGAATGCAAGAGTTAGTATGTGCACAATGTATATCAAACCAAACTTTATTTTTAGAAAATATATTCCAATTATCTTCAACAGCTAGTGAAGTTTGTGTGTGTGTTAAATGCTGCCAAATCTTATTCTGAGTCCTGTATGGAATTTTTATTGATAATGGTTTGATTTTCTTCAGTCAGATCAACTTCCAATAACTGATGCAGCAGACTCAAAAGAAATCCCAATTCACGAAATCATTCAATATCACCTCATCAATTCTCAAACTAAAATCTAGAGCTTGAGCAATGTTTTCTTAATAGTTGTAGGTGATTGAATAAATTTAAAGTAACATAATGCCTGTAAAATAAGGAATATATATTGAGACGTGATGCTACCTGTGACTCTAGGAAAAGTGAACCCATTCATTGCAATGCAACATCGTTGTTACTTGCAGTGCGAAAGTCCTGCTCCTACATTACTCGCATCTATCGGAGATTTCTCTGAGATTTTCCCTTTCTGAGGGGAAGACCTTACAAACCTGTCAGGAGAATTCCGCATTCAAGTTACTTTAAGAGCTGAATATCATTAAATGTGGTATCCTGATTTAACTGAATAAAAGAATTGAACTTTTTCAAAATTTTATGAATAACATAAAAAAAGATTGCCTTAAAATGAAAAAAAATAGGAAGCTCTTCTTGACAAAATTCACATCAACACATAATGAAAGATTATTTTTAAATAAATCACTTTTTTAAATATTAATTCTTAAAATTGTATCAAATTTAACTACCATCCCCACAAATCAGTTCACGGTAAAAATGAATTTTCCAAAAACCATTTAAAACAGAGAAAGTTTGGTAGTCTGAACATTAATGGGTAAAAAAACTTTTAGTCGTTGATCCGCGAGTGCGATAAACTTTCGGGCAGAAAAGAGGCGGATAATCGAAAAGCTTACTCATGGACTGGGGAAGAGAGAAGCGGGACCACGTGGAATGCCAGCGATTCAGCTGATTTCCGTTACGGAGCAAAAAGAATTGGTGAAAACAGTTTCATTTTTTCAGGAAAAATACTCCTATGTATTAATAACTATTTACCGTAAATTGAATTTTTAACAGTAAAATAAGAAAAATGATTTTTTGAATAAAATGAATGAAAGTAAGAAAAAGTAGTGTTGGGAACTATAAATCATTGGTTTAAATTAGAAAAGTTAAATTTTAATTTAAATAATGAAGAGAATAATTTTCTATTTAAAAAACTAATAATTTTTTTTTAAAAATAACTACTCTATTTTTATACGCTTTTTATTTTGAAGTTATTATGAATGACATATTTTGAAAGAATACGTTTTCTATGTTTTCCAATGTCTGCCATTACAAAACATGTGTTTGTAATTTTATTGATTTTAAATTTCTTTAATATAATTTTATAAATTTTCTAGTTTATGTATGTGGATATAGAATACTTCATTTTAAAACGTAACTTTATACATTTAGACTTCGTCTGAATGCATTTTTTAAGATTTCTAAATAAATTTCAGCATTACTTATAACAGTAAAATATCGCTTAAAAAGGTAAAGGGGAATTACATACACACACAGAAGAAAAAGATAACTATTTATAATAATCTTTTATATTTTGAATAGCACAGAAATAAAACTATTTGAAGGAAAAATTGTTTCATTAATTGCTGAAATAAATTTTTGCAAATATATGGTAATTTTAATGCCGTTATTAAAAAATAAATTTAAAAAATTTAAGATTTTCAGATATATTTAATTGTGTTCATATTTATCTAGGAATTATACTTGATGATAAGAGTTTAAAATCACGAATCGTAAATAATATATTAAAAGAATTGTAAACATTTAACTAATTTTAATATATTGATTCTAATTTACAAAGTATAAATGTATATGTCAATTGGTATTCCTAAGAGAACGAATTATTTGTTATTAGTTGTTATTGTAATCTAGTTTAAATTTAATAAATGAAATTTTTTTAATGAGTGTATTCATAAATATCTATACAGTTATTTAATGAAACTGTAGTGTTTAAAAACAGTCTATAGTTTATTTCCTAATATATTTAAATAATGTGTTATGGTATTTTATGGGATTAACGGTAGAAAAATCAAAACTTGAGGGATTTTGTCTATTTTAAAATATTTCTATCAGATTAAATATATAATTAAAATTTAAAAAAATTTACAAAAAAACAAGAAAAAAAAACAAGGGATACGTGCTTATAAATGTGATTTTTAAACATTTTTAAGAGCATGTCAGAACATTTTGATTTAAAAAAAATCAATTGACACTCGCGTTAAACTGAAGGATGAGAAAACGTTTTGCTTTTTTTAAAGATAAAACAAATTTTCTTAAAATAAAACTTGGTAAAATTAAACGGTAAAACTGGTAAAATTCCTGTGGAAATATCTTTTTTATTTTTGTTTATTTATTTTTGTTCCAGCTGGAACAAGAAAAAATTCTAATCACTACATTCATTGATTACCCTCTTAATATTAACAAATGGAGCTTTTCTATCTTATTTTTTCCAACAACTCTAATAAAAGCTAACTAGCCGCAACCCCTGAAAGCTCTGTTTCCGATGAATTGAAGGAAACTTCCAAGAATTCTGATGGGAGAGAATAGCGGAATACTCATCAAGAGAGAGTATTAAGACACTCAACGCAAGAAAAGTATCTACGGGGCATTGGAGGTACTCATTGTTCAATCGATGGTAGCTTAAGATACAGCTGAAGATATAACTCAAGATAAACACCCGTATATGACGCTAAAACCAATGCCTTATAATTTCCAATCATGATCAGGTCACGAATTTGCCTGTCCATCCTTCCCTCCTATTTTGAAACCTCATCAAAGGATTGACTTAAAGTTTGATACCTGGAATGGCTAGGTCTGTATCGAACTCACAACATTTTTATCAATAAAAGGAGGGATTTACAAAAGAGTTAATAGACGGCCCTTTTAAAAATTGGAGAATTTATAACTGGACATAGTAACACAGTTTATTTTTAGACTTTGATATGTTTGACAAAAATTTTACTTTATACCTTTATACTCATTGTATTCTATGGACAAGTATTCAAATATTAAAAAGTAACATATTTTTTGTTAAAAAATTCTTTTATTAAAAAAATTCGTTTTGAATTTTACGATTCCAACAAAATTCAATAAATTTTCCCCATTATTGTAAAAGTTTTGAAAGTATAAATAATGAATATAGCATTTTATTATCAATATAGTTTTTTTGTACATTTTTTTATATAAAACGAATGATAACAGATATTTCTACGTACTTCATCTAGGAGCATCTGAGAGAATTCAATTTGTCTGGTTTCATTAATCATGAAAAATATTTACTTTAAAAACTTTTTGGAGTGAAATTTTTAATTTTCATTTAATCTCAAATATAGTTTATTTTATAAAAAAATTAATGATAATTCTTTGAATGAATTTTGCTTATTTATTGTATATTAAATATTTACTATCACTGCTTATGAACAATAAACTCGTTTTTTTGCATTTCTTTCAGTAATTACAATATATTACAGTAATTACAATATATGATATTAATACTGCTTTTTAATCCTTAATTTTATTTCATTCCTTTTCGGAAAAAGCTTCAGATAGAATAAACTATCTTCCAATAATATTTGATAGGAATAATAACTTGAATAAAATTCCCTATGATAAAAATCTCAGAAAGAGGCGCTTTAAATTTATATTTTTATATTTGAACGAATCTGTCAGAGGTTGTATGTGTGTGTGACTGGTGAAGAAGATTGGCATAATTTGTACTTTTTTGTTCATGAGCTTGAAAATTGAAGCCTTGTAACATTTGCTACTCAGAACCTTTTCTATGAATAGTTATTGAATCGTTAATAACTGTATATAAATCTAAAATTTTCTTTATTGGAATGATTTATTGCATGTTCATTAATTAAAAATAAGAATCTTATTTCTGATTTCAGAAAACTGCTTCTCCAAGTGAAGTTTGTGCACATTAATCTCCTAATCTGTGTAGTATACCGGTGGTAATTACTTCTACTATTTCCATTAAGATTTGTCCAATCTCTCATTAGTTGAATCGAGATTTTTGGGAGAAATCATAACTCGAAACAGACAGAGAGTTATTGCGTGAGAGTTTGGCGAATTAATGACCCGTCCCCTTTAGGAGCGCCGAGTGGCCCATTAAAAAGATTGGCCGCAAAGTGCTGCGTGTGTGTTTGCTCTGTTAAATGACAGCTTTCTTTTATTTACATCAACCTAATGTATTAAGATCAGATAGTAAAAAGCAGAACGTTTTCAGCTATCAGGGAACAATCGCGTGTCACTATCTTGTTGACTCGTTTTTCAGTCAACATTACGAGAAGGAAAAGGACTGAGGGGAAAAAATTATGAATTAGGGGTGGGTGGGGAAAGTCTATAGGTTTCTGTTATTTATACGGTTACGTAATCAAAGATATAAACTCACAAAACGTTTGCGCTCCCCGTTTCGATAATGATCACCATTTTGCAGGCAAGAGGCTCCATTTTTTTCACCCCTCTTTTTCCACAAGGAATTAAGTAACTGGCTTCATTTCGATTGGCTTCATGTGTAGAGAGGAAATTAGAAGTGAAGAGATTTTTTAATCGTTCCACCTTTAAAAGTTCAGCACGAACTATTGCCTAAGCGCATGTTTCAGAAGAAATGATACAAGCAACGTAAACACACTCAGTTTTTATTTGTTAATTGCATGAATATTGCACTAATCTAGTTGATTTGGTATTCATTGATTATTAGAATGCTAATTCTGAGCGCATAAAATGTAGTAAAATATCAGTGCGAAAACATTTGTGGAGCTCATAAAATTTATTTAAAAGTTTTCGTCACTGTGAAACTATAACATTGAAAAATAACGTAGATTTACTAAATAAGTGGAGCAGTAAAAATAGTTACTTATGAAAGATGTATAGTATTTTTAATGACATAATGTGTTATTTCTATTTCATATGTGACGTATGATGATATTCATATGTTCATTTGCTCCCATTTTGTGAATAAAACTTGGGAAAGAAATATTGGTAAATAGTTGAAGACGTCGTGATTTCACTTTGAATAATTTTTGTTTCAGAAGCTGGGGAAGGGCCGAAGCTGCCGGCCATGAAATGCCAACTCCGGAAGCACAAAAGCAACCGAAAGCCGAGGACTCCTTTCACAACTCAACAACTGCTGGCCCTGGAGAGAAAATTCCGGTCGAAGCAATACCTGTCGATTGCCGAAAGGGCCGAATTCTCCTCTTCGCTAAACCTGACTGAAACTCAGGTGAAAATCTGGTTTCAAAACAGACGGGCTAAAGAAAAGCGGCTGAAAGAAGCAGAGATTGAGAAACTACGCATGGCAACTCGTCCCTTATTGCCGTCCTTTGGGTTCGGTATGACTGCCGCCGGTGCCTCCCACTTTCTACATGGTGTACCAGCCCATTTCGGTACAGCGGCTATCAGTCGGCCCCTTTTGGGACCTCTAATGACACCTTATCCTATTTATTCCTCTTCTTCTGCTGTTTGTCCTCAGTAATCCACATTCGAAGTCCAAGTAGACAGTTCCTGTGAAATCGTATTATGTAAGGGCTGGTCGTCTTTTCTGTTAACTCATGTGGTTCCTGGAGTTTTAAAACAATTGAAATGATCAGTTATACTAGTACATATCAGCACCATATTTTAGGGAGACTGATATATGACTATATCCCAAATGAAAGTGTTAGTGATCGTTATCTAAACGCTACACTGATTTTTATTACTATTACTGAGCATTCTAATGTGATATTTGTAGAAAATCATATGTACTTTTTTAGATGGAAACAAAGATGATTTCCTTGAATTCAAAACTATTAAAAGATGTGATTTGAATGCTCTGAGTTGTGACAAAATGAGACAGTACTTATTAAATTATTTAGTTCACCAATTTTGTTTCGGCTCTTATTTTCTAAATGTGATCCAAAAATGTTATTTTTTGTAATGTAAATTTAAAAATGATTCATGCATAATTTTTGTGAAATAGTGCTATTTATGCACGTATCTCAATTCCCATGATAGATTCCAAAATATTCACTAAAGGCAATCGTTTCAAAATTATTTGAGGGAAGCATACCACGGAATAATTTTGATTTTAATTTCATTAGATAAAATATCAATATGCGCAAAACATATATTACATTATTTACCTATAAAATAAAATAAACTCACAAAAATTTTATTGTACTTGTAATATGTGAAAGAGACTATAAAGTAAAAGTTTTTATTAAGACATTGAAAAAATATTTTAAACATGAATTTGTACGTATAAAAGCAAAAGATGTAAAAAAACTGAAAAAAATTGCATTTTGCATAATTGAAGGAAAATTCTTTTATGACATAAAATTTGATATATTGCATAAATTTACAAGTTTAATATAGTGTAAAAACTGGTAGACATAAATTCATTTTTAAGAAAACAAAAACACAAGAATTTAATGTGATAGAGTGCCCAATCTTTAACATAAATAATAATAATAGTTATTGATAAAGGCAACTTTATAGATGATACATAAAAGAATGCGCCCTTTTAATTTAATCACTTTATGCCAATCATGTTCTCAGAGATAAAATTTCATGACTAAAAGCGAAATGGAACTGTAAAAAAAGAAATGCAAATTTCCCTTTAATGATTCCACGGGCGAAATACATCTCATTTAAGCTTTTCGCTTTGATTTCAAAAGGTATATGGTATATAGCTTATGCATTTTATATTTTACAGTATACACACACATACGTTTTTTATGCAAAAGGTGATCATGATCACTTTAAATTAATTAGTTGGATTAATTTGTGAAAAAAGGAAGATAAATAATTTATTTATTTATTTTTTGGTGAAAATTCCATGAAAAATAGAAAACATTCAGTTTGTTACAGAAAGAATCTAATTCAGGAAGAATATATATAGAAATAAAATGCACAGAATAATAAAATAAATATTCTCATAGCATAACTTTAATTCTAAATTAGTATTATTTATCTATTGATCAAATTGATATAGTATTCTATCCAAATTGGATAAATAGAAAACCTGTAGGTATTTGCCGATACGACACTGGAATACAGGAATTATTGGATTATTGAAATTGAGCACACACACTATTATTTTAGACAGGTATCTAGCATAAAATATGAGTTAAATAGATGCATTAAAATTGGTAATGTTTCAAAAATTATATATATGTATATATATATATTATATTTATTAATTTACTTAAAGATTATGATTAATTTTAAAGTTATCAAAATATAAGCTGCCAATATTACAATATTATAAATATACAAGTTTATCATATGTTTATATTTGAGATTAAAATGAGCTCACTTAAGATTCTCAGTGTTTCTCAGACTCTGGTTATAATTTATATTAGTTTTGAAATTAAAGATTAACTAAACTATTGTATGATTTATGAATGAAAGTTCAAATGTAAAAATATTATTGGTAAAACTGTATAAATGCTATAATTACAGGTATGCGATTGTGTTTCAAAGATATTACAATAATCAGCAACAAAATTAAATAAGAGCTTTGGTTACATAGGAAAATAAATAATTTCATTTGCTAATATACTTTTGAGCCTCAAGAATTCAATAAACGATTAAAAGTTATTGAGAACGAAGGTAATGTTCTCATCATATCTAAGTACAATCACAAAAATATGAAAGAAATTTATGAAAAACTGGCCTTTTCCAAAATTTTTTAGTAGTGAAACACAGACAGATTTTAATCAAAGATCTCTTAAATGAATGAAAGTAATAACTTTCAGTATCATATGTGCCAAGGAAATGGCTATATAGAAATCAAAAAGTGAAAGATTATATAAATGTCAAAACTATTTTTAAATTATATGTAGTTTGGTATATAGTGAGTATTAAAATTACATTTACATACATATGTATCAGTATATACGCATACACGTACATATATATATATATATATATATATATATATATATATATATATATATATATATATATATATATATATATATATATATATATATATATATATATATATATATATATATATATATATATATATAGATAGATAGATAGATAGATAGATAGATAGATAGATAGATATATACATATATATATACATATATATATAACAAAAATTTGAGCCCAAAACTAGTCTTTGTTATCTTATAACATTAAATAATATTTTATTAATTTTTAATTTTATAAACCCGCTAAAGAATTAGTAACACAATTTAGAATTACATAAGATGGTAAAGGTAAGTAAATAGTTGGATATACAGTTGAACGGTTGGTAAGTAGACAATATGTGTATATATAAACATATATGCATAAATGTGTGTATATACACACATAATTTTAGGCTCGGCTTTGCTTATAAAGTTAAAGGAACAAGAGAAACAGTGAAGAAAATTTTGCGTGACATTTATGCACGCGTATAAAAGTACAAATGTTACTAAACGTGAAACAGAAAAATGGTTTAAAAGAAAATTCAATTATTTTAACTCTGAAATTGTAGGGCAAAAGATACTACAATTTGTTAACGTGGAAATGATAAAAAATGTTGTTTGAAAATGAGGAATGTTGCTTAATGTAGTATAACTTTTTTCCTCGAACAAATAAAATTGCTTCACACTTATTTTACTTGAATGAGATGAGGTAATTTATAGAATTTTTCGAACTATACCCTTATTACGGAGAAAGTGTTAATCGCAGATATAGGGATTTATCGACCGGTATCTGTTATCACGTTGTTTCGAAATATGCTTCATAGGATTTAAGTCTTTAGAAGATGCTGACCATTTTATGCAGTATATTATCTCAGTGTGTTTCTCCGTACGGCGAGCTATGTGAGGTTCATGCATTAACAGAGAGAATGTACCAATTTCTGTAGTGTAAGATATGACACGAAGAGACTCATTCCTTGGTTTACATACCTTTAGACCGCCTAGAGACATACAGGTATATCCATCTATACTTATGTAGATTTCATCAAACTACCAGCCGCCCACCCTTTCTAGTGGTCAGAGTCCCTGACTACGGATAGGGAGGTTCTGGGTTCGAATCCCAGTTCGGGATGTACTATCTCTCTCTATCTATCCTGTCTTTGTTTTTTCTGTGTATGAATGTGTTGTAAATGGTTGCCTACCCTATAAACGGGTCCCTATGGCATGTGTGTACTGAAGAAGTTGGACTCCACACCAAAATATAGTTCAGTTGAAAAAGTGGAGCAGCGCACTCCATATTGCCAGCCTAGCTGGCACACGACAACAACATCAAACTACCTTGTTCATAATATGATCTTTCCCGAACGAATATGGAATTGTTTTAAGTGCTACCTCGTAGAAGTAAAAAAAAAAAAAAAAAAAAAAAGCTTTTACTTCTAACCAAAAAAAACTTCCCAACTGAAACTGTTTTCGACGTTCAGCAGCACATTTTTGCTGCGCACTCTAGAGATTTACACAACAAGTACTCAAAAGGTGGTATACATAGATCACCTGGACGAAGCCCATTTCATATATTTTGATTTGAGGTCCTTCGTATTTTTGCCAAACAGAAAATTGTCATTGCAGCTAAGTACCATTTCTAATCTTGCCTCGACAAGGTCTTTAAAGGACATATCTTTTACCATTCGCTGTAATAATAGGCGTAAAATCTCAATCTTGACATTTTTGGAAAGTCCGATTTCTGCACTTACATAATTTATCTGGTTTTTGCTGTCATAAAAATTTATTTGGATGTGAAATTTTTTCTTCTGTTTCTTATCGCATTCTAAATTGCATGTTTTACTTTTTATTATAAAATCATATGCTTCTAGAATTTTCTTAATTTAAAATATGTTATTTATATGTATATGTATTAGATTATTCTTTTATAGCTAACTCACTTCGCTTCTACCGAGCTAACAAATGAATGATTATAGGTTTCAGTTCCATTGCTCGGAGACTCGATTCCCACTATGAACGTTATCAGTAGTTTAGATCCACTTCAAATAGTAGGTCCCAATATAATTAGCTGAAACGTGCAAAAATTAATTCTAAATTTAAAAGCAAGCAATATCTTACGAGTCCTTGATCCGCATTTACTGGCATTAAAATTATTTAAGTAACGAAAGAAATGAGAAACTGTGGATAACAAAAACGAATTTTTGAATAAATGTTCTAAATCAGCAAAAATCCTCCTTGTAATGGTGGAACTTTCATTAAATTTGTCCTTTCAATAATAATAATCTATCTTTTCTGTACTATATTATTATGTAGTATGAAATGACAAATATGTTTTGGAGTTAAAAGCTAAAAACACATTTCTACTAATGCATCGTAGTGTCAAAACTTGTGATTTTTTCGTTGTTCGTTGTTGAACGGACACAATCTTACAAAACAAGGAAATTATTTTAACTGCGACATTTGAGCTGCATTGCTTTCAGTGCCTTTTGTCAACAGCTCGGCATTAAACCTAAACAAATATTTGTTGATTTTTCAAATATTTAACACTGCCGATTCGTTTAAGAACTTGTTTGATTTGAAAAGTAATTATTTTAAGCTGCGTTGTAATTGCTTATTTACTTATATGATATATGCTTTTTCATTCTATTGTGTGATTTTTAACAAATTTAATTTTAAATATCAGATTGTTCTATGGAGTACTACTCATTGTATTTTCAAATACTGTGAAAAAACTTCTGTTTCTATAAATAAAAGTAAGTTGTTTTTTTTTCTTTTCGAAAATGTAGTTTATGCTTTTATTTGGCTATAAAAAGGAATGCAGTCAAAAATTTGTGCAATGTTAAATTTGAGAAATTGATACTATTGATAAAAAAATTGTATTATTATTTGTTAAGTTTCTTATGTATCTCAATTTATAAACTATCTTGTATTAATGAGAAAAAGGATATAAATTTTGGAAAGTTAGAATTATCACATTTACTTTTTATAGAAAATAAAAGTATTAGTTAATAAATTTTCCTATTTCAAGCATTCATTTTTAAATATAAATACTGATTACAGTTAACAATATTTTTACTCAAAATTGTAAAATTTGTATAAAATGTATTTTGTCACACATATTACAAAGTAATTTTATACATTTGAGGGAAAACTTACAAAATTATTTTAAATAAAATTTATTAAAACATCTTAGAGCATCTTTTTTTGAGTTACATCTGTATTTCAAATTAATTGTTTTTGTTCCGTATTTGTTATGTGTATCCTTGGCTACGGAGCACCTTCCTTGTCGCTTTCTGTAAACACGCCATTTTCGGCAACCTTTTTCTTGTAAGTTTCAATGTCGCACTCTTTCGCAAAACCGTGCTGCGAAAACACGCAGCGAAACAAAAGCTTTATTTACAATGCTTTTCTGCTTAATTAACGCAACCTCCGCGCATTTTGGTTCTTAGAGACCCGGAGGTGAACCAGATCCTATGGAATAAATAAATTTATATGATTGAGTTTAAAATAATAAATTCAGATCATTAAAATGACAGACATTACTCCGCTAAATTTGAAGTTCGGTGGTATCAAAGCCAGCTGAGGAAATTAAACAATGTCCTCACAGACGGGCAATGTGATAAGGACATTCATGAACTTCAGGCTTAACTGGACATCTTACTTTATATACAACAGAGATTCGAAGCGCTTAAGGATGAGTACTACAAAATCATTAAGGAAGAAGAATTCCAAAAAGTCGAGGCCTCTTTTCCCGAAGTGGATGATGACATTCAAAAATTACAGGTATATCTCAAAACCTCTACTAACAAATTAAAAATTATAAATAATGGCTCTGTTCAAATTAAAAGTGTTGAATATATTAATAGAGAGATGAAAGATAAAATGCTTTTATAAAACTTCCGAAAATCTCACTTCCATTTCTTAGCGGAAAATTTGAGGAATGGAAATTATTCAAAACTTAATTTAATAGCCTAATTAGTGAAAATTCTGAACTTTCTAGAAATGAAAAATTACATTATTTACGCGGATTGCTTAAGGGAGAAGCTAAAATCATAGAAACTGTTGACGATAACTTTTCTTCTCTCTTTAAAGCTTTAGAGCAACATTATGAAAACAAGAGAATTATTGTTAATTGTCATGTAAAAAACATTTTAACTGTTTATCCCCATAAACATGAATCAGGTAAAGACTTAAGGCCTTTTCACACTAGACGACTTTTAACGTACGATAAAAAGTCGTGCGATATTTTACCGCGCGTGAGAAGTTATTAAAAAACCACACAATAGACTGGTCCCCGATAAAATATCATTTCACAGTGTGAAAGAGAGCAGTCTATTGTGTGGTTTTTAATAACTTCTTACGATGAAATACGAACGACTTTTTATCGTATGATAAAAGTCGTCTAGTGTAAAAGAGGCCTTACGCAACATACTACATACCAATTTGGAAAATCTTAGATCAATTAAAATCTTAGGTTTCGCTAGAGATAAATTATCTAACGTTTTATTGTTAAACATTGTTCTTGGTAAATTAGATCGAGACTCTCGCAAACAATTTGAGTTAACGTTAAAAGATAACAATATACCTGAATTCTCCTAAATTGTGTGTTGCTTGTAAAACACAAACACACGCGCTGTATCACTCTCTGTAATGTATTTAATGAAATGAAATTATCCGAAAGATTAGATTTAGTTAAAAATACCGGCTTTATAAAAATTGCTTAAGTGGCTTTCATTCATTAGCTAGATGTAACTCTAAAAGTTTTTGCTTCGTTTGTAAAAAGAAACTAGATCAACACACACTCCTTCGTAAATATTCCATACCGCCAATGAAATATTGTCACCAAGAGAATAAACCCTTACTTATGACGCTTACGCAATATCAAAAGGAAAATCAACAAATTAACAGTTCAGAATCCATCGACATGCAAGTGCGAGGAAATCTGGGATTTTTTTTTTTCTGTAACGGAAAGAGGAGCATTCTCATAAACACTGCAATAATACATGGGGATGATGGGGGGATGACGGATGATGGGGGATTCACACCCTTAACGGGTGTCCTTGACTCTGCCAGTTAGTCATGTTTCGTTTCCTCCACTTATTTGGTCTGATAAAAGAAAAAATAAATATCGCAAATGCTGGTTCGAAGGAGATACATTTGTAAATCTATAGAAAAAAGTTTCAACTTTTATATCGAATAAAAATAAGGATTCGCTATGCCAAGTGGATTTATTAATTGTCCCTAAGATTTAAAGGTTCACACCTTCTAAAAGATTAAATATTTCGAACTTCCAAGTGATATTAAACTAGCTGATCCATCATTTTATATTCCTCAAAAAATATATATTCTCTTAGGTGCAAAATTGTTCTTTTCCTTTATGAATGAAGATAGAATAAAGATAGCAGACAACTTATTCTTACAATCAAGTTGTTTTGATTATCTTACTACAGGTGATATTTCAGACAGTCCAACTTATAATACTCCAAAACAATGTTTTTTAACAAAAAAAAAAAAAACTTTGGCATTCTTAATAAGATTCAAATGTTTTTGGGACATACACTGCTGGCCATCCAAATTGCAACACCAAAAAAGACAAGAGATATCACAAGCAAATTTTTTCGTAGATAACATGTTGAACAAAAGTATCAAATGATTAAATTTATAGACTTCTGTGAAATTCAGCAAAAATCAGTAGCCAGAGTAGCCGTCATTGTTGGATTGCTGCCACATGCCTCGGCATTGATTCAAAGATACTTTGGATGTGTTCTTGGAGGACAGCTGACCAAGCAGCTTCCACACGTTGCCAAAGTTGATCTGGTGTGGAAGCTGGGGAAGTGAACTGGGTCAAACGTTGAGCAACCATGAACTTCATATTTTATATCGGCGAAAGGAGAGCGAGCCGGCCAGGGAACCAAATCTGGTTGGTGATTGATGAAGAAACTTGGACAATGCGTGTCATGTGTGGTAACGCATTATTATGTTGAAATATGGTTTTGGGCAAGCCCTGAAGTAAAAAAGGACAACTGACTTCAACACCTCGGATATTTAGATCTGGCTGTTAAAAGTACCAGTGAAGCGTACTAGAGTAGCGCGAGAGTGATATCCATCCATTACCGCCCCATACCATAATACCCGGTGCAGGACCAGTGTATTGGTTCATAACGCCACTGTTCAGCATCCTCTCTCCACAGTGTCTCCAAACTCGAATGCGACCATCGTGATATTGCAGATGGAAACGTGACTTGTCAGTAAAGACAATTTCCTTCCATTCTTGCATCCACATCCATCTTTCATCGCACTATTGGTGGCGGAGACGTCTGTGGTTCTGCGTCAAGGATATCCGAAGCAATGGACGTCTTGCGGATAGACTACTCTGCTGTAAGCGGCCACAAATGGTACACGCAGACACTGGATGATGCGTTTCAGACTGAATGTGCTGTACTATGGTCCGTGATGCAACTGAGTGATCCGTCACTGCCATGCGTACACTTTGCCTGTCATCACGTGAAGTGGTGCTGTGAGGTGGATGTGATCGAACACGCGCCTGTCCGTGGTTCCCTCTTGCATACAACGATCATATATTCTCATTACAGTAGTTTGCTTTTTTTACTCGACTACTGAATTCCCTGAAAGAAAATCCACAATCTCGGTGGGCCACTGTCCTTTCTCTGTGGAACTCGGGTACTCGATCGAAAATGATTGCTGTTTTGTACGAGGCATAATTGATCTTTTTTTGATAAAACGAGAAGAAAAACAATATTGCTGAACTTGAAATCCTTGAAATCTCCAAGCGTAAAATAGCATTTTGAAGTGGCGCCACAGACGTGCGTGATGTGCATTAGCGCTGAAATTCTAATCATTACATTAGCACATTTCACCTCCGATAATTCATGCTGTAAATTTCATATTATCTGAATGCTTCCTTCAGGGTGTTGCATTTACGATGGCAAGCAGTGTAAAAGAAGTAGAAACAAATGAAACAAATTTCGAAGAAACTCATTATAGAAAAGGGAATGGTAGATACGTTGTAGAAATGTCATTCAAACCCGATTCATCTGAAGATATGTTAGGACATTCTAAGGCAATCGCTTCAAAAAGACTAGAACAGTTATGAGTGCGTTTAGAATGCAATCCCACTACGCGAACTCTTTATTCAGATTTTCTCAGTGAGTATGAATTATTATAAAATAGGGAAGAATTGAAAGAAGAAACAAACATACTACCTACCAGACACACATCACGGTGTGTTACACCCATCGAGAAAAACTACTTAACTTTGTGTAGTTCTCAACGCGAGTACTACTAAACTTCAAAAAATTCTATTTAAGAAAAGTAAAACTGCACTCACTAAAGTTTTAAAGCTACTAACGGTTACACATGGAACCGCATCCAATCCATACTTAGAAACAAAGGTTCTGCAAAAATTTGCTCTAAATGAGGAAAGTAACCTTCCTTTATCTTCAAAATTCGTACTTCAAGATTTTTAAATGGACGATTGCCTCTCTGGTGCTTCTGAACTTAGTGAGTGAAAAGCTCAAATCAGAATTAACATAGCTGCTCCAAGGAGGAAACATGACTTTGCACAAGTATTGTTCCAACAGGACCTCATCAATTTAACTTAAGGAATTCACGCTTTACCGAAATTTTGGGGAAATAATGGTCAAAACTCTAGGGATGCTTTGGAACAGTATAAGTTATTTAATTTCTTTAACAAGAGGAATACAAAAACGCAGAAAATGTACTTTTAAAAATGGTTCAGGTAAGGTATTTTTCTCCGAAAATATCTGCTTTAGAAAAGTAATTGCCAGTCCCATCAAGTAAGTTGAAATTCCTTAATCCATTCATAGATCCACATTCGACGGATTGATTAGAGTAGGTGGCAGATTTGCGGATTCTAATTTAAAATTTAATTAAAAACATCCTATTATTCTGCTAGCCGGAAATAAATTAGTTAAACTTATATTTTAAATATTATCATAAACGAGATTTTCATGTTGGCCGTCTAGCCCTTCTAAATACTGTTTGCTTAAAATATCAGCCCAACAGTGGCAGAAAGGAAGCATGCAAAGTAGTTCACGAATGTATAGAATTCCTCAAAAATAAGCCAGTTGTCGCAAATCAGATTATGGTAGACATTCCTGCTGAAAGAGTTACACCTAGTTCAGCATTTTTAAGCATAGTTATAGACTTATGTGGTGCATTTGAAGTAAAATATAGGGCACAAAGGAAGGGTACTCTTCATAAATTATATGTCGCTTTATTTATATATATGGCAACCAAGGCTGTACACATAGAATTTATCTCGGATTTAACTTCTGAAGCTCTAGTCGCTATATTAAAATGTTTTTTGCATGTCGCGGTTAAAGCTCCCTTTTTTTTCAGGGATAATGCGACTAATTTACTGGTGCTTCCTCAGAGAATAAGCGCTTATACAAATTAATGCTAGGAGAAGACGCTTTGAATATGCTTTCCTCCGAAGGTATCAGTAGGAAATTTTTGCCAAAAAGGGCTCCCAACTTTGTCAGTTTTTCAGAGGCGGACGTTAAGTATTTTAAGTATCATTTAATAAAGTGGTACACTCCTCAAGACTAACGCTTGAAGAGTTTTTAACAGTAATCACTCAAATTGAGGAGATCCTTAATTCACGAACTCTATGTGTCCTCAAACCACCGATGCAGACAAATTTTCCATTTTAACTCCAAGTCACTATCAAACAGGAAAACCTATGAATTCTATCCCAGAACCTAATTTCATTGACAAAGGAGACAATCTTTTTACTAGATGTGGCAAAGGACTAAAAAATTAGTACAAACGATTTGAAGCGCTAGCAAAACAGTTATTTGAGCCGCTTACAGCACTGAGCTCAAAGTGGTTGCTTAAAAAACAAAATTTAAGTCCTGGGATTTTAAGTTTAGTAAAGGACATTGAGCTTCCAACTTACCAGTGCTTTTAAGGTCGAATCATTCATGCAATTTCAGGCCCGACGGCAATGTCAAAGTTGCAGATATACGCATGGAGAAGTCAAATATTAGATGATCTATCTCTGAAATTTGTAATTTGCTTATTGTGGATAATTTTCAGTCAAATTGAAATTTTCACTCTTATTGTTAAATCATTATGGTAATTATATGAATACCCTTGTCTACGGGGCACCTTTCTTGGAGCATTTTGCTATCACGCCATTATCGGTAACCTTTTTTTTTGTAAGTCTTAATGTTGTGCTCTTACGCAAAACCGCGCTGCAAAAACATGCAACAAAATAAACACTTCTTTTTCATTTAATTAATGCAACCTCCACACAATTTTTATTAATGTTTTTTCCATTTTGTAAAATAACAATCAGAATCTTATTTTCTCATATGCACTTTTCTGCAAAATTCAACGAAGGTTTGTGGATTGGCTCTTAAAAAAAGCTTTTATGCCTTTCTTCTGGTGATAAATTTTGGCCTTTTTTATATTAATCATTTTGACATTGCTTGATTCATCAAAAGATTCTATATTTTCCCACCTATTTTCTGATAAATATTTTTTATAATACGTCTTATTCTATATAAATTATACCTAAAAAGTAGGTTATATGAACTGAGATTTTGTTTTTTAAATTATTCTATAATTTAAAACTAATTTGGAAGTATTCAATGATATAAAAATAGTGCTCTTAAATTTTTGAATTCTTTTTTTAATCTATCAATGCAACTTCTAGAATCTTTGATGTATGCATTTTTATTAAATATTCATTTCGACATTTTTCCTATTAATGTTAAAATTGGGTGATTTTTTCTCATATTATGTAACGAAATTGCAAAACCATGTTTGAAACACGATTTTCTTTTACTGAATTTTTTTTTCTTCAAAAAAGACCTTCATATGTCTTTCAAACTATAGCTTGTTTATAATAACGTGTTCCACAATCGAAACTTACCACGATAATTTTTTATATCACTGTAATAATGGGCTGCCAAAGTTTTCTTCTTTTTTCTTTCGATAATTTTTGAATTTAAAATCGAGATTATTTTCAAAATGTGCAAGCACTTTGTCACCTAGTATTTTAATTATATATATACATATACATATAATTTACATTGCATAATATATTTTTACTACATTAAAGTCAGTATTGATCGTATGAAGAATTCAACACAAAAATTCAATTTTACAATTTCTTAGACTATATATTTTATATGCTATATTTTTTTATGTACTATTACATTTCTCTTTCGTAGTATCAATATTGTTTGCAGTAATTATATTATTTAAAATTAATACATTGGTTAAAAATTATTGATAGGCAGAAAATAAAATAGATATTTGTGTACCTTTCATTCTAACAAGCTATTCATGAAAGAGATAATGAAAAAAATGTTTCTAATTAAAGCCACACACACGAGTAAAATGCTTCATTAAAACTTTCTTTACATGCAATAACCTCGAAAATATTGCTATAAAAATTAGTTATCAATAAAAGCATATTTTTGATAACTAATTACGTCAATATCGATGTCTTAAGTCAGTTATTGTCAGTTATTACAACTTAAAACGAAATTCCTAAATTTTTTATAATCTTTGGAAGAAGGTAAAATAACTAGTATAAAAGCTTATTAACTATTTTTATTTAAATATTTTTAAAGAATAAACAAATGAGGAAAATCTTATCTAAACTTAGCACATGTTAATAAAGCAATTAAAATGTAACCAATTCCAAATATATATTGCTATAAGATTTAATAAAAAATGAAAGGATTGGTTTTTTCTCATAATTATAATAATTTTTCATAGAAATTTAAAACTATAGTAATAATATATAGTTTATATAATAATTGGGAGTGAACAATTAAGAGAAATGCTTAGAAGAGAATATATTTACATATTTACTGCAACTATTCTCGTTTTCTTCTAGATCTACTGGTATGTATTAAAATTAAAAATCCTTATCTTGGAGCTTATGAAGAATCTCTATGGTATTCTTTTAATTGGTCTTCAAATATTAATCAACTAACACATAATTGAGGAAAAAAATATCATTGCCATAGTTCATAATATGGATGCCAATTGATAAATTGATTGCTTTTTTTCTTTTCTTGTTTTAAATTTTTTGCTCACTATTAATATAAATATATAAGAAATAATTTAAAAATGACGTGGCTACATTATGTTAAGCAAAAATTTCTGCGAAATCCAAATAATAAAATTTTTTTTGCTAGTATTAAATTAAGGAGTTTAAATACTATTTTCATTTAGTATTTAAAATTATTAAAATGTTTAAAAAATTAAACTAATTTGTATAAACTTCAAAAAATTGGAGATTGTAATTAAAATATCTATCATATATTTGCCATAAAAGCATGAAAGTGTACTTTTATATGAATATAATCAAAGTTTTAGTAACATAAAAATGAATTTTTAAATAATTTTCATTTCACAATTTTCTTGAATGTAGGCAAATAGGAATCAAATATATATTTTTTTATTTCATTCTAAATTTAATGCACAATACGTGAAAACTAATATGCTTTTTGAAAAAAGATTATTTAATTATATTTACATGCATTTTTTTGTATTTCTTTGCATCAATTTATATTTATTTTAAAACAAATGAGAAAAAAACTTATGTCTATTAATCGAATTGAAACACTGCTATCACTTAGATTTAAAACGTTGGTCTATCTTAGTATGCAAGAATTAAAGATTATGATACCAATAACTTATATAGTTGTTATAATTTTATGGAGATAACATTAAAATGATTATTTAATAATCTTTTTTCAGTTCACAAATTTAAGGAATATAGATCAAAATGATCTAAATCACATAGTGTTATGTTACGACAAATTTGATCTAGAAAACTTAAACATCCATATAATTTTATGCTCATTTAATCACATGTTTCACATCAGTGAATTTAAATTTATACTACCAAATAAAATGAAATATTATTTTCATTTAGCAATGACGCTTGCTTTTATTAAAATTGACTGTTAAAAATTAATTCAGATTACTATCACAACATTCACATTTAACACAAATTCTCTTAGAGGATTTACCTTTTTTAGGTAAACACGGGCGTTGCAATCCCGAGGTATCCCATTGATCTGTCCTCTTCTTTCTTTTCTTATCTTTTCTCCTCTGTTACTTTTATTTCCTTTTCTCCTTCATTACCTCGCAAGAGGTTGAGAGCTCCCCTTGAGCAGCTTTCGCCACCCTATTTTATTAAATTCTCTTGGGGACTAAATCACCCACTTGTTCACCGTGCGTGGAGACCCGTGTCCTGGTAATTGAATCCCCCAGAGACCAACACATTACTTTGAACTCTGATTCAGGTAAACGGAAAGTATGCTATGGTCGCTATGGTCCTCAGAACAGCAATTGACTTCATGGATCAAAATATTGGTGCATCTACTGGATTACTCTTAAAGTGTGGAAACCATCTCAGGGATGTACTTTGAGTGTATAAGACCAGGTTAGCACTGGTGCAGCTGGTCTGCATCCCCGTATGGCTTCGTGGGGCCATCAGGTACCAAATTTCCTTTCTAATGGAAAAAATACTTCTTTTATCCAGAGGGAGCAGCAATTTTCGTCATTAAAACCGAAATTTTACATTATACATAAGAAGAAGGGCACATTTGAAACAGTATTCCTCTTCCTAATTCAGAAAAATATAAAAAGAATCCTTGGGGAAGTGCAATTCATTCGTAAATTGTGTTCTGGAGACTTGCTTTTTAAATCTACTTCAGACAATCAAGCGGTGACCATAAGCAATATGCGTGGACCAACTAACATGGAAGTTAACGTTTCGCCTCCTGACACATTGAATTTCTCACGTGGAGTAATATCGGCATCTGATCTGTACAATACACCGACAGATGGAATCCTTGAAAATCTCAAGGATCAGAAGGTCTGTCGTGTAACGCACATGACGGTCAGACATGATAGTAATTATATTAATACCAAACACTTGATTCTGACTTTTGCGACACAAGACCTTTCGTAGTTGCTGCGTATTTGCATTTATCCGTCAGGCCGTATTTTCCAAATCCTGTAAGATGCTTCCGGTGTCAAAAATTTGGACACACAAAAAATGCTTGTAGAGGCAAACTTACCTGCACACGATGGGTGGATGTTGGCCACTTTAGAACTAATTGCTCTGGAAAGAAGATATGTGTCAACTACCATGCAGACAATCCCTTCTTTTCCGGAATATGTTCACACTGGGTACTAGAAAAGGAAATTACTTGCGTAAAAAGGAAAAATAAATGTTCATATCCAGAGGCGAGAAAAACTGCAATTTCACTTACACCGAAGAGCGGAATTAGCTATGCAAGAGTGGCTAAAAAGGTCATTAAATTCAGTAGCTCTCAAAGGAATCTATTTCACTACCCTTGGTAAGATTACCCCAAACACTTAATAAGTCAAAATCATCTTCTTTAAAAAGAGCTCCATATAAATCAAAAGCTTCAAAGGCTCTGAAATTAAAATCTGTTACGGAGGGTTCTACTAGACCCTCCACATCCACTAGTAAAGCCTTGTCCCTGGAAGCTGACACAGTCTCTTTGCATTCCTCAGACAACAACTTATCGCTTGAGGAGTTGTCAGATGACATACCTTCTAGCTCCAGGAAGGGAGCTATTAAATTTAAATAATAACTTCCTTATTTCTTGGAACTGTCATGGGTTGCGATCACACCTTGATAACATCAAGTCCTTAATATCAGCAAATAACCCCGCATGTGTAGCACTCCATGAAACTTCTGAAGTTCAACAATAGCTTTTCCATAAGTGGGTTGAAAATTTTTAGTAATTACTGTGGTGGTGATGGTACAGTGTCTGGAGTTGTTTGTATATTAACATCCAATAACTATCCCAGTACTGTCTTGCCATTGAGTACTACTCTGCAGGCTGTAGTTGTGAGAATCCATACTTTATGCTTAATTATAGTCTGTAGTTTATATTTACTACCACATGATGTCCTCCGCCAAGGAGAAATCGATATTTTAAGTGATCAGTTGCATACACTATTTCTATTGCTTAGTGACTTTAACGGCTACAATTCTTTATGGTGAAGTGATAATTCAATTTCTCGCGGTCGTCAGATAGAGCAATTCACTACTCACAATTGTGTCTCTATCTGATTAATACCAACGAGAAGACCTACTTCCACTTACCCACAAGAATATTTCCTTCTCTAGATCTGGCAATTTGTTATCCATCACTTCAGCCAATGTTTAATTTATCAGTAGGAAATTATTTGCACAACAACGATCATTTTCCTCTCGCCTTATCTTAAACTAGAGGTGTAGGACTTTCTATCTAATTTCGTGAACAGTCGAGAAGATTAGACCCTATTTGCAAAATTTGTAGTTGTTGATGATGAAATGATTTCGATCGAAGATATTAATATAGCTGTTTTTAAAGTCACTGAAACAATTAAGAATGCAGCTGATGTGCATCATTACCTAAAAGTTTTTTTACACCACACAGGCGTTGTAAATCTTGGTGGAATGATAATTCTGAAAACAACTACAAGAGACAGAGGAAGTTATGGGTGTTGTATAGAAGATTCCCCATACAATAATTCTTTTCAAAAAAGGGTAACTAAGCAACAGCAAATTTCTCTCTATAAGTATACAACTGTGTGGGATGACACTTCCACATCTCCACGAGGTTACTGGAGCACCACCATCGCTACAATTATTGAAGAAAACAAACTGTGTTTATAAACTGGAAGTAAGTAGCCCCAATACTTAAAGCCTTGTTAAGCATAAAACAAAAGCATTGAATATTTTTTCTGGATTGAAACAAATTTAGCAATTAATTAGGAAACAATTAAAAATTATTATAAAGAGACGATTTGTTGGAAATCTTGACGAGCATCAAAGAATAACTTGTCCCTCTTTGCCAATTCATGAGGTCAGGTTGATATCCCATGCACCCACGTGAAAAAAGGTAAATATATAGGATGCTACTATGTTTTTATCCGTAAGGAGTACAGATGCGTGCACACCGAAATTATATAAATCTTGTAAATATTTTCTTGCAAATATATATGTACTTCTATAGTTTTTTCTTAATAATAAATATATAAATATAAATATTGGAGAATTTTTCTTAGATCATTCATTAGAAATTAGATGGAATATTCCTGAATCTGAATTCCGGGATGAGTAAGGTATGATTAAATTTTCTTTTACAAATTGATTTCTTTTGGTATTTTAATTTATAACCAAAACATAAACAAATTATAGAGTCATTCTGGCATTACATACATTGAAGGCAATTTTTATAGACATAATGAACACTTAGTTATGAAAAGGAAAAATATGTTATAATATAGAATATGGTAATTATATACACTTGTGGTATTCATAAAAGTTTAATAGGTTCAAAAAGCACCTAAGGCTCATAAGTTTTAAAATTTTTATAAAATTCTAAAAGTTTATAGGATTCAAAAAATTTTTAAGATTCAGAAAAGGATTCACAAGTTTCAATAAGTTCATAAGGTTGGAAATATAAAGTTCAAAACAATTATTGCACCATTACTAGTTGTGGAAAAGAGATAACTTTAAGAAAGACTCCACTTCGGTAAATTATGGATCATCTGCGGGAGCGTTGCCAATATTCCGTCAAAGTTCCAATCCTCGTTTTGTGAGATGAATCATCAGCTTTGTGAGGAGTAATCTACGGTGAATATTTTTAGGCAAAATCTCAGGAATTCCATGGTCTGTTCGAAACAATTATTTTAGGTGATAATTCTCAGTCTCTGGGTACTCTAGGACATAGTGGAAGGAATCCCTTTGGTTTCCGCAGATACAGATGGAGGTGGTTGACTCTTTTCAATTTCTGAGGAGTACTGCAGAAAGGGCCGTGAAATATTAGCAGCTGGTTGAGATATGGATTATCCATATGTTAGCTTGCTTTAGATTTCTGTGAGAGTTTTGGGTTTTTGGTAAGTTGTTGTGTTGTCCCACATAAACTGACATTTCTGTAGTGTGAAGTACTTCAGGTGCTTGACAAGGGAAGATCTTGGATAAGGAATCCCTAAAACTTTGCCATTCGTTGATTTTCGTAGTTTCCTTTGCCATGATGTCTACGCACTCATTTCTTGCATCAAATTGGTGCAATTTAATCCAGTTTAGTGTGCGAAGTTGCAGCTGCTAATTTTTTTGTGTAGGGTATGTATTATTGGTGATGTGTGTATTGGATTGAGTAGCGAATGCGAAGATGATGAACTATCAGAGCAAATGGCTGCAAATCTATGGCCTTTTGTGTCAATGATGTTAACAGCTTAGTAAATTGTTATGGTCTCTACCTGGAAGACTGAGTTTAATTTTGTATTCTTGAAATTTTCTATCCTCATGGTAAATGATTAGGGCCACACCTATATCCATCAATATAGATGTACGGAGTGGTTATCTTGATTTAGCCTTTTGAAGTTGAATATGGTTTGAAGAGCAGATTGTAGATATGTATCTCCGTAAGTCTTCTTCAGAGATGGAAACAGTCCTTATGCACTGGATATTCATAGTCCAAGCCACTGAAGGTTTGGTCTTGCAGCAGAATAGTTTCCTGGAGTTGCAGCACCCTAGCTTTGTGTGCTAGTTGGATGTAAGTTTGGTGAAGTGGTGGCAGGCCCGCTAGTGTGTTGAGGGCAACTGTGGACGTAGTCAAGTAGCTTCTCGTAATTAATAATGTAAGTAGTGCTGTAGGCTGTCTAATTGCAGTTGATTCTTATCAGTCATGGGTAGAATCCCCAAGAATGAGCCATAAGGGACCATTTTTCCATAACAGAAAGGCAAATATCTTTAGTTATTTTACTTTTGACGCCCCACTCTTTTGCGATCATGGAGCGGAAAAGCTGGACTACTAGTGTTATCTTTGTCTTTTGCTGTCTGACATGTGGTAGGGAGAGCATTTTGCTATATATTGTTGATCCTAGATATTTTAGTATTTTAGTATGTTTTAGGCTATTGTTTTCTAAGGTTATTCTGAGATTTCATTTTAAGTGTTTACTTTTCTGGTGAAAGATGAGGACTTGCGATTAGGAAGAGACATTTTGAGCTTTCAAGATTTCAGTTGCTACAACATTTGAAAAAAGTTGCTGATTTTTGCAATGATACTGTATTACTTTCTACTACTAATAATGTATCTTCGGTGGAGGCAATCACTTTGGTATGCTCTTGCCAGTATGGTGTTAATTATTCTTTAAAGAAAATGTTCCACAGCATGGAGCTACTAACAGATTCCTGTGGGCACCCCAGGGTGTGAGTAATTGGGACTTACCTTCCATCATGAACTGTGGTGTCCTTCAGAAAGCTGAAGATCTTGGATGTTATATTACTTGAATACCTAGTTTGTAGCAGTGCCTGGTGCAGCCCCGACCACCAAAACGATTCAATAGCCTATTGGGTATTCAGCGTGATCAGTGACACGTATTTATGCTTATGATGTGATTTATATCTACTAGATTCATAAGTTTTTTTTAAGTGTTTTTAAGTTTTGGTTTTGTTGAGCTGTGTTGCTTCTGAATCCGTATTGGTTATTGCTGAGGAAATTCGTCTTATGCAGTGATGTTTGAGCCTTCCAATGGTCGATCTCACCAAAACCTTCCCTGGGGCTGGTAATAAGTAGGTTGGACAATAGAAGGTGGGGAGTCTGGGGTTTTTGTTCTTCTTTAGAAAGTAGAGGACTTGGAGCAGTTTTAATGGTTTTTGGAAGGTATTAAGTGGGAATAAAAGATTAAAATATTACATAAGGAAAGTTACATGTGCTCGAAAGACAAGCTTGACTATTACATTGTTTATCCCATCTTGGCCAGGAGCTTTTGAATTGAAATGTGCTTGTCAATGTATTTCAGTTCGTTGAATGCAAAGGGTGGTCCAATGTGGTTGTAGGCTTTGAGGACTGATTCAAACTCTGTTATGGTGTTGATTGTCAGCTGCAATGTTATTTGATAGTTTTTAATAGGTCCTACAGTATGGTGGTGGTAGTCTGACTATTATTGCAATCTGACTATTGTAATTGTGAGGGTCTAAAATTGTGTGGGTTGGAAAGTTTTTCTGGGGTTACAATTCGTTAAATGAAACCATGTTCTTTATTATTAGAGGTACAGAACCATGACTAGCTCTGCAGTTTTGCTTCTAAAATTGATCTTTTATAGATGGCCAGGTGTTGCTGTAAGATGTAGCTCATCTCATTTGGCTGGTGTAGGTGCGCTTTTCATTAATCTTCGTATGGTCATAGTTTTTTGCTTTTGGTTCCTCAGGCTGGCTGTCCACCAAGACAAGTTGGTTATATAACTGTATATTGGATACTCTGAAGACCTCTTCCAATGTAGACTTTTTAATATATAAGAGTTGGTTATCTCTTCTAGGTCGTTGGATGTAATGACATGTTGAAGATCTATTTCAGGTTGCTTCTGTCTGGGCTTGATTTTTTGAATGAAGTTGCGCTGTGGGTTTTGTATCATCGATTGAAAGTGACTATAGAATTTAAGAAGGTGCAGAATGTTATATATTTATGGACAGAGCATTTAATATGGTCCCTCACTGTCCACTAATTTGTTAGGCTGGAGGTATGGTCATTTACTATTGTCAAGTCAGGCCATCTGACCCCCACAGGATGTTATACACATTAAAGTCTTCTCCAAAAATTTTCAACAGGCCCGGATAGCTTACTAAAAATGCTGAAGAGTGGTTTCAATCTTTCCTTATATAGTGAGGCATAGAAGCTGGCCACAAGTAATTGTTGCTCGTCCAGCTGAATCACTACGAGATCATATAGGCAGATATAATAGAATGATTTTTCAACGGGAAAAATGATTGATAGAAATAATCCCTTAATCAATATAAGGAAACAATGATGGCGGCATTTATGATTGATTAATCAAACCTAACCACGAAAAGTATTAAGTAAAATATGATAAATTTTAAACATTTTCCTGGAATAGAGTGAATAAATTATTTTATAAAACAAAAAAAAGTAAATTTTGTGAGGTTTATTTCTTCTCTTTTCAATTCATAAAAAGAGTATAAAAGTTTAAATGCCAGTTTAAGAAAATTCATTATAATTTATATATAAAATTTTACAAATCATAAATGTAACCTATACATTGTCTTGAAATAATAAATTGAATCAATGTAAAAACATTTCAATTAAATAAAAATATTTTAATACTTTTATGTATTTTCTTATCTTAGAGCATACAATTTTTTTATTTAAGAAAATCTTGATTATGTAATAAAAGAGTCGAAGCATAATATTTGGGAACACATAATTGTTATTGGAATAAATATTGAATTTTTCACCCTTGTAAAATTCAAGACAAATAGTAAAGAATTTGCAACGTAAAAGGAATTTACAAAACGTGTTTAACAAAGAATTTGCAAAATCAGATTTTGTATCACTAAAAGGGAATTTATTTTCAGAAATAATAATTAACATTTATTTAAGAATCTTAAATTTTAATTGCCAAACCATTCAAAATTCAAGTAAAATTTATTTTAATTCACTTCAATCTGTCGGTAAGATTTTACTTTAGAAAGAGATAAAAAAAAATTTCTATCTTGCTATTTAAATTGTAAGTTTAAGTATTCAAGTGAATATCCATATAGCAAAATGTTATATTTTGATATCATTGTAAACGTTAGTATAATTAGTAACAAGATTTTGAATATTTTCAGGTTAATTAAATATCCTAAAAATTTTTTTGTTTGGGTTGTGTTAGTTGTCCTGGAATTTCTTTTAGGACATAGAAGTTACTTTGCATGTCAAGGTATTGGAGGAAATGAAACCATTATTAAACAAAGTTCTAGGAGCATTTATTTGTCCTTGCAACAATTATAGGTATATTATTTCTAATGTTAGTAATTAATTTCACACTGGATTCTAACTTATTGCAAAACAATATATATATATATATATATATATATATATATATATATATATATATATATATATATATATATATATATATATATATATATATATATATATATATATATATATATATATATATATATGTATATATATAGTTGCTGCTTACAATTTGTTATTTTTGATAAAAATCATAAAGTAAGCCTGATTGTGGAATTTAAATAAACAAGAAGAAAGTTTATAGTAATTTTTTGAGAACCATTTCACATTTGGGTTTTTTTTAAACCCGAATAAAATGCTTTCACAAAATCCCTTTTCCAAATTTGTGCCAAATTTATTTTTTAAAATTCTTAATTTTTAATGAAAATAGAAGACAACATTTAGAATTCTAGTGCTGGGTTCATTGATGTCTATGATAGCCAGCCCTTATTAATAATTTTAAAGAGGTATTTATTCGAAAAGTATGCACAGTCAATATAAGTTAAATCATTTGATTTGCTTATATAAATTAATAAATAACATCTTAATTATTACTTTTAACATGAAATAAAATATGCGCTTTATGTTTTTGAAAGAACTTAAATAAAAAAACTAAGCAAATGCTTTCTGAAATATTCGTAGTTTATAAAATACCAAGTATCAAAATAAAATCATAAGCGTTCGTTTCAATAAATCAATTTCAGGTATCTAAATTTGCTCAAAAGTTTTCATGATTTACAGAAAACAAAATGTGGAAGATTGAAGTGGAAGTATTCAGTTCCTCATTACAGAAAAAAATGTGAAATAAATTTTACTAGTAAAATTAATTTTTATATATACAAGGTAGTATGTAAAGTAATAATAATTTTATCAAGATGCCTCATTATGCCAGTCAAACCTTCTCCCAACTAGAATTCCAGATCAGGAGCCAGTTAAACCAAGAGAAAGAATTGTGGAAATTAGAAATGAGCATTCAGCTGAATGATTTAAACCCCGGAAAAATAAAATTTTTATAGCACTTTTAAAAGGCCTGATCTCATCTGTGCCTTTCCTGCGCTCCGAAAACAAAACGCAGAGCGTCTGCTATCGTAGTCCATTTCCTCTGTTCCATCGAAATGGAGGCCATTCAGGGCATTGCGCTGGGGTCGATCTCTCAGGGCGGGATGCTAATTAAAAGGAAAAGCTCGCCGATTAGGATGCCGAGGATAGGGCAATAAATGGATAATTTTAAACAGCATCAGGGGCAAACCGTGCATGTCATGGTCGATTTTGAGAACCGTTATGTTTTCATGAGTTTCGAATATTGGCCGGTAGGTAGGTGGGTGCTATTCACTTTTACAGAAACAATGCCTCAAGTAATAAATTGCTTCTAATTTAAGGAGAATGGTGTCCCATTTGTTCACTGAAAAGATGCGTTTAAAAATTTAAATCTCCCTGTTCGGGTGAAAGTAAGAAGACAAGAAATAAAAGTCGTCATTGTATTGACCATTAATTGAATTTCTTACCTGTTACGGGAGAAACACAGGGATTTTTACATGAACTAAGTTTTCTCATTCAGAAAAATTAGACACATGTTGGAGCATTCTTGATTAGCAGTACACACACACACACACACACACACACACACACACACACACACACACACACACACACACACACACACACACACACACATATATATATATATATATATATATATATATATATATATATATATATATATATATATATATATATATATATATATATATATATATATATATATATATATATATATATATATATATATATATATATATATGTATATTTCCGTGTGTTTTAAATTTAAAATAAAGAGAATATTTGGTACATATCATGGTCGTAAATAACAGAATGGAGCAACTCGAATGAAACTGAGTTTCATGACATAGTTCCTCACTGACCAAAAGTAGTTATATTCTTGTAAAGGATCATATTCCATTTGGTTTCAATGAAAAACAGAGTATTCCCTTTAGATGAACAATTTTTAGCTGGTAATTTCTTTTTTTTATTATAAGTGACAAACAACACTTTTTCTTGGAATATTTCGGAAAGTGTTCGCTTATATATCTGTTTAATGGCCGTGTGTGGAGCTAAAAATTAGTTAACCACTGTTGAATATGACATTAATATAACACATTGTGTATCGCATTCCCTGCTCCCAATAATTGCATAATGAAAAATGTATGAAAAATAAAAAATGCATCATTTATTAATTTCATGGGAAACATTTGATATCCTGTTGTATAGCTCTTAGAATAGATTTTGTTCCAAGTTGATACAAATTCAATTAATTTATTTATGTTGAATTTTGATCTTGAATGCATGCATAATGTATAAAACAATTATATCTCCTATTTTACAAGCCTTTAGCTCTGCGATTTATTCGCTTTCGAATAACATTTTTAATCGTGAAATATCTTTAAATCCAATTTCTTTAACTTATTTATTCATTCAATCATTTGTTTCATTTTCAATCATTTTTTTCCCCATTCTAAAAAGTTTTCATTATATTTTAATCCTAGAACTGTGTTCTCTAGTTCAAACATTAGCTTTGTTTAGTTGAAAAGTGAGTGGGTAAGCGTTACTATATCGTAACTAGTGAAGGGAAAGATTGAAGTTTTCTCAATCGCCTTGGTTGCGAGATGCTGAATCTACCACGGAGCGATTTCTTTTTCTCTAAGAATGTTTTTCTAAAGAAAGCACTTATACATAGAAAGTTCATAACTCATGGTCTCTTTATTCAAACCAGTAAATAAGATGATAAATAAAACATTGTATGCATTTTTTTATAAACTGATAATAATATCAAAATTAAAATTATTTTATATTTAATGTTTAACTAGATACAACAGAATGGTAAACGAAATTCTAGATTTTTGGGAAAGTACGTCGCTGAAATACGAAAATCAACACGAACTTTTCAGACTGCTCACTAGAAGATAAACTTTGCGCGACTAATAACTAAGTGATCTATTTATTTTTTTCCAACGGCAGGCAGAAGAGGGTTGAACCCTATGCCACAACAAGGTCAGAAACTGCTACTCATTTGTCGTTACCCAGCGGGCACCTGTGAACCAAGTCACGGAGGCGAGTAGCGTTACTCGCGTCATACCATCACAAACCCGTTTATAGGGTGGGCCACATTCATACATCATCAAGGAAGAAAGGATAGAGAAACACAGAGAGAACAGAGAAAGAAAGTAACATCCATGCCCGAACCGGGATTCGAAACCAGGACCCACAGCTCAGGAGTCAGGAGCGCTAACCACTCAGCCATCGGTCCGTACTAAGTGATTTATAACATCTCGTTTATGTTGTTAGGAAGTATTTGTGAAATTGTAGAACATTTTATATACGGGATCCCTCACTCGGGAAAGCATTTCAGAAAGGAAAAATTGCTGATATTTCCTCAACATTTAGCTCAAGTTAACTTGTGTCCCCTCTGATTTGGCAGATATTTGACAAATAAGCCAGGTGAATGCTATTATAAGTAACTTATTACAAAGTTTTAATACAAATATCGACAAAAAAAGTTTCACTCTTTTAATATTTGTGGATAAAACTTTGGATTTATTCTGAATTATATGACCATTTTCAAAAATAGATGTAACATTTTATTTGTGATAATTTATTTACTTAGCACAAGAATTAAGCAATGAGCTGTTAGAGATGGTCTAAGAATAAAATAAATAAGTCATGGACGAGTAGTTAACAGTAAATCTAAATTACAAATTTATTTCCGAAAATATACATAAAAAAATAAAAATGACATTGTTTTCTAATTTAATTCATAAATTGTGAGATTATAAAGCTTTAGTTGTTTTCATATAAAAACTAAATAAACTAATTAAATATAAAATTAAATCGATAAGTAGTAAATATTTTTGTGAGTCTTTATTACAAGTACACATCTGTTGGGTAAATTAGTCAAATTGTTTCTTTTAGGAGAAATCTCCAAGGCATTATGACACTGCAAACTTTGTGAGTAAAAAATATTTCCTTCAGGATTTGATTTTATTATCTTTCACTTTCCTAAAAATATTTCTATATAGAAAAATAAAATTTGTGAAGTCATCACAATTTACTGTTGTAAATTTTTTTCTAGATGAAAACACATGAAGAAAATTTGATTCAGAAAACCACACAGTGCAAAGCTTCATTGATTTTCCTTTCATAGTCATTGGCTGAATATTTGTTTCCCACTATGTCCAAATGATGCCACGAGAAGTTACTCAATATTTTACCTCATGATATAAAAAATGTTCAATGTAATACATGCCTCAAACCACCAACATTGCACAAATCGTAAATGATCATCCTATATAAAAACTAACGTATAAATATCTATTTCTAATTACTAACTAAAAAAAAGAACAAGTAGAAATTTTCAAGAATGTTTCCATGCTATGGAAATTCTACTCTTTTTTTATATTTAGTAATTTTAGTGAATTAAATGCTCTCGTATGTGTATTAAAAAGCTTACTTGAACAATCTCATGATTTCATAAGATTATATAATTTATTTCCTCACACATTAATTCTTCAAAAATTCTTTTAAAAAAAATTAAAGAACTTGTTCTCAATATGTTATGCAATTATTTTTAGATGAGATTAAAAAATAAGAATTTCATCGAATAGTATAATAATTTGGTGGCAACTCTTCCTGGAGTTTATAAATTGCTCTGATAAAGGATAAATAAGTAGAACTGGGGTGCACCTACAAGTTAGAATGCTTTTGAGTATATCGTTCAATATAAATTTTGACTTGATTAACTTTTTATTGGGATTAAATAAACTGTATGATGGTCTTCAAATGAAGTACATTTATCTTAAAAATACAGTGTGAATTCAAATTTCATTTTTTTAGTTAAAATAAAATGCAACTTAAAATATCATCAACATAAAATGCACTAAAAGAGAAACGCGCGTGACTTTTGGTAGTATTTGCAACGAATCAATCCATTCCAGATAAAGCAGGCTTTTTTTTACGATAGAATTCTTATTAAAAGATTTACTTAAACAACAAATCAATCACTCTATAATGCAGCAAGTAAAAAAATTTAAAAAAATTTCAGAATTTTTTTTTATTATTCCTTATTTTTATTTATGTGCGACTTTTCGCATCCTGTATATTGAGCTGATTTCCAACAAAACGTAAAAGATTTCTTGATTTTTCCAAGTATCGTTATGAATAAATCTTATCAATCTAGAGAAAATTGAAATGAAAAAGGAGAACATTTTCATTCACCCGTTTTAATCATTAAAGATTCAAACCAATCTGGAGTAATTCTCCTCATTCAAACTCTTAAAGACTTCCCTCTACCGTCAACCTATCATCGGTCTCCTAGATCTATACGGTGCTATTAGCGTCCCCTAATTAACTATGTAATTAATTTTCCGTGAGATAATCAATCACTAAGTATTACACTTGCGGAAATTAATTACTTTAATCAAAAAAGTCACCTATCTTCCGACCAATCAGTAAGCGACTGAAATCGTTAAATTATGGCCTTAATGGCCGGAAGTGGAGTGTTTTGCCTTCACTCGGAACTCTTTTTGTAATTATCGACTGAAGATTCTCGAAATGATGTTCAACGAATTGCTCTTCATTTTCCACGATATTTAAGTTCACTCCTACAGCTTTATTCTCAGAAATAAAAATAATTCCTGTCAATTTTTATCGTTCAGCATAAAATTCTTATTTATAAGATTATTTTTAAAATAACATCATAATTAAAATTTCAAATATTTTCAGGAACTATTTCATAATAAAAGGTATTTTGCAATACTTGAACTTAGAGTTACAACTTAATTACAAACTTATAAGGTTGCAAAAAAATATCTGAGCAATAATTTAATTGTGCATATTGTATAAAATTTAAAATTTGTACCAAAGACAAAATACAGATGTAAATGTTCACGTAAAATTTCTCACAATAATATTTTTTGAAAGTTAATTAAATTGAACATATTGTACTACTAGCCATTAAAGTTGCTAAACCAAGAAGAAATGCAAATGTTGTTGTTGCTGTTGTCGTGTGCCAGCTAGGCTGGCAATATGGGGTGCGCTGCTTCACTTTTCCAACTAAACCATATTTGGTGTGGAGTCCGACTTCTTCAGTACACACATGCCATAGGTACCCGTTTATAGGGTAGGAAACCATTCACAACTCATTCATACAAGGAAAAGACAAAGACAGGATAGATAGAGAGAGAAAGTAAATCCATGCCCGAATCGGGATTCGAACCCAGGACTCCTTATCCGTAGTCAGACACACTGTCCACTAGACAAGATGGGCGGCAATGCAAATATCAAAGTGATATTTATTGAACATTTATATTGGCTATTACAAGTGCTAAATTTCCAAGAAATATAGAAGCATAGATCTTGAAAAAAGAATTACTCAGAGCAACTACCTGTTGGCAGAAATATACGTTTTTAATAACGTATAATAACCTCTATCTGAACTTATATTATTATATAAGTGCTGCCAGGCAATATACACCCTGGTCAACTAGTACAATATCAAGTACAATCGAAGAAGGATATAGAGTATATCTCCACATTATCATTAAGTAATCAAAAAAGCACATGCACTACTTTTTAATAATAAGTACGAGTTATCACTTTCACATATTTAACACGTCATTTATTCTAGGCAATACAAGACCTAAATTCTCATACAGTTTCTCAAATATTTTAGCTACAAATAGATCGAAATTTTCAATCATACAAATAATCAGTTTTACAAACGAGAAATTTTGAAACATGGAACTAATTTTAGGCTTTTAATTAATTTGTAGTACCTTATTTTATTCAAGTAACATTTTTTTTATCAGTAGAATACTTTAACAAGATCTTTTACAGTCATCGAAGATAATAAATTCAATAAAAGCACATTTCAAATTGAGGGAGTTGTTCAACAGCAATCAAATAATCACTAACCTCAATTGAACCACATTTTATCAACCACTGATGAACAATTCTGAAATAGTGTGACTTCTCTTATCTCATCCATTAAATAAGATTCTCATTCAATGCTCAGTTCGAAATTTCCAGTAATATATCCTCGACTTTGATTTCTTTTCTGAAAGGATGGAGCTTTCGAATAAGCAAACGCCTCGCATACTTCCTCAGTGAGGAAAGCTAGAAAATTCGGAAGTTGGGAAGATAGAAACCGGATGGGGCAGAGTAGCCGTTGCCCCTTTCCCCACGGGCAGCTCTGAGAAGGATCCTTGATTAGAGTTCTTTCGGTCTCTTATCGAATATGGAGCGTTTGCGGAAGAAAAGCGGATACCAGGATAGTGATAAGTGAGAGTGAAGGCTTTTATTTGTTGGTTATTTGTCCTTAAAACATCAACCCCAGCAGATTCTTACCAACTCTATTGAGTAGAAAAGATTTTTTTACCCGTAAAACATTCTTTATTCCTTTCCTCCTAATGTTTCGATCGCCCGTCAAGTTCCGGAAAGCAAAATCCAGGAATTGCTTAGTCCAAAACATTCTTTTATATTTTTTTATTTTTATCATCTTCTTATTCTATATTCCCCATAGAAGTCTAACACTTTGAGGAACGAAGTATACAATTACTGACATTTTCCGAAATATTAACTGTAAATTGTAATTTTGTTTAATGTGGTAGTAAATCTATACTTTAAACTTTAATATTAATTATTTTTCTTTTGAGAATTTTAGTTATCACAGAATTTTTTTCTGCATAAGCAAAATCCTACCCTTAATAATTAATATTAAAACTCTAATAACCATATGCCCCAATGAGTCTATCATGAGTCTTATTCCGGTGCTTTTTTATTCTTTTCCAATGATTTTTTTATGCGTCTGGAATTTATTTTTGCACATTTTGCAGTAAAAGTCAAAAGACTTTCATTCCTTTTGAAAAATTGACTTCCAAACAATTGCTGATCGAACATTAAAAATTAAAGCAACATTTTAATATAAGGCTAACTCTATTTGATATTGATTACATTTGAGCTAATAGATTGTTTTAACAAAACTTTCAATCTGATATTGATTACATTTGAGTTAATAGATTTTTGGATAAGAAATGCTTAAATTAGAGAGGAAAAAGATAATTTTTTGTGTGTCAGAAATAATTTTTTCAATGTTGTTTTTTCCCCATTACTTTAAGGAAAAAAAGATCCTTTATGATCTTTGCTTAAAACTTAATTTCTAAATTCCTTTTTGTCAATAAACTGTGCTTTGGTGACTTAAAGAAGTACCTATAGGACATCTTTCTGGACTTTATGGTAAATATTTTGTATTTCTTTGAATTTATTTCTGAATGTGATTTTAATAGTCTTTGTTGTTCACACAAGTAATGTAAAATCTCTCGCTGCAAATGTTCTAGCTTTTTTAAAGAAGACTATTATTTAATCTAATGAATGAGAAAATGATTAAAATCTTGCACAATTTATATCCCAGACTATGATTTTTTTAGTGAAAGGTCACTGGTTCAGTCCTATCCATTGTTTACCAATGAAAGAAGGTTGCCTTTCACAGTATGCCAATTTAAAACTTTTACCTTTGGGAAGTATTAAAGTTTTTCAAGCAATCCTCTCTTACTTGACACAGCGTACTGTCTTTGAAAATTCTTCTCAGAAGAAGAAATGTTATGGATGTAAATATTGCATTGTAACAGCTTTTACCTGCTACGTTTTCTGCTACATGGAATCAGCAATTTCTGTCGCGAGAGGTAGCATGACTTAGGATAGGTTCCTGTTAGAACACGAAAGTCAAATATCCTTATCTGTGGGCATTAGGTTTCTATCTTTCTCTGCAAAAGGTGATTACAGTCTGTTTCTTACTTTAACACTTTGTAAGAGATAGCCCAAAAAATATGACATAAAGCGAACTATTTTGAAGCGTCTAAGAAACAGCTTGGATTACCGTATAGGAGGGCTTTTCATCCATCGAATCCAAAGGCATTCAAACCCTTACCCTGATTGATTTGAGTGAGAAAAAGTGAATTACAATGTTTCTTTTTCCCCACCACTAAAGTTCCCTTGCTGAATATTACATTCCGTTTACAAGTCCATGCGTTCTAGCAATGTCCTTCGGGAGAGATGGGGTTAAAAATAAAGATGTCAGATGAGATGTTGATTTACGCTTGACTTTGTCTTAGAGTTTCGATGCATTCGATGATTGTGGGACACATCTCATTAACTAATTGGTAAAGTCCATGGTTCTTCCCCATCAACAAGTTCCAGTTATGAAAGTAGCTCTTCTCCGACTGAGCTAAAGCCCACTATATGAGATTGCATGAAGAAAACGTCGGCCACACCTACAAGCAAACTGGAACTTCAACGTCTCAAGGAAACTAATTGACTTTGATGTTCATAATTCTATTCATATTTTTACTTCATTTTATAATAGACATAAAATTAAATCCCTTTAAATTAAGGTTATCATAAAATTAAATATGTATTTATTATTTTTTAAGAGAAGGAGTGCTATGTAAATGATAAAAAAAATGGTATAAAATCAGACTTAATTTCTTGAAGTCTATGAATTCAATTGAAATTTTAAAAAATTAATTCTTGTTAAAACTGTTTGGACTAACATTAGAAGTTAATAGAAGAAAAGTAAAATATAAGCCTGCCTACATATCGAAGGGTTTAAATATTTGAAATCATTTTTCAAATAACTCCATTTCAATATTTTAAATTTTTAAAATAACTAAATTTTATTTATTAAAATTTTGAAACATACCATGCGCAACAATTTTTGACAAATTTTTCAAAATCTTAATAAAAATATTTTGTTTAAATATGCAAACAAATTTTTCACTATTTAATTTAAATGAAGTATAAAAATATAAAGAAATAAAATAATAAAGTGACTAGCATATAAAAATTTTTTTATAAAAGTATTTTTTAAATAAATTTTTTTTCTTTTTCTTTTTTGGCGCAAACTATTTGTAATTTTTTGCTTATACATAAAGAAAGTATAGATATATATTTCTAGCTAATTATTATATATGTTAAATTTCACAAAAAATAGCTGAATGAATATTGAATCTGAACATTTATAAATAATTTAAAGCTTTGAATCTGATAAAATGATTTTAGCTCACTCGCTGCCAGTAAAATTTATATATCTATCCTCAAAAGCCGAATGGACTGCCCGCCATTTTTAAAAATGCACTTAAAAAATTTAAGCACAAAATTTAAGAATCCCGCATTAAAATGAGAAAATAATATCTGAAAAATCTCTTCGTTCCCTCTCTACAGCCGCACTAAAAATAAAGCATATAACTGATGATAGTGAGAGGTAGCGCCAAGCTCATGCTCCCGTGCGTCAGTGGCACTAGAACCAACGATAAAGAAATGCAGCCTTTCCCTTTAATAATCCATTTACTTAGAAATCTATTGGACTGTTTTTCTCACCATTAGCTGTGAGACTCAACAACTGTGGGATATCAAATAATTAACACTCAGTGGATATCTATGAACACGCGTCCATTTCACACAGGAGCAAATGCATCGAACTAAAGCAATCTAATTAGACGCTACAAATGATACCTTGAGATATGATATATATATATATATATATATATATATATATATATATATATATATATATATATATATATATATATATATATATATATATATATATATATATATATATATATATATATATATTCCATTCTTCAATAATACACTACTTCAGAATTCTACACTGACTTTCTGCTGTTTCTTATGGGGCATCAAATGACACAGATAATCTCGTGCTGCTGTTGGGGATAAAACGAATGAATTAAAACCATTCACCATAGATTGAATTATGCCAAATTGACGTACATCCACAGAGACACAGAGAGAATTTCAATATTTCAAAACTTATGACGAATAACGGCTTCAAATGTGTATTTTCTCGTTTAGCGGATAAATGTCCAAAAAAGCGATTATCTAAAATGAGATTGATTTTTCATCATTCATCCTAATGGTATGGTTTGTTTGTCGCTCAAAGGTCATTTTTTGCACACGAGGGCTAATTAGACCGGGACTTACGGTTTAAAGTGGATTTCGAACCACTACAAACATCCATGCCCAAGGTGGGATTCGAACCCACGAACTGTTGAACCGAAGGCAAGAGCGTAACCATTCGGCTGCCAGCTCGGCCATTTATCCTGAAATTTAAACGCACGTAAACCTACAGGTTAGATTAAGAAAGAATCTCGTAATCAACTGTACCATTCATTCTTAAGCAATTTTCAAATTTGTTGGGATACAATCTTTGATTTCCAAGAAACGGTGAATATAAACACGTTTAAATTTTCTAATGCATTTTTCAAATCCAACAATTATTTTTTGAAAACACTGCATTTATTATCGAAATTTCAAATCAATAATAGTTAAATTAAAAAGACAATTTAAAAAAAAGTCCCGTATATTTTACGGATATTAAATCAAAAGTAACCAATTTATTTATTTGCGAACCGAGTTTCCTAATCAAATCTTCCCCGTGGTCAAGAAAGTTCTAATAATTATTATTCTTGTAAGACAAACTACCATATCTCATAAACTTGATAAAAAATATTTTTCTAGATTAAATTTTCAAATAAAAATTATTAAAATGAACTTTATCAACAAAAGTATGAAATTTTTAAACAACCATTTGTTTTTTAATTATGCGTTTCTTCAATTTTAAACAATTCTGACATGGGATGAAATATTCAGACAATCCAAAATTTTAATCTGAATTTCTCAGCAGGTTTTGATTTTTTTAATTAATTTATTTTTTGATTGTTTGATTTGATAATTTTCCCATCACTACTAATTTTATTCCAAAAATTTCACACAATAAATCAAGCTTAATATTTATGGATTGAATGCAAATCAGTAGTGACTGATTGTGACTGGAGCTTTCTTTAAATCTGTCCAAGTCAAATAAACCCCAAATTTCAAATGTTTGCCTGTTATAATTATGTATGCCACGTTTAATAATTTGCCGCGTTAATGTTTGCTATAATAAATGATAAAATAAAAATCAAATTACAATGAAAAGAAATTTTAATTTAAATAATTTAAGACAAAAAGGAAATTTTTTTGTGTAATTTTATGTACATTTACTTATGTTTTTTTATGTATATTTAATATTATTTATTTTAAAAAATTATTATTTTAAATTTTCAACGGTTAACATAGACATTTAATATATAATTCACATCACATTTTATTCTAGTGGGCCCTGATTTTCTTTAAAAAACGTGTACTTAGCTTTTTTAAGCAAAAATTACAATTTGAAAATAATTGAACCTTATTAAAACGCTTATCTTTCCCACGGAATGAGATTTAATGAATGCATCACTTAACAACGGATGGAATGAATACTTAAAAATTCCAATAAGTTATGAAACTATACCAAATAATGGAGTCTGGATTCTTTCCTACCCTTTTCAATGCATTTCCGACAGAAAAATGTTTGGAAAGAACGAAAATACATTCTTTACACTGAGTGAAAACAATATTTTTCAAAATCCTAAGAAAGTAAAGATCCTTTAAAATATGATAATGATGGAAGTAGGGAGGATTCCGAAAACATACGTTTTTTCCCCTCTAGCGCATAGATGACAGTTTTAAAAAACCGCCTTTCTTGAAGCAAACAGTTCCAGAACTGTTTCATAAGAACTTTCACCGGCAGTTCAAATCAACGGTTATTGCAAACTATGTGTGTTGAAAGTTTTGTAGGGAAACATAGTTAAGATGACATCCTGACAAAAGTTAAATTTAATTCCATTTTCAATACAATTTTAGTCAAGTTGGCGTATAAAGTTTTTTATTCACTTACATATCATACATAATACATTTTAGAATGAGGATTACGAAATACATTGTGGATTTTTACTTATATTATCTTTCATAATATTTGGATCACTGTATTTATTCACTTTAAGTGCGCAAGTAAATATTTTCTTATGTTGGTCCACTGATTTACATTTAAAAGTAATTTTATTTCATAAAGCATTTTCTTATTAAATGTTATTATTGAATTATAATTTAATTTACTTCTTTAACTCTCAACGAGGCTTGTAGTTTCCCTTTTCATGGCACTTGGTTTGTTTGATGATTCTTATGAATAAACAGTATACTTGTTTGAACGACACAGTTTATTGAACATGAAATTGAATATATTTATAAGAAATGGATGTACAAAAAATTACAACTGACCTCACGCGTCAGTTGGAGGAACGCTTCTGTTTTCCCTCTTATTTTTATTTTCACCCCTGAGAAGAGTGAGCGACACGCCCTGTGGCGAAGATGTTTGAAAACTACACCCACATACAAGATTGAAGAATCTCACAATGATACTTAATGTGACAATAAAAGTGCATTGACCTACAAGTGCATAAGTTAATCTAATAAAGAATGTAAATAACTAATTAAGATACAACAAATATATAATGCACAATAAACACGACATTAACTGATAAACGGTAATAGTCAAGTATAATGAATATTACTGAATATTAATTGCTAATTTTAAATTATATTTTAAATTAAAAGCATTTTAACTAAAGAAATATGTAACAGAATTAAGTAAGTATATAAAATATTAGTAGCATTAAACTATGCAAATGGTAAAATATTTCCAAAATTTCTAGATAATACTCATAGAACATTTCACGAACAGAAAATTAAACACAATACTTAGAATAATAGCATGTAAATGAACACTTCATTAATTACAACACTTGAAGAAAAATATATAAAATGAACAAATAGTTACAAATTTCACATTATGAGATTTTTTTGCAGTAAACGTGATAATGCGTCACCGTGGGACATTTTAACACCAGGTCAATGTTTCATTGCGATGTTAAATTTTTGCAATGCATAAGCCCATCTTTGCAATCTAGAATATAGTGGAGCACTTCTTGTCAAATAGGGTATAGGATTATAGTCAGTAAAAAATTCTATTTCCGTTCCAAACACATAGGATTCGAACTTCTTTAGACTTCACACAATGGCGAAAGCTTCTCTTTCAATGGTCAACCATTTTTGTTGAGCAGGGGTTAGTTTTTGACTGACATATGCCACAGGTTGCATGTTATCATTACATCTTTGTGATAGACATGTCACCACACCAATTTGAGATGCATCAGAGTGTATCACGTAGGGTCTTCCTGGTATCGGTGAATAAAGTTAAGGTGCCTGGACAAATGCCCTTTTCAAAAGATCAAACATTTCATTATGAATATCAGTCCATGGAAAATGATCTGGTACTCTCTTTTTAGTAAGTTCCGTAAGTGGAAACACAAGTTTGGAGTAGTTGGGAATGTACTTTCTGTAATAGTTGCAAAGATCTAGCACACTGCAGATCTAGCAAGTTCTTTACTTTGTTGTTGGTCTAGGTAAATTCTCAATTGCTTTGGTCTTTTCCGGATCTGGTTGATGAGTACCAGAACCAACCACATGTCCCAAATATTTTATTTTGGACTTCACAAAAGAACACTTTTTAAGATTGACAGTGAAGTTTAACTCTGCAAGTCTTGTCAAAACTGTATTTAAGTGAAGTAAATGTTCCTTCCAATCACTGGAAAATATCACTATGTCATCAATATACGCTCTTGAGAAATCTCTATATTGATGCAAAGCTTTGTTCATTTCACGGTGAAATATGAATGAGCATTCTTCGAACCAAAACACAGGACTTTAAACCGATATTGATTTCGATCGGTCTTGAATGTGATGTGAAATATTTACTGCTTTTTTCCATTGGAATGGCCCAATATCCCCTTAGGAGAACTAATGTGGTTATTATATTGGCTCTTTCAATAGACTGGATTAATCCAGTGGCTCTTCCATTGGAAAGTCATCCGAAAATCATCGGAAATCCACACACAAATTCCTCTATCCTTTTTATTGACGCAAACAATCGGATATGCTATTTCCGAGTCACTTTTTTCAATCAACCCAAGATTCAATAGCTCTTCTATTTGTTCATCAGCTTTACTTTTAAGAGATTCTGGAATACGATATACCAATGGTCTTTTTCTCTCTAGACCTGGTTTAAGCCGAATCCGTTGAGGACCAACTTTAGCAATTCTTAATTTACTGCTAAAGAGATCTTGGTGTTTAAGCAAAAGTTCACGTAATTGTTTCTTCTTAACTGATTGTAGATGGTCAAAGTCAATTTCATTCCAATTTATACAGACAGAATGCGAATTTGGAATGGAGTAGAATTTCCCGAATCTTCTTCACATGGATATGTCTCACATTCCCGTCTGTAATCTCATTTTATACGAATGCGATGACACATACTTAATAATTTCACCATCTTGCATAGATTTTATTGGTAGAGTCATATATCAAAATCACTAGATATTCACCGACACTGAAATTTTTTACTGATGATCTTCTATTAAAATAGTCTCCGTAAGCTTTCTGCTTGTTCGCAGCCATCAAAGATGCACATTCAGCGGCCTTTTCCAGTTTTATTTTTAATTCTTCTAAATAGTCAACAGCTGACTGAGACAGGGTGGTAGGTACTCTGATTTCACCTGCCCAAGCTATTTAAGAACAACCAATGGACCTCGAGCCTCTCTGCCATAAAGAAGTCTAAACGGAGAGACACCAGTCGTGGTGTTTGGAACTTCTCGGTAGGAGAACAGCAAAAATGGTAGTTGAAGATCCCACCCTCTTGGATCCTCCCGTATGATGTGGTGCAACATATCTTTTAGCACACGATTCCATCTTTCCACTAAACCATTTGAGGCAGCATAACCTGGACATGGAAATCTAGGACTCGAACCAATTCGCCTCTGGAATTCTTGTGTTAGAGCGGACCTGAAATTAGTCCCTTGATCACTGGCTATAACATTGAGTATACCAGTTCTAGAGAAAATGTTGAGTAATGCCTCGCTAGTGCGTTTGGCAGATAATGATTTCAACGGCACAGCTTCAAGCCAACGAGTATTTTGATCTACAAGACAAAGAATGTATTTGTGTCCTTTGCTAGATGGTGGATCAATTGGATCTATGAAGTCAACATTTACAACTTCAAAAGGATGTTTAGGGCGAGCTACTGGAGGAATGGGTGCTCTCTGGCCAATTTTAGCAACTTTACGAAGTTGGCACTCATCACAAGTTTAGACACAAATTCCGAAATATCTTTATTCATATTTTTGTGTGTGTATGGCCAGTAAAAGCTATATTTCATTCCTTCTTTAGTTTTCTTAACCCCCATATGTCCCCCGAAAACAGATTCATGGGCTAATTTTAATACTTTACTTAATCTGCATTTTGGTAAGACTAATTGCAAAACTGGTTCATTAAGATTTTTGTGCTTATGGTAAATTAATTCATCCCTTAAAAGAAAATTACCTTTATTTTGTTTTAATTCAGCGCGAACTTTTTCTAACGAAATACAATTACTTTGTTCTTCCTTTACTTTATAATAATCCAAAAATAATTTAGAGTCTTCATCTAGAGTTTCCGACTCTTTCTCTATTTTCGAGCAACTACTATCTTCTCCCCTTCCGACAAAATATTTTTCCATTTATTTGTTGCAAGAAAACACCTGAAGATTCTTCTTCGAACACCCCATGATTTTCTTCATTTTCCTCCTTAAAAGAACTCTCCTGGTCCACCAAAATAAGAGACTCATAAAGAAAAGGTGGTATCAACCCATCCACATTTAGCTTATCAGTCAGGACAACTACGCATTCTACGGGATGATTTAACGCGGTACCCCTAATCAGTGACATTGTGGTTCTTATCATTTTCACCTCAACATTCTCCCCAAAAACAGAACTTAAAGTTATCCTTCCATATTCCTCATTATCATTGTCGGGAAGCAGTTTCGAATTACAAACGAAAATTTGCGTCCCCGAATCTACTATGCAGTTTAACTCCTTCCCTCACACGTACATTGACACATACTTCAGAAAGCAAAGGTCAACTGAGGAATATAGCCTTTGGGAGGGGATATTTTTGCTACCGCTACGTTTTCTTTAACTTTCTCTTCTTTAAATAACCCCCCCCCAAAAAAAAATCTCGCCAAGTGGTTTTCTCCGCATATGTAACATTATACTTTTTTTATTTATTTTAGCTTCTTTAGACTTCGGTTTTGCCTTTTCGCGCCGAAAATGAGGTGCCAGATATTTAGAATTTATTCGCGTATTACGATTATCGCGGGTATCAGATTGAGGTTTTTGATAATTTGGATATATATCAACAAATGATTTTTTCTTCAATGCGATATAGATATCACATTCTTTCCCCATTTGTATTGGTTTAAACCAGGCTTGCGCTTGTTTAACGTTTACGTGCACCGCGGTTTCATTGTCTAATGTCTGGTATAACTTATCACTAACTATTAATATTTTAAAGTATTTAAATTATTCACATTTCTCACAATCTACAATATTGCTCCCAATTAGTGGATAAACAAGATGCAAATTTCACATGTGTCTCGCCTGACATACGAAGAGCTTTTTTGAAATTTTGCAAGCAAATTAAAGGTATCGTTTCATATTCTTTTAAAATTTTGTTTTTCAATTCATCATAATTATTTATTTCCTCATCTTTGTCATAAATTAGGATATTGACGGCCTTTTCTCCCAGAAGGCTTAATAAAATTTCCCCTTTAAACTCCTCAGGTGCATTTTTGCTTCTAAAAGACCTCTCCAAAGATGAAAAGAATAAATTCCAACCTTCTGCTCGTTTTGCAATTGGTATAGTTAATGTTCGAACACTTTGAATGTAACTTTCAATTGATTTGTGGTGGTACTGACGATTTCTCGCACAGCATTTTCTAATCTAGATTTCTCTAAATTTATTTTTCTAGTTCAGCATTTATTTTGGCTTTTTCTAGATTTATTTTCTCTAATTCAATTTGTGCTTCTGCATTGAATCGAGAGGTGTCTGTCTTAGCTCTTTCTAATTTAATTTACGCGAGCCGTTCTTCCCTCGGCTTTCTATCTACTGTTTCGGAATCGGCGAATTGTTCTACAAAATCTTTATTATTTTTATAATGCGCACTATTAATGATTAAATTTCTTAAATAAATCACTTTCATCTCAGGAGTCACTGACTCACCTATCTCTTCTGCAATTAATTTAAGATCCTCTTTTTTAGCCCCTCTAAACATTTTTAAATTCTTATATTTACCCATATAACAATTTTAACTTATCAGTGATATTCACAAAATATGTCCAAACAAGTGAAAAAGCAGAAAAAAGCGTTGCCTACCTCGTAGTGCTGTTTACTTTCGATTCATCCATAAGATGCTGTCATTTGAGCCATTGTAGTTTCCCTTCTCCTAGAACTTTGGTTCGTTTGGTGATTCTTATGAATAAACAGTCCACTTGTTTGAACGACACAGTTTATTGAACATAAAATTGAATATATTCATAAGAAATGAATGTACAGAAAACTACAACCAGCCTCAGTCGTCAGTTGGATTTACACTTCTCCTTTTCCTCTTATTTTTATTTTTATCCCTAAGGTGACTGAGCGACACACCCGTTGGCGAAGATGTCTGAACACTACAGGGCTTAAAGTGTTTTTTCTTTCCAATCATATTAACATTTAAGAATGCATGTTTTTAGAGTAAAACTGTTGAGGTAGTACCCACTCCATTAACACAAAATAAATTAGAACTTTCTGATTAAATTGGTATCCAAATATACATATCTCTAGCCCCTAAATCCTAACTTTTCAGGGTATAAATTAAAAGATACCAAGATATACGTTTTATATCAGGATATATATAAGGATATACCAAAGTTAAGAGACAATAATGTTATTGAGCTTATTCAAATCAAATGATTGCTGTGCGAAAATCAATGATATTTTTAGTAATAAATCCCTTATTTAATGTAGGAAGAAAGTTGTTATTATGAAATTAAAGAAAATTTTAAATAGAAATACATCAAGATTCAAAAAAACATTAAGATCAAATATATAGAAGTTGATTTTGGTGAGTTTATTTCATGAGTTTATAGAAATTCATTAAAACTGCTTAGGGGAAGAATTGAAAGTTATTGTGAGATTCTTATAGCATCCACTGAATGGAGTTCGATCCCTGATTAACCGGAAATCCGTAGTGTCCACTAATGATGGCTGGAGGCACATTAAAAAGGTGGTGGTCGCAATGTCTTCTATGGGAAATAATACCTCTGGTGTAGCAGGGATCAAATACTGAGGATCATCTGTTTGGTTCCTGCTTCTAAATTATGAAGACCTAATCCGGCTGCTTCCACCAAAATAGTAGAGAATAATTCTATGCTAGGTACAGGTTTAGTGTACAACAAACATCAAGTGAAGGACCCTTTTAGAAAGACTTTTCATAGATAGTCAGTTGAATTTACGTGACACTAAATCTGAGAACCCCCTCCATTTCTACCTAGGAGCACGCAGAAAGCACAGGGATCAACACGCAACATTTTGCTGAACAACCAGTCATATTTTATAACAGTGGCTGGGATTAAACTTCTCCCCTATCATATTGAACATTTCAACCACATTTCACACAACAGACCACATTTCAAACATCAGACCATGATCAATGTTTTAATGTTAATTATTTAGCCAAAGGAAGTGGGTAAATTAACAATTAAAATCAGTTGTCAAGTATTTCAATATGTACCACGTATCGTCCTTCAAAAGACCTTTTCATAAGTATTGGGCCTCAAGGGAAGAAGTCCAGAGAATTCCGAAGTATCTATCTCGACAAACATGCACGCAGATGGGCCCTCACGGGAAGTGTTAAAGGACGGTTCATCAAACGAAGGGCTCCTTGAGTAAAACATGCAATCAAAGAATTAATAAAAAAAGGATAATCCTCTTTTTTCTTGAAAAGTATCTTTTCAGCTACAATTATGTAGAGTAAAGATGTTAATTAGGCCTATTAGGTTTGTACAAAGAGGAATATTATGTTAAGGAATTGCTTTCAAATAATTATATAATTTAACCTCCCTGAACTATTCTGTTTCTTTGAGGCTAATGTCTTACAATGTAATTTTTCTAAATATGCATTGTATTCTATACAACTTTCATTTCAAAAACTCTTTAGGATTAATAAGCTAAACATGGAGTAAAGTTTCACATATTTAATTTGACAATTTTTAAAATTACACAAATTGTAGCTTTTTTTCTATGTATGCGAATTTCACACTTAACTATATATGCATGAGCATCCAAAAAATATGAGAGTTGTGTTAAATTTAGAAAATAATCTAAAACTACCCCAAAATGTTTACACTTAAAAATAAAAGCTAATTAGATCAGAATTTGCTTTTAAATTATAGATCAACCCATGTAAATAACTAATCTTTTGTTTTCTTACTATGTAATAAAGTATGAAGGGAAATTACCAAAGAGATTACTTCCATAAGTTATTTTGAAGTCCCGAGGGGATTGAATAAATAAATAAAACATTATGATCAGACATTGATGAAGCTTTCTGACATATTTTTGCATGCTATTATTCCCGCGATTATGAGAAGCGGTGCAAAAAACTCAATGATCATTTATTTTAGGGCACCCCCAAAGCAGGGAAGTTATCAGGACTCATATTTTCTGGCTCAACGGTGAAAGTTTTGAAGCTCGTAAATAAGTAACCTCAGCTATGAATTATGAGTAGTTGACGAAGATGTGTGTTTCTGGCAAAATTTGAATTGGAAAAATGTGACATTTCACAATGTATTTAATTGGTTTTAAGTGATTAATTTGATCTCATTGTTCAGCTTTTTCAGCTTTTCATTTGAGATTAAAGATTATGTTTTTTCAATACTTGAAGAGTGTGTGTGGATTATTTTTTAAGACTTTCCACCGACTTTTTAAAAAATGATTATAAGAATGATATGGGTTTTTAGAGAAAATGAGAGATTTTTAGTCAGTTACAGTTTCATTCATTGTTTCATTCTCACTTTCCTCACGCATTTCTGTGATTCCTTATTTTCTTCACAGTAGTTTTATGTGATTTGTTATCATTTTCTACATTCATTAACTTATTTGCTTAAATTATCTGAACTTTCCTAGAAAAAAATTTTCATGCTTGCTATTTTCATGGCTGTGAAATGATTGCAAGTGGGACTTTTCGGAATTGTATTAATTGATTAAAACTCTTGATTTGGTTCTTAGCGTTATCTTTTGCCTTTCAGATGACTTTATTGATTAAACAAATTCTATACTTGAAAGCGAGTTTCTTTTTTGGCTTACGAATATTTTACAGGAATTAAATAAACACGTCTACATATCTTCTTTATAAAAAATATTTTTGAATAGTTTAAATTTTATTGACATCCCTTCTATTGTTATAACTTTATAATTCCTTAACACTTTTTAGAGTAATGCTAATTTATTGAAAATGAAAAGCATTTGTGTTTTACATTTTTAAAAATTTTAATTAGTTAACAGAAATTTTATAATTATTATTATTAATGATACTTTTTTCCTTTTCTAATTTTCAGACCCAACAAAGACAAAATAAGCCAATAAGAATCCTTATTTATGCACGGTTTTTTCCCCGGGAGCTAGAATTTGAAGGTTATCTTTAGCAATTAAATTTTCTGACATACATAGATACATAAGAGATGGGAGTGAACCCCGTTCTGTACCAATCGGTTATCGGGTTTTGTCCACTCATCACCATCGTGAGCAAGCAGCACCTTCCAGGGGTTAAATGGTTGTCCCCAAACTGTGCCGTCACCCAGCATGCTGTTGAAAATGAAGGATTTACAATGGTGGGGCCTTAAAGCCTTGTATTGGATCTCGCAGTGTCCAAAACATTACAGTTCTATATCAGGCAGGATGATAACATAAGGATAAATGACTGAAATTAAAAAAAAAAAAAATAAATAAATATGAATTTTTAAAAAGTATAAGTAAAAGAGAGAATGAAAAGTTATATACAAATGGAGAATGAATCTATTGTGTGGCTGCAAAGTCCTCGATTCTGTAATTGGTAGGGGAAAAACAGTCATTTCAGTTATGAAGTCTCTAACTAAAAGTTCAAGTTTGTTTAAACATAGGAGGTTAAAAGTCTGAATCTGATGAATCGTCTGGCGAGCTGATAGAAGGAGGATTCCTGTCCTTCCACAGATCGAGACCTTTTTCTGTTAGGAGCTTAGCGATTAGTGTTAATTTTTTCTTGTGGGGAGCTGAACGAAGACAGAATCGAAGAAAATCGGTGTAGTTAAGGTTTTAAGGGCATTTGAGATGATGCTGTGCGGTGTAGCTGCATTCTGTAATGTAGTGGAAAGGATTGCCTTCTTTGCCACAGAGACAGAGAGATGAAGATGTTCTATTTATTTTTTAAAGTAAGTTGGGAATGGACCATGATCTGTTACTAAGTAATTTACATACGGGTTATCCAGTAGGTGTGGCTCGGAGACTTTTGGAATTATTTTGTTAGTTGTTCTTCCCTGGTGTGCTATTGTCCATGCGGTTTGCCATGAGGCTAATTTTTGAGATTTCAGGTTGTGTTTTATGGATGCTTGGGACCATGCGAGGTGATATTGTTCATCTATTGGAAGTTTGGTTGATTCTTTCGCAGCTGCGTCAGCGAGCTCATTGCCTTGGATGCCTATGTGAGCTCTGGTCCAGATGAGGGTGAATTTACATGAATTTGCTGAATCGGTTATCTGTGATTGAATTAGTTAAATAAGGGGGGAGCGATGTAAGGGGTTGTTGATGGCTAGAAGCGTAGATTGACTGTCTGACCAGATTGTTGATTTTGGGTATTTGGAGTTTAAGGCGTGCTTTGTGACTTCAAGGATGGCGAGAGCCTCAGTCTGAAATACTGTATTCCTGGAATTTTGTAAGAATTTACTTGTCGCGTGATGATGCTGTCATTGATTAGTAAAACAAAAGCTGCTCCAGTTGATTCATCTATTTTTAACTCGTCTGCGTAGTAGTTGGGGTGGTTGGGAGTAGGCTGTAAGGTTGAATTTTTGTTGATTATCACTTTGATTCCTATATGGCGTTTACCTGGGTGAATCAGATCTTTATGAGCCTTGCCCTCTATTTGGTCTGGATGAAGAATTTCTCCATTAGTGTTCACTGGTTCGTTAAGTTGGAGGATTGCTGTCTTTAAAGCTTAGTATTTAAGTTGGAGGTGGAGTGGAGGAGTGCCAGAGAGAATAGTGAGACTGATTGATGGCGTGGTTCAGTATGTCCTTGTGATTCGGAGGGTGAAGAGGCGTTGCATGACTGGAGAGTAATTTCATCTTTCGTGTTGTTATATATATATATATATATATATATATATATATATATATATATATATATATATATATATATATATATATATATATATTTATAGAGAGAGAGAGAGAGAGAGGGAATGCCCAGAATGAGAGGCTGCATAAAGGATGATCCGTTGAAAAATTTCTGACAGGCAGTTGGCTTATTATCACTTCCTACACTGGATGTTTATTTGCATATTTTCTCACCACCCACTAAAAGTACTTTGGTATGTAATTCCAATGGTTACAAAATTATTAAAAATTACTCTAATAAGCAAAACTATGCAGCAGAAAATATAACTTATCATAAGAAGAAAAACTCGTTCCTTCTCTCAGTGGACATAAAAGTGAATTTAAAAGTCTAAGGTGAAAGAAGCACTACGTGTAAAATGGTAAATGAAATAAAATTATGCGATTTCTACAAATATTTTTTAAGGATTAAGAATAGTTTATGTACCACAAATAAATTTGATAATCATGCGTTATATACGAGGATTATGTAAAGCATGAAAAACCTCATATTACGGGAAGAAGCCAATCTGCAGTTGCAAGGGAAAATATGCAACATGAAGCTTCTTTAACATATCTGCATTTCAATACCATTTGCCATGCGCTTTAGAACTCCCACATAATCTTCTTCTGTGCAGACCACTGAGCTACTGCATTTTCCATCTCTTCGTCCATTCCAAAACATCATCCAAACCCTCTTTTAGCCTAGGTAAATGACAGAAATTGCTAGGAACAAGGTTTCTATTGTAAATCTTATTGTAAGTTTAAAATTATCAAACATTTCCAAAATAATCAAGCAGTTCTTGAGTTGCAGTAACAATTACAAGAGACATCCAAATTCCCTTGAAACCCCTTGTTTTGGATGGTTTTTATAAATTCTTAAAAGAATTCAAGGAGAGAAGGTCTTTCTCTTCAGTTTCTCGATCATCATCAGTGGTCCGTAGTACATTTCAGCTCTACAAGGACATTCAAGTAGGAATTCCACTTCTTACTAATAAGTTTTGAAATATTATAAAATAATGAGTCTTTCATTAAAACTACATGTTCAGAAAGTTTTCGATTACAGAAGCTTGATTTATTTTAAAGTTAATAAGTTATATGAAAAAGTATTACTTGTGTGTATATTAATGTTCCAAAGTCAGATACATTGATGCAGACATTTTGTGGAGAAAAACAAGGAAAATATCAACTTTAAAATATGCTCGGAACACCGATAAACATATGTTTCATTTCCCCGAATCTCAGGTCAAAATAGGCTAAAAAATATTATATAAAGTACGTGAATCAAAAAATAATGTTTTCAGCAAATTTCTATTCCAATTTTACAAATACTAAGTTACAAGGGGAAGATCCAAGATTTGTATAGCGGAAAACAGGTGTTGCACTCCTACATGCTTATTTGTCGGGTCGGGATGGGTTCTTTGCATTTCCTTCCTTGAAGCATGTGATTTACTAAAATTCATATCGGAGAACAGCTGTGTCTTTACAACTTTAAAATATAGCTTTACTTAGTGAGACTTACACTATCGCTTTGTAGAAAAATCTTTTTCTTTGGAGTTCATGATGAGCAGCAACTGCTATTGAGCAATGAGAGATGGGAATTGCTTCTGTTTTCAACATGAACGCCTATCGATGTGAGTTCTGAGAATCTTCCCAGATATACTTCCCTTTGACATCTAATAAATAATACCCACTTCCCATTGAAAATCCTGACAAAATGCAATACGTGACTTATATCCAAATGTCTCACAACAACTATTGGCTAATTTTTTATGTGCTATGTAGATTAAAATACAAGGTACCGAGCTGGTGGTGGAATGGTTAGCTCTCTGGCTTTCCATTTAACAGTTTATGGTTTCGATTCCCACTTCACACATGGATAATCTTAGTGTCTCGGATTTCACTTTAATTTCTAGAACTCAATCTAATTAGATTTCATGTGCAAAAGATGACCGCTTAGAGACAAACAGAACAAGGCTTAGACCTTGTGCTGTTGTCTTTAAAGGATTATTTAAAATAAAATCCTATGACGTTACGAGTCCATGAAGCTAAAATACACGACGCAGTTTCTTATTCAAGACACTGTTAAGATTAATAATTCCAAAGTAGAGCTTCAAAATAATTTCTTTAACTTGGCATTTTGCTCTACATGGATTTGAATCGATTGATATTAATCCTAAATAGGTAAATTGAGTAGGTTTATTACCGTCAAATATTTAAAACATTTCGCTTACAAAAAAATTGACTCTTTCTAATTGAAAAGGAAAATATTCTTTATATATTTCAAGATCTGACAAACATGGTTTTATTATTATTTTGGCAGTCAAAATTTCTGAACACAACCAGCAGCCAAATAATTCTAAGCTGTTATTAAACGAAGATACCTGAACTGCTGTTGCATTGAGCCTCAAAGAACACAATACTTTGGCATGTACTAAAACCCACTTTTCCCCGAATGTGTAAGCAATACAGTCTCAAAAAGTATTAGAAATATTGAAAAGATGAGCCCAATATAAAATGTTTATGTGCATTACCACAGTATATAGGAAATCTTGTCATAAATGGATTTATTTTAAGAAACAAAGCTTGTCTTTGAATTGCGATAAGCTTTATTATTATTTATTTTTATTTTATTTATTTCCCTCTGTGTAGTAACAGAAAAATATTTTCTTTAATTATAGAATTGAAAGAGATTATTGACATTCAGGTGTGGTATTTGAAAATCAATATTAATTGATTGGTCACCGCTAAATGAATGCGTATTGAAATATATCTGCAGTAAAGGGAAGCTTCAAAGTCTAAGTAATAATAATGAACGAGAAATACCAGGTTAACGGAATGGCTGTCTTAGATAATGCGAAATATGGGAAATTAATTTCAATGAAATTGTTCAAATTATATGATCAACATTCTGATGTTTCCAATTCATTAATGGATACAGCTTGATAGGTTTGAGGTTTCCTGCATCATTCTCGTTGATCAGCCCCATGACATATGAGCAATACTGCTCAAAGTATGTAGGAGCTTTATGATCAGGATAAATGAATTATTTATTTTGAGCATCACTGAACAAAATTTTTTAATCGTTAGAGATTTATAACAATTGATAATATAAACATGTATTTTCCAAAAAAAGAAAAATGTTACTTTTCAAAAGTTGTAATTTTTAAATATATATTATGATGGATACTAAAAACTCATATTTCTTACAAAAATTGTTATTTTGCAATATATTATTTTATAAAATAAAATATTACTATGCAAAGAGGTTGTATCAGTACACATTTGTAGAATAACATTTTAAATTCTATAAGATGTGTAAATAATAAAATATATCTTTTAAAATACTTAAATTTTGTAAAACGTTGATATTACTTTAGAAAATGTATTTATTATAACAAACATTTGTAAAAATGTTATTTTTTTAAAAACTATTACATGATTTAAGCTATACATTTAAGGCAAAAAAATAATTATTTTCTTTTTTTAGACTAAATATAGTGTAATGTAATTTGTTATTAGGGATTGAGATTGGTGTTGGTTTGGGGAGAACACTAATTTCAACTGCAATGAAATCTCTAATATATTACTTTATAAATGAATAGTACGATGCTAATTTAAGATTAATGCAGATATATTGTTATATTTTTGTAATTAAATTAAAGGAAATAAATATTTGTCATATATTCAACGCTTAATAGCTGATTAATTATGTTTTTACAAAACCACAAAATAAACACGAAATAGATAAGAAACTGCAGTGGATATTAATTTGTCAATTATTATGCCTTAACTAGAGAATGGAACAGTTGTAATGAAACGAGATCATTCCGAATTCAAAAGTTATCAATCAGCCTCCACATCACAAAGTTCTTTAAAACTTCTTCTCTGGAGTCAAAAGGCTTCAAAAAATATCAATTTTATTCTTGTCATCTTTACCTTAAGAAAAAGAGCCCGAACCCTGCTTCTTTATTTTCCATACTTATTGATTTACATAGTTTTCCACTGCAAAATCTACCGCTCTAAAGTCTAGTCAAACGGGGTGGGTGAGTGAGGCGCACGGAATTCCAGTTCTTGATGATACCGCAAGGATTTAGAGCCAGGGAAAGAAGGTGACAACGGGTTAAAGAAGCCCCTGGATCTGTCGCCGAGGGGATTTGGATGACATTATAAATGGTTATATGATGATCTGCTGAGAGAGAGCCTCCGTGCTGCTTTGCATAGGCGTGCATTAAGGATCCCTCCCTTACACAAAGATTTGGGTCCACTTCCACCCCGAGTTGTATTCCTTACATGCCGGGTTTCCGTTGGAAAGCCTGCTTGCTAGGAAAGGGGTGCAGATAGAGTTTTATAACCGGAAACAGCCTCGTTTCTAGGAAACCAATTAATGATATCCAGGAATATTATTATTTCCTTGAAAAGAAATTCAAAGAGATAAGCTATACAAAGGAAACACATCGTACTTTTATACAGATTCCTATTTGCTTTTCCTAATTTTCTTAATTTCTGTTGTTAATTATTTAAAAATAAAAAACTTATGTCCATGACGAAACTTTGATTTATTGAAATGTTGCTATTAGCATAGTTTTAAGTTCATTGATTTCACATTCATTTAGTAATCAATAATTAATGGTTCTAGTTCTATTGTGTCGTTACAGCGTAAATCAATTTCAGAGTTCAGGGCAGTTATCATATTTCTTTTATATATGTAGTAATATAATCATCGATATACATATATATTGCCTCACCCTAATCTGGTGGTACTATCAAGCTAATCCCAGTAACGGTTGATAAATCATAAGACGCTCTTGTTTTCTGTCAGCGCATGTTTTGGAGGAAGTGGTGGAAAGTTGTTCAGATTTCTTAACTAATGAAAGGAAAATGGGGTTCATTATCGATGAAAAGTTTGAAAAAAAGCATTAAGTGGTGGTTTCAAAAGAATCTTAAAACAGCGTTAAACTATTTAGCTATGAATTACGCAATGTCACATATATATATATATATATATATATATATATATATATATATATATATATATATATATATATATATATATATATATATATATATATATATATATATATATATATATATATATATATATATATATATATATATATATATATAAATAAATAAATATATATATATATATATATATATATATATATATATAAATAAATAAATATATATATATATATATATATAATATAATATATATATATATATATATATATATATATATATATATATATATATATATATATATATATATATATATATATATATATTTATATATACTTGATGCAATTATGCATGGATTGTTCCAAAGATAACAATGAATTGAAAGGAGAAAATATTTAACATTTCATTAAAGTCATTAATGCCATATAAGTTGGGAACATAGAAATTTTATTTTGAAGGCTACATTTATATTAACTTGCTATATATTAATATTCATAAAAAGTTCTTAAAAAGAACAGATGAAATATTTTTATTGGCAATTATGAAATTAATCTGAAGAAGATTTTTTTCCCTCCCAATGCATGAGTACAATCCTCGATATATGGAATGCCTCTTCAGTAGGGTGGATTAAACTAAGTATCTCGGGAAATAAATACTGAAAGTTCCGCGTCAGGCTGACCGCCTAATCGAGGCATATGCTCCACACCTCAGTGCCCTCTGTCATGAAAACAGGTATGGGTACAATAGGCTTTGGTGCTCATATGCTGTCGTGCCACTGAATTTTAGTTTTAGATTCTTTAATTAATTTTAAAAATGTGTTATTTCTATAGGTTATAATATTCGTGTTTCCAAGCTCTAAATTCATTAAAGCATTTATGGAAAGAAGCAAGAAGACGCTACTATATCCATACACTTCTGCAGTTGCATATAGTGATCACGTGTATATCACGTGACCAAACATATATGATCACGTGACAAAACATTTCTTGATGTTAAGTGAAAAGATTTTTTTTACCATTTTGCTTGTTGATGTTTGGTTTAAAAATATGCTATTAATTAGTGCACCACACCGGAAATTTCTTGATTGATTCTTATAATTTTTAAAAATGTTATATCAGTTCTTGGACTAATAAATTAATTTAATTTATAGGAACTTTTTGTCCTCTACAGTTGATGTATCGCTCTTAATATAAAATTGCATTTGGTTCGCAACATGTATATAATATTTTTAAAGCTTGATGAGAGATTGTTTGTGAATTCATTTCTCCGAGTAACTGTCATAACTTATCAAAATAATAAAAAATTATTTTTAAAAGTCTTTTAATTAATTTTTCAAATTTCTGAAAAGTTACCCAGCAGTTTTATTACATTATGCTCATTATTTTTAAATAAATATTAAAAAAAATATTGGTTAATATAATAAATATCTAAAACACTCACCTTCAAATATTTTTAATCAGGGTTAATGCTTGTCAATATATATATATATATACATATATATATATATATATATATATATATATATATATATATATATATATATATATATATATATATATATATATATATATATATATATATATATATATATATATATATATATATATATATATATATATAAGAAATAAACAGCCAACTATTTAAATTATAATTTATATCATAAAATTTTTATAAAGATGCATTTGATTAACGGAAAAAATATTAAAGCGATTTTTATTTTAATGCGAATAAGAATAAATATTAATCATCCCATGCTATTTTTTTTATTTAGACTCTTTCTAAGTAGGAAAAAATTATTATTTTTATTATAAATGTTTTTAATCATTTCATTTGTACATAATTTCTTAAACTTTCTAATTTTTTTAAAGGTAATGTAATACTTCATAAGCATTTCATGCTGTATAATGTTAAAAGATGTTGTCGAGTGAAATTTTTGTCATCTAAATCATATGAAAATTTTTTTAAAAATATACAATAATAGCAAATGGAACATTTGGCCGAAAGATGTCTAGAAAACATAGAACTTACTTTACTGAATTATACCAAGTTACAAAATGATATTTCGGTATAATTTAACAAAGTATATCAATAAATCGTGATCTTCCTTATGTTAATGCAACTTATTTTTAAGATGCTAATTAATTGTTAGCTGTAACAAGATATAATGAACTCATTCCATTTAAGGAAGAAGGAAAAAAATCAGATCATATGAAATATTTTTATGATTCTATTATGCTTTATATAATCTTAATTGCAAGAGCTTGAATTGCATACACGTTAGAAAAGCAAAATGCATTTGTAATGCTTAATCCACAAATTTCTATAAATTATGTTACATCGCAATGACATTTTTTCTATGAATTATGTTACATTACAATGACGTTTATCGATAAGTGTATTAGTAATTTCAAGAATTTTTTTGGTTTAAGATATAAATACAAACGAAGATAAATCTCTTTTTTCTAAATTTCTCCGTAATATCCATTAAATATAACTAAAATGAGGACAGAGATTCCTGCCGAAATGTTAACGCTCTTGTTTTCCGTTAAGCTGTTCATGGATTCGTTTCCCCCTTACGGATGGTATGTTTGTGGTCATTTGGAACCCTTTTTAAGTAGAAGGTCTGATATGCTACGATGTGCAAAAATTTGCCAATTAGTGTTGAATGAACCAACTCGATCAGTGGCTGCTGTAAAAAGCTCTTCACTAGTGTAAAATTCCTTAGCAAGTAGATGAGTTTTCATTTGCAATACATATTCAGTTAATGTAGCATTCAAGAATCATCTTTAAAATTATTATCATAAAACACTGGAAGAGTAAAATTATTTTTTAAAACTGCTGAAAAGTTTTCATTTCTATACTAAATTATTATTAAACTCTTACGAAACGCGTTCATAAAATTCAACTTATTTAATAAACATTGAATTATCAGAAAGCATGTATTCAAGAGAAGAGTTTCTTTTAACCAAAGTTCCTATCTAAAATTATGTATATAAAATTATATAAATAGAAAAACCAATTCCCTGATCATTGAAAACATCTCTTCAATTCATCTTATTCTTGTGATTATCATTTATTTTATTAATATCTAAACTTGATTTTTTACAGTTCACTTTTAAGGATTTAAAACAGTTTATACCTTATGATGTATAGCTGTTGTGTCAGTTTAATCAAACTGTATTCACGATCCAATTTTAGAGCGCAAATAAGAATTTTAAGAAGACATATGTTAGTTTTGTATTCTTATGCACCATATATCAAAAAAAATTACGTTTTGGAAACAAAATGCATTGTGTCAAAAGTATTGTTTTTCAAACTATATTAGCTCATGCAATAATAAACTAATACGCAAATACCAATTATAGCAATTATTATAAAATTTAAAACTATATAAAGCGGTTGTTTTAAAAAAAGTATGGTTAATATTACAGCATTATGGGTGGGATTGATGTTCAGCATTATGGGGGAGAATTTTTTTCCCTATTATTTACAAGGAACTCCTTAATTATTTTCGGCATGGCTTTTCCATTTTTGCAAGCAGTTCTTCCCAAATTTTGCTTATTTGTAGGAAATATACTTTTTTTCAGGCCTTAGTGAAATTTTGATGCTTTCCAATTGCATCCATTACTCTAGCGAGTAGGCTTCATATGTTATGTGTCCGATTCAAGTTGTGGGGTTGCATGATGATCAGTCACTACGAAATGTGTCATCATTGAAAAACTATTCAATAGCAGATTTTGGAGTAGGCACAGAAGAGTTGTTTGGAACACCAAAAATGAACATCTAATGAACTCTAACTGGAGAATATGGTATTGTCTAAGCAATTTTTGATTGCTGGCAGGATTCAAACTATTATCTGTGAATGTTATATCAGTTTTTCTTACGTAACGGAATCCTGTTCATACCATAATGGAACCATCACTAGCTTGTCTCTTTAACTATATACTATACCCATATCGAATGAATTTTACTGCTACCCGCTTCATTCTTATCACTGAATATCATTTGATTTCCATCCTGTGCGAATTTCAATTGCTTTGCTTCGTCAAGTGCCGGAGCTTCTGCCTTTTAGTAAAGTAAATTGAAAAACTTATTTACTAATTTATGGTTCGTAGACCTTGATAGGGGATGATTTTGGTGTCAATTCAAAGTAGATTAGCTTTCAATTCAAAGTAGATCCCAAATTTGAGTTCTTTATGACAATCTTGCTATATCGGGGTGTAACTTTTGACGGCCGCTCAAATGATTATTTATTTTATGCTACATATTTAAGAGTTCTCTGTTTTAATTTCCATTCTTCATAAATGTCAGTCGAAGACCCATTCCGTTGGATTAGAACAGCAGTTCTCAACAAGTTTTCCCATAATAAAGGGAAAATGTATTCAAATTTTATGAAAATCAATGGGATACAACAATTTATAAAGGTGGACCTATCTTTTCGAAGAAATTTCAAAAGGAAAATTTTTCATAAAATAAGCTTGAACTGCTTATTTTCAACAAATAACCTCTTAAATCATTGAAATAATTATTATATAATTATCTTCGCCAAAAAAAAGTGAATCTTATTCTCAATTAATATTCGATAATTTGAAAATTGTGCGTGAATATGTTTCGATACTCATTGTATAATATCTCTAAGTTATCATAAGGTCATTTCTATAATGTTCACAGATTCTCTTTTTTAAGAAGATTAAGGCATTGTGTAGAACAATAGTTTTTCTGGTATACTTATGGTGCTGTAAATTAAATTCATTGTCTAATATCAGAGAGAGCTATAAGAAAGAAAAACTCAGGTTAGTTATAGGATTACTTCTCTATTACGCTGGAAGAGAAACCAAACATTTACTCAACTCAAGGTTCACTTGTCGAAATGTTTTTTCGCATCGGTCCATGCCTATTGATCCAATGACGTGTTTTTCGCAGTCGGGAGAACCAGGGAGCATTGGAGGGGAGGAGGGCGCATACGTCACCCCTTGCGGGCCGTTTCCGGCCAGGAATGACAGCGATAGGGTGGCTGCAGCGATTGCGATCAGAAGGCTCACAATAAACGGGGACCGAAAGGTGCTGCAAAAAGAGCATCTTCCACGCAGAGCAACCTCTTAGGGCCCCGCTATTTATTTCGAATTGGAAAGCGATGCGAGACCCATAAAATTTGGCGTTTCACTTTTATATTGAGTGTCAGTTATGTCTGAAAAGGACGAAAAATGGGTTTTGATAACAGTGTTCGAAATGGTGATTTTGGGGGTAGGAGAAACACACGAAGCATGTTCTCGACCTTCCCCTTTCATTCAACTCTTGGTGATACCATTTATTTTTCGGGCCTCCAAAAATTTCGTTAACGAGACCTTTAGAGAAGATTATAAATTCGTACTGCGTTTCTATGGAAAGAAACAGACTGGTCGATTGTTTTTTAAGCTATTGAAACAATAGTTGATTAATTTTGATCGCTTTTTGAAAGGGGATGATTTATTTGGGGTTTCTCATTAACTTACAGAAATAATAGAATACAATGAACTGGGTCAAAATTAAAATGATAGTTAAATATTTACACTGTTTAAAATTGCATTTCGACTCATTTTGTTTACTTGCTTAATAGTGTTCTCAAAACATAATTATTTATGATCATGTTTAATACATGTACCAATTACTATATACTTTATTTAAAATATTTCTAGTGTATTACAGTTGGGGGAATTCACATATCTGATAAATTAACAGATTTTATTAATGAAAGAGAATATGAGAGCCATTCAAAATAATAATTTTTCGATAATTATCACAATTTCTTGTATGTATTGATTCGTTATATTGATTGAATGAATTACCTTATTAGCTCTGATCCTTTCAAAAGAGATGTGTTTCAGAAGGCCTCTATATAATATATAGTTTATGCTATTTTCCCCCTCTCTAATTAATAGTCGTCTATTCATTTAACTCTAAATCAGTTCTTTATACAGAAATTGCTTACATCAAGCATAAAAAAACAGCAAAAGATAAAAATAAACAAGTAAAATATTAAGTACTACTTCTGTTACGATTATTACTACATTGGTTCTAAATTTTGATTATGCTTTAGTAGAATACAACCTTAATTGATATTTTTTCCTCTCAAGCCTGAAATAAGTACACGTCAGAAAAACAAAATAAAAACTGAACTTTTATTTCTTAACTTAATAAACTGTATTCCTGCGTCTATAATACCTGTTTTATGAAATATCCTGAAGGTCGTTGTTGCATTAGCATGCTTCCCTGTTCCTAGACCTGAGTTGGGTTCTACCAGTTAGATAGAAGCAGCCGAGTGGAGTCTTCGTGATTTTGAAGCAGGGCCAAACAGAAGACCCCCAATACTTGGTCGACCATCCCCAGAGGTATCATTTCACTTGGAGGACATTGCGATCTCCTAAAGGCCGTAGTACTCTAACGGTTAGGGCATAGGCCTTCCGTCCACAAGGGTGAGGTTCGATTCCCAATGCCACCAAAGACCCACCGAGTATGTGCGATATACGTGCTCGTTAAATCTGTGGAATCGAAAATCATGTGGTGGGTCATTGATCAGTTACCATGGGTATAATAGACTGGAGAAAATATCCTCCCCCTCCAGGTCAATGTCGAAATTGAGAAAGGGGATCCTCTGGTGGTGCCATCTATCGGAGGAGTTTAGAGCAAAGTCGTACTTCATGGTGATTTTGTTAAAAGGAAAGTCTTAAATAGTCAACGGCATAGCGAGCCACGCTTGCACAACGCATGAAATATCCTGCAGTGGCTTGTGTCCCAATTTTATCGATTGATGCATTTCAAGGGATTTACTTTCATTACTCCAAGCATCTCGACTCTTAGAATTTCTCTTAATGCTTCAGCTTTTATGTTTGAAAAAGTTCTGGTTGGAATATCATGTATGAACAGCAAATGCTTTGAAAAGCTTATAGTTTTTACAATATTGTAAAAACTGAGCATTTTATTCATACATAATTTATCAAAAGTAGCAGAAAAGTTCTTTGTCCTGTTAATTCTGAAGTTCTTAAAATTTTCTTATAAACTGAACTCATTGTTTGTTGGAGTAAATTTGGCTTGTAATTATGACAGAATGCCGAAATTCCACAAATACAAGTACTTATTGACCATCTAGTTGTTAGAATGTTACAAGAGTTTCCCTTTTTTTCTTACGTCATCAAAGTTTTCATCTTTGTAGCAGTTTTGTAAATGAGAAAAGCATAAGTACATATAATAAAATGCAACTATGTCATTGCATCGAATGTGCACTCGTGTGAGTACCTCTCAAGATATCTCTCGTATAGTTAAGGTTTGACCCATTCCACCAATTACAACTCGAAGTATCTCGAAGAGGTTTCTGCATGATAAAATTTCTTGGTTGGAAAGGAAAACTCACACATCAGTCGAATATATTACAGGGAGTGTAAAAAAATATTAATAAAAAAATTCAATTTGATATTTTTAAGTATTTAACTACGGAATTATGAAAGTTTTAGTATTTTACTAAAGGTTAAAAAAAACGTATTTAAATTGTAAATTTTTGTGTAAATTCTTGTCATAATTAAGCCATTTCAATGACATTTATTCAGTCAGAAATTAATTGTATTTAAAGCTGAAGATGTGGTCAGGGCAGTGTTCCATGCCTTTGGTCCCATATGACTTGTATTTTTTTTTTACCTTTTCTTTTCTTTTTTTTCTTCTCATTGCACTTGTCACACGACAACAACAACATTAATTGTATGTCACGGTAAATGTAATAAATGGGTGATTATGTATAATTACAGGTGATTATTCATAATCACCATTAAACTTTGTAAATGGGATAAATTATTAAATATTTATCACATTTCTCGTTAGTTTATAAAATCCCCAACTCATAATATAGAATTTAATAAAAGTCCATAACGTTTTCAAAATTCGTTCAGTTTGCTTGGCTGCTTGGCTTCTGCCATGATGGACACAGTTGTTAAGCAATGCATATTCTTAAGCGGTGTCTGTTGATAATTTCCGTCGTACTTTCAATTTCCTGCTCGGTTTTTTCGAAGAGCTCTTGTTTTCTATTTTTTTAAATAAAATGTTTCATATGGGATGATATGCATGAGACCTTTTGTTCCAAAATATTAAATATTATTGACACTAAGAAAGCACTTTTCTGAGAATAAAGAAAAAAAGACATTATTACTTGTTCCTATAAGTGAATAATAGGTTAAAAAAAGAAAGTAAAGTACAAAAAGGCCAAATGTATTTTAAATGAAATATTGTAAGTTTTATTCCAAGTCATACCTTGATGTTCTTCAATTTTTTAAGAACGAAATTTTTAATATCACTTGAAAATATTTTTTATGAATTAAGATACTGTTACTCTACAAAATCATTTAAATTTATTACATTCCTATTATGAGTTAGGGATTTTATAAAGTAATTCAACAATTATAAATTTATTCAATAATTTACGGCATTTAGGGGTGATTAGGTATAATCACGGGACTTTTTCACAGTAACATATTTAAATTATTAAAAAAGCACATTCAAATCAACGATATTTTTCAGATTTTGAAGCTTTTTACATATATTAAGCATTTATATATCTAAGTAAATCCACTGATATATAACAAATAAAATAATCCAAGTTGAGATAGAGAGCATCAAAAAATAATACAATTACTTAAGATGAACTGGCGGCTAAAGTTCGTGGGCGTGAATGTTTTGTTGTGGTCCAAATAACATTTTAACTGTAAATTTTGTTTAACTGTAGTTTTAAGCGGTCATTTGGATTGTTACTGATAACCGCAACTTGATGCAACATCTCAATAATTGAATCCATATTGGGGACAAAACAAGTAATTCTATCCTACTCCCACACAAGTTAAAGCTCATTTCTCTTTAAAATAACATTTATATCTAGTGGATTCCAGCAGCTACATTGAGATTTTCAATACCGAAATGGCAGGCAAGGAGAGATGCAGTTGTCTTATTTTCCTTCTTCTTTGGAATATAGCTTACCTTGAACTTTTTCCCAGTAAAAATCCCAAGTTAAGAAAAATTGCCTGGTACTCTTCTGGTACGGGGTGAGTAAACCAGGCAATTCCTTAAGCCTAAGAAGTAATAAGAAGTAATTAGCTGCCAGTACGGCAGCTAAATCTTTACACTCTAACACTCTCTTGTGACAGAAAAACCTTTCTCTTGCTACCGGCAACTTAAAAAAATGTCTTACATTTTCTAAGTGTGGGAAATCCCTCCTATACTCTTCGTGTCACTAGTGTCTCGAGACGGAACCCCCCAAAGACGACTCCAGATGGAAATTATAATGCATGAGCACTTGAAGAAAGTTGTTGCAATGATTTGGTGGTATACAATGTGAATATTGTTTAGAATTAATTTTAGCTATCCTATTACTTTTAGGTCTCAGTCTAATTTGAAATGAAATTCGCAAGTCAATTTGGTCATTTACCTTCCTTTACCTTTTTTTATTTCTTTTGTACATGAGAAAGGCGTTTAAAAAGGAGTGGTGATTGTAATCATCACATTTGCTTTTCATTTTTGTATTTTAATAAAGGTATAAACATAAATGGGAATGAAATGCCATACGTAAAAAAAGTCATTTTAAATTAAGTCAAAATTTTTCACTAATGTACAAAACAGAACGTCTATAAATTGTTTGTGTTGTTTTATTATGGTTTATATCTCGTTGTATCCTGTCCTGCTTAAGAATTTTTATAGGAGTAAAGTTAAAAAATAATTTAGTTGTTTATGAAATGAAATTTCATTTCATAATTGATTGTCGATTAATTATTTACTTTATCAGAATTCCTTTCTTAGCCAATGTATGAGCCTTTCAGAAGAAATTGGAAATTGCAAAGTAGGTTTCTCAAGCACAAATTACATTCGTGAGTTATTGCATGGGGTAAATATATTGCGATATATTATGTAAGAAGGAAAAAATCCCCTAACAAGTACGTACCTGACTTTGAAAGAGGTCGAATTGTAGGCTACTTTTGATTGCGGTTTCTAATATTGTTACATTGATGCTTACGTTGATCGATCAAGATGTCATGACTTTGGATTCAGAAAGGTTATAGAGAACGCCATGATATATTTGATCAGACTACTTACAATAATATCAGGGTAGATAGGCATGATGCCCAGGTGACCTTTACTAGTCATATAGCCATGTGATGAAATTTAAGTCAAGATAAGAAATTATTTTCAAGACAACAAGGAACCGCACAAAAAAATTTTGATTTACCATTGATGATACTTCACAGACGTGAGTGCCTTTTATGGTTTGATCAACGACAAATCCAGTTTCTGCTTACAGCATCATAATAGTCGCATCCGTGTTTGACAGATTCATAGAGAAGCCCATTGCCTGAGTAAATTCAACGTCATCTTAATCCATTGCCTGGAATGAAGGTTGAATTACCCTTGAATACAGGTCTCAAGTGCATCCTGTTCACATTAATGATGTTTCTATAATGAGCATCATATTTCTCATTTGTTATAGCCTGTGGCTCTACTTCTTATTCGAATCTTGCGAAATGTATCTTTCAGTAAGGGGCTGTACAAACGCATGTTCAGGTATTCTATAGGCCTTCATTTTCACAGAAAATAGCTGGCTGTTGCCCTGATCATCATTTACTCCAGATTTTTTACCATCGAGAATCGTCTGATTAATGATTGCTGTCCAGATGACCATAAGACATTCACAACGGTTGTTGAACTGTTGTATCATGCTGAAGATATAAAAGCAGCTGTACCTGTGCATGCCATCAAATTTCTTTTTAACTCAATATCCAGGCGCATATGTATTGTTATTGCTGTCATAGGTGGTTTTTTTGTGTGACAATTTCTCTAATTCTATGCTTCCAAATCTCCTGAATATTTAATGACTTGTTATTTCTAGTATAATGTATTCGTTTAATAAATACCATTCCATTTTTGCATTTTTTCTTGTTGCAGTTTTAATGGTCAGTATTGTTCATCTCTTATAATCTTGACTTTCAGTGGGTTTCACTTTTTTTAGAAGAGAACACCATGATAAAAAAACTGTTTTTATTGTCTAAAAAAAAGAGATTTTATTATTTTTTATATGGAAAATTTTGTGTCATTTAATAACACTCTAATTATAATTAATATATTAAATTCTAAAGTACTGTTTATACACACACAGAATTTAAGTGAATTATAATTAATATACTAAATTCTAAAGTACCGTTTATACACACAGGTGATTTTCTTAGTAAGAAAGTGCTATTTTAGATTAATATTTCAAGTTACAGACGTATTTAAAAACAATATATTACCAAAAAGCTTTATGATTAAAAATTACGAAATCAAATTCATAATTCGAGAATTCATATCAACGTAAATATAGATATCAAAATCTTCTATATAATGCCAGAAATGTGGGTTTGCTCTTCATAAAGTCAGTGTCTTTGAGTCTTGATATTCAGTCAAAATGATTACGAATATTAGATTGTAAAAGAAAAATTGATGCATCCATTGTAGCACATTCGTATTACATCTTCTGTAACATATTTACATACATCTTCATCTGCAACATATAAAATTAATTTAAATCACAAAATTTTAAATGTCATATATTTGAAGTTTAAAAAAACCATTAATCTAGATTTTACAAAATTTCTCCTTTGACTCCTTTAATTACATGAATTAAAATCACTCTCAATTACCGAGAATCAAGAAAAATTTTTCATTAAATATGTAGAGGAGCATACATTATACAATTCGTTTCCGTCACTCGGAATTTAATGATGATTAAATAGACTATTCGTACATGCTTCAAAATGAGCCTTACTTGGCTACGATATGGGCCCGCCAAACGTCATTTTCCCTTCAAAAACGACAAGGGCACTTAAGCTTCTCTTAATTACCGCGAGGAACAGTTTCTGATGTTTTTAGGTTCTTGGATCTTCGCGTTGACAGCCAGGAAGGTTTCGATAAGGCCCTCAGAGGAGTATAATTTATGAGTAAGAGGAAAGGAGATAGAAAGAAAAAAGAAAAAAGAATAGCACTCTCACACATATACATACATCCTTTATTCATTTTTTCTCTTTTTAAATATAAAATTTGTCATTGAAAAATCATCAAAGCTTTAAATTCCTTTAAAACAAAATTGGCAATTTGAAAACATCACAGATAATGGACATTCGGTAATAATGCTTACAGTGAATAGTTGGAAGGTTTGATTTTCTATCTATATTTTAGACAACTTTTTCGTTTCATGTAGAAGAAATGATTTAAAATAACGAATTATTTCGTGAACGTATGGAAAAAGCTGGAAATTAAGAAATATTATTTTGGGACGTATCTTGTGCTGAATATTCAGAAAATCATTATCATTATCACTTAATGATTATGATTTTTAGCTGAGATGATGATTATTAATTAACTATACCTCCTAAAGAAGACATTAAACAATTCATTTTTACTATTTTGAGCAAAATATGTTTTGATGATAAAATCATTCGACATAATTGAGATGTAATTAAATTTAACGATCAATAGTAATGTTTTCGAATAATGCTGTTTAATAATGTAATACATCTTTAAGAAAAAAATTACATACATTATAAAGATATGAAATACACATTGTAAATATATAAATAAAATTAAAAAGATATGTTATCTTTTCGGTTAACCAAATAATAATACTTGTAATTTACTGACCCTCATTAAGGATATCCTTTTTCCTAATTCTTCTCATAAACTCTCACTTGACATCAGACTTACTTAAGTATTATTTATTTTATTTATCAATATTTTGCTTATTTTGGATTGCAACTCTTTTTGAAAGCATATCAGCTCATTAGAATTAAAAATATTTAATAGACTGAACTTCACTTATCAAAATTAGCGGGAATGAATAAATAAATGAATAAATTCTAAATTTTTTACAAGTAATATACGGAAAATGTAATTTTATGTTTTCGATCTTCATGAGCAGCATCCTTTGGAACTATTTATTTTTATGAATATCTGTGCGAATAAAAATCTCGTTCATGAATGTATGGTTTAATACTTTTGGTTAGGAACCAAGACACATATCATTCAAAAAAGTAACTTCATATTGTTGAATTTCTTCCATGGAAACACTTTTGTTTCCAATGCAGTAATTGATGTATTTCTGTAAAAGGAGAGTTAGCTTCATTGCTCATAACAGCTGTACCTAAAACGCGAAGCTCAAATGCTGATTCTGAGCCGGATGTATTTTTTTGTTTACTATTGTATATTAGAGACTCCCCTTTAAGTTATTCCCGATCCACCCCTTTAAGTTACATTTCACGTAGGGCAAGTAAAATGATCTCCTCCTATCTAACGAGCAGAATTTACAGGATTTTATGAGATCTCTAGATCTATAAAATGACTCTATTTTTCCTCTTTTCCCTAAATTTCATTTATATCTAATCAAAGAAAATAGTTAAATAATAAATTTGATGTTTTGTGGATATAAATATATATTATAATTTATCAAAATCATACTAATTTGGAAATGTGAATGACTAATAAAATAAATAAATAGCAGTTAATTATTCCTTTTATTACCATTTTTGAAATAATTAACAAATTGTGCCCATTGTTGATCAACAGTTTTCGTTATATATTAAGGAAAACGCAACAAGATGGATATTTTTAATACACAGTTTTCCTATATTTTAAATATAACCTGTGGGAAAATTTTCATTGATATCAAATTTAATTTATATATATCAGAGGAATATTCAACTGCTGAATGAACCGATACTTCATTTGTATTCGGTGACGTATAATCGGTGATTCTTACATGCACAATTTATGTTTGGTTAGTTTTCAGATTGCGTCTTGTCACTTTATGATAACGTTCTGCCCACGAAAGTAAATCAGATTGGAACATGTATGCTTAAAATGAATTTCAAAACACTACATAATCCACACCATTAACAAGAATCATTTTGAAGAACAGTCAAATTGAAGGTCAAAGCACTAATCTTTCAGCTATCTAATTTATATTTGAATATATATATATATATATATATATATATATACATACATACATATATATACATATATGTATGTATATATATATATATATATATATATATATATATATATATATATATATATATATATATATATATATATATATATATATATATATATATATATATATATATATATATATATATATATATATATATATATATATATATATATATATATATATATATATTACTAATATTACTATAAAAATGGAAGCAACGATTTTAAATGTATAGGCGATTCTTACATACACAATGTCCTTTTAATTTCAAAAATGAAAAAAGTAAATAAAGGGAACAATTTGAAAGCAATTCTAATAAAATAAAAATCAAATCCTCGATTGGATTCGTCAATTAAAGGTGGGGCAGCCCGAGAGAAAGTAAACTCCTTAAGAAACTGTGAAATAGCGAACAGGCATCTGTCGCGGGGACCTCACAAAAGATTACACTGACAAGAGAAGGCTGCCCACAAAAGCTGTTGACAGATGAAATATGCGACCGACTTATTGACGCCCGGTCTCCGGCTACAAAGAAGGTTACCAGTCAATGTGTCCGACACGTTTCGATGAACTTCCCTACGAAGCTGGGATCGTGTGAAATCAGTCTATTAGCGGACCAAAAGCTGACTAGGTTGACTGTAGTTTCTCGGCTGGTTGACTCCCTTCTGCTTTTTCAAGAACTGTTCTCCCCTCCTTTTTGAAAAAGCATCTATTCTCTTTCACTTACTTACCTTTATGACGGTGTAAAAGCCTTTGTCTGGCTGTGAATGATCCGGTTGTGTGTAAAAGAACACTTCAAAGTTTTTTGTACCCCATACTCGAGCAGATGCTTTTTGAAGCACGTAAATACCCTGAGTCCCTATAGGCCACTGCTGAAAACCTGATGGAACAGGAGTCGATTTATTTCTCTCAATGAGCTGGAAATTCCATAAAGGACATTTTTGGAGATGCATCGATTGTTAAGGTCGGTCTCAAATAATAATTATTCAGTTGCCAAAGCATCGGCATATGAAATTTTAATCTGTATATAAAAAGGATCATATCACCAAACTTAATTAAGTTTCCTGTTCTCTTCATGAACATTTGTTGAAGGCATACAATAAAGTAAAACTATTTCACTGGATATAATAATTTAAGAACATATTTATACAGTTTGTAATTTTTTGGTCAAATAGATAAGACCAAAAAATTTTTATCTAAACATTCTCAAACTTTTTTTTAACAAATTATCTGTACAAGAAATTAAATTCTTCCCAATTTCTTACATTTTTAGCTACTATGATCATATAATCTGATGCTAGATTTTACTTTATTTCAATATTTCTTTAGTGATATGCAATTACTACAGACGTGATTACAATTATGACAACAATCTCAAAAATTTAATTAAATTGATATTAATTTAAAATTATATTATATTCCTGTAATTTTATTTCGGTAAATAACTTTAAATCACATTCATGATAAGAAGTCTTGGAGTTGCTGTGACTGAATTTCACCAATAAATCTATTGTGATTGTGTTGTTTTTGAAAAATCCTGGATACATCTTTTAACGGTTTCTTTCATTCAGATTTGTCATTTGCTTAATTTTTTGTGAATCCTCTCTGTTGTCTAGACGTTTGATATAGATACTTAAGAAATTACGAATTTTTTATTGAGGAGACCTAATCAAGTAATGCTTTACACATAGACATACTATTTCTAGTCACAGGTTTGTCTTCACATTTCTACAAGAAAATGCGTGCCCTCAAATTGTTCAGTTGCTCAAGAATTCTGCTATACTCCTTAAATTCCATATTTAAATGCGAAAACGATCAAAATTTATTCGGCAGATCAGATTGAGAGGACTCCCTGACCTGGCCACTCCACCAAAATCTTGTCTGTTGAATACTTTTAGTCATTCCTGGAAGAAGGATCAGTCGAGTACACGGCACTTGCTAGTATGACAAATTCAAATAGTTTCGGTGTAAAAACAGCATTCCTAACATTAAGACTCCTTTACTGAATGCGTGTAGCTAGAAAATCCTCATATCACAGAATACTGTGAAATCTTCGATACTATTCAGTCACTCGTATTTTTGGGAGTTACGGGAATGGCCAAGAAGTATAAAACAATTGCTTTTTATGTTCAATGAAAGTTCTGGAAGAAGACTCATGCTATTCTCTTATTTTCATACTCTTTTCCTAATAATCAATTTACATCAGCGTGGAATGAATTAAATTAAGTAATAAAATCAGTTTATCAACACATTCGCACTCCCCACGGGAAGAAGTCACGCCACTCTTAATGGACAGTTTATAAAGCTAATATTTCGGAATGAATCGTGAGTATTCCGCCCCTCGGGGACCTCCCACTGTTTCAGTAAAGACCACCGCTTCCTTAAATGAGACAAATTGCGTCTCTCTAGCAGTGGGAATCCCATTTGAACTCAGCGGGTCATAATAGCGCGTAGAAAAATAATATTCAACACGGTAGGATGCTTAGCGACCGCTCGGACACCCACGGCTCGCCTGATTCCCTTCGCTTCAGTGGGGTGAGCATGTTAGCTCCCCCGTGCAGGTGGGGATTTGCTAACATTGCTGCTATCTTTGAATGAGACATTTTTTGAAACACGTGAAAAATATATTCATATTTCAAAACGTATGCATTTAAAAGTAGCTATTTAATGAAGGACTATTACTAATTTTCATCAAATGAAATTAAATTAATAAAATAGGTATAATATTTGAAGAAAAATGTCTTACATATAAGTTACTAAAGTATCTTATAAAATCAATACAATATAAATATGCAGTTTATAATTAATAATAGAGTATAAAAATTTATTTAATTAAGACAGTTTTTAATGATCAAATAAAATATTCTCAGTGATTTCTAAACATCTTGAAACACGTCAAATGAAATTTAAAACATTTAATTGAATAAAGTCTTAAGTTGCTTATATTTAAAAAAATCGAAATACTTTCTTGATTAAGTTTTTAACCCTAGGGAAATCATAAATCATAAAAATAGTCATTGGATAATACTTCTAGAGTTCTGAAAGAATATTGAGGCTTGACACGTACATATCATTAAGCGATTTCTTCTTAAAAGAGCGGTTATTATCTTAACAGTATGGCGGATAAAATTACAATAAAAGGAAAGTAAGGTAAAATTTTCGAAAATTTAGAAGCAACAGTTTGAATAACAAAACAAATTGATATGTAAAGAGAAAGTTCTGAATAAAACTGGGGAGTATTTTTAGTAAAAAACCTTTTGAAAACAAGAGAAATTTATCAATTCATCTTGCGTCGAACTAAGGAAATTTATCTTTTGGAAGGAAACATTTTTGTAGTCATAATTTAAAGCATTTAGTTAGGTTTATAAAAGCTTATTGCTTAATAAAACATTAGATGTGAAGACAGTTCGAAGACTCATTTTTACAATCCAAGGATTTAAAAATTCTATTATTCAAGGAATACTGTAATAAAAGAGATAAAACTCATTCTCTCGAAGGGTTATTGAAATACTAAACAACTATCAAAAATATGCCAAAAAAAGGGGAGTCACTGGATAGCAACAAGGATCTTTTGACACAATGCATGCTCCTCATGACAACTACTCAAAATGTTGATACATGTACACTACAGCGTATTTTTAAAAATTGCCCTCAGGTATATTTTTTTATGGAATTGAATTATTAATATAAAATTATATGTTCGAAAGAATTCCACAACCAATAATGCCATGGGCATCTAAACAAGTTGGCAGTACAAGATTCTCTTGCTGCAATGAATTGACCTTTCTTCTAAGGATATTTAGAAAACGTCATTTAACAAGCCTTGTTAACACCTCAGGGGGTGTTCTAATTATAAATATATAGATGGCGCACTATACGAATATATTTGCGTACCTCAGAATACGATTCTGAGCCAAGCGATTTAAATGTTTTTTTCTTATGTCTTGTCCTGTTCAAGTATGTCCTGCGTTTACTGAAGAAATTAAAGACCTGCGCAAGGTAAGCTTATTTAGAATATGATTTATTATTATTAAGATGATTTAATGAACATGATTAGCAATAATAGAGTTATTAAGAAAATGTTACATGGTGCCGAAACGCGTGAAACTAGTTATTAGGATTTAAATTATGAATTTTATTTTGTATTAAATGTAATTAAGTAACGGAATAAAGCAGTATATTTTTTCATTATTTGTTTTTGGCTTGCATGAGAATATTCTTCTTCTTTATTGGCCTGACAGCCCAGGGTGGGCCTTTGCCTTCCTCAGAAGTGCATACCAGCACCCCCTATTTTTGGATAAGGTCATCCAGTTTGTCACTTTTAGTGTTTTTAGGTCGTTTTCAAGGCAGTCACGCCAACGGAGTTTCGGTTGTCCTCTTCTTCTGATGCCAATGGGGCGAGCCAAGAAAATTTTTTTCGTCACCCGATTGTCGTTCATCCGGCTCAAATGTCCTGCCCATGCATGAGAATATATTTATTTATTTTATTGCTTGCACAATGTATTTAAAATCAAATATGTCGATAGAGACTAACGAAACTGCATCTGCTCTTTGAATCTTTATAAATTGAAAAGAAAGTGCTCAACAAATTAATGTGTAAGACTACTAAAATTAACTATGGAGCCACTTTATGGTAAATGCGAAAACTAGCAAGAATTTAGGATTTAGTTTGAAGGATCGATACATGAAAATAAGAATTTATCAAATACGGATGCATTTAGCTACTTAAAGCTATTTTTAAAGGGTGAAACTTTGGTTTCAATTCAGGTTTTAACTTTAACAGAAAATGATTATTATACTGCTGTAGAGTCACTAAAGAAAAGATATGAGCAAAAAATATCATTGTTAGAGCTCATGTAAATGTATTATAAAATATGCAGCCTGTATAACATAGGTTCCCAAAGTGGTCCAGGTGGACCCCCAGGGGTTCATAGGAGACCACACGGGGTCATACGTAAGCGTGAAAAGAAAACAGGGGTTCACAAGTAGTTAGTGGGGGTCCACGAAATATTTTCTGGTTTTTATAATTAAGAACAAAAATTTTGTCTTGGATTTGCCTACAATCGTATACAGGTAGCATCATTCACTAGGTAGGTATTCAAAAATATTATAGACTCAATTCAAACACAGAATTAAATAGAACAATAAATAACAGTACAAGTGTACACCACATGTCTAGACTTGCAAAGTGCCGCCCGTGCGCCTGGGATGCTTGTTTAGACCTGCAAAGGGATGAAATGCGACTTGCGCCGTGCTTGCAATCTACATTAGTATAAATACGAAGGCCAAGAACAAAACGTTACTCATTTGTTTCTGGAATTTTGAACATGAAAGTGTGACTGTAAGTGAATTGTTGTCAGTGTTTGCAGTGCCAGAAAAAGTAAGTTTCTTTCTGTTTGTTACATATGCACATTTTTATTGTATATTATAATTTATCAATCATATTATATTTGTTCTACTATTTGAGTGTAATAGGTAATTATGTAGTAAAAATTAAATGCTAGAGATTATTCAAAACTTCTATAAAAGAACAGGGAAAATTAAACTTTAGGTACCTAGGTAACTTTTTGTTTAAAAATATTTATTTACGCGACAATGGTGATTCATTATAAGAGCGGTGCTTCCGGTCATTTTTTATTGCAATAATTCTATTCTGTTGTGATATAATAGCCATATTCTGGTAAAAACGTCTCAAAAACAAACATTTTTTACAGATCACAACTGATATGGAAAATGGCCGATTCTAAGAAGAAATGTCGACAGTACAGTGTTGACATTGTTATTTGAAATTTGGTTGTCTTCCATCATGGGCAATCGTTTGCTTGCCATCAACGGCAGACAAACGATTGCCTATGTGTTTTTTATGTAGGTAATGGCGAACACTTTCGGAGCTTTATGCTAAGATGCTTGCAGCTCTCATTGAAGAGTGTGTCTTTTATGCAACAAAGTTCTGAGCAATGACTCTATGAAACCATCGAAGCTCAAAGACCATCTAAGAAGGTGTCATCCTGAAAAAATAGGTAAAGATCTGAAATACTTTCAAACATTGAAGGAAAAATACGAAAAGAGATTTACCGTAAATAGTATGCTTGCTTCAACGTCTCAAAGTAACTATGATGGCTTCCGGGCATTTTAAATATTTCGTTGTTTATAGCGAAATCTGGAAAACAGCACAACATCGGAGAAGAGTTCATTTTGTTCACTACTGAAGAAGTTTTAAAAATTATTCTGCACAAACCTCCATTTGACGGGCTGAAAAGAATTCCTTTAAATAACAACACTGTACAAAGACGTATTGATGAAATGAGCTCTGATATATAAAGCTTCTTGTGTAATTATCTGCAAACTATTCATTTTTCTATTCAATTGGACGAGTCTACTTTGCCTGGTAATGAAGCATTATTATTGGCATATGTTCAATTTGTTATGGACGAAGAAATCCATGAAGAGCTGTTATTCGCAAAAACTTTCAAGTCGGACACTAAAGGCGAATCGATATTTAATATTCTGAGTGAATTTTTTACAGAAAAATTCTATTCCATTTACAAACATTATTTCGGTGGCAACAGATGTAGCTCCTGCCATGTTCGGGTGATAACGTGGGTTTATAAGCCATCTTAAAAGAATAATACCAGGACTAATTGCAATTCACTGTGTCATCCATCGACAACACCTTGCAGCCAAAAATTTGAGTGATAGATTGAATCAATCGCTTCATTTTGTGATAAATGGAGTTCATAAAATAAGAAGCAATGCTTTAAATACCCGTTTATTTGCACTATTGTAAGATGAAAATAGTGAAGATTTCCAATGAATGCTCTTACATACTGAAATACGGTAGTCGAAAGGTGCATGCTTATCGAGATTTTATTCACTTTTCGAATCAGTGATGGAGTTTCTGGAAACTAAAGCACCAGATTTAAAAGAAATTCTGATCAAGTATTAAGCGGACATTGCATATTTAACCGTGTTGTTTAAAATTTCAGTAACGTTAACTTGCAGTTACAAAGGGACAGCCTTAATTTAATACAAACAAAGGGTATAGTTTCGGCATTTCTCTGTAAATTGAAATTAATGAAGCCAAATATTTGTCAGCGTGAATTCTCCCAATTTCCACACTTGTCACAGATAGAATATGTCTTGATGAAAATATTCAGACTTACGCTCGAAAATTAATTACCCTGTATGATGATTTTAAAAATGGATTTGAAGATATTCTGACAATGGAAATACCTATATGGATCATAACCTCATTTGATGAAACGGAAGAGGTGAATGTGGTATTACAAGAGGAGTTACTTGAGCTCAGCACCTATGAGGAATTGAAGGTGAAATTTAAAAAAGGCTATCAAACAGTTTGGCTGCAGGCAGAAATCCCCGAAAAATATTCTGAGCTGTGGGAAATTGCGAGAAAATTTTTGATAGCGTTTTCTTCGTCATATTTTGTTGAAAGAAGTTTTAGTGCCGTTACCAACCTGTTAACAAAAAAAAAAGAGCAAATTAAACATCACAGAACGGAGAGATTTGAGATAATTTCTGACAAAACTGAAGCCAAATATTGACAATTTGCTGTCAATTCATCAAGTACATCAGTCTCATTAAAAGTATGACTATTTTTTATTGTTGATTTACATTTCAGAGTTCATTGTTGATTTTTTGTCAATTGTTGATGGTAGTAATAAATAGCTATGCTTATATAATTTTGTTTAACCTCAAGTATTATTTTATTAAATAGGACACAAAAAAATGTGCAACTTTTTTTCTTCTTAACACCCCCAATTTAGGGTGATATTTTTTAGGAGTTTTGGGAATACAGTAGAAATGTAGCAGCAGGGGGTCTACCGAAAATAGATAAACTTTGAAAGTGGTCCACGAGAAAAAAAGTTTGGGAACCAATGCTGTAAAATAATGCGACCACAGTTAAAAGAATTGCGCCAGTTTTTGCGATGCATGGTATAGAATTGCGATGCATGGTATGTTTAAGTTGGCTCACTTGAAGCCGCTGGAATACAATTAAATAATTATGGTAGCTTCTTATTTTCAATCTTATTAAAGTTGTTGCCAGAAAATATTGTTTTAGAATGCAATAGATAGTATAAAAAAGATATTGGGATTATTTTAAACTTTTACAATTTTTACGAAATGGAATCGAAAACAGAGAAAAAACTATCTTATTTCACGATACAAATAAACCGAAAGGCGAATCGCTTTCAAAGGGATGCTCGAAATATTTCGCAGCGAAAGGTCATAATTCCTTTCACTCCAATCAAAAATATGAACAACAAAATCCGACTACGCTGACGTTAAATGTCGGAACCGCAGAAAAGGAGAGAGAATGCGAGCTCTGTGAGAGTTCAAGTAGCTCCCCGAATAAACATAGTAGTAAAGAATGTTTTAAGTCTATTCGCGAGAAGAAAAAAGCTTTAAAACAGAAGGGGAAATGTTTTTTGTGTTTTAAAAGAAACCACATAAAATAAACCGTATAACTGTTTTTCAAAAATCCGGTGTGATAATTATAAGAAGAAACACAATAGTTTATTACATGAAAATATTAATAAAATCGATGTGAAATCGGGTACTGCTGTCACTTCTGTTTCAGAAGAGGACAAAATTAATAATATTTATTTGCAAATGCTGAAATGTAAAAATTGTAGGAAATAACAGAAATAAGAAATTTCGATGTTTGATAAATAATGAAGTATCGATCGATAGTAAAGTAGTTGCCGAACTTTTATCTTTAATCGGGTTTCTAAAGAATTAAATTTAGAAATAGTAGGGCAAGAAGAGTTGAAAATTTATACGTTTGGTTCTATTGAACCAACTATTAAAAAAAGAAATAAAGAGAGAATTGAAATAAATTTTCCCTTTATGTAAAAGCGTTTAGTAATCGAAGCTTTAGAAACACTGGTATTTGTAATGCTCGTATAAGTGCACCTGCAAAAGATATAATTATGCATTGTAAGAAAACAGAATAAAAATAGCGGATCAAAGTTTCAAGGAACGGAATTCACAGCTTTCTTTGTTAATAGGTAGTGATTATTATTGGAAGATTGTGTGACTGGTAAAGTTCGTAGGTTGTCAGGAACTTTAGCTGCGTATGAAACACTGTTTGGTTGAATGATTAATGATTCAGTCGCTACATCAAATGGGGTGATCACACAGCGGTCTGCGAACGTTATGAAAGTCGCTGGTCATACGATAGGAAGCAATCCAGACGTCGAATCTAACATGACATTGCGAAAAATTTGGGAGATTGAATCAATTGGAATTAAAAGCGAAAGTAATAATACTGATAAAGTAAATGAAATTTTAAACTAGTTTAAAAAATTCAAGTCTAAAAGATAACCGTTACCAAGTTAAACTTCCCTTTAACGAAAAGGTGGAAGAGTTGAAAGACAACTACGAAATAGATTTTAACAGACTAAATAGTTTAGCTAGGAAATTTAAGAAAAATCCAGAATTCCTTAAAAGATATGTGATGATTAACCATAAAAAGAGAATGGCGGAAGAAGTTTCTGATAATCCTGAGAAAATATCATTTTACTTAGACATCAAGGAGTACTTAGAAAAGATAAGGTTACAACAAAACTATGCGTGGTATTTGATGCCTCCACTCATGCCACAAATTCCCTTTCATTAAATGAATGCTTAGCTGCTGTACCTCTTAACCCAGATTTATTTGGAGTATTAATTACCTTTTAACAACATAGAATTGCATTTATAGCGGACATCAAAGAAGCGTTTTTGCATATCTTACTTTCACCTGAAAATTGAGATGCAGTTAGATTTCTTTGGTTAAATGGGGAATTCGAAAAAGAATATAAAGCTTTCAAAATGAGACTCGAGTTATTTTTGGATCAACTTGTAGCCCATTTTTATTAGAAGCTACATTTAAGCATCATGCTGAAAGTTTCAGATATGATTATCCAGTCGTTAGTGATTTTATTGAAAATTGCATGTATGTTGATAATTTAATTAATTTAAATGAAATTGAAATCGAAAAGCATTATTTTAAAGGTAACTGCATTAAGGGGATATTTGGTATCCAACTGCATTGCTTAACTGCATTACTTAATAGTATTAAAGCTTATGGTGCAGTAGTTTTTATTAGGTTTATTGAGAAAAATGAAATAAAAACTGCATTTATTTCATCAAAATCTAGAGTTGTTTCTTTGAAAAAGATTACTCTTCCGCATTTAGAGTTAATGTGTGCTGTTATAGGTTGTAGGTTAGCAAAATATATCTTGCATAAATTTACTTTGGAAATAAATAACTGCTTTTATTGGACTGATTCCACAATCACACTTCATTGGGTGAAAGGAGATGCTAAAAGAGGGAAGCCATTTGTTAGAAACCGAATAACTGAAATTCAAGGCATCACTGATCCTCCATCATGGAATTACTGTCCAGGGGAAGAAAATCCAGTTGATGATTTAAAAGAAATATTTTTTCATTCAAGTGAATGTAAGACATTTAAGCATTTTAATCTTGGAAATGATGTTGAATTTAGTATTCAAACTAGAAATAACAAAGAATTTGCTGTTAATGTTGTAAACTTACCAATTGGAACAGTAGTCTTTGATGATATAAAAATATTTTAATAGGTGAACTAATAGAAGGTTTGGAAAAAGCCAGGTCTTGCTCCAGTGATGCTTTAACAGGAAAAATTCAAGTTGAATTAAATAATAAAGGGATCTATTTTACTTTTGGAGAACGTGATTCAAAAGCAGAGTTTACACTGCAAGTTGGAGAGTGGGTGCAGTTCAGTCTTGCAACTGACAGAAGATATAACCTCCAAAAAGCAATAAATATAAAACTTCTTATAAATGAATATACATTTTCACTCGAGAAAAAGGAACAGGGATATATATCTTCATTAAAAGAAGCGTTTGGATTTATAACATATGATTCCCGTGACAATCGAATTTATTTTCATTTGAGTGGTTTTCTTAAATCCAGAAGTTAGCATTAAACTTCAAGATGAAGAGAATTTTCCACTACTCATTGATTCATTGAATAAAAAGGGGACCAAAAAGAGATTTTATTTCACAGTTCAAGGTTGCGAGCATCGATCAAATCCTTATGTTGGGGGATAAGGTTGAATTTTTATTAGTTACTCGAGATGATAGATTGCATGCAAAACATATTAAAGTTGTTTCTAAAGTTAGAAACGATATCTGTTATTCTCATGGTGGCTATGTTGCTGCATTGAAAGATACATTTGGATTTATTGAAACTGAAGATCATGACAGATAAGTATTTTTCCATTAAAGCGTTTATTATGGAAATCCACCATCTTTGGAAGTAAGACAAGAAGTTGATAGGGAGTAGCTCACAAGGGAAATAAATTAAGCGCAGAATGCGTTCACAAATTGCCTTTAGGAACTCTACCAAAAGAGGATGTTCAGTCTGAAGTTTTGAATGGAGTTGTTGTAAGTGCAGTTTGATGTTTCAATCCTGATCAAGAATAGTATTCTGAGAAAATGCGTTTAGCTTCTCATGCTGAAAACATAGAAGAAAATTCAGCAGAATACGAGTTCGGCATGACAAGCTTAGATGATAAACATGAATTTCTTCAGAAAGGGGATGTTGCGCAGTTTGAAATTGCAGTGGCTAAAAAAGGAAAGGAACGTGAAGTTAATAATCAAAGCTATAAGGGCTAAAATTCAAACTGTGGTTGATGCAATAAAAGGAAATTTTGGTTTTCTTAAATATGAAGCTGAAGAAGGCAAAAATCTATTCTTTCACATGTCTGAAGATAAAGGTGATACAAATATATACAAGCTGATGACAAAGTGGGGTTTGCTGTTGCTTATCATCAAAGAACTGGAAAATAATCTTCTTTCAGTGTAGTGAAAATTGGGGATAGACAATCATGCACTGTGAGACCTCCGTCTGGAACTCATTTGAAAAGTCCAGTTCAGTTACTGTATCCAACCAAACTTTATGAAATTTGAACTTTATGATACATTTAGTAACATTGTTTAACTTTTCTTTTGCAGAACTGTCGTGGAATTGCTGCTGCAATAATGATTACTTTGATAGTTACTGTAAGAAGTATATTTATGTATGCATCTTTATATATATATATATATATATATATATATATATATATATATATATATATATATATATATATATATATATATATATATATATATATATATATATATATATATATATATAAGTTTAAGTTTTTTATGATGTTGAAATTATCTTCATAGAAATTAATATGTAAATGTAATATAAATATTAATATTTACTTTATTAATTTATAACAAAGGTATATGTTATTATCACTATAACATTGCTTCATTATGAAATTATTATTAAGTATTGATTTTATCATTTTAAAAATTTGACTCTACTCTTGATGAACTTTTGGAGTTCATCGGGTGGGGGGGAGGATGTTGCAATTATAAGTACATAGATGGCGCACTATACAAATATATTTGTTTACATCAGAATACGATTCTGAGCAGAGCGATATAGAAGTTTTTTGTTCAATGCCTTGTTCTGTGTTTAATAGAGAAATTAAAAATCTGCTCATGGTAAGCTTATTTAGAATTTGATTTGTTATTATTAAGAGGACTTAATAAACATGATTAGCAATAATAGAGTTATTAAGAAAATGTTATAGGGAGTTTATCTTCTTTAGGTAAACACGGGTGTCACACTCCCGATTTACTCCAATGATCTCCTCATTAAGTTCTTCTCTTCTCCTCTTCGGCTTTTTCTTCCTCTTCTCCCTCGTTATGGTTGCCTCGCAAGAGGTTAAGGGCTCCCCTTGAGTAGCTTTCGCCACTCTGTTGCTCTAAGTTAATCTTGGGGACTAAATACCTCCACTTGTTTGCCGTGCGTGGAGACCCATGTCCATGGAAAGGAGGGTCCTGGTAATTGAGGCCTCCAGAGACAAACACATTACTTTGACATCTGTTTCAGGTAAACGGAAGGTGTGCTGTGGTCCTCAGCACATCTATCGGCATTATGGATCAAGCGATCAGTATATCTACTGGCTGACTCGTTAAGGGTGGTGGCCATCTCAGGAATGTGCTGTGAGATTATAGGACTTGGCTAGCAATGGTACAGCTTGTCTGCATCCCCTTGTTGGAATTGGTGATGATATCAGGTCCTGAAATTTTATTTAACATTAATGGCGAATAAAAATTTCACTCTTCTCCCGCGGGAGCAACAATTGGAACTCTCAAAACCAAAATTTTTTACAAAGACTAGACACAGTTCATCACTCTGCTTTAAGGATTGGTTCTGGGGCATTCCGCTCATTTCTCGTCCAGACTGTATATGTGATTGGTCAAGAATTACCGTTAGACTTGAGAGAAATGTATGCAGCAATCTTTCAATTATTACGCTTAGATCGTCTTGACCCTTCATCATCTATTACGTTCCATGGTTCACAATGAATTGCTTAACATACTATATGATGCTTGTTCAACAAGCATCCCACCTTTTCTCACATGAGCCAAATCGCATTTATGGCTTTCAGACCTATGTGATGTGCGGATTCAAACAACTGACCATTTTGTTCCTGCGACTTAGTATAATCCAACAAATAATTTTAATATAACTTTTTCTAAATATCGAAAATCGGACACAACATCAACTGTCTTCCAACAGCTATACTTTTCCCATCGCTGTCAGTATCACTCGTACAAACCTTTATTCACAGATGGTTATAAAAAAAGCAGGACACTTGGGCTGGTGTATTTTATTAATAATACACTTTTTAGTTACAACCTGTATTCGTCCTGTTCCATATTTACTGCTGAAGCAACAGCAAATTACTACGCTATTCAGCATCTGTGTGAATACAGATGATTATCATCAATTCTCTATATTTGCTGACAGCATGAGTGTTTTAGAAGTTTTGGAGGAAATTAGTTTTACTTGTCGTCCTGTTGTGTCAAGGAATTTCAGAGCATTAGAATTCCTTGCTGGCAAGGGATATGACGTCATAATTTTTTGGATACCAAGTCACGTAGGTCTTGATGGAAATGAGAGAGCAGATGCTGCTGGAAAGACTGCATCGGACTCAATTCTACCCTCCATCCTGCTCTCTGATGTGAGAAAGGCTATTAAAAGATTTATATAGACTATTTGGCTGGAATCGTGGAACATGCAGTTGGCAACAAATTACATAACATTTTCTCATCCCTCACTTCATTACTAATTTTATCATTACGAAGTTTTATCATTCTCCTTTGTATCGGACACACACGTTTCACACACAAACATTTGTTTTTAAGTGAATCAAATCCATACATGGTGTGAAACGTGTGATGAACCATATACAGTATATCATATTTTAATTTCATGTCATGATTTTAACCACTTACGTTTACATTTTTGAAGATTGATATTTTAACCTTGATTCATTTAATAGGGGATCCACCCCAAATAACCTATTCCATTTATATATAGTATATAGGTTATTTATATATATATGAAATTTCTATATATATATATATATATATATATATATATATATATATATATATATATATATATATAAATTTTTAAATTATATATATTTTGGAATTTCTCCCATTTTATATTTGATTATCAGATTTTAATATATACACTTATTTTTGTTTTTTAAAGTTTTAATGTTGCTTGGGTTTTAACAAAAAATTATTAAATAATTAGAACAGAAATTAAAACAAAATTTTTTTCAAAGTTCTCACTCTTGGCGCAGAATGTCTATTTTTGACCTTGTGCTATAAAACCCTACCTACCAAGTTTCTCACTTACCTGTTATTGTGTACTTATTGTGCAGAATATTATAAAGAAAATGAAATATTATTAAAACATATATATATATTTAGGCAAAAAAATATTTATAAAGAATTTATAATTTTATTTTAAATGGACCATTTTTAGTAAAAATATTCCGTATACATGTTCTAATGAATTAAGAATTTAGGACAATGGAAACCATTAATATGCATTTCATAATAGAGAGAAGCATGTCGTGCCAATGAATATGTTAAACTCTCTCCCTAATTATAATAAACATAAACTATTAACTACACAGTCCAATCCCATTAATGCAACTATTAAATACTTTCGACATCGACATAAATAATCAATCACAGAAGACAAAGCACAATGCAGTTGAGCACATATAAAGAGTGCGCGAGGGCTTCATAAAACATCGCAACCGTCGGCGTGATGCAGAGACGGAGTAATTTATCCGACGTTCATATGGAATTTCGGACCAAAGGTGGAAGCATTTCCGAAATGGCTGAGTTTCTGAACTATTAGTCGCTGTGGTAAAAATATACAGTGCATGTCATTGTGGGACTGTTCAAACTCAGGTGCTGCGTTACAAATGGGTTGCACCATGGGCCATGTATGACAGAGGTGAACGACGGATGCAGAGATGCGTTTGGACGAATAGACGTGCTACCGTTGAGCAACTGACAGTCCATATGGAACATAGGGGCTACCAACAGTGTCTCCTAAACTGCTGTTCAGTGAATGTTGCTGCACTTGGGCTTCCAAAACTCACCACTGGTTTATGCACCTATGATGATTCTGTTCATCCTCCAAAAATTCTGGAATTTGCACGAGAGTACCGCAGCTGAACGTACATTGAGTTTCGACATGTAGCATTTTCCGATGAATCCCGTTTTATGCTCCATCGGACAGATAGACTTTGGCGTATATGTCGTGAAACCTCAGAAAGCAAACACTTTGCAACCATTGCCGCAACAGTCTTGGCTAGAGGCAGGTGCGTTATGGTCATGGGAATGTTTCCCTGGAATTCTCTTGGTTCACTCATCATTGTAGAAGGCCTGATGGATCTATACAAGGGCGCATCCGTCCCTGGCGACTATGTCCACCACTATATGAACATTGTTTTTCCTCACGATCAGCTGGAAGTCATGACCAGCTGACCACCAATTCATTTACCTGCTGGCAGTGTACATGGTTGACTCGAATTGTACCAAGATGAGTTTACCTGCTCCCCTGGCCAGCAAACTCGCCTGACGAGAATCTGTGGGATCCTCTCAATTGAGTTGTTCGCAGCATCGATCCCCACTCGTATTTTCTACAGTAGCTTGCCACGTCAGTGGATTCGGCATGGTTCAACATCTCAGAGAATACCTTCCGGAACCTAATTGACTCTCCTCCCGTAGGTCTCGCAGCAGTCCACTCCGCGAAGGGTGGTTATTTTGACTATTGACATGTGGTTGCATTCATGTGACTGGACTGTAGTACAATAATTAAAGCTCAAAGTAAAAAATATTTACAAAAGAAAAAAAATTACAAATTTGTAATTTATTTACACACACAATTTTATGCATCGTATATTTATAAATCTATATATTATAATTTATATTTTGATTTCAATTTAGGCTTTCGTAGTACATTTCTGGCAGGAAATTTTTGCAGACCAAAGCTGTTAAATACAGGAAAACCACCTTTAAATTTTGAACTACCTTCAAATGATGAAGTGGAAACCTAAGATATCTTCTCTGAGCCACACCAACCCATAGACATTAGACCCTACAAAACATTTAGCGTTCATTGTTATACTCAGCCATGCAATCGATATTCTGTTGGATTAGGTATCGAACCTGCTACCACCTGAAAACCAGAATGACGCCTCCAAACTACATTGGCTTCATTTTTTCCCATTGAAACTGGATCAACCATAAAAGTTGTCATGATGAATAATTTATTTCACTTCTTCCATTAGAAAAGAAAAATTACACAAAAATCTCATCTTTCACAAATTCTAAAGTATCCATAAATAGAATATTAGAAAAGTGAAGAATAGAGACTACAATTATGAATTATTGACGTATTTAAGCATCATGATTAAGAAAAAATAAACTGAAGTTATTAGGTTATTAAAAATACAGATAAAAATTGCTCTTAAGTGTCGGAATTCGCAATTGTAAACTAAAGAAATTAAATTTAATAATTTGACTTGGCTGTTATATTCAGTTTTATATGTATTCGCTGTGTGTTAAATTTAATAAGTGCTAATATTAACAACTCTGATTCAATTGGTAATTCGTGATTCCTGTAAGAATGGAGTAGTTATTTTTGATTGAAATTGTGAAACCTTTAATTTAATTTTAGTTAAGCATATTTTATCCTTATTTCTGTTTTCTGTGGTGCTTTTTTATATTTTTATTTTACAAAATTGTTTTAATTCAAAGCTGTGTTTTCAGAATTATGTAACTGATATTGCTGGTCACTGAGATATGAAGGAGGACTATAAGAAACTTCAAAGCTCTCCATTAAAGTTTCTTTATAATAAGAATTATAAGTGATTACAATTTTAATATAAGAAAAATAGCGTTATTTTTATTGTACAATATCTGAAAGATTGTTCACAGTACATTTCTTATCTAAAATCCCATTTCAGTACTGTGTGTGTAAATGTTTTTTATATCTCGTATAAGGAAGAGAAACTCCTATCAGTACTTTTTAAAATTTGATAGGTGCAGATTAGTGACTTTTAAGATTGCTATTTATTTTTATGTGAATCTGGAAAAGAGCTCATTATTATGAAGCAAATACAGAATCTATGCTCCCAAAACATCCATACTTATGTCAGGCCTTAGCGGTCATAGTTCATTAACAATCGAAAAGATAGATAATTTGTCCTTTGTACCTTGAGAAATCATACCATACTTTAAACGAAGAACTGGACCACATCGCATACCTGTTATCAACAACTTAGCTTGTGTGAATTGTACACAAAAAAACAGCGTGATAATTTTTTTCCATTTCATGGATAGTCACCATTGCAACTATTGTTTCAATCTCCCTTGATGTTTCAGCAGAGACAAGCAGGCCAACGTAGAAATGATATGCAACTGGACGACTGGATACACAATAGTAATATCAAGTCATGTTTTCAGGGGAGTCCTGGTTCCACGTAACATACTATGATGGCTGCGTCAATTTGCGAAACGTACCAGAGAAGAACAAACGTTGCTAATTTACTTTTGTTATTGCTCTATAAGTCTAGCCGTTATGACTTGTAGTACAATTGAGTCATATCAAGATTGTTGATCTCTTTAATTTGGTATAAGGACTGATGATTTATCTCAGCTTTCCTGATTTTTACTGTCACTTCATTTCTAACATGTTGAGGACCTATAATTTCTACTTATTATTGAAGTCTTCATGTCACCATCCTTCTGAGCTCCAGTGACTCAGTAGCTCCACACCGCTTCCTGCTGAGATCAGCAAAGTGAAGCACTATTTGTCGCTAGCACTGATTGAGAGGATGATCACAAATTCTCCCTTACATTTCTGCAGGATATACCACAGGGTCCGTGAGTTAGTGATGTGTGCACGTTAATCTATGAATTCCGCTTGTGTGGCATGAACGTGGAGAGAAGGGTACGAGCACAGATGTAACCTCGTCACTTGCTAATGGTTCAAAATTAATAGGGATTTGGTGATAGGCAATATTCCGAACCCTTTAACCTTAAGGTAGAGCCCGGGGCTTGCCTGAACCGGTATGTCTCCATCATTCAACGAAAACCTACAAGAAAATGATAACAAATAAATTTCCATCCTATCTACAACATTAAAAACGCTGAAAACAAAAACGCTTAAGAAGAGCCTTCATGATCCTATGAAAAAATAAACCACGCAATCGAAGCAACGAAGTTAAATTAGATAAAGTACAAACATGTCATAGGAACATTTTATTATCTACTACATTTAAATATTTTTTGTATTTTTTGTTTCTCTTTCTTATCAGTCATAAAGTTATCATAAAAATAATATGTTTAAATAAACTCCTCAATCTTAGCATGCACAACGTTGGGCTTATTATTTTAAAAATTGAACAACTTTGATGAAGTTTGTATTAAATAAACAGGTATATATTGTTGATGAGATCAATCGCTGATTATATTAAATAGATCAATAGATATTATAGGTAGACATGAACTTAGTGTCTATTGATCATATGATTAACAGATACGTTGCTAGACATACTTTGAACATTAAGGCCTCAACAGCTCTCTAAATTTTTTCTATTACAGATCTTTCATTTTATAGATGTAATGGTTTCATTCCTACTGGAGATAAAATCTAACTCTCAACCTACACGCAAAAATATTGTCAGAATGAACCCGCCTCAGCTTAGCAATGTTCCATATTACAATTTTTGACATTTTATCTAGATTTATGCCATCATACATTACTTATTCATAAGCGAATGTGTATTTTTCCACAATACGCATTGAACTAATATCTCTAACTTCACGATTCATGTAATTAATATCTGGAAATTATCAACTTAATATTAAAACAAGCATTTTTCACTTTTAATCTTCAGATAGATTAGCTAAAATTATAATACCTTTATTATAAAATAAAAACGAAATCAAGAATTTGATACTGAATTAGAAAACGTCTTTTTTTCAAACTGGAAAAATTGAGCAATTTATTGAAGGAAAAAGCGGAACTCTTGCTGTCTTATGACCAGATTAATTGTTAAAAGCAACATTCTCGCGTTTCGCCATATAATCCAGAGAAAGATGATAGAAAAAACGTTTTTAATTATCTAGGAAGAGCTCTTCTTCCCCGGAATTTATAGCTTCGTTGCGCACCGATAATCCGCGCAAAAACACTGTCGGAAAAGCGGCCTTTTCTTTTATGCTGGCCATTGGGATGATACTTTAAGCAAGCTGACGAGATAATTAGGTGTAGATTTTTAATACATTCTTGGATTGGGGGGAGAGGGAGCTGAACTGCTTTTTTAAGCAGCCACCTTCCAAAAGATTCAATTTGCGTATAACGGCTCTTGTTATCAGAGGACGCGCTAAACAAAAGGGGAATTTTGGGTCCGCGGACAAGGGGTTTTTGCGCCAATCAATTCGGGCCATTAGCAGATACATTTGAGCCGCGTTAATGAAGCGCAATAAATTTTCCCGCGACCAGTAATCGACGCTAATAATTATTATTCAAAATCACTTTTCCTCTCTTTCAGACCGAAGGCATCATCGGGCTTTGATTGGCTGCCTTACACAGAGATGGTGGGGGTAGGACGCAACGAAGGTGGGCGGGGGACGGTGAAATCTTTTTGTTCCCAAAAAGCCAGCCCGCCGCAAAAACAGCGACAAATTATCGACTTAAATACTTAGTTAAATAAGTCATTAAGGACTTTAGAAACCATTTGTCTGCAGTAATTAACTGGGAATGGGAGATGAAGCATTATAAAATGAGCCATTAATGCTGCGGAACGATAAGTGTCAGCCCGATAAGGGACGGAGCTTTTTCTACAGTTTTATGGGCTCCCGGTCTCCACCCTCGGCACCCACCCGCCTCGAAACTGTCACCCTCCCCCACCGTTCGAATACGGTGGGGATGGGACGCGATAATTATTATTCCGGTCGTCAGTTCGTGACGTCACGGGGTGGGTAAGCGGCAGAAAGGACAGTTTTAAAACATTTTCGGTTAAAGATAAAAAGTTTCGGAAAAAGTTAGTTGGACAGTAAAAAATAATTGTACAGCTCTTCCATCCCACAATGGAGAGATCCAAACACTCGGAATGGTCCTCAACAGCCAGGAGCCCCCTCCTTCCCGATGTCTTCAACGCTTATGAAACGCGCTGATAATTAAACCTCCCAGATACAAGTTTCCCCTAACGACCCAGGCTCCCGGAATGGTATCGAATCACGGACAATTTATTCTTCAAGATCCTATTTCTAAGACATTATTAGACGACCGAGTATAATTTGGGAATTTTTCAGCTATTTTTGTTTTACTTCATTCTTCGACGAAGATACTGCCTCGACGCAGTGTGTGTATATAAATAATATCCTTCAGATATAAGATAGTAAAAAAGAAATAAATCCATTCATTTATTTATTTATCAGCGAATACTAAAAAGGTCTAGATATTTGTTTTCTAGAATAAGGTGTTTATTTTGATGACGGTGAGATGCGCATTCCTCAGGAGGGCACAAGAAACCCCACACTGGGGTGCCTGTTATTATACTAGGTTCCAATCTGATCAAGGACAGAAGGTGCACTTTCGATAAGCTTTTTGCATTTATTTCGAATAATTCTATTCCTCTTTCAACTCTTCCCAAAAAATTATTTAGAAGTGTAAATTTTCTTCTAATTTTTTTCTTGTAATACCTAAATAAAGGTTTTGTTTCTAGTAAGAAAAACAAAATTAGAGAAAAATATTATTTCCTTTAATAAAGAAAATAAGATTTCTTACAGGTAAAATTTTATTAGGATAAAATATTCTAAGCAAAGCTGCCCAACGTGTCTAGTGGTCAGCGTGTCTGACTGCGAATAGGGAGGTCCTGGGTTCGAATCCCGGCTCGGGCATGGATATACTTTCTCTTTCTATCTATCCTGTCTTTGCCCTTTCCTTGTATGAATGTGGAGTGATTGGTTGCCTACCCTATAAAAGGGTACCTATAGCAGGTGTGTACTGAGGAAGTCGGACTCCACACCAAAATAGGGTTCAGTTGGAAAAGTGGAGCAGCGCACCCCATATTGCCAGCCTGGCTGGCACACGACAACAACAACAACATTCTAAGCAAAAAGTTCTATTTTATCTGTTATATATATGAAAATAATAAAATTGCATTGAATTTATTAACGAAAATTTAATAGATAAGAAGGAAATAAAATGCGAATTTATATATATATCGAAAAAAAGTTTGGGAATCACAGAACTGTGAAGCTCTAAAAAATTAATTTCTAATCTAATTGTTCTAAGGGGTAGTTTAATTAAATCAGTGCTTTTATTTTATTTGAATAGAAAATGCCAGTTTATAATTTACCTAAATTTCAGACTGACTTTGAAGAATGTTTTACTTTTGACTATACTTTAACTCTTTTTTTCGCTATGTAAATAATAATAGTATTTAGGAAATAAAAAATATATAATAAAGGCTGGAAGTTTCCTGAAAAGAGTTTGGAGAAAAAATTAATAGTCCTATAAATATCAAAACGAAAAATTAAAAAAAAATTATTTTTACTAAAATAATTTTGACTTTATGTATTTCTAAGATACTCTGAAGTTTAAGAAGAACGTGATGAAATTTCTGACACACAGTACTGAAAAAATACTCAAAGAATAGATCGCAAAGTGTGTGGTGAGGAAAAATGATTTATTCACACAAATCATTAAACAATGAATCAGTAATGAGAAAAATAAAATAAGTTTAAAAATTACAAAAAAGTTAGGACTTAAAAATATCAGAACTATAAATTTAGATAATGGTATTATGAATGAAATGCAATATGATTTATTGCTATAATGTGATTCGAAAGGGATTTTTATTAATCCACGATTTAAAAGGGATTTCGATTTACAACATACGTCCATACCTGAGGTGAAAATGGAGCTCATGAACTGGAGACGAACCGCTGACTCAAGGAGAACGGGTTGAAATAACGATGAATGAGGACGGTTGTTCATAATTTTAAACCCTTCTCACTAGGGTTTAAGCAATCAAAAGTTATAAACAGAGCTGCTGAGTGTAGAGGAAACCGAGCACTGAAATGAAACATGTTACAAATACATTTCATGCTGCCTTTTTCTGCTAGCTGAAACACGCAGTCAAACGCCCTGTAATTTTGAGCCATGGTGAAATGAGATGGTAGACATTTGAGCTGGCACCTTACTCTCCCTGCCACACTAAAGTAAGGACGTTGCTAACAAGACCTATTTGATATGAACGCGACGATCAGAAATGACAAATTTTGGACTGAGTTGAGTATCGTCACGAGAACGACCCATCAGGCCACCTCAGGTGTACATGGAAAACGTAAGAAGCCTGACATTCTTTTTCAAAAGTGCTTGAACATGTTGTTAAAACAGGAATAAATAATCAAATGATGAAAGTTTCATTCGATTTTTATAACTGAAATACGCAAATGAGAACAAATTTTCACTTTTATTAGGAGTATCTACAGGAGGTAAAAATCTGAGTATATACATATGACGACCTTGGTAGGCAGATAATAAAATGCGCTATGTTTAAGCAGAGATTTTTTTTAAAAAAATTTTTAATTCAAAACAGTATGAACAAGTTTAACTTATTATTAGGAATTTCATTTGCTTATCTGTCTCTCTACGGTATTTTTCGTACCATGTAGCTAATTTGATCGAGGCCCACAATTTGTAGTGGCACGCTATAAGCATACCATACCCCAAGAGGAAGTCAAGCTAACGAGATGTTGCACTAAAATTAGTTACTAGAATTTCTCTTAAGCGGAACTCTATGGTTTTGAGTGCAATATCGAAGATAAAAATGTTAGAGATAAAGTTACAAAAACTACCTAGTTACAGTTGTGTATGAAATAAATATAAATTTTAAAAAAATGCTTTCTCTCTGCTCTAAATTTGAATTACGTTTATATTTTAAAACTACAGTAGAAATGTTTTCTTCTCAGTATTATACAAATAAAATATGGGTACATACATTAAATACTCCTAAATTTAAGGTATTCAGTTTTACAGAATTAATAAATCTCTCGGAATTTTTGCTTAAGTTGGTAAAATTACGAATAACTTACTGTGTCTGAAACTTAAACAATTCGTTTTTGGTTTCATGTATGTTTAAGAAAAAGAGAGATACAATGAAAAATCACAGCTATGAACAGTGCATTTTAAGTCAATCTTAGAGAACCGCTTTGTTTTGTCAGAGTATAATTGGGAAAATTCAATTAGTTGACTGAATAAGTTGTATAGATCGATAGAATTAATGTCATATTTTTTAGTTCATTTATTTGCTTCCAAAAGAGCGCTATTAATGATTTAATCTTCCAAAATTAGTTTTTTAACTGCTTTCAGTTTAAGGGTGTTTCAATCTCCTTATTTTTAAGCAGTTTACAAGTGGATATATTTTAGCAAAATCTTGTGTAAAAAAGCTATAAAACTTACTTCTTTTACAGGATATAAATTGCAGTTTTTTTATACTAAATGTTTTAACCTTAATTATATTGTGTGCCTTAAAAATTTAAGACTTGCTTTTATAAATATCCTCGCTCAAAGTTTTGTATGCTATTATGTTATTGCCGAGAAATCCTTTTATCTTCGTTATCTTGCGAGAATTCAATTGAAGGAACTGGAAATCTTGAATGAGTCCTTCTCGAAATGACTCTCTCGACCATTATATTAAGTATTTGAGCACTTGTGCCAAGAAAATCTGTATTTCAACTTATGAAAAAGGAGCTATTTTAATTAAAAACAAAGTTATAAATTACTAATTACACATGCTAAATCTGACTATGAAATGTGAAAACAATGAAGACAAGTAAACTTTATTTTGTAATAGATTGATTTATTATTTCACTCACAATTCCATAGCAGAGATAAGGGACTATGAAAGGATGCTTATAGTGACACCGGAATATACAAAACTAGGAAAAGCTTTGTGGAATTGTTACTTTTAACTGGGCATTTAAATCCATTTTGATATCTTTCTTTGAATGAGTTATTAAGAAATGTTCGAAACTGAGTTTTTATCGTAGTTTCATAAGATCCTCCACATCAATGGACTGTATTAATGCCTATTTAAAATAGAAATGTGCCATCTGTTTTCTATTAAGGTCCTCTAATTTAAATAATTTATTTTGGTATTATTCATAATCAGAATATTATTTATTCAAAATATTGATATTATTCAAATAGTTTATTGGTATTATTCATTAATCAAAATTATTTTTAACTAGAGTTTAGTTATTAATAAAATTGCTGATATTTTCAGTTCAAATTCACAGGTTACTTAAGAAGTATAAAATTTTAAAATTTTGAAATTATTTATAAAGTCTAATACATATAAGTAAATGAACCCAGGAAAAATTGAGCTCAAGCTCACGAAGCTGAGCCTAATGTGAGAATTGCTGAGTTATATCAATAATTAATATTTTATCCTCAATGACTAAAGGAAGCATGTTCAGCTCTCATTTAAATTGCACAGTAGGCAAAATCTGAGACGGTTTAAGAATTTCGGACTGTTAGAAACATAGCAATCCTTTTTATTCCAAGGGATTTAAAGCAAAATAAACTTTATAAAGAAATTGATTATATTATTAATAGTTTATTTTACCTCTCAGAAAGGGTTCGCATCATATGCTTATGAGAAGTTGATTGGTTGATCAAATTCCTTCATGGAGTAAATATTTCGAAGTGAAATAATGATTGAGGTGTCTAGGTAGCAGTAGACCAGAAAAGGAATAGATATTTAGTCCTCATAGTCTAGGGTACTCCCGAGATACATAAATGCATGTATTTAGGATAATAACAATGTTTAAGCCAACAGTATCATTGTCATCTGTCTGACTACAAGTGCACACTGGCATGGGTTAAATTGTATCTGTCATGTTATACTAACGACGCAGCTCATGTCATAATATTCTTTATATTAAGAGAGACTCCAATAACACCTCAAGATAAACAATGTCTCCTAGATTGGCATCCATCTTGAACAAGCAGAACATACTTTTGATTAGAAAAACGTGATCTTGAACAATGAATTCAACTTTTTTCTAAGTGCTTGATGATCAACTACATACATGTATAGAGGCAACGAGTTCAGAATTCCAATACAGAATCGTTTATTACTGAGCAGAATATTGTTGTTACAGCTTATGTGATAATCTAGACACTGACCGGCTGGAGCAACCGATCACCTTCAATAGTATTTCAAAATATTCCAAAGGCTGGTGGATATATTGATGAGAACTGGCTGTACTAACTATGGAATCGATTGGGATATATGCCATGTGCCAGAAAAAAGAAGCTTTGATACATACTTTATTATTTTTGTGACAATATTTCAAATATATTATGTTCTCCCGTGACCTACCAGGTCATCACATCAGGCTCCAAAAAAGTATGTTGAAAAGGCATATTTACGAATTTTGGGATATCACCGAATTAGTTGACTTGCTTTTAATTTTTTAGCAGCATTTATTAAGCAAGGGCATTTGTAATTTAAAAGAATCCGTACTACCCAGAGAATCAACTTGAATAAATATTAGGAGAAACTTTACAATCTACTGAGTTTAACATTCTATTTGCTGTTACCAGTTAATAACAGTATTTTGCTAACCAGTATTTTGCTCTCAATTTCTAATCATTTGTTCATGCAAAGAAATGATACATATGTTAAATTCCAACTGTTCCATTTTTTTCTGGGTTCATAATTTTTTTTTACAACAGAATCTATATATAACAAGAAATAAAAAATATCGTATTGTGATTCTGAAGCTGTGTTCAGATCAACTTTCTATATTTTCATATCAAAATGTTTTCTAACTGTTCGATAGAAATATTTTAGCAATCTCGTAAATCTAAATAAGATTTATATTATTTATTTACAGAAATCACACACACACACAATTTGAGGAGGGAAATGAAAATATTCTCAAAAATGCTTCTGTATTAAGACCAACCAATATTTTAAAATGACATTTAAGTTTTTTTTTGTGGATTTAAAAAATTATTATGTAACAAATGATTTCTCGATTGAATAACATACTACATATGTATCTTGTATGAATGTATTCCAGAAGAAATAGATAATTTATAGTAAATGGAAACTCTCGGTATTTTTGTTTTAAAATCTATAATTCAGGTGTTTGAATTCTCGTGCTGATCTTATTAAATCTAGTATTCTCTTTAACCACAAAGAGTAAACGGAAGAAAAGCAATGATCATTCACTCGTTAATATTGATGCATAATTTTGATTTTTTTAAGGTATTTAAAATATATTCAACTTTATGCAAACTTCTTAAGTTGGAAATGTGAAATGAATCCATAAGTAAATCAATAAAAAAGAAAACGATTGATATACTTTCAAAATAATAATAATACTTTTCAAATTTTTAATATGCACACAGAATAAAAAACATAAAAAAATTAATATTGTCTTTATATGTAAATGTCGTGCTAATAAAGAAAAAAATATTGGATTATGTTTTCTTTTGATTTTACGTACTGTGAACAAACTTTAACTGCACTTTAACTTGATGACCAAATGACTTTTTGTGCTGGTAATGAATGACTTCCTGTGATGCAAATAACCAAATGACTGTCTGTGATAAAAATAACCAAATGACTTTCTGTGCTGGTAATGAATCATAAGAAATGTTTTAGCTCAGTTCAACAGTTCGTGCATTCGATTCCTATATCGCGTTGGTGTTCGTAGTGTGATTCATTGTCCCCTTCAAACTTTAGCCACTGGATAAATTAGCACTTATGCACAAAGCTTGAAAAGCAAACCAGATGCTAATCTCGTCAGTTGATTCAAAGTTAAAAGGGTTCTATTAGGAATGCAGCTGGAGGAAATTCTTGGTTGCGTTCAGTCAACACTTGCTTCCTTCCAAATTCACCTCTTGGAATCTCTTAGAAAGTTTGAATAAGCCTCCAAGCATAAAACTACAATAAATTTGTTCAAGAATTTATTATTATATCCCCTTGGCATAGATTATATAAAATCTCTTTGAGACGGCCTGTGTAAAATCTTTTTCACTTTTTTTTTGATTTAGAAATATCAATTTTGCAATACTTTTTACATAAGTAGCAATTACAGCTTAAGTACAAAAAATTTCTAAACAAATCACTTGAAATATAATATTAGAGAATGAATTGATGCCCGAAATTCGTTTCGGTTAGGACTGATTAAGACCTTCGAATGGGGAAGTGGAGAAAAAAATAAAGAGAGCGTCAGTAAATATAGAGTTTCAAAAGTCGGTCCTACCTTCTTTTAGACCTAATCCTCCCCTTGTCAATTACACGTCAAAGATAATTACCCCATGGTGTTTCATTGCGATTAACTGAGGAGGAAGGACTCTGCAATTACAATACTTTGCAACTAGTCAGGCTTTTCCATTCAACTCTTATGAGCTTTAATACACACACACACACACACACACACATATATATATATATATATATATATATATATATATACATATATATATATATATATATATATAATTAAAATTTTATAAGTAAAAAATAAATATATAATGTAATGTATATAAATGATAGTATACAATTTCTTATGAATCTAGAAAAATAATTATGTTTACATATTACAATTATTCGTATTACTTTGCAATAAAATGATTGAATCTGATTCAGTGCAAAATTTTTGGGAATTGTAACTTAATAAATATTATAGCTGTATTATGTTTAGTGGAAACTAAAGATTTTGAGAGAAAAATACTCTATTCGTCATAATTCATACTAATGTAAGGGCTCCTTAGCAAAGCTAGTTGATGAATTGTCAGTGCTCTGATCTTCCATTCAACAATACATGAATTCGATACAAAGTTAATACTTAAATATATGTGATTGTTCACGAGAGAAGTCCCGTTTAAGAAGTAGGTCTCGAATTCATCAGCTCTAGTGGGGGGGGGGGCAGTAACACTGAGTGAAATAATTGAAGTTTAAATATAGAATGATTATTTTTTAATTTTCTTACTTTTTCAAGCAAATTAGATTTTTTCAAACTTTAAACGTAAAATTGAAAAGGAATTAATTATATAACTATTTGTGACGGATAAATTTTACATAGTGATGCAAAATGGCAAAAACCTTAAAAAGTTCATCTCTTATAATACCACAAGAATGGAAATGTTAAATTGAAACAAAGTTTTCTGTAACACAATAAAGTGAAAAATTGAACAGTAAATGAACATCATTTGTCCCCAACATGAATGAAATCAGACTAGCTTGCCTAAAATTAGATGTATCATTTTATGATAAAAATCTTACGATAACATGTTACATGGGCCGCATATATTCACAGTGTCAAAACGCTATTGTTTCAAATTATTCTTTTATCTTGAAAATCAAACAGCATTGTTCTTGTAAGCTCTAAAAGAAAAGAAAAATCTGAGCTTCCTCCTTTTACCTGAAGGTCCGAGGTTCATCGAAAGCACAACCTCTTCAAATATATTTCTGACACACACACAAATGCATATAAATTATTCTCCCTTGGAATATCAACTTATTTAATTTTTATTTTCTCACTAAACGTAAGCCAACTATATAGTGGTATAACTTATTTAAAGTTTTGATATCAACAGTTTGTATATTTTGAGGTTTATCTCGTAGATTATCTTAAGAATAAAATGCATATTGCCAAACAGGAACTATCTTGATAAATTTGCAGGCAACTTTAAAAGCAGATGTGTCTTCCAGGCCGAGAGATATTCCTAGTCTCCTACATCTGTGAATGAATTGAAGGAAACAAAATATAGAGAATTGAAAGAAGAGTAGAATGAATTTTGACAGGGAGACTCCCTTCACTGTCTCTGCCGAATATCTTTTGGAGGGTTGAATGACATCCGAACAGGTTTCCCCATCTTTCTTCTAAGGATCTTTGAGGGAAGTCTCATGTTCAACCTGTTTGATTGACACGTAAACAGTAATAATTGAGCAATTTTATTGCTAACCGTTCATGTACAGCTGTCGTTGCTTAATTGACAACCTACACCATAAAGTTGTTCAAGGAAATAATAATTTACCTGAGACTAAATATAAAAAAGAAAGAAAAGGCTATTTTTATAACAGCTTTCTTAAGATACTAGGTGATTCGTGAAAGAATTAATAGAAGCGTGCATTTCTTAACTGTATACAAATGGAATAAAAAGAAACAACAATTCGAAACATTTGAATTAATCAGGAATACATAAGATAATGGAAGTAGGATTTGATTGAGCATTGAAATTTCTCTTTTTAAATTAAAAACACTCCCAAATGATTAAGTAAGACAATAAGGAAGAATAAAATAGATGAAACTTAGCATATGTGTTACATATTTGAATATGTATGTCTAAAATAAAAATTTAGTTATCAACGAATAAATTGTAGGTTTATTATCAATTTATATTTCATTTAAAACGTCTAGGAAGTTTCTTTTTTATCGTAGTAAATATTTCAGAAAAGATTTAAAAATGAATCAAAACAAGGTATTATCTTTCTATTAGTATATGTTATAGTGAATTTAATAAATTAATAATTGTGTATAACTGTCATGGTATATTCATAATCATCACTAAACTTTGTAAATATGAAAAATTAATGATTATAGAATGTTCTTTTATATAATGTCCCTTTCATAATAGAGGAATGTACAAAACTTGGGATTATTTTTTGAAATAACATGGGCTTTTTTATCGAATATTCTCAACTGCCAACTTTTATAAAAATAGGCTTTTGTACTTTATTTCCATTAGATATCGTAGAACACCTATATTAGATAGCATGTAAGTTATACATACATTAAAAAACATATTAAAAATTACAAGATAATTGAAACTGATGAAAATAAAATAAAGCCAAGTTTATTATTTCAGTAAATGCTTCATTTTATACGTATGAAAGAATACTTTTAAATAAATAATTAATACTTCTAGTTAACTTATACCTCTTATCAAATAAAAATCTGTGAATGAGAATCAGATTTATGATTAGAACTTGTAGAAAACAGTTCAATGTCAAAAGCAAACTGGAGCTATATTTTAGAGGAAAAAGAGAGCATTTACATACATTTACTCGCAAGTTTACTGATAGAGACGTATTCGATGCATTGTATGACAATTAGAATTACGAAATTTGCTACATTTCTTTTTTTTATATTGTCATTCATAAAACTTGTTTAAACCTTTGTAGAAACATCACAAGTTGAATGAATTTTAGTAAATTTGCGACTTTTATTTTCCCATTAGGAGTTCGGGGTTTTATAAACTAGCTGGTAAATTGAATAAATATTCTGTAATTTATCACATTTACAAAATCACATTACAGTGAGTAATCTTCTGTGATTATATACTGAATCACCATATTAATTATATTTATCGTGACATGTATATTTATATCTATTTTATTATTTTAACACACACACATACACATCAATTAACCATACGAGTTATTAATAGAATATTCTTAATTTTGTATTTATTTTTACAAGCAATCAATATTTAACTAAACCACATAAATTATGAAAATAGAAATTAAGTATATGTCTATATAATTTCAAAATTTTATGTAATTTTTTTCTAAAAAAGAATTTAAAGGTGTATAAGAAAAACCTTTAAGGGAGAAAGGAGATGAACATCGCTTAAAATAGCAGCAAAGGCAATAATTTTCACGATTCATCCAGTGACTGTATATACGTCAATACATAACCCTACTTGAAAATCAAACATGTTTTACGAGTTAAATAAAGAGCAGACTAAGGACGAGATGTAAAATTTTTACGAGAAAGGAAAAGGTTCTGTAAATCCCGAGAGAAATGATTTTGAAAATCATAAAATGCACATGACACTTTTCTAGAGTGCTCAAAGAGTAAGGTTGATAAAAATGTAGCCATAAAACCACCAATCAAGTTTCCTTTACCGCTATAGAAAGCTGTCATAGGAACACGAGGCTTCCACAAATGCTTTGTGCTAAGCATTATGTTTCCCTAAGCACTTGATATTTAACGTGCCCCCAGTATATTATACGATGGAAGGTGATATTACATTCCTGAAATTTAGCAAGAGGATATCAAAATCTTAGGTCAGATTTTATAAAGAGCTTTAGATTTGGGTGATTTATGAAGACCGAAATCCATAGAAGCAAAATAAATAAATATTTAATCAAGAATTATGTCCCGTTGTATTCTGTAAATGAATAAGGAATATTAGAATGTAAATTAACTTTTATTCTTGAATTATCATCACGAATTTTTTTTTCACTAGCTAAAAATTACTTAAAAAAGAAAACTAGAGAAATATTTTGTAAATCTTATAGTATATTTATTTCTATCTTATAAAAAGTTAAATAAGTACGTTTTAATTCAAGAAATTATTAAACTAAGAAAGAGGTTCGGTAGTTGTAACAGGTACAACATCCACTCAAAATTTATTTGCATTTTGAAACCTCTTATGTAATGTTTAAGCAAAAAGACTTCATTTAATTGTTTAAAAAATACATAAAAAATATTAAAAGCTTATATATATATATATATATATATATATATATATATATATATATATATATATATATATATATATATATATATATATATATATATATATATATATATGTATGTGTGTGTGTGTGACACTTTTCATATCTGAACTATACAATTTTAGGAGAGTATACTGTTTGGTTATGGTTCTGCAGTCATTTTTTGGACATAAAGGCTAATGGATTCTGGACCTATAGTTGATGCCTACACAAAGACGTTGAAAAAGGGTTGGAAGAAGTGGTAAAACATTATTATGGAACCAATTAGGATGGATTTGCACTTTTAAGCCAAAGTCTTTAAGTTAGTTGATTTAAGAATATGAAATTTAAACGTTATACCGCCTAAAGGAGATCCTAATTGGGTTTCCTCCGAATGTTATATCCGGCTATTTCTAGCAGCAAGGTAACATCAATGAAATGCATTCAAATAAATGAGGCGTGGAAAAATCAGAAAACATTTGTTCATTACCCTTAACACCGTAGAATAAGAACCAAGTAATGTGTAATATATACTAGAATTTTGTTCAAGGCAGTAGGTGGGAAAGGGGACCAGAAGCCTTCATGTTGTTATCTCCTAAGAAATGCTTGCGTTCTAAGACCAATATTGTCACATGTAGGAGAATTCTGAAATATATTATCATGAAAACGGAATACATAAAAATTTTTATTAGATAAATTTTAAGACTTTCTAACTCCTCTGCATTACAGATGAGAAAATAGCTCCATAAATACTATATTCTCAAAATTATTTTGAAAATTCTAAATTCTCAAAATTCTGTTATAGATTTTGGATATGTTTAATGCAAAATTTTTTATTAATACTTCATACTGCTTCCTAAAATTATCTAAAGGAGTGAAAAATATTAATTTGTTCGCAAGTACGATCCATTATAAAGAATGTTCTTTTTTCTAAAGACATGTCCTCGTTGAAATAAGTTAATAATCATTAACACCATGTAACTTTGTTAGCTTACAGATTTTGTAAGAAAAAATTCCCTTTAATAGGCAAGAAAATGCTTTTTTTATGTCAAACAAATATTTTATTATTTTGTGTATGCGTATATATATATATATATATATATATATATATATATATATATATATATATATATATATATATATATATATATATATATATATATATATATACATATATATATATATATATATATATATATATATATATATATATATATATATATAGGGCTTAGTGGCAGCGTTTCACGCTCCCATGACACAGGTCCGAGGTTTGATGCTCGGTCTCGGCAAGGTTGACTCAGCCTTTCATCCCTTCAGTGGGTCGATTAACTGAGTACCAAGCATGCTTGGGAACTAAACATTGGGGGTTTCGCGTTAGGCTGACCACCTAATCGGGACATATGCTTCGCATCCCAGGGCCCTCGGTCATGAAAACAGTTATGGGCACTGTAAGTCTTGGCCCACATGGGCTGTCGTGCCATGCAGTTTATATATATATATATATATATATATATATATATATATATATATATATATATATATATATATATATATATATATATATATATATATATATATATATATATATACAGTATGTCCAATAAAGTCCCTTCCCACCCTCTTAACTTCTGAACAGCTGGTGCTATATTCCCAAAAGTGATGTCTTCTACTTTGAAAACCAAAGCTGTGCTTCATTTCCTTGATCCATATAATTTGAAACAGGTCCATAGTTTTTTTTAGGATTGACTGGATATTTCAGAAATTTTTATTTTTAGGATAGACTGGATATCCCAAAATATTCCATTATTGCTAGACCATTGCGTGATCATTTGAAGAAAGATCGGAAGTTTAAATTTGGTGAAGAGGAAAGAAACTCTTTTAATCAATTAAAGTTAATTTTAGCTGAAAAACCTGTGTTAAGTATATACAACTCAAATTACGAAACTGATCTCCATTGTGACGCCAGCATAGAAGGATATGGAGCTGTTTTATTACAGAAATCCCCAAATGATAAAAATTTTCATCCCACCTATTTCATGAGTAAAAAGACAACAGATGCCGAAAAGAAGTATTCCAGTTATGAACTTGAAGCTCTTGCAAATATTGAAGCATTAAAAAGATTCCGCGTTTACCTATTAGGAATTCCATTTAAAATTGTCACTGACTGTTCCGCATTCGAAAAACTATGCAAAAAAGAGATTTGTCAATTCGTGTTGCTCGTTGGGCTTTATTGTTCCAAGAATTTAATTATAGTATTGAGCATCGTTCCTGTACAAAAATGGTTCATGTCAACGTACTAAGCAGATCCCCTGTAAACGTAGTTTGCATCTCAAGCAATACTGTCATACCGAAATTAAAATCAGCACAAGATAATGATGATGAAATAAAAACGATAAAAGAATTATTAAAAATCTCTAGTTATGAAGATTATTTTGAGAGAAACGGAGTTCTTTATAAATTTGTTGATGGTAAGGAATTAGTGGTTGTGCCAAGAAGTATGTAGACTGAAATTATTAGAACTGCGCATGAAAAAGGACATACTGGAATCAAATATACAGAGAAAAGCATTGAGTACCATTGTTCCATTCCCAAACTTAAACAGAAAGTAGAAAATGTCATATCTAACTGCTTTTACTGTATTTTTGTAAATCACAAAAGAGATAGAAGGCTTATTACACCCATTTCATAAAAATGACGTACCACTATACACAAACCATATTGATCATTTAAGACCTTAAAAAACAGATAAAAAATTATAAGTATGTTTTAACAATTATTGACGCTTTTACTAAGTTCGTTTGGATTTTCCCTATGAAGACCACAACATCTGCTGAAGTCATTTCGAAATTAGAAACTCTAAAATCAGTCTTTGGAAATCCCTTCCAAATAATTTCTCATAGAGATACATCTTTTAGCTCTGGTGAATTTGAAGATTATTGCTCTAAAGAGAATATTAAACATCATTTAATAACCACTGGTCTGCCAAGAGCTAACGGACAAGTTCAAAGGATCAACCGAACTATCATATCAGTTCTTTGAAAGCTATCTTTAGAGAATCCAGCTCAGTGTTATAAATTTACGAACGAACTATAGCAGACAGTTAATTCCACATATCAACGAAGCATAGATATCACACCTTTTGAGTTGCTTTTTGGTACGAAGATGAACGTTGGAGGTCTTAGTAAGCTCAAAGAAATGATTGAAATGGAATTTCAAGCTAATTTTGAAGCTCAAAGAGAAGAACTCAGAAAACATGCTAAGCAACAAATTTTCAAGATCCAAGAAGGAAACAGGAAAACGTATAATTTGCGAAGAAAAGAACGACAATCTTATGGAGTTAACGATTTGGTCGCTATTAAGAGAACTCAGTTTGGACCCCGCTTAAAATTAAAATCAAAATATTTAGGATCGTACAGAGTTACAAATTTTTAAAGGGGCAACACCAATGATGTAATCAAAAAAGGAATTCATGAAGGACCTAACTATACCACGACTTGTGCTGAATTTCTAAAACCCTGGTAGAGTATGCCAAAGGACGTTATGCAAGTTAGAGTTAAATTAAAGTCGAATTGCTGAAGGATAGTCTGAAGTCGAACTGACTAAAATGAAGTTAAAAGATAAACTGACGCATTTCTTTATTTCAGATATAAAAAGATAAAGAAGCTGAATATAAAATTTGTTTCTTTTCAGAGAATTATCCTGTTCTACTTATTTTCCTTCCCTGTTTTGCTGTTTTTCTTTTTTATATATTTGTAGTGTCGTCTGGAGGGCCAGCCGATGCCAGGACGGCCGAACTGTGGTGAAGTACTTAATAGCCGACGACACTATTTCAAGTGCCCTCTTAGGAAGGGGCTCGATAAGCGCAACAACTTCTCCAGTGAGCGACATTGTGTTTGATAGCAGCAAGACGACAGCTCCTTTCCTCCCATAACTTTAAAATTAATTATCATTAAGACAGTTAATTTTAAATATTCCAAGATTGTATATATTTGTATTTGTAAATATGTGTTAATTAAATATTAGGCTATATAAGAATTGTTAATTAATTAAATAATGCCTTGGCTACTTCCCACCCCACAAAACTCAGAAGCGGGATTGAAATGATTATAGCATCAGATAGTTGGAAGGATTTTCATTAGAGAACGACGTTGAATGATCAGTTTGGATCGGTTTTCGTGCAAACTTAATAGATGAAGCCTGATTCTATTATCATTTCAGTTGGAACTTAAAAAGCATTTTGTTTTCATAAAATATATAAGAAGAAATTAGCTACATCATATTTGTATCACTAAATGTTTTGTTTTAGGATTTACTTTTATTTATTACTTTTCCAGGATTTATGAAGATGTTTTCAAGTAAAAAGTTTTGTAAATCTTTTCATTATTTTTAATATATTGTTAAAGTAATTTTTTTAACTTCATACTTTTCAATATTCGGTAGGATTTTCACATGTTTTCCCCAATTCGAAAGAAATAATTAATTATCTACAAAATTTTTTTCTTTGTCACTTATTATTTATTTTTACACTTTATTATTTATTTATCACTTATTATTTCTTTATCACTCATTATCACACTTATAATCACACACTCCGAAAATTAATTGCTTACACTTTTTAGTTTATATAGATTCTTTTCTTATATAAGGGTAAAAGAAATGTGGCTATTTGGAAAAATTACCTTTCATGTTCATTTTCAGTCAATCTTCTATAAATTATAAGAATAAGCAATTTTCTTGCAATATACTAATTACTGTATGCGAAGTCAAAATGATTATTAATATTCATTAAATAGATAAAAATTTAACATTTCTTTTATCATGAAAATAACGGTCACTAAGATATTTTAATAGAGGTAACAACGCAATGGTATTCCACAGCATCAATTAGCAGATTTTTTTTTGCATGATTAAAAAAAATATTGTATTTTAAGAATTTTTTTAATTTTTTAATTTGACAATTATAAATATTATAATTTTATTCCCTGAATTATTTTCTTTGGCTTTAAATTTTAAATTTTCATTATAGAACTAATAATTTTCGCCTAAGCAATTTACTAATTAATATCTGTCTAAATAAAAAAAAAGCGTTGCAACAACCTCAGGTAATTCATTCCAAATTTGAAGGGCTGTTCTAAGAAGATTAAATAGAGAGACGTAAAATTAGTGCAAACCTTTTAATTCAATCACATAGAATTAAAAAGGTATTTTTCTTTTGGTGACAAGTTTAGAGCCGAAGAGAGAATCGATGAGCTGCTTAAAAATTGTTCGAAAAATCTGCATAACGAGTCATTTTGCGTTAATTTCTCGAAATAAGTACACTTGTTTCTCTGAAATGCACCTTATAAGAAGTGGCCTATCTCCAAAGACACATACTTCAAACAGCTGAGATTCTTGTGGGGTGGAGTGGGGGAGAAATTGGCTAATGGATTGAGCGGGCTAATTGACTTCCAATCCACTTCACGAAAAACTGAACAGCTCCATAAAACCTTTCCTCCCCAAAATGCAGGGCGTTCTCCTTGAAACGGGGGCTCATTTGAGACCTGCTTTAAGTTAAAATGTGAATGCGCAGTCGTCGATAGCAGGAAAAAGAGCGTTTAAACGGTTTTGAGCGCTTCTTTTATTTTTTGCGTCCCCCCAACCATTTCCCGCTCAACACCTTCTTATTTTCAGCTTCGAAATTCGATTACCGGGAAACGGCTTTTAATAGATCGTTTAGAGACGTTAAAGGGGGTAGCGCAGGGGAGATAAAACCAGAGCTGTGGGATTGGGGGAGCGAAATCATCGAGGGGGATTGAAGGAAAGTCCCTCGAGGGGATTTTATGCCGTCGAAAGTGAAGAATAATCCTTTTTCGGGAGCAATAAGCTCTTGCTTCCCACCTCGTACCTCGTTTGATTTTCTTTTGTTTCCTGTTTAGAGTCTGTCACCCCCGCACACCACCCCCCGGTTTCATTTCCCGTTAGCCTTCAATGGAGGACACTTTAAAATGAAAGCATACAACTGGAGTCCAAATAAAGAAACATCAAAATGTCTAAAAACTGTCCAAACAAAATTACGAAGTATGGTATGGAAAACGTATCAAACTCTTTATAAAAATGACGTCTTGTCTACGGAGATTATCCTGTGAAAGGATTTCAATCCGTAAAATTATAAGAAGATAAATGGGGAAAAATAAATCATTTTGTTTTTATTGTCTTCAATAATTCTTAAGCCAAATACAAAAACAGAACAGAGTTAAGTAAAAATTTATTGTATCTTAGTTACTAAATCTACCGGAAATAAAAAACAAAAATTATTTTCAAGAAAATTTTTACTGAAAATTTCTCTTTTCTGAATCGACGATGTCGAGAAATTCTTTTACTGTGAATGTTATTTCTCACACTCTGAAAAGATTGCAATTTTATTGAATGGCATTAAGAAATAATTACTTTATTGCTCTTTTAATATAATTACTCATTCTAAAATTATACTCATTACTGGAAATAACTATTGCGAATTATTTTTTCTGCAATATAAATTTAAAAAAACATCTCTGTCTCTATATCTAGGAATAATTGTCTGAAAATTGCTACCCTCTGAATCAAAAATATAATAAAAAATTCAATATCATTTTACATTTTAAAAAATTTTCTTAAAAAAACTTTACTAATGTTTTACCTAAATGGCAATTAACACAATTACTAAGTCTTTACAACAATAATATATTTTGCCCTGCATATAAATTCGTTGTTTGTTGCAACCGAATGGTTAGTGCTCTTGGTTTTGTTCGTGGATTCGAATCCCCCATTGGGCGTGTATGTTTGTGATGGTGCACTTTAAATTGCAGGTCCACTCCATTAAAATACTTCTTCAACTGCTTTTCGTGGCGTTCAGCGGCCGTTTGTTTAGAAGCAATTCACTTTGCTGTTGATATTATTTGAATAATTTTTTAATATAAAATTTTAGTTTTCTAAAGTTTGTGTTTGAAATTATATTCAAAGTATAAGTCCAGAATCTGTTATATAATAATTGTATAAGTGTAATTTTTGTCATTTATTTGAAATCTGAAATTTATATACTCATAAAAATTAATTTGTGATTATTTTAAGAATTTTTATTCTGTATTCATTTTATTTTTCACTAATATTAGATTCATAAATGTTGAGAAAACAAATTCTTTAAGCGTATTTTTGAGTGAAATTTTTTATTTGATTTCATTCCAATTCATATAACTTTATAGTTGATCAATCAAACACACACACACACATATATATATATATATATATATATATATATATATATATATATATATATATATATATATATATATATATATATATATATATATATATATATATATATATATATATATATATATATATATATATATATATATATATATATATATATATATATATATATATATATATATATATATATATTCAAGTATTTTTCATGTAAAACCTGTATTTATTTTGTATTTGGATTTATTCTATTCAAAGTATAAGTCCAGATTCTGAAATATAATAATTATATATGCGTATTTATCATTTCATTTGAAACCTGAAATTTAAATATTCTTAAAAAATTTATCTGTGTGATTATTTTAATTAAGAATTTAATCTGTTTTATCCTTTATATTTCATTTGTATTAGTATCAGAAATATAAGGAAAACTAAATAATATTTCAAAATAATTCCACTATTTCCTTACGTATATTTTTAGAGAAAGTTTTCTTGCTTTCATTCCAATTCAAATTCTATAAGTTGATAAATCAAATACACGTATCTTTGATACAAAATATGAATCATAAAATTTGTAAATATGATGATAGAAAAATCAATATTTATTTAACAATAGGAAATTTTATTTGGCAGTTAAGTTGCATAAATTGATATTTCAAAACAATTATCTTACTCTGAGTGAAGACTTGTAAAATAATCAAATTAATAAAAGAATATCAAAATTTTAATTCTTCTGCTTTTTAAATTTTAATATAAAAAAGATTATTTTTTAACAAAAATTTGCATCCAGCTTTAAAAAAAATTTTTTTTTACCTTAATGTTTTTCCTATTTGTACAGAAACACATTACAATAATTAAATTTTTAATATCAGATTAATTCAGATATTTATCAAAAATTATTTTATCTTTCATGCGTGTATCATTGTATACATTTTAAGCAGAAAGTATTTATGAGTAATTCATGACACATAGAATTCTGATTGTGTCTCTAAAAGAAATTATAAATTATTTATATTGTTCTTTGAAATTTGCTTACAAATTATTATGAAAACATTATGTTTAAATTTATTCTAACATTTACATGCTATTATTATATTTTCAAACACATTTGCATACTTCTAATTTTTAATATAGCTATTGTTGAAACGTCATTCCTACAGAGTAACGTTTTGAAGAGCAACTTTGAACGCTATGAATTTAAATTGATATAAATAGTATGAGAAGAGTATGTAAAACGTATAATCTAAAATGGCACATATATATCATTTCTTTGACTAATATAAATGCATTCTCAAAATAAAAGAATTGTAAAGAAGAAATTTTCAAGCTCGCATATCATATAAGAATCAAGTTTCTTTTTTTATGAATTTTTATAAGCAAATATCAACAGTATTAAAAAAATTTCTAAATAAGATTCACTGTTATTTTTCTACTAAACGGTACAAACACAAATCATTGGGAATATATTTCTATTTGTTCATTTAATTTGATCACGATTCTTTTACATCGACTTCTGTACAAATCAAAACTTTGTTAAACAAGTCTTATTTCGAGTATCTCACATTGTTTTAAGCAATAAACTTAAATCTCAAAAACTTTTTTTCCTATAATAAATGCTAACAGTAATAGAGTAATTTAATGAAATTTTAGTTAATTTTCAAAACATACTTTGCACACAATTTTCAAAAAATGTAAAAAGAACTACTCTCTTCAATCATTAGTTTTTGATTAAATAATCAAATAATCATTTTTCATTAAATAATCATTGAAATTAAAATATAATTCTTGTTATTGTCTAATATTCCAATACTTTATTAGGTATTTTTAACATAAATGTTACATACAGCTTTTAATTTTATTTAAACCATTTAAGTTTGAATTTATTTTATTAAATTGAAAACATGAAAATGATCATTTTTAAGCAAATCATTTTTATCAAATTAAGATTATACTTGTATATAAGATCTTTAAATATATACGGGTAAATAGACCTTGCAAAACATTATTTTTGCATAAATCGGCGAATAAAGATTATGTATTTTTAACTTTTTATTTTAAAATGTGAATTATGAATTTAAAAGTTTATGAAAATTAATAATTTTAATGAAAAGAAAATCTCCATAGCTTCGTAAATTTTTAAGGTAAATTTTTTTTAACTTTTTCAATTTCCTATCAGAATAATTTGAGTTCTTATTGTTAGACTTGTTAATTTTCGTTACATATTTTCTGAAAATATTTTGCCGAGCTGGCAGCCGAATGGTTAGCGCTCTTGCCTTCGGTTCAACAGTTCGTGGGTTCGAATCCCGCCTTGGGCATGGATGTTTGTAGTGGTTCGGAATCCACTTTAAGCCGTAAGTCCCGGTCTAATTAGCCCTCGTGTGCAAAAAATGACCGTTGAGCGACAAACAAACCAAACCAAACCTGAAAATATTTTTATCGATTTCAAATTTTGAGTAATTATTTAAACATATGTATGAAAACACACGAATAACTTTCAAACAGAGAAACATGAACTACAATTAATAAAAATTTTGTTTCTTAAACTTAAACAGACAATTTTCTTTCAAATAACATTTCGTTAAATTATTTGATAATAATTGTTTACTAAGATTAAGAAATAACTTTTCGTATTCCTAAGAAATTAATTTTAGAAATATCAAATGACAAGAAGAAATTGCAAATAAATGTGTGTTTGTTTTAATACCTCCTCAATTAATCATGTTTAAATAAACAGAATATTTAATCATTTTGAGAAGATCAACTTCTACATCGCTAACAATCGAGTTATGTAAAAACAGCTTTCAATATTCACATACAAGTTTAAGCTTAAAAATAAAATAATTAGCAATGTATATAAGTACTTCCTTTTCTTCAGGGGAAATATCAATTGTCAAATCATCAATAATAGCTGCAAACAAGTCAAAATTGACATCATTTTTATTAGGTTAATTCATATTGATAAACAGTATAACAGGAATATCTCCAATCTTTCCAGAGATGTATATTTTTGCATCACCTTTTAAAAATTTTCTTTTTGATTCCAACATTTTAGTTTGCAACATTTTGTTGCAAGGATGCAATATAATTACAGCGAGACATTTATTGATACTTTGAAAATCGGAACTTCAAGGCATCAGTATCAAATTTAAAAATCAAGACATATTTTTCTGCATCTAAAAGCAAAGTAGTAACTTTGCTTGTCATAGCTTTGTTGTGCGAATGAGAGCAGCTCAAACACCCGTTTCGAAAAGGCTATTTCATATTCTTCCAAGATTTTATCCATGCACAAAATATTTTAAAAAAATGTCACGTTTTCAGTACTATTTAACGATTAAGGCAATGGATTGATATTTCTCATAAATTTTGCATATGCTCATGAGACAGATTCATTATATGTGATACATCACACCATCTTTCAATATAGATAAAAAAATATATTATATCCTTGACATTATATATATCTTTTGGGTGGTAATTTTTATGCATTGCAAGGCAACTGGGTAACTTTCATAAAAGATATTTGTATCAGTCAAAATATTCTCCGTTTCAATATTGGCTGAATATGGTAATTTTATATTTAATTCAAAAGTACATTTAACAACAGATCCTTTTCCAGCTGCAAAAACACTTCACAACAATCCGAAGGAATGACGAATGTTTTCGCTGAGTCAAATTCAGATATCCAATCTTTCCTGGTGCATTTCGAGATAAGTACAGTATAAAAAAAAGAAGCATAAATTTGTAACAGTGATTGGATTTTTTATAGCCTTACTAGGAGAGGACTATCACACATCACCTGAAAAAATGTCGATTACCATTATCTGAAATAATCGATAAAACTTCGAATTCCTATCTGTGAAGTAAATACCAATTACTTTTTGCCAAATTTAGCAGACATTTGGCCATCATAGACATACTGGCACAAAAGAAACAATTTCTTTATGTAAAGAAAAGCAAAACGCGATCATGAATGTCTGAATTTAATTAGCTGGTAGGTTACTTTGTGATTCATAAGAATCTATATAATCCGTTACAAATTCACTTCATTTTTCAGCTCCTCACACACATGTTTGTCTAATATAATCAAAGTTTTTTCTTTATTACAAGAAGAAGCTAAGCTTCTAAGAATGAGAACTTTTTTTAACGCATCAGTACTAAGCAAATCTAAAACCAAATAACTCGATAACAAGAAAGTGAGATGGTATACAAGCAAACAGCAAACTGATAAATATTGGAACTATATCTTCTTGCAGGTTTTTGATTTAGTATAAGCGTCATTTTTTCTCAAATATAAAATTTCATCAATCGTAATATTCAGAATAATCTTGTTTCATATAAATTCTCAATACTTTCAAAATTCTTTTATAATGTTTTTCATAGATAGGAAAAGGGAATTTGGAATTTGTATGATATTTTTAATTGGCTCCATAATCCAAATTTATAATCATTCAAGAGATGATCAAATTTTATGTATTTTTGAGCAACAGTTTCAACAAAAATTGAAAATGAAAAAAATCAATATTTTTTAATCTTTATATATATATAATATATATATATATATATATATATATATATATATATATATATAATTATTATTTAAATATAATATACAAAAAATAAAATTTTAATACTTTTTAAAATAATGAGAGCAAATTGAAAATTCATAAGCAAAACGTGAACTTCAGTTCTGTGTTTATTAAATCATTAACTTAAAGGAAAACTTTATTCGAGATTTTCATTAATTCTGCAAAGGTATTAATTTAGCATGCACTCATAAAATCAGATAAGGCTTTTTTAGATAGGGTATATAATTATTCATCTCTGTTTACTCATTTAATAACCTTTTTCCTGTGAGATATGCTGTAAAACCAAGAAATGTCATAGGAACAGCTCCGTCTTTTACTTTAGGACGATCTTAAGGTAATTGAATGATCTCTCAATTTTTTGTTAATTCATCATATCTAATAATTTGATCACCAGTGAAATTTATTTAAAGCTTTGTTTACTCCGGGAAAAATTTTGAATGAAATTTTTTGAAACCACATTTTTATATGCTTCCTTTTTAAGACATCTGAAGCAGAGGATAGATATGTGAACCAATTCCATTATAATTTGATTACCAATAAGAAACACAACAATCGTCAAGCATTAAATTTCGAACAATGAGGTTCTTTTAACACACAGCTTCACTCGTTTCTCCCCATGATAATCATAGGTTTGTTTGTTTGTCTCGGCATCCAGTTTAAGCCATACACCCCGTTTTTACAAGTCCTCACTTTCTGAAACTGACCGTTGAACGACAAACGAACCAATTCAGTAAACATGTGCAGGACAAATGAATTTAAATGAGATTCTTAGATTTTTCATATTATTTTAGCATACACTGAAAATACATCCACTTTTCAACTCTCATTTTGACATTTATTTTCATAAAATTCATAGACGACAAGAAATTCAATTATAGCTAAATTTGTTGTGTTCTTACAATTTCTTCGGAGTTTTTATCACGGATTAAAATTTACTTTAGAATATTTGTCATAAAAAGATTGAATATTTTATAATTGTAAAAATTAATATACAAACGTGTGTCTTAAACATTTCAATAGAATTTTTCTAAAATTTCAGAGTATGAGGATTCTTATGAAAAGCCAATCCCTAATAATAGCAGTACATTTTAATAATTAAATATAATTCGTAATTCCTAAATGTAACAAATTTGTACTACATAATATTTTGTCTTCTGCTTGTTAGAATCATTTCATTTTTGATTTTTACAACAAATTTTAAAGCTTTATAAATGTATAAAATAAGACAAGAAAACAAATTAGTAAAATTTTTTTATAAAAATCAGTTGCATTATATTCTTTTTCATGATCCAAATATTTTGAATATTTCATAACTTTTCATAAAAAATTAAATAAAATTAGTTTATTTAACTAAACATTAAATATATTGAAATGGTATATTTGTTTTTCAAAAATTTTCATTGCTCATCGTGATTAAAACTCAAATGTTTGTCTCTTTGGTAAGGCTCTCTTTGGCTATTGGTAAGGAAGGGAATAAGTAAGAAATTACTGAAACAGAAAGTAAATATATGCTCCTCACATTCCTATTAATTTATTAATCCGGTGCTTAGAAGAAGGCTCATTTGAGAATCTCTTATGGATCTCCTATCCTATTGAATTTTGTTTCAATATGACAATTCAATATAAGTTAGGAAATGAACATAACGACTTCTCTCTTAAATAATGCAAAGGAAAACTATACGAGTTTTTATAGCATAAACAATACTATAAATAAAATTTAAGAAACTATTTTTGATGATTATTTTTTAAATAATACTAAAATTAAAGAAGTCTAAAAGTAATAATTATATAATTCGACCTTATTATTAAACTAAACTAAACTCCAGGGTACGACAGCCCATGTGGGCCAAGGCCTACAGTGCCCATAACTGTTTTCATGACCGAGGGCACTGGCGTGTGAAGCATATATCCCAGTTCGGTAGTCAGCCTGACGTAAGACCCCCAGTGTTTAGTTCCCAAGCATGCTTGGTGCTCAGTTAATCGACCCACTGAAGGAAAGAAAGGCTGAGTCAACCTTGCCCAGCCCGACGATCGAACCTCGGACCTGTGTCATGGGAGCCTGAAACGCTGCCACTAAGCCACCGGGCTTCTGACCTTATTATTAAGAAATATAAATTAACCTCTTGATCCTTCCTAGCTCACCTACAAACCCTAAAATTGTCTCTTGTCACTGACAGTCACTTCCTTGAATTAGTTTTAAAATTTTTGAACGAAGGTTAAATTGCAATGGAAGAATCTGTTAGTTAATGTGAATTAATAATATATCAATGCAATTATCAATCATAATTTTAAAATATTTATCATTAATTATTTGTATAATTTATTACATTTAGATATAAAATTTTTAAGTAGCAATAGCAAAAATAATTAAAATGGATATAATATAATATCACACCTACCACTTAATAACTTTCTAAGTAATTATAATTATAAGAAAAAGCATGAGTGTTGATTTAATTAAAAATTTAAAATTTCCTTCACTATTATAGCCAAATATTTTCTTAAATAAGCTATTAGAAAATTGGGATTTTTTAATATCTAAAAACAAATACGATAACTGCACAATCTTTAATAATAATTAATCAAACTTAAATTTATATAAATTTCGGTAAATATTTATCAATACTTTTGACTAAAAATTAAAAGAATTGAAGCTTTTCCTAGAACATCTGAAATAGAATTGTCCTCTTCAATCGTTATCTGTTAACAAATTGAAATTTACAATAATCTAGTCGCAATATTAAAGAAAAGATCCACAGTGAACTGAGAGACCTCTCAGACTAGGAAGGTGTAAAATGATTGGAAATAATTGGTAAAGAAGTGCAGAATCAGGAGATGACAAATAAGAATAATGTCGGTTCACAACCATCAGTTTTCTATGAGACATTTAAATACTTCTTTAAAGTTACAGATTAAGGAATCCCTATCTATTCCATACTTTATTGATATATCACTGTTTTGAATATTTACACTGCTGGCCACCCAAATTGTGACACTAAGAAAGACAAGAGATTTCACAACAAAATTTATTTTCTAGGCAACAGGTTGACCAAGTATCAAATAACTAGATTTATAGACTGTTTGTGAAGTGTGGTTCCTGCCAAAACCAGTAGCCAGAGTAGCCACCACTGTTGGAGATCACCGTTGCCACACGCCTCATCATTCATTCAAAGAAACTGTGGATGTGTTCTTGGGGTACAGCAGACCAAGGAACTTTCACACACTGCCAAAATTGATCTGGTGTGGCAACTGGGGATGTAATCTGATTCAATCTTTGAGTAACCATGGACCACATGTTTTCTACCAGCGAAAGATCTGGAGAGCGAGCCTGAGGGAAGCAATTCAATCTGGCGATTGACCAAGAACCCTTGGACAATGTGTGACACGTGTATTCGCGCATTATTCTGTTGAAATATGGCTGTGGGCAAGCCTTGAATGTAAGAAAGGACATATGGCTCCAATACCTGGGAGATATAGCGCTGACAGTTTAAAGTACCGGCAATGCGTTCTATGGGAAAACGAGAGTGATATTCAATACCGCCTCGTACCATAATACCTGGTGAAGGATTAGTGTTGCCGAGCAGGTGTTCAGCATTTCTCTCTGCGGTATTTCCAGACTCGAATGAGGACATCATGGTGTTGTAGATAGAATCGTGACTCGTTTGTAAAAACAATTTCATTCCATTCTTGGATCCATATCCTTCTTTCATCGCTCCATTGGCGGCGAAGACATCTGTGGTTCTGCGTCAAGGGTAGATGAAGCAATGGATGTCTTGCGGACTGACCACTCTGCTGTCAACGGCGTTGAATGGTACGCATAGACACAGGATGATGCATTGCAGACTGAATGTGCTGTGTGTTGTGGCTGAGCGACTGACATACACACACTTTCCCTGTCATCACGTGAAGTGGAGCATTGAGGTGACTTGACGTTAATGAGAGCTAAATAAGTTTGTTCCTTTGCTCCGTGCATGCGCATTAGTGCTTACAAGTGATACCGAAAGAAAACTGCCCTTCATGTTGTTCCTAATCACCCATCTGCTCTGACGGAGTCAGACTTACACAGTAATTAAATTTTACATAGGAAAATGCTGGAAAATTATATATTGTTATTTAAATTTTAAACTTTGTTTATAAATGAGATGTATATTGATTTTAATGCTGAGATACAGAAAAAATTATTTATATAGAAATATTTTTGGGAAAAATAGTTGTGTTAAAAACTTTAAGTATATATACCTTGATCATTTAATAAACTGAAAAATGTTCAATAGGAATGGTGATATGCACACTGACATTCTATGTTCTCTGAAAAATGTTTAAAATCGAGAAATTAAAATATATAACTAAATTTTGCTTATATATAATTTATTTATAAGAATTTCTAATTTTAAACTACCGTTCTAATTAAATATATACCTTATGAATATATATAAATAAATTGAAATTTTTTTGTTATCAAACTAGTAGTAAATGTCATATGCATTAACCAGTTCTCATATATTATATACAATTTAAAGTTCTTTTATGATTGTTATGGCGGAAAGGATACTTAGTTTTTCAATAATTTTGTTTTCTATCTATAAACTTATATTTTATATTGAACTGGTGAAAATTGCTTAATTAATTAGAATTTTTTAATTGTAGGCTGCTTGTGATCAAAAATGTATCAGAAAAAATTCAGCACACATATCTCACCACACATATAAAGATTTCGAATTTTTTGAATAGTGTAGTTATAGGTTCAATCCTATTTGCTATTGACTAATAGAGATAGACATCATGCAGAAACACATTTATCAGGAAGCTTGCTTTAGATTCAAAATTAATTTCACCAAAAATAAATGTTTGCACTATCTATATAGTCCTCCTATATGAAAAGTATGCATATTTTAAAAAGCTTAATTTTTCTTCTGTCTGATTATGCAATGTGAAATTAATTTGTAGAAATTATTTTAAATTTTAAACAAAGTTAATTTTCAGTTAGGTGTATTGAAGAAATATTTTATTTTTACAAAATATTTACAATGGAAAATTGAATCATGATTTTTATATATCAAAATGTCATAAGATTTTTACTCATTTGCTTTGTTTTTATTGTTAAAATAATTCCAAAAATTTAATCTTTCTTCCAAAATTTTCATTTAAAATTGAGAAATATTATAGAAATTTAATCTTCTTAAAAAGAATATCTTATGACACATCCTTAAACTATGCGACTGCATTTCATAATTTTGATATTAATTTCTACCGTTCCAGATAACTTTAAGTTTATTACTCAATGACAATTTTTGCGCACAAGACCTAATTAGACAGGTACCATTACTTCAAAGTGGACTCAGAACTGCTACAAACATTGAAGTCCATAGTGGGAATCCAATTTCTGAACAGTTGAATCGAAGACTAGAGTGTTAAAGATTCGGCTTAGTTAACTGTACGCATTCCATTCTAGGAACTGAATTTTAAAATCATTTAAATTACACAACTGGCATTAAAATTACTACACCAGGAAAGCGGCACACCACATACAATGAAATTTGCATAACAGGTAGAACTTGCTGTGATATGCAAATGATTAGATTTTCAGCGCATTCATACAAAGCAGGAAACCATAGCGACATCTACAATGTGTATAAAACCAGAGAATTGACCGCAGTTTTCTCACACTCAATTTCCGTTTCAACGTTGTTTTCGGCAAAGAAAGTTGTTGTAATGCCTCGTGTAAGAAGAAGAAATGCCTATCAGCACGTGTCTGACTTTGATCGAGGAAGGATTATAGCCTACCGGGATTGCGGTTTATCGTACCGCAATATTGCTGCTCGCGTCGGTCGAGACCCCATAACTGTTAGCAGAATATGGAATCGATGGGTTCAGGACAATCATACGGAACGTCATGCAGGATCTCAGCGCCCCCCATAACTAACAGCAGAGAAGACAGACATCTTATCCGCATGGTCACAAGGGATCGTACAGCCACGTCACGAACCCTGAGTCGAGAAATGGAGTCATTTGCAAGGCAACAAGTTTCTGCTCGAACAGTTCGACGACGTTTGCAGCAGCATGGATTGTTTGCACGGCGACCATGGCTTCGGCTACTATTGACGCTGCGTCACAGACAGGAGTGCCTTCAATGGTGTGATCAGCGACGAAACTGGACGCGGGAATGGCATCACGTCATCTTTACAGTTGAATCTCGGTTCTGTATACAGGACCATGATGGCCGCATCCGTGTTTGGAGGCATCGTGGAGAACGAGCATTGCCAGCTTGCATTGGACATCGCCATACTGGCCCATCTGCTGGAGTGATGGTATGGGGTGCCATTGGATACACGTCTCGATCACCTCTTATTCGCATTACCGGCACTTTGAACAGTAACCGTTACATTTACGATGTGTTAAGGCCCGTGGCTCTGCCCTATCTTCAAGGTCTCCCTAATGCCTTGTTTCAACAGGATAATGCACGATCACATGTTGCCCGTACTGTTCTGAACTTCCTTGATACAGAACAGGTTCGACATTTACCTTGGCCAGCACGTTCTCCTGCTCTGTCACCAATTGAGAACATGTGGTCAATTGGTTGCCGAGCAATTAGCACAACATCACTCACCATCCATTACTGTCGATGTACTGTGGCATAGTGTTGAAGCTGCATGGACTGAGATCCCCGTACATGCCATACAATCTCTGTTTGACTCCATGCCTAGGCGGATAAATACTGTTATTGCAGCCAGAGGTGGCTGCTCTGGGTACTGATTTCTCAAGATCTATACATCCTAATTTCCTGTAAATCTAATCACTTGTTTTTTCCACTATAATGTATGTGTCCAATAAATATCGTTCTGTTATTTGCATTCCTTCTTGGTGTAGCAATTTTAATGGCCAGTAGTGTAATTATAAAAAAATCACATAAATTTACATTTTAAAGTTCTCTTGCATTGCATAAAAAGTTTTCAAAATCAAAATGTTTGAAGCAACTTTACTTTTTTTATGTAACATGAATACTCACTCAAGCCAGATCTGCAATTTAATGTGCACTCTGAAATATAACAAATATTCCTGTTGAAGATGGCTGTTACATATTTTTTTATAGATCAGCAATATTCCATTCAAAAAGAGCAGAAATAGTTTGGTCATTTTACAATCACATACATATTAATCTACACTATTCTCCACGATTCCTTCAAACATGGATGCGGCCATCATGGTCCTGTATACAGAACCGAGATTCATCCGTAAAGATGACGTGATGCCATTCCCGCGTCCAGGTTCATCGCTGATTACACCATTGAAGGCACTCCTGTCTGTGACGCAGCGTCAATTGTAACTGAAGCCATGGTCGCCGTGCAGACAATCCATGTTGCTACAAACGTCGTCGAACTGTTCGAGCAGAAACTTGTTGCCTTGCAAATTACTCATTTCTCGACTCAGGGTTCTTGACGTTACTGTACGATCCCTTGTGGCCATGCGGATAAGATGTCTGTCTTCTCTTCTGTTAGTTAAGGGGGGTCGCTGAGATCCTGCATGACGTTCCGTATGATTGTCCTGAACCCATCGATTCCATATTCTGCTAACAGTTATGGGGTCTCGACCGACGCGAGCAGCAATATTGCGGTACGATAAACCGCAATCCCGGTAGGCTATAATCCTTCCTCGATAAAAGTCAGACACGTGCTGATAGGCATTTCTTCTTCTTACACGAGGCATTACAACTTTGTTTGCAGAAAACAACGTTGAAACGGAAATTGAGAATGAGAAAACTGTTGTCAAATCTCTTGTTTTATACACATTGTAGATGTCGCTACTGTCACCTGCTTTGTATGAATGCGCTGAAAATCTAATCATTTGCATATAACAGCAAGTTCTACCTGTTATGCAAATTTCACGTGTGTGGTGTGCCGCTTTCCTGGTGTAGCAATTTTAATTTCCAGTAGTGTATAACACATTTAAGTTTTTACAATGAAAATATTAGGAGTACTGTATATTCCAAATAAGGGTTTCAATTTTATGATATGCAATCATTTGGCCACCCTCAAAGGGCCTACCTTCTTTAGGTAAACACGGGTGTCACAATCCCGAGGTACCCCAGTGATCTGTAATTTCTTTCTTTTTCTTTCTCCTCTACTTTTCTACATTTTCTTCCTCTTTTACCTCGTTGTGGTTGCCTCGCAAGAGGTTGAGGGCTCCCCTTGAGTAGCTATCGGCTCTGTCTATTAGTTTCTGTTGGGGACTAAATCACCCAAGTGTTTGCCATGCGTGGAGAGCCATGTCCTTGGAAAGGAGGATCCTGGTAATTGAGGCCCCCACAGACCAACACATTACTTTGTCCCCTGCTTCAGGTAAACGGGGGCTGTGCTGTGGTCTTCAGCACATCAATCGGCTTTATGGATCAACATCGGTACATCTTCTACTGGATGAGTCTTTAAAGGTAGAAGCCATCTCAGGTATGTACTGTGAACGCATAGGACCTGGTTAGAACTGGTGCAGCAGTTCTACATCCCCTTGCTGGTATCGTTGGTGGGTGGTGCGGTCAGGTCCCAAAATTTTAACTTAATTTAATGGAGAATTTAAAGTTTACTTCTTTCTCACGGAGGTAATCTATTGATAATAATAATGTGAAATATTTGGTGATCACAAGAAAAGAGGGAACTTTTGAAAAAAATTCCCCTTTCTAATTTTAAAGGAAGATAGGGGAATATATTGGAAGTAAAAAGTTTACTTAAAATACGATCTGATGACTTAATGATTGAGTTTGCCAATGTTACTCAGGCTGCTATGCTATACAGCATGCAAACATTGGCAAACTTAGAGATAACTGTGTCACCTCACGGAAATCTAAATTTTTCATGTGGTGTTATATCCGCAAAATATTTGCTGAATACGCCGAAGGATGAAATTCTGGAATACCTAAATACACAGCAGGTTTGTGAAGTTAGGTGAATCACAGTCAGAAAAGATGGGAAGTTTATTGATACTAAACACCTTATTTTGACTTTTGTGTCCCCAGACCTTCTACAAGATATTAAAGCTGCTTATCTGAGTTTACCCGTCCGGGCATATATTCCAAATCCGCTGCGATGCTTCCAATGCCAACGATTTGGACACTCGAGATACGCTGGCAGGAGCCAACTAACTTGTGCACGTTGTGCAGTAGTTGGCCATGGTAGCTAGACCTACACAGCGAAGGATAAATGCGTCAATTGTCTAGGTGACCATCCCTCCTATTCTCGACATTGTCCTCAGTGGGCATTTGAGAAGGAAATATCCACGATAGAATTTACTACAAACTATTCATATCCTAAGGCTCGATGTCAAGCAGCACAAAACCTGGAGTAAGGTATACAACCGTAGCAAGAAAAGTCACCAGATCCATAAGTACACAAACTGAATCTATGTCGCTTCCTCTTGTTAGATTACTCCAAATTTCATCAACAAGGCCAAAATCTGTCTCCACTACATTCAATAAAAGAAAAGCTCCGATGAATAGATAAAAATCCAGAAAGCATACAAATTAAAATCCTCAAGGGAGGGCTCCTACTGACCCTCTATATCCATCCGTAAAGTCTCGTCCATGGAAGCTGACGTTGTTTCTCTACACTCCTCCGACGAAGATTTATCATTAGAGGAGATGTAAGATGGCATGTCTTCCAGTTCCGGGAAAAGAGCTTTTCAAATTAGAAGATAACTTTCTTTGTTTCTTAGAATTGCCATGGTTTACGTTTACATCAGAATGACATCAAGTCTATAATATCAGTTTACAACCCCGCATGTATTGCACTTCAGGAAACATTCCTGAAGTTCACCAATTGATTTTCCATGCGTGGGTTCAAAAGCTTTCAAAAAGACTGTGGTGATGATGGTTCAGTGTCACGAGGTGTTTGCATATTAACATCTAACTATTTATCTAGCACTGTCCATAAAATTAACTATACTCCATACTTCATGTTTAATTACAGCTTGTAGTTTATATTTACCATCACATGATGTCATCTGCCAAAAGGAACTAGATGCATTAGCTGATCAGCTGCCTGCACCATTTCTCTTGCTCGGTGACTTTAACGGCCATAACTCTTTTTGGGGAAGTAGTGACACTAATTCTCGTGGTCATCAGATAGAGCAACTTATTACTGACAATTTTCTCTGTCTGATTAATACCGAACCACAAGAACAATTCATTCTCTCGATCTTGCCATTGGTTCTCTGTCACTTCTGCCATTGTTAAATCTAACAGTTGGAAATGATCTGCACAATAACGGTCATTTCCCACTCTTCATACCTGAGACTGGAGTTAGTAGTGTATGACAACAACGTTTACCTACTTACGTGCATAGTCGGGCATATTGGACGTTATTTTCACAGCTGGGAGTTGTTGATGATGAAATTGCTCAAATCAAGAATATTGATGATGCCGTTTGTAAGGTCTCCAAAACAACTGTAAATGCACCTGATGCATCAATACAGAAAAGTTTTAAACTACGCAGGTGTTGTAAACAATGGTGGAATGACGAATGACAAAATACGTATAAGAAACAAAGGAATATAGAGGGTTATTAGGAGATAACCCACAACAAAGAATCTTAATGCCTTTAAGAGAGCCAAAGCATTAGCTCACAGATCTCGTCGTCCAAGTCAGAAGGAATCTTGGTCTCGCTACGTTTCCTCTAAAACTTCTTCCACATACAGCAAGTAGTTGTGGAGAAAAGTGAGAGCAGCCAATAAAAAATATAAGGAATGCTCTATTTCCATTTTGAAATCCGGAGCTGCTGTATACTCTTCTCCAAAGAATATCGCTAATGCTTTTGGCAAAACCTTTGCTAGCATCTCAAGTAATGTTTCTATAGTTCTTCGTTTGTAAGAATAAAATGCTATGCTCAGCGAATACCAATTCGTTTCAACCAAGGTCAAGCTTTGTTTCGCAACTGTGAATTTCGGATGTTGAAATTGAAGAAAGCATTACAACACGCCAATGACACCAGTCCTGTACTTGATGTGAAATCAGCTATCAAACACTTCATTATTTAAATCCAGATTCCCTGTTGAATTTACTGTTTTTGTTCAATAGGTCTGGACAGAAAACAAATTTCCATCATTTTGGAACAAAACAATAGTGATTCAGGTCCTTCACATTATGAGCCAATAGCTCTGACCAGTTGTTTGTGTAAAACCCTCGAACGTAAGGTCAACATCCATTTCATATTTTTCTTATAAAAAATTAAATGTAAACATATTAATCAGAGTGACTTCCGTGAAGGGTGATCCACTCTTGATAACATTACTTACTTGGAAAACTCAGATACGAAATTCTTTTGTGCGAAACTCATCTGATTTCAATTTTCTTCGACATAGAGAATGCATATGACCGTACATGGTGATACGCAATTCTCCGTTCATTATATGATTTTGGCTTTTGGTCTTAAACTTCCAATCTTCCCTCAAAATTTTTTACTCTTCCGTGTTTTTAAATTTCGTATTGGAAAAATTTTTTCCTATACTTTTATTTAAGCTGAGGGTGCACCCTAAAGCTCTATTTTAAGTCCCACTATTTTTAATCTATTCATCAATAGCATCCTCAATCAAATACCACCTTCTGCAAATGGTACACTATGTTGACGACCTGCAAATATCATGTCAGGGGTCCCATATGCAGTTAATTGCGAGACAACTGCAAACAGGAGTTAACAAACTCTCCGCATGATGTGCTGAGAATGGCCATAAGTTATCACCAAGCAAGAGTAAACGTGTCCACTTCGGTGGAAAGACTAGCCTGCGTAATGATCATTCATTTGTATCAAAAACACTCCAATAAAAGTAGTCAATGAAATCAAATTTCTGGGAATTATCTTTGACGTAAAATTAACCTGTCTTCCGCATGTTTTACATTTGCGAAAGAAGTGTGAGCGATCGCTTAATATCCTCCAGGTGTTATCAAATGCATCTTGTTGTGCAGATCGCATGTCACACCCTTGGAATTATCAGTCATTGATTTCATCCCGCATTGATTACGGATGTGTTGTTTATGGATCGGCTACATCTTCTGTTTTACGAAGACGAGATACAGTTCATCACTCTGCTTTAAAGATATGTTTTGGGGCATTCGGCACATTTCCAGTCCAGATTCTACGTGATTTGTCAAGAATTACCGTTAGATCTGAGACGAATGCAGCGATCTCTCAATTACTACTATAAGATCATGTTGACCCTTCATCATCTCTTACGTTCCGTGGTTCATAATGTCTTGCTTAAAAGACTATATGATGCTCATTCAACAAGCATCCCCCTTTTTCTCACATGAGCCAAATAACATTTATGGCTTTCAGACCTATGTGATGTGAAACAACTGACTTTTTTGTTCATCCGACTTGGTATAATCCAAAAAATAATTTTAATAAAACTTTTGCTCAATATTTAAAATTGGACACAACACCATTTGTCTTCCAACAGCTATTCTTTTCCCATCGCTGTCAGTATCACTCGTACAAACATTTATTCACAGATGGTTCTAAAACAGCAGAGCATGTGGGCTGTGGTATTTTTTTATTAATAATACAGCTTTTAGTTACAGCATACATTCGTCCTGCTCCATCTTTAATGCTGAAACAACTGCAATTTATTACGATCTTCAACATCTGAACACAGATGATTATCATCAAATCTGTACATATAGTGACGGGCATGAGTGTTTTAAAAGCTTTTGAGGACAATAGTTTTACTTTTCATCCTGTTGTGTCAAGGATTTTCAGAGCATTAAAATCCCTTGTAGGCAACGGATATGACATCATATCTTGTTGAATAACTAATCACATAGGTCTTGATGGAAATTAGAGAACAGATGCTGCTGCAAAGGCTGCGGTAGATCCAGTTTTACCATCGGTTCTGCTCTCAGATATAAGAAAGGCTATTATAATATTCATATATATTATTTGCAGGAATCGTTTAACATGCTGGTCGGCAAAATATTGCATACCATTTTTTCATCCCTCACTTCATTACCAGTTTTACCGTTATGGAGTACTTATGTCCGTTTGACTCACCTCCGGATCGGACACACACATTTAACACACAGACATTTGTTTTTAAGTGAATTAAATCCATGGAGGCATGAAACGTGTGATGAACAATATACAGTATATCGTATTTTAACTTCATATCACGATTTTAACCATTTATCTTTCCATATTTTTAAAACTGATATTTTAACATTGTTTGATTTAATAGGGGATCTACCCCATAGAAACCTTGTAGCTTTTTTAAGGGCAATAGGTTTTTTTGCATTATATTTAATTTCTATTATAAATTTTGAAAATATATATATTTTGAAAATTTTCATTTTCCATATTTTATGAATTTATTTTATCAGTCAATTTTCATTTTCCATATTATATTTTTTTAGCGATCAAATATCCGCATTACAGTTGTTTAGTTTCATCCAACACGATTACCAACTTCATTGAAAGATAATCCACAATCTCGGTAGGCCACTATCCTTCCTCTGTCAACCTCGGATAATCGATTAAAAAAATAATCGCTTTTTCCACGAGGCATATTGGATCTTTTTTGAAAAACCACCAGAAAAACACAATTGCCGAATTTGAAATCTTCGAAATCTACAAGCCTTAAATTGCGCTTTGAAGTGGTGCCACAGGCATGCGTGATGTGCGTCTGCATCTTTATCTTCTTCCAAAAGTAATTGTATTCATTTTTGCAGAAAACCTTGGCCGCATCCTGGCACAGAAATTAAGATATAAGGCACAATTATTTCTGTAGTTTATCAGATATCATTTTTTGGACAAGTGTTTGACGAAAAGTTAACTTTTCTACCACATATCTTAAATTTGCGCAAGAAGTGTGTGAAACTTCACTAAATATACTGAAAGTGCTCTCTAATTACCTCTTAGGGTGCAGATCGTAAAGTTTTACTTTGTGTGTACCAATCAGTTATTCGATCTCGAGTTGACTTTGGTAGCGTAATTTATGGATCAGCCAGATTATATCCATTGGGCAAATTAGACCCTGTATATCACTCAGCTTTACGAATCTTTTCTGGAGGATTCCAAACTTCTCTTGTTTAAAGCCTTTATGTAATTTACAGTCAATTACCTTTTAATCTGAGACCTAAGCCATTGTCTCTATATTATTATTTTAGTGTTATTAGCATCACAACACCCTTTGAGATTTATCAGAAGATTGTATTATGCACGGCCACATTTTATATTATCAATTTATGATCGTAGAGTTTATCTAAAACTTACACGCCTTCGCATTGGATATAAAAGATTTACACATCAGCACTTATTCTTGTCTCAGAGTACTCCGATACGTGACATATGTAGTGTACGATATATAGTACATCACATTCTAATTGTCTGGCCTAATATCATTGATTTGCGCTTAGTGTTTTTTTTACTACTACAAATTTAATTTCATCAGATCTAATTGGGTTTAACCTACACATGTTTGCTTTTTTAGGTCCAATTGGTTTCTTGAATTATATTTAAATTTTCATCCATTTTAATATTTTACATAAGTTTTTCCTTCAACTTTTAATATATTCCCTCTTATGCATTTAACGAGTCTTTCACAGTAATTTTACTTTTGATTTTATATATTCTACTGTGTAGAAATGTCCAATATTAAACCTTGGACCAGTATATCTCCCAAAAATCAAATGAAAACATGTTTGAATATTAAAAATGCGAATTGTATTCTTCTTATATTTATTTTGGTTCATGACACCCAAGAGATATTTGAAAGTAAACTATTATTTTGAAGATTCCTTTTTTTGCTTTTATCTTTATAAATATTTTTCGATTTATAAATGACACGAAATCAAACTTTTGAGAGAATTCCAGTTTTATCTTCTCTTACAACTCAGTTATACTTCATTTCAGTATTAGAAAATTTGAAAAAAAAATTGGCTTTTCCCCACTTAGAGCCTTATTTGAATTGATACAGGAAATTTTTCAGATAAATAAAATAACTACAGGATATTGTCATTAAAATGTATAATAATTATAATGATTCTCAAGAATGAGCTGTTATTTTACACCACATTATTAACAAATGAGTAAAAATTCATAGAAATTTACATTCCATCCATAAATAAATGAGTTGCAATTGCTTTACAGGGAAAAGATGGAAAGAAAAAAAAAGAAATGGAGAGAAATTCGGACACTGAAACGAGAACCAAAGAAAACTGAAGAGAAATGACACAGATAGAAATTTCGGATCCGCGCTTTCTACTTCCGGGGGGTGTTTAGTCGATGAGGAAATATCCCCGACAGAAACTGGAAAGGGGGAAAATAGTGCGAGGTGGTTTATCTATTGGGGACTTCCAATGGAAAAGAATGATTCTTCTGGAATCGGAGCCATGAAACTCCATTAGGGATGGGAAATTGGTGTGTAAACTCTTATCTGAGCGAAGATGAATTGTATAATGGGTTCGTGGGCCCGTCTTATCGGTACTCTTCAAATGAAGCTGTAACGGCTGGACCGCATATTGACAATGAGCTGTCATCCGCTTCCTCACTATCAAGGAAAAAACAATAATAAACCGTATGGGGTGACACGATGCCATGAATTTTTTACAACTGATGAGGAAAAACTGTCAGCTTTTATTTTAGATGTTTACAAAATGGATGTCAGAAAAATTGAAATGTTTTACTGTCTTTATTTCTATGACAGTTGAAACAGAATAATAAACAACGCAACAATGTAATATGCCATATAAAAGGGAAAACGCTCTCTCTCTCTCTCTCTGAAATCTCTCAACCACTAATCTGATGCATACAGAACATCCATCTTTCATTGCTCAATATTGGGTGGATCATTCCAAAGATTTGAGAATCATTTTCTTTGGTATTGAAGTTATTAAATTAGGGGGTCTAGCTGAGATAATCACACAATGATTTTAAAAAAATGTATGCTTTACCAAACATAGCTTAATTTCATAAGGATCTTAAAAATTAAAAAAAATTGAGAAATTATATACGTGTTGACATTTTTCGTAGCATTTTTAGATTATAAATTATTAATTACAAATACTTATTATTAAAATATTTGGAGATTCCTTTCCCTTTTAACACCTAGATGTTTTCTTCGAATTCCATTATCATTTCATGCTCAGTTTTCAAATTTCCAAATTAATCTCCAATAATAATAATATATAATAAGGATATAAAATTTACACTATGATATGTAGTTCTAGTACATCGAAATCATTCAGGAAAATGTTTTTACACTGCCTGACATTGAAAATGCAACACCAAGAAAGATTTCCAGAAAATGACGAAATTCGGCAAACAGAGAGGGACAGCAACGAACAATAATATTTTCAAATGATATGCATAATACAGAGTGAGAACAGGATCGAGTCAGTGGGTTGTAAGACTATTGTGGACAGCGATACACGAAGCAACACATCTAGGCACAGAGTCAACGAGAGTACTGTTGGCGTCCTGAGGAATGACTCTCCATTCCCTGTCAATCATTGGCCAAAGTGAGTCTTCTGAAGGAAGTAGTAACAGCCTCTACAAAGGGTGTCCAATCATAACCCAAATATAGTGAGAGATCTGACAATCTCAGTAGCCAGGTAAGCAGTTGTACATCTTGAAGGGTATGTTGGCTGATGCGAGCAACCAGGAAGCTATGCTGCTGATAAAGGGCATTTCGAACCTCAAGAAGATAGCAGAGTGTTATCAGGGCACCACATTCTCCACGTAACTTTTGATGGTCATAGTGCCATGAATACGAACTAAAGGTGACGTGAAATCATATACAAGGGTGCCGCAACCCATGGTGCCATGTTGTCGCGTGGTAAGGAGTTCCGCAATTGCTGATGGATTGGACCTGTTTCCACGTCGACGCCACACTCATATGCATTGACAATATTTGAAGAAACAGAAGCTTGACTCATCTGAGAAGATGAACCTGTTTCACTCCGTCGTACATCTCTCTGATCAGTCTGATATTCCAGACGTTGGCGTCTAAGCTGTGGGGTGAATTGCAGTCTTCTTAAGAACGTCATGAGCACTGGCCACTAGCAACTAATTGATGACAAATGGATCTGCTCAATATGGTAGCATCCAGGGTGTCTTGCACAAGCTTCAGAATTTCGGTAGACGTGCCTTGCTGTCAATGCCTCTTCCTTCATCACCGCCTCACTTCGGATGCGTTGATTCACTTGTGCTGACGCTACTCTGGTTGCACTGGCAACCAGAAAAAATTCCACAGTTCCTTGTTCCAACCATCTTCCTCACAGCCAGTGCATTGTAAACGTGTGTCTGTCAGCTGTGATTTGTCGTAAGTACCAATCTGCTCTTCTCAGTCAGAGTTTCCCAACAGGGGGGCAAGGTTTCAGATAAACTCGCCTGTCGGTTGGAACTGACTCCGTAGGCGATGACCTGGGATTCTCTGCACTTACTTGCGTCCTTTTCTAATAGAACAAACTTTAAATGATTATTTTCCAAGCAGCAATAATAGCGCAAATATTGCCCATTCTGCCGATTTCTCTTCTTATAGCCGAACTGGCAGCCGAATGGTTAGCGCTCTTGCGTTCGGTTCAACAGTTCGTGGGTTCGAATCCCACCTTGGGCATGGATGTTTGTAGTGGTTCGTAATCCACTTTAAACCGTAGGTCCCGGTCTAATTAGCCCACGTGTGCAAAAAATGACCGTTGAGCGACAAACAAACAAATCAAACCAAACTTTCTCTTCTTATATCTTATTCTACGTGCGCTGAAGAGTTGCGCATTTCACTTCATTTACATAACTCAGTAAGGTGCGTTTACTCTGAAATTTGCATAATTTTATGGCCATTCCTTCTCACTGTTGCATTTTCAATGTCGTACAGTATATTCTTAAAGAGAATATTTTCATCCATTTAAATTTACTTTGAATTTATTTAAATTCCGAATATAACAAAAATTACTTTTATTTACTAACAAACTCAAATTGGCATTATATAAGACAAGCACTGTCTTAGATTACAGATATAATTTCTACTGTCAAAATGAACATGAGAAACAATCATTCTGGCAGTCAACTTTTCATTGCGGTTCTCTAACGCTATATAATGAATTAATTTCTGATAAGAAATTTAACTAAAATATTTAATTGTTATGTATAATAAACTTTGCTTGGTATATTAGGAATCTTTCTAGTTTTAAATGTTAAAATTATATACAATTTCTGCATCAGTTAATACTGAAAAAGTAAGCAGCAAAGTCAAAGAATGTTTTTATATATCAATATGACATTATCCTATAAGCAAGTTATACTTTTATTAACATTGCATACTTCAATTTCATGTAATATGGTAAAACGTCTGCAGAAATAATCAGGCCAATATTTTTCTGATAATGTTAAAACTTTTTGTGTGAATAAGATATTTTATAATTTCTGTCAAATGAATTGTTTATTGATTAAGAATTAATTTAGCAAATCATCAAAATATTTTACTAATTTTTCGTATGCTACTAAATGATGTATTGTACATATCTGGAAGGAAAATCACAAAAACATTTATTCCAGAGCTAGTACTTTAGTAGAAAATGCATAAAAATCCTTTCTCTAAACAGTGAAAGAGTACACAGAAATAACCACCAATCTTATCATAAAATTCAAACATTTGTTAACATTTTTTGTATTTGAATGCTTATTTAAGTAGTTTAGTTTTTTCCAGTTTTTTCAGAACAGTTTTAATTGGAGTTCTTTTAGAACTAAATATGCAATTTATTAAATACTTTTGAAGTTGTTAAATTTTTGCTACAGTAAAAAACTAACCAAACTAAGTAAATTTATAGTTAAATAAGAGAGGTTTAACAGTTTCAGTAGAGAGTATAAAAAAGGTAGTACTGACTTCTGGAGGTCAAGCATCTGATTAGTAAGGGGATGAGCCATGCCCTCCCGTAAATGTTTGCTGATCTCTTCATTGTTATAGATATCCGTGTAAGAGGACGAAGACATTTTCAGTAATGTTATTAAACGAGATTTTCCTCTAAAGTTACGAGTAAGTTTTATTTACTTTAAATAAGGTACATTAATTTCTCTGTTTTCTGAACATTTTATTCTTAATGTAAAAAATTTTCTTTCAGAATGAAAGCATTTTATCTTATATATAACTAAGTAAAAATCCATTGTTTTTTAAGAAACATACAAAATTATTTTTATCCTAAGTGTACGAGTAAAACTTTTTATAGCAAATTATTATTTTTCATTGAATAATTTGTGCTTACAAATGTAAATAAAAATGTTGCTTAAAGTAAGCAAAATAATTTCTTAAAATAATAACTTAGAGTGTACTATATAGTACATAATAATAATATAGTAGTAAAATAATAATATATATTATTATTTTTTATGAAATTTTTTATTTTTTGTGAATTATTATTTTATGTTACTTAAGTTTATTTCAGTTTTCAGCATATTTTACTCTCTTAGTGAATGCAAACTTTTATTTTACTTATTAAATTATGCAAATTATATAAAAGTTAAGAAAAGGCCTTTTTACACTTTTTAAATGAAACCGTAAAATCCGTAGAGAAAAAGAACAATAAAGAGACAAACAACTATGTTTTGATTTAAAGTTTACTTGAAAAAAATTTTTGACCATACATAACACGTTTTACATGTTTATGAGATATTTGAAACATTTTTTATGTGCATCCAAGTGATCTGGTAAATTAAGATCATTTAATACATCTAGAAATACATTTCTCGCTACAGGAGCTTTCTTCTTATTTCTCAAAAAGTCATTAACAATTTTGATAATATTACTACCAGAAATTACTCTATTTCTATAAATTATGTTTCCTTCAGGTGTCCATTTTAAAGAACTCTGATGATTAAGAAATTGAAGAATGTCCTTAGCTTTTTCCTTACATCGAGCTGGAGCTGATGCTATTGTTTTATCTTTTATGACAATTTTTTCTTTCTTAGTTGAAGGTTCAAGTTTTCCTTAAACCAATTTATCTGGCGATATATATTTCTTCTGTAGATAGCTCTTCTGAGCCTGCATTATCTTCTGATGCATTATTTTCTGATTGTATGCATTCTTCGATAAAAAATTAGTGTATTTTTGTAAAATTTGCATGTATAATCACTGTTGGATAAATTTTGCCATTGCGGAATGCTTTTCATTTGATCATCAAAATCCGATATTTGATAAATATAAGTTGTCCTCTGAAACCAGCAGAAATTTTTTTACTATGATCCATGAATGATATTACTAATAACTGAATTACTGCAGGTAGTAAAAGTTAAAGAAAACCGTTACCTCGTTGAATTAACAGCTGTCTTTTCTTCTAAAGTGCAATTTTTCTAATTGAAAGTTCTCGCAAGCTTTGTTTGTGTTGAGATTGTATACTTTTTGATTACTAGTTTTAGGTTTTTAGTATTAGAAATTATTTTTAGGAGCTCTAATGTTTTTGTGATGTGAACATACCGACATCTTCACATCAAATAATATTTTATTCCTGATAAAATTTATTAAAAAAATTTTCTTCTGTAGTCTTTTTACATAAATTCTAGGAAACAGTTGAAACATTAGCTTCAGAAAACTTCTGAGTTTGTGATACGGTAAGTCTCTTTTATTTCAACTTCTATGATGAATGCTTTTAGTCATCCAAAATTATTGATTCTCTTCACGTAATGTAAATCTTCCTGGGGATATGGAGGTTAAAAAGAAAACATGCGCCACACACAGAAATATTTTGATAATGAAAGGCAAACTCTCTTATAATGAAATAACCAGAGATGTGTTGGAATGATTCGAAATCAATGATAGCAGGCATCTTACTCCGCAAATGCACACTGTAATGACTACCGTGGTCGACATTTATATCCGGGGACATACCAGTACGAATGCGGATGTGAATGATCTGTATCACTTTTTAGATAAACAAGTAAGTAACTGAAAGGCTTGGAAGTGGCATCCTCATAGCTCTCTTGGAAAAATTTAAATTTTAAGCGAAACAATTTTTTCCCCAAATGAGTGACTAGAGATTTGCCTCAGGGATTTTTGCGTATTGCCTCATAATGAGAATTCGAAGAAATTTTTCTCATTTCTTTTCCTTTATGAAAAAGAATTTGTACCGGAAAAATAACATTAACATTTCTATGATGAGAACTTTTAGTAAATAATTTTTTTAGATTAGAATTCTTTCAAAATTTGCTCATTAGATTATCGAGAATGATAAATTATCATAATATTCATTTAAATTGTGTGTGTGTGGATGATAAGCCTTCAATAAATTTGAAGTTTTTCATGTCTTCATAATGCTTTTCATGTGCTCCGTAACACCAAATAACAGTTTTAGGAAACGGGTGAATCATTTTACGAATCTCCAATTTGTTTTTAAAGTATATTTTACTACTACCAGTTGGACCAGCTGCAATCATTGTAAAATTATGTTTCATCTTCAAATTTTCCATGACGACTGATAAAATATTGTTTAGTTCTTTTATTTATAAGAATAGATATCTAAAAATGTCACCATTTTAAATTATATTTAGTAAAAGTACAATTATTTTTGTGTTTTGTTTATATATATCGTTATTCGATGACTACACTTTTAAATGATTATTAAGTTATAGTTTGCAAATGTATGACTTTTCATCCAAAACTGCACAGCACCAATATGAAATTTTATGGAATTGATTAGGGGAAAAAAACTCCCTAAGTTTATATTTTTCAGATAAAAGAAAAAATCTAAAAGGAAAGTATAGAAATGAATAAAGACTCATTTTGCTTATTTCATTATTTATAGACCATTCTTTCACCATATTTTTCCTTTACAAACTGAAACATTTGCAAACCATTATTTTTATTTAGAATTAATTTTTAAACAAGGGAACCCATAGAATTTCCTTGACAACGTTTGAATATAAAGTAAATACAATATGCTCCACATACATCAGAAGTAATACTTTGGAATATAACAGAATACCATGACGCAGTTGAATGCTGACATACATAATTAACAACATTTTTTCCATTAAAGGCAGGTGATTGTCCAAATAAATCAAAAAATTCCAAATTCTTATCTTTATCTGCATAAAGAGCTAACCAGCAAGATCCGGGTCAGGATAAGTCTCATCTTAATTTATAATGGCTGCTGATCATTTGAAAAAATAAGGAATTGAATCCTATTAAAATACTCCTTGGAATGATGATGCTGTTACCTTTTAACATGTTTAGATTTTGAATATCTGGTCACCCTTCATATTACCAAAGTCAAATAAAATTTTTCTTGACTTATTGATTTAAATCAAACTATCAGATTTAGCAAATAAAATAACGTATATAGTTAGCTCTAATATTTACTAAATATTTTTTCTAACGTAAATTACTTTGTTTGATGAGATTTAACAGTTCTCCATGACACAAATAAGGAGATAAATCAAATGCATATAATGTGTTACCGTTCGAGTATTCTTTTCGTGATATAAATATACCTCGGTCTTGCCACATTTCTGTGTCAAAGAACAAACTATTCTAAGCTCAAATCAAATTATTTTATGAAAATTGGGTTGTCGTGTATTATGAGGCCCACGATCCACCTAAATTCCTACATAATTCAAATTGAAATATTGGAAATCATATAGGAGTTTTTTCTTTAAAGTATCCTGATGACTTCATTATCAACACATTCTGTAATAATTATTTTAGGCATTTCGCCTGAAACAATAATATCTTGAACAAATTACAAGTTTCCATTGTGAAGAGAATGTACTTTATTCAAAGCTCGATTTATGAGATATTTTGCTGTTTTTATTTGCCAGGCCTTAGTATGTCCTACAATAACACCAAGACTCACACGAACTTTTCCTATGAATAAAGAAATGTGATCTCAAACTACTTTGAGTCCTTCAGTACCTGATGAAAAAAGTTCTGATTTATTTCGAATGAAATTATTTCTACCCACTAAATTTCATAAAAGTCTTTCTGGGGAAATATATCTTCATGAATGTTACCGATCATGTCCACAGTTCCATTTTTCTTAAGGAATTCAAGTCTTTTGTTGAACCCATTTTCCGAGTCCTTACAAAAACAATCAGCTGTAAGTTGCGAAGTTTTGCTGTAATAACCATGATTCAATAATGTTTATGTATAGCATCGGTAAGGTTAATCTATATAAGCATCGGCATGGAATCGGAAACAATACGATCATTCAATGTAATATTAACTTGCGAACAAAAGAATGTAGAAAGAAGTTTACGTTATCATCTTACTAGTAAAGCTACGTTATCATATTTTTCAAAAATATTATTGTTTTGTAATATTTTAGCTTTCATGTAAAGTTGAATTTGACTCAAACCAATGTAATCTTAACCAGAGCCACTAATATAGAATTCGACGGAGCCACCATCAGAAACATTAGACAATGGATGAAATTCTACTAATTGTCCATTGTGTATAAAGTTTGAGTACCAGGCAAGTGAAAAAGCTCTAACTCCGATTTTACAAATTCTGGAGAATTTTTCAAGAGAAATGCCATCACGGATCAAATATATCACGTACTGACTCATTTCAAGCTTTGGACGAAACGACTCGTTTTTTCTCTTTACGTTTCCTTTTATACACTCCGCTTCATACCACAGATTGTACTTTGTCGAGAGTTGTTATTCCCAATTTCAAAAACTATGACTAACTTCTTATAATGGTTTAACTAAATAAAAAATTTTAAATCAAGAGTATGCTCTTGCCCAGAATGTTTGGAGAGAAGGAGATAAATATAAAGAATCTTGAATATCATTATATATATGTAAAGACGGATGTACTCATTTTAGCTGATATCTCAGAAAATTTAAGGAAAATGATCACTCAGCAACTTTTCAAGAAAAATCATTTTTTATTTTATTGAAGTATCGCGCAATCAAGTTTTAGCAGAATCTTTAATCTTTTCACCACTGTGAGTGACTACATCTTTCATTGCATTATTTCCTGTGTGCGAAAGTGGTGTTCCTAAATACCTTCCAGCTTTGATGATAAGAGGTGTTAAGAAACATTTAAAATCACCAAAAACTTCATAACCTGATTGATGAATTAAATTATGGAAGCGACATACTAACTTGTGTGCAATTGTAGTTCGTACTGTCTTCTGAATGTAAATGCATTTTTCTATATGATATTTAGACACAACCTGACAAAAGTACATATGAGATTAAATTATTTATACCTTGAAACGAAACGAAAGAACTAAATGCGTTTACTCACCTCTGAAAATAATATTGTTGCCTTAACTACTTTTCAGATCGATTCCAATCATTTCCATGCAATGTTTACGAAGTGAATAATAGAAATGGTTATGAAAATGCTAAATCATATGGTTTTCTTTTTCATACATGCAAGGAATCACTCTAATAAATAAAGCAAAAGTATCACTTACATGATGTGAAGGTATCAAATCAGAATATATCATTATCTCTGTTATCCCATCAGTAAGCTCAAGATAGTATTCAGCATCAAACACCCCACCCTTAAAAGATGTTTCGACAAATCCTAACATATTTGCCATCTCTTTACAAAATTCAATTTTATAACTATCGGGATGATTGTGGGTGTTATCATGATAATTATGGGGATTTATTGTTAGTATCAAGATTCTTATTGAGCATGAAGGAAAAATGAATGACTTGAAATAATTGAATAAAATTGCAGCTATTTTATATTGTTCATTGGCAATTGATAGATTTTGTGTGTGAATTATCTTTCCTTTTTCAATAACTTCCTGATATTCTTTAATATTTTTCTCTAATATTTCATGTACCGGGATCAAACCGAGGTTTTCGCTTACCTTTAAAATTTGTATGCCTTCAAAACAGCATCGTCTTTCATAATCCACACTTCCATAAATGTGGAACATTTGTCTTTTTTAAAAATTAACTCTGCTTGTTTACTTTAATTATCAACTTTGCCTTTCTGAAATCATTTTAAAAATCTATTAATGCTTTTAAATCTAACAAATAAATGTTATAATTTAGAGTTTCAAACAACGCCGATTTTGCTTGAATGGAATCCTTTATCACTTTTGAAATTGTTATCACTTGAATAAAAGAATTTTTCATAATAATTTTTGTTAATAATAATTAAGCTTATAATATATGTAAACTTATAATAAGAACAATAATTTTTAAGCTTTTGGTAACATGATCAGAAATTGTGTGCCTCAACTTGTAATCATTACAATCTTGAATAGTGACATTGTTATTTGGTATATGAAGCATATACATCAATTTCAAAGAATTTTCTGTTGATAAATGTATTTTGAAGATAAATTTTTACACTTGTGTGTGATGAGAATTAAAGTGAACATTATCGTCAACTTAAGTTCATTTTCAACAATTTCATTGATTCTGTTTCAAAAATCAATTGTGTTTTCATTGCTACGTGTATCAAATACGATTTTCCATTCCATGTGATCTTTCAAAACTCGTTCTCCAATTTTATGAATTACAGTATATTTATTGTTTGCTCTCATTTATCAATTTCTTGGTAGAAAAATGTCAACAGTCATAGTCAGTGCTTAAGATTTTACATAAAAGGAATTGAATGCAATTCCATGCTTGCATTTGATAACAGTGTAACATAAAATTCAGTTACCGTTTCTTCAACCATGATTGTTTAGCCCGAGAATTCAACAATTAGTCAAATCCTTTCCACCTAATTCTTTTTCTCCCCATTTCCTTTGCTTTTTTTAAAATTTTGCAAATTTCTTTTTTTTTTTTTTTGTAATCTTTAGATCGTTTTAAAACCTTTTGTTTTCCAGACTCATAAAATTTCCCACTGACATCTTCACCTTTCAAATCTTTCAAAAGCCATGTTGTAGGAAAGCTAATGTGGCGTTTATTTATTACAAGCACTTCATCACTACATGATGCTGAATAACCTCGATCAAATTTTTTTTCAGTTTGTAAATTCTTACTTGGTTGCCATGAGTATAAATTTTAAATTTGTTTCTATACCATAGCATTTTCTCAAAAATTTCGGCACTAATTTAGATGCAATCATATATTTGGCGCATATCCAGTTGTTCTATGAACACTTTTATTGTAAGAGTGTCAATGATGATGATCAACTAAGATTTTGTAGAATTTCTGTATGTGAATTTACGTTATAAATTATTTTTCAAAGTCTTATTAAAACTTTTTACAACTGTACCATTCAAATCTGATTCACCTGAATAGTGTTTTAATATTCATCTCTAAATAATAAAACTCGTTTTTGTAATCGTAAGTGCACTAATTTTACTCGATCTATTAATTTCTTCATTGCAGTCACCAGGGAAGGTTGTCGTTGTGGCAGCACTCTGCCACCCCGTACCTAGCCCTGAATTGGACTCTAGCAGTTGGATAGAGGCAGCCGGGTGGAGTCTTTGGGATTTTGAAACAAAGACCAAGCCGCCCATAATTGGCCTACCATCCCCAAAGATATCATTTCACTTGCAGGATATTGTAGCCATACAAAGTTTTAACATGGCCCATCTGCTTTTAGCAGATACGACGGATATTCAGTTAAGCTGGAATTCGAACTCACTTCTTTTCGATAATGAGAATGACACCCTATCCAACCAGGCCATCACAGCCTCTTACAAAAGAAGGTGCATTTTTCTTTTCTAATACATAAGTTTTGGAAAAAACATGGATTTCAGTTTGCAAATATTTAACCCCTTTTAAATTTCACATTAAATATTATGTTTCATAAATTTCATCATATCCACTAAATCACATTGAATTAATTCACCAATGCCACAGAACATTGCTTTTATTGGAAATTTATATTTTAATGGTTTGTGAAGTATACGAGTATAAGCATCCTGCTGCGCAGTGGCGTAGCAAGCATAACTGGCATTTGGGTAATGCTTGCTGTTTGGCCACCTATTTCTGTCCTCCAGCTCAAGAAATAGTAATATAATATATACAGTAAACTTGTGTTGGGCGCTCCGTGGCTGAGTGGTCTAAAGCATCACCGCTAATCGCTTGAGAGCGTAGGAGTGTGGGTTCGATTCCCACCATGGCCCTGGGTGTTTTCTTCGTTATTCTTCTGTGGTTGTACATCTGTCATTGTGCTATTTGTCCTTTTATCGACGAAGACTTACAAGTGGATCTCAAGAATCAAGCATACAAGTCTGAATATATGTAATGTAATAAATAAATAAATAAAAAATAAACTTGTGTTATAAGAATATAATGCAAATAACAATAGAAACTTTAAAATAATCTAAAATTAAGGTTTAGAATACATTTGATCTTTTAACGTTCGGAAAAGTATTTTTTCAACTTAAAGTGTTAATATAAAAACAATAAATTTACAAGTCAAATAAAGTTTATTTCTGAAAACGATTAAACTTTAAATATTCTGACTTCAAATAAATAATTTTTATTGAAAAATTTGATTTTAAGTTTCAGAATTATAGGTGCATGTTAATAAATAATCGTATTTTATGAAAATTGCTGTTAAATAAGCAAAATGCGAAGAATACGTGGTAGACGGAAAAAATTTACTCTATAATCTAAAGTCAACATTTTCCAACGAACACTACCGTTTTCAACGAAATACTATATGCTAAAAAGGAAAATTTGTGGAAGTTAAACTAACGATATTTGGAAAGTAATGATATACTAATCATGTACACGGAAATAGTTTTTTTCTAGAATTTGGAGATCATTATTTTCGATTCTTTTTTTTTTTGTATTTTTTTCGATTCCAGGAAGACAATTCTCTTCTCTGAATATTACATTGTTATTTTTTGAAAAGAAATTTCCCGTATTCGTTATAGGTCAGTATGGACACATCAGTATACCTCTGGAAATAAATATTTCTGTCTAGAAATAATTTTTTATCTTTCTAATGTAACTTTGGAAATTTCATCCTGCACAACATGGGGTGTAATTAGTGGAACTTTCAGTTCATTGCAACAAAGGGATTTTGTTAGTTAGAAGCAAAAGAACCTTAGACTCTCTTAATCTGTGTTCCCCTGAGGTATCATTTCATTTGAAAGACATTGCGGCGGCAACTTGTTTAACGCGTTCTAATATTTATCCTTAGTGTGGTGGATCTTCGGTTCGGTTGGGAAAAGAATTCTTCTGGTCTTAAGAAGGAGGCCTTTCGCATCACAGCGCCTTTTAAGAAATGAAATAAGAAAGAAATTTATTGTGATTCCTTCTCTCTCAAAATTAAGGTGGCAGAACTGATTCATTTCGTGTATAGCGGGTAAATATTTTTTAATGGAAAGGTCTTCAGCAATTTCCCATACTTTTTTTATTTAAATATTAGACATACGAGTTTGCGGAATTCATAGACAGTTTTACTGAAAATGAATTATTTTGTAAGGTACTTATCAAAAAACTACGTATAAAATTATATCGCAGTAGTGTAACACGTGTTCATAAATTTGCAACTGTTTCGGGAAATACGGTTTTCTTCCAATAAAATAATTAGCTTCTTTTCATTTCACATATCAGAATATATTTTAATCTTAAACAGAAAAATCATTAATGTGTCAATAAAAACTACAAAAGCATTAAAATTAAAATTCAATTCAGAAAATGAGTATAAATTTTTTGCTCTTCTATTTTACATGGAATTGCGTTATGTTTATTTGTCTTTCATATTTTCATATTTGTTTCTCTTCTATATAAAATTTTATTACGCTTTTCACGCATTAGACTGAGTGGTTTGGTTGACAATTAAAAAATGATAATTAAAATATAATTTTCATTTGAAAAACTTGTTAAATTGTTTTTAAATATTTACACAACGATTAGCATGTTTGTCTAATTTTTTACTTGTATCCCTAAAAAAATTAGTTAAAAATCGTGATACCTGGGTAACGCGTCATCCTCCATTCCCACTCATTCGGAGACGGTGGTTTTTAAGAGAGAGAGCAGGCAACGGGGAAGCTTGCAAATTGTAGCTTTTATCGATAGGGTTAAGTAATTGTAGAGAGTGTTGATTATATATATGTACATATCTAGCTGTTTATTATATGTGCGTGTTAAATTTCTATTAGCTTAATAAATGTGTTTGCAAAAATTATAAGTCCTTTTTCTTGATTGCGGATGTGAGAGTAGAAGAAAGAAAAATATAGGAATGACCTCAAATTTTGAGTTGAAATAGACTTAAATATATAAATCCATTAATCTCTATCTTATATATTTAAACATTATTTAAACTGGGTTATTAAAATCCACTGCAGTTAAACATTAAAGGAGCTGATTTCAATGTTTGAATAGAAGTTCCAGTACATATTCGTAGGGACCAGTTGTTATTAGAAGACTCATTTTGAATATTGACTTCTCTGAAAATGTTTCAACATTTCCAGATAAAAGTTAAGGACACTTTGAAATTAACTCCAAATTTTCACGACAAGATCAATTATGTTTTATATTAGAAAAATTTGCTATTATATTTACAGTTTGGAATAGTTCTTAAAAAACATTTATCAAGTTGTGCCAATTTGAACAAAGTGACTGGTTAAAACCTTATATTCAGTTCAATACTGAAATGAGAAAATTAACTCAATCCATATTCGAAAAAGATTTTTATAAATTACTGAATAACAATGTACATGTGAAAACATTAGAAAATTTGCGCAACAGAACAAACGTGGAACTTGTTCAAACACAGAACAGAATGAGAAAACTGCTTGCATCTTCATCATTTCATTCATGTACAATTTTTAATGAAGAAATAATAGAATTAGAAATGATACATCAAAAGTTAACGCTAAATAGACCAATTTACACACGGTTGACTATAGTAGATTTAAGTAAGTACCTGATGTATGATTTTTCATTACAATCAGTTGAAAAAGACATACAGAAATAAGGCCACATATAATACTACAGATACTTACTCATTCTGCAACAAAATTGAAGATCATGATATTTACCAAGGCTTGAAAAGAAATAGTCAGTTGTATGATTCATCTGAATTTCCAAAAAATCATATTACTTTTAGTGGAAAAAAATAAAAAAAATTGTAGGGAAAATGAAATACGACATGAAAATTGTAAGCAATGTTTGAAAGATGGCATACTAATGCGAAGAATCTCTTAAAGATTTGTTAGTGTAAATCACACTGTATTTACAACATGCCAAAATAAAATTGCTTTAAGTCCATATGATGACAAACGATATATTCTTGAAGTACATAAATTAGTGCATGGACACTACAAAATAGCAGAAATAAATAGCATTTTACTTGAATGATTAATTTACTTAAAATTAAAAAAAGGTAACATGGAGCTCCTTGAAGGAAACGTCCATTTCAACTAATAATTTATCCTTGTTGATGAACTGCTCGGCCACGCTTTATCGGTAACGAGAGTAGTAAGCATGGGATATATGAGACAGCAGGAGAAAACAACTCAACAAAGGGGAGGAGAAAAGGGAGAATTTTTCGTGTAAGACAACGAGAGTATTTTGCGGAAGCATGTCACTTGACTTATACAAGGTAGAAGGAAGAAACAACTCAACAATAGGGGTTATCTGAAGGGGAAGTAAATTTGTGAAGTCCTTGGCTATCGTGTTCTAACACGCTATCTTCTGTGGCGTGATTTAAAGATGGCGTCTTTCTTGTACTGTTACATGTGGATACTACTTTCCTTTATCGTTATGTTCGTGGCACCATCTACGAGCTGAAAGAATAAATTATTTATTTAATTTCGAAAAATAACATATTTTTTATAATATGTAGTGGCTGGGAGTAGAAGGCAAGTAATCCGGTTGGTGAGCGCACACCTTAGTCATTGAACCACCAGGACGCAGTAAGTGCATGCATTATATTTTGACATCTTTTTTACCCCTAAGAGTGACGCAATACAACCCAACTGACAACTTAGGGAGAGAATTATTGCGTAGGCTGTGGCATGTTCATGCGTGATGGGGTATGTTTTATCATGGTTCGTTGCCTGTGTACTCTGATACGCTTACGCTGTACGGAGGATTACAGCTCTTAAGCCAATGAAAACGCCTTTAGTGACATGAATTCGCAAGTAATCCTTGTTCAAGTATTATTGAGCCTGTACAGAATATTTCATTTCTACGCTTTCACCAACTTTTAAAAAGTTATCTTTCTCTCGCGAAAGTTAAAAGTTGAACTTATTTGAATATGCATTATGTCTTCATCTCTCAATAATCAACAATTAAGTGAATCTACAAATTGGGTAGTTATTAATATAATCATTTTAATTATTTTAGCATTTAATTCTACATTTTATCTTAGAAAATATTTATTGTAAATATTTCTCTTTAATGATTGGTGCTTTTTGAAGATCCTGATTTCCCAATGAATGATTCTAATTACGATATATATATATATATATATATATATATATATATATATATATATATATATATATATATATATATATATATATATATATATATATATATATATAGATATATATATATATATATATATATATATATATATATATATATATATATATATATATATATATATATATATATATATATATATATATATATATATATATATATAGTTATATATATATATAGTTATATGTATTATGTTTTAATCAACACAAATTATTAGAGAATTGTCTCAAGATTTTATTGAGGCCTCACAATTTTTTCAAAGGTTACCTTCTGATTATTAGGTGGAATTTGGATTCGTGGTTAGTAAATTGTATAATCAGTTGTTCATTTCTGGATAATACTTGATGTCATGTATAATATTTATCAATACATTTTTTATGCAATTATCTTTTTATGCTCATCCAAGGGTGACTCTACTGATGTTCAAAATGAATGACGGGTGGTGTGCAAATTATCAATAATTTCTATATTTGGCATTTTTATTATTTAAAATATATTCTTATATCCTATGTTTTTTAGTTGGCAAAAGTCATTACTATTGTAGAAAAAGCTCATCATCGCAATTTCTAATATAGAGCTGAGGAAATCTCTTTTCGTGCTCAAGCCGATCCTGGGAGACTACCCTTATATTTGCAAGATACACCAACAGTTGCTGCTGTAGACTCACTCAGGAAATTATTCCGCATACTGATTGAACGAGTCACGCAAGGCCTGAACCCTACTGACTTGGTGAGATTTTGCATTCAAGCGGATAATTTAAACAAGCCGATATCGACTACACTAATGATGGTGTCATCAAAAACTTTAGAAAAATTGATGGGCTTAATACTAAAAGTATTGCAATATGAAATCTCTCTGGATGTCGCCTTTACTGTGGATGTTGTCACAATCAAAAGAGACTCAGGATCAGGTCGTGCTAAAAAAATTATATTATGAACTTGATCAGTTAAATAAAGGTCAATTTTGAGCAAACCTTCTGATGAAGAAGGACTTTGCTTTGCCAAAGCTTTTGTATTTGCTTTGGATCATTTGAGCAATAATTAAAATATGATAAATACTTTGCGAGATCGTCATCAACCTACACTTGTAAATAAAGCTCGACAACTCCATAAAGCAGCAGGTGTACGTCTAAGTCCATGTACATGCTCTGAGAACACAAAATTTCAGAACAATTTAAATGCTCAGATTGTTGTCTTTTCAACAGAAAATTTAAATAAGTTAAGTCACTATTTTCTAAGTTTAATCAATAGTAAACTATATGTTAAATATCCAATCTTTATTAGTAAATAAAATATGTAATTTTTTAATTCTTGTGTGAAGTTGTGATTAAAGATTGCAATTATACAAATACATAAATTTGCATTTCAGAATGAATTGATTATAAAGTTTCTTATTATCATCAAATAGTATTCATGTGTATTTCTGAGTTACATTTCTTAATATAATATTCAGAAGAATTTTATTGATGCTTTTTACATAACCAATTTTTTTCACAAGTATTCTGAAGATTTTATTGATATTTTTGTAGGTGTCTCATAAGGCAGAAAATAGAGCACAGAGAATAAATTCATGGTTGAACAATGGTCACTACGACGTCATTAAGTCAATAAAATGCTTTTATGCTCGTGATTTTTACTGTGAAGCCAGTGATAATCCTTATGAGCACATTGCGAATCATTTATGTTCCAGTAAATGTTTTACAAGCTTTACAAATAACTGCTCCCCAGGACTACCTGTTAGATGTGATCGTTTGTGCCAATCAGAAGAATGATATTCTACACATAAAACTTTAAATAGCAAAAAGGAAAAATCCCTCTGTGATCGGGTATGTTTCATGTAGTAAAATAAAATTAAGTGTATATATGTATTTTTTATTGATTTTATTCAACACAAAATTAAAAAAAAATGTTTAATTTTAATATAATGATTTTCTATGCTTTGAAGGTATACCATTGTCAAGAATGCAGTAAAGTTATTTGACGAATTGACAGTCTATATAAAATCATCAATGTGGAACTGTCAAACGTCCATTTTTCGAAAAATATGTAAGACATGACGAACTTCTTTGCTATTTACGTTCTATTCCACCCAAACACCCTGATGAACATTTTATTTTCTTCGATTTTGATACCGCATATTTAGCTTCAATTTAGTGGTTGTTAGGGGTTGCATATGGCCAATTTAGCGGTTTCTCAATACAGTGAAGAACTGAGAAGGTTTCTTAAGGGTTATACATCATTGCAAGACTTTCGCACATGACTATTTTCTGGACAACACAAACATTTTCCGGCTATAGCTTACGATATGAGAGGGTAAGTTTTTATTTATCTTTAAAATATGTAATATGGATATCAATGAATATATCATTTGATTATTACGTACATTGATTATTTATTTATTTTTTTATTTTTAGCTTTGCGGTCAATTTATCACGGCTTAAATTTTGGAGCATGCACCCTCCTAGTGCCATTCCAAATGGATCAAAAGTAATGACTATATGTCATACTTCTTTGAGCCTAAGAATATTCGACTCCTTAAATTTCTTAGTTATGGCTCTAAGCAAACTTCCTGCATCTTTCAGTGAAACAGAACTCAAAATGGAGTATTTTTCTCATTATTTTACAACGCGAGAAAATCAAACATATTTCTGTGTTCTACCAGACAAACACTTTTATTCTCCAGACACGATGGTAAATTCTGCTAAAGCAGACTTTTTAGAAAGGTATGAACAACATAAAAATGAAGAGTTTGATTTTCAGAAAGAATTATTGAGTTATTGTAGTAATTTATAATTAAGTAATTTGTCAATTAAATTCAAATAAAGATAAATTCAGTTATTTTTATTAAAAATGTATTTGTAAAAATTAAAATTGGTTAGAGAATTCAATGCATTTATATTTGCTGCAATATTAACATAAAATTCTTTTTCTCTTAGATCTGACATAGATTTTTTGCGAAGATGCTGTTTGAAATTTAGGGAAGAATTTATTGATATATCTGGTACAGATCTCTTTTGGTAATTGCAAGACTTTCTTTTTCTAACACATCAGTTATGTTTGAAAATTTGTTTAATTTTTGTTTTCTTTTAGTTATGTAACTATTGCTTCAGCATTCATGACTGTCCATGGAAGCAAACGTATGTAGTTATATATAATTGCAAAGGTGCCTATTCATGGATGCATTAATCGTACCAACTATAGTTCAGATTGTATCCGGTGGTTGAACTTTGTCGCTTCATCATCTCGAATAGACATTATGCATACACTTAATGGAAGAGATGAAATCCAATTTCGAGGAATTTCAGTGGATGGATTTTGTTCATCATCAAACACTGTCCACCAATACCATGTAAAAAAATTTTTAGATACAACTTTACACTTTTTTCTTTCAATGAAGCAAATACTTTAAAATTTATTTATCCTAGATATGTCTTTTTCATGGTTGTCTAAAATGTTTTGATTTTGATGCTGCCAACTCCCTAAATGCAAAAACTACGGGAAAATTATACAAATCAACAACTGATACTATGAGTAAATTATTGGTTGAAAGCTACGACGTGGTTGAGATGGGGGACAATGATTTCATGGAAATGAAGAAAGAAAATATGCAACTCCACAACTTTTTATTATCTCACGAACTTTAAGACCGCTTAAATTTTCGTGATGCTTTTTTCGGAGGTCGAACCAATGCACTTACATTATATTATGAAGGGAATACTAACTATGATGATTTTGTATCTCTTTATCCATGGGTAAATAATTTTAGAATATACAATTTTCACAAGAAAGTAAAATAAAACTTATTTTACTAAATAATTTTATTTAGTTACTCTAAATGTCATATACTTTTATCTTATATAAACAAGCATTGCAAATATCCAGTTTGGCCACCCTATCATTATTACAAAAGATTTCAATGATTTAGATGATTACTTTGGTTTCATGAAATGTAAGATTTTGCCCCGATAACAACCAGAAAGGTTGACATCGGGGCAAGGGATCTCTTCCCTTGGTGACATATCGATGTCAAAATAAACTCTCTTGTTTGTTGTGATACATATGAAGAATGTGCTACAATTGGAACGTAGGTTACGGAGGAGGTCAAGATGGCTGTAAGAAAAGGACATTGTATTAAAAATATAATCATTTTCATTTTATATTTCTTCCATTATTTGAAAAATATGCATTAATGCATATTTTTACTAATTGATTTCTTTGAAATTTTAGATTTTTGAAACATACCATTTTGAGAAAACTTCACATTTATTATTCCGCTCTTACATCAATTTATTTTTAAAAATCAAGTAGGAAAATAGTGGTTGGCCAGTCAATTGCACTACGCCAGATGCACAAAGAAACTATATTTTAGAATATAAGGAAAAAGAAGGTGTGTAAAGCTTGAGTCATATGCTATTCTTAAAATTCCTGTACGAAGACAAGTAGCTAAATTAGCACTTCGCAGATACTGGAGACCGTAAGACGAATTAATTTTGGTTTTTCTTTGTTTATTCAATTTTTGTAGTTTTTTTTATAAATTTTCCGAATTTTTTTACGAATTTGTAAAACTTTTTTATATCAATGTTTGATTTTTTTTAAATTAAGAAATGAACACCATAAAACTCAATTGTGTTATGTGAATTCAGTATCGGAGTTCAACAAAATGTTTTGTGACTCTACTAAAAATGTATGTATTTTTACTTCAACAGTTAAAAGAAGGAATAAATATTGTGATTTTATATGTTTATGATTATTTAAATTTCAACTGTCATTTCAGATCAAGGATGTACATTTTCCTACACCCGAAGTTGTAGCAATTGCTTGGGACACAAAAAAGCCATTTGTAAGATACCTCAACAAAAATATTCCTGACTGCTTTTACTACTGCTTGGGCTCGTCTTAAGTTATATTCCAAAAAGGATAAATCGGGTATTCTTGGGAATTTCTTAGGTGAATTTACATATGAGCTGGATGGTGATACTATCACTAAGTTTGTTTCCGGTTAGTTTACAGTATTATTTTCATTCATTCATTTCCACATAATTGATATTTTAGTTTTAATCTTTTATTATTATTATTTTGTAGGAGTGTTACTAATGAATGTTAAAAAATGAGCGCTTCATGCCACTTTTTTTCCCTTTGAGCGCCTCATACCACTTTTTCCCTATTGAACTCTCATTACTAATCATTAATCATATTGAAAACCTTAGATGGAACTTGAAAAATATTTTGAGATCTATATATACTGATCTACATGAAAATCCCTAAAAAGGTATTTTATCTTACTTGAGGATGCGACCCAAACCATTCTTTGGCAGACCCAACCTTTATTTCAAGACGATTGTTCAACTTTTGTTCTGAGATGTGTGTAAACTACCTAAAGAATGATTTTAACTTATTCTTGATTGTTCAGATATTAAAATAATTTTTCTTCATTTCTACTACAGATAAAGTTTAACAATTTTATTACTCAAAGTTATTATTCTAATGAGTAAACAAGCTACTTCTATTATTGTATAAAACTTACCTGTAATAATAGCCGTTACGTATATATATATATATATATATATATATATATATATATATATATATATATATATATATATATATATATATACATATATATATATATATATATATATATATCAATTATTAAAGGGTTTACATAGTTTTCGATATAAATTATAAAATTATATTTCACACTTGACTCTAACGAGTAATAATTTTTATCATGAAATTCATTAATCACATATTTTTAATTTTCATTTATTCATCATTATCTCAGCAATAATGGTAATCTTTATCATTCTCATAAAAAATGTTCTGCTGAAGAACAAAGAATGTTAAGAGTCAGCAACAATTTTGTTAGTTTAGTTAAATATTGCATATTATGAAGTGATTTATAAATTTCTTTTTCTTGCGTGAAAATTTTCTGGGTATTTTGCTCCTAGTATAACATAAAGACATTGCTTCTAGTATATCACGGAAATAAGTGGCAGCTTTATAAAAACAATTAAATGCTAGTGTTTTTTACTAGCATTTAATTATTTTCGTAAATCAGTCACTTATTTTTAGAAATGTACTAATATAAATATGCAATTACCTTCATGTAGTTATATTTTTACAACTGCACAAGTGATGCTATTAATAGATTCCTTAAAAATATTAAATGATACAATTTTAAATAATACACTGTTCTCTTTTTTTAAATTTGATAATTAATGTAATGTGAAATATTTATATTTTATATGCTTGTTTTGAATACTATTTTTAAATTATTTTATTTTAAATGAATTGAAAATTGAAACTGATTTACTCTAACTATTATGTTTAACTTAATTTAGGTTATTCTGATTTCTTTATTATTATTAAATTATTGTTGTGTAAGAGAATGTGTGTTTATTAAATTTTTCCTGTGCTTCTTAATTTTTTGTGAGATTTTGCAACTTGTTTTCATAAAGTTATTTTCAAGATATTAGTTGTATATACTGAATTTATGAAACTATACTCCACATTTTTATAACAATTACTGAAATTTCACTACTATTTCAAATAGATTTTCAATTTATATAAAAACGAATATTTATTGCTCTTTTTCTTTGTAGTATGCTTTTATCTCATATGAATTGATAATTTAACAAATGCGTATTTTCTTTCTGCTTTGCATTGAAATTCATCGCACCACTTTTACTTTATATTAAGTTAACTAATTTGTGAATTTATTAATTTTTTATATTATTACTATATTTTTTTCAATCAAATAATTTTTCTGTAGCTGAACACAGCCTAATGCTAGCAGGAATTGATAAAAAATTCAATAGTCAATGAAATTTCTCTGATACAAGCAATATTCATAATTCGACTTTGTTGGATGCATTGAACACTATCCCAATTCATTAAATGTCCCATTTTACATGAGTTACTAATTGATTTTAAAAAGTGACTCAATGAAGTAGAAGGTTAACGTTTGAATCTAAGCAATAAGGATTCTAAAATATCATCTGACGATTCTAATAATTTAACTTCCGATATTAAAGGTGCTCCTAGATAATATAATCGTTGAGAATCATATAACTTATTATTAATTATTAAATTAGTGAATTGAGCTTTGAAATTTGCCCCTTCAATATATGTTCCAGTAAAAACTGGAAGTGGTATTTCAGATAATCATATTTTAGTACCAATTGTACCTTCAGCTTCATTAAAATGATTTAGAACATTTTTAGTGCATTTTAATGAATCAAATAAAATTCTTATGCTTATCTCTAATTTTTCTAGGTGGTCAATTGAAGCATAGATATCTATTTCTACATCTGGAATATCATCAAAATCAGGGATTTCATAGTACTGCTCCCTTAATTACTCAAGTCGCCTTTGATATCTTTCAATTCTTTTTAACTTCCCTTCAAGTTCCGTAGTATTGGTAGCATTTGTTTCCCTTTTTTAGCAACAAAGTTCTCAATTTTTGTAATATTTCCTTTAGCAGCACTTTTGCATCGATTTAATTTTTCTATTATGATTGAAGTGTTCACTTCTTTTGGTTTCGTTTTATCCTTATTGCACAGCTTGTAATCGGAATACGGAAGGACAAAATGTTCTTTGACGAAAATAAATTTCCTTGATTACCGTGTGGTTATAAATGTGTTATAAATACTTGCAAGTATTTTACGTGAAAACATTATTAATCACCCCCGGGTAACTCATAAAGTTTTTCTCCGCTTTTTCTTTTCTCGTATCTACATACTTGGCCACACCATTTCGAAACGGAACAATTATTTCAATTTATTATTTGCATTTTGAATATAAATATTTCATATAATAAAATGCTTCAAAAATTAATCGTAACCTGATCATGAAGTGTTCTGGATGACTTATCAGATATATTATAGTGTAAATGTAAAATTAGCACTCCTAAGTTAACTCTACCTTTAATTACTCCTTATCCATGGTTACTTTTTTTTATCTGTCCATTTTGTCATTCCAAAGTGAATAACAAAATACGATACTTCTCTGTTCACAAAAGCAAATATGATAAATTAACCATGATAAATATTGATAAAATGATAAAAAATAAATTCTAAAAATGTAGGCATTCCTCTTGTAAACCAGCGTTTATTTAAAGAGGTAACTATTTGTTTGTTGGCTCTATAAAAGGAAACGATCAAAAAATGCCATTACTCGAAGATTTACTTATATTTCATACATTTAAAATAAAAAATATAGGTAAATTGAATACATAAATATTGATTCTGTTCATATAAATTTATCTTTTTATAGAATGCTACAATATTTAGAGTGATAAAAATACAATTTGTAATTAAAATGACGGTGTATTAACCTCTTTGAAATTTCTACTGATTGATAATGTCAGTAGATTGTTACTTAGTTTAAAATAACTTTTTTTATTTATTCATTATAATTATTTTTGTGAGTTAGAAATTTTTTAAGATTTTTTGCTAAGATTTTAACAAGTGCATTTTAATAAATATTTGCTCACTAATTAATTTTCATTTCATTCATAGAAGTGTTTCAGATTCTATTTAAAAAGGTTTGAAAACAAATATAATTCTTAACAATACTTAAATTCTTATATATTTTTACTAATGTTTTAATGTCCATTTAAATTAAATTAAATTTGATTTTGATGAATAATTTTATCATTTATTTAATTAGAATTTTTAAATAATAAAATATGAAATAACATAAAAAATATAAGAGATGTAACAACTATGTTCCTCAAAAAGGAAATTTATCAGAATATAATATTGAAATTAATGTCATTGAAATTTGTTAATAAGTAGTTTTCAAAATTTACCGCAATCAGTCACTTATTCACCTCTTATTTAATTTTGAAATATACTGTTAAAATTCTAATTAAAGTATTGGTGTAACTGTCAAACATCATCTAAAATATTTTAAAAAATCATTTCAGTAATATACATAAATATTTTATTTCTAGTCGATTTATTTTAATTCATTTTCTTTGTAAACATAATAAGCATAATTAGTAAATGAAAATTTTATTTTATGAGTAAAGTGGTGTCTCAATATGATTCCAGTTGAAATTAGTTTTTTCAGTTTTTGAAAGGCAATAAATAAAAACTTTTCTATCAAATTAATTAATATAATAAATATATAAATGTTTAAAATTCTATAAAATTCAGATTTTGAAAATTTCATAATCTGCAATACTCATTTAAAAAATAAAAACTTTCATTTCTAGTTTAGAATATTGACATTTACATGTTAATTGTGATATTCAACTAAATATTAATATAACACTGTATCACACTCGTTGTAATTTAAAGTATTTATATTTAAAGCTGTCTTTTTCACTCAATTTCATGAGATACATATTAATTCTTTCTTTAATCAAACAAACAAAAATGAAAAATTAATTTAAATCTCAACGATTTTTCTAAATACTCAAATCCTAAGATGAACATTTTCATATTATTTTTTTTAATGTAAAAAATTAATGTAATTAAACGAGTAATTTAAAATAATGTATGCTTGATGCTGCATTACTTTAATAATCTTGGTTTTAGTGTTTTACTTAGTGCTTAGCTTATGATTGGCTTACAGCCGTAACAAAAAAAGTTAGCTAAATTTCTTTTACTATCATTGCCCCAATTGCCTGAACTCTCAACTTTATCCCCAAAGTCGGGAATCTTCGAGGATTTCATAAATCGCACCCCCAAGATATTGTACTATAAGCCCAAATAACACGGGCCATGGCCCAATAAATCCTAAGCCCCTCCTGAAAAATTGTCTTATAATTTTAAACAATGATCAAATGATAAGGTTAATTCTAAGTTAAAATCCATACCTATAATTTTTCCGAATACATCAGTGGAAACATTAGATTAGATCCTATGAGTAAGGACGTAAAAGATGTAAGGATTTAAATTTCTGGGAATTTCAAACCACGGGAATTTACTTGGGAATTTCGGGAATTAAACGGAAATTTTGAGGAACATTAAAAATTTTGAGAGAATGAATTCAACCAATCATCTTTCGTTTTATGGATTGTTTCATCTTATATAAATGAAGAGGAGTAAAGTAAACTATATAAATATGCAAAGAAGGTTCTGTCTTCTACTAACAAAATTAATAAATAACAAAAAAAGTATTTTTTACAACTATAAAAATAACGAATTAATATTTAATAAAAAATATCAAAATTAATTTCTCCGGACAGTCAGAATAAATATTACATGTCAACGTTTCTGTCGCTTTAAATTTACAAATTCGTGTAGAAAAAGAAAGAAAGAAAAATATTTCCTCAAAATTAATTTTTGAAGTTTTTCTAAATTGGTCATTAACACAAAATCGTTTTCTTTTCGTGAAAAACTTTTTACAAATGTAATTAGTAGTAGAAATGAAATAAGTGAAATTTTATTTATTTTAAGAAATGTCTGATAAAAAAGAAATTTTTTTCAAAATCATATGGAAAACTTTAAAATTATGGAAGTCTTTTAAAGTACCTGGGAATTTGTAAAATTCCTAAAAGAATAAACTGGGTTTATTCCCGGAAATAAATCCATTTTCTCCTTCCTTTACAACACTACCTTCAAATTTAATATGTATGATTCTTATCAGAAAGTCATCTTTTGATTAATTTAGGATAAAACCTATCTTTTCAGAGTAAAAGTGACCCAATAAAATCTGGGGCATTACATGGTACCACAAGACAACGTTCTATTCTTCGATCTATTCAGGATGACACCTATTTTGCTAGTGCTAGAGTGGCCCTTAAAATCTGAGAAATCTAAAAAAATTTTGCCAAACTATTTGATCAGTTTTTGCAAACATAAATTCACCTTAATAGGAGATTAGAAATTTAATTTATTTTATGTCACTCAGAATATATTGCTGCTATGGATGGAGTTTTCAATGTAAACAAAAACCAACCTCAGTTCACCGGAAGCCATCTCAAATACTTCCGGTTTTCTTTCTTCCCATTGAAAATCAATGCAATTTCTTATTTAGAAAAAAATTTTTTTTAAATATTTTTAGGTATTTATTCCTGTATTCGAAAATTTTCTTATTTTATCCGTTAAAATCATAATTTTGAAAGAGTGCAATCAGTGGTGTTCCCGTAAATTTTTTTTAAATTTTTTATTAAATAATCCTGATGGATTACCATATTTTGCGGGGAATCGCTCTTATTGGCGATATTAGGATCAATTGTTGCTGAATGATATATTGTAACCCACATTCTAACTCTTGTTATTGTTTATCTCAATTGTTAATCATTTTCTTCTTTAACTACCAAATTTCAGGAAATATATTTTGCACGCTATTGAACAATAAATCATTTCAAATACTAAGCAAGGTATTATTTTTCCTTTCATTTATAGTATTATAAATTTTATTAAAATTTTCTTGATCGTGTTAGAATATATGAATTGGTATCAATAATGAGTAGAACAAAATTGTTATGTGTTTATTTACTTATTGTTTATTAATATTTTAAACAAATTTTGGTTTTTATTCCAATTAAAATTTAAGTCTTATTTTTAAGAGTTGATTTAATATATAGCTAATTAAATAAAGGATTGTAAATCGGGTTCCATTGGAAATTTGAACATTTTCATTTGCGAAAGTAAATTTGTTCTAACTCGCATATTGCAACCAAATGCTACGCAACAAATACCACCTTTATTTGTTTTCTGCGTTTCAAAAATTTTTTTAGGATAATTACCTTTAAATGAATATTTCTGAAAAGCAATGGAAACTACAGTAAACCAGCACAATGGTATAAGACAATAATGGAATGATAAGCAGGAAGTTTCGTGCTGGAAGTTTTCTAGATTTCCACGGTAGTAGCGCCCTCTATTCTACGCTTTACAGAAACTTCCATCCATAGAGATGCTTTTTAATTTTTAAAAAATTAAAATTATTTTTTTCTATAGTTCTTCGTAATTCTTATTTCAATGGATTCAATACATTTGTGAATTTAAAAAAAATGTTGATCAGAAATTTACTAAAATATCCTATGGTATGAACTAAATACTGAATCTTTGTAACTTTTGGTTTCAAATAAACACTTAAAGAAAAGAAAAATGAACAAAAACTCTTGTAAATAAAAGAAATAGTGTTGCGAAAGAATCAGGCATTGGATAGCTGGTATCACAATTCGATTGATAGTTATTTTTGATTGAACAAAATGTTAGCATCAGCATGACATTTTAGATTTGCTTAAGGAATTCTTGAAAGAACACTCGAATTCAATTGTTTTGAAAACTTTTTACTATATATTTTTATTTATTATAAAAAATTACTAATTTATGATTCAGATATTTCCGAGACTGTTAAAATAACAGATTCATTTAGTAAAGCTATACTTGTTCATGATGTTAAATATTAAAACAATTGCTAACACTTTTAGCAAAACAAATTCCATTAGTCCAAGATTTCTTCATTATAGTTCTGTATTTAAATTTAATGAATCAAATCATAAACAAAATAAAAACTATGGTCTAGGCATTAATTTGCGTAATGTTCTGGGTCTTTCAGTTGTAGGATATGTATTTTATAAGTATTATAAAAATAAAGAATATTTTGTTAAATATGTAAATGACTTTAACATATTCCCTCAAGTCTTAGCCGCAGAAGTTAATTTAAATAATGTCCTCAAAAGTGACAATAAGGTTCCTCCTAGGATTATATTTAATTTCCTAGCTGATGTTGCTGAGAAAATCTCTCCTTCTGTGGTATACATTGAAATTGCAGCAAGGTGAATATTTTCCTTTCTCTGCTTTCATTATCTAACATGAATGGTAATGAAAATTTATACAATTTGTTATTTGGTAGCTAGTTGTATTAATAATTAACAAATATTTATTTTGTGAATCATTATTTAACAGGTGATGTTTCATTGCAATGAAATAAAGTTTCTCATAAAATTATTTTAAATGCCTTCAAAGCTATAACAAAAGTTATTATTATATAAGCTATTTTTATAGCTATATTTTGTGTACTGGAAATATTTATTTTTTACAAATAGGAGCTTAACATTGAAAGATAATAATTTTATTGCCTTTACAAATTTTTTAACAAAAATGTGTTGTTAAAAACCAAAAGTATTTCAGAGAAAAGAGACTCATCAACTCAAATAAATAAAAAATACTGAACAGTTTGGTACTTTTCAACTATAGCCCCACTTTTGAAAGATACTAAAAAAAATAGCATATTTCTTATAGGCATATGAAAATGATACAACATTGATATGATGATTTTAATGGATTAAAATTTTTGCCTTAGAGTAGAGAACTGTACAGAGGGTAAAATGAACCAAGCATGTGATAAAATGTGCCAAACTGGCTTAACAGTTTTAAATGCATTTGCATGATGTGATTTTCATTTTATAACGTAAGGTGATCATATGACATGCATGAAATTCATTTTGTGTGCAACCCTTGAAGTGCTTAATTAGTAATTTTATTTGTTTACTGTACAAGAATTTGTTACATTAATGTACCTGTTATTGGACTTCGAAATTTTTTAAAGTTATATTATTTCAAATTTTTTGGAGATATATCGTTTATAATTTTTAAAAGCTGTACTGTTTTGAATTTTTTTAAAGTTATATTATTTGAAATATTTGTTTTGTTGCTGAATGAAAGATTTGTACTGGGCATATGCTTGGTCAGTTTGATTCATGCATCGCAGAGTATGTATGGCAGAGAAATTATTTCAGAACTATATGTTACAAAACTGTTACTCGAAGAAAGTAGCCTCATGTTTTCAACAAGATTATTAAAAGTCTATAACAGAGTGAAGACTTTAGATCCTACTTTTAACGAAAAATATGCTAGCTTCCAGCTTCTGAGATTCTTCGTATGCATCCCGACAGAAAAGTCATTCTTGGTTGGCCAGAGGAAAACTTTACCTACAAAGCTATCACCCGACAACGGTGAAAAAATTTGATGCTAGAGCTCGAAGAGGTTTCTTTGTTGGTTATGCATTCCATACAAAAGGATTCCGAATTTGGATGCCTGAAACAAACAGAATAATTGAAACTATAATTGTTTCTTTTACTGAAATAATTGCTTATAGGGATACATTAAGTGGAGCAGTGCTGGGCCCTAATGACAGAATTTCAACTGAGTCTAATGAGAATGAAGAGGAAAGTAACAATGATGCGGATGGTATTGTATTCCACATTGTACCACAAGACTCTTACACTGTGGAGAGTGATTCTGAAACCTCTCTAGATAATATTCCTAGTCCTGTATCAAAACGTAGATTAATAAACTGGGAAAGAAAAGCCATTACGAGGAAAAATAGATCGCGTACATATATCTATTATGAAGAAGGAAAGGTTAAGACCCCTGAATGATGTTGCAAAATACTGCAGTAAAAATAACATAGTTTTCAATCCTAATTTATTTGAATTTAAAGGAAAAAATAGGACAGAAGGTCTCATTTTAGACAGTTATGATGTAGTTTTAACAAATAATACTGACAGTGGGACCACTAATAACCTTAGCATAACCAGCTGACTAGATAAAATTCCTATACGTAGGACTTATAAGCAAGGGATTGAATCAGAATTTAAGGACAAATGGCTAAATAGTATGAAAGAAGAACTCTGTATTATGAAAAATGGGGGAGTGTGGCATTTAGAAGAATTACCAGAAAATACTACACCGATTGGATGTAGGTGGGTATTCACCATAAAAAGAGATGAGACAGGAAAAATTTTAAGATTTAAATCTCGACTAGTAGCACAGGGTTATAAACAAGAGAAAGGTATCTCTTATGATAAAACTTTTTCCCCTGTGGTAAACTTTAGTTTAATCAGATTTTCTTTGCATTTCTTGTATCCAATAAAGGTTGGTGTCACCTTCACTGTGATATAAAAGGACCTTACCTTTATCCCCTTTGGAAGAGCGAATTTATATGACACAACCTCCAGGTTTTGAAGTTACAGGCTAGTAAGAAAAATATTCTGTTGTTTAGATTGAACAATATATGGCTTCTGACAAATTGGTTGACAATGGTTCTATGAAATCCATAATGTTTTATTAAAAATAGGTTTTTATAAATTTCTGTGGGGTAACTGTGATTATATACTGGGAGACTACTTAATTTTGATATTATATGTTGATGATTTTGTTATATTTGGAAGAGAACAAAGAACAATCGATAAAAAATTTAGAAGATCATTTTGACATAAAAGTACTGGGTAAGACTCTGAACTGTACTGCCTAAAAAGGCATGAAGTTTGTTGAAGAAAATGGTAGTGTTTTGATTCATCAACATTCATACATTGAGGAAATACTTGATCATTTCCAACATTTCAAAATACCAATTTCATCACTACCTGTAACTAAAGGTTCAGTTTATTCTAAAACATTCTGTCCTTCTACAACTGAAGAGTAAAAGGAAATGTCAAAATCGCCATATAGAAGTGTATAAGGTTGTCTATCATTTTTGACTAATAGAACTCGCCCTGACATCTTTTATGCTGTCAATATATTCAGTCTAACCCAGGAATCAATCATTGGGATGGTTTATTAAAACATTTAGGTTATGTTGTTAGCACAGCAAATTTACATTTTGAACTTTCTAGTAAACAACCCCAAATTAGTGTTTACTCAGATGCTGATTTCGCTGCTAACTGAGATGACAGAACGTCTCTCGGAGGTCAACTTGTTTTATTAGAAAATTCTCCCATATGTTGGCATACATTCAAAGAGAAGAGTGTCAGTTTGTCAACTATGGAAGCAGAGTTTGTAGCCATGACAGAAGCAGCTAAAGAAATTATTTGGTTCAGTATTATACTAAATGAATGTCACGATAGAGGTATTATGACAAATGAACCAGAAATCCTAATTTTGTATATAGATTATCAAGCTGCTATACATTTCATAAAATCCCCTATTGAAAATTTTCATTCAAAACATAGACGTCAAGTTGTTTTTTGTTTGTGATATGTATAATACGAAAAAATTTAAACTTAGTTTTGAGCGAAGTAAATTAAACTTAGCTGACGCTTTCACCAAACCGCTCACCAAATCTGAACTGCATAAGTTCATTTCAAATGTATTTAAGAATTAATAAAAATGAGATTTTCAATTTTTGTATCTTTGTATTAACCAATAAATATGTAAATACTTTTGTCTTTTATAATGAAATTAAAATATTTGTATGCATTAATTTTGAGTACTATGTATATTGTGTGTTGGAGCCCCATGTATGAATGATTATGTATTGTGTGAATGCATATTGTGTAACATGTTGTCTTTGATTAAATGCATATTATTTTGTATTATTTGCCGTTTATAGACTCCAAAGAAAATGCGGAGAATGTATATTTGTGTTAGTTAATAGATATTTATGTGATGTTTATCATATATATATTGGGTTGGCAACTAAAAAATTGTGGATTTTTTTAGAAAATCAAAGAAAATTTTTTCATGGAACTAAATAACTTTATTCTGTAATGTATTGCCCATTTTGATCAATGACCTTTTGCCATCTTTCAAGCAGTATCATAATCCCACGTTCATAAAACTTCTGGTTTTTATTAGCAAAAAACTGAATCAGGTACGATTTAACATCATCATTATTATTGAAATTTTTACCATTCAAAGAGTTTTGTAAAGATCGAAACAAAAAGTAATCAGATGGTGCAAGGTCAGGATTATATGGTGGGTGTGGAAAGACATCCCAACTAAGCTCCAATAACTTTTGCCGAGTGACCAAAGATGTGTGTATCCTTGGATTGTCATGATGGAATTCAACACCTTTTCGATTTGTCAATTTGGGCCTCTATTCTTCAACTGCATTGTTTAATTTCGTTAGTTGTTCCATGTAGATGTCAGAATTGATCGTTCGGTTGGGTGGTAAGAGTTCAAAGTAGACTATTCCTTTGTAATCCCACCAAACTGATAACAAAACCTTCTTTTGATGAATATCGGCTTTTGATGTTGTTTGAGTTTGTTCACCTGGCTTGCTCCACGATCTTTTCCGCTTGATATTGTTGTAAACAACCCATTTATAATCGGCAGTTATCCGTCGTTTTAAAAATGGATCATTTTCTATACGTTTCTTTAGCAAATCGCAGCTGATAATGCATTGCATTAAATGTGTTTCTTTCAGTTCATGAGGAACCCATGCATCGAGTTTTTGAACATAGCCAAAGTGTTTTAAATAATTTTCAATGCATGTATGTGATACATGAAGCTTCTCTGCAATCTCACGTGTTGTACTGTGATGATCCGAATCGATTATTGCATTGATTAGGTCGTCATCAACTTCAACTGGACGACCAGAGCGTTTTTCATCTTTGAGTGAAAAATCACCAGAACGAAATTTGGCACACCAATTTTGACACTGCCGTTTTTTAAGGCTTTGTCACCATAAACAGCACATAACTTTTTATGAGCTTACAATGCATTTTTGACTTTGCTAAAATAAAAAAGCAAAATATGACGAAAATGTTCCTTTTGATTTTCCATTTTTCAACGAACGTCAAACGAAAACTACGCAACCGATCAAAAAACTTTTTTTACTGATTGACAGCTGAATTGCCAACTATCAAATAACAAAATGTTTACATTTGTAATAGGTCTGCAAACCTAAAAATTCAACTGAAGCCATCTATGAGTGAAATCTGTAATTACTTAGTTGCCAACCCAATATATTAAGTAAGAATAATTTATATACATTGAATATGTGTTGTGTGTGTGTGGTAATGTTAAACTGTAAAATTTTGTTATACTATTTTCAATTAAATTATGTTTGTAATTAGGTACCGGAGTTTAAAAATTTTTTGAAAATCTAAATTTAATGGTGATAAGATGGGGGAGGGGCATTGTTACCCATATCGAAGCTCAATTTTTCTACTATGCCTTACTTTATTTTAAAAGCATCAGATTAAAAGAATCAGCTAGGGTTTTGTTCGATGCATTTGTATACCTCTGGTGTGTGATAGTTTTTCTTTTTCATTAAAGCAAAATGCCTAGGTATTATAACTTATTTATTTTTATTTGTAACGATAATGAATAAGTTAATTGAAATGTTTTATTTCATCTGTTATAAAATTTTAAATTTATGTTGTGCATTTTATTATGTTTAATATTAATAAAACTGCACTTATAAATGAAAAATAGCAAGTCTAATTGATATACTCTTATTTTAATATATCAGGTTCTATATATGCATAAAAACGAAATACTTTATAAATACTTAAATTAATAGCTAGTATTTCTTTTGCTTTATTAAGCATTTAATAATTGTAGTTCTATTTAGAGTAATAACTCTTTGGAAATTAGCTTAATTGTTGGTATTTATATCGGGATAGCTACCTACAAATATTTAAACTACGCTGAAAATCTAACTGGTAGTAATCAACTATGTCAGCTCTATGTCGACGTGGGTTATCGCCCATTAAAGCAAAAGTAGGGCCAACTGCTGCTGGGTACAATCTCACAATCTGTTCTAGGACTTCATCTCCATACTGGACAGCTGTCACAGAACCCCATTTAAAGATGTGCTGGTCGGTGCGATATCCTAATGAAATCCCTGCCCACACCATAATGTTTCCGTCTTGGAATGCGTGATGTTTGGTGATGTTTTGGGGCTGATTGGGTGTTCCTTGTTCACACCATATCCTTATATGCTTGTCAGCTGGCTCTAGAGCAAATCTTGACTCATCAGTAAACATGACATTGCCCCAGTCAGACACAATCCAATTGACATGTTCTCGGCACCACTTTAATTTTGCCCCTCTTGATTAGACGGATAGACAAACACAAACTCGAGGTACCCGGGCGTACAATCAACTCGTATGTAATCTTCAGCATACAGTAGCTGCAGATATCACTTTACCAATGGATGCTGTAATCATAGATGCCACATGCATGTAAGTCGCTCTGCGATTCCGCTTGGCTAAAGTTGCAATATATCGATCTTATGCAGGGTTTGTAACCCTTGGACGACCAGCTCCAGGCCTTCGGACAACTGTCTGTATGGTTTGGAGTTGTTTCCATAAATGTTACATTACAGAATGATGAACGGCGAAGAAAAGAGCAACATCTGAGATCGACTGTCCTGCTTCATTGCATCAAACATCATGCCGGTGCTCAGAATCTTCCATATGTCTTCTGGAAGTCATAGGAACACATATTTCTTGAAAACAAATTGTACGAAAATTTTAAACTCCTTTTATTAGCACTTACAACCAACTTCTGTAACCCTTCATAATGCTGGTATCTTATAAGACATCCCATTTTGCATATTTCTTGACATGAAAACACGTTTGGGTTACATATTAGCATACTTCCATTTACCTCTGCAGTGATTTGCATCCTTTTCAATTCTGATTGGCTTCCAGGAATTAGCATTTTCTTCTTCGTGCATAACTGTTTGAAGTGAGTGTATCTTAACAACTTCTTTACCCTGTGTATACTAAATCTAGTCTAATTGTCATGTTTCTAATAAAAAATTGCTTCATCTGAAAACATAATGTGATAATCAGAGGCTGGTGTCATTTATTGCATCTACAAAAACTTGCCTTCATTTCTTTCTAGATATTGATTCCATATCTAAATGACTGTTGTATTATTATGTTTGATTTAGTAAATCTTTGGAAAGATAAAATGTAATTTCTTAAGCAGTATATCTCCTCTTATTTAAATTTAGAAACGAACTCACATGATCCACACTTCGTTTTAAAGGCTAAACTGAGTATTACAGACACAGCTCGCCAACTGCAAAAAGTTGCCAATTCTGGTAAAATATGGTGATTTTTTTCCCTCGCCAAAAAATCACCAAAACCAATTAGTTGCCATTTGTGTCCCCAAATACAGTGTGGGAATGTCTTGACGCTGCACATTGGAGAAATAAATGCATCCAAATAGAATTTTTTGCCATTTTCATTTTGAATTTTTTTTTCAGATGTAAACTGCAGCAATTTAAATTTTGTCTTTTATTAATCATTTTTATTTTGTTTCGCATGTAGCGCAGAATATAAATATTTTTTTTCACGTTTTTTTATTTTGCTCTGGGCTTATGCTGGAACTTCAAAACTGTGTTTTATATTCGTTTTGCATTTCGCTGTGGATATAGTGCTGGAATTTCAGTCTTGTCTTTTTTTTGTATTTCATTATTGATACCATGCCAGAAATTAAATTCTGACTTTTATATTCATTTTGGGTTTTGCTGTGCATGTAGGGTGCCTGACGAAAAATGAAGCTAAGAATTTTATTTAAATTTTCTGCAAGCATAGAATTCCTAGAACTAAGTATTTAAATTTTCAATTATAAACAAAATTATTGAACCATTCTATTTTGTAAATTGTTTTGTCTTTTATGTAGTAATGATTTGTAACTTTCTTTCATAAATCACTGGATTTATCAAAACTATTTTACTAAACACATTGCAAAATTCATTTTCTAGAAATTCTGAAATTGATTATTTTATTTATGTTTAACTAGATGTTATTAAATGTAATAATTTATTTTTACTCTTTTTTCCTTTAATTTTAATTCTGAAATGTTTTAAATAGAATCTTTTATCAATTCTTATTACAATTTCTGTTTTCTAATATACCGTTAGGCTAGGCAATTTGAAATTGGGGGAGAACCCTGCTTTATTTACATGGTTGTTATTATTGTTTTCTAATTTAGTGTTAGGCCTAGCAATTCAAAATCGGGTAAACCCCCAACTTCTGCTGATTGGTGCTCATTCTGGGTTGCTAATCAAATTCCAATACCAGCGTCTCCTCTGCTTGAAAAGATTTTCATCAATTTGGCGAGGTTGTGACCGTAATACTCAGTTTTATTGTTTTATGATGCTTTAAAAAATATGCAAAAACTTGCATGAAAAAGTAAATCATTAAATTCCATAAAATGCTATTTTTTTTGCTTTATGCACAATATCACAGTCACTTATAACATATAACTGTGTAAATTGAAATTGTTTACTTACCCACTGTTGTACATGCATGGCTTAAAATTTATGCAGTTCTAACTATTCTTAATGACCAATAACTAATATTGCACTAATTTATTAAAGCTAGTTGTGATTTTTATAAATTCCATGCATAACACATTATTTAAAATGTTTAAGGTATTTAATGAATTAGGAATGATATAAACATTTTTATAGGCATCCAGTTACAAGAAAAAATATGCCTGTATCAAATGGTTCTGGATTCATTGTGAAACCTGATGGACTTATTTTAACAAATGCTCATGTTGTTTCACATTATGGGCGTGTTATAGTTAAACTTTATGATGGAAAGGAATATGAAGGCACTGTTGAACATATAGATACTGAAACTGATCTTGCTACTGTGCGAATTAAAGCTGTAAGTATATTCTTAATTTTCTTATCAACATACATATATAACCGTTCTATGCATACTGAGTATAATTTTTATGTGTAATATGTTTAAATGTGTTTCAGTTTATGTAAAATTACATACATATTTTAAAGATCTTATAATATGTATGTAATTTTAATACTACCATAAAACTACGCCAAACGGCCTTAACACATCGGAATGCATTTGCGTGACGTAAATTTTGATTTATGATGTGAGCATATACATGAGCAAAACATGTTTTATGTGCTTGTAACCCTTAAAGCATTTGATTAGTGATGATAATTTTTATTTTATTTATTTTTTTGATTTTTTTTTGATAATCTGAGAATTTGAAAGAAATGATTTGATGTTTATGTTTTGAAATTTTTTTTAAAGTTAAGTTTTTGAATATTAGTTTGCAGTTGTTTTTTTTAAGGTTTCTTAAGTAAAATTTATAAAATAAATTAATTTTCATATTGTTTTTATCGTTTTGAATTATTATTTTTCTCATAAAGTATATATGGTGGGGTAAACATTCCAAGAACCTGGTGACAATGATTCTCCCAGCAGTGATTAGGTGAGTTATTTTATGTATATCAATATTCCTGTTGCATGTAATATTTTATATTATATATCAAGTATTATATATAAATATTTCATATAATGGTATTTAGATTTATTTAGAATGGGATAATGCTGATTAATTTGAAATGAGTTTTTATAAGAATGTTTACATTTTAGATTTATTTTTATTGCCCTTATTAAAGGGGCTAAATTTCATTACTATGATTTTTTATGGTGGGTACCACTGCCCAGTTAATTAAAATATGAGCTTTTATAAAAAATGAACTTTATTTACATTAAAGATTTAACTTTAATGCCCGGTTGTCTGTGTGGGGGATTATGCTGCATTGAAGATGTTTTTAATGTGGGCACCACTGCTTGGTTAATTAGAAATCGAGTTTTAATAAAAATGCACTTTTTTACGTTAGATTTATCTTTATTGTCCCACTTAGTCCTAGATTATGTAACGCAGTGGATTTAGTAAGATTGTGGATGTTTAGCAACATTTAGGATTGCAATATGGTCTTCATCCTATGAGTTGGTAATGGTGCAAAATGTGTAGGTTACTGTGTCAGAATCTATTCGTACGGCTATTTTATGAGGTATTAAAACGTGCTTGATTTGTTTGTAGTGAGCTTGCATTGAGCTTATGCTGTCTATTATATCTAAGTTTATTTTTAAATGTCAGTGCATGGAAAATTTTGTTTATTTTTGAACAATTTAAAAGTTAATTAGATGTTATAATTTTTTTAATTTATTGTTTCAAAATTTAATTCATTTCTGTTTTTTTTTTTTAAATTTGGAGTGCAAGTGAACTTGATGAGGTAAGTACTTTTACTTTATGTTCTTTTTAATTTTCTATTTTATATGCATGTAAACTATGCATAATTTATTAAAATTATGTAAAAATATTTGAGATATTTTTTTGTTGAAATTTATTACTTGATAAATTAAAACTAGAATAATGTGTTATTTTAAGATAGGTATCACAGTACTTTGTTAATTAGAAACCCAGGTTTTCAAAAAAATCATGTTATTTATGTTTTTGATTTATGACACAATTCTTAATATCTGCTTGGTTTTTATTATATACAGTGTATTATTAAAGTGTTTTTATTCTTTTAATAATTAAAAGAAAATTAAAAAATTGATGGTAATTATTTTTTAATGTCTGATTATGAATTTTTATTTTATATATTGACAATTATAGATTTATATTGGTTTTATAATGTGTAAATTTTTTAAAACATGCATAGTTGAGTTTGTAGCCTTAAGTTCTGTAGTCCTTTACTAAGTAAATATATTAGAATATTCGATATTTGAAATAAAAAAAGCGAGAGAGTGTGGTATTCAAAGTTGGAGATAGAACACGATCGATATTCTGAAAACTGCGACTTTAACCTGACTTGTTTAGAAATCATAGTTTTCATAAAAATGTATTTTGAGATTAAATTTATAATGCAGATGTTAATATCTGCTTTTCTTTGTATTATATAATATATTTTTAAAGTGTTTTTATTTTGATTAGTTAAACAAATAAAATTCATCATGACTATATTTTATTGTCTGATTATGAAAAGTAGTATTGCCTTTTAGGGATTTATATTTGTTTTGTAATATGTAAGCTTTGAAAAATATGAGTAGTAAAGTTTGTAACCTTTAGTTCTGTAGTCCTTTACTAAGTAAATATAATAAAATAATTGACATTTGAAATCGAAAACAGCGCAATATTGTATTATTCAAAGCTGGAGACAGTTTTCAAAATACCGATCATGCTCTATGATATCATCTTTGCCTGTTGTTGATTTGGTGAGATTCAGTGGGTCACTGCATTTTAGACATTTTGCATTTTGAAATCTTGTAATTAGGCCATTGGTGACATTTTTGAAAATCAAGCCAAAGATTATGAACCCTAGGATTTTGCCTTATGCCCATATGTCACCAGTGACTGTGTGATACTTAGTTTATATTGTTTTTTATAATGTAATCCTTGGGAAATTAGTTTCTAGTTATTATCATTTGAATACTTCTGTAGAAAGTAATTATAATAAAATATTAAAATTTTTATAATTGAAATTTAAAATAGCACATGATTGCAAAGTTTAAGGTTGAGCACAATTGGTATTTGGTAATGCCATACTGCACATAATGAGATAATTTAGGTTTCCAAGGTAACTGTGCAGCACTTGGCTTGAAAATTAGAATTCGCACCAAACCTGCACAGTTCTGTGATCATTCACTGATGGAAATGACTGCAAATAGAAATTTCATTTAATCCTCTGTTTGGAAATTTAACAAAATATAAATTTTCATTTAGTTATCAGTTTACTTAACTGTGATATAATTTTAGAGAATAAATATGCAGACTAAAATTTAAAGTATCAAGTATTTTATATTGTAATCACTATGCTTATCCTTTTGGCGAAATTTTTTTGTCAAGTGAAGGAGACTAAGTATAGGAATTTCATTAGCAACCCACATCGGGGACCAAAAAAAAAATAAATAAATAAAATAACAACCATATAAGAAATCAGCGATTTTCCAGATTTCAAATTTCTAAGCCTAGTACTAAGTAATAGTACAGTATTCATATTAAGAATTGATTAAAATATTCTATTTTTCTGAATTAAAATTGAAGGAAAACTGGTTACATGGTCTACCGGAACTCTGTGGCTATACTCTGAAATAATTTTTCCAGAAGAAGCAATATTATAACGATGTGCAAGACTGTCTTGGCAAATTTGAGTGTAGATAAAAAGAATAATTTAGAGATAGGCTTTTATGCTTCTCAATTTATCCTAAAATTTCTCATATGATTACCTTTATGTTATGATATTTATCCATGATTCTAGATTTCTCTGTGAATCACATCAGTGATAACAAGTGAAGAAATAAAGAGAACTGAACTTGAGAGAACAAAAAGAGCTTTTGGCCAAGTTGAAGGAAAATACTCTAAATCATTACAATTTACTGAAGAATCTTGAATCATACAGGTTGAAACTAAACTGATTTTGGGTGAAGATCCAGATGCTTTCCACAATTTCCTAACTTTACATTGAGCATGTTAATAGAAACATGATGCACAGCAGTGTTTAAGCTACTCTGAGTCATATTCAAGAACATTTATTGTTCTCATTGGATATGATGACACCAACAGATTGAACTGGCTTCTTTAACTGGTTTTAGAGTTATTCAAAGACAAGGATAATGTTGAGATAGTTGCAAAATTGCAGGTAGCAAATCAAGAAATAATCCATCCTGTGCATCAGATTTTTTCCATTTGAGATGAATGCCAATAAAATGCCGATAAACATTCTGAAGGCTAAGGAAACTGCAAGTGATGTTCCTAATGGAACTTTTGTCTTTCCTGAAATGACGACTTCTATACCTAAGACACCTAAAAATGCTGTTAGTCCAGGTTGCAACATTCTAAACATGCTCAGTGTGGTTGCCGTGTCTGTCCTGTGAAGTGACTGAATTTATAGACTTCAATTTTTTTCCTTAAGTAATTTCGCTGTAATTTTTGTTTGCATTGTTTGGCAAGATCTTCCACAATACAAAGGTGGGAGCATTAACTTATATTTTTCATATTAGTTTATTTTTTAAACTGGCTTTTCAATTTGGTAACACAAAGTTTTGTTATTTTGATGTAAGGTTCAAAACAAAAGTGGCTAAGATTCTTCTTAGTATTTAAATTCATGAAATTAAATATCAAAATTGAAAAACCTTTGTTATTCTTGTAATTGGTGTATTATAGTCAGTTTAGCATTGTCAGTTTAGTCAGTTTAGCATTGTGTGCAATAAAATATTGCAAAATAACAAATGTCTTATTTATTCAAGATAATAATTATTGAAACACTGTATATTTTCCTTAAAAAATAGCCAAAAGATTGCTTACTTTTAAAATTTGGTAAAAACCTATGAACTAGTACAAATTTGGTGTGATTTGTAATTTTCCCATCAAGTATTAGTTATTTAACCAACCTAAATTACATCAAATTGTGCAATATTCAATGTACAAAATATGAATCCTGCTCAATTCAGATTTTCAATATCACTATTTTTTTATTTTAATTTTTAAAATTTTGAATATTTCTTAATTTATACTTATCCAATTCTACCTCCCAATATTATACCCCCGAGCCAAAGTCCGGTTCAGTCTCCACAACAGCCACCACCCCAGAATCAAGGTTGCCCCCCACCCAATCAGCAAGATTATACATATATATAAATAAAGAATTTTATACACCTTCTCTACCTCCCAATATTATACCCCGTGCCAAAGTCCGGTTCAGTCCCCACAACAGCCACCACCCCAGAATCAAGGTTGCCCCTCCACCCAATCAGAAATATCACAAAATTAACTAGAAACTGATTTCATAAATTTTACACAGATTGCATATTACAAAACAAATTTAAAAATAGCTTAAAATCAATTGAACAATTTCTACTTGGTAAATAAAATATACGTAATCAACTTTTAATTATTTTCTTTAACTTAATCAAAATATTAGAAACTCTTTCAAAATATACTGCATATAATAATACCAAGCAGGTATTAATAACTCCTCTATAAATCTAAATCATTAATGTAAATAACATACATTTTTAGGAAAACTCAGATTTTAATTAACCAGGCAGTAATATCCACCTTAAAGAAACATTCAATCTAGCATGGGAAGTAACTGAGCACTAAAGCTAAATCAGTAATGTAAATAACATACATTTTTATAAAACTCAGTTTCTAACTAACAAGAATTACAATTCACAATAAATCTAAATATATATGTCAAATATTTCAACACTGTAGTTATTAAATTATGTAAATTCTTGCATACAACAGCAATTTTAATTAAATAATGCATAAAAGTTCTAATTATAAAAAATGTGTATAAAAATTCTACTTATACATATTCTTTAGTTGATTTAACAATTGATTTTAGTATATATAATAGTTTCAATCAAGAGAGTTTTTATTTTGATTATTTGTATGTGCATATATATATATATATATATATATATATATATATATATATATATATATATATATATATATATATATATATATATATATATATATATATATATATATATATATATATATATATATATATATATATATATATAAACTTTTCATTGCAATTTTCTTGCTGTATAAAAATAACTATAACAAATTTGTTTTGTAATTTTTAGATCAAGTTATTATGCTTTGAAATTTGAAATTAATAAGTGTTATAATAATGCCTTTGAAAGATATTAGTTGTTACAAGGGAAAATAAATATTATTTGAAAAAAATGTTTTTACTTAAAGTAGTCTAAAAATTATGATTTTGCCAATCTCATGAAATGTGAAAATGTACTATTTTTAGAAACTGTAATTCTTTAATAACATTCTGTGGTTATTAACATTGTGAAAATGAGTTTGAGAAATTTTTCTTTTTGTATATGCTGATATGTGTGGCGGTTGTTTGGAGCTATCCATGTCTCATCCTTTACAGCATATAAATATAACCCATTATCTGTCAAAAATCTGCTCAAGATGTGTATTACTTAGATCTTTAAAAAATTTTGTACAGCTTTCAGCTGTGATTCTGTTTACTACACTGTGTCAAGACTGATCTTAACAATACTGTGTAATCAATCATTTGGTAGTTAATTTGTTAGGATCAATTTAACTAGGAAATAACAAATACATTTTTATCTTTTCTTGGCATTTTAATTTGTTAAATAAAGTAACATGAATAATGACCTATTAAGTTAATATACATCATATTTTAAACAAATGTGATCTGAAAATTTGTTTCAAGGTAGATAAAAGGAAAATAGTTACAAATATAAATTACTTTCCAAATAAATTTTTTTTCTCGTAAGTATTTTGTTTATAAGTGCTTATAGTTGTACCATGGCTGTTCAGAAATGTTAGTGTAATCCACTTATGCTTTTATTTACACATGAAGTTCTTGAAATTTGAGCTAGAGTTATTTTACTTTTTTCTGTGCATTCTCTATTAGTCATTTATGGATATTTACTAAATATAAGACATTCAAATCCTAGAAAAAATTACTGTCTGAAAATTAATCTCATAAAAATTAAGATATAGTTATGTCAGAATAAATATTAATGATAACTTCTTTTACACAAATTCTTGGAACACAAATATTTATATCAGTTTTTTAATTATGTAAGGTGAAATTTGAATTGAATAATTCTTAATTAAAAATTGTAGTTAATGTAACGTAGTTTTATTATTAATTTGAACAAAAATAGATCATTTTGTACTTTTTACTATTAAATCATTAGTAAAGTATTTGCTCTAAAATTTATTCATTTAAAACTTTCTGCTTTTAATCAATTGCAATTTTTGACTGAATCCTACCATTTGATGTGGATGCAAAATCTGCTGTCAGCAGATTACTGCGCCAAAACTCCTTAATGTGAGAAATTTCGATCTTCACATGAATGATTGAAATTCTATGACAACTTCCAATGTGTATAGAGGTTGATTGTAGTTATGACAATCCTTGCATTTTATGGCTTATAGTTTATTATGTGAAGTATTTTTTTTAATGGAGATTGAAAGACAAAGTTTATAAGGTTTCCCATTAAAATCAGTAGAGTTGGCAGCTATGCCAACTCTACTGATTTCAGGGAAACTCCTGATTTTTCATCATTTCTCCCAATTTCCCGATAATGTATGAAAATCTACTGATTTTTGCCAATTTTAGTAAAAACTTAAAAATAGCCAAAATTTTGCTGGAAAAGTCTATCGAGTTGTTTTAGGAGCTTAAATAGTCAACAGAAGGTGCATTAATACATTGATAATATATATATTTCCTTTGAGTTTCGAGTCCGCCATGCGAGGATGGCGCTGTAACCACTTGGTCGTCTAGACTCCTAAGAGTGGGCAATCATATAATTCACATTACAGACCAGGTGCCTGTTTACATAAGCAGTTCAATTATGAGGAATAATATTAGTTATTAGTAATTTAATTTGGAAAATATTTCCATCAAACAAAGTATTTGTCACTGAATTAAATTAATTTTTGTTTATGTTTTTATGTTATGTTTTATGTTTCTACGTAATTTTATAAATTTAATACTTATAAATTACACTAGTATACTAAAAGTTACTCTATAAAATAGATATTGGGACATAAACGTTGATGTTTATTTTTTAACATGTAGTATTTTCTTTATATTTCATAGTTTCTTTGTAAGGTTGATGAATATTTTATTAAAAAAATTAAGATAAATACAAAATATTTTTAACATAAATTAATTCTCAGAATGTATAATATAAGGAGCAAAATTGTGTCTTTTTGCGGTACAACAATTTTAAGCATTCTGTTTCAAGCAAAAATGTCGCTAATAGTGTCTCCTGATTTTTTCCATCAAGATCAGTAGAATCTACTGATTTTTTTCCCTCCAAGGTTGACAGGTATATTGAAGGTATCAAAATATTTTAAAATATAAAATTATATGTTTAGAATTTAAATTTTCAGCTAAATTAATTTGAAAACGTTTGGTATTCAAGTCAAATATATTAGAATGTTAAAATTGTTAATCTTAAGTATGTAACTAAGCCAATACTCTTTATTTATTTTATATTTGTGTGTTGCAATTGAGAAATGAAAGAACTCAGTTAACATTTTTAATTTGAAGTGTAAAAATGTTAATTTTTTATAAAAGTCACTATAGAATATATATGTGCTTTCATTTTTATACATGAATTAGTGTAATTATACACTCACTTCCAAAAGTTAAGCACAAAGATGTAAAATGCAAAAAAATCAACAAATAATGCTTTGATTGACACAAAATTCTGCAGGAAAGTATCATATATTTATGTATAAAATAAAATCAATAATTATATTCAGAAATGAAAACAATATTAAATTTTTGTAAGTTATCAGATAATGGCATACTGGAGATTTAAACAGAATTATGTATAAAGTGAAAATAAATGGCATAAAATGAAAAAAAGGATATTAATAGGGTATGTAATCCCCCCTCATCTGTATACAAAGTTTACACCTTGTGACCATGCTTTCAAATAGGTGGCAACCACTGCAGAATTAAGCAATAGCCATTCTTCTTGTAGAGCTCAATCAGAGTGGCTGGAGGTGGGAAACATGAAGATACAGCACGACCAAGAGCATCCCAAAGATTTTCAATGGGATTAATGTCGGGCGAATATGCTGGGCCATGCCGTATGCACAATACCTTCATTTTCCAGGTTGTCATGGACAATGTCAGTTCTATGGGGACGTGGGTTATTTTCCATTAAAACAAAAGTAAGGGCAACTGCAGCAGCGTACAATCTCACAATGGGAAATCTCGATACCGGACAGTTGTCACAGAACCTCGTTTAAACATGTGCAAATCAGTGTGGTATCCTAATGAAATCCCAGCCCTCACCATAACGCTTTCGCCTCAGATTGTGTGATGTTCGGTGATATTTTGGGTGCTGATTGCATGCTCTTTGTTCACGCCATATCCTTATACCCTTGTCATCTGGCTCCAGAGCAAATCTTGACTCATCAGTAAACATGGCATTGCCCCAGTCAGACACAGTCCGATTGACATGTTCTCGGCACCACTTTAATTGTGCCCCTCTTGACAAACACAAACTCATATCTTCAGTGTACAGTAGCAGCAGATTTCACTTTACCAGTGGGCGCTGTAACCGTAGATGTCACACACACATTTGGAGGTCGATTTGCAATTCCGTTTCGAACAACTGTCTGTGTGGTTTGGAATTGTTTCCATAAATGTGAAATTACAGAATGATGAACGCCAAAGAAAAAAATCAACATCTGAGATCGACTGTCCTGTTTCAATGCGCCCCACAGCACACCAGCGCTCAGAATCTTCCAGTCATTTTCTGGAAGTCATAAAATCATGTATGTCTTGAAAACAAATTGTACGAAAGGCTTAAACACCTTCTATCAGCACTTACAATCAACTTCTGTAACCCTTCATAAAGCTGATATCTTATAAGACTGCCATTTTTGCGTATTTCTTGACATGAAAGTGCGATTGGCAGTTAACTAGCATATTTGCATACTTCCATCTACCTCTGCAGCGATTTATATCCTCTTCAATTCTTAATGTTTTCCAGAAATTAGCATTTTCCTCTCCGTGCTTACCTTTTGAAAGTGATTGTATTTTGTGTAACTACTATTACATCAGTTAAATGAGATACTGTATAGAAAGTTTTAAATATGTGTTTTGTATTTATTTATTATGAACACACACACACACAAATTACTATAAGAAACAATTTTGTACTGTGGTATGGTTGTGGACTGATGATTGAGAGAGATAGCTCTACATATAATACTTAAAAGGTGTGTATCATTGCTTGATTATTTAAAAACTAAAAATTGTAAATTTGGTCATTAATCATGTAAAAATCAAGCACTTAATGGAAACGCGAACTTTCGATTTCATTATGTGCGAATGGAAGAGACATGTTAGATCGAGTCGTGTCAGAGCGAGAGGAACGGTGTGGTTGTGTGAATATACAAGTGGTAGCGGAGGTCACGCTTCCGGGCAATGAAAAATACATGTGTTTTGAATAATGAAGAAAAAATATCTAAATTTATTTTTGTGCTCAAAATTGTTATATACATTAATTTGAAATAAATGTGTCGTCTAAAATGAAGGTATTTTGTATTATTGAACAATCCTGGAAACGACAGGCTTGAGACGACATTACAAATCACGTTTTTGGTGTTGCTTTATTTCTTTGTTCTTAATCCTTTCTTGGTAAAATTGTATTGAATGCTTTTTTGAAAATGTGCAAAATTGCTTCATTACAGTATTTTTCTGTATATAATATGCAAAACATTTTTTTCAAGTAAAAGAAAAAATGTGTTGTGTAATCTGCAACAGCAACAATTTTTTTGACAGTCAATTGAAAATATACAGTGCTGATAATGTAGTGTAGCAGAAAATAAAAAATACCCAGCATGATATCAAAATTTAATAAAATGCATAGAAAAAAACAACAATTAAGAAAACATCTGATTGGATTCTATTTGGAATCACCTTATCCCAAAATGTGATAAGCTGAGATGAAAGAACCAAATCGATCACCAAGTTCAATAATTCCAATAAGATTCTAGTAAAATTTATAGCTTTTTTATTTTCAATAATTTTTAAAATGAGGTTAGACATATTTTTTAAAAATAAAATGTATTTGTTTCGTTAATAATTAAATTAAAGAAATTGGCTATTTTCAAACTGCTTATTTTTCTTTTATACTGGGGATGCTTTGTTTTTCACCTTACATTAACACGCTTGTCCCCATTTTTTTTATTTTCCATCTCTTTTTCTGTAATTTTTGGTTCAAAATCTGCTATCACTTACATGCTTTTGCTTCCATGTGATGATATACAAACTTGAATATTTTCCGAATGAAACAGCTCAGGTCAAGATAAAAGGCCAAATGACAATATCCAGTAGCATCTATAATATCTCTGAGGAACCAAATTTATTCTTGAACATAAGTGGCCAAATCTGATTAAATCTTACATAAGTTAGCAGAGTCCTGGCGCCATCTGTAATTTATTTTATAAAATGTAAATGACATTTCTTTTCAATCTTTATTGTAAGTTTTTCTAATGGAGAATGTTTTCTTTATCGCATTATTTGCAGTGGCATATAATATGTTTTGCAAAATTCGAAACTTTTCTAACACTTAGTCTGCGGATTATATACAGGAAAATACAGTAAATAAAAGCCAATTATTATAAAAGTTGTTGTCATTCATGTTAATGATTTACCTTTATTGCACAATTGTTGACTTATGTCTTCTAGCACCATATAGGATATTTTTAAAAGTGTACAATTGTTCAAGTAATTAAATGCTAAGTATTGTAAAAACCTGTGTTATTCCTATTATTGATTTAACTTTATTTTGTTTGGTTTTTACTCCTGTCCAATGACAATATACATGTTTTTTGAGGATGTAGTCCATTCCTTGATTAAAATATAAAAAAATGGTGTAAATAATTGTGTAAAATTGCAAATGTTCGCATTGCTTTTTATTTATTTCATATTTTGATGTATTATATTTTCTAGGAAGCCCATGACATAGTGATAGCTATTCATGCTCCCAAGTCATGGGTCTGAGGTTCGATCTTCAGATGGAGCAAATTCGACTCAGACTTTCATCTTTCTTTTAGGTTGATAAAACTGAGTACCTAATATGCTTGGCAACTAAACACTGGGAGTTTTGCCTTAGACTGGCCACCTAGGATAACTAGGATATATGTCTTGTGTGCAAAAAGTGACCATAAGACAGAAAAGAAACCAATCCTTAAAAGTCATTAAAAAGCTGATGTAAAACTGTTTAATGATTTTTCTAATTGTTTTTTCTCATTATTTTAAAAATATTCATTTCATAACAATTCTTTAATTAAATGCTTATGACCATTAATCTGTAGAATTGCTCTAGTATTGTATCTTTCATCATTAATAAATTACTTTAAAAATCTAAACATTTTACAGAGGAGTAGTTAATAACTTAGTTACTATGCTTATTTTTTTACATTTTAAATATATTAGTAGATTATTTTCCACAGTGTGGTATTTAATTCAAGAGTAAAAATCTGGTTTTATGTAGCAATATTTCAAAAGTTAAATTAATGTCCATAATTGTTTCAAACCATTTTGTTACAAGCATTTAGGCATGGTATTTTTCAGTATCTGCTTCTTAGCTTCTAAAACATGGAAAATGTGAACTCAAAATAAATAGGCTAACATTTTAAATAATGGAATATTAATATTTTGTATGGTAGAATGGTTTTTTGAATAATAGACTGTGCTACTAAGTTCTGTTAAAGACAAAAAGTATCTGCTTTAGGAACATCATGAAAAAATAATTTTTCTTCTGCTGCTTTTCTTTTTTCCCCCCTTGAGATCAACATCATTTGCTGACATCAAATATCTATGTATTTTAATGAAGATTGTTATATTATTTATTAATTTCTCATTCATTTAGTTTAAACACCAGCTTATGATATATATTTTACTTTAATATTTCATTCATCTAAAGATTCAAAACGACATAATTTAAGATCTAAAGTCTTGGTAATTTTCATGTATTTTTTTATCATTTTTCAATTTTAATGTTACTATGGTATCATAAAGTGGCACATTAAAAATATCAAAGTTATAATGAATTTGAAGTATAATGATATGTAGAATTAATTATACAATTAGTTTATGATATTAGAAATTTTATTTTATGTAAAAGTTTGATTACAAAATTTATTATTTTCTTCCAGAGTGACTTACCAGTGCTACCTTTAGGCCGGTCAGCAAATCTGAGGCCTGGTGAGTTTGTAATTGCAATGGGAAATCCTTTAACTCTTAGTCACACAATTACAGCAGGAGTTATAAGTTCTGCAAACCGTCAGGGAAAAGATTTGGGACTGCATAGAAAATCTGATTATATTCAGACTGATGCTGCTGTGAATGTGGGAAACTCTGGTGGCCCTTTAGTAAATTTGGTAACAGTTGACATCTCATTTAGCTTGTATTAGAATGTAATATAATATTCGAGTAAGAACTTGTAGAGAAATAATGATGTTGCTTTGTTTTCTAATTTATATGTACTTGACATTTTCCTTAAAAATTAATTAACTGTTAAAATTATATATTGATAATGCAGATAAAATATTGATGGGTGTTAAAGATAATAAAATTGTTATTTTTACAAAAGAACAAAACCATAAATTAATATTAGTCACTTCGATCTTTTAAACCATGTTATTTGAATAAATGAAATAATGCTGCTCAAAATATGAAATTATTTTATAATATCAGTTTTTTTCATTTTCTCATTTTTATTTTTAACTAGATTACTTTTACAATTCTGAATAGGCTCATTTACTATTTTATTTAATATTACATTTGACAGTCAACAAATCAATTTACTCCTTTTCTTTTTTTTAAACTGAATTGACAGAAATTATTTTTCTTTTTGACACTAAAATGGGCAGATTTGGTGATTATTTTTACAAAGGGGTGCTCATTGGATATGCCACCATTACACTAAAAGTGGGTTCTAATAATTTAGAAGCTAAGACCAAGCAGGAAATCCCAAACTTGGCCTGCCACTCCCAAAGGCATAATTTCACTTGAGGTTGACTCAAATTATTTTACATGCTCTAGTTACTATTAGTGAAAAAGGTTGTCTTCATTTTGTGCAGATATTGAACTGGAAAAATTCCATGTATAACTCTTAGTTCTCTAGGCTACCATGACACAACTATTACTTTTTTGCACCTTGGGCCACAAAATCCGATCACCAGGTTTTCGCATCTGTATTTAAATTTTATTTAACCTTTAGTCCATATACTCAAAGTGCACTTGCAAAGAACCATAAACCAAATGTTACTAATGTTATAGTATATATCCATATCCTTGTACTTATGAAATTTAGTCTAACCATCATCACTAATAAAATTCTTAATCTACTTGATCTGTCATGGCAGATTTCCAGCATCATTCAGTTCATTATTAGTCTCATTGTTCTACAAAACAAGTATTGTAATGTCTTATCTAAAGTAACAGAATTATATAAATTTTGCATCCCGATGAACAAGATATAGTCTGTAAGTGGGAGTTAAGGAGATACCTTTTGCCATTCTGCAGTTCCACCTATCTATTGTTAAATCTATAACTTATTCAAAACTTTTTTATTTTCTTTCCATTATTGTTGCTGTTTACATTTGTTATTTTGTGAAGTGTAAAACTGTATGCATAAGTTAATTTGTATGCACCTTATTGATTTTATATTTGAAAAATTTGAATTCTTTCAGCTTTATTTAATTTTTTAAATCTTAATTTGCTTTTGAAAGTAAGCAAATTAATGTTAGGAATTATTTTCTCAAGCTATTGCCAAGTGTATAATATTATATTTAACTAAGTCCCACTGGAAATTTTTTATTTGGTATAATTTATTTATAATTTAATGGTTTATTAAGTTTGAATAAAATGTTTTAATTACAGCATCACGAGTTACACTATAATGGGGTGATTAATTTTTCTTAATTTAAAAATGTTTTGTTATGAAAACCTATTTAGAATTTTTTTAAAACTCTTAATTTTATATTTTACATGTTTGATTTAAATTGCCTAATAGAAATTATGAAATAAAATTTAATATGTAGCTTTTATGCCAATAATTTAATTTGACATTCAATGACTAATTAAATATTGTGATGATTGATAAAATACAATTATTGTTTATAATTTAAAGTTTCATCTTTTTTCATATCTTTAATATTTATTTCATTTGAGATACTCTAAAATAAAAGTTTTGCTTTTATCTAATTTAAAGATAAGAAAAGTTTTTTTATTATTTTTTTTTATCAAACTTATTAGATTACAAAAATTAATGGATTGCTGAGACTTTATAATAAAAATGGTACAAAACAAATATTTTATGTGTTTTAATTTTTTATCTATTAGCTTAAAATGTTATTACAAAGAATTTATTAATTTTTATTTGAGCCAAATGGTAAATGATTTAACATAGAGTTATAGTTCATTGCTGTAACTCCTACCATGGGGTTGGATGTTAATAGTGGTTAGAAATCCATTTTAAACCTTATTTGGTAATCAGTTCCCATGTGCAAAAATGACCATTAAATGACAAACAAACCAAATAATTTTTTATTACAAGTTTGTTTTCAGCGTGATAAAAGCTTATCTTGTAGGTTTATTCATTTCTAATGAATAATTTTTTATTAATTATAGCAAACATTTATTTTTTCATTGGAGAAAGGTTTTAAATTTAGTTAGTTATCATATCAAAAATTTAAAAATATAAATATTTTCTCTTGAATTAGTATTGGTTGAATGACTAGATACATTTGCAAAATTAGTGATAGTTGATACTCATATATAAGTATATGATAATAACTTTAGTGGGTGTATCAGGTGTTTAATGTTTCATTTTTATGTTCTATAATTTATATTTCTAACTTAAGTGCATTTCATTTCCATTTGAAAATTTTTTTGATTTCTTATTTGAAGAATCAGTGCATTTTATCATTAATTTATGTTACTTTGTATATTTTTTGTTATATTCAATTTATTTTTGTGCCCTTCTAATCTTATTTTCTGATTATATAAAAATAATTTTTATTTTTCACTACACTGTTGTTTTCATTCTTTCAAGAATGTTTATTTCATCTTTGATTCAATAACTCTTTTTCATAAAATGATTTTAAAATGAGTCTGACAAAAGTTGTTTTTATTATTAATTTTAGTTTTAAGATATGTCCAAGTTTTTAACCATACTTTCATTGTTTTTAATCTCTGTTTTGTTCATTTTAATTTTCAAATTTTATTATTTGTAATGTGTTTTCTGCTGTTATGCTTGAATTTCTTATATACTTATTCTAAAATTAGTGATTTCTCAGTTAAAATATGTGTTTTAAGTTTTGTAGGAAAGAAACCAATGTAATACTTGATTCTTTTTAACACCTTACAATTAATTGTATACAACTCGCCAGTAAAACTGGTTCACCATAAAGGCATTTATTATACATTGGAATCCCTTCAGGGGGCTTACTTTCTTCAGGTAAACATAGATGATGCAATCCCGAGGTACCCCAAAAATATTTATACTTTTTTCCTCTTTGTAATCCTCTTTTCTTTTATTGTTTTCAGTGTTTCTTTCTCTTTGCACTGTCATCTGGGTCAAGTTTTCAGGTTTGTTTGTGTTTTTTTCTGATAGTCAGTGGTTACTTCCTTGTGTCTTTGCTTATATTGGTCTTCCATCCCATATGTTTGCTCGTCTGAAGGGAATTTGTGTCCTGGGGCCTCTCTACATTCCCTTTGGCATAGGTTTCTCTTCAGTACCTTATTCCTCACACAATAAAAGCAGGTTATCTTAACTACCATTACATCTTACATTCTAAACCCCATACCGTGCTTCAACTGTAACAGGTTTGGACTTTCTAAAGTTCACTGCAGATTGAAAGCTATAATGCCCTCAAAGTTTAAGAAATTAATTGTGATTATGAGTCACACTGCATAAATTCCAAAGGAAACCTTATGGCACTTTATAAAACCTGCCTACAATGGTAACACAAAAAGGAAATCTAAAGTCTTAAAATAATACAAAAATATCATATCAGGATTCTAGAAAACTAGTTCAAGATATCACAAATTGGCTTAAAACACCATATGCACATGTACTGAAGAAGACTGTTAATAGCTACCCAAACTGATTTCTTATTTATAATCATTCCTAAATTTGAGAAACATAGCAAATTATATATAAAGCAGCCAATTATAGATAAGTCAAATTTGACAGACACTAAAATCAAGTGACTCAGAAAGCAGAAAAAACTTAAAGATGAATAGTACTGCTCTTAATATTCTTATTCTTGTAAGTAGCCATAGTGAAATGTACACAGATGTGGATATACCTCTTGAAATGATTGCCAAGAACCAATCTCATTATTGCCATAAAAAGAGTCTTACATAATGGTAGTTTTCATCTCTTGGAATTGCCATGGTTTCCACCCTCATGTACCAGACATTGAATACATTATAAATACCTTTTCTCCTGCTTGTTTCAATCTTCAAGAAACAAACATTAAATCGGATTCTTCTGGCAAAATTCAAGAATATGCAACTTATCACATGGACATCCCTAATAATGCTGTGTCTGGCAGAGTTTTTATTTTTGTGTGAAATAGTTACCCCAACACAGTGCTTCCCTTGCACACTTCACTGCAAACTGTGGTAGTAAGGATATACATTACAGCTCTAATTATTGTCTGGTGTGTCTATTTATCACTTCTTATTGCCATTCATCAAGATGAGTTAAATAAATTCGATCAGCTTCCTGTTCCTTTTCTTCTAATTACTAACTTTTTTAGTCACTCTGCTTTGTGGGTTTGTGTAAATACTAATACTTTTGGTCAAAAGATTGAGCAGTTGATTTTTGATCACTGCATATGTTTGCTGAATCATGATGAAGTTGCTCATTTTCATGTACCAACAAAAAGCTTCCATTCCTTGTATTTGGTCATCTGCTCATCTTTTCTGCTGCACTCTTTGGACTTTGCAGTTGAAAATGAATTGCATAATATTGACCATTTTCTAATAATCCTTTCTCTTGCTGGTGCACCTAATAATGGGTCACATGACCTGTCACTTTTAAGTATCTATTATAAGACGGACTGGCATTTGTTTGCTAAAATTTTTGTAATTGCTGATAAAATGGTCACTAACAATGATATTGATGATGCTGCACTTAATATCAAAGAAGTTGTTAGGGAAGTTTCCAAAAGGGCGATTAAAAATATTCTAATCTGTAAGTTACAGAAAACTTGGTGGAATGAAACAAACTTGGTAGAATGTGAAATGTATTATGAACAAAAGTAGTTTTAGGGTATCTTCCGAAAGTACCCCATAACTAATAATCCAATTGCCTTTAAAAGAGCAAAGGCATTTGCTTGCAGAATTTGTCGTCAAAGTCAAAATTATTCTTTGGTGCATTACATGTCTTCTATCAATTCTCACACTCATAATAAATCTGTCTGGAGAAGTATGAAAGTTGCTAGTAGTTTATACCAGGAATTTTCTTTCCCAGTCTTGGCTACAAGCACCACTGTCTACTATTCTCCTGAAGATGTTGTTAATATAATTGTTAAAGCTTTTTCTAGTGTATCTGACTACAACTCCTACACTCCTCTCTTCCAAAAATGTAAAAGTCATGCTGTGGGAATCCCTATCAACTTCCATAATTATGAACAGTTGTCCTTCAACTTCTGTGTGTATGAGTTACAAAAAGTAGTATCTTGAATTCATTATTCTAGTCCCGGTCCAAATGAGATGTCCTATGAAATGCTTCACCATTTGAGGCCTGCTTCCCTTTCCAATATCCTGGTCCTCTTTAATAGAATCAGGTGAGAAAATGTTTTCCCTTCCATTTGACAGTAAGCTATTGTCATCCCCATTTTGAAGTCAGGAAAAGATCCCAAAGTTATCAGCCTATTGCATTAATGAGTTATCTTTGTAAGACAATGGAGCATCTAGTTAATGATCCCTGTCAACAAAATGGTTTCTGTAAGATCTGCTTTTGACAACATCAACTTGGAGAAAGATATTAGAAACTTGTTTGTTCGTCCGAGCGGTCTAGTGTCAGTTTTCTTAGCCATTAGAGAAGGTCTACAATCAAACTTGGTGCTAGGGAATTCTTTGAGCATTACATAGTTTTAATTTCCATGGAAATTCACCACGTTTTATTCAAATTTTCTTATAGAAAAGAAGTTTTAAAGTGCACATTAGGCCTACTTTGTCTGAAGCAGTTATCCAAACAAAGAGCATTACTCAGGGTAGTGTCTTAGTGTGACCCTTTTTATTATATTTCCAGGATTTTATCTGTCTTACCTACTTATGTTAAAAGTACACTTTATATTGATGACTTACAGATTCAGGTATGCATTTAATTGAACAGTGACTTCAGATAGCTGTAAATTAGGTTGTTGATTGGTGTGACGAAAATGACTATTCCATCTCATCCACAAAAAGCAGTTATATTCACTTTTGTTGGAAGCTAGGCCTCCACCTCGATCCCAATATCCACCCCCATAATACCCTCAATTTCTTTCCTTTCTTTAGGTAAACACTAGTATCACTATTCCTAGGTACCCTAGTGAACTGCCTCATCTTTCTTTTGGTGTCTTCTCTCTCATTGTGATTGTCTCATTGTGGTTGAGGGCTCCCCTTGAGTAGCTGTTGCCACTCTGTTGCTATTAGCTTCTCTTGGGGACTAAACCACCCACATGTTTCGGTGCATGGAGACACATGTCCCTGGAAATGAGGATTCTTGTAATTGAGGCTCCCATAGACCAACACATTACTTTGGTCTGTGCTTCAGATAAAAGGGGGGTGTTGTAGTGCTCAGCGCATTAATCAGCTTCCATGTATCAAGCAATCATATATCTATTGTGTGAATCGATAAGAGTGGAGGCCATTTCAGGAATATACTAAAAGCGTATAGGATCTGGCTAGCACTGGTGTAGTTATACTGCATTCCCTTGTTGGGCTCAATGGTGCGGTCTGGCCTATGGAGTATACCTCTAATTCTTTACTCCTTGTAAAGCAACAAATGAGAAATGATCAGAAATATTTTGTTATTAAAAGAACTGAGGGCAATTTTGATAATGTTTTTCCTTTCTTAATTAATAAGAGTCTTATTGTACAGTTGGAATTGTCAAAAATTTTCGCAAGATGAAATCTGGTGATCTGTTGGTTGAAGTTTTATCAGTTGAACAGGCCAAAACCATTCCAAAACTAAAATGTCTCTAATATTGATGTTATAGTATCTCACTATAGTTGGTTAAATCCTACATGCGGAGTAATTTCAGCAGATGCTCTATTTAATGTTTCAGAGGAGGAAATTTTGGATAATCTTGTTGACTAAAAAGTACATGTGCAATGCATTATAATCAGGAGATAGGGCACAATTATGAAAACTAAGCACCTCATACTCACATTTGCAACTCCTATACTACCTCAATCTACTAAAGCTGGTTATCTAAATTGTAGTGTTCAACCCTTTACAACAAATCCTTTATGCTGCTTTAAGTATCAGCAATTTGGACATGCAAAAACTACTTGTAGGGGACCTTTGACTTGTGCTCGATGTGCTTCTGTCAGACATGACAGCAGTTCATGTCAGCTACAAGAAAAATGTGTCAACTGCTGTGGTAAACATCCCTCTTACTCCCATTCATACCCAACCTAGATATTAAAAAAAATTATTGAGGAAATAAAACAAAACTTATTTTACCTCAAAATAAGGTGTAGTGTTATCCCATATCCCTCAACAAGGTATTAGCTATTTACATGCAGTCAAAAAAGTCATGAAATCTTATAGTACCCAAACAGATTTTTTAAGTTTTCCTAACTTATCCTCAAATATTTCTAATACGAATGTCTCACCTGTTCTTAAAGACATTTCTCCACAGTCTTTAGCAAAATCTTAGTCTCAAAGATTTCAAAAAGTAAGGAATGCAAGAGAAGGGCTCCATAAATCATCTTTAAAGAGTAAAATAATATTAACTTCCTCTATGACAGGTGTAATGAAGGTAAATCTTCCAAGCCGAGCTGGCAGCCAAGTGGTTAGCACTCTTGCCTTCGATTCACCAATTCATAGGTTCAAATCCCACCTTGGACATGGATGTTTATAGTGGTTTGGAATCCACTTTAAACCGTAGGTCCTGGTCTAATTAGCCCTTGTGTGCAAAAAATGACCGTTGAGCAACAAGAAACCAAACCAAACCTAGATCCTTCAGATGATGATTTAGCTGTTGATCATTAGATTTAGTTATTTGCTTTCCATCACTTCATTAAATTTTAGTCTTGACAAAGATTTATATGACAGTCATCATTTTCCTATAATTATTAACCAAACTGATATAAACAAACACAAATTATAGCACAAATCTTCCACTACTCTTATTCTTATCATGCAGATTAGCTTAAATACACTCAATTAGCTGTGATTACTGCACAGCATGGTTAGAAGTGAGAATATTTATGATGCTGTGCAAAAAGTTACTGATGCACTTCTAGATGCTGCCAAAAGCACTGTTACCAAGCGCTTCCCAATTCTATGAAAATGTCATTGAAGAAACAGAAAACGTTGTGGGCTGATTTTTGCAGTGTTCTTCCATAGAAAACCTCGTAGCTCTCAAAAAAGCTAAAGCTTTTGTTTGTTAAGTATGGCGAAATAGTAAAAAAGAATCTTGGATGTGTCTCCTCCATTGCATCATCAGCTTCAGCAAAGAGTTGTGGAAGAAAGTTAAGCAGCCTGTGGTTTATATCAGGACTTCTCTATTACAATATTACACACAGCAGCCATCACATGTTCTTCTCAGTATGATATTGCTAATCTTTTTGGTGAAATTTTTGCAAGGTATCTAATCCAGCCTCTTATGATGCTATATTTTTCAGATCAAGCTGAAGAGAAATCTATAAATTTTTATGATAAAGCCATACATCCATATAATTGCAATTTCTCTTTGTTGGAACTGCAGAAAGCTCTGTCCCAAAATAAAATTACTAGTCTGTTATACCAGATGGTATCTGAAATAAGATGCTTTGTCACCTTAGCCATGAATCTATAATAAACATTCTTGTTCTTTTCCAGAGAATAGGAAATGAACATATCTATCCCATTCTCTGGAGAAAAGCAATTGTTATTCCAATACTGAAACCTGGGAAAAATTCATCCAATCCTCAACACTATTGTCCAGTTGCTTTCACAAGTTACCTTCCTAAAACTTTGGAGCATATGACCTACACCCGTCTTGTTTATCTACTTGAAAACAATCATTACATATCACTTTATCAAAGCGGATTCCGAAATGATTGATCTACTCTTGACTATATAGCATACCTAGAAACACAAGTTAGGAATGTCTTTGTACGAAGACATCATTTGGTGTCTATCTTTTTTGATATTGAAAAGGCCTATGATAAGACATGGTGTTATGGAATTCTTCGTACATTATATAATTTTTATGTCAGAGAAAATTTACCCCATTTTTATTCAGAATTTTTAAGTTCTCATATTTTTAATGTCCATTTAGGATCTGTTTTATCCAATCTGAGAGGCTACCTCAGGGAAGTGTCTTAAGTGTTATTGTTTTTAATATTTGCATCAGCAACATTCTTCATGTATTGTAACCATCAGTCCATGTATTCATGTAACCATGGAGCATTATAAGTTGACTGTCTCCAAATTTCTTGCCAAGGTTCCAATATGCGATTGATTGAATGGTGATTACAAACAAATCTTGTTGCTTGGTGTGGTGAAAATGCACACACTTTGTCTCCTAAAAATAATTGTATCCATTTTTGGCAGAAAAACTGGACCTCGTCCTGATCCAAAAATTAAGATATGAGGCATAACTATTCCTGTAGTTAATCAGATATCATTTCTTGGCCTTATATTTGACAAAAAGTTAACTTTCCTACCACATATCTTAGATTTGTGCAAAAGATCACTAAATATTTTGAATGTGCTCTCTAATACTTCTTGGGGTACAGATCGTAAAGCGTTACTCTGTGTGTATCAATCAGTTGAGGTCGTTGACAACATTAGTATTCCTGTCTAAGATTTTCTGTAAATATGTTGTTTTTATCTCTTTGCTCTGTTTGGTGAGAAAAATATTGTTTACATTGTTTCAAACAAATTTATGGTTTGTATCACACACAATTCTGTGATTATTACCCTGTTTAAACTGGTGGATCGAAAACTGGTTGATGTATTAGTTTTGGTATTGCTTATGGCAGTACTATCTCCAGTTACAACCTTCCTTCTGCTTGTTCTATTTATACTGCTAATTTATTCGCCATTCTGAGACCTCTCCACATTATTGGGTACTCACACTGTCATAAATTCATTCTGTATTTACACTGATAGTATGAGTGCTGTAAAACAGCTCAAATTTCCTATACCTTTTCATCCTTTGATTAATAAAACTTGGTTTTACTAAAAGAAATGTGTGATAATAGTTTTAAGATTCTGTTTTGCTGGGTACCCAGCTAGTCAGTATTACTGGCAATGAACAAGCTGACATCGCTGCTGAAGAAAGTAAATATCTTATTAACCTATCAGTCTCTTTTGCTGATATCTGTCATTCAGTTTCTGGCTATATTTATTCTGTTTGGCAGAATTTCTGGAATCAGCAAATGACATACTTTTTCCATATACCTTTTATTCAGACTTGGAATATTATACCATACAGGCAAGCTGATATCATATTATCTCGACTGGTCATCAGCCACATTAGTTTGACACATAACTATATTTTATTTAATGAAACAGCACCTTTGTGTATGAGTTGTAAAATTTTTTTAACTGTGTATCATCATAATTGAATGTCCTTGTTTTATTCATTTTATCTTTTTAACAGCACTGTTTTAGATTTAAAAGACTTGATTGGGGAACCACCCCATCTAAATCTTTTTGTTTTTCTAAGGGCTATCAAAGATTTGTATTGCCTTTAATACCTTTCATATCATACCCTACATTTGTCTCATTTCTATTCTTAAAGAAGAAACAAATTTGACTAGCTTTTTTATAGCTGTAAACTTGTGATTTACTATCATAAAGGGCACTTTATTGTATTTTATTTCTGATTTGCTGTGTGGATTTTTAACATTTTTTTTCCACACAGCATGCCCTTTTTTAGATTTTTGCCAGGAAAAGCCACTTACTCACTATGCATATGAATTTTTTGTGGTAAATAGAACACATGCTCTACTACAATGACCAGTCAGCTGTTCAACTCATTAATATTTAAAAAAAAAAGTAGTAGCAACACCTATATTTTGTACAGAAGAGATTTTCCAGTTGCCTTCTCAATTTTTGAACATTGTTTTGGACCATAAAATTCATTTCTATTTTTATAAGTAAGATAAATAACTGTCAATGTATCAGACTTTGATCAGGGTTAAATTGTAATGCAGCAAATTTTGATTTATCCTGCAGAATTATTGCTTCACATATTGGTCAACATTACATGACTGCTGCATTTGGGATCAACTTTCTTGATAGTTACATAATTATTGAACAGGATGCCAATGAACTCATTACAATAAACAATACATAGTCAAAGTTATTAATATAGTGTTAAGAGATTATACTGTATATCATAAATATTGAGTCAGTTAATATGATAATTTGCAAGGCAAGAAGGATTTACTTAAATAATTTGAAGACATTTGCTTCGGAAAAAATTAGTCATGGTGACCATGGCTTTGCTTACCTATAACATTGCTGCATGGGAAAAAGTGGATCTTTTAGTGTAATTAATGCTGAATCTGGGTATATAAATATCATCTTGTAGTATTTGCTATATGAATTTACATCTATTTTTACAGCATTGTAGAGAATACACATCATCAGTATGCATTCCATATTAACTCTTTATCTGGGGTGATGATATTTGGTGCCACTTTTTGGATATACCCCTTAATTATCTCTTGTTAACATTTCTGACACTTTGAAGTACAACTACTACATTTCTTGTATATTAGGGTTTATATCTGTGTTTTTCTTCAAGATCCATAATGCTGCATTCTAGTACCTGATGTATAACTCACTGTTGTTAGTGTGTTCCTAGCTTTTATGATATAGAAGAATTTCAGTAGTTGCGATGGACAGCATGTTTTCCTAATTTCTCCCCAAATTTAAACATTTGGTGAATAGTTGTTGATTGACTAGCAACCTACCATTCACCAATCACTATGATCAATTAACTGTGTAAGCATGCAAAACTGTTAAAACTGTTGTGCCTGTATATGTAATTCAATCCCTTCATTTCTATATTCAAACTGGGAAGTGATATTGTTATCAAGAGTGGTTGCTGTATTTATTGATTTGTATGATTTGTGCTTTCAATTTCCTGATGGTATAGTAAGTTTGTGCTCTAATAATGTATGTGTCCAATGAATATCAATTAATTTTTTTACATTCCTTCCCTATAGGCATTTTAAAAACTATTTCTGATAAGCTTAAAGCTTATCAGTAATAGTTAAAAGTATTTTAAATCCAGTTGTACTCATAATTTGTAGAAATAATAATAATGAAGTTCTTAGTAATCCCATTGATATATTAAATAGATAATAGTGATCCTATCTGCTCATTTTGTGACCCACAACAAAAGATTATTGCCTGCTTGTACTTACTTTGGAAAAAGTCCGATTCGATTTTATCCTGACTTGGAAGTAAAAATCCTCAATCTTGATTCATCCCAGTAAAACTCCTGAAGTTCTGTGGACACCTAATAAAAAGCATGCATAATATATTATTTATTTGTAGTGATGGAAGGAGTCCTTCAAATTAAACTCCTCTCATTCCATGTACATTTCATAGGAAAGAAGACAGCAATATTTTTTAATTATAAAGTCATTAATCTTCTAAATAACATTTATAAAATATTCTTTAAATAATGTTAATGCAACTTAAAAAAAAGGGAAATCCAACTATGAGCACATTTTCATTTTGCAATAAATTTGAAAATTCCAGAGAATTTGATGTCAAATTACATTATCTTTTTATTAATTTCAAATCTACCTATAATGTTGATTGTGGCTTTCTATTTGTGGTTATTGATATGAGCTGGGTATTTTAAGAAGATATACACAAATTACTATGTTAACATTTTCTCTTATGTAAAGTTATTTAGTTGCATCACACAGAGATTTTTGAAATAAAAGATGGTCTAAGACGCAGAGAGAGTGACACTTTTGTCTAATTTTTAGACTAGCTCTCGAGAGGACAATTTGTGTTTTCAACATTAATACTAGGTGCTCAATTTTTCATTATGACTTCAATGTTATGCTGCAGATATAATCACTGTACAAAAAGAAAAACATGAGGGCCCTTACTTTTATGAAAACTGCAACAAAGATACAAAAGTCTATTAACAATGACCAAATTAAATAAATGCTAATTTCTAACACTGCAGCTAGTCATAAATATCTATAGGTTTGAAATTTTAAATTTGAACTATAATTGATAACATTACTTCTCTTGGTTCAAGCATTAACACCCTAAATTATACAGATACTGAATTAAAAACAGGTACCTTCAGAGCTAATTAATGTCTTCATGGTCTAAAAACATTTTGAAAGTCAAAGTTTATTAAAATATGTATAATAAATATAAAACATTCATTCAAGCAATAATCCACACTATGCTCATGAATGGATTCAAAGTATGATTAAATTACAACCAGAACAGTTGGCCATTTATGAATGGAAACCATTTCAAATAGGTGCTGTAAACTAAGATAGCTTGTGGAGACACTGCAATTATAAGTTATATAGGTTATATTCACACACATAACAAGGCAGATACCTAATTTGTAAAAATATTCTGCTTGATGTTTGCTGGCCACATCTGCTACAGATATTTGTTTTTTGTTATATTTAAGATACCCACAAACCTATTGGAACCAAATCAGGGATGGGCCCAAGTCAGATGGATTGATTGTGCAGAAGATTTTAAAAGTTTTTAATTAGAAAACAATTGGAAGCATTGGGCAAAAGGAAGAACTTAAGAGGGTCTTGTCCTGTCGAGGATCATCTAGCCCATATAAAAAGGAAAATCATAAATTTTTTTAAAATTGATAAGCTTTTTTAGTGAAAATTTTTTATGAAAATTTAAGATTATTAAGTCCCTTTGAATATTATTTTAGGTGGTTATTAATGAAATATTGAAGTAAAAATATCTGATATTATATTTTGTTTATTAGAATTAATGTTTTACCCAGTATCATAGTAGTTAATTATTTAATTCACGTTTTTTTTCAACAGAAATATATTCTATATTTGAACTTAATTTTAGGATGGAGAAGCAATTGGGATTAATACTATGAAAGTTACTGAAGGCATTTCATTCGCAATTCCCTCAGATCGAGCTGTAGAATTCTTAAAGAGAATAGAAGATAATAAGCAGAGTATGTGTGTAATATTTGATAAATATTGTGACTTTTTCATTACTAAACTTGATTATTTATTCTGTTAAAGAAGAAATTTCAGTAATGAAATGTATGCTGTTTGAAATATATATATATACCATAATTTCTGAAAGAAACACTGCTGTATATCTGTGCAGTTTTATTTCAACTATTCTCTTTAACAGTAAATTTTTTATAATTTTAAATAAAAAAAGCTTACAAATTTTATCAAAAAAATGTACTTTAAAAATAATATAATTTGCTTTATCAGAAAGCCTGAAATGAAACAATTTATGTTTTTACTTTTGAGAAAAACGAAGTTCCTTTTAGCATTATCGTGTCTTTATTTTTGTAATTGTATTAGAAATTGTGTTACATCTCAATTTTATTGGCTCTGATTCTAATATTTTTATGATTAAAATAAATTAGACGAAAAGAAATTCTAGAAATCAGGTGAAATATTTTTGTTTAGGAATACATATTTTCATTTTTTATGTGAATATATTATTTTCAATGGATATTCCTAATTTGCAATAATGTTGGGATATATTTTTTAAATTCCAATTTTGATGGACTTAATGCCCAACTAAATTTTGAGTTCTGCTTGAAATTTTTTCCCCTTAAAAGTTTTTCCATATTTTTTCAAACTCTTCTGCAATATTGATTGAAAATTATTGGATATTTTGAGGGCTTAATAGAAAAATTTCCTGAACCATCCAAAAGCATGACTATGTTAAATTAATTAATATCCTATGCAAGTAAAAAAGAAGAAAGGTAATTGGTTGAAAAAGTGCTATGTATAATTTTTTACTTGTTGTTAGGATAATGAATAGATATTATGCTATAAATATGTTGATATTTTACAAAATATATTAAATCACACATTATCCAATTTGAAATTAGGGGAAAATCAGGTAAAATTCATAACTTTGAAAATGAACAAAATGACTTCTGTTTTTCACTAGCAAGCAAAGCATTTATTTGCATTTGATATTATGGAAAATTGTACATTTTACATTTTGTTTTGAATTACGTGTTATCCATAAATTTTTTTGCTTCATTTATGTTGATTTTTATACCATTACTTATATATTTAAAAAAAAGCAAAACGCTTGAAAGATTTTTCATATTTAAATATCAAAATTATTTATTTTATTACTAAAATTTTAACACCTTAAAAATAGTTTGTGACATCATTTGTTTTATTAACTATGCATAATTTGGTGAGGAGTTAGTCACCCATTGCCTGCCATTTAAAAAAGAAAATAAAAAAACATTAATAAGTCTATCTGTTTTGACACTTTATGATGTAACTGTGCAGTTACATTCAAGTTTTAACTATCTATAAATTTGATGTTATCTGTCCATAAGAAATCTTAATGATGTAACTGTATAAGATACCTTAAATGTAAAATATAAAATGATTAAAAATATTAAATTAGGGACAAAATAAATGTGGAACTATAAATGTAGTAAAAAAAATAGGGTCTTCATCAGCTTAGAACATTTGTCATTCTGAGTAGAAAATGTCATATTTTAGCATTACTTTATTTTTAATATATATTCTTATTTTAAGAACTTGTAAATTTATTAAAGTAATAAATTTGTTATATTTAATATATTTACAATTTTATTCTAGATAATTCTATAAAATTATTTTCTTATATTTTTGTCTTTTTTACTGTTTGGTAATTTTTTTCACTTAAAATTTTAAACATATATTTTAAAAAGCCAATTATGAAATACCAATCAATTGTAATTGCTTGTATATCATGTTAGGTATTTATTTTGAAAAATAAAATATGTTAGGTATATATGTTCATATGTTAAATATTTATTTTAATATGTTGTCTAAAATAAAACACTGATGTTTTATTTCAGTATTCAACCTGTATATTGCATAATTTTGTAATTATAGTTTATTTATCATATTTGTACAAATATACATAAACAATTTGTTTAATGAGACATTTTTAGTTAATTTAAAGAAAACATGCATATTAAAACAGTCATTCCATAGTAAAATTGTATCAAAAAATTAGATTCATATTTGTTGCATATATTTACCTTGATTAAGAATAAACTCCCTAGCTTTTGTAAAAAAGAAAAAAAAACTCTTATGCTATTTGAATAAAGAATTTTTTAACTGCTATATTTGTTTCCTGAAAATCATCCTCTCAAAAGAGATTATGATCATTCTAGTTCATTGGATCTATTTTGAAATATGACCTGATTCAAAAAAATTCAAATTCTTTACTTTCAATAAATGTTTCTCTTACAAATTTTTTATGAAATATATGAAATAAAGTGATAACAGCTATATTGATAGTGTGATAATGCTGTTTCGACTCTGCACTTAATTGAGTAAAAATAATTATATAATAAAAGAAACAGAGAGAGAACATAAGAGTTTTGCTAATGCCAATCACTTTCAAACATGTTACATAAAATCCAATATTAATGCAGTTATAGAAGAAATAATTAACTTAAGGTTAATAAAATAATATTCTCTTAAGGGATCCCCAAAACAATGATGAACATACTTGAATGAAAATGTGGCTCTGATTGCAAAATAATTTCTTATTTATTTCATTTCTGCATAAAATAACAAAGTGACTTTGTTATAAATATGTACAGATTTCTCCTTTCATTCATTTCGAATGATATTTACCAATATTTTCCACTACGCATAAAACAAAATTACTTGAAATGATGAAAAAAAAAGCGTTTTAGTTATAATTTTTTCATATCAAATGCTCTAAATCAAAAAGAATGTACTATTGTAGATTATATTCTATTACATTCTATGCATAGGAAGATATAAAGAACTATATCATAAAGAATAGAGCTATGAAAAAGAGATTTATATGAGAAACCTGCTTTTTTGTGTTCTATTTTTATAAATTGATGACTCATTAAGTAGCCTAATTAAAAATAAAATATTATATTTTTAGAAATTAACTTTTGCTTGCGCAAACAATGCATATAATGAAACTTATTATGCCAAATACTCTTTAAAGGCTATAAAAAACTAAATTTTTTTAAAAATTGTAAATAATTTAATTACTCACATTTTATAATAAAATGCTATATTTGGTTATAATAATATTTAGGAATTAATATATTTTGAATGTTCAGCAATTCTGAATCCATGAAATTTATAAAAAAAATTAAAAGTTTTCACTTTAATTTCATTTAACATTTTCATTGCAGTCAATTCCTCATTTTTAAAAATAACATCAGTATTTTCAACGTTTAAATAAATTATTGAAATAATAAAACAATGTCAAAATGAATGAATGATTAGGGAACAAGCTTTTAAAAGACAAGAGAAAAATGTCTCAGTGCTTTATTAATTCACACTTATAGTTATGCTTTTGAATCAAAGGTATATTTAGTCCTAAGATATAGAATTTTTCTATCTTCATTAAATTTTTAAAAAGTTGAAATTTACGCAACTAACCTAAAAACAATCTTTAATCTATATTCATAAATTTCCAGTACAATGAAACTTAATATTTAATTATAAATGTAAATGAGGCGAGTAATTGATATTTAAACATTTAAATGACAAATTGTTTTTCTAAAAAGAATGCTGCGACTAAAATTTATTTAATTTTTTGCAAAAAATAATGCAAAGGTATTATTTTCTAATAAAACGTGTAAATTCATCAGCTTATTTAAAGTACATTTAAAAGTTAACAATTGATATTTTTAATCAATTTATCTAAACGAAACTGATTTTATTTTGAGCACCCGCCCCTCGTTCATTCATTGAAGTGGGAGGATGTCAGAGCAATGGTCTTTAGAATGGCACTCAAACCAAGCTGATATCAATGAAGTTAGGAATCTTTAGAACAACAGTGCGATTAATCACTTCTGAAAAGTCTTAAAGAGAGAAAAGCGGTCGACATTGGACATTTTCTTAAACGCCCAATAAACAAAAAATGAAAAGGACTAATTAATATGCAAAATGATTTGTATGTATTATTTTTTAATAAACTTAATAAGAAATTATACATCGTTTTTATAATTTAATATTTAGTATATCCTGAACGAATTAATCAATCTCACAAAAAAATCTATGGTGAATTGATCAGTTAACAAACAGTTTGTATTGTGAACATAGTCTTGTAACAGATTATATTCATTAACCAATCATCCACTGTATTCAAAATTTAAAGTGAAAATTTGTTAACATTACCTGTCAACATTTTTTCCCTCGGTGTTGAAACTCTTATTTTAGTTGGAATAATTTTATAATAACATTTAAGAAAACCATTATTTGAAAACTTTGGAGGATATTTGTTGAATATATTTTTTGTTCATCAGTTACTTGTATATTTCTTAGGTAGTTGGAATCCTTTTGCTAAGCAAGTAAATACAAACAGAAAAAAGTATTTAGGTATAACTATGCTCACTCTAAACCCTACTATTGTACAAGAACTTAAAGAGCGTAATCCAGATTTTCCTAACGTGACACATGGTATTATGGTTTGGAGAGTCATGATAGATTCACCTTCTTATTTGTAAGTATTCACATTTTTATATTAGAGCAAGCTAATTTTTTTAACTGCAAAAATAATGCTATTAATAAATTTACATATTTTTTACTAGACAACATCTTTTTATATATTTTTAATTATTACTGTTATTAGAATGTCTACTTTACAGAAAAGTATGTTAAGAAACAATTTATTAGCTGCCAGGAATAGAGGTGATTACATATTAAATTTTCATCTATTTTTAATTCATAAATTTAATGTATTGTATCAGAAAAAAGAAAATTGTTTAAATCAGTTTCCTTTTTTCATGTAAGTGTTTTAACTCTGTTGTAACCAACTATAAAATTAATTTTAAAAGGATTCATGTAGTGTTTTTCCCTTTCTCTACTTATTTATAATACCATGTAAATGTATCCTTTGTAAGAAATAAATTGAAAACAATGCATAATATGCAATTTTCTCATAAAAATTGTGTAAAAACAGGTAGAAGGAATTAATATGTGGATCACATTAAATGAAATAATTTGAAGTATTTTGACAGGGTTCGTACAAATTTCCAAGAATCAAATTCAGGAGTCAAATTAAAAATTTCAAGTAGGTATTGACAGTTCAAATTAAAAATTACTCTTAACTAAATTACATGTAGCTATGTACATGCAATAGTTTTTAATTATATTTGTAAGTATTATGAATAACTAATTCCAAAAATTAATGAGAATATATTTTTATTAAGTTAGAATTATTTTTAATGATTACTTCAAATGCCTTCAATGGATTTACAGCTATAACAGAAATTTTTTTTTTCAATAATCAATATTTTTTATATCACTGGAATATACATTGTATATAATAAATGGTAATTTTATAGTTTTTAAGCATCTTCAATATATTCCTAGCTATTAATTTATTTAGTATTTCAAGATGTGTAGAACAACCTCTTTGTAAATATAAATATACTTAATCAAAAAAAAATATAACTATTATATAAAATTTCCCGTTTTTTTTTCAATTTTTTCAAAAGCAATTCTAAATTTTTCTTCTGTTCACTTTCAAACTTTTTTAACACAATACAATTTCATATCCATATTCTAGGCTTTTCTATTTCTCCAATCACTCAACAGAGTTCCTCATTTCATAGTTATTTATTCATAAACTGTTAAATAAGCATTTTTTTTTTTGATCACAACTGAATTGCTTTGCAATAGCTCTGTCTGGAAACATCGCTTGAAAGAGAGAACTTATATTGTTACAAGAACTGTAGCTAAATCCATTGTTTAAAACTTTGATCCATAGAATTCCAGCTTTTATGATTTCTTTTGAAGAAACAAATGAATCTAAAAATTTCAAATCATGCTTTGGGTTCACATTCTTTTATAGGAACAGCAATAGTAAATAAAATATTATAAATGAGTACATTTTGGCAGATACAGCCTGCTCTAATAAATACACATGTTTTTTCCCTTTCATATGGGATTCGACTACCAATTTGCCAATATTTGGAATATAGAAATCTTTCTTGCAAAATAGACAATTGGCCTTTTTTTCTAATCCACACAAAAGCCAATCTTTGGATGGCTTATACAGAGTGAATTATTCATTGGAAAGACACTTCCCACTAGGCATATTAAATCATTTATTTCATTGATGAACAAATTCATTCCGATTCTTTGACATTTATTTACAGTTTTCACCGAAGGAGACATGAAAAGTATATTTTAACTCAAAAATTTTATATTTAAATATTAATATTCAGAGAATTTTATACAAAATAAAAAAAACAAAAGCAAATAGAAAAGGAATAAATTAAAATCGTGTATCTGATTGCACAATATGACAACCTTGTTTGGTAATCACTTCACATTGCACATTAATCTGAATACTATTAAACCATGATTATCATGAATCATGAAATTGTGTCTGAACTAGATTTTTAAATAGTTAAGACTAAAACAATCTAATATATATTGTTTCACCATCTAGTGGTAAAATTAACAACTAATACTCAACTATAATTTTGGATTTTTTCATTGAAAATTTTAAAGCAAAAAATTCAAACATTTTATGTTTTCTAAAAAAATAAATGCATCAAAGTAAGTAAAAATTCCAGAAGTAATTAACAATTTTCAAGGAGTCAAGTTAAAATTCCAGGAGTTTCAAGGACCTTTAAAAAAAAATTTTTTTTTTGTATTTAAGGAGTTTTCAAGAGTTGTACGAACCCTGTTTGACTACTGAAAATTAAACATTTTATTAATAATTGCATGTCATTTTCTTTCATGAAAATTGGTGCAAAGTTTACATGAAAATGGAAATGGGTAACTGCATGCAGTATGGTGTTTTACAGTGTTCTTAATATTTTCTGTGAAAATTATATTTAATTCCTGCATTAAAAAAAGCATTATTTTGGGGAATTTATATTTGAGTACTGTAGTAATGAAATTGTTCCATGAATAAAAATATATTTAATTTGTCGAAGCTTTTTCATAACTGAGTATTATTAACTAAGTGAAAATAAAATAATACTCATATTATTACAAACATGGCTTACTTTTCTGCGTATTATTGAATACTTTAGAATTATCAATTAATATAATTTCCTCTACATAAATTTAATTTTTTTCCATAATTTGTATGTAATAGTATAGTTTTAATTAATATTCAGTATAATTTTAAACCTTTTTTACTTAGTGGAAATTCCGAATTTATCATTAAAATGTGTTAAGGTATGTAAAAAAAGTTCTTAGAATTTTGCATTTAAAGTCTGCTTATAAATTTCTAGTCAAGAATTTTTATATTGTTTAAACGAAAGAAAAATAGTTACAAAATTTCAGTTATTTTATAAATACACAATTTTACATAATATTCTGTGTAACTGAGTAAACTCTTGGAAAGTAATTGTGAAGTATTTATAAGGGACATATTGTGTGTGATGCTGTTAATATGTATTAAGCTATTAAAATTGAACAATTTTCATCATTGCATTAAAGCAAATAATATAAATCTTTATGTAAAATTTCATTCTAAGTCTTGTATCATTTTTATTTTTTCTAAAAAAAGTAATCTACTGTATTCAAAATTTTATATTAATTAATGTTGCCACCTTTGAAAACTCTTAATTATTCCTTTGATAATATATATATGCCTTTTACAACCACAAAATTGTTGGAGTTAAGTTTCACATGTATGTTTAGTTTTTATTGTGATAATTATACGTATACTATAGAAACTCATTTTTACGAATCGCTAATTTACAAACTCACACAATTTTATGAACAAGTCGTTGGTCTTTAACAAAGTATTATAGACACGATGATGATTTTGAGCACCATATACAACCAAAATTTTGAAAAATCTTTCTTGCGAATCTATTTTTATTCATCGCTCATTTGCAATTTATTTATATCAACTGATTTTTCTCCTTTCTTTCCCTTTAATGAAAAACTTAGACTGACGCTTTTATCAGTGAGAATTGTAAATTCTTCAAATTAGTGCTAACTAACTACACTACTAATGTTGAAATCCTTTTTTTTTTTTTCCTTCAATTCATGTGAAATTTCTTCTGCTGCTGCCCAAGAGCCAATGAATCGGAGTATAACCAGTTCCAAGTGCAATTATCATAAAGTACTGCAAGAGTGATGAGATGCCCACATTTTGATAAGCAGGCTTAGTTAAATCAACCACCACAACTGGAGAAATCCAAGAACGTTTACCTGACAACTTGAATTAAAATGACTTAACTTCAACAAAGAAACCCACTACAGACCAAGTTTATTTTGGGATTTCTTGTATGCACACTCAAGAATAATTTCACATAAGAGATATCAGATGATTGAGAACATAATGAATAAAAAAATGCTCTTAAAAATGTAATTTTGAAACAGAAAAAATAAGTGCTTTCTTTGTCTCATTTTTCATCAATAAAATGTAAAGAATTATTTTTATTTTAAACATGAATTTTATCTTGCATGTTTCCCATAGAAATCAGACTATTATTTTTTCTAATACTTCTTTATTTACAAAGAGCAGTTTGGTAAAAAAAATTATAGGTTTTAAGATTTAACACTTATTTTTCGATTTAAGTAGCTAATTATTTAATATATATGTATACATCAGGATTCACAATTACTGAATCTTAAAATGTCTTGACATTATATGAAACTAATTTAGAGCATTTAATAATAGGTATGAGTAGCATAATTTTTTTAATTAATCAAAAGTAAACTCGTTTTTTATATTTTGCTTATGATATATATAAATTAATTTTGACTTGTGTGTGTAACTTTTATAATGACATTAAATAGTTTATTCAATTATTAATATTTACATATCTCTCACATGAAGTTATTGAGTGTTTTCTCATTTAGGTCTGGTATTAGGCACGGAGATATTATAACATCGATTAATGGTAAGGAAATATACTCTGCAGCTGATGTGTATAAATTTCTCCAGTCAGAAGACGCACTAAATATTCATGTATTGCGTAATAGAAGAGAATTTGATGTACTTGTCGAACTTCTTGACCCAGATTATCCATGAAAATTATTCTATTACAACATTATCAGATATTACTTAACTTAGTTTAAAAAATTGGTGATAATTTTTTATTTTGAATAAAAAATAATTGTAACCAATGTAAAAATTATACTGTGTATGTAAATGAATTTAATACATAGCTGTTATAAAGCACATCTATTTTATTCTAATATTATTAAACTTAATTAAAGAAATAGTTTGTTTTGTTGTTGTAAAACATTTTAGTCTTTTTTTCTTTTTTGCACCTTTACTATCAAGTTTAAATTTCATTATTGATAAGTAGTCTATGTTGTTAAAATCATATTAGTTAATACATAATAGACAAATATTTATGCATTGAATATTTCAAAGAAAAGCTTCTATCCCTGTATATAAATATTTCTTTTTTCTTGTCTATGAACATTCTTGTATCAAGTTTTTGATATTCATTTCTTAAAAAGAAAGAAATGTTATTCACATTCTCTACCAAAACTGAAAGTAGTACATCAATAAATTTATTGGAATATGGAGACATACAATGACTTCAAAGAAACTGCAAGAAGTGTCCTATTTCAACAGTTAAGACTTTTGAGTTGAATCATAAAGTTATATGAAAATGGTCCAAAAGCATTTGTAGTTTAATGATATAAAAGTTGATATGAGACATTTTTTCCATGCAAGCTGACATGAAAGACCAAACACAAAGGTGGATTAATAAGTAAAGCAATTGATACATGGTAGTTTCATAGTGTATGAAAGCTTTCAATCCAATTAAACATGCTATGTCTGTACAGACTACTGCAGTTATTAAGTGCACATTTATAAACATGTCTGATTATAGCTTTTTGTGAAGATTAGGTGCCATTGTTTCCATTAAAGAATGCAATATCTATTATTCATATTCTACCATAAAAACAGGCTCTACTTGGGAACCTGATTATCTTTTGTCTGTTTTGATGTTGCATACCAAATCTTTGCATTTGGTATCATTATTTAAAATCTATATTCATTATTTTTTTGACCATGCAAGGATGAAAACATACAAATGTCATTAGTAACTGCTTTGAGATTAGCAAAATTCATGATTTGAAGAAAATTTAATATCAGCCAGAGAAACTTCTCAGTATAAGAAAATATCTTAATTACATGGACATTTTTGTATTTTGAGATTGCTGAGTAAGAATTTGAAACTTATTTTTTTTATCAAAAATATGACATAAAAATCTATTAATATGTATGTTTTTTAAATTAAATTAATTACATTCAGATATTTTCACAAAGAATTTAAATCAGGAACTTCAGTGAGCAATACATTTCAGCAGCTTAACAAACTGTATTCTTTTACAGAAATGTGAATTAAAAGACATGCCATTTTTAAAAAAAATAAGTTCATCAACAAATATGTTTTAAGGAGGTTCATCAACTTTAACCATACTAGATGAAGTGGAAGCCATAAAGACACTGTTTGATAATTTTGAAGCTGTGATTTCAATGCTTGAAGAAATATTTGAAAGTGTGATACTAAAGCTCTTTTTAAATGTTTAATATCATTGGAATTTTTATTCAATTTTTGAAGCACTTATTGCCTGATTTCAATTTTGAAGTAAAAATGCCATTTGAAGTAAATATTGAAACTTGAATTTTTCTATAATGACATGTTGTTTTAGTATAAAGTGTCGAATTCATATCGAATTTTGTGAGAAAGTTCCTATCTGTGGACCAGAAATGAAAAGACAAAATAAAATACATCAGCTGTGAAAAATGTCCAAGCAATGATGCTAAATCATATTATAGAATTATTATGCTGAATTATAGATTCAGTATCTAACACAATTCACACTATATTTAAAGAGAATGACTGGTCTGTTTTGTTTACCATTAGTTTTATGTCTATGTGAACAAGTGTACATCAAGATGAACAGAATGCGTCAATTATGTATAATTTCTGTAACTTGCACAAAGATCTGTGTAAGCTGGGTCTGTTTTATTCAATGATATATATAATCTACAAACATAGAAAACAGCAATTTTAAAAACAGCTGAATTTATTTTGAGGGGAGGGGGCAGTGTAACATGTACAAAATACACTTCCCCTAAAATAATTACTGTTTATATTTTAACTGTGCCAATGACCTCAGTGAACTGTAAATGACCTTTTTGTCATATCTCAAAATATTTTAAAACTTGTCTTTGAAATACAATGGAAGAAGACTTCCATAATTGTCTTGACAGTTGAAAGAAACCTCTTGGTTATGATATTGTAACAAACTGTGTTTTTTCATCTGTCTGGCAATAGATGTTTAAGATTCTAGTAGAAGGTAATAAACATATATATAATTATGTATTTAATAGCACAAAAAGTACTAAGTATTGGGATGTTAAGCCATCATAAAATATGCACAAAAGCCAAGGAATTGCAAATCAGTCTCTTCACTTGATCTCCAACAAGTAGTTATAGCTTGATAATTATTTTAAAAATTACAAAATTAACTAACTTGTGTTACCTACCATTTTCACTTTTGAAATACCCCCACCCCCTACAAAAAATACACATGCAGGAGCACTTGCTAACATTGAATTCATTCCTCATTGTGACTCCAAATGAAATTGAAAGATCCTACCACTGTATCCATTGTCATATTCTTACATTGTACATTTCATTACTAGAATAAGTCGCAAACAATATTGAGTAATGAAAGAAAATATCTTCATATTTTATAAATTTAAACAAAAAATTCGCACTTATATTTACAATTGAGAGTGAGATTAAATTTATTAAACTGTGTTAAAACCATAAAATTTAAGGATATTAAATTAGCCTTGGTAACAATGAAATGATTTACTAAATTATCCTTAAGGTAAAGGATGAATGCAAAGAAGCGTTTAGGTTACTGAAAAATGTCTGCTAATTTGAATTTTTTTTCTCAGCAATTTCCGATTTAACCTAAAATATTAAGAAATGTTTATTTATAAGATGTATTTTTTATACTTATGGTGTGGTTTGCTCTACAGTTAATTTATAATGCACAAAATTTGCGATGAAAGAAAATTGTAATCTGATATCTGCAACAATCTTTGCAGTAAACAGAGTAAACACTTCGAACAAAAGAATATGAATTTTAAACAATGTAAAAAAAAACAAATCAGTTAAAAATGAGATTGAAAATTAACCTGTTTTCTGTAAAAATGTAAATAATTTGGAAAAAAAATTTCACTATTATTTTCTCTAGAGAGTGAAAACAAAAAGTTTTTATTGCCTAACAGATTTACCAAATAGGTTGAAAATTTTAAAACTGAATGATATAGTATTTTAAGTATTATATAATCTAATAAATACATAATACTTAATATACTAATAAATCTACATATTACTTAAGATACTAATATAATGTTCTGTTCAGCTTTTTGTCTTTATTTTCCTTTTATTTTGTTGTTCCAAGTAAGAAGCATATTCAGAATGAGCATTCTTTTATGTAGTGTATCGTCAGTTTTCTAATTAAATTCCTACAAATAAAATCCTTAAATATTCTTAACGAAATAATACCAATGTCTGCTAATTGGCACTCTTCTTAAATTATAATATTGTTATTGACAGAAAACCCACATTCAGGGATAACATTTTATATGATACTAAGCTTGTCTTAACTAATTTTGTGAGAAAATGATTTTTAAAATTTCCTGAAACGCGTTTTATTTTAGAAATTTCATTCCTAAAATAGCAAGTATCATTTTTTTGCAGAAAATTTTCAATTGCTTGTTTAAGATTTTCACAAACATGCAGTGCAATTTCTCCTTTCACTATCATAAAATGTATACTTTTTTGTTACTTTTAACAGATAATTTGCCTCATTAAAATGTTTATCTTTCTTTTTTGATGAATGATGAATACACGTCATGCAAAAAAGCTTTTTAAAGCATCAACTTCTCCTGTAAGTAATAGTAAGTTATCAGGTAAGTTCTTCTAAGGTTATGCAGAAAAATTTTATTTTCAGGATAAGAAATTTACTAACTGCTAAACCAACTTCTAACTTTTTGAGAGGTAATCACAGTTTGGCTTCTTTGCAATTAACATTGCATAGAGGCATTTCTTTTTTGCCAACATCAGATTTCAGAAATTTATACATCTTATTAATTAATTTTGCTTACTAAAAAACAGTATATTAATTGATTTTTTATTCTGAAAATGTGGAGAAAATAACACAATGTAAATACAATAATTTCCATGGCTGTTATAAAAACTTTAAAATGATTACATATTTTAATTTTTTCCAATATTTATTTTTGGGGCAATATAATAAAAAGTATTCCTTTAAAGGTGGATTCTGTTCAATTATCTGTTCACAAGTGGGTCCTAGAGTCAACCATCGGGACTCAACATGTTTTTTAAACTGATAGCCAGCAGCAGAATCTACTAATAATGAAATCTGAACAATTTGATAATCTTCTCTTCTTCCTGCTGATAAATTAAACCATTTATATAGACAGTAAATAAAACTGTTTAAATAACTTAAATTTGATATACCTCTCTTTATGGCATTATTGATAATGTGCAATGCATTCATAAATATCAATCAAATTCAAAAATCGTTAAGAATTTAATTGAGCCTTTAACTTTTTGTGAAATGACAAATGGACGCTTGGTATCCAATGCTCACTATTTTACTTACCCTATATGAGAAGTAGACCTATGTAAAATTTTAATAATTACTTATCCTATTTTGGATACATATTAGATACAAAAACAGCCTAATTTAACTTTTCTTTCATTCATTTTTGTGTTTAAGTGAACTGGCAGGAATCAAAACTTGTGAAAACCCCATATTTGCAACACTGAACTGTTTACAACAAACACAGTAGAAAACGGAAGATTTATCGTTTGCACATGCTTGACACCAGTCTTTAATAAAATCGCCATATTTGTTTTTACAATCAGTAGAAAGCCAATCGGTTGAAAATCCTGAACATTTGCACATAAAACAATGTTACAAAACAAAAGATTAATGGACAACTGCATTCAAATTCTTGAGATGAACAATTTCCATTTTCTGAACAAGGGGGAAAACATGGCAGGCTGTCAAATTTTTGATTGATGTGTAAAAGGTAAGCACCTTCTATGACATGATCCAAAATAGTTGTTTTCATTCACCATAGAACTCATAAATTAATTAGAAAGTCCGTCCTTTATTCGTTCTTAAGCCTTAAAAGAACACTCCTATTTTTTCCAAATTGAATCATCTAAATTCTTTCAAATTGAAACAGAAAATAATTCAGGAATGTCAGGATGATGACTTAAAATTGAGGGATTTTCAGGACAAATTTTTTTCAGTAAATTCAGGGCAACTACCAAGCTTAGCTACTTCACTAATTAAAAATTTAAATGCAATAATACAATAGGCATAATGATGACACAAAATGTATAAAAAAGCTTATTTACAAATTATAGTGATTATATATATATATATATATATATATATATATATATATATATATATATATATATATATCAATTATTTAACTAACTCCTATCATATCTAAATTTTCGCTTTAAGCAATTACTGTCTTCATTATAGATTAAAGGTATTTAACAAGAACTATATAATTATTTTTATATGTATATGTTTAGAAAGATTCATTTGTTCTTAAAAGTACATTAGAACTTCCTAAAATTATAATTCCCCACTAAATCAATAATTCAAATAAATGATATTCATTATAATAGTAGGCTATATTTATCCCTGAAGAATCAACCTTTATAGAACTTGATCTTGGTTTGTTTATTGTTTTATAATCATTTTGGTATAAGTATGATATCCCCCCCCAAGTGATTTCTTGCAAAATCTAGCAACATTTGTTTTGATTATAGTGTAGCGAATTTAAGTTTTTGTTACTTTTCAGTTTTCTTTTTTGTTGCCAGATTTGTTTTTTCTTGTGTTAATATAATTTTTACGTCATATATATGGTTTTGTTCAGTGGCAACAGCATTTGAAGTTTTCGTTTTATTTTCAATTCAAAATTTTTGTTCTAAATTTCAATTCAAAGCCACATTTAATACAACTGCTGTTCGCTGTTGCGTTTCGATGTCGCCAGCGTCCAAACATTGTAAATTTTTCTTTTATATTTTCAACATTTTTTTTCCAATTTCCTTTTGTTTACTTATTATCTTTTTCTTATATATTTTTTTAATTTATCATTAAATTTAACTAATATATTTTTCCATAAATCACCGAGCATATTCAACATGTCAGCTTGACGTCATATCAAGTAAGTCCATTATTGTTTACTTCTCTTTTATCGGTTGTTTTGAAGAGAAGGCAAACCCAACAAAAAAAAATTATTCATTTTTCAGTAATACTTGGATTTTTATACTATCATGCGATTTAAAATTTTCTAAAATGTCTATTTTTGGAACTTTGGGAAAATTCCTACGTTAAAAAACTTCCGCTTAACTTGGCAACGGGAGGATATCCTTCTAGTTCCATCACATTTTGCATTAGAGGGTTAATTAGGCAGGAATTTACACCTTAAAGTATATTTTAAATCCATGAAATATATTGAACAGAATTCAAATTGCCAACAGTTTGCAAATGGAACATGAGGACAAAATGGATTGTATTCTTGTTAGCAAAAGAAGCAGGAATAACATTCATAAATTATTTCAAGATGAACTCAGATTAGATTTAGAAAATAAATTTTTTCTGAATATTTGGAAAAAAGATTTTATAATATAAAAATATTGTCATTTCTAACTGGGTTTGTAAAATTTATTATTTACATTAAGTGATTTCTGAAAAATAAAAACTTGACATAATTATAATCTAAATAATCTATTTTAGGTCCAGTTGTTAGATTCTTAATGTATGAGCACAAACAAGAAATGAAATTGTACATTATTGAAAAAGCAACTCTCTGATCCACACTTTCCAGTTTTTTTTTAAATAATAATTTGAAGGAAAAATTTTCTTTTTTGTAAATTTCAAAGTAAAATTATCAGTCTGAAAAACAGTTTGTTTCCTAAAATGATTATAAAAAAGATAATTCAGGTCAATATTTATTTGCGGTTATGCGCATACATAAGGTACATACATATAAGTAGAATGCAAAACAAATATAATGCCCAAAAATATATGGAAAAAAAAATTGAAAATATTTTATCTCTTAAATTACGTTTCTGGTGCTTGTATCATTTGCTCTTTGGCTTTCTTCTCTGCTTCTTGTTGCATGCTTTCCAACCTCTGTATAGTTACAGATTTTAATGGTATCAGCTTAGGTTTACTAAGTATAAATGAATGAAATTCTTGCTGGAAAAGCAAACCTGTCATAGGTAATATTTCTTTCAGACATTCTTCTTTATCTGCCATCTCTAAGTTAAAATACCAAGATATATATATATATATATATTTAATTAATGAATATAATATATATAAGAATATAGCAAGATATTTTTAAAAGTACAAATAATAATTTAAAATTTCAGCTTAAAAATTATTTAAAATATAGAAATATAATAACACCAGGGAAAAAACAGACTAATAAATAAATATTTTTATGAGTAACATTTTTAACAAAATATTTAATTATAAAATTAATGTAATAATATTGATAGTAAATTTGTATAATAAAGTTATAATTATAATCTAAGTTCTCTGAAGTGAGAAATAAATTAAAAACCTATTTAAATGAAATACATAAAAATATTTTAAATTATATTACAATGCCATTTTAGTTTAATGTTATTACTTCCAATTTAGCACATAAGATTATATTCTGCAGGAAAGATTGACACACATGAATATTACTTCAATTTTTTTTATTTAATTTATGTTTTTTTTTAACTGTGTTTGTGCTAATATTTTAAGAAGTTGGTGGGTCAGAACATATTGAAACAGTTGTAAAGGTTGCACATCAAGGTTAAAAAACCTGGGTTTTCTCCATTTTCAACATACACCTTAAATATAGCTAATGTTAATATTGCAGAATATTTTGATCCTTTGCAATCATGTAACTCTACTCTCAAATATACATATATTCATGGTCTCTAGTTCAATTTTACCAAAAATTTGTCACTAAAAAATTATGAAATAATCATGAAAACTTATTATTTTAAGCTTTTATTTTTTGATATTTACAACTTGGAGGAAACTGAACAAACCGAATAAATCATAAACATCACTGCTATATAAACTTAATAGAAATCATTAAATTAAATATATTTCTATAATTATCAGAAGTATACTCAACTTATTTATAAATAGTAGTTTTACAAAAATGTATGTTTAAATGTTTTAAAAGAAAATTTTCAATAAAAGAAATATCTGAAATCTTTAATATATTTCTCACATTTATGATAAACATATGATTTAATCTAAATTTTAGAATAACTTAAAATCGTAAAACAAAATGCAACAACATATCTAAGTTTTTTTAGCAAATAATTATCATACTAAAAATATTATTGTTAAATTAAAAACACAAAAATAAATATTTACAGTATAAATATAGAGATTAGATTTCACTATATATTTTTATAGCATCATACTTCTTTCATAAAATGCAGCTAAGATACAATTTTCAATAAATGTATTTTATAAAAAGTTATAAAGGCAAAATCTAGGATTGTCTTTGCAAATGATATTTGTACTGCCAATCCAATACTAGGTATTTTAATAGATTAAAGTTATATTTTTGATTTAGAATTCAATTTCATTATTACAACTTCTTGGCAAAAGAATTATTTATAATTTTAAAGGTACTTATTGTAGAAAAGTTAAATATAAGGATGTCAGCTTACAATGCTGAGTTTTATGGTGCCATCCACCTCTAAGTTAACCAATATAATAAGAGTTTTCAAAAAATTGGTTTATGGCCAATAAATTGGGAGCAATGTATTGTTTAAATTAATCCTAAAACTGAAAATGTTTCAGATTAACTGGTTGGGATCATGTTTGTTTCACATAGTTTGTTACTCAATGGTTATTTTTGCACATTAGACTAGAACCTACAATTTTAAGTAGATCTGAATCACTACAAACATCCAAGATAAAATTTGAATTAGCTAACTACTGAATAAAATGCTAAAGCACATTCTAAAAGTTCACTGACATATTTTATACTAATACTTCTATACTTTTTATATATTTACCATTGATAAAACTTTATTTAAGCTCTCAAAAGAAACTGCAAAAAATCTTTTTCATACATTGATTTTTATTAACTCCAATAATGTCAACATAAATAGTAAAATGAAAAATTATAAATCATATAAAAAAGACATTAAAACACATTTTGGCTAACAAAATCTGTTTTATTTTCAAAATTTTTGCTAAGCAGGTAATTAGGCATTTTTTGGGACAATAAAAATTGTATATGAGGCATAAAGAGTCAGTTGAAATAATTTATGAGAAACATGTTATATATAACAAAAAAAATACAGATAAACGTTTCAAATGTCCATCAAAAAATACACCTAAAATTAGTATGCTTAGAAACTAAAATATAAAACTGATCAATACAATGAAAATTAAAAAAAACAGTAAGGCTCTTAAGTTTGAAAAAAAGCAATTCATTTTTGAAAAGGAATTCAATATGAAGGGTGAATCTGAAACGTAAGCAAAATATTGATAGAACGCATGACCAGAATGCAAGCAGTAAGAAATTAAAAAGTACCTGTTTACAGTCACACTTTAAAAATTAACAGTCAAAGGAGACAGTTTAGGGAACTTTATATTAATAGGAGGGAAACTGATATTCATATTGAAAGAAATTACTTAAAAGAGCTTCCATCAGTTGCCCCACAGGTTTCACACATGCAAGATGAGAAATGTGTTTGTGAAGACAACAGGCACTTTCTGAATACCAGCAACAATCTAAGCAGGTAGATTGACAACGGTTTCAATAAGGCAATGGTAAATAAGGCTTTCCATATGGCTCTACAAGAAACAATTCAAACATAAGAGATAAAACAATCTTGTTGGCCAAGCTATGAGCCACAATTAACCAATGCTGATCAACTCTATACACACTGCATTAAAAGAATGTTGCACATTAAAGCTCAAGACTGTAGGCACATTGCCAGGCTGAAATTATATTCTCGATCAGATTTGGTTGGAATTTGATATAACAATATCGGTGAAATATTTAGTAAAATATGTGATATGATTCGCTATCTATACACCTAGATGATGTGACAAAAGGTATGGTTTGTTTGTTGTTCAAAGGTCATTTCTTGCACACAAGGGCTAACTAGACAAGATCCTAAAGTTTAAAGTGGATTACCAACTACTACAAACATCCATGCCCAATGTGGGATTTGAATTCCTGAACTGTTGAACCAAATGCAAAAGGTGTGGGTATACCAATTGAAGGGATCCCTGGCCAAACATACAGAACAATTACTGGAATAAGTGAAAACATATAGTTGCCTATGTGTATTAGTAGTGGACATTAAAACACTTTGCCTATGATAGGAGTGCATTCCTTCCTCCTATAGCAGAGAAAACTGTCCTTTGGAACAATTTTACAACAATAGAAAACACTTGTGTGTATACTTCACTTGATGCCAGCGGTGGTCTAGTTAGTTAGGACGACGATCTCATCATCGAAAGGTAGTGAGTTCGAATTCCAGCTTACCGAAGATCTGTTGTGTTTGTTAAAGACAGCTGGGGTACGTTAAAACTGGGAGTGGTCGCAATGTCATCATAGTGAAATGACACCTTTAGGGGTGGAAAGCCAAGTATTAAAGGTCATCTGGTTGGTCCCTGCTTCAAAATTATAAAGACTCCACCTGCTTCTATCTAACTGGTAGAGCTCAACTCAGGGCAAGGTACAGGAAAGAATGCTGGTGCAACACTTCACTTCATATTCTATTTTACACAGAATGTCCTATGCAAATTGCAGGGCCCTGAGCCTTTCACATCATGCATTTCAACTTGTTTAGATTAAAGGACTATATTACAAAACCAATAATGCAAGTACTCAAATGTTTTTTGATCTGGAGATGTTTTGTTTGAAACTGATGCTAGTAAAATATTTGTATCTCACCCATATTCCCATCACATATGAAATGCATATTCACTATTTCATATGGCTCATTTAATAGGACATTCATAGTTAAAAGACAATTGGATGTGAGGACCTCTCTCACATACACACACAATCCTTTTTACCATTTAAAATGTTATCCAGTAGCTCACTGTTTGCATTTCTGTATCATAAGTATATATATGTCTAGGTAAATGTTTGAGTTTTCAAGGTTTATTTGTTTAAGATAAAAATCCAATTCAGTATTTAAGAAAAGTTCTTTCAGAAGGCAAAATGCAGTAGATATTCAAATGCCTGAAAATAGATTTTTACTGTTGGGTATGTTTTCTCTGTAAGGTGTCAATTAAATTTTAAATCTATACTATTTAAACAAATGTATGAATATTGTAAATATGTATAAATATGAGTATTGTACACTTTCTAATTTAAGAATAGTTTTGGATACATAAGATCAGAATTTATCTTTTTAAAGACAATAAGGATGCTTTTTCAGGTATGTTTTGGTTAAGTTACCAATCTGTGGACAGTTTTTGCACACAATAACTAATTGGGCAGTGACCAATAGTTTAAAGTGGATTTAAAATCATTACAAATATTTCTGCTGAGGTGGCAATCAAATTAAAAAAAACGTTGAACTGAAAGCCAGAATACTAATCACTGCTGCATCATTCTCAGAAAATATTTTTTTAAAGCATTTAAAATGAAAATGAAAGGAAGAATCCCAAGGATTCCTGTGTTCAAAGACAGAAAACCCAAAAATTCCCAGTACATACTATGAAAAAAAGTGTGCTTCACCCAGCTCTTGTAGCTCAACAAAGTCTAAGATAAAACCAAAGACCCATTCTAAACATAGCAATGATGGATGGAACTCAAAATAAATTGAATGCAAAAAATTCTACATACCATTTTTTTATTTACATATAATTTTTTAAAGTTTTAATTTAAAAATTAAAGTTTAATCACGACATGTATCTCTACAACTTAGCTTAAAACCTAAATGTAATGTAATAAATTCAATATAATCTTAGAGATAATTTTTAACAGTTTAAAAAAATCTACATACATTATTTTCGCAAAAACTAGCAAACACTTTTTAATTAAAGTATCCTTTTTCATATCAAAAAACATTTTGAATGACATACAAAAATGTTAGTAAAGATATATATAACTTTTATCAATTAAAAATAATATTTCAAATATTTTTATTAAGTATGTATTAAGGATTAGAAGAAGGTACATACATTTCTGTGATACAATATAAAATTTTGAAGCATACATTATATTATGTAATGTATACCTCATGGCTAAACTTTACAATCACAGACAGCCAGAGGCAACAGACAAACGTAGCAAAATCTTATAAATAAATATATTTATATTCTAACCTTAAAAATTGTATAGGTGAATATTTTTGTTATCCTAAATTTTACTGAAAGCAATTACTTACCAAATACAGGTTGATGCCAATGAAGAAAAATAGCATCATATTATGGGTAATTTTTAATTAGCAAGATTTGTAATTCAAATTTCTGCAAATTGCATACCCAAATTAGTAATTGATGTGCCGCCCAACTTGTCTAGTGGTCAGCATGCCTGACTGCAGATAAAGAGGTCCTGGGTTCGAATCCCGGTTCGGGCATGGATGTACTTCCTCTATCCATCCTGTCTTTGTCCTTTATTTGTATGAATGAGATGGGAATGGTTGCCTACCCTATAAACGGGTACCTATGGCATGTGTGTAGAGCAAAGTCGTACTTTCACCTTCATGGTGCTCTGATTAAAACGAAAGACGCTCCCAATTGACTTAAATTCACATAGCCAAGACATAGCGAGCTTGGCTTGTCCAAGTGTCATTAGTAACAACAACAGTAATTGATGTATGAAAATGCTCAATAATATTCTATTTTGTCCACACCCTTGCTAATTATTCCAAAATTGAATAATAAGAATAAAGGTAAGAATTTTATTTAAATAATTTTTGGCAAGGTCAGAATTATAGTAAAGTATTTTATTATTTTCATGTAAGGTATTTTAATTTGAAACTCTTAAATTTGTTAGAATTTTTATCCTAATTTTACAACCAAAAAATTCTCAGAAATTCCTCAATTTTGTGTTTAATAACACACTTGCTATACAAAATCTAAAAAAAAAAAAAAAAAAATAGATATTTTTGAATTTGTAATAACTATTTAAAAATATTAATATTTTTTAAAATAGATATCATTATATGTAGTTTTAACTAAGAGATATATGTTTGGGAAATTCTATTCGCTATTTTAAAATTATTAATTTTTTTTAATAGCTGTTACTAAATTGAATCCTTATTAAGAAAATCTATCTGGAAAATATTATGTTCATTACTTTATAAATATATCATGGAGTTAATCTCTTTTAGCATATTTTCTTAACCATCTATTTATTTACATTTTTAAAAACTTTAATGAACTCCTATGATTGTTTTTGTATATTTTATTAAGATTATCACTTAGAAAATACCATTTTTTCTTTGATTTCTTTTATTTAGAAAGCTAATTAACACCCACTAGAATTGCTGTCTCTAAATTCAGATTTCTAGATCATTCTCAGCTTGAAAGAAAAAAAATAATTCTCAAATAACTACATTCAGATCATGATGCTTACTTTTATTCATTACATTAAAAAAATGTAAATATTAAAAAATAATAATTTAATAATTTTAAAAATAATGAATATATCAAGTTTTTTATAGGTAGTTTATAGATAGTTTTTGTAAGTTGTAGAGAAAAAACAACTTATAGAGAAAACTTATCTCTTTTAATTTAAAGCATATTTACTTCATTAAAATATACTGAAAATTAATTAAAGGAGAATACTTAACCATAAATACAATAAATGCTTGTGTATTTATTTGGTTCAATGTTTTTACAATAAAAGTATTATTCTAAATATCAATATTTAGAATCACACGCATATGAAAATCTAAATAGAATACTTTCTTAATTAAACTATAGTCAACTCAAAGGATGAAAATATTCAAATGATTGAATTTATTATTGCATCACAAAAATCATCCAAACATGTCAATTAAAATGTAATTACTTAAATTTATTAAATTAAATAATCTAGAACTTTTGGATTAACAGAATATCATTATGATTCCCATAAACAAATGTTACAAAAACTTTTATGGTTGTGAATAATATATAATTAGAGAACAAATTTCAATGACAAGAAAACCTTTTTCCACAAAATAAATGACTAATAACATTAAGAGCTTTGAATTCAGCAACATGAACTTATATTTATTTATTTAGAGGCTGATAACTATATATTTAGATTATAACTAGATTATTATATATTTCAGATTCCGATCGATTACTTAGATATGTTCAAACTTTTGCATTTCATGATTAATTTTCAAAACGAGCATTATTGTGAAATGTAAGTCAGGAATTTTGAATGACGGTTGTTTGGTATAGTCATAATTTACAGATCTGTATCATATTAGATTACATAAAATGTATGCAACTTTTCATGACAAAATCTCTATTGTTTTTACTTTGAAATTTTATTAATGTAGTAGGAATCGGAATTCATTCATTTACTATAATATTTTACTATTTTCATGGATAGTTACTAATTTCGATCAACAGATTATTTTAAAATATTAAGCCTCCTGCGTATAAAGGAGATTGTATTTCCATAAAAAATTCTAATCAGCTGCTTTTCAATGGATAAATAATTGAAATATACAGATAATTGAGGCAATTATATTATTTAATGATTAATTCAATCTTTGTAAACATAAAGCGAAGAAATAAGAGAGCTATTGTAGGCGCAACTAATTAATAACAGATAAAACGGTATTATTAATTTGTTTTCATGAAGCAACATTAAAGCTCGAACGGTTCTAACCTTAAATTATATCCACAATTAATAAAATTTGGTAATATGACGACTAATTTGATAAATGATACCTGAAATATATCTAATTAGAACACACTGTAAAAGAGTTGCAAAAGACACACTTTCCAAAACAATTCGTTGCTAGGGGTGGTCGTTATTCAATAGAACTGTTATTTAAGAACAGTTATCAACCTATTAATAAATAACGTGATCTTAAGAAATTAAGTTATTAAGGCCGGGTGCAAGCAAGGAAGAATTCGCCGGAAAACTGACGCTGGCAAAACTTCGGCGAAGAAGTGACGACATCACAAAATAGGCATTCCGAGAAATATCTGGCAGAGCACAGGCGACAAAACAAATTATTTACCTTTTCGTTTTGTTTTGCTCCAGGACTCGTGTCGAAGTTTTGGAGCTGTATTGTTGTTTTCCCTCTATCCTAAGTATAATTTTTCCATATGTTTCTATTTAATTTAAACCTGGTGTTAAGAGTACGCCTATTATAGTTCTTTCCAATTGAGTTAAGTGAGTACTATTAAAAGATATATTTTAGCTTTTGGATTTGAGCAATATTTTGTTTTTATATTATGATATTCTCCAAAAGTGAAGGAAATGGAGGCTGACGTATCATTCGTGGACTGTTCACCACGCACAGCAAAAAAAACTTCAAATACACTAGACTTTGACTATGATATTTCACTAACTATTTTATTAGCATCTGAATGTGGTGTGAAAATTTTTTGATTTTCCTATGCCCCGAAAATGACAAAGGAGGAATTCCGAAACGCCCCTTCCATTTACTTTTTTTTATCCTTCGCCCAGCCTTGGCCAATCGGCCATGCGCTTTCTTGCCGACCAGTAAAGATGTGAAGAACTGAAAGATGAAACATTTCCAATGTCTATATCTTTCATACCAGAACACTCCCAAAGATGACGTCCATCCATAGAGCCACGGTCCCTTGTGGCAGAGGTTCAGTGGTATTACAGTAGCCATTTACCGGTTTCATTGGTAACTCATTTTACACCGAATTATTTCCCCGGTCCGTGCCAACACCCCCTAGATACAAGGCCTTCGCGCTGATTTCGTGACGTCACAGTAGTGGTTGAGGGGAATAGCGAAACTAGTTTAAGACAACAGATACATATTGAGTGACTGTAAAGTGAACTTTGTGAAATAAATTTTGTTTTTTAACTCTGAGAACTATATTTATTAAGAATTCTTCAAATACCATGTCTAAATTTTGTTTCATGTATGAGATTTTCATTGAAACAAATATGCGATATATATATATATATATATATATATATATATATATATATATATATATATATATATATATATATATATATATATATATATATATACAACTTATGTTTCCTTACTAAACTTTTCATTTCAATGCTACTACCATTGGCTTATATTATGCCATTTATTTATAATATGTGCAGCAAAATAGAATAAAAAGAATTCACCCTTTTAATGATTTATTATAACTTTTACACATTAAAAAATTCATGAAATTATTTTAATTCTTGTTTTTTAGATAGAGAAATGCAACAGATATAGTAGTTTCAATAATTTTTATTATACATTTATATTTAACTTTCCAATAAAAGTTAATCAATAAGGGAAAATTATAATTTTAGTATTTATATACAATATATACTTAGAAGTTTTAACTATATATATAATACATGCACTAGAGTGTAATAATGAAAAATAATGTAATTAAGTTCATTTCGTAAGTTGTGATAAACAATGAAATGGAAAAATAAAGACAACACTGTTGAACCAATAATTTTTATTTATTATTAATATGTACACATTAAAAAAGTCTTATTAAAACTTGAAAAAAATGTTAAAAAAAGTAATTTTTAACATTTATTTTCAAATTTTAATAAGTCAAATTTTAATAAGACTTTTGGAGATAATTTATTTAACAACATGCTCATAATTGACAAATACCAAATATCAATATTTTCAATTAGAAAATAATAAATCTTCTTGTTCTGGTATATGAAGGAAAATTAGCATTATAAAAACTCCAATACACATTACACATGGTAACAATATAAAATTTAAAAATGTATAATAAACTACTACATATTTTAATTCTGTCTAGTGATTTATTAAAAAACTGAAATATAATAATTCAATTGAAAGTTTTAACTAACACTAGAAAAATCTTCCTTGATATTTAAAGCATTTTATTCAGTAACAATAATATTTGATGTGAAATTATTTAATTATAATATTTGATGTGAAATAATTTTTATATATATTAATTATAAAGTCCTTTGAATTTAAGTTTTGGTTCAAGAAAAAAAAATGAAATTGCTAAAACTAATTAAAAAATAGTTAGTGAGCATTTTATAAACAAACATTGCCTTGCTAGGATTTTAACCTCAAAGTTTAAGGATAACAAACAAACCAAAACGAATTTTTTATGGCATTTTGGAATACGACAGGGTCTATAAAAATTTCACACACACACAATCATTATCTTCTATTAATTTGAACGTGAAAGAGAAATATGAATGTAAGTTTTCTTTACAAAATATTAAATAAATAGAATGTAAATTAATTGCAACTATTTAAAGCTTTATTACTAAATCAATTTAATAATATTGATTCATAATTTGATTTTATAGAAAAAAGTATCATTAGAAAATGTCAAATCAGTAATAAATAAAATTTTTAATATAACATTAAATAAAATGTTTGCTTGGTTATTAATGTTGTTTTGTAAGTTATCATAGAAATAACAAATAGTTGATAGGCGAAAAAATATATATATATAGATATGCAGTAAAACCTCACTAATATTTAACATTATTCATTTGCATGTTAATTTTATGCATATATAACTATGACTTTATTGCACACTTTTAAAAATCTATTATAAAAATAATTTTGAAATTTAATTTAAATCAAAAGTTTTCCAAATTACAGTTAAAGTAATATATTCAAAAGTTTGTTCATTAAAATATCATATTAGAATATTAGGCACTGTCTGAACAAAAAACCTCATACCTGAATATAATGATAAATCATTTGATAAAACGTGATGGTTAGAGACTTAATTCCGAAGCTTTTCAATGCTTTATGTTATTTAAAAATCTGAGATAATAATGCAGTTGAAATGTAATTTATAAGTATATTTGAATATACTGTTCAGAGGAGAGTCAACTTATTTCAAATGTCAGAGCAAGTATTTTTTTCTCTAATTTTTGTTGTTTTATGGATGAATTTTTTGTTCAGGAACATTGCTTCTGTAGCACAAGAGGCAGCTTCGAAAAAGTATTGGAACTGTTTTGTTTTGACTTATTCCCCCGATCTAGCAGCAGGCTAGACCAGGTCTACGAGCCCAAAGTTTTTCAAATAATCATAAACTAGAAGAGGATTGAGAAATTTCCTTCCTGACAAAATCCGCATAGACATAGTTGTCCGGAGAGAGACCTGCACAATTTTCAAGTTCTCGTATCAATCCTTCTTGGATTTTGTCCTTCCTTATTACTTCTCTAGTCTCGAAGTCAGCTTCATAATCCTAAAATTATATATATTACATACATTATACTTATTTTTGTTTAACATTTCTATTAGATAAGTAATAAAAAAATTGCCCAATTACATATTCATATTGATTCAAATTAATAACAATATTTAAAGAATTCATTCTTTAGCTTTTCCGAAACTCTGCATATAAATATTTTAAAAACATATTTTTAATATATTAGCCTTTTTTAAGCATCATCAGCATTTATTTCAGGACGAGACTGGGGGGCCGACGCTGATACTCTGAGAACAACATACATCTCATTGATTAGGCCAATTTTGGAATATGGTTTTCCCATTTATTTCTGTGCCTCTGAAGCTAATCTTGACAAACTTGAACGCGTACAACTTAGCGCTGCAAGAATAATCTCCGGTCTTCGTAACAGTTGCCCTAGGGATATTGTGCTTTTCGAGAGTGACTTACCACCTCTTTCTTTGAGAAGAGGCTATTGTCTCTCAAAATATTTTAATAAGCTATTTAGCTACTATGATCATCATAGAACTTCTGCTTACCTTCACTCTTGGCACTATAATAGGCGCCTAAAGAGACACAGTCCTTTTTTCTTGGCAAATGAGATGCAGTTGCTTACTGCCGATGTGGAACCTCATTCCTTGAAACGCGTCCCCTATTATATGTTGGATATTGATCGAGTTCGCTTTCGGACTGGGCTTCTATCTAAGGTGTGTAAAGGTACAGACGCCCCAGAACTGACTAGGCAGATAGCCCTGGAGATGATACATAACATTCCAGTCTCAGATTTAAGAGTGTATACTGATGGCAGTATCTACCAGAAATACGGAGGTATTTCTGGTAGTGGCATACATATTATGACACCAAATTATTTAATAGACATAAAGATTAAGAATGCCGACAACTGCTCTGTGTTCAGGTCGGAACTCATTGCTATTTATGAGGGATTAAATTTTATTGATATGACTACTGAATTTGATTTTAATGACTTATGGATTTTAACTGATAGCCGTGCCTCTATACAGCACCTCTCTCGTTGGACGTCTGTTGGGGATAAGATAAGCCTGAAAATCCTGGAACTTGTCAGTCGACTTTCTTCAGGACACACTATCTACTTCCAATGGGTTCCTTCCCATGTTGGTTTGGAGGGGAATGAAATTGCTGATACCTTGGCCAAATCTGCCTCTGCGGCTGCCTTGCATAATAATACTCGTCTAACTTTTTCTGAAATCTCCTCAATAAAGAAAATGGAAACCAATGCCCTTTGGAGAACCCCTCCAGTTCACACTTGGTACTTTGCAGTGCGACCACGTTGGACTCACAGTCTAAATATTTCTAGGAGGCAGAAGACGGCTCTCTCTCGCTTTTTGAGTGGTCACATTAGTTCCCTCACCTTCCAGCAGGGTTGGAAACTCTTTACTGAGTGTCACTGATCTAAGGCCGCACAGGCTTCCCCCAACCATATTCTCGAGTGCCTAAATTTTACTGCTCGTGAGATTTTGAAGGACCTTTTACTGTTTTTAGACTTTTTGGAGATTTTTGGTTTTATGGAGTTGGTGTAGCAGAACTACACCAACTGGGATTAGTAACAACAACAATAACACAAGCATCAAGATTGTTTAAGAAATCAGTTACACAATTTGGCAATGGCTTAAATATTTAACATCCAAAACAAAAGAAATTCTTCAAAAAGAAGATGTTAATCAAATTGATTTCTATCGAGCTATATAAAGCACAAATCTAATAAGTATATTTCAATGTTTATTATTCACAATAACTGGGCCAATATTTAAACACTTACAAATTTTTTATTAATTATATATTTTATATAGAGAGGAAAAGTTATATTTACAATCACACATACTTTCTTTCTATGTAAAATTAAAGTGTGAGCAATATAATTGATTAAGGTTTACAAATATATGCTAATGAACAATAAAAATAAATTATCAATAATAATTTTAATTGCACTTAATTTTTGAATACTTATAGTACATGGATTATATTTTTAAAAAAATTAAATTTATATTATACTTAATTATTGTTCATTTGATCATAAAATGATTTAGTTTACAATTAAATATTTGTATCTTTTTTTGTGTATTCTTATTGCACTTAAATAAAATACATCAGTTAAACACAAGCAATTTAAAGTTTACATGCTATCTGTATCGTATGATTATTACATTTATATTAATTGATTGTAAGCATCATGAGCAGATCATAAAAAATATGTTAGATTATGTTAAGTTTACACGTTAAAAAATACAGCTAAGTAGTTCGAATTTTTAAATGATAACAATGTTCAGCATATGATGAGTTAATTAGTACTGGACAACATTCATTTTAAAGTATGTAATGTGAGAATGATTAACTTACCTTCATTAAATTGATTTATCCAACGGTCAACACACATCACATCGCATTGCACGTTGTTGTTATTGATAGCAATGGCATTCACCGGTTTCTACCACTCAACTACTACAGTGATTTCACGACCCGTTTTTGTTTTAGCCAGCAGGCCTTGTATTCTAGAGGGTGTTGGTCATGGCCTGTCAATAACCGGAAGCAGGCAACACCAATTCTCCTGGGCAAACCCGGAGGAACTCTGTGCTGTAACAGGCACTCCCAACTCTTATCAGCAAGCCAAATTAGCATAGTGAAGCTCTATAGATGTCTTGAGCCCCGATGTCACCAAAGACTTGAAGTTACGAATTGGGTATGGAGAACGACACTGGGACAAACACAGTGCAAATTTTGCCAAAGAGTCAGTCTTCTCGTTATCTGGGATCTCAACATGACTTGGAGTCTACTGAAGTACAATTTTATTACCATTTTCAATAAGATTACTTAGAGTACTTTTACACCTAACTTCTCTTCAGATGAGGTAGAAACACCTCTATTTACCAAGGCCTGGATTGCAGCCTGCAAGTCAACCCTTTAAAAAAAAAACTAAACTGAATCAGATTATCATGAATTCAAACGGTATAATCGAAGTCATATTTACTCGTCATGGGAAAATATTAAAACAAATAACCCAGAAACTGCCGAGTTGTATCCGACGTATTCTTGGAGTTCCTGTAACCCCGCAAATTCAAAAAGAGAGCTATACATCAAAATTTATATTAACAAACATCCCAATAGACTTGGATTTAAACCTGATCGTGGAGGAAATTAACCGAAATGAGTTAATAATATCAAACATAAGACGTTTTTCACTAAGAAAGGATCACCGGAGCTTTCTGAAAATATACTTATCACCATATACGGCTTCAATATACTAAAAGAAATTAGTTTACTCTATTAGCGATTAAAAATAAGACTTTTCGTTGATAAAGTTCGCTAATGTAGCACATGCTATAAATTCTCCCATCCCATTAAGCAATGCAAACTGCAAAGTCCAATATGCAAGAAATACGGCTCGGCACACGAACACAAAATATGCTCTTCTAATACAATTATATGTGTAAATTGCAAAGGCAATCATTCAGCTGATTATTTATCGTGCCCATCTCGTCTTGAAGAAAAAAGATTTCTAAAATTCAAAGCAGAAAATCATTTATCATTCATCGAGGTGAGGCGTCAATTCAAATCACCTATAGATTCTTTCGCTGAAATTATCTGTTCGGCACAACTTAGTGGGATCAACAAGAGAGAAATTGAGGAAGGTATCAATACAGCAGTATCCAGAGTGACAGAAACATTTAATAACATATTATCGAAACTGACTGCGTCTTTCGAGGCCAAATTACTAGCTCTAGAAACTAGACAGGATGAAATGATGACAGAAACGTTCTCATTATTGAATAACACAATTGAAACATTTGCATTAAAAACACAGGAAATGCCTGAATCCCCTAAACGAAAGTCTACCCGAAAATGTTCTGGGCTAAGATTTTCCCAAAATAAAAATGAATCAAATACTAATTTAATTCTAGAAATATCCAAGGATTTTAATTTCGTATTAACCTCTGAATTCAGTCAAACAATAAGTGAGTGCTTAGCTATGGAGGAGAGCCCTAATAGCCCTCCATTCCATATCACAAATGCACAGGTACTACTTTAAGGCGCTTTCAAATTTTCTGTCTGATTTTATCTCATTTTCCTATCTCTTCATGCATAATGAGTTGTCCGTTCTATCCTGGAATGCTAGAAGTATTTCTAAGAAGCGCTGATATTTTAAGTTCTCTTATTTTACTTCAACAAGTGTTATTGCTATTCAAGAAACTTTTCTGAAAACACAAAACCCTTTCTTTTTAACCAATAAAATTATATTTTGGAGTGAGAGAGAGAGTTTTCGGGGAGAAGGTCTCCTAACTACCATAGATAAATCATATCCAACTCAAATCTACAACCCAACACGTCTTCCAGATGAAGGTCGGGAACTTTAGGTATTACTTTCTTCTTTAATTAAAGAAGAAAGTAATACTTCTTTAAAAGTATTACTTTATACTTTTAAGTATAAAGTAATAATTTTAATAGTATATCTTTAACTCTTTTCATAATAAATGTACACATCCCGACTAGAAAATTTTCAAGCGTTTGGTCAAACAGCATAATCCAAGGTATCAGTTCACCTTTCATTATTCTTGGAAATTTTAACGTTTGATATACCGATTTCGGGAGTCTATCCAAATCTCTCTAGTCTTGAATTCTACGATTGGATACAAGAAAGTAACTTTTGCCTCTTGAATACTGAGGTTCCGAAGCATTTTGGTCCTCATCACAACCCCTCTCTTATTGATTACTGCATAGTCTCATCAGAAAATTTTCATTTCTGCGTTATCAATATCCATCCGGATTCGTTTGGTAGCGATCATGTACCTATGAAACGGTTATTTCTATCAATGGTAAAAACCCACAATGGCGAGCGTGAATTCTGTGGACTGACTTTTTTACTTCATTTAACCAGCAGTTAAATAACAAATTAGAAACTATCAACCAACTCAGTGATATCTGTCAAAATAATTTAACTAAATTTCGAAAATGGCAAAAGTTCCCGTATAAATTCTATCCTCCTTGGAATTCAAAATGTAGCTATCTATTAGGACCAAAAAGAAAACTCTGGCGCATAGCCAAAAGGTCTTGTAACGTGAATGCATCGATACAATATTAGAAGATTGCCGCCGAATTCCACTCCTACATATTATCCATGTCTCGCTGTTTCTGGGAGAAAACTGTGTCATCTTCCTGACAGTCTAAAGATATTTATCGTATTCTAAAAATTCTTCAAAATAGAGTATCCATATTCACAGACTAATTCTATATATAATGGAAGGTTCCAGAGCAATAACTGACGCTGTCGCTCCAGCAAATCTCTTTGCAAACTATTACTCTACATATCCTATTTCTACAGGAATACCACTAGATTTCAGCACAGACTTCAAGTATTCATACAACCAACCTTTTTCACTGACAGAACAACAGAAGGCAATTACCCAATGCAGAAACACATCCGCTGGCCCTTATTGTCTGAAATCTTTATCTCCCGAAGACTTTGGACATTACATAAAAAAAGCATTCCAGCTTAAAGGATTAGACAAGTGGGAAAATAGCAAATATGCTTCCAATTTCTCACACTTGATGCCCATAAGCAAAAAAACACTCTATTCCCAATCTTGTTTAGAAGATATATTGCTATTTAGGGTCCATACCCGACCCTATCCTACAAAATCTGCTCTATACAGATTCCACATGTCCCCCACAGACTATGTGGGAAGCCTGAAACAATCTATCATATTCTATTTTCTTGCCCTTCATATAATGACCCGAGAAATGATCTCCGTAAATCCTTGGGAACCGGAGCTTTATCATTTTCTTGGATGTTTAAACTGTCCGCAAATCCAAAAGTGAAAACTCGAGCTTTATGTGAATTCATGAAAAAACTTCCAGATTTTGACCTTATGATAATACGTCATATAAGCGGCATCTAGTGCTTATCTAACATTGGAGAACTTCTGTCTCTGTTTATAGGAGAGGAACTATGTTGTAATCCCATGAAACCTGTCTGCTGAGTGCTAATTTAAATTCGGTGACTTTGTCTCAAATACAGTCATGATTAATCAACAATAAGGATCAATCCAACAATACGATACCAATCAATCAATTATTTGTGTGTCTTCTCTCCTCAATGTGAGCTATAAGCAACTTTAGCAAAGAGCTCCAAAACTACCCGCCACAACCCAACCCTCTTGTTTTTTCTTTATTTTCTCCCTTCGAAATAATGTTTGCGATTAACTTTTATCAATATTTTTATGAACATTAATTCATGAAAAATGTTGGCAAAGGTCATTAAATTAATCTTTGAATATTAAATATTAACTTTTTATTAAATCATTTACTAAAAATTAAATAATTTATTAATGATGATAAAATACAGAAAATTTATTTTATCAAATTTAACATTTTTATAAAACTTTAGATTATTAATTTTACGGAATTATATAGAATGAAGTTATCTGTGATATTCTCTCAAAAAATAGAGCTTATTTTGACAGGCATAAAAATGTTCAATTCTAGGTAATGAATCATATGTTTTAATAAACATTTGAAAAATCTGAGATGGGTTATGTTGTTGTTGTTGCTTACGACACTTGGACAAACCAAGCTCGCTATGCCTTTGGCTGTGCGAGAGATGGGTTATAATTTATATTAATACCTAAGTAGCAAAATAGCTTGGCCCTATATTGGCTGATCCTGGTTTTGTCTGGGTCCAGTATTGGCGGTCTATATCGGGCCAATTCTGGATGGTCTACATTTCGTTACACTGGCTTCAAAAAGTTAAGGAACAACATGTTTTTCAAAGTTCACCATAAAAAATGACACTAACAATTTTTAGTTTATATAAATGATAAAAACGAACTTTATGCAAATTTATGAAAAAAGGTAGATATCACTTTTTTATAGTAAGAATAGCTATATATGAGTGAGAGAAAAATATGCAAATATAAGCCTTTCGTAATTACGCATGTAACTTTTGTTGATTTACAACTTTTGTTAGCAGTTTAATTGACAATAGGCAGTAGGGTCCCGCAATGTCTGAGAGAAGCCGTTTGCCCGATTTCTTAAGGTGGTGGGCGGTCGGATGGGTGGGAATGGGGTTATCACAGGATGATGCTGCTAGATGCCTTAATGTGTCTCGCAGTGTGGTCCACGGTCTTTGCATTCAATATCAAATTAAAGCTTCTGTATCCAGAAGACATGTTCCAGGCCGACCACGAGTCAAAACACCTGCAGAAGACCGTTTTATAGCTCTTTCGGACCGAAGACGAAGAAAATTTTCTGTTCCACAACTTGCTGCAGACCTCTCTGTAGCATCGGGGAGAAGAATATCCGCTAGAACGGTACTAAGGCGTCTTCACCATGCAGGTCTCTATGCAAGGCGACCAGTTGTGTGTGTACCCCTCACCAGACGACAAAGAAGGGCTCGCTTATCTAGGGCAAGAGAACACGTTTCCTGGACCAGACATTAATGTCCTTCTGTACTCTTCATAGGCGAGTCCAGATTCACATTGGAGAGCGATTTAGGACGTCTTCTGATCTGGAGGGAACAAAACACCAGATACCACCAATCCAACATTGTGTAAAGAGACAAATACCACGGTGGTGGAATGATGGTTTGGGCTGGGATCTCAATCGGTGGTCACACTGAACAGCATGTGTTTCAGGAAGGAACTGTGTCTGGCGTGAGATATAGGGATGAGATCCTTGATCCATATGTCCGCCCATATGCCGGTGCAATTGGCAATGATTTCATTCTGATGGATGATAATGCACGAGTTCACCGAGCTGTAGTTGTTGAGGAATATCTTGAGGATCTTGGTTTGGAGCGAATGGAATGGCCAAATCGATCTCCAGACCTGAATCCAATAGAACATGTGTGGGACTATCTTGGTAGACAGTTTGCTGCTTTAAATCCTCCTCCAAGGTCTTTAGAAGAGCTTGAATAAAGCTTACTCCGTGTCTGGTCTTCACTTCCCATTTCGGTAACCAACAACTTAATTGACAACATGGAAAGTCGATGCCGCCAATGCATGCAAGCTAGGGGTGGGCATATCCCTTATTAAAACTCATTTTTGTAATGCTTCTATTACTTTTTACCACATAAAACTTTGATTATTCTTTTTTCCAAGAATGGACTTTTCCTGCGAGATTGCATTTTTTTTGTTGTAAATCCTTTTTACTCTTTTCTTATGTAAACTTCTATGTTGCAGTCAATAAATACCTGTTTTGTGCACATGTCATCAAAATTTGGTGTTTCTACATTAATTCATTCGCAAATTAGGCACAAAAAACCGGTTGTTCCTTAACTTTTGGAGGCCAGTGTATATAGGACCATTGTGGGTTGCCTAAACAGGGCCAAGCTGGGCAAACTACATTGGACCAATATGTCTGGCCAAGATAGCACCAAGCTTAGTTGCCAAAATTGGTCCAATTTAAGCAGCCAAGATATGACCAAGCTTGGCTGTCAAAATTGGTCCAATTTTGGCAGCCAAGATAGGACCTATCTTAACTTATATGTTTGTCTACATTATATGTAGCTTTAATAATAACAAAGGATTTTATTTTGAATTACTAAATTAGAAGGAAGCTATTTTAAATTATTACAATAAGTACGATTTTTTTTTCATTTAAAGCTGTATTGTGGCATCTTACATGAGTAAAATAATTGTCATGCTTCAAGTGTATTATTTTGCATTAAATTAATTGTGAATATATGAATGATTTAGCATATAAATCTAATTATAGTATATTCCATATTTTTAATAATCCTATTAGCAATATATTAATTTGATTTTTTTAATATTAAAAGAGAATCACGTTTCTGCATTGCTTAAAACTCATTAACTCAAACTATTAATTTTTGTGTATATTCACATTTTTATATTTTACACTTTTTTGAATAAAATAAAGGGTGCTTTTCTATTAAGTAAATTTCAATTAAATTAAAAATAAATTTTATTTTGTACAAAAAACTTTATTGAGAATTTTTACACTTAAAATCTTTCTACTTATGTCTGCAATGAAGAAAAAAATTCATTGTATATTTCTAACTTATAATAAACTGCTGTGAATTTTATAGAAAAGTATCAAAATTTGTATTACACTTATTTAAAAATATTCAATTGAATGATAACTACTGTTTCTGAATATTTTATCATTAGATCTCATCTCGCTGTCAGACTTTCAAATATTTTTTCCTTTACATGAGAAACAACATAAATAAAAACAAACTCATGTATTTGTTACAAATTCAACATTAATTTTGAACAAAAGCTCTCCAGATTTAGAAATATTCTATCTTGAAAATATTGACTTGAGAGTAGAACAGTTTATTATTTTTATTTTAAAAAATGTATACATTTTTGCAGTATAGATAATTCATTTCTTTATATTTCTAAAATTCAGCTTTCAGCATCGCTCTTCAATATAATCACTTAAGCTGCCTCTTCACTGTAATTTAGCAGAACTAGAGCAACACCTATAAATTTAACAAAAAAAATTTTTTTAGCCTGCATACGTTATATTTAAAAAGTAATCTTTTCTAACTCTAAGTAATTTTTTTAAATTTTAGAAAGCTTCAAGATTAAATTTGTTGTATATGACAACTGTTGACTCTTTCAACTAGAAGCATATGATCTAATTATAAAAAAATATTAAATTATGTTATTGTAGCTGTTCATTTCGTTAGTATTTGTAAATAAAAATTAATTATTGAAATGAATAGTTGAAAGAAAAACATTCTATGATGAAGACTTTTGAACAATTATAGCAGTATTCTAGAAATGGTCACTAATCAATGACCAACATAAGTATAAGAGAGAGAATTTTTTTAGTATTGTATTTTTTCACTTAAAAGTTGGTATAAATATTATGGAGGATCTAGATTAATGTTTCACAATCTTCATGATGTGTAGATTTAGTGTTCTTTTATTGCATAGTTAAAAATAAAAAAATAATAAAAACGTGAAATTTTTTATGTAGACATCTTTCAATAGGTTATAACTTTATGATATGTGATCAGTACAAAACTACCATTAGTCATACCTTTAAGTAATAATTAATCATATTAAGTAAATTGCACAACAGATATGTTGCTGTACTTTTAGGTAAAAAAATACTGAGATTCATGCCATATCAGAAACATTTGATACTGTTTGGAAAGGAATAACATAGACTGTTTTACATTTTCAACAGAAATTTGAAGCCAAACTATTCTAATATTTTTGTATAATTTTTTAATAGAACTAATAATTTAAAAAAATTACTGACTGATAAATATAGAATCAGATATTTGGTAGTTATTTTAAATATTTTGGAGTAATTTATAAACTAGACTAAAACCTATATAGCAATATTAAAATTAGTAACAGTTTAAATACTCAATAAGAGTTTTAATAATTTATTATTCTTTATTAAATGGAAGTCATGTGCAATTCAAAATTCAGTCAATACAAAATGTGTGAAAATATAGTAAAGTTTATGTGACTCATCTAGGAATCCCATTTGTAAGGTACTTAGCTCCATTCTGGAAACAGTTATTAATTAATATTCAATATGAATGTCAGACAGATTATTTAGAAGTTATTTCTTAAATATTTTACTTTGATTGAGTTAAAAGTTGGTATAAATGTGAAAAATGATGCCTCTAAATTATATTCATGAGCACCGTAATATGCAAAGCAGGAGCTCATTTAATGTGACACTAAAATAAAACAAACACTTTTGCACTTTTCAAGTAAGAGCATAAAATAGGATACTTTATGTTATATTATGTGGGTAATGCTATTCGCCTCCGTGACTTGGTTCACAGGTGCCCGCTGGGTAATAACAAATGAGTAACAGTTTCTGGCCTTCTTGTGGCCAAGGGCTAGTCCCCCATGTGCCCGCCGTTATTAAAAAAATGTTATATTATTAAAAAGAAATGTAAAATTACCCATAATCAAAACTTTAATAAATGTTATTATTTTAATAAATTATATTAAAGTATGTTTAGAGACATTGACATTCAAGCTGCAAGTAATGACAAATTAGGGTTTTTGGAACAGGAGGAGCAGTGGAGCATCGGAGTAGAGGAGTGGAGTTCCCGGGGGTAGGAAGGAGCGATACCTTATCATAGTTGGCTCCACCTGATTAAAAGGGTGATAACAGAGTCCAGACTTATCACAAACGGAATTTTGAAATTTTTTGAAGTTTATCGAGATGATAACAATTTCCACTCTGCATGAGAGTGCCCCCCATTCCCACTTTCAGTAAATAAATCCTTATTCCCACTAGAAAGATATATAAATAAAAAATAAACATATACAGACAATGCATACAAAAAAATTCGTTATGTAAAATTAATAAGTAAAACATAGAGACAAAGATTGTAAGAAAATCACTTTTATTGAGGAGAATATTTAAAAATATACACAGCACATTTACTTTTTTCCTTTACATATATTTATTTTCTTTAGAACATACATTTTCCATAAGCTTAGCTTCTAATTCCATCATTGAGAATATAACGTTTATCATTGAAACAACACAAACCAATTTTCCTTTGTTTAACAGTGTGTAGGTTATGATTACAATTTGATATTTTTATTTGGTCAATTCTATATTATATTTACATATTATATATAAAGGTGTTGAAATAATCTTCATGATGAAGAGTTCTCTTTAGAACAACTTTACTTATCCCTTTGACAGTTTTTATCCTTCTATTATCAATATGAATACTATACATCTTTGATCTTTGACCAACATTTTGCTTTGCGACCACCCCATTCAATTCATCTTTCATTTTACCTATGACTTTTTTTTATTTAAGTTTGAATGAAGAAAATGATCCATGGGATAATCCGAAAATTGCAATTAATCCTGATATTGTACAAAATCTTGATACAAATCTTCAGTCTCAATCTCATCATAACATAATGAATCTGTATCTGTGAATATATGTTCAGCTTTATCACCATATATTTTGCGAATTGTGTTGTAGTGGAAATCGTAGTTTGACGAAATTTTAGTCTTCCGTGAAGTTTAGTTATCGTCATACCAAAATTCAAATATAATTTAAAGATTATGATAATAAAGAATGTATTTCTCTTTATACTGTTCAGATTCAGTACTAATTTTGTTTGTTCTTCATTTATCGTTATGCTCATGTAAGTATCAATTCTAAGCAATATTGAGACAGGATTAAGTGCGTAATTTCCATTTTCTGTGCTACTAAAGGGTAGTCATTATGTTCGGTATGGAGAGATTCAGAATACTTCAAATCTACGTCAATGACACAAACAAATAAATCGTCATCTCTTACTTCCATAGGCATAAAATATTTTTAATTTATCCTCACATAACCATTCAAAGTCAGACACTGGAAGTGGTTGACTTAACACCCAATCATACAAGTTATTAGCGTCAAGATATATGATAAATTTGCTAGGATTTTCTGAGCCGAAATTTGTTTAATATTTGTTATTTGCTTCACTAAATATTTTTGAAATAACACTGATCCTTCCTTTGATCCCTTCTTCAAAAAATAAATACATATCTGGATCAGTTAGAAGTTCTAAAGTGATGGAAATTTTCTTTAGAGCGGCATTCCAAGCAACTGAGGGCAATGTTATTGAATGAGCAGGATTTAAATCATAATAATCAAGACATAGTGTTTTCGAATATGTCCGCTAGTAATAAAATATCTTTTTTTATGTGTAAATCATCATAATCTCCTAAATTTTGAAAATTTAATTTTTCCCATACATGTTTAGCGTGTTCATAATTTTCATTTGATATTTCCTTACATTTTATGTCGCCATAAAATGCTTGTTTAAGAGGTAAAACATTATCCTGAAATTTCTCATCACAATCAATATAACTGTATGGATAAACCCCTTTCCAAGCTAACAATTTTATTTCCTTTACTTTGAAATGTTCTCTCATTATGTGAAATTTTTCTATTTCCAAGTTACATGCAAGATTTTCTAGAAAAAGCAGGGAGAAACTGTAAGGAATCTATGAATTGCAAAACCACTGTTCTAAAATATAATGTAGCTCTGCATATTATTTGGAATACAGTTTATATCTTTATCTTTAAATTTCCCAATACTTCGCATAATTAGATGCGAATCAGACCCCTTTAAATTATGAAGTATAAAAGGTAGCCTTGTTTGAATTTTATAGTTTAAGTTGGAATTTTAATGGGCTGAGCCTCCACAATTCCCTGTTATGTGGCAATGATCTCTAACTCAATTTAACGATAAAAATTCACCACAAATATAACAAGAAGTTGCATTATTAAAGTTATTTTTATCCTCATTTGTAAAAATCATCTCTGTTTATTTTTAGCATATCTCTCATTTTCTGTTCATCCATTTAAATTTGTAGAAAATGAGTGACAACATCACTTCCTCTGTAAATGGCAGGTCTTTTGAAAGTCCTACAATTATTACCAATTATATATGTATATCCGAAAGGAATGCGATAGGATAAGATATTTTCATGTGATACAGTGGGGGAATTTTCATAACTATTAGTTTTGACCCTGAATGATTCAAAATCTGCGTATATAACAAAAGGAACATGCATCTGCATAAAAGTACTTTTAAAACAGTACTATTTGTTATCATGATTAGAGTATTCTACTCTCTGTGCATCATGTTTTTGATGAATTTCAGCATGTTTTTTTAAAATAATAAACTAAACTCTCCATGGAACGACAGCCCATGTGGGCCAAGGCCTACAGTGCCCATAACTGTTTTCATGTCCGAGGGCCTGGGGTGCGAAGCATATGTCCCAGTTAGGTGGTCAGCCTAACGTAAGACCCCCAGCATTTAGTTCCCAAGCATGCTTGGTACTCAGTTAATCGACCCACTGAAGGGTTGAAAGGCTGAGTCAACCTTGCCCAGCCCGAGGATAGAACCTCGGACCTGTGTCATGGGAGCGTGAAACGCTGCCACTAAGCCACCGGGCTTCTTTAAAAATAATATTAGAAGAAAATCGTTGTAAGCAAAACTTACAATGATAACTTTTCCCTTTGTGTTAAGTTAATTGATTTAAAAGACTACTCATAATTCTAATATAACTATAATAAATCTGAGTTTCGTTACTCAGTAACATTAAATAAATTTTTTTCTTTCGTCACCAAATACATTAATATTAATTTTGTTATTTTTTTCAAATATTTTTACTTGATTTATTTGGGTAGGAAATTTAATACCTTGAATATTAACTTTATTCGGTATATTTAGTAACTGGATGACGGTTATCATCATCAGGGAATAAACCTGCTAAAATTGATCGTAAGAAGCACTTATTATCAGTATTCATTACATTTATAACTGAATGTTTTAAAGCTAATTCTTTGGGTAGAGGGATAAAGCTACAAGGTTATAAAGGTGAATATGCTCCAATATTTAACTCTAAACCATTAATTTCATCGAGAATCCAACCACTTCCACGTCCTTCAAAAGAATCGAAGGCAGATGAAATTTTAATTAATCCATTATCAATATTTAAATCCAAGTTTTCATCAGAAAGATTTGTGAAGCAACTGCTATGAAAGTAACTCGAACATGTTTGAATTTCAGTTTCTGACAAATCTCTTAAAACTACATTTGAGACTCATGTACCATTTAATGCTATGCTTCAGAGAAATTTCTTTTTCAAAATATTATTAAGTTCTTTCCTATGAGCAATGAAGAATGAAGGTAAATCTTTTTCATCATTAGTAATTTTGTAAACCGTTGCTGTGTTATTTAAAGCACGTTGACAAGGATGTGCATCATTTGAAACTTGTGCACAAGATAAATTGGAAGGTCTACTCTTCTTTTTATTCGTATCGTCTACTAATTTTGATTTTATCTTTGGTCTTGGTTGGTTACTGTGGACGGCATGTTCATGTCTTTTTATACTGCTTACTCGAGAGAAAGTTGCTGAACAATTTTCATGAAGGCAAGAAATGCGATTTGATGGATCATGAATTTTCTGATGCCTTACAAGATATTTTTTCAGAGTGAAATGCTCTTTTTGCAAACATTACAAACTATTCCCTAGAAATAAATAAATTTATTTTAAAATTTTGAGGTGTTATAGCAATATTTTTGATTAATTAATATATCATAATCTAATCTTTTATCATTACAGAAATACCTTCGTTTAACATAAACTCGTTAAGATAAACCCAAATAAGTTAAATAATCTATCATATGAAAATTTTTAAGCTCATAATTTACAAAATGTATAACTATCGGTAATAACAGTTTTCTTGAAACACATATAAACTATCACTGAGTTTACTCGTATTATCTATATCTTTGAATGTAAATAAAGTTTTTATGTTTATTATACTTTCCTAGTGAAATAAAAAAAAATTTTCACTATACATTACAGTAAAAGAGTTCTGTTAAAATTCATTAACAGCTTTTCAGAAGATTTTCGAGTTTATTTTATAACATAAAGTACTTTAAAAACATTTACTTCATTACATTAATAAATAATATATATATATATTAAATAAATGACAAAAATAAATTGAAAAACACATAAATCTGAAGTCTTTCTTGTTTCTTCCATCACTTTGTAATCATGATTTGAACTGGAACACCTCGAAGTAGAAGGATCAATATCCCGTACTGGCTGTGAAATGGCCCATTCACTTTGCAACTCATTCGCATTTAGGATTTCTCTAAATACTTCTGCTGGGACGCCGAAATCCTTAAACAATAAAAATGGAATTGTTAATTTTCTTACTTTGATTAAATAAAAAAACATTTCATTATTCATTTCATAACATTGATAAAGAATCATTAAAACTACTTAAATAAAAACATGCAAAAAGAATGTTATTAAATTAATTATATTATTTAAATTATTTTGATTTAAAAATTCCTTTCAACAGCATAAAAATTACAAAGTTAAATAAAATTACATTTTAAAAATTATAAAAGAGTATATTAATAGAAAATAATTAAGATTCTAAATCAACTTTTTCCTTTTAAGTAACATTCTATTAATATTCTAATATTAAAGTGAAAAAGTACTAACAATTTCACAAGAAACAAAATCCTGTGACCAAGACTTCTTCAAATATCTTCTTAGGTAAACTACATATTATAACACGAGTATACTTGGTATTTATAAAGCATATTTCACATATTGGTTATAAATTTCATGGTACTGTGATGTCATTCCACGAATACAAATATTCTACCAATCAGAATTTTTCTTAAGTGATAAAAAGAAATAGAAAAACAACTTGCTCCCTCGTAGGAATGATTTCACGCGTGTTGTACCATCAGATTATGGTGCCTCAGGAGGGATAACATATTTCTACTATAGTTGGTATTTCATAATAACAATTCTTTTAATGATAACAAACGAAATTCGTTATCATCGTGCATTGTGAGAGGATAGCATGTTTCTACTACAACAGTAACGATTCCATGATAACAACTGTTATTGTATCGATAACATATTAAATAAACTGATACGGTAAGGTATCTCTACAACTCAACAGGGAGGAGTTTTTTAATCAGTTCAGATATCAGAAAGTAGGATATATTTTCATTTTAATCAAAATTCAAAAGTGTGAAGTTACGTTTTTAAGTAAAATGGATTCGAGTTTAGAAATAAAATACACGCCAAATTTCTTAAGTTAGGAAGACTCGTTGAAAATGCATGAGGGAAATAGTCGAGTATAACTTTCAACAATATGCTCTGAAATTTAATGGAAAAACTTTTACTCCTTCCCGAAAGTTATGTGCTTTCAGCAATGATGGTTTATTGAATTGTGCTTTCTCAAGACTTAATATTCCAGCAAAACCTTGGACACCTCTCTTACTAAACATTAAAACTTTGGTGGAGAAACTGTGTGACTGTTTCTTTAACTATGCACTGCTTAATTATTACAACTGTAGTCGTAATAAAATTGGGATGCATGAAGATAACGAATATTCTTTGGGGTAAAGTTTTCCCATTGAAACTGTGAGTTTGGGTGCAACAAGAACAATTCAGTTCTCGAGAAAAATTTCAAAACAGTGAATATACCCTTGGAAAATGGCTCGTTATTAATAAAGAGTTCTGAAGCTAATATGATATGGTCCCATGAAATACCTGCCGAACCAATAGTGAAAGAACCAAGGATTAGCGCCACGTTCAGAAAAGTGAAGCCGACTTGTGTTCCAAAACATCCAAGTGAAGAAAAACGCCTTCTGCAAAACGACACTGTGAGGAAGATCTGGTAAATGACAATACCGTGGATTCACTTTCTAATGAATTGAGTCCCAATCTTTTAGATAATAGATAGGAGACAAGTTTGCAAGCCCCCGTGGAAACCAGCTGGGAAAGCATTTGCAAGAAAGACATCGGAAATAATGTTTCCCTTTCCGCTGTACTGTATGAAGGACAAGTAAAAGTGCATATTCGCAAATATAATGTGAATTATAATGAAATTTTGTACCACACCAAAAATGGAATGACAATGAGCCTAACTACGTGGTATGATTTTTATTTAAAACTTTTTAATTTTAACTATGCTATTATTTCACATCATACACTGCAAATAATTCTATTTTGGTTTTAAATGAGAAAGATCACATGCATATATATAAACTTTTAAATTTTATACTTTTAATAACTATGCATTTATTAAATTAGATTATTTTCAAAAATATACTTTAATTGAATGTGTGCAGGATTTCAATGATTCCATTATTGAGTATTTATTTACAAAGCATTTGCCACACTTTATAGAAAGTGAACGCTGGCTTTTGGCTATTTTATCTCCTGAGGAAGAGAATAATTTATCTCTAAATCTAATTGTTTCACTTGAAAAACATATAGCTAATGTTTTCCAAAACATATTTGAATGTAATGTGCTTATAATTAATCACCCCAGTCAAAGACAACACAATTGTTAATTATGTCAAATCGTGATAAATACAACACATTAAAATGAGAAATATTTTTATTGAGATTAACATGGAACACGTTGCTTCGAGTTTTTGTAAAAGATGTAGATTTTATTAGTGAAAACTTAGTTAAAAATGTTTCTGTAAATTGCATAAAAGAAGTTTTATTTAAATCCATAAATAAATACATTTAGAACCCAAACATATGTTTTTTTATTCTTGTGTGTGTGTTTTTCTTAAAAGTAGAGTGAGAGAGAAGAGACGTAATTTTATATATATTTATGAATGATAGTTTTTATTTTAAACAACAGATTTTTTTTATATAATATGCACACAAAAGTAATTCAAATTCTATTAATTAATTATTAACTAAATTTAAAAGTTGCAATGTAGGCAGATTTCAAATCATTCATAGTCAAAACTTTTAGTTGTGAAAATTCCCCCACTGTATCACATGAAAATATCTTATCCCATCGCATTCCTTGCGGATATACATATATAATGATTGGCAATAATGGTAGGACTTTCAAAGGACCTGCTATTTACAGAGTAGGTGATGTTGTCACTCAATTTCTACAATCTTAAATGGATGAACAGGAAATGAAAGCTATGCTAAAAATAAACAAAAAGATGATTTTTACAAATGAGGATAAAAATAACTTTAATAATGCAACTTCTTGTTATATTTGTGGTGAATTTTTATCGTTAAATTGAGTTAGAGATCATTACCACATAACAGGGAAGTATGGAGGCGCAGCCCATCAAAATTGCAACTTAAACTGTAAAATTCAAAAAATGATACTTATTATACTTCATAATTTAAAGGGGTATGATTCGCATCTAATTATGCAAAGTATTGGGAAATTTAAAGATAAAAATATGAACTGTATTCCAAATAATATGCAGAGCTACCTTGTCTTTTAGAATAGTGGTTTTGCAATTCATAGATTCCTTACAGTTTCTCCCAGCTTGTTTAGAAAATCTTGCATGTATAATTTGAAAATAGAAAAATTTCCCTTAATGAGAGAACATTTCATGGATAAGGAAATAAAATTGTTAGCTAGGAAAGGGGTTTATCCATACAGTTATATTGATTGTGATGAGAAATTTCAGGATAGTGGTTTACCTCCTAAACAAGCATTTTATGGCGACTTAAAATGTAAGGAAATATCAAATGAGGATTATAAACAAGCTAATTATATTAATATCTTCTCCTTTATTTAATTCATTTCAAATCTTAAATTCAGACTTTGTGCGGCTGTAGAAATGCGCAGAGCAAACTATTAATTAAACCAATGAATGCAGGTTTCTTAGTTTTAGATATGAGTAAAATACTCATGTACGATTACCATTACAACACAATTCGCAAAATATATGGTGATAAAGCCGAACATTTATTCACAGATACAGATTCATTATGTTATGATGAGATTGAGTCTGAAGATTTGTATCAAGATTTTGTACAACATCAGGATTAATCGGAATTTTCGGATTATCCCATGGATCATTTTCTTCATTCAAACTTAAATAAAAATGTCATAGGTAAAATGAAAGATGAATTGAATGGGGTGGTCGCAAAGCAATTTGTTGGTCAAAGATCAAAGATGTATAGTATTCATATTGATAATAGAATGATAAAAACTGCCAAAGTGATATGTAAAGTTGTTCTAAAGAGAACTCTTCATCATGAAGATTATTTCAACGCCTTTATATAATATGTAAATATAATAGAATTGACCAAATAAAAATATCAAATTGTAATCATAACCTATATACTGTTAAACAAAGGAAAATTGGTTTGTAGTGTGTTTCAATAGTATACGTTATATTCTGAATGATGGAATTAGAAGCTTAGCTTATGGAAATTGTATAATATCTGAAGAAAAAATATGTAAAGGAGAAAATAAATATGTTGTATATTTTTAAATATTCTGCTCAGTAAAAGTGTTTTCCTTTTAATCTTTGTCTCTATGTTTTATTTATTTATATTACATAATGAAATTTTTTGTATGCATTATCAGTACATGTTTATTTTATTATTATTTCTTTTTAGTGGGAAAAAGAATTTATGGGGGGCACTATCGTGCAGAATGGAAATTGTTATCGTCTCGATAAACTTTTCAAAGTTCTGTTAGTGTTAAGTCTGGACTCGGTTATCACCTTTTTTTATCAGGTGGAGCTAAGTATGTTAAGGTATCACTCCTTCTTACCCTGGGAACTCCACTTCACAACTCCGATATTCCACTGCTCCACCTGTTCCAGAAATCCCAATTTCACACTACTGCTGCATCAAAAATATTTTGCATAATTTAAATACGAAATCATTTTTAAACAGTAAATTTGCGCTACGTATTTGATAATTAATTGTGAAATTAATACGTTGTGAAAAATATAGGGAAAAAATCATTATAAAATAAGAATTTCAATTTTTGTATTTTTTAAGTTAGGAGTGATAATTTAGGGCCTAAAGCATACAGATTTTTAAGAATGAGTTATATAATATTTATGAGATATTCAGAAATATGAAGTGAATAAATTCATATACTTAGAAATTGCATGAGCAATACGAATATTAAGATGAAAAATGCAAAAAAAAAAACATTTGAATCTATGAGCACTTTATTTCATAGAAATGGTATATTCTGAATTCTTTTTTTTAGCTTAGGATAATTTTGTTTAAGACAATGCTTTTAAATTTCAATTACCTACAAGTAATAATAATTTCATTTATTATTCAGTTAAAAATTAGCATTATGCTATTCAAGCATTTGACTCATTTAAATGACTATTATATGTTTAAAACATTACAAATTAGCAGGAACTGAGTGCATCTGTAAATAATGAATTAAGAATTTATAATGGCAAGAGAGCCACTATAAAGAGAAAAAGCTACTACACTACTGGACATTAAAATTGCTACACCAGGAAAGAAGCACACCACACACGTGAAATTTGCATGACAAGTAAAACTTACTGTGATATGCAAATGATTAGATTTTCAGCGCATTCATGCAAAGCAGGCGACAGTAGCGACATCTACAATGTGTATAAAACCAGAGATTTGACAGTAGTTTTCTCATACTCAATTTCCGTTTCAACGTTGTTTTCGGCAAAGAAAGTTGTTGTAATGCCTCGTGTAAGAAGAAGAAATGACTATCAACACGTGTCTGACTTTGATCGAGGAAGGATTATAGCCTACCGGGATTGTGGTTTATCGTACCGCAATATTGCTGCTCGTGTCGGTCGAGACCCCATGACAGTTAGCAGAATATGGAATCGATGGGTTCAGGACAATCATACGGAGCGTTATGCAGGATCTCAGCGACCCCCATCGCTAACAGCAGAGCAGAATCTTATACGCATGGTCACAAGGGACCTTACAGCCGCGTCACGAACCCTGAGTCGAGAAATGGAGTCATTTGTTAGGCAACAAGTTTCTGCTCGAACAGTTCGACGATGTTTGCAGCAGACTGGATTGTCTGCACGGCGACCATGGCTTCGGTTACCATTGACGCTGCGTCACAGACATGAGCGCCTTCAATGGTGTGATCAGTGACGAACCTGGACGCGGGAATAGCATCACGTCATTTTTATAAATGAATCTCAATTCTGTATACAGGACCATGATGGCCACATCCGTGTTTGGAGGCATCGTGGAGAACGCGCATTGCCAGCTTGCATTGGACATCATCATACTGGCCTATCTGCTGGAGTGATGGTATGGGGTGCCATTGGATACACGTCTCGATCACCTCTTGTTCACATTACCGGCACTTTGAACAGCAACCGTTACTTTTCCGATGTGTAAAGGCCCGTGGCTTTGCTCTATCTTCGAGGCCTCCCTAATACTTTGTTTCAACAGGATAATGTACGAATGCATGTTGCCCGAACTTTTCTGAACTTCCTTGATACAGAACAGATTCGATTGTTACCCTGGGCAGCACGTTCTCCTGATCTGTCACCAATTGAGAACGTGTGATCAATGGTTGCCGATCGATTGGCACGCCATCACTCACCATCCAATACTGTCGATGAACTGTGGCATGTGTTTTTGATGAAAATCAATATGCTAATAAGTTAATGAATGCATAGTTTTGAATTTAAGAATAACTTCATAATTAAAGTAAGCTTGTTGAATAATCTATTGCACATAATTCTTAATAAATAAAATATAAAAATGGTAAAAACATGGTCAACAGACTTACATAAGAAACCAGAGATATATAACAAATCTCTCTCAATTATTAAACTGTTATAGAAATTATTGTTTGTGTTTGTCAATATTGTTTAATAATTATTTGTACGTTTAAAAAAATACGTATAAATAATTATTCAACTGTAAAAGAAAATTTTGTTTTTGTTCTTTATGTAACACATCTGCAAGATTTTACCAAATGTAAATGATTTTATTTATTTTGAAAATTTAAAATATGGCTCCAGGAAAATATCATTTTAAAGAGTTACTTTAGCAATGATCCATTGAATACAGTATTTTTTTATATAATCATACTAACTTTTAAATATAAACCATTAGTATTTGCTAAAGAGGATATTCAAATCTAAAATTTTTTTAAGCCTCATCAATTTAAAAAAATTTTTTTTAATCAAACATGTTGAATGCTTATTTCCATAAAAGTAGTTTAGATAGAGGAATTAAGACACATAAGTTTGCACAACTTATTTCATAATAATTGTGAAAATTATAGAAAAATAAAATATGATTTTAAATTTTTTTGTTTTTTAAAATATGAGGGATAATTTTGGGCCTACTTTAAAAAATTTAAATATTCAGGTTTTGAAGAATGAATGAGATATTATTTTTGGGGTATTCAGTATTATATGTAGTGACTAAATTCATTTACTCAGAAAATGCAATAGCAATATGAATATAAGATGAAAAATGCAAAAATCAACTGTAATCTCAGTTGATTTTTGCATCTTTTTTTCACAACATCATAGCTTTCCTAGATAGTATTTTAGTTTTGGATAATTTTGTTTAACGAAATGTTTCTTAATCTCATTTAAGTATAAGTAAAAATAATTTCATTTGCTACTCAGTTAAAAATCAGCATTATGTTATTCAAGCAATTTATTTATTTAAATGACTTTTACATTTTTAAAATGTTAAAATCTATCAGGGACTGAGCACATCAGTAAATATTGAATTAAGAATTTATAAAGGCAACAGGACCTTTAAAAAAGAAAAAGCTGCTACATTATTTGCATGCCCCAGCAATGAAAATGAAGCCATAATTGTAATCAAAATATGACAAAACTTGCATATGGTTTGTCGTTTCTATAAATTCGTACTTGCTTTTAATTTGGCATCAAAAGCCCTATTCTTTGGATTTTCACCACATGTATTCCTCAAGATACAATTTTATATGATGGCAAGCCATACTTTGAGTATTTTTGCTTACAACATTTTACATTTCATCCATTCTAAAGTATAGTAAAACGTGGTAAATTGTATACGAATAAGCTAACCGTTTGAAAAAACATATGATGGAAATTGCAAATAAGTTAATGAATGTGTAATAGGGAATTTAAGAACTACTTCAAAGTTAATGTAAATATGTTGAATATTCTATTACTCATAATTCTTGATAAATGAAATACAGAAATTGAGAGAAGCATGGCAACAATATAAAAATCAGCAATGATCTATATCTTACTGACAACACAAAAGAGTTAAAATATTTTTTTAACATTTTGTTTTCCCAGTGAGATTTTTTGTACATTACATAGATAAAATTCAGTAAGCTAATTATTAATTCGATACTTGCATTTGATTTAAATAAATTCATTTAATTTCTCTGAATAATGAAACAAGTTGAAAATGTAAAGTTGATTCTTAATATATACAAGTAACAGATAATTGTTGTCTATAGATTAAAGAATTTATCCATTGTATCAAAAAATATATATAATAAATAATTTAACAATAGCTAATTCAGAGATCAAATATGAAGCCAAAAAAATCAAAACAATAGTTTTTTTCGAATAATATTCTATGAATATATTGATACAAATAAATGAATATATGTGAATAAATAAAAGTAGATAAATACTCGTACAGCTAATTTATTATATAATAGGTATAACAATAACATCGGATTTTGGGCTTTGGTATAGTTTCATGGTTAATAATATACAAAACACAATTGCAAGTAAATATAATTTATCTAAACATAAAATATATTTTGATTATAATTTTAAGTTCAAATAAATAAAAATTTTCATGGTAACCAAAATTTGTTATTACAAATAGAAGAAAAATCAAACTTACCAACACGATGACTTTTTTGAAAACTTCTTGATATACTAATAAAACGATTGTGATTAAATTTCAGGAATCAAAGTTTAAAAATGATTGGAATACATGAACATAAACCTCAATTATTAAGAAAATTCTTGATAAATTATAAACCAATTAAACAGTTTAGAAAAGTAGGCAGCTATATTGGGTTTAACTCTACCAATAATGACATATCATGGCAGTAATAATGACATACCAATACATAGTACAATAATGACATACCACGATAGGTTCAATATTGGCTGATCTTGGCATGCCCAATATTTGGAATAACGTGGCGCCCATTAAAGGTCCATTATTGGGCTTATCTTGGCATGCTGTAGATTGGGAAAAACTTGATGCTCATCATTGGTTCATTATTGGGATTGCCTTTTCAAGATTACCAATATTGAGGCAAGCTATTTTTCAACTTGGTTACTAAACATGAATTTTTATATGAGACGGAAATAAATTGAAATTCAGAATCTTATTTTATTAATATATGTGTAGCTTTAATTTAATTAAGGTAAAATACACAGAAGAACATATTCTACATTTAAATAAACTACATATAATGTTATTGAAAACAGAGGGGTCTATAAAAAAGGTTTCAAAGAAGTAAAATTGTTCACAAGCACTTTAAAAGCCTTTCAGTACAATAACCGAATAGTTATGGCACAAAAAAAGCATTTGGATGATGTTTTATGTGTTAGAATTATCGGCCATATGGAATGTGGATGTACCCAGCTGGAAGTATCAGAGAAATTTGGAATCGCTCAGAGTGTCATCTCCAGGCTTTGGCAACGGTTACAAAATGATGGTAATGTGAGTAGACGTTATAACACAGGTCGTCTCCTAGTTACAACGCTGAATGAGGACCGGTGTTTGGTAGTTACTGCCAAAAGAAACAGACGGAGCACAGCATCAGACCTGTCTCGTCAGCTCTATTCAGCTACTAGTATGTCAGTTTCAAGGCAGACCGTCTACAGACGCTTAGGGCACATTGGTTTATATGCTCGTAGGCTTGTCAGATATGTTCCATTTACCGCAACTCACTGTCACCTGCGGTTGGCCTGGAGTAGAGAGCATGCATTATGGACACCACAACAGTGGTTTTGTGTGATGTTTTCTGGTGAGTTCAAGTTTAGCTTTCAGTCTAATTCTCGCCGGACTTTCGTGGAGAGGGCCAGGTACTCACATTACTACTAAGAGAACACCATTAAACGACACCGTTACGTTGTTGCAGGATTGCTCGTTTGTGGAGGAATTATTCTGGGTTCCAGAACTAACCTGCATGTTCAGAATGTAACCATGACAGACCACATCTATCGGGATGTCATTCTGGAACAACATGTAAGTTAGTTTTGGGGCGCCATGGGTGAAGAATTTCTGTTTATGGATGACAACCCCCGTTCTCACCGTGCAAACATTGTAGACGAATGCCTTCAATCGGAGGATATCACCTATATGGACTGGCCAACATACTCACCGGACTTGAATTGAATAGAGCATCAGTGGGACAGGCTTTGCCAACGAATTGCAGTCCTTTAACCCCCTCCCGCATGTCTACCGGAACTTCGGAGAGCATTGCTTCATGTGTGTGTGAGTATTGTAATATTCCCCAAGATCAGGTTGATAATTTGATACTTAGCATGCCTAACCGTTCTACGGCCTGTATTGTATAGTCTGGGGGGGCATACAATGTATTAAATTTCATACCAACCATGGTTTTTGAAAATAGGTTCTTTTTTGAAATTTGCCCCAGGGAGTAAAAATCGCAATTTTTATAAATGTTGTCAAACATATACATAACATCTTTTATGCTCTTTACCTTTTGTTTAATAAATAGACTTTACAAATAAGTCACATTTGTTTTGCTTCTGTCTCTTTCTTTGACTGAACTTGCATTATCCTTAACTTATGGACATGAGTGTATATGCGTATAAAGATATTTATTGAAAATTAATTATCATTGCAGAATTAGTTTCGTTGCTTAAAGATTCAGGAATGCATTATTATATTTCTTGTTTCTCATAAAATTATTTACATGAAGATTATTTTAATACTATTTGAATTGTGTTGATAATTATCTTGCCATTTATTTGAAGACTTATAATTATTTTTTATTTAAGGATTTAAAGTTATTATAAAAAATTATCTCATGTATTTATTTCATAAATATAATTATATTTTATTCAAAGCAATGATGCAAATCAATGAGTTTGATAAAATTTAGATTATGATATACACACTAGTTTTGTTAAATAATAATAATTTTGAATATTCTCAAAAAATTATCAAAATATAAAAAAATGTCAAGAAATTACTCATTCTGAGTTTCAATATAAATAAATTAACATATATATCAGATGTCTAGATGAATAAGCAGTCATAATTTCATAAAACTGATATACCCATTAGTCAAAATGTAAATAATTAATTCTATATGATGTAAATTGTTTCAACAGAACAATGCTATCACATAGTCATATGACATGACGTCATTATTTCTTCTCCGTGAATTCACGAAGAATTCTCCGAGCAAGGTTTTCACCAGAGAGTTCTCCAGTAGTTTGTGTGTATGCGCCTGGCCTAAGATAACGTTTTTTCTCTTCAGCTTATACAGCAGTTTAGCAATATAAGCCTGCCACAAAAGATTTAAAACTATACATTTGGATTTGTTAAGGGGGTAGATAGTAATTAGCACACAGGCGTTTCGAGTTTTACTGGTCACAGTAGGAGAAGCACAATGAAAGGGGAAGTTATTTTTAAGAGTGCCATTTTTCAATATTTCTTGCTTTTGGCTTAAAAATGTCTGCTTTGTAAATTGAAAAGAAAAATCGCCAATTTTTTTAATTAAAAGAGTTATTTAGTCAGTTTTACGACTTGACGTACTTACAAGTATTTTGAGTATTCATTGCTTCACTCACTTATCTACTTGTAATATCTACTATTAAGTTTTAATTTTATGATATGTTTAACACTCTTCTTATTTAACAGAAATAGTTTTTTAAAAATATCATAGCTTAAACGTGAGTAAATTAAATACAGAAAAATTGCCAGCTGTTTCTCTGGACTCTAATGATGCAAAAATTTGGCAGATGCAGCAAAAATTTATTTTATATTTTTATATGATGAATGAAATACACTCAAAGTATAAAAATTTCTTAAATTATGTTAAAATAGATCAAGAATTGTTGAAAGTATGTTAGATAAGGTAACACATTTAATTATAACCAGGAACTTTCATGAGTTCTTTTAGACCTTGTGAACGATTGAACGGGGCTATACATTTTCTGGCAACAAGTAGAACGCATGAAGATTTGAATTTTACGAGTTATTTCTTCTAACTTTGGCCCAAAAAATACCGAAAACGTGAGTCAATTATAAAAATTCTCCATAAGAAATATTTGAAAATAAAAGTAATTCTTGAAATTATTTATTAATTTGTTAAACTATTGTTATAATAAAAGATTTAAAACTCTAAATTAGATTAAATAAATTATATTTAAAATTTTCCTTTATTTTTTTCATTTAATTAAATCAAAGTAAGATGATTATCACTCAGTTTAAATGCAATTAATAATGTAAAAATTTAATGCAATTCATTAAATGAATTATAATGTTTTATGTTTTAATGTAAAGAAAACCAGATAGTTTTAAACATTCATTATATTTTTTGATAATATTTCATTGAGGGCATATTATGTTTATTATAAAACATGGTATGGACATATAAAATCTTAGTTTCATTTTTCAATTTTTATCATCCATTGTTGCAAATTTTCATCAATTTATAAATATGTTATAATTTTTCATACAGTTTCTTTTTATTTGATTGGTATAATGAATGATCAAAATTTGCTACAAATAAGACTCATCTTGGTGAATTTTTGCATTGTTTGTGTTATAAAGAATTTAATAAATAAAACAGAAACTGCGAAGTTTCAGTAAATACTATTTTCCCAAGTGTCACCAAGAATACTTTACATCCCTATGGGAAGAGACACGCGACAGCTACTGTTTATTTCCTGTAATTAGCCCTTTGTAGGAAGAAAAATCAGACCTTGCTTGAATTTTCGTAAGCATATCATACAACTCCATACACGATATATTTTTCTAGCGTCATGCAAAACCAAAGGAAGAAATGTATAGGGCAGGGCTTCCCAACCTTTTTTAGCTGGCGGACCCCTTTTTCAGACGAAAATTCGCGGGGGACCCCTGTCAGTCAAACGCACAGTAACTAGTAAAATTCAGCTCAAAGCCCATCGGAGTTGTAAACTTCATAATTTTTCAATAACCCCATGACGAATAGAGAGTCTTTGATTTAGTGAAGAATGGAAACAACTTTAAACTAGCTACTTTCCATTATTCTGAATTTCCACATTATATTCAGATACTTGCTGTTGGATTTAATCACATCGCTCAACACACTTGGCAAGCAATATTTCTAATTGTATGAAGGGAATATATCGAAAAAAAAGCAATATTCGTTCCAAAGCATTTTAATTTTCAGAACAAAGATAAAAATACAAACAGAATTCAATTAATTAATTATTTCTAGAAAATACAAGCAAATACCTACAAAAGTTATAGTTCAGAAATATTCATTCCTCGTCGACAAAACACAATGCGTTCTTCGTTACTAAAGATGAGTATATAGGAATAATAATGGAATCTTAATATGAAGGTTGAGGTTGCTTCTGATGACACAGTTTTGAAAAGTCGGGTTGACTTGACAACAGGAGACTTATGTTAGGTTTAGCATCTAGGTAGCTTCGGAACTTAGTTTTGGTGCCGGCATAGATCGAAAATTCAGATTTGCACATGTATGTTGAGGCAAATGGAAGTAGAACACGTTTTACTTTTTCAACAAGGAGGTAGAACTTTTTTTTCCAAACGTATCCAAAAGTATGCGTAACCATCACTATCGAAAGTAGATTTCAAAGTTAAATGTGTGCTTTTTTCAATCAACAACTCACATTCATTCGACGATAGAATGTTCGGCTTTTTGGATACAGCAAATGAGTTGACCACCCATTCAAATTCCTGCAGCTTCTCATTTTGAGCTGTTGGGAAATAATGCTCCAACGATGACGTCAAGCTTTGGAAGTATTAGAGGATTTTAAAAAACAAATTGTTCCCAAGATGCAATGTCTTGTCTTTCAAAAATTCGTTGAGAAGAGGGAAACACTCGATTTCCCCCTCCTCCACACTCTCTGCCCAAAATGTTTCTCTTGAACGCTCGAATTTTGTTGCTTGCAGTGGCCTTTGTTATAGTTTTCTCTTGTAGTAAAGTATTCATTTCATTCAGTTTGGAGAAAATATCTGCCAAATAAGCAAGTAAACATTGCCAGTTTTCGTCATAAATAATCTCTGCTAATTTAGTATTATGGTACTCTAAAAGTAAAGCTAGGGCTTCTAAACGTAATTCATATAATCAAGAGAATGCATTCCCACGTGAGAGCCACCTTACTTCTGTAACGAGGAGCAGAGAATGATAAAGACATCCCATATCTTCACACAGTATTTTGAAAAGTCTTGGCACTTCAACGGCCGTGAGCTTATGTAATTAATAATTCGGACAGATTCATCTAAAACTTTCTTGAAGGATACAGGCATTTTTTTCGTAGCAAAAGCATGTCTGTGGAAAACACAATGACTACTACTGAAATACTCGAGCTCTCTTTTATTTTTATTACCACTCCGACCATTGAAACCGTCATAGCCTCTTGCACCATCTGTGCACACATCAATGCAATTAGACCATGGAATTTCGCTGGTTCTTAAAAAATCGCCAACAAATGGAATATTTCAGCACCTATTGTATGGGCAGCTAGTAGTTTGCACAATAAGAGTTCCTCTTCGAAACATCCCGAATACGTATAACGATTAAAATCCAATAAAATCGCTAATCCCGTAATGTCAGTAGATTCATCTATTTGGAGAGAAAATGAATTAAGTTGGTTGCGAGAAACCGGAGACTTTGATATCATTTGACATGTTGGCATTAATTGTTGTTTTCATCAATTGTTTTTGCACGAGTTTTCATGCAATGTGGAGAAGCAACTAATTCAGTGCTTCTCCTCTTGAAAAAATCAATCTCTTTAGTATAGAGTTGATAGTCTTAAGTATAGGTTGAGTGCCCTCAAAATGGCAATGCAATTGAACTGGAGCCATCGAACTGTTCAGAAGGACTCGCGCGCAAATTACGCACTGAGCTTTATCCTCCTCTGTCTCGATAAAACCCATTTTTAAATAACTTTTGTTGTACTTACGCTTTTTAGTTATTCCACTACCGCAGGGGACTGCAACTAATCGAGAACTTGCGGAGTTTTCGCATATAAATATGACTGTGGCGCTTCATGGGACTGCTCTTCATTTGACTGTCCTCCTTCTTCATTAATTTCAACCGGGAGCTTTCCTTGCTGTAAAGGTGATGGAGAAACTGCTAGTTTCTTCAATAATCCCGAATTCAGCCACCGATCCAACGTGGAAGCTATAAACTGTGCAAAAAGCAAATGGTGCACTCACGAAGGAATTTCAGCATTGAATGATGTCTCGAGAAAAACAAGAAAAAGTGAGAGACCTTCCGTAGCACACTAAGCGAGGACAGCATACGAGGCAGTGAGCACTCTGATTAGTTGGCTGAGCATGCGCCATTTCCGAAGTTCAAGCGTAAAAAGTTTCTATGAATCGAGAGCCATAAGCTGGCACGCACGTGACCCCCGGAGTTTACAGAAAGTCGAGCAGGGACGCCACATCCACCGGCACTAAAACTACCTGCATACCTACAGTTACGAAAATAGTTATTAGTAGCAAATTGAGACATAAAGAGATTAAGATACGAGAAGCTAAATTATATTTCGAATGTGAAGAGCCATTAGCCAAGCATAATGCTGAAAACCGCATGCCGGTAAAAATTTTTATCTTGGGCTAAAACAACGTAAATTAAAAAAAAAAAAAATTTTACATTGAAGTGGGGAAAAATAGAATTGGAAAGATCAAAATCAATGAGACACAGTCCAGCCAATATTCCTAAGCATTGCAGAGATGGTTTTGGATTAAGATTGTTAAGATTAAGAAATATTATTTAATTTATAAGAATTTAAAATAATATTAAAAAAATTGAAATAGAGGATATTTGAGGCCAGGGTAGGTAGGTAATAGATTGAACTAAATTAAAGTTAATAATGCTGATTTGGAACTAAACTGGAGATAAGTTATTAATTTAAAAGTATTTGATGTTTGATTTAAGAAAAAATTTAAAATATAATTTAAAAGAATTTTGGAGGTAAAGCAGAAGAAGGCGTTGCATAAAAAGGAAATTTTGACTAGATTAATGAAAAAAAGTCTTTGACACAAATGGGGTGAAATTTACAGGTGTACTAAATAGGAGGGGGCGTCATCAGCAGATTAATAGCCGAAAATTTGTAGGTGACTGAAAATTTGGAATTTTAGTTATAGAATAATAAGAACATGAAGGCTTGTCTAGTCCAAATATCATGTCTCTGAGAAAATTAGAGCACGAGTTATAAAAATGATACGGGGGATAACCATACTTAAAAGTTTGGAAAAAAATTTAAAATTTCAAGTGCAGATACATTGAGAAGAGTATAATGTATAACTATTAAAAAAAACATTTGCAGCTAACTGTCTAATTTAGTATAAGTTATTAAAGCAATTTATAAATTAGTTTTTAAAACTATGACCATTCTTCTATTACTACGCCCGGCATTACCTCTTGGATCAATTCCCAAGCCTAATAAATTAATTAGCATTATTTGAACCACTATACACATAATCAAAAGAAAGAGGAATAATAACCATATGTATAGTCTTGTTAGTAAAAATACTATGTAAAAAGAAAAAAAATTAGAAAATAAACTTGGAATTACCGCTCTGCGAATAAAACCAAGTTTTTAAGAGATGGTTTCGTAGCGGAAAAAAAAAAAAAAATGGGAAAACGTGCGTCACGAGCACCTGTGCGAGTTTGAATAAATTGCCGATTTTAATTTTATATTTCATTATTAATAGAGCTAAGCTGCTTGTACATATTGCCTTAATGGTTATCTCATGTTATGAAAAGAGCTCCATCTAAAATTTTGCATATTTAAACACAAAATAAAATTTGTATAAAAATTTATCTCTTACGAGTGTGTGTTTACATTACATATATCTTTCTTAAAATTAAGATATTCAGGATTATAGGCAGATAAACGATATCTATAGCAAGTACATCCTGTAATATCTAACTTTCAAATATGTGATAGATACCCATGTACTGCGATTGTGAGATATCCAAATTGCAAAAATTTAGGATATCTATGAGATATTCCTGATATATCTCCATATTAACATCTAAACAAGGTTAACTCCGCAATATCTCATGGATATCTAAGTCATGAATATCCAAATTATAGGTATCTTAGGTATTTGCTTTAAATTTAAGATATATCTGAATAGAAATTAGATCTGTTTTGGATACCTAATGGATAATAATGGTTATGTGGGCATGTAGTTCATTATTATATTTACAATGGAATTAAATATTCTGTAAAAACTGAACAAAAATTCTTTCAATGCAATAAATATTAATTATAATTTCATGTATAGATTTATACACAAATTTGAGAACGTTTATAAACATCCATTTAATGTTAAGGGATCTTTGTATAAATTATATTATTCTGATGTTAATAATTTTTCAAAATTTAAATTTATTTTGTTAATAAAAATTAAAGCTGTTTCTAATACCCCGATACTTGGATTTTTCACCTTTCAAAGGATTGAAGTGATGACACCTTTATATATATTGGGGCAACCAGTGGGTTTTTATCGCGACCCCGTAAGTTAGTGGGTCTTCTTTCTATAGAAGCCAATTAGTAGACCCCCAGACTTAGCATGCCACTCCCAGAACTACCATTTCAGATGAAGGACATTTTTCGATCCTGATATATTTTACGTACCCCATTTGCTATTAGTGCACATGATGGATCAACTGTTGGGAGACCATTCGAACTCATTATTTTTTGATTACGAGAATGATGCCTAACCATCTAGGCCACAGTGGCTACTTAAAACTTAAAGTATTACTTTTATTTTGCTTAGTTAAAAGTAATACTTTAAGCTTATTAATCATATTTTTAACATACCATTGTAAGTTAAAAATATGTCAATAAATATTTGTACATATAGTTAAATACACTACTGGCCATTAAAATTGCTACACCAGGAAAGCGGCACACCACACACGTGAAATTTGCATGACAGGTAGAACTGTCTGTGATATGCAAATGATTAGATTTTCAGCGCATTCATACAAAGCAGGCGACAGTAGCTACATCTTCAATGTGTATAAAACCAGAGATTTGACAGCAGTTTTTTCATACTCAATTTCCTTTTCAACGTTGTTTTCGACAAAGAAAGTTGTTGTAATGCCTCGTGAAGAATTATAGCCTACCGGGATTGTAGTTTATCGTACCGGAATATTGCTGCTCGCGTCGGTCGAGAACCCATGACTGTTAGCAGAATATGGAATCGATGGGTTCAGGATAATCATACGGAACGTCATGCTGGATCTCAGCGATCTCCCATCACTAACAGCAGAGAAGACAGACATCTTATTCGCATGGTCACAATGGATCGTACAGCCACGTCACGAACCCTGAGTCGAGAAATGGAGTCATTTGCAAGGCAACAAGTTTCTGCTCGAACAGTTCAACGACGTTTGCAGCAGCATGGATTGTCTGCAGGGCGATTATGGCTTCGGCTCCATTGACGCTGGGTCACAGACAGGAGCGCCTTCAATGGTGTGATCAGCGACGAACCTGGACGCGGGAATGGCATCACGTCATCTTTACAGATGAATCTCGGTTCTGTATACAGGACCATTGTGGCCGCATACGTGTTTGGAGGCATCTAGGAGAACGCGCATTGCGAGTTTGCATTGGACATCACTATACTGGCTCATCTGCTGGAGTGATGGTATTACCGGCACTTTGAACTGCAACCGTTACATTTCCGATGTGTTAAGGCCTGTGGTTCTGCCCTATCTTCAAAGGCCTCCCTTACGCTTTGTTTCAACAGGATAATGCACTACCGCATGTTGCCCGTACTGTTCTGAACTTCCTAAATACAGAACAGGTTCGACTGTTACCCTGGCCAGCACGTTCTCTTGATCTGTCACCAATTGAGAACGTGTGGTCAATGGTTACCGAGCGATTGGCACGCCATCACTCACCATCCACTACTGTCGATGAACTGTGGCATAGTGTTGAAGTTGCATGGACTGAGATCCCCGTACATGCCATACAATCTCTGTTTGACTCCATGCCTAGGCGGATAAATGCTGTTATTGCAGTCAGAGGTGGTTGCTCTGGGTACTGATTTCTCAAGATCTATACATCCTAATTTAATGTAAATCTAATCATTTGTTCTTTCCACTAAAATGTATATGTCCAATAAATATCGTTCTGTTATTTGCATTCCTTCTTGGTGTAGCAATTTTAATGGCCAGAATTTTTGTGTGTATTTAACATTTTTATACTTTCCCCTTAGAATTCCGGGTTTTATTACAAAATCAAAATACTCGCAGAAACTGAGCTAGATTTACACAACTGCCTGCTTACGGGATCCGATGATTACTGTAAATGATTAGCATAACATCAGCATCGAACACATGAAGATTCATGTAATATGAATATAAATCGTTCAGTTGGTAATACTGAAAATAATTGGAATTCGTATTAATGGGAAACTGTATTTGGGTTAAAATTTTCGACATCACTGTTATTAATAATTCAAACTTCGAATAAATTAAGAACAGTTCGAAAAGTGTTGAATATTTAGCCTTCAAGAGGAAGCATGGTGGAATAGTTGTATCAGCCCGAATGATGATTGGAGGATCATAAAAGTTTTTCGGTGTTAGCAACATGAGATGACAAAAAGCAGAGTCAATGAAACACAGTAGTCCAGAACATTCCTGTATTAAAATTTAACGAAAATATCGAGCATTCAGAAGAAATGATACGTTTTCATTTATAGTAATCAATAAACAAATAATAACTAATGAACAAAACATAAACTAAAAAAGTTTATTCGGAAGGGAGAAAGCAGCTACCAGCACGCATGCGTTGTTAAAATCTTCACTCGTTACAGGATATGCTGTTAAAATTCATCAACTTTACTTATTCTTCTAGGTATTCTGATAGGTACTGACGCATCATGGATTTTCTTTCTTTCTTGGACATATTTCGGCACCATGGCATATGGCAATATATACCGTTATTGGTTTGAGTACTACCTTCATTACAGAAGTACTATGGTTGAATCCACAATAGTCAATTTGTTGACAAAGTTTGTTAACAGTCTAACAGATTTTTAAAAATTGAACTTGCTATCAAATTTGAGCTTCGTAGAAATCCGGTTTTGTTAAAATAGTTCATTTTTTGCCAAATAGCTATATTTAATTAAAGAGTAAGTAGTGGTTTCAATTCACGATATCTTTTTTTTGAAATACAAGATACTTCTATAGTAACTATATAAATTTACAATATGCCCAGAGAAGAGCATACAATCAATTGTAATAAGGGACAATCAATGTCGACATATTCTGTCATATGTTTCTATAAATGGAACAATCCCATTGCGTAATATTTCTAATTATTTCCTAGAATTCCTTATGCCTTTAAGAGGAACTAACCTTGTTCCTCTTAAAGGCATGATGTATTCTTGTTACTAAAAAAATCTCCATAACATCTGTCTTGAAGTGTTTTCAGGCAGTTGGATAAGGTTTGATCGTTGAGTTTCACCTTCATTTTGTTTATCTACATTTTTATCCTTGCAGAAATAAATATTTTTCATCTGTGAAAATTACCCTCCAGTCGTTAGTAGTTTATGATCGGTATGTTTTGGTCCATTCTAATTTTTTTCATCTTTCTTTAAGTTAGAGACTGTTTTTCTCTGTTGGCAAACGACCAGGTTTCTTTTTCTTACAGTTGGGGTACTCACCTCAGCACCATAATCCAATCTGGCTTGACTTTCTTGGATTTTTATTTTATTATTTGTTATTAGAACTTTATCAGTTCTTGGAATAGTTTCCGTTTGCGCCCATATTTTTACTTCCTTTTTGGTGAATTTGATTCAGAATCTTGAAATGTACTTAAAACTTTTGAAACAATTGTTTTGCTTACAGCAGCCATGGTAGCTATATCTCTTACAGTCATAGAAGTGTGTTCATTAAGAGAGATAATTTTAGAATGCTTCTTAGGAGTAATACCCAACTTTGTACGCAAATCACGAGCTGATGTACTGAAAGCCTCACAAATGAACTACTGATATACTAAAATAATAAACGAGTAAATAGTAGTCAAGGTTGATCTGGCATACTATATCTAGTCATTTATATCCAGTTTGAGGTAATTTAGAATGACATTGGTAATCACATACTAACTCAGACAAGAAAAACATGTTTGTCACGATTAATTCTAACAGTATAGTAATCTGCATGAAAAGGAATTTTCCATTAAGCTTTATTTAAATTAATGTGACTGAGTTCATGCTTAGCCATGTATTTCAGCTTAAAAGTTTATTAAATTCATCATACTTTTTTATCTTTAATAGTTTGAGTGTTTAGTGTTCTGTAATCAGCAATCGGTCTCCAATCAGAATTGTACTTCTTTGGAGTCATTTGTAAAGGTAAAAAATAGTTACTTTTAGACGAATGCTTAAGCCCTAAGTGAATCATAAATTGAAATTCTATTTTCGCTATTATTTATAATGTACGCGCCTTAATTCCACTTATTAATTTGATGGAATGAATTTAAATTGATAGAATTTTATCGGTTGAATTTAAATTAGTATTTAAATGTGCATTGTCGTTGAAGATCACGAGTTAAGTTAAAGTATATAAAATTACTGAATCAATTATTGATGATGATATTGTTCCAATTAGAAATGGCCATTTTAAAGTTTGACGTAAGCAGGTGAAAAATATTTAAGTACAAATGTAAAAGTGTTTGTCAAAAAAATTAATTACTGATCACTTGATAAAATGATGAATAATAATTAATATTTTTCTGTGCTTTCGATGCAGGCAGAACACTGGCGTTGGCCCTTATCAATTAAAAATGATATTCTCTGGTTCTCCAATTATTTGTAAGGAAATTATGGGATGTGTACGAAGAATTTGTGACAGTCCGCTGTCATACAGATGCTCAAACTGACCCATTTCCAAACGAAGAATTTGTTGCTTTAACTCAGGATATTCGTTTTTTGAAAACAGCAGAAAACACTTCGTCACATCTTTTCTGAAGGTGCGATTATCAACCGTTCTTTCTTCCTGAGCTTTGATCTCGAGTTCTCTCGGGACCAGGAACTGCAATATATGTAATTTCATTCTCTGGACGAAAAACGGAAAGGGGGAGTTTTCAGACTCACGATACACTACATTCGTAAGGAGGATTTTTTAAATTCGTTGATCCATCCCAGTGAAGGTGTGAGAAAGGACATTAAGGGTGGCCTCTGTTATCTTGTTAACAATTTCAATGACCTCCTTCAAATTGAGGGAAAACACTAGAGGATGTTCTAAAGATGCGTAGGCAGTTGTCACAAAATAATTCTAGGGTAACGACCTCAGAAATCATGTCCAATTGTACTGTTCGCTGTATATTCGTAGTAGTTCCGAAGACGCCCGGTACAGCCTTGATGCCTACCGGAAAAAAGTTTGCGGATTTCATTATGTGATGATTCCTCGGATCATTTCATCTGTTGTTGCTACTGAAAGCAGGTAGTCTATAGTACAATTGTGCTTAGTTTTACCGTCTGAGAGGAGTTTTGGTTTCACCAATGTGATGGCATTTTTACAAATAATAAATCATAGCTGGGGATCATACAAATTAACTAGTAAAATCATGGCGGCACTAACTGATGCTCCTTCTTCTTCTTAGAGTTGGGTTCGTATGTCATTGGGCATCTCTGCTATTATCAGCATTTTGTACTGCTAACTCCAAACCCAATGTTTCCTAGTTCCAGTTGCTCGGGTCACCCACTTTATTAATAAAGTCCGAGTCCTTTAATGGAGTCTAGGTGTAACTCTCTAGTATAGATGATGCCTAAAGAAGTTAATCTAGGGAGGGCAGGGCCTCGCATTTGTAAATGATATTCTTGGCCGTTTCCTCTAGCATGACATTTCCTGCAGATTGCGTTTTGCTGAAACAGTCCCATTTCATGGTGGTGTTTTCTGAAATAATAGTGCCCAGTTATGACGCCTATGATTAAAAGTATCTTCTGCCTAGAGCATCTTAGAATTTCAGAGGCAATCCTCGCTGATGATCCACAGATGATTCTGGTCAGAGAGTCAGTCATGCTAGCGATAGCTTCCTGACTTTTACCAGAAGAACATGGTTTGGAGGTCACTTCTACCTCCTGTGAAGGAGTCATTGCTGCCCCTTCACTAGATTGCCTCTGAGTTCCCTTGTCTTTTTCAGCAAGGTCTACTTCAGAGGCTTCACCCGCAAATGCAGAAAGGTTTGTTATTTTTTGTGTCTTTTCAGCCACAAGATAACAATTAATAAGCTCAGGTAATATAACAGTCCACCCAGCATTCCCTGAGTTACTGGGCAAGACAAAAAGCTCAAGAAGTTCGACAGGCAACTAGAGGTTCCGTTAAGACACCATTACCGCGGTGCCAAATAGCCCTAGACACGGGTCGCATAACACCAGGGTTTACGGGAGCTGGTTCGCGGCCTCTGATTCTATATTCAAGGCTATCCTGTCATTCCTACAGGACGTTCGGCGATCCACCACCTGCCGACGCACCTGGTAGCTGCTCAGGCCCCAAGATTGATGCTCTTTGCGTCATGCTAAAAAGTTATAAAGATGGAGACAGTGAATCAGTTTAGGAACAAAGATGAAGATTATTTATAAGTGTGTAATACAGGGTAAGATGAGTTTACACGTCCAAGTCACGGCTTTATAGTAACTATGGTTACGTGTATTAATGATAACCAGTTGCTTACAAGTAATAACCATTTATTCAGATTAATCAAAACGTAGTTATCCAGACGAGTTCTAACATGCTATGCTAACATGATAGGGAGATAAGTACAAAGTGCGAATGATGAAGAAATCCTCACCCCACAAACAAGAGTCAATATTTAGTCTTTTGCTTTACTGAGGAAATGTGTTTGATTATAAACACCATGCATGTTTTATTTGCCACTATATGTTCGTTTTTTATATGTTACTTAATGTCAAGGTGCTCGGTAGCTTAGTAGCCACATTGTCAGTCTCATAATCATTGATGCTGTCTAATTTAAATGTCTTTTCATTATTATTTCTACTTTTTGCTTGATCATTTCAATTTCTTTCACTGAACGTACATAGCAACCTAACTTTATCAGAAATAAATTTACTTCTTTAAGAATAAAAATCTCTATTAATAATAAAGTTAGGTTTCTATATTGTTTTCTGATTGGGATGAAATATTCCCGAAATCTGTATTACATGAACACTTTAATTTTATTTTATAATTTTAATGCAATTATAATTTTTGAAGAGTATTAATGTTATGGATTAAATGTTTTTGCTTTTACCAACTCTTAAAATACATTTAAGGATTCAACACTTTCTCTTTACAGTTCTGTCATTTCTATTTTATTAATTATTATTTTTCATTGCATTAAAAACTCAGAAAGAAGTTCTAATAAACAATTGTAACTACACAAGACTAACTACATGGTTCCTCAGAAAATATTCTACACTTAAGAATAAAATTATAAGGTTTAAAATATATTTAATCTGATAGAATGATTAAGTATTCTACAGCTGTCTACTTCAAAAAGCTCTGTTAGCTTATTTAAAATTAGAGCAACATGCTTGAAGTCAGGACAAGGTGGTTAAATTTCATGAACAAAGTGAAATGAATTGAAAAAGGTTATCTGAATTTTATTTCCAATTTCCTTTATTGAAAAATAAGCTATAGGGAGGTTTATTTGATCACTTAATGCTTCTTGAGTACTAAGAACTTACTTGACTTGAGAGTAAAGAGAACTCACTGCCTATCGTTGCTTTTTTTTAATAGATCATAATATATAGCAGCGTATAGTAATTATTCGTAACATTTAAAAGATGATGAGTTATCATTTAACTATCTTAAGATAAGCATTTAATGAAACTATGATTTCTAGGTAAAAGGAATTTCAAATAATTTTCAGAAAAAGTTTTTTTTTCAATGAATACAACCTATCGTAATTTTTTCATTAAACAGTAATATTAGATTAAATTGTGTATATATTTTTGAAGTTATTATATATTTATAAAAAAACATTGACTACAAAAGATTACTGAGGTACAGTTTTATTGAATTTGCCTCTACAAAAGATACTTTATATACAATTTTATTGTTTAATCAATGTTAAATTCCAAAAAAGATATTACATTTTATTTCTATGTTTATTTTTATAAAAACTAAGTATATTGTGTAAGGCCACAAGATATTTGAGGAATTGGGACAGTTGTTATTTATATAAATTCATACATCATTTTATACAACAGGAAAACTGCATAAAACACATTCTGTTTCAATATATATTAAATATGTAGGTAAGTAATTGGTCAAGAGAAATTGTACAGCAGCGCTGTTTTTGTTTAGCACTTAATAAAAGATAAATCCACAAAATATTTTATGTTCATTCATTCACTATACATGTGAATTAATTGGTTTTAATACATCTGATATATTATGTTCCATGGGGCTATATGAACAATATATATGTATTTTTAAATTATTTTTCAGTCATTAGTTACTTGCATAAAAAATGAAATGAAAAAAAGGAAAAATTTGATGGCAATATAAAACTGTTGGTAATTAACTAAAAACTTCTTCCAGTGCAAAACAAGTCTGTACTTAGCTCAAAGTTATGACTACAATTTCAGAGTTAAACTAGTTTCAAAGCAATAAGTAATTTCAAGGTTATAAAATTCCTGATTCTGAGCAAACAGTTATCCTTGGTATTATTTACAGGGAAAATTAATTTCAACAAAAATTGATGCAAAGGAGAAAATAATAAAACTTCTAAACTTAAAAAACAACTTAAACAGTTCTATAATATTAAACATTTTCAAAATCTTGTTTTGTTTATCAGTTTTTGTTTAAAATTTTACAAGACTAATATTTATGCAAGATCTAATGTTAATATATAGATTAACAAATTTCGTATTTATTTTTACTAATAGTTTAATTTCAGGGTTAAATGACAAAAATTATCGACAGAAAATTTCAATAATATGATTTTCATGATACTTAAAATAGGTATTCTTTTTCAGTTCTATCCTTTCTGATAGATACTATTTGTGAGCTGAAATGAATTTTATAAATCATTTCATCGTGGTCAAAGACAAGAAAATTGATTGGTTGGTAACCGTGCAAAACATTCAAAAAAGGAATACAGTAAGTTAAGTGATACAAGTGTAAATGATTATAACGAAAATAATTAAAATTATTATTATAAAAAGTAACAAAAATAAAGAAATATTCTTTATAATGAAAATATGTGAAGCTATCTATTCTAAATTGCATCCTCATTCCATTTAGAGATAGATTAAATGTATTTATCTTGAATCATATTGTCTTCTTCTTTCGTTTGTAATTTGTAAGTTTCATCTATTGTTGAAAATATGTTACTCTAAACTAGTGAAAATGTTTCTGATTCTTATTTATCTTTGAAATGATTTTAAATAATTATCTGACATAGTAAAGTAAAATATAATAACAATTATATAAACTCTTCAATGCAAAATTGTTCTTGAAATTTAAGATACTAGACAGGAAGTACCTTTTTTAAAGGACTATAAAATATAGATTTTACAATGAAAATATTTAAAAACTAATGGAAAATAACAAAATGAGAAACAATTAGTTCATAATTATTGCCTAGGTAGCAAATGTGCGTAATGCAACATTTCATCATAAAGTAACTCTAAAAACTAAGTTTATTATATTAGCATTATATCTCAATAAATAAAAAAATACAGACATTTAAAAGAGGGAATTTTAAACCATTAACTATTTTATGTTTCTTGCACTTTCAATCAATTATATATATGTTAATGACAATTTGGAAGTTATATTTATGTGTGCACAGTATCATACAAATATCTAAGTGTTATAAATAAAAAATATAAATATATTAACTGTGAAATAAATAAATATTTGTTTCACAGTTATATTTTCCCGGATACTTATGAAAATATGTAATCCTGTAAAGCATAACAATATGAAACAAACATGCATAATATTTACAAAGTTTCTATTAAGATCGGTTGCTTAAAGACTACTGAAGTAGAAAGAATTTGGCATTTTTAAGGAATTTTCACATGATGAAATATGCTATTTCTATATAAAAATAAAGGTAGTAATAAATTAAGTAATGATGAAATGTAATTACATTTGTGTTTCATATTAAATATACATGTCTTTAACCCATGTAATTATCAAATATATGGAATAAAACATTTTTAAAAAATCTCTTCCAAATTCTCTTTTAGTCTTTATAATTATCTTTACTTTTCTGTTAGCATTGCTTATATCAAATAAAAATCTTCACAAATAATCACCATTATGAGGCTTTTCATTCATACATAATACAATGATAAACAATGCCAGAAAATGCAATAAAAGCATCTTCCCCAGTTAGTCTGGCATAGAGTAACAAAATACAACAAATACAGCTACATTTGAAAAAATAATTTCATCTTAAAAATGCAATTTTGATTTTTCTTTTCTCCTTTTTTTCTGGTTCTGGTTTGGTTTCTTCTTTCTCCGGTTGTTTCACTTGAGGAGGAGGAAAGTCTTCATCATATAACTGGCGCGTGAATTTACAGTCAATGAGGTATGTAGCTAAGAGGGGCAATCGCCACTTGCCTTTTTGTTTTGGCTTAGGCATCCCAAATATAAGGAACTTGTACATGCCCACTCTAAGTGGTGTGAACGTAAAACTTACGCGATTCTCTTTGTCTTCCCTTCTGATGATGTCTTTTGAATCCATTTCAATGCTTTCAACATCCATTAATTGATAAGTAATGAGCATGACGTCCTTCACTTCAAGGATGAGTTTTCTTTTACCACCCCATGTCACAATCATCGGTCCACTTTGGTTTATCATTTTCATTTTATAATCATAGAAACATTGGGTTGGCCCCCATGGTACTTCATTATGTGGGTAGGGCTGAATATATTTCTTTGCTACTAAGCAGTCCAGCAAAAAAATGACAACATTGTGCAAATTCGTTTCTTCTTTCATCTCTCGCTCTGGTTTGGCATACACCTGAAAATTGGTAAAATTCACACATGAAATTCATTAAAACATATATTTTTTAACTAAAGATTCATGCAGATAAATTATTTTTCCAGTCATTTCTATCATTTCCTAAGTATTGTTTATCTTTTTTCAATTCAGCTGAAAAGATTTAGAAAGTATATCGAAAATATTAAAGAAAAATACTTATATCAACTAGCGTATTATATTGTGTACTTAATGCACTAGATTTTTAGATACTACCTTTTGAAAGCTACATTTCTTAACAATGTATTCACAGAATGACAAAACTATTCAGAAATAGTCCTGTAGAACAAAATGAAACATAAATATAAGTCTTCCTTGTTAAATCCATGTTAATAGGGATGAATAAAAAGAAACACATTAGAGTGATTTCAAAGGCAGGATGCTGTTACATCTGTCTGAAGACATACAGTTGCTTATACAGTAAATGTAATAAAGAGTTTTATATCTCAAAATTTGAAGAAAATGATAATAACCATTCGATAATATATTTCAAAGAATATGACATTCATATAGCTGATTTCAATTGTTAAATTCTATTATGGTGATATATGGTAAAACAAAAACAAAAGAAATAGAAAATGAATTTCACAGAGTGTTAGTATTAAAATGCATTCTTTGTAGTAATTAAAAAATTTATGAAATTATTTCATATTAATATAGTTAATAATAATATTCATCTTATCATCATTCTCTTATAAATAATTACAGATTATGTACTTCTAATCATTTGAAGTGAAACAATTAAGAAAAATATTTTACTAGTTTGTTTTTTAATACTTGCATCTTTTTCCAACCATAAATACTATTAATTTTAAATGTTCAATAAAAGTTTTTGATTAAACAAATATAAAATACTACTATGTTTTCTAACAATATAAGGCCTCTTATCATATAGTATGATAGTCTGTGAATGTGCGTATCAATATGTTTCTACCAAACATCATTAGACAACAGTGATCAATTACATCAGCAATATAAGGAGAACTATCAGCTATCTACAAAAGTACATTCTTCAAAATAAACTACAAAAGTTTGATAGATTTCATCACAAATAAAAAAAATATGGATAACTGCAAAAAATAGCAAAAAATAAAAGTTTCAAAATAACTCAATTACAAGCTTTATGCTTTTAAACTAACATATCAAACAACTATATCCCACAAGACATCCCACATGCATATTTTTCAGCAAATGATAATTCAACTGACAATTTATTGCTTATTGAAATTATCAATTAAGCATTAACTATCAGTGAACAAGCGAAACTACCATTCACAATAGCAGAGCTCCACCATAAAAAAATGTATATTTAGTGGAAAAATTAAATTTAGTTTATTTAGTGGCTAAATATAGTGGTAAACTAAATTTAGTGATACACTTTTCAAAAGCTCAGGAATTCGATAAAGCAAAATAAAAATCCAACAAATATACAACGCTTATCACCTATGACATCTACAAAGCATTTAACTCACTATTGGTCTTGTTTGCTACACGTATACAATAAAACAAATTGTTCAAAAACATTTTCCAAACGCTTCAAAGCTTCGGAGATTGCTATCAGCTCACAGTTGCTTTTGACAATCGATATATCACTGCGCCTCATACAAAAGACAAAACGTATAATTCGGTGAGTTGCCACATATTGTTGAAAATTTTTTTCAAAGAAATACTAGAAGATGACTAGCCATCACATATTTCCATCTTCTTTGTAGACAACACACTACCACTAATAGGAGGATTGATTAGGGAATCCTTTATGCAGAATTATCTAAATTCTGGAAATCCTTCATCAGTTAAGTAAGAAACTAAAACTTACCTTCTCATCTCTTAAATTTTAAGCTATGATTATCAGGTAAGAGAAAAAATCCTCGAATGCAACCCTAAAACAAATTTTAAAGGAAATAATCTAAAACACAAAAATCCACCTTTTACTTAAATATCATGATTTGCCAGAAACTATGATTTTCAACCTACATAAGATTACTTAAATCGAAATTAATTTCCATTGCTCAGTCTCTGGACCTTAATAAGAAAAGACTGGTGACTTAAAATAAAAGTAACTAAGGTCATTTACTAGGCAGTGTGATAGAGAATATTTCATGATTAATCTTTGTACCAGGAAATCTCAACAACTGAAAAACCTACAGTATTTCTCCCTTTTCAACACAAGATGTTCTTCTACTCTTCTTGTAGAACAAACAAGTATTAAATAAAAGTTCTTAAATTACAATAATCCGTCCAGTTACTCACCCTCTTAATCAACAGTAATCATTAAAGATGAATGTAATAACAAAAGGAATTAACACTTTTAATTTATTAAATCAAATCTCAGTATCACACAATACCCACTAAAGACAATAAACTTTAACAGCTAAAAACAGATATGAAATTGACAACAAAACAAAAGCAGCAGTTGTTGTCTTTCAAAATGATATAACATGACAGGATACTAAATTCGAACTACAAAATGAAAATACAGTTTTTCCGGCAGAAACAAAAGCCGTATTATAGGCAATACAGTTGATATATGACAAAAAATTTACACTAGAGACAATTTGGACTGACATTTTTTCGATGTTCCTTACCCTATGAAATCCCCATTATTTATCCCCAATAATCATAGGGACTCCACTAAACCTACTGGACATACATCCCACAGTATTCATACAAATGAAATCTAAGCACATCAGGATCATACACGGAGAGAAATTGCTGACCAAAAGCCAATGATGTGATCCAACTAGCTTATTTAAACACAGTTAGCATCTGAAAACTAACCTAAAAAGAGAAATAAATCAAAGAACCATATCTAATTTGCAGAAAGTTTGAAATGAAGTGAATCAGAAAATATACCAGAAAATTATGACTAAAAGTCTACCGATCCATAATCATTCACAACCTGATGATAAAATCTGCGCTAAGTATGTGAAATCGATCCTATATACTTTAATAGACTTAAAAAGTATTTAAATATCCATGTGCATACATGCAGCAATAGGAACTTCTATCCCTTATATTGCGTACTGCTTGTTCCCCAAACTATTCCTCATTCTTAAACAACTACCAGATATGGAGGAACAGTTTTAAACTTCCTGTATTAAGGACAATTTTAGAAAGCAAAATTTTATTTTGTACGCTGCTGGCCACCCAAATTGCAACACCAAAAAAGCCAAAAGATATCACATTAAAATTTATTTTGTAGATAACAAATTCACCAAGTATCAAATGATTAAGTTTACAGATTTCTGTGAAGTGTGGTTAGTGCCAAAATCAGTAGCCAGAGTATCCAATGGTAAGAAAGGACAACTGGCTGCATTATCTCGGAGATATAGCGCTGGCTGTTTAAAGTAAAGGCAATGTATGCTAAAGGAGTGCGAGAGTGATATCCAATACCACCCCATAACATAATACCTGGTGCAGGACCAGTGTGGCGGAGCATAACGCAGCTGTTCAGCATCCTCTCTCCACGGTGACTCCAGACTCGAATGCGACCGTCGTAGTGTTTCAGACAGATGCATGAGTCGTCAGTAAAGACAATTTCATTCCATTCTGCCATCCATATCTTTCTTTTATTACAACATTGGAGACGGAGACATTTGTGGATCTTAACATTTTTGGTGCAACGTTTTTGACGGAGACGTTTGTGGCGAAGGAGATCAAGGATAGACGAAGCAATGTACGTCTTGTGGACAGACCACTCTTCTGTAAACGGCAACGAATGGTGCACGCAGACACTGGATGATGCATTACAGACTGAATGTGCTGTGTTATGCTATAATTCGTGATGTGGCTAAGCGATCCGTCATTGCCATGTGCATAATTTGCCTGTCAAGTGAAGTGGTGCACTGAAATGGATGCGATCAAACACTTGGATTCTTCATACCTTCCTGTATCGAACGATCACATACCCGCATTATAGCTGTTTGGTTTCGTTCAACACGACTACCAATTTCCCTGAAAGATAATCCACAATCTCAGTAGGCCACTATTATTCCTCTGTTGAATTGGGATACGTGATCAAAAAATGATCGTAGTTTTCTACGAGGCATAACTGATCGTCTTTTAAAAAGAAGCCACAAGAAAAACACAATTCCCGAACTTGAAATCATCGAAATCTTCAAGCTTTAAATGGCGCTATGAAGTGGTGCCAAAGGCACGCGTAGTGTGCGTCTGCGTATAAATTCTAATCATTTGTATATCTAACCCCTGCTAATGAATGTTTTAAATTTCATGTTATTTGCAGGCTTCCTTCAGAGTGTTGGATTTATAGTGGCCAGTAGTGTCCATACAAACGGATAGATTCACGTCAAACCAGAGGAGCTCTCAAAAACGGAAATCCTGATTTAAATGGTAAATCTGATTAAAACTGAAAAAAACTTTTTTTGGAGTCATGATTCTTTGGGATGATTATTAAAATGAATATTTTTGTGTGTTGACCTTATAATATTTTATAATATCTAACTTTGCTTAAGCTCTTTGTTTGCAATTTTTTCTTAAATATTTGGCTGAATATTGTCAGAAATACAACACTCGATAACAACAGTACAATCTAGTTCCTCCTGACCAGTTATCTAATTACATTTCTACTTGTAACCAAGAAAAGTGGGAAAGGCAGTACCTGGTAATATGTATCTTAAACATGTAATAATGTAATGTGCAATAATATGTAATAATATAAATAATATAATATAATGTATAATAATATATTAAAATATAATATATATTGCATATATAATAAATAGCAATAAACTCAAAGCATGACATTTTACATTTTAAAAGAACAGAAAACGTATTTGTAGTGTTCTAGTGTTCAGACATATTTGCCAGAGGGGGTGTCACTCACTCACCTTGTTAGTAAAAATAAAAAATAGGAGAAAGCGTTCCCCCAACTGACGCCTAAGTTCGGTTGAAACTTTTTACACATTTATTTCTTTATAAATATTTTTCGTATTTATGTTGAATAAACTGTGTCACTTAAACAAGTTGATTATTTATTCATAACAAGTCGATTATTTATTCATAAGAATCACTAGAAACCAGATTTCCACAAGAAGGGAAAACTACAGTATTAATGCAAATTAAAATGAAAAAATTTTAATTGATAAAAATAAAGAACTTTTACATGATATTCTAATATACAGCATTATGATAATTTTGAAATGTTTATATGCGAGAACTAATTCTTAAAATAGTTACAGAAACAGGATTTAAAGTAGGTCGGTCTTGTTTTAGTAAAAATGCTGTGTTTATGTTGAAAATTCGCAACTCAAAGTTAAAAATTAATGAAACCCGAGAGAATTTTTTATTCCTATTTTAAAATAAAACCCTTTCTTGAAATTAACAAGGAAAATTTACTTTGAAGTAGTAGCGTCCTTCGACAGGAGGTGTGACAGCAAAAGATCCAACGAGCCGGTCTTCTTTCAATTGGCAAAACACGTAATTATTGAGCGAAGCATTTTCAATTTCATCGGCTGGATATAATTTGTACTTCCAACGCATGGGCTCATGTGCAGCTATTTTCACTTCCTTATGCACCTGTTAATTGGAACTACTTTAAGAAAAGAGAATTCAAATATTTCATACAATTTCTATAGAAAGTTAGTTACACATAAGACGAAGAGTTTAAATGAATACATAACTATAGAGAAGGATCTAAAATAAAGTAAGTCGTGATTTACATTTTCGAATAAAGCAATTTTTTGATTTTCAGTTCTTATAAGCACTTTATTTTGTTCAAAACTAAAAATCAATACTAATACCTAGTTGGTATTGTGTGTAATGTAAAGAAGGAAATATCTGATTTCATTATTTAAAATGTATCATATTTATGTATCAAATTCATATAAAATGTATCAAAATTTGGTTCATAATTTTTTTATTATTATATTAATCTAAAATAGCTATAGAAATTTAAATGTTTCTTAATGAAATTAAGTTTTCATATAGCTATACTAACAGTCAGTAGATATTTGTATATGGTTTATGCATTTTTTGAAATAAGGAATTTGTGAAAATTTTGAAAGTTTTTCAAAAACATCAACAACTTTTCTTCTTTAGCTATTATTAACTATTAAGTGATTATTAAGATACATTTTAAAATGAAGGTATGATTTTTATTGAAACATTATTTATGATCTTTTCATATCTTTTAGAAACTTAAATGTAAGCAAAGCAAATAGTGAAAAATCTTAACATCTATTCGTCGATGATTCTAAGTTTTAAATGAGAAATTTATTTGTTTTGAAACATTGTTTTTTTCATTTACTCTCAACAAACTTGTTACATTTTTTTTATATATATAACTGTATAACTATAAATAATAACTATATTTTGATAATACCATATGCTTTCCAAGTGCTAGAGTTTACGAAGTGTTTTAATAAGCAATATATGTCGTAATTTTTTTTTTTAAACCTTGATAGTTTTTCTATTTCAATATTTAGATACAATTACTTAAAAATAAGACTAGAACACATCAAGTTACATTTAGTTTACTCAAAATATACTTTAAAGAAAAAATGATAGAAAAATATCCTAACACAAAAAGGTAAATCATAAAACTGCTAATATCGAAGACATTAAACAAGCAAAAGTTTCCATTTCACAACGATATACTAGTTTTTAATGTCACTCACAAACATTCTCTTTGATTCTAATAATTCGAAAATATGTATTTGTAAAATGACATTGTTGTGTTCATATTCAAAAAATCTTACTCATTTTTATCATATTAGAAATTTTTAATGAAACATTCAGTTCGAAAAATTAGTCTTTTGGTTGCTGACTAATTGTGTGTGTTGCAGTATTTTTTTCAACCAATTTTTCCACTTCCCATGTATAAATAAATTAGACAAGTTGCTCTCTAAAATATCTAAGTATTGTGGTCTTTATCATGTGTATATGATTATGAGTTCAAGTGTAATTTTCCTAATTATTTTGTAAAAAATGAACTTCCAATCAGAATAAAAAATTAATGAAACTTAATTTATATAATTCAATCTCTTTTTAATATTCTTCTATAAATTTATCATCATGTATTTTTTTCATTGACTTCATTACGAAAATAAATGGAAAAAAAATTAAACACTAGTTTTCTTCTAAAAATTTTCACGGATACCAGTTTACTGGTAACAATGAAACTGGAAAGATGACATTTTGAGAAGAGAGTTTAAATTAAATAAAAAGCTAACGTATATTAATTTTCATATTAATAAAAACATGCATTCCATATAAGTGCATTACTTCAATTTTCATATAGGTATGCCTGCTCTTAAGGCATAGATAACTAAGAAAAGACCAAAAAACAAAAAAGCAACATATTGTATTAAAAGAAGCAAATTGGAAGAGGTGGAAAATTGAAAGTATATTTTAAGTAATTTAAAAAAATATAATTTTAGTCTAAGGTGATGAGATCTCGTATTTATCAGATGTGGTGTGAAAATGCTGAAACCACTCATCACATAATATAAAATTTTAAAATATATAAGAGAATGATAAAAATTTAATAATAATCCCCTTATTCTTGCATTTATAAAACTTAAAAATGAACATAGCTTATATATTTAAAAAAAAGCTTTAAAAAAGCATTAATATTTATAAAACAAAGTTGACGATAATATTTATTCATATTTAATAATGTATACCTTAAAAATTACTGGATTTTGTGGTCGGGATCTTATTTTCATGTTGTAATCAAAGAAGTAAGGAGATACTTTGGGTAATGCGTTGAATTCATCTAAGCTTACGATTACATCGAGAAGCTGCCACCTTCGAAATAAGAAGTAAAGCATGTCTTAGGGAGAGATTTATATTATAGACACTATTTATATATATAATATAAGAAATCCTAATAGAACATAAATCAAAATACTACTACATTGATCACAAACTTTTTAATTACTGTAAGACACACATATTGAACTCATAAATATTCTTGTTAAATCAATTTTTGATTATTGAATCATTTTTAAATAATTTAAATTTTTAATTAGCAGTGCATAAAATAAATAAATATAATAATGTGAAAATTAACAGAGTATAAAAATGAATAAGGGTATGCAATTGTTCATAAAGTTCAGATGCGGGAAAAATCTCTTGATTCGATTATTATTCGTATTTGGAGAGCGAATTTGATTGATACGGTTAAGAGAAAATAGCAAAATAGTGAAAGCACTACTGGACTAAAGAATTAAATTTACACAGCTTTATAGAAACCCATAATTGATGATTTTTTGCCAATAAAGCACTTAAATGAAACGTAAACAAATATTTAACTAAAACAATTGAGACACTTTGTTTTAATTTAAAATAGAATCTAATCATAATTTAAAATATAATCTAATCTTTTTGAATATGGAAAAATATTCAAAAAGTTTCATGATCGAAAATCAACAAAGATATACTTACAAAAAGAGAAAACAAGGAAAGTTCTTGTAAATGAGAGTTTGTAGTCATGGATAAAACAAAATAGAATGGAAAGAACTACCGTGTTCAACTTTGTTTTTACGTACAAAAGAAAGATATTGCTTACTTTCCCAGCAATAGGTTTTGTCCTAAATAAACGCATTTTTCCCCAATTTTTTTAACTTTCTTTGGATTGAGCATTTTTGAACTCTTAATGTGAAAGCAAAAGGTATCGTTTCTGTGGGAATTTCGCTATAGCTTTAGAAATGTTATGATACTATAATGAATGGGTATGTTGTAACGGATTGAATGGAATACACTTTACTGAGATCATCGAATATATTCTTAAGAACAATAAAATTAAAGCCCAATTTATGCAAGTATTAATGTAGAACTAATATATTAAGAAAGATAATTATACTTAAAGGTTATAAACGTGCATTTAACTTAATACAAAAAATTAGTACAAAATACTTAGAAAAATACTGAAGGAATTAAAGCTGAAATCAATCTGAATAATAAAAACATTTTATTTTAAATTATATAAATTAATATTTACAATATTAAGAAAGAAAAAAAGTGTGAACAAGATAACAGAAGAGATAAATAACTTTAAACAGAGAGGTTTTTTAATTCTAATTTAAATTTGTAGAAATTGAGAACACATAAGCATTTATAGCATTAACAAATATCGTTTCCCCAGAGTAAAATAGTATTGAATACTTAACTGCTCTTAATATGCTGAAATGTATACAGAAAAATAGTTTTTAATATTTCAGAGTCAACTTTATTAGTTTTAAAATCTCTACAGCATCTTCTAGGAAATGAGTTTCTTGTTGAATGAGATACAATAATATACAGTCAACTTATTAGTTATGCACAGTAATGTACAGTTTAATTTCTAGGCTATAAAAAGTGTTTCATTAGAGACATTTTACATTTATTATAATACAAGAGATACAGAATTCTTATAATATTCAATAACCATATACACATAATTAATAGCAAACAATCATAATTTATTTAAATTATTATTTCTGAAATTTCAATTTTAGTATGAAGCCTGGGGCTAAGCATACTGAATTTATTGTGCATGGAATATAAATGAAATTCGTAGTTACTGGTAAATGTAAAAGCACGTATTTATCTTTAATACACATAATTGTGTACCGTATTAATTATTTATCATTCGCATGTCTAAACAGGTAGACAATGTTGAGTTAGAACTTTTTTCTTAATATAATTTAATTGATGTTAGAACAATGTTACATAAACAACAGAATGATGAGGATAAATAATAAGATAAAGTTTAAATGAGTCTTCAAGAACAGAAAAATGCTCTTAAAGCAAATAAAATGATCACAAAAACATTTTTTTTACTTAATATGGGTTGAATTCGTTGAAATTTTGCGAAATTAAATTACAATCGTGTCCATAAATTAAGGATAATGCAAGTTCAGTCAAAGAAAGAGACAGAAGCAAAACGAATGTGACTTATTTGTAAAGTATAGTTATTATACAAAAGATAACGAGCATAAAAGATGCTATGTATGTTTGACATCATTTATAAAAATTGCGATTTTTACTCCCTGGAGCAAATTTCAAAAAGGAACCTGTTTACAAAAACAAATATAACATTGTTGGTATGATGGTTAATACATAGTATGCCCTCTAGACGATGCAATACAGGCCATGCAACACCTAGACATGCTGAGTATCAAATTATCGATATGATCTTGGGGAATATTATACCACTCATCAAGCAATGCTCTCCGAAGTTCCGGTAGACATGTGGGAAAGGCTTGACGGGCTGCAATTCGTCGGCCAAGCTTGTCCCACACATGCGTTATTGGATTCAAGTCCGGTGAGTATGTTGGCCAATCCATACGGGTGATATCCTCCGATTGAAGGCATTCATCTACAATGTTTGCACGGTGACGACGGGACATCCATAAACAGAAATTCTGCACCCATGGCGCCCCGAAACAAACGTACATGTTGATCCAGAATGACATCCCAATAGATGTGGTCCGTTATGGTTACATTCTGAATATGCAGGTTAGTTCTGGAACCCAGAATAATTCCTCTCTAAACGAGCAATCCTGCACCACCGTAACACTACTATCTTTCAATGGTGTTCTCATGGTGTAACGGGTATTTGGCGCTCTCCACGTGAAAGTCCGGCGAGAATCAGATTGAAAGCTAAACCTGGACTCGTCGGAAGACATCAAACAAGACCACTGTTGCGTTTTCCACAATACATGCTCTACTCCAGGCTAACCGCTGGCAACAGTGAGTTGCGGTAAGTGGAACATATCTGACAAGCCTACGAGCATATAAACCAATGTGCCCTAAGTGTCTGTACACGGTCTGCCTTGAAATTGTCATACCGGTAGCTGAAGACAGCTGGCGAGACAGGTCTGATGCTGTGCTCCGTCTGTTTCTTTTGTCAGTAACTGCCAAATACCGGTCCTCATTTGGCGTTGGTACTCGGGGGTGACCCGTGTTATAATGTCTACTCACACAACCATCATCTTGGAACCGTTGCCAAAGCCTGGAGATGACACTCTGGGCGATACCAAGTTCCTCGGATACTTCCTGCTGGGTACGTCCACATTCCGGATGGCCGGTAATTCTACCGCATAAAAATTCATCGAAATGCTTTTTTTGTACCATAACTATTCGGTTATTGTACTGAAAGGCTTTTAAAGGGCTTGTGAACAACATTTTACTTCTTTGAAACCATTTTTACAGACCCCTCTCTTACACGCTTGTCATTGTGATGTACTATCGTTGCCATCTAGTGGTTCTTGTAATTTGCAAATTAATCTTCAAGATGTGTATGATAATTCTACGTGTGAAGTTTTTATTTTAGAGTTCAATTTGTGTGCGATTCTGAATTATCCTTAATTTATGGTGATTACATGACAAATTAAAACATGAAAAAATCTTTATTTTCCAAGTTCATTTACAATAAATAAATAATTAAACAATAAAAATAAAAAGTTTGTTAAAAATGAAGCAGGTGAAAGAAATTTCCCACTTTATTAACAAACGATATTTTTCGCTTTATGTAATTCCATTTTTTGTAAAATATTATGCACAAGTAACTTTTGAAATTAAACATCATCTATAAATATGATTTCGTATTCGAATGTTATATTTATTTACCTGCTGTAGTTATTTTCCATTTCGTCATATGGATAATGTGTCCAAATCATGACTTCAGGATCCGTCAGAAAGAAGTGTTCATTTAATTTCTGTTGAAATTTCCCTGTATGATCTGTGAAACCTATTGAATGAAATTAGATAAAAAAATTATTGCAACTGACATTAAAGCGATTACATTTTAAAAATTCCCGAATTTCAAAATAATTTTGAATTATAAAATCTTCAGGAATATTGTTTAAAAAAAAAGAGAAAGAGAGAGAGAGAAAGAGAATAAGAGAATGATATCAAATTTTACTTTTTTAAAAAAATCATTACTGTATATTGTAAATGTCTATTTGTAATTTGTAGTGTATATTTGTGTGTTTGTAATTTCTCTCTGTCCCACATTCGAGTCTAACAATAAGATATTAATTAAGGTAAAAGAGATGATAATAAAAAATACGGTGACATTTTGAAACACAAATAGAAGTCAATCACTATTTAAAAGATTTTTACAATGACAAGTATGAGTAGAGGGATCACTTTTTTGTGTTTTTCAGGACGGTTTACATCATCTCGCATAAGAACAAACAATTTTATTTAAAAAATTTGAGAATTTCTCTGCCATGAGATAAAAAAATTTAAGTGAATGTTAATGATAAAAATATGGCAAAAATAATTTTACAAAAAGAATTAAAAGCAAGTACATTCTTGAAAAGAAGTGAACTGCAAAAAGTAAAGACTAGGAAGGAAAATTGCGAACTATTCCCAACTGTTATTATTTGTATTAAATCGAAATAATGAGTCACCTTTAAATGAAAGTTAGACATTTGTAATAAATATAAAAATTACAGCAATTAGATTGATCTTCTGAGAGTCAATAGAGATACATTTAGGCTGATTATGAATACTTACAATATAATTTTATTTTTGCAGATATTGGTATTTTTTTCCGTGTAACTGTTTTTATGTACTTTTTCTAAAGTTATTTTAAGCTGTTAAAATTATAAGAATTAAAATTTTGAAAACTCTTAAGAGCATATTTAAAATAGAAACCGAGAAACGATAGACGGATTTCCAAATTTGATACATTTACAAAGTGGTTTGGTTATTTTTTACTTTTAGGATTGGATTTTAAAAATTAAAAAACAAGAAAAATTTTAATTGTGTCAAGCTTTAAATACATTTTTTCGTTGAGAATACTAATTTGTGTTTTTGACATTTTCAGTATTGTCCATAAATATAAAATAAATTTGTATTTTTGGGTTATGAGTTAGTTCTCATCCTTTATATTGTGATAAATATTTTTAGTATAACAATACCATTTTCAATAATAGTCAAATCATTTACAAATTTTTGCGTTTTTGAGCTCAGTTTGATAGATTTTTCAATTTTAGTCTAACAAACTTTATACAATCTTAGTTATATGATTAAACGTATGCGTCTTTTACACAAAAATAATTAAAACTTCAACAAGAGACAGGTCCTACAACAAAAATATCACTTACTCCTATCTAGATTTATTGACAAATATATATTTCGCCAAAAAATTCATAAACGCATGTCTATTTTTATGTGTCAGGTGGAAGATTTGTTTAAGAAACATTCATCACTATCACGATTTAGTATATTTCATAAAATAATTATTAAACTAAATTAATATATAATTTATTAGTAATTTTAACAATAAGTTATTTTTTCCCTAAGTATTTTTGAGATTATTTCCCTTTAACCAAAATTTAATTTTTGGAAAATTAAGTATCTTATATAGCCTTACAAAATAATATATCATGCTGGAGATAATTATGAAATAATCATTTTTTAAAAAACATTTACTAATAAGTAAATATATTATAACATAAGCATAAAAATTACATTTGTAAACAAAATTATTTTAAAAATTTCAGACAAACATTTAATCATTAATTAATATAATATATAATAAAAAAATTAAACGGACACATAAAAAATGTACGTTCACCAAAAAGTTTTTGATTATTTTTAATATTATTTACATATGAATTCTCTTAATATCATAACTGTGAGCACTTCAGTAAATCATAATGAAAAATGCTTATTTTGGAGTTGAATGCGCTACATTTAAAAGGGCTTAGCGCAGAACTTTTAAAAGGCACCAAATCTAATGTGTCATCAATACCTCTCATCACGCCTCTCATACCACTCATCTCATCATACCCTCATTCACGCAAACATATTTTTCGCACGTATACTTCATACATATTTCTCTCCATTGAAGTCAAAGGGAAATTCATATAGTTTGTTACTGCAACTATAATTTTTTTGATGGTTATACTATTGAGAAACTCATTGAATCTCTCCCTCCAACTGAGTATCTTTCATGTGACGGTCCTATGAATGCCCACTAGCATGATGGAACCGAATTTCCTGGCATTAGAAAAAATTATCTGAATCCGAGTCTTGCAAACACCAGGCAACGTTTTAATGTTACAAACAGCTTTCTTTTTAACATTTTCATATCTTAACTATTTTCAGATATGTACAAAATCCAGGTTCTTTAGTAATGCGACAAATTTCAATTCATCTTCCATTTAATTTAACAATCAGATAAATTTTTCTATGATGCAAGAGCTAAAAAACAGGGTTTCTCTACAGTTCGGATGAATAGTGCTTCTTCTTTTCCTTTTCGCAACACTTATTTTTCCTCCATTCTAAATATTTAAAAATTTACATACCTTTAGCACACATCCCCAATTCGCTGTTTTTTTCTTATTGATCGTGTACATTTTTATGTAATTACCGAGTTCGTCAAATTTTACTCTATGATTTTCTATTTTAATTTTTATCTTAATCTATGATGACCTTTATGAAAATCCTTTCTATAAAGCTTTTTTACAAAGGACTCCCCTAACTTTTCCATTTTAAATTAAAAATGCAGTCTAAAATATTTCTCTTGAATCTCTGTCAATAAAATCCGATTACAAAATGTACTATCAAAATTCTCAAAGGTTCTTGCCTATTTCACAGTAAATATTATTGATGTAATTATAACAGTTCAAAAAAATCATTTTGTGAATTATTATTATTATGAACTTATACGATAACTATCCCATTTCTGCCATTTTTATTTCATTATAGCAATAAAATAATCAATTTTTAGTAAAATAATAAATTTCGTACAAGATATTAAGCACGTCGTACTGAAAAAATTTCTTCAATTGCCCTACATCCCGCTAGAGGCGGCCGAGCTGGCAGCCGAATGGTTAGCGCTCTTGCATTCGGTTCAACAGCTCGTGGGTTCGAATCCCACCTTGGGCATGGATGTTTGTAGTGGTTCGGAATCCACTTTAAACCGTAAGTCCCGGTCTAATTAGCCCTCGTGTGCAAAAAATGACCGTTGAGCGACAAACAAACCAAACCATCCCGCTAGAGGTCAGGACAGTTAAGCATGTCAACAAACAATTGAATCTCATCATCAAACCTATTTACTTCTCAAATAACGCGAAAGACAAACTGGGAAGTGCACTGTACACTCGAGGAGAAAAGCTTTCTCTCGTGACCAAATGACAACTCGAAATTGATATTTTACTCCCAAGGGTAGGTATTCGATACGGGCATTTGTAATTCAATATTGCATTTTAAATTGCGATTTTTTTAAAACTTTTTGAAAAAGTTTTAGTCATTTCTAGCTTAGCAAATTTTTGGAAACTAATGCTTTAATCTCTGAATTTAACTTTGCTCTCTTCTATTCGTTGATTAGTTACTTGAAAAAGCAAGACTCTCTTACACGTCTTGTGTTGTGGAAAATATCAATCCGCTGCAATCCATTTGATTCTGCCTGAACGCCAGATGGCGTTCTTTGCAACTTATATTTGTTATATAGTTTTTTAGTCGCACTTTAGTTTTTGCTCGCTTTTGTATTAGAACAATGTTTATCAGCTCGGGTCAATTTAATCTGCCAAAAGTGTTTGTTATTTTTTTGTTATTAAATATTTGTTACATTTTCAATTGCGTATTTATTAGAGTACTTATGCAGTGTCTTTTCCGGAACTATTTAGTTTTTTTTTATTTGTAAAGCGGGGTAGGATATATTTTCCCATTTGACTCCTACTGAAAGTCACCATGTTTAGTTCCTTTTAGTAGTTTAGTAGTTCCTTAGTTAGTAGTTCCTTTTAGTAGTTCTTTTTATTTCTTTGTCTTTGCAGTTTGATTGATGGCCACTGTCGAAAGGGGACAGTTAAATGTAAAATCTGCTATCAATTATCTTAAAATATCAAGAATTCCACAAGAAAATAGCTAAGCAAAATGAAACTGTAGAATAAAAATTAGAAATACACTATTTCGCATAAAATTTGCTTAAGATAACTTGACGATATTAGGGTTGAAATATTACAGATATTAAAATGGGAAAATGATTTTTTATAAAATGCTTTCAATAAAATGCAAAAAGTAAAATATTCCTATGATTATATATGTATTGCAAAATGTATTAGAATTGCTGTTTTTCTTATTTGGGTAAATATAAAAATATGAATCTTATGTATAATTATAATTGATTAAAAGGTAGAAAATATTTGATAAATATTTAATAAATTAAAACATATTAGAAAGCATTATGCAAGGATAAATTTTACCATAAATTTTAATAATGTTTATAGTTAATTATGAAATTTTTTGTTGTCTTATAAATTTCAGAGAAAAAATCATGAAGCTGCAATGTTATCATGCTGATTTTAATGAACTGCTGAAGTTTGTTAACTGCTGTTTGCAGTTGTCTCTCAATTATTCGCATATTAGACCCCTCGCATGATATTTGTAGGTCGTCAACATACAAGGTACCATGTACTGATGATTGAAGCTGATGAAGTATGTTGCTGATTAAGAGACTAAAAAGTGTGACATTTAAAATTGAGCCCTGAGGAACACCCTCAGATTGTGTAAAAATATTGGGTGTATATATAGTTTCCAATACGTACTTTAAAAACACGGGAGCGTAAAAAATTCTACAGGAGTATCGGAAGATTACCCCGAAAGCCGAAATTATAAAATGTACGAAGAATTACATATCGCCATGTACGGTCGTAAGCCTTCTCTATGTCGAAGAAAATGGAAACCATATGATTTTTCCACACAAAAGCATTGCGGATTTGGGTTTCCAATTGTGTCATATTATCAAGAGTGGATCTTCCTTTACGAAAGCCACTCTGATTGACATGAATACAATTTTTATTTTCTAAGACAAATAATAGACGGTCATTGATCATACGTTCGAGAGTTTTACATAAGCAACTCTCCAGAGCAATTGGTCGATAATACAAAGGCTCTGAAGGATCCTTACCAGCCTATAGGACATGAATCACTATTACTTCTTGCCATAAAGATGAAAATTCATTTTTAGTCCAGATCCTACTGAGCAAATAAAGTATATTCAACAGGAAGTCTAGACTTAAATGTTGAAGCATGAGATAACTGATTAAATCAGGTCCTGGACTGGTGTTATTGGCCTGCTGTAAAGCTTTCTTCAATTCAAACATTCCAGATTCCCAGTATTACGGTATGACTTGTCGATGGTTGAAGCGAATTGGTACTCACTCAGCACGACTCTTAGTCTTCAAGAACGGTGGACTATAAGAGTTCGAATTTGAGACGTTAGCGAGAGCTCTTTCGCGACTCAATATATTTCCTCACCCAAAAACTGAAGAGCACACAAATCCCACACACAATTATCATTTTTCACTTTTTCTACTAAATTCTAAGGTTAAATCAGTGGATAATACTTTTAAAATTATCGGGGTTAAAATATTACTATGCTTATACCTAATACTATGCTTATATCCGAGCTTATACCTAAACTTTCTAAATTCCTTATTTCTGTTTTCGCACGATCGTAGAATTTTCTTAAACTATTCGTATCGCTCGTATTTTTATGGGAGTTAAGCTTACCAGAGATTCTAAATACGCATTAATGAGTAAATTCCTTTGTCCAAATCGAGATTTTAATAGTTCTAAAGCTGCATCATAATTAATTTCTGTTAATGCGAAACTGGAAATAGCTTTCGCTGCTGCAACCTCCTACTAGACGTTTACGGTAAATTTGTTTCTCAATTTTAGATAAACTACTATTTTTATCGATTGCATTTTCATATTGACTGATTAATTCTAACCAAGATCTGTGGTCACCATAGAATTTGTTAACAGTTAATTTTGGCGATTTAATTGATTGTTTAGTCTCTTCTATACCATTGAACTATGCGCATTAGTAGAGTTAACAACAGGTTACACAAATAGGCGGGTAAGAAAATTTATTCTGTTTAATTCTATACATTTATGGGAAATTAAATTTTCCATAAAAATCTCACATTGTTTGACTTCCCTCTCAATATAGTTAGCATCAATAACACTAAAAAGCTCATTCTCAGCAAATTTAAGACAATAAATTTTTTCACTTAACTGATTATATAATATTTCTAAATTATTAACATTAGTTTCATTTATCAAAGTGACATCTATTTTTTAACATATCTAATAGCACTTATCTTAAGAGCTTTACATTTGTTCTTAATTTTTTCGGAATCCATATAAATTAACATATAAATCAAGAATGAACAACGCACCCTAATTATTCTCCAGTCATAAATCCAAATGATGGAAGAAGCAACGATATTTCCACAAAAAGTGAAGAACTATAAATGAAGAAGCACAATAGAATGCTGATCGAATCAAACTATATCAACTATAACAGCTTCCCATGATTTACAAATAACGAAGTGCATTGCCGTTCCAGGTCAATAGGCCAATGCACCATAATAATAATAATAATAAAAACTGAATAGGTTTCGGCAAGGACACTGCGTAAGTACTCTAAATAAAAACGCAATTTAAAATATTTAATAACACAAAAAAGTAACAAATACTCTTCGCCGATTTAATCGACCACTGAGAACCAAAGTTCTACAATAGCGAGCAAAAGCAAAAGTGAGTAAAAATTATGTAAGAAATATAAGTTGCAAAGAACGCCCTCTACCATTCAAGCAGAACCAAGTGGGTTGCTGAGGATTGACATTTTCCACGATCTTAGTAGTTTGCACAAAGTTAGAGTAACGTTTTTAATTTCCCCCTTCTTCACTGTGTCATTATTCCATGGAAAGTGAGGCATTCCCAAATATTGTAATTGAGAAAAACTGAACCACCTCTATACCAATCTCGAATACAAAAAAGATCATTCAGTTTTCATTGTTCCACAACGGTCAAGATCAAATATAGAATGCTTTACAGCACCACGTTAATGTAACGTTTGTTAGTATCATTTATCGTGTATCTGCTTGATTTCATGAAGATTCTTAAATGTTGTTATAAAAGAATGCACTCTCAATCTCGATAACAAAATGAATCACTTTTCTTTCATTGTTCAACATGGTTCAAATCTTGACTAAGAGGAGACGGATCTCATTAATAAAGTCCAGATGGAATCTGTTTACAGAAACTTCAAAAACATATCTACAGTTTCACCCCTAGCATAATCGAGAATTAATACAATTTGATTTAAATGAGTCTAACAAAGTACAACATCAGAAATAGATTATACAAAATACAATTCTATATTTAACAGGAAACAGATTGAAAACTTTCCAAATGGTATTCTTTCATATTTAAATAAATGCACAGCCAAAGGTAACATACAATGTAATCATTTTGGCAATAATGTCTATTTAGAGCATTTTAAAATTATGAAAAGCTTAAAGTTTAAAAAAAGTATTGTCAAAGTACAGATAGTGAAATTTGATCCTCCATATGTTAGCCATGAAAAGCCTATTACGATAACATAATTTAATAGAAATTATTGTTATAAATATACGTGTAATTAGTGACTACAAAACATTAAAACCACGGGTAAATACGGTTTATTTTATTCCTCCTGAAAAATCACGCAAGCATATATTTTCTGGATTGACAGAAAATGTGTTACAAAAGTTATGATTAGTAATAATAAAATTTCATTAAAAATAAATAAAAAATAAACAACCAATTATGGTTTGATTGTTGTTTACAATGAAATACAATGTTTATAAGAAATACGCTTAGTAATAAAAAAGTTAAGTTACATTATCTCTTATTATGCTTACAATTTTATTTTATTTTTATTAACATATCTTATAGTAATAAAATGTTTGAAATTTTGATTACAATATTTTTTAATTTTATGAGAAAGATGTACAGTTACATTTGGTATTTTATCATTTTGATATACATATTAATTTATAACCTACAGAAACAGTACATATATAACTATGCCTAAAGGATAGAAGTGTTTAGATAAAGTTATCTTATATATAATGCATTTTTACATAAAATTTTACAAGTTCTCTATAAATCAATTCTATAAACACTGTTGTTGTTGTTGTTGCTTATCCTCCATGTCTGACGGAGTCAGACTAGATCCACGAGTTCGTTGACTGTAAGGAAGTCGAAGACTAAAAGAGGATCCTCCCTAGAGAGACCCATGCAATCCAAAATAAACACTAGAACAGGTATGGTAAACCAATGGCACGCGTGCCACAAGTGGCATGTTTGAAAATTTTGATGGCGCTCACAAAAACAAAATAATTTTTTTATAAGTTATCTTTTTAGACAGAAATGAATTAAAAATTATTAATCTACACTTAATTTCTAATTTATGATATAAATTTGTAGCACTGAATACCTATCTTAGAGTATGTTAACTCTAGAACCGTCAAATTATATACATTTTATTATGAAAATATCGTATGAATTCTCTCGAAGTGTATAAAGATGCGCAATAGATAAAATTTTTTGCCTATCCAGTTTCGCCTTCTAATGTTATTGCATGTTGTTACCGTCGCAGCGTTTGAATCAGACGACAGTCTGCATTAGTCATTTTTAGTAAACCGTCGTCTTTAAAACTTCAGTGACTTGTTAAAAAAATATAACCGTTTATTGTAAATAGGTATAGTGTTATTTTTCGGTAAATATTTTTACATATTATTTCATATTTTACATTCTGCATTTGTTTCCAAGAACATATTGCGTCACGACAGAAATTTTAACCTGTAACAACCTTAAGGTATTAAAAATAACTAAACTTATACTATATTTTGCTTATTTTTGAACAATAAAATATTTTAATATTATGAGATATTATTTTATCATTAAATCAGAGTAAAATGTGGGTATAAATAATTATTAAAATTATACTTTGAATTAATATATAATTTTCTTGTGTTAGTAATAATTTTTAGTACTTTAATATATAACGAAATATGTTCTTGCATAACGAATACAGAATACATTATTTTATAGAAATATTATTAACATATATATTTTTTAGAATTTCTTAGTTCAATTCTATGGGTAGTTCAATGAAGAAATCGAAATTATCCGAAACATGTAGTAGCAGAGAATTTCAAGCTTTAAAATTGTGTCAGTTACAACTGACGGTGCCAGCAGATTATCTGGACGGGAGAAAAAAAAATGATTTATAAATTTATTTACAAAATGTATTGGACACACAATTCTTGATTTTAATTGCATTATTCCCCAACAAGCATTATGTGCCAAAGCAGGTTACAATGTTTGATGATATTTTGAGTTTTGTAACAAAATTAGTCAATTTTATATCAACACTAGCACTAAATAAAAGAAAATTTCAAGAATTATTAAGCGAAGTAAACTCGTACAATAGCTAACTTTTATACAGTAATGTACGCTGGTTAAGCCGCGGAAATGCTTTGCAAAGATTTGTAGATTGGAGGAAATAAGATTATTTCCAAATAATGAGAACATTATTGACCAATACAGTCAATTATTGGATGTAGAATGCTAGCAAAGTTATATTTTTTCACTGATTTATGATCTCACTTAAATCAATTAAATATGAAGAAAAAAGTTGGAATAGATGGCGCTGTCGTCTACTTTTATGTATGAATACTTCGCACTTTAGATTTTATTTCGATTGAGGGAAGTTCTCCCAACTTTTTGATGGAACTATAAGTTCCTTTAGATTTCTTGAATATAATTAATTGTTTTAAATTTGTGTGTAATTGTTAAATGTGTGTACTTTATGTGTTTATTAAAACTGTCTTTGTTTATAATATATGATCGCTTGTTTACTTTCCCGAGTTGCGTGTTTTGAATGTACTCTTTCGATTTTAGATATTATTTCGATTATAGATTATTATATAAATTTCTTCATATAAAACTACAAGGTATTAATAAAACAGTCAATGTGTTGTTGTCGTGTGCCAGCCAAGCTGGCAATATGGGGTGCGCTGCTCCACGTTTCCAACTGAACCATATTTTGGTGTGGAGTCCGATTTCCTCAGTGCACACATGCCATAGGGACCCGCTTAGAGGGTAGGCAACCATCACTCCACATTCATACAAGAAAAGCATAAAGACAGGATAGATAGAGAGAGAAAGTGCATCCATGCCCGAACCGGGATTCAAACCCAGGACCTCCCTATCCGCAGTCAGACACGCTGACCACTAGACAAGTTGGGCGGCAACAGTCATTATAATGTTTGACTTAATCAAAGCGTTCAAAGTCAAATTACAGATTTTAATTGTGATATTCTTTCAAATTCACATAAATATTTTCCGAATACAAATTTTTTTTTTCCAAAAGTGAATGTGTGTGTGTCACGAAAAGCCAAATAAAGAGTCATTAACGAAAGAGTTCTCAATGGTAATTCAATCCCTGATTCAGAAATTCCCTGCAAGATTTACGCAGTTTAAAGAATTTGAAGACACTTTAAAATTTATTTTATATCCTAATAAAATACCATTTGAAAAATTAAATTTAAAAGTCCTTGAGTAGTTAAACCGAGCTGGCAGCCGAATGGTTAGCGCTCTTGCTTTCGGTTCAACAGTTCGTGGGTTCGAATCCCATCCAGGGCATGGATGTTTGTAGTGGTTCGGAGTTCATTTTAAACCGTAGGTCTCGGTCTAACTATCCCTCATGTGCAAAAAATGACCATTGAGAGACAAACCAAACCTTGAGTGGTTAAATTTAAAATATTAATTTAATATAAATATTTTATTAATTTTTAAATCTTGAGTGGTTAATGAATTAAAAATGGAATTAATTGAATTTTAGTCAAATACCATATGAAACCGAAAATTTGTTGATTTAAAAAATGATTCAGAAATAACTAAAAGTAATTGATTATTAGATAAAATAAATGAAATTGCAGAAGATGAAATGTTAACTACATGGAATTCAATTCCTGACTCGTTTAATTGTTTAAAAATATTAGCAAAGACAATTTTATCAATAATTTCATAGACGGGGGCATATGAATTTCTATTTTCAGAATTAAATTTTATAAAAATAAATATAGGAATAGAATGACGGAAGAGTCGAGCTCTGCATGCGTACTGTTGAAGTTAACTAAATATGAACCAGATATTAAATCTTTATCATCTTGTGTACAACAACAAAAATTACATTAAAAACAATTGTTTTTAACGTGAATTTTGTTTCTAGCATATTGATTTTTGTAAAGCATTGAATAATAATAAATTTTTTAAAGAAGAAATGCTTTTATTGGCTTATTTAACTATACTTACGTATAGTTTCACCAAAATAACATTTCGAATGAAATTTTATTGTGGCACTATTTAAAAAACATTTTATATGAGTTTGCTGCACGGGCATCAAAAAAGGTTCTCTCCTACACTAGAAGAATATGGGTGATATGGAATATAGCTAACAAAATTAATGTTACATTTTTTCTTTTGATATTTATATTTTACAAATATATTTTAAAATTCAACTTATGTACTGTATTTCGAAAACTTTTATTGATTGAAAGTGAGTTTAGAATTTCTATTGCGGTTTTATTTTAAATACTATTAAAATATTTTACAAAGAATTTATCAATAAAAAATAGGGAAAATTAAATTGCTCTTAATAATTGAAATAGCTTATTTAATTTGATATTTGGAAACATTAAGTATGCATATTTTATGCGACATCTTATAAGACAATAAATAATAAATACCTCGTATAAAAAAAACTAATTTTTTTAAGAAATCTGTAAACTGTATCCATTTTATAAGCTTTTATTTTCATTTTACTAAATCAAAGAAATTCTCTTCTACAAGTCAGATAAACAAAGATTAAACACAGAAAAATATTTAATGAAAAGGGTAATAAATTAAGATTTAATCTTATTACATAACAGTTAACGTATACATTTAATATGTTTAACAATTTAACATTTTGTATAGGATTTCCCCGATTATCATTTTATTGCGTGGAATATTTCAAGGTCAAATATTTCTAAAGAGGAATCTAATTTATATCCCGATTAAAAATAACTCTTTAAATAACTTCGTCATCTATGTCCGCTTTAATGAATATTTGAATAACATGGAGAGGACAGGAATGTTTTCTTTCCGATTGTAATCGATTGGGGCGTCTCATAATGAACAATCAGAATTTCGCTATTCGGGAAGCAAAACTAAAAACTGAAACAGTAAAATAAACTCATGAAATGGATTTGCCGTAATTTATATATATATATATATATATATATATATATATATATATATATATATATATATATATATATATATATATATATATATATATATATATATATATATATATATGTATATATATAATATTCCTAACTTATTGTTTGGAAATTCAAAAAAAATATTTGTGGTAACATATAACTAGTGTAAACCAATTAATATTTTTTTCTCGTATTTTAAAGAGGATTTTGTTTCATTTGAAATTTTATTTATTCCAAAGGGTCTCCTTAATTCGTTTAAGAGATTTCATAATTCATAAATCACCCAAAAATAAATTTGAATATCTATAATAAAAATAAATTGTTTATTAAATAAAAATATTGAGAATATTTTTCCTTACTTATAGTATAAAAATGAAAGATATGTTTCATTCCTCTAGTTCATAGGTTCCCAAAGTGGTCCAGTTAGACCCCAGGGGTCCACAGGAGACCCTATGGGAGTTCACGTAGACTTGAAAAGAAAACAGGGGTTCACAGGTTGTAAGTGGGGAACTACGAAAATTTCTCTGATTTTCATAAAAAAGAATAAAAATTTTTACTTAGATTTACCTATCAATGTAGGCAGGTAGCATCATTCACTAGGTAGATACTCAAAAATATTCGAGAATCAGTTCAAATACAGAATTGAATAGAATAATAGATAATAGTACAAGTGTACTTGGTAAATTGAAATTAATGAAGCAAAATATTAGTGGGCGCGAATTCTCCCAGTTTCCGCACTTGTCACAGATATAATGTCTTGATGAGGAAACTCAGACTTACGCTCAACATATAAATACCCTGCATGATGACTTCAAAAACAGATTTGAAGATATTCTGACTATGAAAATACCACAATGGATCATAACCCCGTTTGATGAAACACGAAGGGTGAATGTGGTATTACAAGAGGAGCTACTTGAACTTAGCACCAACGAGGAACTGAAGGTGAAATTTAAAAAAAACTATCAAACATTTTGGCTGCAGACAAATACCCGAAAAATATCCTGGGCTGTGGGAAATTGTGAGAAAATTTTTGATAGCGCGTTTCTCTTGTCATATCTTGTCACGAAAGAAGTTTTAGTACAGTAACCAACCTGTTAAGAAAAAAAAAAAGGAGCAGATTGAACATCACAGAAAGGCGAGATTTGAGATTATTTCTTACAAAACTGAAGCCAAATATTGATAATTTGCTGTCACTTCATCAAGTACATTCGTCTTATTAAAAATATGACAATTTTTTACTGTTGATTTATATTTCAGAGTTCATTGTTGATTTTTTTGTCAATTGTTGATTGTTTGCAGTAATAAATGTTTATAATTTTGGATAACCTCAAGTATTTTAATAAATAGGACACAAGATAATGTGTTACTTTTTTTCTTCTTAACACCCCCAGTTTAGGGTGATATTTTTTAGGAGTTTTGGGAATACAGTACAAATGTAGCAGCAGGGAGTCTACCGAAAATAGAAAAACTTTGAAAGTGGTCCACGAGAAAAAAAGTTTGGGAAATCATACTCTGGTTTATTCCCCATGAAAGAGGTATTTTATTGAAAGGAGGATTCGGGAGCAGCTGATTTCCATGCACTGCTCTCGCATTGCAAACATCGGTTCATTTGTCTATTTCTGAACAAGAGTTCATGTTCAAACATGACTTCAAATGCCCGAATCATTCCTAAAGGTCTATTGTGTCTGCTTCTGACAGAAATTTCCCTCGATAGAAACACATAAAAATTTTTTTCATCTTTACGTATTGTCAACGGAAATAAGTATGAAGAATGACTTTGAAGAATTGTTCTATTCTTTCGATTTCATCGCATAAATAGCAGAATTGACCAATTGGATAACGACCCGTTGCAGAGAATCAAAAATATGAAATTTTAAGCATATTTTTTTAAATAAAAGTTTAATTTAAGAGTAATCAGTTCGAAAAAGGAATATAAAGAAGCAATATTTATTTTCGTTTCTTTAGATATAGAGTAAATATGAGGTCATTCTTGACTACATTTTGTTAGCAAGAATGATATAATTAGATGGTAATAAACGTTACTTGAGAAATTAAAGGATATTTTTTAGATAAAAAAAGATGTAGTAATCAATGAAAAGAGTTTTCAAAATACTATGTATAAAATTAATTGCATAGAGTAGAAAATTGTATGGATTTAATGAATTACTTTAATATTATTCCAATACGAATGACTTTATGATAGCTTTTAAACCACGGCAAGAAAGGAATAACGAAAGAAAGAGAGAAGAATAATTTAAAAGTAAAACAGAAAGTATAATATATGTTCTCTTGCATTTATTCCAAGTGTTTTTATTAACTAATTAATAATAAACAAAACAGACTAGTGTGTTCACTAGAAACAAATAATGAACCTTAAATATTTAATTAATAATATTTTTAAAAATTATTTAAATTGTATTATTTGCTTTACTGAAGGGAACAATAATTTAAGTAGGTAATTATTATTAAGGAGATGGGGAAATAGATAGTAAGAATTTAGAATATTTAACTATGAATAATTTTGTAAATATTATGTTGAATTACTTGTGACTATGCAAAATAATTTAAACTATTTTTTTAAGTTATTGCAATTTAAAAAAAAATTCTTTTTTTTAGAATAAACTAGATTTGTTAGTTTTGTTAATCCGAGAATTTGACAAACTTTTTCGTTGTCTTTTTTGAGGATTAGAATTCTCACAAAAAAGATTGCAAAAATTTCATGTACATTAAAAAGTACTATTTTCCCGTTCATAATTTGTATAAATTATTTTCTGAACCGATTAATATCGCAATTTCAAGGCAAATGACTCAACAATAAAATATTTAAATATCATGTTTGTCGAAGCCAATCTTAGATTTATTTATTAATTTAACTAAATTTTAATGCATATCTTTTTAACTTTTTACCTGAAGATATTAAAATATGCAATTTTTATTTCGTGTAAATAGTTATATAATTGAATATAATATATATAATATGGAAAATGCGAGGTATTATTTACACCGTTTGGAAATTGTTCGCCGTAGAATTATTGTCCTACCAGATGTTTCTCAAAAGCTTAAAATAAGATTTGTTGTTGTTGTTGTTACTAATGATACTTGGACAAGCCAAGCTCGCTATGCCTTGGCTAGGCGAATTAAGTCAATTGGGAGTGTCTTTTCGTTTTAATCAGAGCACCATGAAGGTGAAAGTACGACTTTACTCAACACACATGCCATAGGTACCCGTTTATAGGGTAGGCAACCATTCCCACCTCGTTCATACAAGGAAAGGACAAAGACAGGATAGAGAGAGAAAGTACATCCATGCCCGAACCAGGATTCGAACCCAGGACCTTCTTATCCGCTGTCAGGCACGCTGACCACTAAACAAGTTGGGCGGCTAAACAACTAAACAAGACCACTAAACAAGTAAGATTTAAATACTGCATTTGGAATGGATAATTAAAAGCAATTATTTTATAAGTTACATATATAACATTTTATTCAGAAAAGGGTAAAAAAAATTAATGTCTATTACCTTTATTATGAATTTCTTGGTAAGATATTTGTTAAAACGTAACAGAGAGTACATGATATATGGAAGTAAACGAATGATAAATAAGCAATCGACGCTTTAGTAATGACTAAGGAGTTAAGAATAAGCCCCTGGGGCGTTTAATTGGGGATTACTCGATATTATTTTGTACTGATTAAAGAGAGCAAGAAAAGCTAATGTTACTCAATTCTCTTGAGAAACTTATTCTTAATAACAGATAAAAATAATGGCAAAACAGTTTTGTTGAATGCAGGCATAGTAAAAGTGAACTATCACAGTTAAAACTTCAAACAATGAATGATTTCGTGCTATTTTCATTTCAGAGTTCATTTAAAAAAAAAAAAAGGAAAAAAAAAAAAACTCCACATAGGATGCTCAGAAATCAAGAATGTGCGTTGAAATTTTGTTTTGGATCACAGTCATTTTATAGTTGGTCAACTGTTAAATGGAATGATTATTTGTGAATTGATTTTTAATTTTTATAATTTTTTGTCATTTGCATTAAAAATATTTTTTATGATAATGATCAAAGATAATGAGTTTTATATATTTTAATTATATACTTGAAAATTTTTAAATATTAATCAATACAATTTTAAAACTTTATTTCAAATTTAAAAAAGAAATGTATATTTCGAAAACTGACACTAATTTTTTAAAGAATTTTTCATTTCATTTATTGTTTTCCAAACTGTTTAATAATTTTTAAAGTTTAATTTTAAGCCTAATAAATATATTCGTCTTCACATAATTAGTATCCATAGCTTAATAAAGTATCGGAATTAACTTTCATATAGAAATAATGAGTACAAATAGATTTATAAAAATAAAAAGATATAATAAGATATTCTATTATAAATAAGATAAAATGAATAATAAATTAAAGATATTTTCTTTATTCCTATACACCAATCAATAATAATAATAATAATAATATATATATAATATATATATATATATATATATATATATATATAATTTAATTACTCTATATATTTATATCTTATTTCCTTTTAAGTCTTTTAGAATGAAATATCGGGATATCTGGAGAATATATGCGATTTTTATTTAAAAATCATAGAATTTCTGAAATTAATAATATTAAAATTATTAGATAAATCATATTATTGTAAAATAAAACATAAAAAATTTTAAATTTTTATATCTAGAGTATTTATTGTATGCAAAGAAAAAACATCATGCCTCTTTAATATATGATGTGAATGGAATTGTCACGACTAGATAATGCTTATTCCTATTTTATATTGTATTCAATATTTTATAATTTTATGTTAATAAGTAATTATTTAATTTTATGAAATTTAATTTTATGTTATAAAGAAATAAATCGTACGATTACTACAATAGTGCAATATCATTTTCTGAGAAACAATACACTCGACACGATAAAAATGAATTGCTCTGAAAAAACGTAGCAAAATTGTATATTGTACCACGAGTATATTCAAGTCTGATAAAGTAGTATTTCTAAGAAACAATTTCGAAACGAATACTTTACTTTTAGTACTTCATATTTAGCAGACCAATTCGTTCATGATCTAATTAGAAAGATCTATTGGAGAATCATGTTATTTACATTATTTTGGAATGTAATATTGAACGGTCTCGAATCTAGAATTGTATACAAAACTATACATGTATACACACAATAATAAAATGGGCTTACAATACTAGGCCTATTATACAATTGTTCTTAACTGCTCTCACTTTTGCTCATAGTGGTGTTAGATTTAGATGGCTCCAATTGTTTAATTTTAACCTACGCTGTTACATTGAAGTCTATGAAATAAATATTTTTGGGCAATAAACTTAATTTAATGAAGTGTACATTAACAAATATTATTGAACTGCCGTTCTCTCTATCTCTCACTCTCTGAGTTTTCTCTCCTAAAAATGAAACTCATTAGAATTTTACAGTGATGCACTTAATGCTCAAAATGTTCTTAATATTGTGCGGCATGAATGTATGATTTAACACCCACAGAAAATTTATTTATGAAACCACTTTCGAAATGTTTTGATATTGGAAACGCTTAAGAATATCTTACTAAGACAGCTCTCATTTTCTTTATTGTCATATGGTACTTTTATCACAATTATTACATTATTTGAGTGGACTTTGGCATTAAATTCTCCTTTTCTAGTAATTTCTGTATTTTTCAGAATGATATTTTAAACATTCTTGTTTATTATACAAATATGCCTATTGTGGCACAGGAGATGCATTAATTACAATCGCTACTTTGGTAAATAAATTACCTTCATAAAAGATCTTATATAGTTTAGTTAGTTTCAAAGTTTAAAGAGCTTCAAAACAACTCACTTCTTCCTTAATTGAATGTGCTCTCAAGAGGACAACTGATCCTGACTACGCGTTGAAGTGGTGGCACATCTAGTAACTCTTACAAATTCTTGAAAGCATATATACTAATTTGGTCAGTAACTACGTTTTACTTTTGAGTTTCTATTTCCCTTATATATATATATATATATATATATATATATATATATATATATATATATATATATATATATATATATATATATATATATATATATATATATATTCTATGATACATAATCAATGCAGAGAAGATTTAAAAACCTTCTGATATATGGTTTAGCAAGATTCTTTTTTCAAATGTGCTTTTTTCTCTAGACTAAGCTTATAATTAGCAATCTGATATTATTAATAAAAAAAATATTTTACAATTTAATTGAATTCGTCATAAAGTCTCAAGTTATTGATAAATATAGTGAAACTCAATAATTTTTATATTTAATAAATGCCACACTAAATAAATTGAATCTGTCGAGCAAGTAAAATTGCTACTATTAATCACCTGTCAAATCACTTCAATTAGAAGAGTTTCGAATCCTATTTAAGTATGACTTGAAAATATCAGGCTATATTTTTATAACGAATGTAGTTAAAAAATTCAGCAACATCCCTTTCAATAGTTGTATTATTAAAAGTAAGGTAATATTATTGACTGAAAGTTGTCAATAAAAGTGGTAAAATTGTTACCCAAGTAATTTTGAATCATTTTCTAAATCGATAGAAAGATACAGTTACGAGCAAAAATGTATATATTGCATCTAATTTAAATAATTTTGGAAAAAAAGAAATGTAATGCCATGACGAGGCCATTGCGCACAAGAGAAAAACAATAATCCTGAATATTTTACGTGATTTGATTTTTAGCACAATGTAACTAAAATTTCAGATAATCTTAGACGAATTGCATTTCAATTTATTGATAAATATATCTCCATAATTATAGCAGAATATTTTGAGCTTATTATCCCGTATACCTGAAATGGAGTACATCTGACTATGATATTCCATGAATCATTATAAAACAAGCCTTTCCAAAGAATTTAAGAACGAATAAATTATATCTAAGATGAAACCTCTCTTTCATATCGAAAGTTCGAAGAAAGCAAAGGTTGGTTGGTTGGGTTTTATGGCGCAAGGTCCAAAGATGGACATGCTGCGCCAATCGAAGAAAGCAAAAGTCAAGCGATGAAATATATTTTAACTGTCAAAAAATAAATTTTAACTTATTTTTTCGAATGATTCAATATGCTCCTAATTAATGAAATACCTCTACATTAGTGTGTAAAAGCCCCATTTTTGAATGATTGATCTTTGCATCGCATCCAATATAAAATGTGCCTAACAATATTTACGACAGCAAGGAATTAAAGTCGAACATATATTGATTAAAGATGTCGGGAAGAAAAAATATTTTTACTTACTAGAGAGACTCAGAGAAATATCTATAGAATGAAAAGGAATGCGATGGGAATTTTAATAAAAATATAAAAAAATGAATTGTCGTGCTTTTTTTTCGGAAAACTGGCTATTGATTGTACAGAAAAATGTTGAAAAGTCGAACATTGATTCCGAGAGTGGCCATGACAACCACAACAACATCGTCGCACCATTGATTTTGCCGATTGGGTGCAAATTCAACTCAAAAATTCCTGTAAAAGACACTTTTCACCAATTTTTTATTTCACTTTAGGTGGTAAAAATCTTTAATGGACACGAACGAACTGGAACAGTTTACCACATATTTGAGAAGTGATTACAAGTCAAGTGAATTATTTTTACTAACCAACACATTAGCTTACAAATACGTAAAAAATTAATTGGATATGAATAAGATATATTAATATAAAAGAATATCTTTTTTATACACATATATATATAGAAACAATAAAACAGAACTAAGAAGAAAGTACAATGGTAATGGATAAAAGCTTGCTCAATGGAATATTTTATTTAATATTAGTGATATAATATATAAATTTTTAACTGTATTTGAGATGTAGATTCTTCTTGCAAAATGAATTATTTTTCTATTAGCTCTCAAGATTTTAAATCATACCCAGTAAAAGCTATTTCAATAGAAATTATCTACTTAAAAATGTAATGAGAATAATTTATTTTATGGGAAAATGAAATAGATGAAGAAAATGAAATTGATCATAAAGAATGAACAATTGATATTTTGGACTTCAATTATTTAGAAGTTTACAAATTAATTCAAATTTAAATAAAAAGTAATCCATTTTTTATCTTTTGTTATTTCATTTAGAAAAATAAAAGTGCCCTCTCAGTTTTAAGAGAAAATGTATTACGGATATATAGATATGTATTATTTAATCTTTAACTACAAATTGTCTTAAAGCCTAGATGTTAATGACTTTGAACAGTTAATAAATGTGTACATAATATTTAAAGAATGAAAGCCGCCCAACTTGTCTAGTGGTCAGTGTGCCTGATATTGGATAGGGAGGTCCTGGGTTCGAATTCCGGTTAGGCATGGATGTACTTTCTCTCTTTATCTATCCTGTCTTTGTCCTTTTCATTATATGAATGTGGAGTGAATGGTTGCCTACCCTATAAACGGGTACCTATGGCATGTGTGTACTGAGGAAGTCGGACTCCACACCTAAATAAGGTTGAGTTGGAGAAGTGAAGCAGCGCACCCCATAATGTCAGCCTAGCAGCCATACGACAACAACAACAAAGAATGTAAGAGGTGAATATTTTTTTAAATAAAGAAAAAAGGAGTGAATCTAAATGCAAGAATAATCATTATTTCATTAAAATAATTAAGTATGTGTTCATAATAATTATAGATTTCAATTTGAAAATATTTATACATTTTATATTTTTTATGCATTGACATGTTTTGAAATAAGTTTATAATTTATTCACTTGCATTTTTACACAATCTCTCTCTCTCTCTCTAACCAACTAACTAACTAACTAAAACTTGGATCATTATTAATAGCAATAGTTTGGAGATGCTGACATTGATCTACCAAACTGGCGATAGTTGCAGTTTGTTCTCGGTCAACATATGTATGTAAATCTCAACCCCTAGCAAGTTTTATTGGTATTTAAGTCGAAATGCTCATGTCTCTGAATCATTAACATTAATAGTTTTTAATTTCTCATTATTTTCATTTACAAGTACAGATGTTTGCTTTTTTAATGTAAATGTGCGAGACATTTGTAAATTAATTAAAACCAAATATTTCTTCAAAATATTATTATATTATTATTAAATTTATTACTGATGATTATTTCTTCTGTACGATTTTTGTATAGAACCCATTTCAAAATATTGAAAAATACTTCCCTGTTCCCCATGTTGTGTCAATGAAGCGCCAGGCTCCAAGAAGAAAGACTGCGTTCCAGGCATGCGTGACATCTTCCCCAGGAACAAACTGATGACCAGGCCGATAGTCATAACCTTTGGCAAATCCATTCAACGTTTTCACTCGAATACCAGCTACCCTGTAACATTGTTACATTTTCAAGAATTGTTTGTAAAACTAGTAGCACAAGCAAAAATCCTCACTGATAAATAACCCAGTTTACCTGCACATTTCAGAAAAGAGCTTACAATAATCTTTGCAGACTCCTTCTTTTCTTTGCAGAACTTCTTCCGCTGAAAGTTTGATATCCATGTATCTCCAGTCATACCTGAATTAAAGACATAAGGTGACTAAATTCGATTAAAATAATTATGCAATTTATGTACAGTTAGCAGTTTTTGGACATACATACTTCTTACACTGATTATTTCGCGAATTTCTTTAACAAATAGTATAGCTGCCAACTCTACTGATTTTATCGGGAAACTCCTGATTTTTAATAATTTCTCCCGATTTCTCGAAAAGGTATGAAAATCAACTGATTTTTGGCAATTTCAGTGAAAAACTTTAATACAGCCGAAATTTTTGCCAGAAAAAAGTGTATTGAGTTGTTTTAGTAGCTTTAACAGTCAACAGATGGTGTTTGTCACTGAATTAAATTTATTTAGTAATGTATTTTATGCAATTTTTAAAGCTTAATATTTATAAATTGCACTAGAGTAGTAAAAGTTGCCCTATAAAGTAAATATTGGGACTTAAACGTTGACGTTTATTTTTTTACATATAATATATTCTTTTATTTTTCATAGTTCCTTTATGAGGTTGATGAATATTTTATTAAAATATTAAGATTAACACAAAATATGTTTAACATAAATCGTTCTAAGGATGTGTAATCTAAAGAGTAAAATTTTCTTTATGCGGTACTACCTTTTTAAAAATTCTGTTTCAAGCAAAAATGTCGCTAATAGTGTATCTCCTGATTTTTTCCCTCAAAATTAGTAGAATCTATTGATTTTTTTCTCCAAAGTTGGCAGGTATTTAATAGTCTTAAAGGTATTTCATAGACTGGTCTCTCCTAACAGTTGTATGGAGATCAAACATTATACATTATGTGATGACCAATATTCCATCAATTAAATAAAGAACAAACGTATTGATCTAGGAAGTGAAGCTAACACTGTTGTGCCGATTATGAGTAAAACTGCTCTGATATAAAATGCTATGAAAAACCTGCAACTAGAAAATGTACTAAAATTTCTATTCCGTAAACTTGAACTCTTTGCTTTTTTGCTTTTTTTTTTAAATTTAAGAAAAGTGATGATCTATTCCTTTCTGCAGTACAATTTATACAAATTTTTTGGTAATGCAGCACATTAAAAATCAAGTCTATTAATATTTGGAATACATGTAATGTCATTTTATAGGAAATACAAAATGCACCATAGACACCAAATACACATCTTTTGAGTATATGCCATACACACAAAATGCAGTATGGCATAGAATTCCCTTTGTCAGCTATAAAGTGCAGAAAAATAGGAACCATGTATAGTGTAAATGTTATCTTAAAAATAAATTATGGACAAATAATCGAGATCTTAATTTCAGAAAATGCAATTTGGAAAATTCAATTGACCTACTCTAATGTTCAGTCAGCTCCAAAATTTCTGAGGTTTATATAATTATAAGGTAAAATAATCTCGAAACTTATGATTAACTTTTTATTTTTATACTCTATTTCTTTTTTAAGTGAAACTTGAGAACAACTCTTCTACTACAGAAAGAAGCCCTTTTCTACGCCTAAGTTTTTGAAGAAAGTACTGAATACTATCAGAAAACTAAAAAAAAACTCATATTAGAACTTAGTAATCAGAAATTTTGTGAAATCTCTATAAGAAATTAAAATACAAAATTTAGAACATGACATTCAGTAAATTTTTATTTTCTGAACTTTATTTTATAAAATCAACTGCGTCTATATTCATCAGCTAAAGCATCCTAATAAAATTACTACATTCTTTAAAAAAATAATTTCTATTGATTAATGAAATTTTTATTCTAAGAAATTAGTAATTTTATGAAACTATATAACAATATTAATCCTTTCTATCAATGAGTTCTATCAGGTAGATGAGCCTCACTTGAATCTATAAGAAATTAAGAAGAGTTAACTAGATGGCTCATGAGTTGAATGGAATGTGTCAATAAGAGAAAAGTACTCACGAGATATTGTCTGCAATCCACCGGAAGAAAGCTCGTACCATGTATATTTCATTTTCACACTCTGCAATTAAATATTTTACTAAGCTCCTTACATTGACGAGAGCCGCTTCAGGAGCCTGGAAATAAATTCTCATGCATAACAAATTGTACGAATAAAATATATATATCAGTAACACTTATGGCATAAAATGTTCATAAAATATACACTCACTTCCAAAAGTTAAGCACGCAGAGGAAAATGTTAATTTCCGGAAGGCAATCAGAATTGAAGAGGATGCAAATCGCTGCAGAGGTAAATGGAAGTATGCAAATATGTTAGGTAAAAGTCAATCGCGCTTTCATGTCAAGAAATAAGCAAAAAGGGCAGTCTTATAAGACACTAGCTTTATGAAGGGTTACAGAAGTTGATTGTAAGTGCTGATAAAAGGTGTTTAAAACTTTCGTACAATTTGTTTTCAAGACATACGTGTTTTTATGACTTCCAGAAGACGAATGGAAGATTCTGAGCTCTGGCGTGCTGTGGGGCGCATTGAAGCAGGACAGTTGATCTCAGATGTTGCTCTTTTCTTCGGCGTTCCTCATTCTAAAATGTAATGTTTATGGAAACAATTTCTAACCATACAGACAGTTGTCCGAAGGTCCGTAGCCCTTCACCCAAGGGTTACAAACTCCGCGGATGATCGATATATTGCGATTTTAGTCAAGCGGAATCGCAGAGCGACCTCCACACGTGTGACATCTATGACTACAGTGTCCATTGGTAAGGTGATATCTGCAGTTACTGTACGCCGAAGATTACATTTGAGTGGACTGTACGCCCGGGTACCTCGAGTTTGTTTTTGTCTATACGTCCAATCAAGAGGGGCACGGTTAAAGTGGTGCCAGGAACATGTCAATTGAACTATGTCTAACTGGGGCAATGTCATGTTTACTGATGAGTCAAGATTTGCTCTGGAGCCAGATGACAAGCGTATAAGTATATGGCGTGAACAAGGAACACGCAATCAGCACCCAAAACATCACCGAACACACGCATTCCAAGGCGGAATCATTATGGTGTGTGCAGGGATTTCATTAGGATGCCGCACCGACCTCCACATCTTTAAACGGGGTTCTGTGACGGCTGCCCGTTATCGAGATGAAGTCCTAAAACCCATTGTGAGATTGTACACTACAACAGTTGGACCAACTTTTGTTTTAATGGATGATAACGCACCTGCCCATAGAGCTGACATCGTCGATGACTACCTGGAGAGTGAAGGGATTGCGCATATGGCGTGGCAAGTATATTCGCCCGACCTTAATCCCATTGAAAATCTTTGGGATACTCTCGGACGTGCTGTATCTTTACGTTTCCCACCTCCAGTCATTCTAATTGAGCTGGAAACTGCTCTACAAAAAGAATGGCTATTGCCTAATTCTGCGGTGGTTGACCACCTAATTGAAAGCATGTTTACAAGGTGTAAACTTTGTATACAGACGAGGGGTATCACACACATTATTAATGTCCTATTTTCATTTTATGCTGTTTATTTTCACTTCATACATAATTCTGTTTAGATCTCCAGTATGTCATTATCTGATAACTTACAAAAAATTAATATTGTTTTCATTTCTGTATATAATTATCGATTTTATTTTATGCATAATTATTTATGCTACTTTCCTGCCGAATTTTGTGTCAATCAAAGCAGTATTTGTTGATTTTTTGCATTTTACACCTTTCTGTTAACTTTTGGAAGTGAGTACATAAAACATGTTATTCAATGTACTAAACTCCTAAATTTGTAGGTATTTGTAAGCTGGATTTTATTCTAGCATAATTACACATAGAAACATATTAAAAAAAAGTTTCATTAAGTAGTGCATGTTATTTTATTATATCTTATGTTTTATTTTTTAGTGTCGTGTCAATTTAAAAGACCGTGTATTTCATTTTGTTAACTTTCAATCCTTTAAATATAGTAAAAATGTATTATCTTTTACCTCATTTAAGTTAACGCTGAACAAAATAAATTGCAAATGATTATATAAATGTCATATAATTAGAATAATACATACCTAATTTGCGTAAAAATAAATAAAAAAACAGCTCGTATTTCTTTTTAATTTTACAAAAAATGCTATAAAAAGCTATGAAATTGCTTATACTATTTTTGTTGAATGATGAACTTTTTAAGAACAATGAAGAATTCAATATATTCTTACAAAAATTGAAGAAAAAATGAAATATTTTAGACAATAAGTGGGAAAACATATCTTCAATATTTTGTAAATTAATATTTTATCAATATTGGTATCCAATTTTAACATACTTTGTCCATAGCTATATTTTCAGCAGCAAAAGTATGCCGAAAGAATTGAGTAAATGTCATTGGTGACATTGAATGAATTCTTCCCACACATTTATCAACGTCATCGAGTCATAGAAATGTCACTGATGAAAGGGATTAAAATTACAATAGAAAATAATTCTGAAATTCTTTTTGGCTATTGTTGAAAATCCACAAATTGATTCTTAGACATAAGTACACCCTGAATACGCTAACTCAAATATGGGATGCAATTTGTGGTAATATATTTTGCTCTAAGTTTCTATTGAAATTATAAGATATTTCTGACTACAAATAATGTAAACGGATCTTTAGATCAACCGGACATGCAGGATGTCCTATTTAGTGTTCCAAATAATCCTTTAAATGCTTGATTAAAGTAAACTTTTGAGACCATATTAGTCGTAGAAGGGTAAAAGCTTTCATTAAAACTTATTCTAGATATTTTTGCGAAATCTGTACAAAAGGCAGCTGAGAATTATATCACAGGAAAATGATCTCTAACAGTAGTACATTGAGAGACAATATAGGTGGTCAAAAACTATTCTGTGGAAATAATGTTAGTCATAGAAAGGTCTCAACTTGTTTCAGATATTAATGCGGAGCATGCTAGTCATAAAAGGATCTCATCTAACTTCGGGTATTTATTGACACTATTGCCGTAACAGCTGAGCATTGTCTTCTAGAAAAGTGTCTCTTGAAGACAGTACCATGGAACGCAATACAAGTGTCTAGAAGATGTTCTAACTGTATCGCTGAGCAATATTTTCTTTCTATTATTTTTAGGTATAAAAAATCCAAAGAAATAGTGTTTCACTAGTATTTGAATAAAAGAAGCAACGCATCACACCCTATAAAGTTACATTTTAAAGCGATGACTATGGGTCTACAAATAAGAGCATGACTATTTCAGTGTGCATGAAGGTGTTGCATTTATGTCTATAGATGGCGCACCACACGAATATATGTGTTTACATCAGAATAAGATTCTGCTCAGGGTGATGCAGATATTTTTTGTTCCATGTCTTGTCCTGTTTAAGTATGTCTTATGTTTAATAAAGAAATTAAAAACCTGCTCAAGGTAAGCTTATTTAGAATTTGATTTTATTATTATTAAGATGATTTGATAAACATGATTAGCAAGATAGAGTTTTAGATAAATGTTGTATGGTGTCGAAACACGCGAAATAAATTATTAGGATTTAGATTATCAATTTTATTTTGTATTTAATGTAAATAAGTAAAAGAATACAGCAGTATTTGATTTCATCATTTGTTTTTGTTTTTTTAGAGTATATTTATTTACTTTATTGTTTGCACATTATAATTTAAAATAAAATATGTTGGTAGAACCAAATGAAACTGCAGTTGCTTTGAAGCTTGATAAATTGACAAAAAACGCTAAACAATAGAGGTATATTAACAAGAATATTAAATAAGACTAACGACCAATTGGAATTAGAAATTATTGATAAAGCGATTCTTTTACATCAATTATGCGAAAAATCGGAGCTAATTTATGAATTAGAGCTGCAAATTGAAAACTATATTATGATTTAGATTAGCTAGAAGTTGAAATAATTTTGAGTCAGGAAATTAGAGGAAAAATAATTGCTGCTAAATCAAAAGTAAGAACTCGTTTGAAATCGGAACCAAAATTATTAGATGTATATATAGCTAATGAACACTATATATACTACTAAAAGTGGAAGAATTAAAAGACAACAATGAAATAGCTTTTAACAATAAGTTTAAATAGTTTAGCTAGGAAATTTAAGAAAAATCCAGAATACTTTAAAAGATATAAATTTTTAAAGAATAAGCGATGATTTACATTGAAAAAGGAATAGAGAAAGAAGTTTCTGATAATCCTGAGAAAATATTATTTTACCTTTCACATCAAGGAGAATTTAGAGAAGATAAGGTTACAACAATACTGCGGGTGGTATTTGATACCTTCGCTCATGCCATTAATTATTTTTCATTAAATGATGCTTATCTGATTTTAACCAAGTTTTATTAGGGATATTGATTAACATTATGCAGAACATAGAATTGCAATTATAGCGGACATCGAAGAAGCATTTTTGCAGATATTACCTTTACCTAAGGATCGAGATGCAGAAAGATTTCTTTGGTTAAAGGGGAATCAGGAAAATAATATAAAGTTTTCAGAATTATACGAGTTATTTTTGGAGCATATTATAGCCCATTTTTGTTAACAGCTACATTTAAACATCATGCTGAAAGTTTCAGAGATAATTATCCAGTGCTAGTGATTTAAATAAAGATTGTATGTATGTTGATGATTTATTAAACGGTGTAGACAGTGAAAAAGAATCCATAGAAATACAATAACACTTGAAAAAGGTTTTGAAAAAGGCTAGTTTTAATATGAAAAATGGAAAACAAACTCAGTTTCCATACAGCAGGAATAAGACGAAGAACAAAATTCTGGTCTGAAGCCGTTAACAGACTGTGACAAGGTTTTAGGTTATTACTGTGTTAAAGATAAAGATATAAAAATATAGAGTAAATATTCCAGCACCAGATATTACCATATTGAATCTGGATGAAGAAAATTACAAAGAGATTTGCATTAAAAGTAATTTGTAAACTTTATGATACCACAGGATTTATTACTCAATTTACTGTGACGTGTAAAATCCTTATGCACAAGTCATAAGAGCTGGATTACTTTTTATGTGATTGGGATCAACCGTTGACGTCAGACATTCGAAAAGGATTTAAAAGGAGGTGGTGTGATCAGTGAAATAATTTAAAGGAAATTAAAATCGAAAGACCTTACTTTAAAAGTAATAGCATTAAAGGAGTATTTGATATTTAACTTCATTGTTTCAGCAATAGTAGTATTAAAGCTTATGATATTATTTAGGTTTATACTATATTAGGTATATTGAGAGGTTTATATTAGGTCTATTGAGAAGAAATAAATAAAAACTGCATTTGTTTAATCAAAATCTAGAGTTGTTCTTTTGAAAAAGATGACTTTTCTACGTTTAGAGTTAATAGGTGCTGTAATAGGTTGTAGGTTAACGAAATATATCTTGCATAAAATTTATTTAGAAATAAGTAACTGTTTTTATTGGACTGATTCTACGATAGTACTTCATTGGGGGAGAGAAGATGCTAAAAGATGGAAACAATTTGAAAGCAACTTAATAATTGAAATTCAAGGCATCACTGATCCCTCATCATAGAACTATTGTCCAGGTGAAGAAAATCCTGCTGATATATTAAAGAGTGGTGAAAATTCTTTAAGGTTGAAAGAAAATCGAGAGTGGGTCAATGGACCTTATTGACTTTCCGAGCAACGTAACCATTGGCCTACAGCGTATCCAGACCCAGAACTGAAGATAGGTGAAGATGAAAAGAAGATAAGTAAAAAATACCTAATATTACAAGCTAGTTGTTTTGAGTCAAAGACTAAAGATTTATTGGAGATTTGTAAAATTAATAATTTTACAAAATTACTTAAAGTTGCTGCATGGATGAAAATATTTACATTTATATTGAGAAATAAAGAGAATAAAAAGAGTCATTGACAATTGAAGAGTTGAATGATTTTTAAGTTTACTGGATTAAAAGGACACAAAAAGAATTTTCTACAGAAATAAAATAGTTTAAATTCTAACCAAAAGTTACCCATTACTTCAAAAATATCCGAGTACAAACCATTTCTTGATAATAGTGGATTGATCAGAATAGGGAGATATTTACAATTTTCAGACATGAGTTATGAACAGAAATATCCTTTGTTGCTACCTGGTCAGTTCGGGTTCACTGAGTTAGTTATTCCCAAATATGATGAAAAAAGTGGACACGCTGGGTTATCAAAGACATTGTAAGATTTGAGAGAAAGATTTTCCATCAATAAAGGTAGGCAAAGAGTAAAATCCTTAATATTCAAGTGCAATTTATGTAAGAATTTCAGAGCGGAGCCTTCCACAGAAAAGATGTCTTGTTTACCTGCAGATCGTGTGGGAGAAACATTTCCATTCGAAGTAACTGGGTTAACTCCTCTCTATATAATCGAAAATTTAGAAACAAAGAAATCGTATATTTTGCTCTTTACTTGTGCAGTAACATGTGCTGTACTTCTAGAACTAATAACTGATATGTCAGTACCATCATTTTTAAGAGCATTCAAGAAATTTATATTCCGTCGAGGACTGTGTAAAATAATATTTTCAGATAATGTGAAAACTTTCATTGAAGTAAAAAGAGATTTTAATCTTTTATAGATGAAACTTTATGTAAAGAAGAATGCCAAAGTGTTATTTTAGTGAACAAAGAATAACTCGGAAAACATCGTAGAAAAGTCAGTTTGGTGGGGAAGATTTTTGGAGAGACTTGTTCGCCCTGTGAAGACTTCCCTCAAGAAAATTTTAGGAAAACATCTCTTTGTTATTTGGAGATTGAAACTATGGTCGTAGAAGTTAAAGCCATTTTGAACTCTAGACCACTAACTTATATAGATGAAGAAAATGAGTCAGTGATTCTTACACATGCTCACTTCCTGATAGGTAGACAAATATTGTCTCTTCATGGTCAATCAGTACAACAGCTTTCAACGAAAGATATCTTCACCAGAAAATATAAGCATCAACAAAAAATAGTGACTAAGTTTTGGAACTGATGGAAGAAATCCTAACTTTTGGAATTAAAGTCTGCTCATCAATCAACCTTGAGAATGAAAAATGCTCTCTAAACTAAGAAGGACTCTCTATTGTTCTAATTCATCAGGATGAAGTGCCAAAGCTTATGTGGAAGTGTGGTATTGTTACAGACGTTCATATTGGCAGAGATGGAAAGACACGATCCGTGAGACTTCCGTCTGGAACTCATTTGAAGCGTCCAGTTCAGTCGCTGCATCCAGTCGAACTTTATGAAAAGTGAACTTTTTTATGCATTTAGATACATTATTTAACTTTATATTTTCTTGTTTTACAGAATTGCCGAAGAATTGCTGCTGAAATAGTAGTACTTTTAAAGCTACTGTAAGAAGAATATTTATGTAAGTATTTTTTATTTACGTTTAATTTATTTTATGATGCTGAAATTACTTTTAGAAATTAATATGTAAAAAGGTAATATAAATAATAATTTTTACATTATTATGTTATTACAAAGGGGTATATGTTATTATCACTAACACATTGTATTATTATGTGATTATTATTAAGTGTTGATTTTCTTGTTTCAAAAATCAGGGAGGAAGAAGTTGCAACTATATGTCTATAAATGGTGCATCATACGAATATATGTGTTTACATCAGAATAAGATTCTGTGCCAAGCGATGTAGATATTTTTTGTTCCATGTCTAGTCCTGTTTAAGTATGTCTGTCTTATGTTTAATAAATAGAAATTAAAAATTTGTTCAAGGTAAGCTTATTCATAATTTGATTTTTTTCTTATTAAAACGATTTGATAAACATGATTAGTAATAATAGAGTCATTATAGGAAAATGTCATAAAGCATTTAAATTAATGTAAATTTATCACTACAGACCATAGCGGGCCGTAGATTTCAGTTTTGAACTTGTATTTAGATTTCGAAATTTTCACTGTACTCCAATGAGTTTCCATCTGACTAAATAAAAGGACAAAACACATTTGCTTCTACAAGAAATAATAAATATAGTTATTTTTATGAATAAAAATTACACTGTGGTGATGTAGAAAGAAGGGAGAACCTGATGCCATATGTATTTTTGATAATGCAAAAATATTCTACTGGTATAAAAGAGCGTATGAGACAATTCACTAAATCATTCAGAGATTATATTAATCTTACGTCTAAGGTCCGTTCGTCCACTTCTTTGAATACGGACATGCAAGGGATCATCTCTTTCTTCTTGCAGGGTGGAGGTCGCGCGGCAAATTCCGGAGCCTCGTCAGTGATCGGATCGTTATCCGTTTGAATGCCAGCATCGCATTTGATGGGTTCCCCATAGCCATTCAGAAAGCGGCCGTCCACCTCAGAGTCACTGCGCATCGAATCCTCGACATCTTCCAGAAGTCGGGCAATGCTTTCATGAATGGCTGATTTGGACACCTGAAAATAAAATCCACCGATTCATTTTCTTCTTTACTTAATGGTGCATCACATATCAAATATTTCTCATAAAACTATTCCCAAATGAGATCTTCTCATACAAGAGCTTACAACTGAAACGTGAGAAATATACGTGAATAAAATCTGATTTATAAAAACTCTTGAATAAATTCTTTATTTTATCGCTATAAACTTGGAAACCATTACTTTCTGTATACACAAAACTTAGAACTGAAACATTTATCACCATAAATTATTCCCGATTTCTTTTATCAAACTTTTGATTTCCTGTTTTTGTACAAAAATATTTATTACTTTAACCAATGAACATTTCATGTGAGCCTGAATTCCCACAGTGGTTCATTTTTAATTTTTTTTTAACAAATATCTCATAGAAAGAATATTTTCACGAAAAACAATATCATTTAAACGAAATGCAAACCTAGATTCGATTACTTTTTCTGAATGCTTTCATTACACCTTTAAAATTTTTAGGACAGTTTTCTGTAATTTGCGTTAGTACAAGAAAATAAATTTAAAATAATGATCCAAAAAATTAATAAAATAATCACTCGTGCAGACACTACTATTGCATACCATAGTCATCTTGGCGGGGGGGGGAGAACTATATTCATATTTCTAATACAAATTTTCTCTGTTTGAATGAAGACCATTTCAACACGAATCCACTGTCATTGATTAAAACTTTAGGAAGCACGACTCTCCGCGACACGTACAGGTTGAACTGTCTAAGCGTAACAAAGGTCATTTCTTTCAATCCGAGTCAATGATTCGTTCAGTTGTAGAAATGGATGACGTGAATCTACATCTGGAAAACTTTTTTTTATATTTTTTTATTTTAACAGTACTTAACCGAGTACACGTTTTGGAGATAGCAGTTAAGTTTGGAATCAAAATTTGACAAATTCTGCAAGTTAAAAAAAAAAAAGAATTGAAAATCCAGTTCAAATAAATATTTTTCACGTTGATGTAAAGAAATAGCTTGTCTCACTCTTAAAACATTTATTTTCTTAAAATAACCTATTTTATTCTTACTCAGGGTATATATATATATATATATATATATATATATATATATATATATATATATATATATATATATATATATATATATATATATATATATATATATATATATATATATATATTTCCAATGTTAATGATATACAATAAGTATTTTGTCCGCGGAACTTTAACTGATATACTTTAAGTATAAGTGCTGCGAACGATCAGCTTTCTTTTAACTGTTAATCGTAGATATAAATTGAAAATTGGAAAAGGAACGTGGACACCTTTCCGGATTAGCAGCTCAGGTGGAAACAGCTGGCAGAATTTCCAGTCTCAGGTAGCTCCTCTTTTTAAATATCCTTTTGCAACCCCCCGTCTATTCATCAGGCAATCCAGAAACTTTTCAAACACCCCTCGTACGCCATTTCTAGATCACTTGCTTCCTGTCGGACAGGTGATTTCCAACCACATGTGATAGTTAAAAAAAAAGGCTGCTCTAGGAATCATTTAAATCTCTTAAGGGGTCACATGATAGGTGATTCCGATTTCCTACAGAAGATTCGCAATTTCTGTGAAGGATTTTATGCCACTTGAGTTATTTTATGTCGTTCCCACGATATCGTGAGCCACTTCTCATGATTTTACTCTGGTACCATTTAGTAACGGGATAACATCTAGGAAATCAATCTCCTTGACAGAGTATGGATGGAAGTTTCTGTAAAGCGTAGAATAGAGGGCGCTACTACCGTGGAGATCTAGAAAACTTCCGGCACGAAACTTCCTGCTTACTGTTCCATTATTGTCTTATACCATTGTACTTGTTTTCTGTAGTTTCCATTGCTTTAAAGAAATATTAATTTAAAAGTAATTATCCTATAAATTTTTTTGAAATGCAGAAAGCAAATAAAGGTAGTAATTGTTGCATAGCATTTGGTTGCAATATGCGAGCTGGAACAAATTTATTTTCGCAAGTGAAGATGTTCAAATTTCCAATGGAACCCGATTTACAATCCTTAATTTAATTAGATATATATTAAATCAATTCTTAAAAATAGGACTTAAATTTTAATTGCAATAAAAACCAAGATTTGTTTAAAATATTAATCAACAACAAGTAAATAAACACATCATAACAATTTTGTTCTACTCATTATTGATACCAATTCATATATTCTAGCATGAGCAAGAAAATTTTAATAAAATTTATAATACTATAAATGAAAACATAAATAATGCCTTGCTTAATATTTGAAATGATTTATAGTTCAATCGCGCGCAAAATATATTTCCTGAAATTTTGGAATAAATGCATAAAATTAAAAATTAGTTAAAGAAGAAAATGATTAACAATTGAGATAAATAATAGCAAGAGTTAGAATGTGGGTTACAATATATCACATTCATCAACAATTGAGAATCATTGTTACAATCCCCGAGAAATATGGTAATCAATCAAGATTATTTAAGTAAAAATTAAAAAATATTTTTAAAAATTTATGGGATCACCACTGATTGCACTCTTATTAAAAATTATGATTTTAATGGATAAATAAAAACATTTGCGAAAACAGAAATAAATACCTGAAAATATTTAAATTAATATTTTTGCGATTGCATTGATTTTCAATGGGAAGAGATAAAACCGGAAGTATTTCAGATAACTTCCGGTCAACTGAGGTTAATTTTTGTTTACATTGAAAACTCCATCCATATGTTCATCGGACGCTGGGAAACTCTTGGGGTCAGGAAATCAATAACGGGGATGTTATAATAAAATACGTCTCATGCAGTACTCAGTTCAAAGCACATTCTTATGCTAAGGACTTTTTCTTACTATTAACAAAACATTTCCATATTTTTATATCTTCCAGTAAAGAAGAGGGGAAGGATATAGTTCAACTATTATTTAATCTACATCACTCGTTATGTATTAAGGATATATGTGAATGCAAGCACTTCATTATGATAATGGAAAAAATGAAGGAATATTCAAATTCATCATCAATATTTGGGGTCACCGGTATAAGTAAAAGCATATTTGATGGCGTTCGTGTGTGATTTAATCTTTCAACTGGATGGTACTGGGGGTTTATAAAATGAATGAGGGATAAATATCGAGAGTCATTTGTTTCTGGGATTGCCTGGTATGTCTTACTTTTAAAATTTCCCCCTTGAATGCTAACATTTGTCTCATAAATTTTGAGGGTATAAAGACAACCATAGGGTGAGTTTGGGAATGGGTACATTTAAAAAAAAATAATCCTACAGTTATCAATATTAATGTAAATCTCCGTGTCAGATGAGTAGCGAAATTTCTGATGCACTTACATCAAATTTCATTTGCATTGGAAATGCGAAGATGAAATTAAAAACATTCAAGAATCTGATTTTAGCGTTGATTAACTTATTTAAGATTATCTGCATGAATGTGAAAATGTAAATTATGTTCTTTTCCAAATTTGGTCATCAAACCTGCAATGGATATAAATAAGGAAAATGCAGAACGATGTAATTGAAGCAAAGGAAAAATGAGAGACTGAATGAAATGTGACTCATGTAAATTGTTGAGGAAAAATTAGCAAAGGAAATTTATTTATTTCAACAAAACTACTTTTCAGATTTAAGAAATTTGCTTCACGTGTGACCAATGTTTAAATTTTTTTTTCAAAAGTTGGGGTTCTTTTTATTTTTTCTCGTTCCTAATCATGGAAATTAGAGCGTTCTCTTTTTTCGAGTAATCTAATATTTTAAAAAAATTTGTAAGATATTTTTTTTTTTACTTTTTATTAATCATATAAATTCTATTTCACTCTTTTTAAAATCTGCAAAAAAGGTAACTTTTATATTTCTCTTTTGAAGAATTCCTTTTTCCTCGCTGAGAGGAGAGCTTGGAATAAATAAATATTGAACAAAAACACAGGCTACTTCAGTTAGTGTATAATAATTTTAATGCTGAAAAGTTTTAAATGCTAAATACATTTATATTTATCAAATAATAAAATTTATATCAAATATCATTTATATCAAAGTAAATACACTAATTAATAATCTTAAATGTAAGCAACATAATAAAAGTTGCTTGAAAATAAGAAATAAAAATTAATAAACTTAAATTCGATTACTTTATGGAGAAAAATAATATATTTAAATTGTTTACTTCTATATGCTATTAAAGATACGTTGATAAAATATTCCCAAAAGACCCAGACCAAATGTATTATGGTGAACTGATTCTTCGATACTCAAGTATTGATATGGATATCTGAATGAATAATAAATTACTTTTACAACGGACTTTTGTTATTAAATAACTCTCATGGAACTCTGAAGTACAAGATTAAAATGAGTTCACCTGTAATCATGATTTGGTTAAAACATTACATTTGGTAAAAACCATTTCTCTTAATATATCTCCCAGATTAAATGGCAGGAACTATAATAAAGAAGAATACAAATTAAATTTCGAAAATGATTCCTTAAATGAAAACAAATTCAATATTTGTTTTCTTATAAATATGATAATTACTGTCGAATTTATTCAAAACATTTAAAAATGTATAAAGGGAGTTACTCCTTGTAAATGTGTGATAGTCTAATGTTAATATTAATAGTACAATTTATTATCAATCAACTGTAATTTTTCATAAATATTTGTTTTGATATAAACAAACGTAATTTAGAGAAAATGCCATCTAAATGCAAGATTAAAACATTTCAAATTAAAAATTTTGACGCAATATTGTCTTTCTTTTAATAGGGATGTACTAACAATATTTCATTTCAAGTTAACAAGATTAGCGTAATCTTCTTGACTTAAAAATAAATATTAAATGACTTATAGACGATGAGATAAATAATATTGAGTAAAATTAACTATTTTTAAAAAGCAATTATTTTGTTGACAAAGCTCCACTGACAACCATTTTATTCATGTTTGACCATCGAAAATATCATTATTTTTAACACTAATTATTAAAATTTTGCACCTTTTTCTTTCTTTATATGGAAAACGCTTAAGATTTCAAGTGATGCAATTGATAGGTTGGGCCAATAAATGAATCAGGCTCACTTGATAGCACAAACATTTATTTACAATCCATCAATTATCCTGATGATTATTTACAATGAACCATGAATCGATGACTGTCTGCAAGGTCTGTGCAGGTTGCTTGTAAGAATCTCCGATCAATTTGCGGGGTTCAGTTTTACCGTTCTAGGAAATTTCTAAGACGGTGACAATTCCCAAATCCGAGGCATCGATAAGATAGACGGTTCCGAATAATTCGAGGCGTGTGTTACAGGAGCACTACTAAGTTTTTCTTTCAAACTAACAAAAGCACCTTCACATACCTCCATCCAATCAATGTTCTTTTATTTTCCTTTTAGAGAATCTGTCAGGGCTGCTGCTATGGTCGTATAGCTGGGAATATAATGAGCATAGTAACCGGTAATACCTAAGAACCCTCTGACATTAGTTTTAGTTTCCAGCCGGGAAAAATCAAGTACAGCTTGCACTTTTAACTCAGCGGAATTTCTGTACCCACCAACGACCATGTGACCTAGATGTTTTACGTGATTCTGAGCGAAAAGGCAATGCGATGATTTTATCATCAGTTTAACTTTATCAATTCTGGTACGCATGACATCCAAATGTTTCAAGTGCTCGTCCCAAGTCTTCGAAAATATCCCTATATCATCAATATAGGGGATGGTACAATCATCACATCCATTTAAAACGTTGGCCATGAGTCTACTAAATAAACACGGTGCATTTTTAAGGCCGAACGGCATCCATAAGGGTGGGAAACTTCCGAAAGATCTGGTAAATGTGCTCAATTAAAAAAGGCAGAAAAAAGAATAGTTACTCCCTTTTAGTTAGAAGAATCGGTCGATATCCCTTGGATAGATCTAAATTAGTTATAAATTCTGATACTGGCACTTGTTCTACCATTTCCTTAATATTTGGTGAACGGTAATATATAATCGGTGCGGATCACCTCATTTAATCGGCGATAGTAAACTTATGTACGAGATCCCGACTATTGTTTTCAACGAGGAGGAGCGATGGCGCATAGTCCCATTCACCTACCTCAGTTACCCCTAACTTTAACATCTTAGCAATTTCAGTCTTCAATTTCTCATTTTGGTGATTTTGGTCTCAACCGTATGTTTGTATAATTCGTTATCATGCGCAATCACATATGTCTTACCAGGATTATTTGAAAAAAATTCAATAATGTCTCCACAATAAGTTTCTCAATTCCTTCGGCAGTTCCCAAATAAGACGCTCTTCCAATTTGTTTTCTTAAACTATTTCGCCAAAGTCAAATTCATTATATTCCGCTTCAAAAGTATGTATCTCAAAATCATCTACTATTTCTTCATAAAGTTTTTCCTCGTAGATTACGTTAATCGTCTCTGGTCGTCTATTGTACCGTTTCAACACATTTACGTAGTAAATACCACTTCTACACCTAAGTCCAGAGACACGAACTCGATAATTTGTCTCCGAATTCTGTCGTGTGAGTTCGATAACTTTTTGGTTTCCCCACAATTTAACTGCGGTTTTAAATTCTTTGGGAGATACTTTCACAGGATCAACGCAAGTTTCCTTCTCAGTTCAATATCCTCATCGCCCATCTCATGAACGATAGCCTCCTGAGTGGGATTTCCTTTCTATTTCTTTTACGTAAGCTTGAGGTTTCTGGGAAACCTTGTTCCTACTTTCTCTCTCTCTGACCGTTTGAGCTTGCTTCTCCACATTCAGTGGTTCCTCATTCGCTTTTGTTTCAAAGAAACTTTCCATCTGATTTCCTGAAACGAAGTGATGCTGGTTCGCATTTTCACTGACCACGCATGCCTTTCTTTTAATAGAGCCATACTTGGTTACAATCTAATACCATCTTTAGCAAGAAATACAATCTTAAAATAAATCACTAGAGTACAAAACAATTTCTACATTTTTAAAAACACAAAAAAACTATACTCAAACGTTATAGCAATATTAAATAAAACCACACACATATAAATACTGAATTTTACTTTACTAATTAATCTGGAATTTTCCTAACATACATATAATGCAACTTAATACTTGTAGCATTCTCATAAATACGTTAAAAGTTTTGTTAAGTATCCAATTATGTTTATTTATTCAGTTATGCAAATGACACTCATATAGATTCCAACAATTTAAAATAATTATATTGCAATTTGCCTGAATCAATTTAATTTAATTAAACTTTAACCAGTATTTTTTCTTACCAAAGTTCAATACATTTACAATCAATTTAATATTTTAATTTACATCCCTAAAATTATTATTTATTTATTTATAATTTTATATTTATTTATCAATTTTTTAAGTTGCAATATAATTTATTGCAACAATAATTTTATTTAATTTTTGAATTTTGTGAACTAATACACAGTTTATACTCAATTCAGAATTTTTTTTACATTTTTGTAATAATATTTTAATTTATTAATACTTTCTTTCATTAGAGATTGATAAAATCTTCAATATTCTGGATGTGCGTGTGTTCAATTCTGAGTTTAGTACTTTATAAATATTATTCATAATTAATCCCTTTTCTAAAGTAAAAACTAATAAAGTTCAATTCAAAAATTTAATTTAAAATACAGTTCTAACACAATTTAATTTACAAGTTCCTATTTTATTAGTAATTACTACAAATAATTTTAACATTGTTGGTCCATAACTAGAGAACAAAATTGATAAATTATAGGTTTGCTGCTTGTTTCCATCCGGCTAGTTTCTACCGAATACAGTCACACAGGATAGTTGGCAAATCAGGTTCAACGTAAAAAGTTCCTTCACTCAGTCCTTGCTGATCCCACCACTGCCACCAAAACAATTTAAGTAAGCCTGTAGCGTATTCAGCCTGTTACGGCTGAGACAATGGGTCGACTGTGCCAATAAATGAAACCGGCTCACTTGATTGCAAACATTTATTTACAATCCATAAATTATTCTGATGACTAATTACAATGAACTATGAATCGATCGATTACTTTCTGCAAAGTCAGTGCAGATTGTTTGAAAGAATCTTTGATCAATTTTCGGGATTCAGTGGAACTGAGTTTTACTGTTCTAGTAATGTTCGCTGAATTCTCTAGAAATTGGATGAGGTATCAGGAAGGGCTGCTCGCACTTGGAGTCTCTCTCTACAGGCAGAGGTTTTCCTCGGGAACAGAGATTCAGGGCGACACTCCAGGAAATTTCTCAGGAGCTCATGTGTATAAATCACAGACAGAACTGCCAGTCTTTGGTGGCTACTCTCATTCAATATCCTTCCATTCATCCGACAATCCAGAAACCTTTTGAACACCCCTCGTAGGTCATTTCTAAATCACACCTGCTTCCCGTCGAACAGACGATTCCCAACCACATGGGAGAGTTAGAAAAAGAGTGCTGCTCTAGAATCATTAAAAATGGATCACGCAATAGGCAATTCTGATTTCCTACAGAAGAACCACAAATTCTGTGAAGGATTTTATGTCACTTGAGTTACTTTCTGCCTTTCCGACGGTATCGTGAACCGTTTCTCATGATTTTACTCTAGTACCATTTAGTAGTGGGATACCATCTGGGAAATCAATCTCATTGACACAGTAACTGTCCAACGGACGCTGGGAAATTCTTAGGGTAGGAAGTCAATAACGGGGACATTATAATATACCAAAGGTGTATGTGTGCAGAAATTTTAAAATCATATTAAAATTAAAAGCCCCCCACAAAGATTAATTCCATGTCTACTTTTTTTATAAAGAATAATAAAAACATTCTAACTAAATATTTAACATGAATATGCATTCATTTTAAGAAATTGTGTTATAAATATTATGTAAATTGTAAAATATATAATATTTTCTTGTATTTTGAACAGTTCAAGAATGAATTTCTTAACTTTTCGATACTCCTGCCATCACATTATTTTTCATTTTCAGATAAGTTGTAGGTATTTACTTGGACACTCTCGTATATTTTGCTTTATCAGTAAAGCATTTTTAAAGATTTATATCCTATATCGCTTTTAAAATTCTAAAGTGATACAATTAAAATAATATCGTTTTGAGAAAATTAATTATAATCAATTTGTAAAACATTTCACTTCACTTCAAGAATAGGAAGCCTATTTCAGAGGGTGGGATATAAAACAAATTTGGTACAGTTTAATTTTTATAGATCAATATACAATTTTTACTATGATGACCACACTTAAAAATCATGCTTTCAAACTGTTCTTTTAGAAATATTTAATGGGAATTTCATATGAAATGTGTGATACAAGTTCCTGTGTTGCAATAACAGCCACCATAAATAAAAAATATGTAATATGAATTTGTCAAGAAAATAGATTTCAGTTATATATTATTAGCCATTATATCTATATCAATACAATTATCTATTTAGATATAGTTTTGAATTATAGATATTTTAAAAGTTAAAAATAAACTACTTCGGATTTTTACTTACTTGGGACGACTTAAAGCCTGCATTCCCCAGCTCCTTGTGAATATGAGCAATGGGGGAGATGCTGTCCAGAGAAGAAAATACGTTCGGCTCGATTCCCGCGGCATTCGCTGCCAGGGCTCTCGTAACTGGGTCCGTTTGGGATTCAAAATCAGCCATCTTGGAAAGGCGCTTATTGGCTACGATGCCTAATTTCTTTCCAGGCTTCGAAGTGTAATCTAATCTCCAACCCGCACTCTCGAACTCCATTAGAGATATGCGATAAGTCTGAAAAAGAAAAAAAGAAAATAAACACACACACATTCTGTAAGGAATCATCTAAGATGTGCGTTTCAAAACATTAAGAAAATAAAAAGAGAAACGACATCTTTAAATTACTAAATAGCAATATCTTAGGTGATTTTAATGGGCTGCACATGTTTAATATATTCATTTTTCAGATTAATTTATTTTAATTAAAAATTTAGAAATGAATTGCGTGGCATTTTGCTTTTATTTTCAATTATTTTTAATAAATATTAGAAACTAATAAATTTTAAAATAATTTTGTTCACAATTTATAAATTTACTAAACATTATTTTTCCTTCAGTAAAAATTTTAAATGAACACTATAACTACTATTTAATTCAAATCATTTTTTACAAAAAAACTTTTCTATTTTCATCTTAATGTTAAATATTTTTTACCTGCGTGCAATGATCACTAAGAGGTTTAACTGCTTGGACACCAATATCAATTGTGATTATATTGATTTCTTGAGTATCTAAGAGCTGCCGTTTTTGATAAAATTTCATATTACCACCGATTTCATTGTCCGTCTGCATCAGAACACTCTGAAATACAACGATAAGTCAGGTGAATTCTAAAAGGTTAGGATTTCTTATAAAAATTTCTAAAACAAAATGTAGGGATAGTAAGAAATTTATTTAATTCACACATGCATTCAATCAATCATCACATTACATTTATACATGATTTTTTACATCTAACATAACCAAGAACATTTTTAGTATCTGAAATATTAGTTTTATTTTCATACAATTTGATACATAAGTAAAAGTACATATTTGAAGCATAAATATAGATACTTTAAATAAACTAAAAGCAACTTTTGACGAAATTTATAGAACATGTTGTAATTATTTCCAGAATGATAAAGCTACTAAGTCCACATTACGTACAGTATGAATTACTAATGACGTACAGTAGTAAGATTACAGTGGTGATACTACAAGGATGTGGAACATTCAAGATGACATCTAAATAACTATCAATAATACTTTTTATTTAATTCTTTGGAAGCACCATACTTCAAATCGTATTCTTCAGGATATCTTATCTATGCGTTACAATGGAAAATAAATTGGGTCTCTTCTTTCTCCATGTTAATCTACTGTTTCTTCTTTTGCGACCTCTCAGTCAAAACATCTCCGGGAAATAATCGATACTGAAGACAATTAAACGAAAGCTGTATACCATTCGTCACCATATTTAATATTGCTTTTTAATAAAAAAATTTTATTAAAATTTTTAAAATAACATTTTTTAGAATATACGGTATTCAGTGTTTATAAGATGTTTTTTTATAAATGGGATTAATTTATTAAGAAGTCTATAATAAAAGTAACAATTGCATTCCAATTATTGGTCTCATTTATTGTTTATTGATTACATTCCATATTTTTTCGAATGCAGGATTTCTGCTGAAATAAAACAAGTCAATAAAAAATGTACTCACGACACTGTAAAAAGGTGTAGTCATTAAAATCAAAAATATTGATACAATTTTTTATCTGAAATTCTTGTGCGTGAAATGTTTCCTTCGGTATCACCAAAACGAAGATTCTGTGTAGTTATCATTCCCCAATTTATATAATTTAGCTCGAAGGAACATGAAACTAAAGTTCACACGTAGTTTTCAGTATCCTTTTTTTAAATGAAAAAGCAGTTCTATAATACAGTTTAGCTTTGTACTTTTCAATAAATAAGGCGTCTGTTTGAAAATACATATTTTTTCGGAACCCCATCATCTCTCTCCTGATTTTAATTTCGACCTTCTGAGCTGCATCAAGACGTATTTTTGTTTTGTTTTGAAATTATTACTAATACAAGTTGTGTTTTTGTGCAACACTGCACTTTAGTAATAATTTTTTATATAGAAGTAAAGCATAATTGCTTAAATTGTTTGAAATTGATGATTATATATGTGATCACCTTTGATCGTAAAATATAAGGATTTTAGCATAATTGCTATTTTTACAAGAAACCAACATCGATTTAAATGTTCACTCTATTCATATAGAAGTTCAGAATCATTGCTAAGGTTATATATATATATATATAAGCAAAACTGTTTTTTTTTGTTAATAAATGATCATCATTGTTTTATTCATAAATGTTCTTAATAACCAAAGGTTTGGTTAATATTTTCATTACGTCGGATGTAAATTTCTTTTCGATATAAGAAAATTTGTATTTTTAATTATTGCTAATTTAGAATCATTCTGTTTAGAATCATTCTAATTTAGAATCAGAACAAAAAAAGTATTATTGTGAGCAATACAATGTTATTGGAAGTTAAAGCAATTGCGCTTTTTGTTTCTGAAATCGAAACTCATGATTAAGTGTTTAATTTTTCATGTATTAATGTTATAGCTTATGTATTAATGATATAGTTATGAAAATAAAGTCATCACTGTCTGCATGTTTAAATTGTATTAACATACATTTAGAGAAATTATTTAAAATTATGTACATAAAGTGTCTTATAAAAATTGTACATGTATGTTTGTTAATTAAAGTTATATTGACGAAGTATCGCATAAAAATTATATCTGTATGTTTTATGATACATATGAATCATAAAACATACAAATGAATGGAAGTAAGTTTAATTTCAAATGTAATCATTTTTAAATTATTGATTAAAAAATTTTACGAAAATGTTATACCTTTTAAGTTTAAGGTAGATAATGTTTTGAATAAGAGGCATGTTTTTAAAATATCCATGTATATTAATTCCAAGATCCATGCATATTGATTCCAATGTTCCAAGATTTAAATTTTATCAATACATTTTTACTGTGGAAATAATTATAATTACAGTGCGATTTATATTATGATTATAAATTTGAACAAGTTATAATAAAATTTTCTATTTAGTAAATTGAATTTCCTCTTATTTACATATAAATAGCTGATTTTTAAAATAAAAATTTTATATTTATAAATCGTTATCAGTTTTTTTATTGATACATAATGTACTTAATTTCCCTTTTGCAATCCGTAAGTTAGTCATTCTTGTTTGGCTTAGTTATTTCGAAATTATAAAATTGGTTAGGAGAAGCTAAAAAGGAAGATTTACAAGTCTTAGCTTCTGAGATGGGCTGTTCAAATTCCGAAGATTTAAAAATAGTTCAGTTTAAAATGTTAATGCTCGATTCTGAAGAATATGAAGAAGAGTTTTTCAAGGAATTATTAAATAATATTATAATGCAGAGAATGGAAGATAAGATACGCATTGACGCAGAAATACGGATATATGAGTTCGACTAAAATAATATACAAATTGAGCGTATCACAACCTAATCAAGTAAGACCAAAGTATGATATAAATTCAATCATGTGAAGGCTTGATGATAAAGAAAATGATATCAGCCTCTATTTAATTTTATTTGAGCGGTATGCAAAGAGAATAGGAATTGAAAAGTCAGATTGGGTTTCTCATCTCTCAAGTCTTTTACCTTATGATATCACTCAAATTATTACAAAGGAACCGAAAGAAAAAGTAGAAGACTATGACCATAAAAGAGAAATTAAAAAAAAAAATTAAGCTCAGCCCTCAAAAGATTTGCCAAATGTTTGTCAAACATCGAAGAAAACCTGAAATGCCTTGGAATGATTTTGTTTTTGAAATACAGAAATATATTTTGAAGAATTTATATCAGGATTAAAAATGTCTACGTTTGAGCAACTATCGTATACGGCCATAATTAGAATGATGATTGATCAATCGAAACGTCTTGTTTTGCCTCATGTTCGAGAGCATTTTATTGATGAGCGGGTAGGGTTTATATCTCCTTCTGATGTAGCGAATAAATTTGATACTTATGAAAATGTTGGTGATATCAATAAAAAGAAACCAAGTTCAATGCCAAATAGAGAGAAAACTTTTAATAAAAATAAGAATTACAATCAATATTTCAATAGTAAAGAGAATGTTAAGAAATTGGAGAATTTTCTTGATAATAGATTTAAAAACAATAGTATAGATTTTGATAGACGAAGGAAGTTGCAATGATATGAATGCGGCTCTCAACAACATTTGAGATCTCAATGTCCAAATTTGAAACCTAAAAGTGAGCATACAGTGAGTATCAAAAGTGTAAGTAGACTATCAGAAGATGAATATTTGTTACCATTTACAATGAAAGGAATGGTGCATGGTTTTAAAATTTCAATACGTAGTTCTGGTGCAAGTATATTGATATTGTGATCCGGAAAGATATTAAAACTATGAGAGAGATGTTTACCGAAGAAAATGTATGCATCCAACAACCTTTGGAACTTGGGCTTACCATTAGCGGAAGTGGAATTAACCTGTGAATTAGGTTGTGTGAGGACAAATGCAGTTACAATTCAAAATGAATTGGCTAAGGGAAGCTATATATACGGAAATCACACAGATGAATTGATTAACAAAATCGATTATGATTAGGATGATGTCAAATCTGTCCTTAATTATTACTACCCCAATTGTTCTGAAGATTATGTTCATAAAATAGGTCGTTAGTCTTGTAGTAATAAAAGTGGTGCAGCATATACTTTCTTTTCCACGAATTATATGAAATAGGCTAATGATTTGATTGGTGTATTGAAAGAAGACAAGCAAGTCATCAATCCTCAACTTCCTGAAATAGCAGACATGGCTAGAGGTTATGGAGGCAGGATGTGTAATCGAGGTGAGGTCCTATGCATATGAATGATATGCGTGGTGATCGTTGAGAATATGCCAAGAGTGGACATCCGTCACCTAGAGAAGATTTTGGTACACGCAATGACAAAGGAAGGAATGAAAAATGAGGATGCCTAAACCTGAGAGAAGTGATCCGCCTGATCTTGGGCACTTCAACCATGATAACCAAAATAATAACTGATGGCTTCAATTTTTTTTCTTTCAAAATTTCAAATTTCGGCCATTATTAGAATTGAAGTCGAGATGACTTCAGTTCTAATTATCGCCGAAATCAGCCAGCTGTTTATAATATAAATCAAGAAAGAAATTACAATAGTGATAGAGCAAATAAACTAACTGCTAAATGGATTGGACTTGCCACTGTTCTGAAAACATCAGAAATTATATAATGCGATTTTTTCTTCCTGAGAAAAACAATTCACAAATTTATCACATTAATATGATTAAGCCCTACTACAGAAGATTGAAGCACATTAATTTTTTAATTATAATTAAAGAAAGTTTAAGCAACTTAGAAAATGACTTGGACTTTTCGCATTCAGATTTTGATTCAAATTTATATGATTTTGATGATATTTTAAAATTCAGCTAACTCCAAGAAAGACTTGATGCTCAACAAATAGAACAGCTTCAAAATGCTGCTTAATCAGTTCTCTGCTATATTTTCCAATGCTCCTGGTAAAATACACTTGGTTCACATGAAATTCAACTAATTGTTGAAAAACCAATAATGTAAAAACCTTATCGCTCATCACCAAGACAAACAGAACTATTGCGTAAAGAGATTCAAAGAATGTTATAATTGAATGAGATCGAAATTGGAGAGTCGGATTATACTAGCCTTATAATTTTAGTTAAAGCACCTGGTAGGGATCCTCGTACTTGTGGGGTTCATAGACTACTAAATAAAGTGACGCGTACTTAGTGTTATTCATTACCACATCTGAAAGATAGAGTGGAAACAGTGCAGCTTCTAAATTTATTACTTTCATTGATCTTGCTAAAGAATATTTGCAGATACCTCTAAGTCCTAAAGCAAAGAGTTTTTTTGTAAACTAATGGCTGAAACCCTAAAAAAATGTGAGGAATATTCTGTACCTTACATTGATGATATTGCGATATTCTCGGATTTCTGGAATTCCCATCTGCATGATCTAAACATTGCTTTGACAGGATTAAAATCTTCCAAATTAACAATAAAACCGTCAAAATGTAGATTTGCCCAAAAGCAAGTAACCTATCTAGGTCATATAGTTGGATGAGGTTATGAGAAACCTGCTGAGATAAAAAAAAAAGCTCTGTTATAGAGAGAATTCTTTGTACCTAAATCTAAAACAGATATCCGATCATTTCTTGGATTAGTTGGTTACTACAATAAGTTCATACCTGAGTATACTGTTATTGCTGCTCTTTTAACAAATGCCTTCAAAGGAAAAGTGAAACTAGACAGTATCATTTGGACAAAAGAAATTGATAATTTGTTCAAAATTTTGCAGGAAAATTGGAGAAAGGCTTTGCACTTCATTCTCCAGATTTCAATAAAAAATTTATTGCACTAACTGACGCATCGAATCTGATGCCTGGAAGTTGTTCTAGCTCAATTAAATGAAAAAGGTGAAGAACATCCCATTATTTTCCTTTACAAAAAATTTTCAGAAACTGAAAAGCGTTATTGTGCCTCAGAAAAAGAATGTTACAGCATTGTGTGTGTGTGTTTTCGCCGTAAAAAAGCTACATTTCTACTTAGATGGGAACAAGTTTATAATTCAAACTGATCACAACTCTTTAATCTGGTTGCAGAAAAATAGCAGCAATAATCCACGGCTAATGAGATGGTCACTTGCTTTACAGGCTTTTGATTTTGAAATCGAGCATAAGCCTGGTAAGTTAAGTCTAAATTAAGATAGCTTAGGTAAAAACGCTATAAACTAATTAAAATGTTATTGTAAAAAATATTTTTGCTTAACAATTTGATTATTTGAATTAATTGTAAATTTTCCGAAACATAATAATTCACATATTTCATTTGAAGTGATATGTTTATTGTATATTGGATGGGATTTGTATATTTACTACAAAATGTAGCAGAAATTAACTATGGTTGAAATTTCTTTTAAATACTCAATAATATATAAATTATGCATTAACAAAATTTTAAATGATTGCGTTTAATTTAGAAAAAATTAACAGTTTATTTGAAGAACCTTTTTGTGTTTAGTTTTAAAATAATTACTATAAATGTTTATACATGTGTGCTATGCAATGCTAATATTTGTGTGATTTCAATCACGTAATAGTTTTTATATACTTTTTATTATTTTTTAAAGCAACTCTAGGTATACAATTTTTTCCTTAATTTATTTTGCCTCCTAATAAAATGGCCACGTTACTAATCTTCTCAGTACATTCTAATTTATGGAAAAACAAAAACTAACTAGTAGAAAAAATACTTTTGTCTCTTTTCAGTTTAACTTTTCCTTCTGTTCCATGCTGAAAGCCTTTAAGGAGGGGGTGACTTCTAAGAATGTAAAGAATCCCTGCATCCTAACTGTGAAAATCTCAAGTGGATCACAAGAACGTTTGAGGGAAAATCAGGGAATCAGGTGAACTTCAAAGAGGATACGTAACTGTCTCGGAGCTAAGACAGCGAGATATTAATTTTTTTATGTGATTATTTGTAAATATGAGTCTAATGTTGAGTCTTTGTATGTGGTGTATTTGTTTAAATGTAATAAATAATTAGATTAGAACACAATGCACAGTAAAATTGTAGCAATTTTATAGATTTTAGTTATTAACAAAATAAATATATATATACACTGCTAACCACCGTAAGTGCAACGTGCTGAAGGAAGCATACAAATAACATGAACTTTTCAACATAATTTAACAGAGGTGAGGTATACAAATGAGGTATGCTATTCAGCTCAGACGCACATAACTCGCACCTGCGGCCCCATTTCAAAGCGTTATTTAAGCCTTGGAGATTTCGACGATTTCAAGTTCGGCAATTGTGTTTCTCTTGTGGTTTTATTTTGTTTTAAAAAAGCGATCATTTATGCCTTGTAAAAAAACAGCGATTATTTTTTGGTATAGTATACGAGTTTGACAAAGGAAAGATAGTGGCCAACCGAGATTGTGGATTATTTGTGCATACCATTCGACGCCGTTTACAGCAGAGTGATCTGTCCACCAGATGTCAATTCCTTTGTCTACCCTTGACGCAGAACCACAGACGTCTCCGTCGCCAATGGTGTGTTAAAAGAAAGATGTGGATGGCAGAATGGAATGAAATTGTCTTGACTGACGAGTCATGCTTTTGTCTGCAACACTACGATGGTCGCATTCAAGTCTGGAGACACCGTGGACAGAGGATGCTGAACAGCTGAGAAATGGTCCTCCACACTGGTCCTGCACCATGCATTAAGGTATGGGGTGGTATTGGATATCACTCTCGCACTCCACTAGTACACATTTTTAATAGGCAGCGCTACCTCTTCGAGGTGTTGCAGCCAGTTGTCCTTCCTTAACTTCAGGGCACGCCCACAGCCATTTTTCAACACGATAATGCATGACCAGACGTGGCACGCATTGTCCAAAAGCTCTTCGTCAATCGCCAGATTGAATTGCTTTCCTTGCCGGCTCGCTCTTTGCATCTTTCGCAGATAAAAAACATGTGGCCCATGTTTGCTCAATGATTGACCCAGATTATATCCCCATCTGCTACAGCAGATCAACTTTGGCAATGTGTGGTAGCTGCTTGGTCTGCTGTACCCCAAGAATACATCCAAAGTCTCTTTGAATCAATACCGAGGCTTGTGGCAACAGTTATCTCCAACAATTGCGTCTACTCTGGCTACTGATTTTGGCAGGAACCACACTCCACAGAAGTCTATAAATTTGATCATTTGATACTTGGTCAATATGTTATCTACAAAATATATTTTGTTGTGTGATATCTCTTGTCGTTTTTGTTATTTCAATTTGGGTGGCCAGCAGTGTATATGTATATACTGTCATATTATTCTCACCCACCTTGACATTGTCTCCACCCCCATGGTGGAAAGCAGGATTTGTCTGTGTTTCGACGTCAGTAATCTCTGGCTCTTCGGCGTCTTCTTCCAGCAATGTCTCCAAGTCTTCCTCCGTAAAATGCACTGCGTCAGTCTGAGTATTTTTATCTGCAAGAGCCGGTGCTTGCCCCACCTGGAAATTATCAGATATATGAGACATGAAGTTCTCTTATGTATTCCAACAGAACAATTACACTTTTTCTAAATCTTAAAATATAATTAAAGGAAAATAAAGCAGTTCTTGTTTGTTTTAATACTCGTAGAAACAGTGAGCGATAGCCCCACGGTACCTTTAACTTCTCGGGACACTGGTACTTCGGGGGTTAGTACTGTAAGGAGCTCTTATTACTATCTACAGATGAGAACACCCGCTTGCCGATTCAAACCTTTCCCAGACTGCAGTCAGAACAAGCAAGTGAAAAGAAAGAGTTGGACTATCACGCGCACTCGCCTCTGCTGGGCACGTTGTATGCTGATCTAACCTTTCTAAATTATTACCTAAACTAATGTTGCCTAATTAGTGATCAATATATATATAGTAAACGTTAGGAATTTATTATATTATTCGGTAATTATATAGCACTTAACTTCACATTCGAATTATGTAATCGAATTACAAAGAAGAGTACTGCCTTATGATTGGATTTGATTGAGTATGGGGTACAATTCTTCAGGTGATGTCTAAGAATTGTTTAATGATTGGTATAGTACCTACCAATAAACCGAATAGTGAAAAAATGTGGTAAAACTTAAAATTTGGGAAAAAGAAGTTTTCTTAAAATAATTGCAGGCTGAAATATTTATTTATTTATTCTTTCAGTGTTACCAGAAAAAATATTTATTAGATTGAATACTAGTTTTTAGTTAAACCAGCAAACTTAATAAAACATTTTGTTTAATTTAAATATTAAATAATTTTATAAAGGTATGAATCTATCTCGTTGCAAATAAAGTACATTTGTCTTTCTACTTAAGCAGAGTTCTACGTGGATTGGTTTTACATTAATGAAAACCTAGTAAATAGAGTCTTTTTATGCAAGAACGCTAAATAACTATGGGGTTGACTTTTTTGACATAACTTAGTCATCATAACCAAAAATGCAATAATTCAAATCACGTTTTTACCTCGAACATGCATGAAAATATCACAGAGAGTTTTAATTTTGCGCGGAAAAACAGGATCATGCAAACAAATATCTTACAGATATGTGAAAATGACTAATTAATGAATATATTGGTATACGACAGACACTGTCAGCATTCATTTTACCTTTGTGTATAGTTATTCAATCTGGCAGATGTTGGAAACCACACGTGATTATTTAAATACTTGGAAATTATTTGTGAAAGAATTTTTAGAGTCAACACATTTTACATCATCTTATAAGAGAAATATTATATCGTACATCTTTCTCTGTGCAAATTAGTAATAATTGTTTTCTTTCTTCCATAACTTCATGCAAAAAGAAGTGTTCGTTGTAATTTAAAGACACCCCCTTAAAAACATAATGGAAAGGATTCGTAGAATTACCTGTACTGATGCGTCTTTCGTGCCCAGCAGACGCAACCGTTCCTTGAGCTGCAGGGCGTTTTGCTGTTGCGGTGTCGTACCATTCCACGTGATCACAGCTTTACTGAGAGGGGAAACCAGGCGACTAGCTCGGCTACCACCACAACCCATCACGACCACCTGAAATATAAGATCTTTAAGAAGTTCATATTTGGTTCTATATAATACTCACAAACATTATAAATAAAATGAACAATAATTGCAGCTTGTGCTTCGTTTTAAGCAGATATGTATTAAAATACATTACAAAGTGTATTTCAGAACTCAATATCATCAACTGACCGAAATGAATTCTGAGCAAAAGAATTAAGTTATTACGGTAACTGACCAATCAAAACCTTTTTACGGTGTAAATACCATGAATGACCAAATTCCTTACCCATTATTTTTGTCAGAACATGCAATTGCATATTTGATTGAGAACAACGACATATCCTGCCCAATCTTAACATACCAAACGTAATGCATTAAGTTTAAAAATCCAAGCATCTTATTAAAAATTTAGACTTTATAATTTTGCAATTATGCCACGATGCTTCTTGAATATAAATATCAATTTCTTTGTAAAGTTTTTGTTTAAAACTATCTTTAAATACAGATGGTCATCAAAGGAAACACTTTAGATTTATAAAGAATCTTATATTAAAAGATGTGTATGTGGACAGACTTTGGCAAACACTACTGGTGGGATTCCCCAAGGAATCAATTTATACAAGTGGTGATAGTATTTGGGTGAGATAAGAGGACAGTCAACTCGCGACACGAGTTTAAGACTGTAGGCTGCATGTAAGGAACTCACCACTGGGAGATCACTTGAATCCCCTGTCGGAAAACACAACCATTTCAGCAGTGCCACCCCAATCCAGACAATTCAATGATGGCCATGAATCTCTTGCGAAGATAGTAGGTTCAATTTCACCAGGTGAACCACTTTCACCAACCCATCTTGGATGCACCACTTATTGTTTTGATTGAGTTAACAAAATCACAAAACTGGTTCACGTTGCTGTGATGCCTTCGCAGAAAACGTCTCAGACTTCGTGGGGAATGTGGACCGTAATCACGGGCAGCTAGATTGAAACCTAGGAAACCTCTAGCATCCACCCCGAGCTAACTTGCAACTCTACTGTAGTTGCAGAGTCCTATTGAAGATATCCTCTTACAAATGGTGCTTGATGGATATGTTTCTACCAGAAAAGTCCGTGGTGAATAAAATATCCAGCACATCTCTGATGAATATGCTGTGGTGGTCTTAGATGAAACAGATTCTTTCTGTCAAGCAGTAAAACAAATCATAACTTCACTTGACAATGATACCTAATCGTTGACTTCTGTAGCTATCAACGAGGGGCAATGCTCCTTTCCGCCTTAACAATAGTTCTTGTCATTTGGAGTAAAGCACACGCGCACTCGATGGTTATACTTGGACACAACATAATGGTTAGAACGTTAATATTCTGAGAATCCACTGTTGTTGCCGGCTAAACGCATTGAATTAGGTTTACATTTTATTGGACGAAACCATTATAGGAGTCTCTAGAAATTCACGAAACCGGAAGCTACACAAATATTCTTTGGAACACTCATTCGAGGTAATCACTTCATTTCAATCTCCTTTAGTCACTGTATTTGAGCTTTTGTCATTATCATGGTGGTACTAAAGAGTTTCTAGTTGACAAAAGGCTGATTTAGATTATGTGGAGACTTGTAAGCCTTGTCAGCTAGGCTCTTTACTTCCCTTGGTAAGAAGGTATGTGTCAACCTTCCCGTTTCTGCATTACTCCATTCTTATTGCCACTTATCCATTATTTGACTAAGTATGAACTTTTTAGCATGCGACTGTGGTAAATTAATTGTGTTTTCTGGTTGTTAATTTTTGTAGCATATTTTGCTGTCTGATCTGCGTCTTTATTACCTGTTATTCTTGTGTGTGCTGAAACTCAGTATAATTTAATATTAGTTTTTGATAATTATAATTTAAAAACCATTGTTTTTTTTGTATGCACTTGTACCGTTTTTTACCATTCAAAAGATGAAAGTGAGAAGTAAGTCCCTAGTATCACACATTTTAGAGAGAGACTTTTACATAGACGATGTGCTTAGTGGTGCTGCCACTATAACTGAAACCAAGCATCTTCAAAATGAACTGTTAAATATCCTTAGAAGTGGAGGAAAGACGCTACATAAGTGGTGTAGCAATCATGCTGAATTAAAGACCGGCTATGATAATGACTACAATTTCCTGGAAGAGACAAAGGCGTTAGGAGTTCTGTGGAGACAGCACAGATCATTTCACTTTTCAAGTACCTCCTGAGAGAGCAATTCCTCATGAACAGATAAGTGCTTTCTACAATTGTAAGAACTTTTGATCCCCTTGTCTTCTTAGATCCAGTGATAACTAAAGCAAAGATTTTCTTGCAAAACCTTTGGTGCATAGCAAAGGCAGAACTTTTTTAAACTTTGCCAACGATCAACAATTTTAGAATTAAACGATTCATATTGATAGACAAATCAAAGCACATTGAGCTTCATGAATTTGCTTATGCATCTGAATCTGCGTATGGATCTGTTATCTATTGCAAATCAACATCAGAGACTGGAGATTCTGAAGTGAGTTTGGTTTGTAGTAAGTATCGAGTGGCACCTCTTAAGAGAGTTACAATCCCGAGGTTGGAACTGTTTGCAGCAGTTCTTTTAGCGAAATTGATTACAAAAGTTTAAAGTGCCCTACAGCTTAAGGAATGCAGTAAGAATATTTATTTGTGGAGTGATTCCATGATAACTTTTTCGAGAATCCGGAAGGAGCCTTACCTGCTGAAAACATTTGTGGCCTACCGAGTTGCTGTATTACAGGACTTGACTGAGATTCATCAGTGGTGCCACGTATCTTCAAGGGACAATCCTGCTGACCTTATTTCGAAAGGAATGGAACCTAATAAACTGATTGAAAGTTAACTATGGTTTAACGGCCCCAGTTTCCTTGCTGAATAAGCATATCAAAACCGAGATAATCCTTCATTAGTCATACAAGATGAGTTTACCTCTGAACTGAGAAATATGCCTCAAAATGACTCATCTGTGTTGACTTTAACTTCAAATTCCTTTTTTTTATGACTTACTCAATATTAGTAATAATTATACTAAAATTTTGCATGTTGTAAGTTTTATTTTCAGGTTCCTGTACAACTTAAGAGCTCTACTTAAAAGAAGATGGGATAATTGTCAACAGAAGAAATCAAGGTAGCAGAAAAATTCTTTGTAAAAGAGATTCAGAAATTAGAATTCCCCTCCGAAATGAAATGTTTGGGTCAACAAAAACCTGCACCTGATAAAAGATAAAATGTTTATGCCCCTTTTTAGATCAGGATGGATTATTAAAAGTAAATGGTTGGATAAAAAATGCAAGTATAAAATTCAATAGTAAATTTTCTATTATTCTTCCAATGGGCCATAAGCTCACAAAAATCATTATAAAAATGTATCATAAGCGATATTTTCATTTAGGTCCAACTGCTTTGCTGAATTATGTCAGACAAAAATTTTGGCCTATACAACGTAAAAAAACGCGTCGAAAAATTGTGCATGATTGTATTACATGTTTTAAAGTTAAACCTATAGGAGTTGAGCAATTAATTGGTAATTTACCTAATGAGAGAGTTACTCCTGATTTCCCATTTAATTGCTTAGGAGTTGATTTCTGTGGACCATTTAATATAAAATATAAACATCAAAGAAAAAGTGTCTTGCACAAAGTATATGGATGTATCTTTATATGTTTGGTTACCAAAGCCATTCATCTTGTAATGGTAGCAGATTTAACATCAGAAGCATTCATTGCATGTTTAAAGAGATTTGTTGCTCATAGAGGTTTATGTTCAAAACTATATTCCGATAGTGCAAGAAATTTCACTGTTGCAAATAAAGATTTGTTTAGATTCCACCATTTGGTTTTAAAACCAGATGAGAAACTTGTAAATTATATGTCAATAGAGGGATTTAATTGGCATTTTCTTCCTCTTATAGCCCCCAACTTTGGTGGTTTGTGGGAGAGTGGTGTGAAAATATTTAAATTTCATTTTACTAAGGTGTGTATCAAAGCAAAACTTAATAGTGGAGATTTTTTTAACTGTCATTACTCAGATAGAGGGTATTCTTAACTCCAGACCACTTCTACCTCTGTCCTCAGATACTGATGTGTATGATGTATTAACACCTTCTCACTTATTAATTGGTAGACCTTTAAATGCTATTGTTTTTTAATTGGCTATTGTTTTTTAACCTAATTTAATTGATATTAATGAAAATAAATTGAGTAAATGGAAAAAATTAAATAATTCAAATTTTTTGGAAGAAATGGCAGGTGCAATATCTTAATAATTTGCAAGAGTTCCAAATGGAGAATTGAGAAAGAAATTGTTAAAATCGATGAGATAGTGCTCATCAAAGTTGAAAATCTACCTCCTCAAAAATGGTCAGTAGGTAGAATAGTGCAACTCTATCTGGGCGATGACAAATGTGGGTCAGAGTTGTTAAAGTAAAAACTTCTTCAGGAATTTTCAAAAGACTCATTTCAAGAATTTGTATTTTACCTATTAGGATATAATTTGTTATTATATTTTATTTATTACTTATAATCATTTGTGTTTATCTTAAGTTTTGTGCTTAAGATTTTTTAATTATTTGTATGTTTATTGGTTGAATGTAACATTGCAACGAGGGGCGGAATGTTCCGTACCCGTGAAGCGCTGTGATAAGCAGAGCCATCTTTGTTTCTGGGAAAAACAAAGCAAAAAACTGAGAGAGAGGAGGGAGTCGAGTTACTGCTTTGGAGGAGAGCAGATGTAAAATGAGTGAGGTGAATTAGCTACGAAAAATAGAGTTTTTTTAAATACTAAAATTATACAGTCCATTTATTTAGATCCCAGAAATATTGACCACACAAACAAAAACCTAATATCATACGTGCTGCAAATAATTTTTCACAGTTTACCAACTTTTGGCTCTCGTCCAGCACCTGGCGCTGGAAAAGGTTTTTCTCCAGGGATCTCAAACTAGGTTACTATGTAAACATATGAGACTGAAAAAAATGTACCCTTTTTGAGGACATTTATGCTTCCAAAGACATGTACTATACAGAAATTGAAAGTATAAAAAATCGGAATTTGTATGTTATCTAACTACCTAACTGGAGATTATACATTTTTTGCAAGAATAAAATTAAATATAGTTTATTTATCAGCAAGAGATGTTTATAGTATCATCTTTTCATACAAACTATTGAATATAAATATAATAATTTAAATTTACAAACTAGTACGAATATAAAAATTAGTAAACAAATTAAAGTTTATAAATGATGT